>CM042076.1:71923016-73251516 GCA_023509865.1 Trypoxylus dichotomus | reverse complement strand
CTCCCAAAAAACAGTGGCCCACAACTTTCCAGCCGATTCTGACACTTTGAATTTCTTTGGCGGTGGTGTCCCCTTTTTATTCCATTGCATGGACTCCTGTTTGGGCTCAGGCTCAAAGTGATGAACCCATGTTTCATCTCCGGTAAAAATCCGCTCCAAAATCTGTGCAGGTTTGTCTCCACACGGCTCCAAATATTGTTTGGACGCACAGACGCGTTTCTGCAGCTGCATGAGCATTCTCGGTACCCATCTTGCACTGACTTTTGTCATATTCAGGTGGTCATGTAGGATACGAAAAATGGTGGTATCTGATACTCCAACTAATGCAGATAATTGTTTTTTCTTCAAACGGGCATCTTGCAGTAGAAATTTTTGCACTTTTTCGACGATGTCTGATATGGTGGCCTCAACTGGCCGTCCTCAGCGGGGGGTCGTCTTCAATCGACTCCCGACCATGTTTAAAAAGACCATGTCACTTAGCAATCATTGATTTATATAAAATAAACGGTTTCCATTTCATTCAATATGATTTGAGCGTTCTTTCCTTGCTTTGTAAGGAATTTTATCACAGCACGGTGTTCAATTTCCTCCATAGTTTCAGTTTTCTTCCGGATTGACTTGTTTAGCCGGCAACTATTCGTAAACGACTGATGCTATAGGGCTGCAACTTAACTTATATACTAATGATGAGTCGCCAATCAGAATGACATCCTAGCGAGCGCCCCTATCCCCACTCCATCCACGTCATTCCACGAACTTCTGGACCTCCCCTAGTACATTTTCGTGCCTCGGACTTTTTACGTGTAATTAAGCAATTTTGGGGTGCCTAATCCAAAAATGCCGTCAGATTTGTTCCATCAGATCTAGTTTTCGAAATTCACTGTGTAAGCCTGGCAGGCCGAGAATTTATGGCGCCTACCTCGTATATATTGTAAGGAGACTTTTTGAGACCCCTGTTCTCCTCAAGGACATGCTTTTCATTTTGTTCATTTACCGTAATTGTAGTTTTCTTTAATTTAAATGGTACTGTTAGGGAAAATGCAAGATTGGACTCCCTCTAAGAACGGATAGGACTTTAATATATTATTTAAAAGGTATTTGCAAATTACAGTTTTCTTGCGATGTATTTTGCATTTTCCTACAATTTCCCAAAATTCCCTTTCGTCCTTTGTTATATAGGAAATTCACTTTGTTTCCAAAAAAAAGGAGTCCCTTAAACAACAGCAGACGAGAATACTGAAGTTATCCTATCAAAAGTCTATATCACAAAAGTCAGAATAATTAATAGCGCCGGTATTAGATTTCTGAGCATCAACAGGGTTTGTAAGCTCATTTTGTTAGCGAATTTCGCATATTATTGTGACGAAATTACCTCAAAAAGTTATATAGAGTTGTAGTGGATTTGTCACCTCATTTAAAATACCCGAATATCGAGTCAAACACCTCTGATCCAGCGGTACAACTCCGGCATAACGTTGGGCCTCTCGTCGTCAGCGCGAAGATAGGAGATACGCCATCCTACACTAGCAAAGAAAGTAAAGGGCTTAGTCCTTAATAACGTCATTTATTAATTAAAACTTTAGAATACAGATTTTATTAGCTAGGTAGGGATTGCGATAGGTATTTTGTCGAACACTTTCCGTGTGATATATTCTAAATTTGTTAATATACTGTTAGTTTCTTTATTTCAATCTAATCTACTTTTCATTTAATTTCATTAACATCTCCTAAATTTATTTCAAAAAGCAAATTCTTTGATCAAACAACTCACTAGGTACCAGTTCCGAATCCGAATGAATATGCGTTTTACTCCGAAATATTTCTACAATAAAACTACTACGAACGAAAGTATAAAAACCGATGCAAAAAAACTATTTGTAGTCTTTTTATTTTGAGAGGAACGGCATCCCAGAACGTTTAATTGACCACTTCCCCTCACCCCTACGAACGCCGCCACCTCTTGGCGCGAGACCAAAAACTTTGCGTGGTACTCGCTGGTCGTCTTCTAAATTTATTTCAAACAAAGCAAAATTCCTATTCAAAGAACTGAGAGAAAATTTCTCTGCACTATATACATTGTATATATATATATATATATATACAATGTGTATTTCTTTCATTGTGAATTTCTCTCTCTGTATATATATACATACCTAAAGTGACTGAAAAGTGTTGTAACTTGGAGGAGTAAACCTATTTTAGGAAACCTTAAAGGTTGGGGAGATAATACAAACTCTTTTTTCGTTTCCTTAATATTTGCCTAGTAATGAAATTTTCGTATTTGATATCATAATACCTTCATAAATCTTCCTTAGCATTAGATACGTATCATCCCCGAACGCGGATCGGAAACTGACCCATCCAATTACAAAACTAATTATAATATAAAGCGCAACGCCCATCGGCAACTCTGTCAGCTTTGAAAATTAATATTCGATATACGGTAAATCATATTCAGCGAGGAACATCGCGGCGTAATCGCATATCCCGGCCCATTTATAAAGCCGATCCTGCATATAGATGCATAGCCCGCAGCGCACTTCAAGCCTTTATTCAAAAATCATTAATTATCGATACCCTGATTTATTTATTGCCTGACACACACGCCGCGAGTCCATCTACTTCATCGCGGTCCCCAGCGACGATTTTTCAACCTACCTAGTCGGAGCGATCGAAAGCGGTAGAGAGAAGGGAGGAGATATGGGTGTAAAGCTCATTACCGGAAACGATAAAGCTAGTGGATGGTGTTCGATAGACTTCGTATCGTCGAAGCTACACAATAAATCGAAAATTGTTCGGTGCTTTGGATCTGTTTTGTTGGTTTTTTTATTCCCTCGAGGTGAAGTAAGAAGAATTTGGAAAGAGAAAGGTTATTGCTTCGGCGTTAGTTTATATCAAAATATAGGAAATCAATGGCTACCGGTTTCGTACACATCTGCACATCATCAAGCCAAGACTGAAGTAGCTAGTAAAAGCGATAATCAAAAATTAAAATAAAAACCGGAAGAAATCGCACACTTACCACTCCAAAAAAGGACTACTGTCTTAGATACTGTGAGATTGGATCCGTTTTCTTTTCTTTTTCCCATGTTTAGAATTTGGAACGTTTAACGCCATACCATTCAAAAATTTACTTCAACACCACTTTTGTTAATATCATTCAATGAAATTTGGGTCTTCATCGGTATGACATCAAGTAGGCTTGCTAAATAATCTTACCACTTCTATCTCAATACATGGATTCTTTACTCACGCCATATTGTTCCAAAATTTCAACTCTATAAAGCTGCTAGATAACGGAGTGCAGCATAACTGAAGACAATATTCCTCTTTCCTTTTTCCAGCCTCTAGATCGCGACCAACCCAACGGCAGACCGCAATGGCGCTTCACCGTTTTCGCGCAGGACGAAGGCGGCGAAGGTCTAGTAGGCTACGCCGACGTCCAAGTCAATCTCAAGGACATAAACGATAACTCCCCGATCTTCCCGCAAGGCGTCTACTTCGGCAACGTCACCGAAAACGGCACGGCCGGTATGGTGGTCATGACGATGACGGCAGTCGACTACGACGACCCCAATGAAGGCACGAACGCTCGCCTTGCCTACTCGATCGAAAAGAACGTGATCGAGGAGGAGACAGGATCGCCCATCTTCGAAATCGAATCGGAAACCGGCGTCATCAAAACCGCGGTGTGCTGCTTGGATCGGGAAAGGACGCCCGACTATTCGATACAGGTGGTCGCGATGGACGGCGGGGGGTTGAAGGGAACTGGGACGGCTTCGATACGGGTGAAGGACATCAACGATATGCCGCCTCAATTTACCAAAGACGAGTGGTTTACCGAGGTGGATGAGACGGATGGGGCTAGCTTGCCGGAGATGCCGATTTTGACGGTGACTGTACATGATGAAGATGAGACTAACAAGTTCCAGTATAAGGTAACGATTTTTTCTTGTTTGTAGAAGAAGGTTTCCAAAATTTTCTCTTACGGTCTCTTAATATTTCAACACAATTTTAATTTTGTTTTGATGTCCTGCTGATAAAATATTACTACTCCCTGAGATCTGATGAACTCATGTGACAAGTGGACAAATTAAATATTTGAACACTTACCTGACCAATTTCTATACTTTAATAGATCAACCTTTCAATTTTTGTTTGCAAGTACTTGAAGGTATGAATATGACTGTAATAAGTAGTCTGGGACCAAGCGACCTTATCAAATCGAGTGTTCAGTAATGTTTACGTACTCGCATCATTTGTAATCGGGTGACCTTCATGAGTGAGCATAGGCAGCGCGGATGTAGGAATGTTTACACATAAAATAATGATAAAAAATATATAAAATGCTGAAACGCCTATTGTTTTAACAAGTTTCCACGATATCACAAACTTGGTGGCCTTCCGCCGAATATAGGTGCGAGTGAATATCCACAATTTGAACAGAATCCACATCATTTTGTAATTTTTCAATTTTCTCCGCTAATCCATAGTGGTTCTTGCAAATACTTTCTACTATCTTAAAACATTTTCTTCCCTGCGATAAAAAAGACACCTTTTATTGTTGGTTTGACTTTTAGTCAACGCTTAGTGATTTTTTCTTTCTCCTTCTTCTTCTTCTTTTACTGAGAATCTGTTCAGTTCTGATTCCTTTGGGCATGAGAGGGGAGTTATTACGTGCACAATTTTAACTCATTACTCTTTCTCTTTCACAACTCAGTAAACTCGACTTTAAGCGATCCGAATCGTATTACCTCTTTTTTTGCTTTTCCAAATTCTGTTAGGGTCGAGCACATGTGTTGCATGCTCTCTCGTCGCTTGGCTGTGATACGAGATAGAAGTCTCGAGGTATTTAAAACTCTAGTAAATTCTACCTGTTGATTTGGGGATCTGACTACGCACTTCTTTGGAAATTTGGGTGTATTGTTGGATTAAAATAACTTAAGTGGCTCCCAAATTATTTAGTTAGGGAGCCAGCGTGTTATATTTTTTTTAAATGTCTTTATTGACCCTCATACTGAACAGGTATTCGTTTATTTTATTTCGTGGCTGAGATACTAATATTCTCACACTAAATTTCTGAGAATAGAGAAATTTATGTCAGAAGTTACTAGAGACAAAATTCCACCATCTTAGGTACCATAGGTATGCAATAATCAATAATAGTCAATATGTTTTATATTATAATTGGTGCTAGACACTAACTCGAGGTAAATGTTTTGATAGGGTTCGTTAGGAATTTGTCGTTGCCTTAAATATAACCATCTCATCCCCCAACTTCTTTCAACAATTAAGAAAGATGATTTTAAATATTATTAGTTAAGATCTCCAACCGTTGCACCGAAATCAAAAAGAATAAATTTCTGGAAACACTTCTTTGCTAAGATACCCCTCCATATCAACATCCGCCATTTTGTACCAACCACCACCATCCCTATTTAGGTAATCGAAAACAGCGGCTATGGCGCCGACAAATTCACCATGGTCAGGAACAACGACGGCACAGGTTCCTTGAAGATCGTCCAACCACTAGATTACGAAGACCTCCTTCAAAGTAACGGTTTCCGCTTTAGAATCCAAGTCAACGACAAAGGCGAGGACAACGACAACGACAAATACCACGTCGCCTACTCCTGGGTGGTCGTTAAATTGAGAGACATCAACGATAATAAACCGCAATTCGAACGCCCGAACATCGAAGTATCCGTCTTCGAAAACGCCGAGGTCGGAAAGAGTTTGGAAACGTTCAAGGCTACAGATCCGGACCAGGGTGGTAAAAGTAAAGTTTCCTACGCGATTGACAGGTCCTCAGATAGGAAGAGGCAGTTCTCCATCAATCAGGAAGGTACGGTAAGCATCCAGAGGTCTTTGGACAGGGAAGATACTCCCAGACATCAGGTGAAGATCTTGGCGATCGATGATGGTGTCCCGCCGAAGACGGCTACTGCAACTTTAACAGTTATCGTTCAGGATATCAACGACAATGCGCCCACTTTCCTTAAGGAGTATAGGCCAGTCCTACCAGAGCACGTGCCGCCCAGGAAGGTTGTTGAGATTTTGGCAACTGACGATGATGATCGTTCGAAAAGCAATGGACCCCCATTCCAGTTCCGGTTAGATCCAGGTGCGGATGATATCATTAGGGCCTCGTTTAAGGTGGAACAAGATCAAAGTAAGTGAATAAGAAATATTACTTTCTAACGAAAAGTTCTTATTGTTTGTATAATTTATTTTTCTTAAATTTCACAAAATTTTTCGGATTTCAAATAAAAAGTGAGTGATCATTAGTTCACGATCAAAATGGTGACGTAAAATGGAAGTTATGAAAGATAGAAATGCCCATGCATTAGTTTAGTAGCGTGAAATGTGTTTTAGATATAGAATAGCTGTCATATACTAAAAGGACCCTGTATAAATAATATAATACATCAAAATTTGATTGAAAAGTATATTCTCATCAATATTGCCATACGTACCATAACTATATTTTGTTTACTATAACACATGGGCTGAAAAGTCCCGGGCCTAACAAAGAAAACACGTTTTTTTGGCTCAAAATTAGCTTTATTCATCAACGTAATCTCCATCAAGAGCAATGCAATCATTCCAGCGCCGCTCTCACATTTCAATACCACTTTTGTAGAACGATTTATCTTTTGCCTCAAAATAGGCCTCAGTTTCAGCGATAACCTCTTCATTCGTGAGAAATTTCTTACCGGCGAGCATTTTTTTGAGGTCTGCGAACAGCCAGTAGTCGCTGGGAGCCAAATCTGGCGGATACGGTGGATGTGGGAGCAATTCGAAGTTCAATTCATGTAGTTTTGCCATTGTTTTGATTGACTTGTAACACGGTGTTGTCTTGATGAAACAACATTTTTTCTTTGCCATATGCGGTCGTTTCTTTGCAATTTCGGCCTTCAAACGCTCCAATAACGCTATATAATATTCACTGTTGATGGTATTTCCTTCTCAAGATAGTCGATGAATATTGCACCACGCACATCCCAAAATACCGAGGCCATAACCTTTTCCAGCCGATTGTTGTGCTTTCGGGCGCTTTGGACGAGGTTCACCAGTTGCTGTCCACTCAGATGACGATCTTTTTAATTCCGGAGTGAAGTGATGGATCCATGTTTTATCCATTGTCACATATCGGCGCAAAAATTCCATTTTTTTACGTTTGAACATGGCCAAACACTGCTCAGAATCATCAACACGTTCCTGTTTTTGGTCAACAGTGAGCAAACCCGGCACCCACTTTGAACAGAGCTTTCTCATAGTCCAATGCTCGTGCAATATAAAGCCAATACGTTCTTTTGATACCTTTACGATGTCAGCTAACTCACCCAACTTCACTTTTCGATCATTCAAAACGATTTTGTGGATTTTTTGATGTTTTCTGGTGTTACCGCCTTATTTGGACGTCCACTGCGTTCTGCATCATCGGTACGACCGCGTTTGAAGTCGGCAAACCAACGTTTTATTGTTGTTTCTGATGGAACGGAGTCCCCATAACACTTTTCAAGCTATTGCTTCGCTTGAACGGTATTTTTTCCCATCAAGAAGCAGTGTAAAATTAAAACACGAAATTGTTTTTGATCCATTGTTTTGAAAATAACAAAAGTGACTCGTGACTCTTAGCACAATAACTCACAAACTAACGAATAGAATATCATGAAATTTTAACAGCTATCTTTTGAAGGTTAGTACTAACTGAGAGAAAGGTGACTGCAATAAAACTTGCGTCATCTATGTGTTAGGCCCGGGACTTTTCAGCCCATATGTTATATACCTTATATATTGGGCAATATAATTTTGCTTAAAGTACCGCAATTTTGGCAGTATTGTACTACAATTCCACTTTTGAAATCTATCAACACTGATTCTCATATTCTACTATACCTTCATCATCTAAAATTTATTCCATCATTATCTTTATATAAACTTTTATGCTCTAAATAACTCCTACATTCACCTGTCGATGTTTATCGTACAAGTTATAAACCACCCTGTATCACGTTTACCACCCTAATCTCATATGATAATGCGACTTTGATTAATCCGTAAGTTCGACATACTTCCTGATTAAATTTTCTCGAACAGCTACGGAAATTGAAGATGATATCTATCTCGCTTGCTAGGTTACGGCGAAGACGTTCCAAGAAACGTCATAGCCGACTTGATATATTACAACATATAACTATTAATAATTCCGCTAGCATGAAACAGAACGCAGAGAACACAGACACCTTACTGACGTTTTAATGTGTAATGGCAGGAGGTGTTGGGAAAGTAGAGACGCAATGCGAAAGCTTCGTAGAACTTTAAGAAGTTAAAATCTCCCGAATTAACACTCCGTGGAAGTTCGGGGATGTTGGCAAGTTTACAGTTTGCGTCGGCTAGACGATCTTTTGATGTATTAATATATAGCTATGTTCTTGTAGTTCTTGTATATATATATATATATACATATATGTGAGGAGATATGTTTGATGTATTCACGGTGGTTGTTGAAGTTCTGTCGTTTTAAAGTTTGAAGTGGAAATTTCACTGGAAAATTTAATTATATTGTCCCTATTCATGTAGATAAGATTTTCTTTACACTACCGGTCATAAATTTAAGACCATCTTAGAAACTCTGTGTTAAGATTTAGTTGAAATAAAAATCACATACTTTTCTATTGGAAAAAGAAAAGATGAAATTGTTTCCTTTCAAACAACAATCAACAGTTTAAGTGGGTGTGAGCATCTTTAATACGAATTCAGATTTGTCTTCGTGTATTTCCTGTTCACTAAAATCCAATTCTTCATTACCATATAGCTCCTTTGCAAATTCCAAAGTCGCAACAACGGCAATCTTTCCGCAAGACTCTTTGCTCCGGAGGAATATTCTTTTCGTAGAAAATAGTAATATTTCAATGAAATGCGTTTTATTTTTTGACATAATCTCCTTCAAGATCAATACATTTATTTAGTCGATGCTCAAGTTTCTTTATGCCTTCACAGCGCACTCAGTTTCCTCGAGCTCTTCAAAACAGTGGACCACGGTAGCTATCAGTATTGCCCAGTAATCGTTTCTCTTTGGAAGGTAATCGACATGCAAAATGCCCTTTGCATTCCAGAAAACGGAAGTAATCACCTTTCCTGCCAATAGAATGATTTTGGCGTTTTTTGGATCCGGTTCACCACGCCTAGTCCGCTGTTTTGATTACTATTTACTTTCCGGTGTGTAGTCGTGGATCCACGTTTCATCGCAAATTGGCCCAAAAAATCTGCTGGATTTTCCCGAAACTGCTCCAGAATGACTGTTGAACATTCTACGTGTTTGAGTGTTCGTGGTGGCACCCATCATCGACAATGTAGGTCTTCAAGTTTTCTAGTGGTATGTTCTGCAACGAGTTTTCTAAATTATTCTGCGAGTACAGTCTAATACACTTCAGTTTTAAATTGCATAATGTCTTCTTATAACTTTAT
This sequence comes from Trypoxylus dichotomus, assembly GCA_023509865.1. Taxonomy (NCBI): domain Eukaryota; kingdom Metazoa; phylum Arthropoda; class Insecta; order Coleoptera; family Scarabaeidae; genus Trypoxylus; species Trypoxylus dichotomus. Next base: position 73,242,042 of record CM042076.1, on the reverse strand, counting down.
GGTGAGCTGCTTGTCTCATGCCTTTCCATAAATCAACACCAAATGTCACTCACCGCGAGCATATTGTCCACAATGCACTTAACTTGATGACATCTATTGCAATCTAAGTATTTTTTTATTAGAAATGTTATATCACTTCATTCAAGCAAGAAACCCCAATCAATATTGTTTCCACAGTAGAATTTTCTTCCTGATGAAGTAACATCGATACCCTCCCCTCTAGGTTTCGATGTGAATGTCCTTCACCTTTTTTTGGAAGGTTGCATGTGATACTCCATAGCGTTCCGCAGCTGTTGCTATAGATAACCCTCCCATTCTAACTTCACCCAAAGACTGGTGCTGTATTTATCTTGGATTATCTTCTTCACAACAATTTCATGATTAGAATAATCATCATTTCACTCCCGGGGAAAACTTGTGACTAAGTAGAGATTACATTATAATATATATGCATCCAACGGAATTGTTGAATTTGCTTGTAGCGACTTAGTAGGAGGTTTAATGTTTTTCATTACAACGTCAAGACCTCAGTCCATTTCTGGAGAAACATATGCGTGAATGGAGGCTAAAAGAATGTTACAATATTTAAATATGATTACAATCCGTGGTTCGAAAATCATCAAAACTATGACGTCGCTAAGATATAGAACTAGTTAGATGCTGAGAGGGTTGTTTCATTTTACGGTGGTGATCCTATTACGTGGTTTTCTAGAAAATAAAATTCTAAAATAGAAAGAAGAAATAGAATACGTGGCAGCTGCAACAAGCCTGGTGTAATAAACATTTAAAGACTATGTTGTGATTTTGGCAATGAAGTAGTAGGAACCTATGTACTAGCAACAGAGGGACAATTTCACTCTTTTTCATAATTTTGGCAAATTTTTTGTAATATATACATCCCGTTCTGTAGATCATCCTTCGTTTCTGTTAGGAGTACTAAGTCGTCAGCATATAAGATAGAATTTAGGGTGGTGTTCTGGTGTATATTCTACCATAAAAAAGTAAAGTATAATACGTACTTGGTTCACTGCCAACAAAAGTTTTATATATTTAAGCAAATTTTATGACATTCTTTACAATTATTTTATTAAGAAAAAAGAAAAATTATTGTTCCTGATAAACTCGTCTACATATTTTACATATTGCTATTTTTCGAAATCATAGTCCACTTACTACCGTATAATAATCAACAACACAGTTGAACGTAATAGGAATTTTGTTACTGTATGCCTCCGAAAGAGCAATCAACCTTAGAGTTCCTTAAAGTAGAGCACTAAAACGGTAGTAAAATGCAAGAGATATCGCGTATAAACTTGTAGGAACATCTCCTCCGTAGCTAAGCGAGAATTACATTTTCCCCGTATAACTCTGAACTATTCAAGCGTTAAATAGGTTTTATTTTGAGCTTACTCTCATTTTTTCTCTACTAATTCGCTGCACCTGTGGGAATTAAAACTTACAATATATAGCAAATAGACCACCCCGATGCCCGGCAGGTGTAATTGCGAATTGCAGTTTCATCGCTGTTGTATGCAATTATACGGGTAATTTTAGAAAAGAGATAGCAGTAACCGAGTTAGAGAGATTTCCCTTCACGGCGAAGATAATTAAAATAAGAAGAGATTTAAATGTGTAAAGTTTTATATTTGCTGAAGTGATTAGGGGTAATTCGCAGTAATAATACCTTATCCAATCGTTGACATTTATTTTCGTAATGTAGGGTATTTTGTATAGAATGAAAGCAATGAATTTACGAGTGGTATAGTGACATCTGTACGGTATAATGAGCGTTACACTGGTTATGACAATTACTTCGAAAGTATGTGTTATCAAAGCAGAGTGTTCCCTTTCATATTTCACAAGGGATAAAGAATATAGAAACACAAATATATACTGATCTTATGTATTAACATATAACTAAAATTTTGAGTATTGCAATTAATTTATTTATAGCGAGGGTGCCACTGCCTTTCCTGTACCTCGCATTTCGATCTCCACTTGTCTGTATTATGTATTTCCAAAGTCTCTTTTGCTGCTACTTGAATACGTGTTTTTGTTTCATTCTATAATTCTTTTAATATCGAATCAAATTAATATCTTCTTTGGTCACTACGGATTTTGAAAATCCTGCAACTTTGTGCCCAATTTAAAATATTTTGATCAATTTTTGAACACCTAATACGAAGGTACAAAATTTTTCGAAACTTCCATCATATTGCTGCAAGTTTATTGAGATGATAAGCCACTTTTACATAAATATTTTATCATTACCTTTTCACCTCAAAGAAATTATGAACATATCTAACATATGCGCTGAAAAGTCCCGGGCCTAACACATAGATGACGCTAGTTTTATTATTGCAATCACCTTTCTCTCAGTTAGTACTAACCTTCAAAAGACAGCTGATAAACTTTCATAATATTCCGCTCATTATTTTGTGAGTTATTGTGCTAAGAGTCACGCTACTTTTGTTATTTTCAAAACAATGGATCAAAACAATTTCGGGTTTTAATTTTACACTGCTTCTTGATGGGAAAAAATACCGTTCAAGCGAAGCAATGGCTTGAAAAGTGTTATGGGGACTCCGCTCCATCACAAACAACAATAAAACGTTGGTTTACTGACTTCAAACGTGGTCGTAGAGACACCGATGACGCAGAACGCAGTGGACGTCCAAATGAGGCGGTAACACTATAAAACATCAAAAAAATCCACAAAATCGTTTTGAATGATCGAAAAGTGATGGTGCGTGAGTTAGCTGACATCGTAAATATATCAAAAGAACGTATTGGCTTTATATTGCATGAGCATTTGACTATGAGAAAGCTCTGTTCAAAGTGGGTGCCGTGTTTGCTCACTGTTGATCAAAAACAAGAACGTGTTGATGATTCTGAGCAGTGTTTGGCCGTGTTTAAACGTAACAAACCGGAATTTTCGCGTCGATATGTGACAATTGGATGAAACATGGATGCATCACTTCACTCCGGAATCAAAACCTCGTCCAAAGCGCCCGAAGGCACAACAATCGGCTGGAAAAGTTATGGCCTCGGTATTTTGGGATGTGCGTGGTGTAATATTCATCGACTATCTTGATAAAGGAAATACCATCAACTGTGAATTTTATATAGCTTTATTGGAGCTTTTGAAGAGCTAAATTGAAAAGAAACGACCGCATATGGCAAAGAAAAACATTTTGTTTCATCAAGACAACGCACCGTGTCACAAGTCAATCAAAACAATGGCAAAACTACATGAATTGAACTTCGAATTGCTCCCACATCCACCATATTCACCAGATTTGACTCCCAGCGACTACTGGCTGTTCGCAGACCACAAAAAAATACTCGCTGGTAAGAAATTTCGCACGAATGAAGAGGTTATCGCAGAAACTGAGGCCAATTTTGAGGCAAAAGATAAATCGTTCTACGAAAGTGGTATTGAAATGTTAGAGCGGCGCTGGAATGATTGCGTTGCTCTTGATGGAGATTACGTTGATGAATAAAGCTAATTTTGAACCAAAAACACCGTGTTTTCTTTGTTAGGCCCGGGACTTTTCAGCCCATGTGTTAAACTATACACCATAGATTCTTATTTGTGAGTTAATGCGAACTATGTTACGGATAATAAATGACTTCGAGATGTTCTAATGAAGCCATCTATAGATAAATTAATTTTCTTCGTATATACGATTGCTGAATCCAAATAAATACGCAGTGATTCAATACAATGAGTAACGTTTAACTTATAGAATCGCTTCTTAGGTTATCTGTACGTCGATTTTTTGAAAGGATTAAATTTAGCAGTTTCATTTCGGTTATTTTAAGACTAACTACTAAAGAGGACTGATGTTTATGTATATTATTCATAAAATTTGCATTATCCAAGGCACATGTATAGTTAGCTTACATATTCGCATGGAACAATGTAAACAAAGGCAATTTCCTTTACAAAAGTACGCTATAAAGACGCAAACATTGTAATACCTTCAATAGTTTATTATGAGAGACATAGAAAAATATAACATCTTTAAGATACCATTCTAATGTCCATCGAGATATTTATGGATACGTCAAAATTTTGTATGGGTATTTCTGCTTTTCTCAAATCAAATTTGAGTTATCTTTAGATTCATTTAAATCACTACTAGGTTTGCTACAATTTAATAAAAATGTTATTCTTTTCTTTGAAGATGATTTTCTTTTTAGAATTTGAAGAACTCGATTCAATAAACATTTTTAAATAAATTAAATAATTTTTTAATAAGAACCAAAACAAGACCAAATCTATCCTCACATAGCATCCTAATAAACAAAAAGTTATGACCTAAAATTTACACCAATCACCTCATCTCCCACACCCATCACGTTCTTTTCTCTGTTACCAGAGGGCGCCAACGGTGACGGCATGGCTATCGTATCATCCTTAAGATCTTTCGATCGCGAACAACAAAAAGAATACCTAATTCCCATCGTGATTAAAGACCACGGCAATCCAGCTATGACCGGTACAAGCACTTTAACCGTAGTAATCGGCGATGTTAACGACAATAAGATGCAACCTGGTTCTAAAGAGATCTTCGTCTATAACTACCAAGGTCAAGCGCCGGAAACGGAAATCGGAAGAGTGTACGTGTACGATTTGGATGATTGGGATTTGCCGGATAAGAAATTCTACTGGGAAGGCACCGAACATCCCAGATTTAAGCTGAACGAAGACACCGGGATGATATCGATGAGACACGGGACTAGGGACGGTAGATATCATCTACGCTTCAAGGTGTACGATAGGAAACACACTCAAACAGATGTACCTGCTAACGTGACTGTCGTCGTTAAGGAGATACCGCATGAAGCTGTTATCAACTCAGGATCTGTTAGGATATCGGGTATAACGGATGAAGATTTCATCAGGATATGGAATTATAGGACTCAAAGCTTGTCCAAGAGCAAAGCGGAGAAGTTTAAGGAGAAGATAGCGAATCTACTTAATATTGAAAGAGATAACGTTGATGTCTTCAGTGTGCAGCTCAGGAGGAAGCATCCCCCAGTTACTGATATCAGATTTTCAGCTCATGGATCGCCCTATTATAAACCAGTTAGGTTAAATGGGATAGTTTTGATGCATAGGGAAGAGATAGAGAAGGAAGTTGATATAAATATAACGATGGTTGGAATTGACGAGTGTCTGTACGAGAACCAGATGTGCGAAGGCTCCTGTACGAACACTCTTGATATAAGTGCCTTGCCCTATATGGTAAATGCTAACAAAACGTCCCTTGTCGGCGTGAGAGTTGATGTGTTAGCAGAATGTACCTGCGGAGCTAGAAATTTCAGCAAAGATGAGAATTGTAAGAATAACCCATGCTATAACGGAGGTAGATGTATAGAGAGTCGATATTCGCTACAATGCAATTGTCCGGCCGGGTACAACGGGCCTAGGTGTCAGCAGGTTTCCAGAAGTTTCAGGGGAAATGGTTGGGCGTGGTACCCGCCTTTGGAGATGTGCGATTCTTCCCACTTACACTTCGAATTCATTACTAGAAAAGCCGATGGTTTGCTCTTATATAACGGACCGATCGTTCCTCCGGAAACTGACGAGGTTATGGTATCCGATTACATCGCCATCGAATTAGAAAGGGGTTATCCCCGTTTACTGTTAGATTTTGGTTCTGGTACCTTGGAATTGAGGCTAAAGACGAAGAAAACTCTCGATGATGGTGAATGGCATCGTTTGGACATCTTCTGGGAGACGGAAAACGTTAGGATGGTGGTGGATTATTGTAAGTCGGCCGAGATTGCCGAACTCGAAGACGGTACCCCTCCGGAATTTGACGATAGCACCTGCCAAGCTCAAGGGACGATCCCACCTTTCAACGAGTATCTCAACGTTAACGCTCCGTTGCAATTAGGAGGCTTATACGTCGAACAATTTGACCCCACCCACTACCATTGGCAGTACATGCCAGTCGGTAAAGGCTTCGACGGTTGCCTAAGGAATCTCTTCCACAATTCCAAATTATACGACCTCGCTCACCCGGGATTGTCGCGAAACAGCATGGCGGGTTGTCCCCAAACTGACGAGATGTGCGGCAGATCGGACGCGACAGCGCGGTGTTGGGATCACGGTACGTGCGTCGGCAGCTTCAACGAGGCGAAATGCAATTGTCGGCCGGGTTGGACGGGACCGGCTTGCCTTCAGCAAACGATCCCCACCTCGTTCAAACCGCAATCGTACGTGAAATACGCGTTAAGTTTCGAACCGGACCGATTCTCGACTCAGATCCAGCTGCGGTTTAGGACGCGCGAGGAGCACGGCGAACTCTTCCGCGTATCCGATCAGCATAATCGCGAGTACGCGATCTTGGAGATTAAAGATTCGCGTCTGCATTTCCGATATAACCTCAACTCGCTGAGGACCGAGGAGAAGGACATTTGGTTGAGCGCGGTGGCGGTGGATGACGGGCAATGGCACGTGGCGCGGGTTACCCGGTACGGCTCGGCCGCGACCTTGGAACTTGACGGGGGCGAAGGAAGGCGGTACAATGAGACGTTCACGTTCAACGGGCATCAGTGGTTGTTAGTGGATAAGCAGGAGGGCGTCTACGCTGGCGGGAAAGCTGAATATACTGGTGTGAGGACGTTCGAGGTATACGCCGACTATCAAAAAGGTAAGTTCTTCTTGTTCTTATTTTAGTATTTACTGGAGTATACATATCGTTCCAATTTTCACGAAGGTCTTTTGGGAAAATCAAAGTCATTCTAAAATATGTCAAAATGCGTATGCAACTGAAGTTTCTGATGATTAGACTGTAGGAAAATTATCCATCAGGGCGAAATACTTAGTATTCTAAATTTAGAGAAGGATTTAGCAATAGTCATTACACATTTTACATGGTGTCAAATCTTTAGAGTCGAATTCGATCTAAATTAGCACTCTTGTGCCAATTTTGATTCTAAAATCGTATTTTGTGTGATTGAGAATGTCATTCGAAGAGCTTTCAACCAAATCCAAGATGAGCGAAATTTTGACGAATTTGGGAAAAAATTGAAGTCATCTAAAATATGTCAAAATGCGTATGCAACTGAAGTTTCTGATGACTTGATGGAGATTACGTTGATGAATAAAGCTAATTTTGAACCAAAAAAACGGTATTTTCTTTGTTAGGCCCGGGACTTTTCAGCCCATGTGTTACTAAAAGAACCTTATGACAAATTTGGGCCCCAAGTGAAACAAACCCTATTTCGACTTGCAAATGTTTTTCAAGCATCGTCTTCAGATAAATTAACCACCGATTTATTTCACAGTCGCTTCCTCAATATTCACTTATCAAGCATTGGGTCAAAAAATCTTTAGACTCATGGACAGGTCACCATTCAGAGTCTTTCAGGAAAGAGGTCCCATCCAACCAAGATGTTCAAATACTGCCCAAAGAAAATAACAGGTATGAGTCAACCAATGATCTTCTATGGATTTCGAATATGGAAGGCATTTAATCGACGACTTTCTAACCTGGTTCTTATCTTAAATTATCATCTCCATTTGTCTTCATCTGTTAATCTCAAATTGCGAAATAATGTCATAAAATTGTAAGCAATATATCAATTTGTTTGCATATCCTTGGTACAAGTCCGGTTATACGGAGAATCGGCCTAGACCATTCAGAACATCTCATGAATTTTGCCTTTTCAAACCAAGACCTTACGCTTCGTCCCCGTTGCCTTCAACGTGATGCTTTTGCATTCATTCGTTGTTCTTTGTGCGAGAACATTTTATGCTTTAAGCATTTCTTTCACGACTTTCATTACCATACCAAATCATAAATATTTAATTTCAATACGCATTAAAATAAATACTTTATTCATTATTGTTAATACTAAGGATTTGTGTGTAATCTCGTGTTTACATTTGTATGAATTATGAACATAGGGGCATAATAACTAATGCAATTTTACTAATTAGTGCTGGTTCTTTTTTAATAGAAGACATGACAGAAATGTATGCAATGTAGAGATGGTTATGGTGTTAGTAGCATAAGGTATGACTTGCTCTACAACTTTGAAACATCCTGTATAATTGAAAATGCTTTTAAATCAGTAGAGGATGTTAAAGATTAACAACTTGCGTTAATTTCTTTTCCATATTACTATGACTAGCTTTAGCATAAGAAGATGCCGCTTAATAATATATAAAATTCACTCAGAAATAATTGACTAGTGATGGTAAACTCATTTGGTATTCCATCGAAATTATTACGCTAAAATTTTGATGGATTTTTAACGATTTATTTTACCAGAAAAAAGCAAGCGCTGAAAAATCAATTTACATGATGTAAACGCTTTTTTTACCTCTAATCAATTTTACGCAATTCATTTTTTTTGGGCATAGAAGCGAAGCCATTAATTTCGCTAAAAAAAAAATCGGTTGAGTGATTTTCTACTATAGGATAAGCTTTTATTTTGTTCCTTTTTTGCTGTTATCGTAGTTTGTTTTCCGTTAAAAGCCGCGCTACATATTTCCATTGTAAACAGAATTTAGACTGAACCATCATCACAAATCCATCGACGCAAAATTAACCGTACGTTTCCCCCTCTCCCGATTTTTCGTCGCGAAACACCTAGAACCAGCCAGGAAAAGGCGTATTGAGGCTAAATTATATTTACCGTCCTTATTGGATTCGTTTGAATTTTGTTTACGGAGTAATTTTGTCGGTGCCCGAAACCCAATTATTTTCCACTGCTGGTGCGCTGAACGTGCTTTCGACCGGGGAATCGTTGTTGTTGTTTCAAGCTGAAAGCTTTCCGGAGTTTTGACCTGTCGTCGACGAAACACCAGCGCTAACAGGACGTATATTAGCGCCAGCCGGACAATACGTAATCGAAAGTAGCAATTTACGGTCTGTTCAAAGCGTACAAGCGTCTGTTTAATAGCGGTAGCCTAGGATGGTGGAATTATTTTGACCGAATTCGTCCAATAAATAAATTACTTTGGGGTGGGATTTTCAAATAAAATGTTTCAGGAAAGAAAAGTGCTTTTTACCTGGTATATATTATATTTAACCATCACGGGTCTTGAATCAAAAAACTATCACCGCAAACAATGCATTTTTTCTTAGATTCACAACTCTAGTGAAGAGGCAAACACAAGGTAATTCACAGGTATAGCAGTAAACTCCACTCACACAAATTAATTAATTATGCGGAACGCAGCGTTTCGAGAGCACGTGGGCTCTCATTGTCAACTGTGTTACCGACTGCATCGGCAGTCAATGAGAGCCCACGTGTTCTCGAAACGCTGCGTTCCGCATAATTAATAAATTTGTGTGAGTGGAGTTTACTGCTATACCTGTGAATTGTACATCCACACAGTCCACACATAGGCTGAAAAGTTCCGGGCCTAACACATAGATGACGCTAGTTTTATTGCAGTCACCTTTCTCTTAGTTAGTACTAACCTTCAAAAGACAGCTATTAAAATTTCATGATATTCTATTCATTAGTTTGTGAGTTATTGTGCTAAGAGTCACGCTACTTTTGTTATTTTCAAAACAATGTATCAAAAACAATTTCGTGTTTTAATTTTACACTGCATCTTGATGGGAAAAAATACCGTTCAAACGAAGCAATAGCCTGAAAAGTGTTATGGGGACTCCGCTCCATCAGAAACAACAATAAAACGTTGGTTTGCTGACTTCAAACGTGGTCGTAGAGACACCGATGATGCAGAACGCAATGGACGTCCAAATGGGGCGGTAACACCAGAAAACATCAAAAAAAAATCCACAAAATCGTTTTTAATGATCGAAAAGTGAAGTTGCGTGAGTTAGCTGACATCGTAAAGATATCAAAAGAACGTATTGGCTTTATATTGCATAAGCATTTGACTATGAGAAAGCTCTGTTCAAAGTAGGTGCCGCGTTTGTTCACTGTTGACCAAAAACAAGAACGTGTTGATGATTCAGAAGTGTTTGGCCATGTTTAAACGTAACAAACCGGAATTTTTGCGTCGATATGTGACAATGGATGAAACATGGATCCATCACTTCACTCCGGAATCAAAACGATCGTCATCTGAGTGGACAGCAACTGGTGAACCTCGTCCAAAGCTCCCGAAAGCACAACAATCGGCTGGAAAGATTATGGCCTCGGTATTTTGGGATGTGCGTGGTGTAATATTCATCGACTATCTTGAGAAAGGAAATACCATCAACAGTGAATATTATATAGCATTATTGGAGCGTTTGAAGGCCGAAATTGCGAAGAAAAATGACTGCATATGGCAAAGAAAAAAATTTTGTTTCATCAAGACAACGCACCGTGTCACAAGTCAATCAAAACAATGGCAAAACTACATGAATTGAACTTCGAATTGCTCCCACATCCACCCTATTCGCCACATTTGGCTCCCAGCGACTACTGGCTGTTCGTAGACCTCAAAAAAATGCTCGCCGGTAAGAAATTTCGCACGAATGAAGAGGTTATCTCTGAAACTGAGTACTCTGTACTTTGAAATTCCAGGGTACTGATTTTTGGAGATCTTTGTTTTTGAAACTCATAGTAAAAAAGTAAGAGTTACCGCTTCTTCAAGCTTCCGTCTTCTGTTATCAAACTCGTCCTTTTTTCAGAGGTATCGCAGCAAACTCCACACGACACAAATTCATAATTCATTCGGAACGCGGCGTTTCAAACACCTTCATTTACCTATTAGGGAGACTAAATCGGGAGAATTGTTGTCCTGTTCTAATAGCTGATGATATTGAGAGAATCTGGAATGGGTACTTTAGCGTGTGACGTCAAAATTGATTAATAAATCTGTAGGTTGAATAGTAATCCCCGAGATGAGTTCAACGAAATGCGCGCAGTTTAAAACATGCGACGGGGTCTTACCGGTGTATTTCTTGAGAATTCTGGAAAGATACTTAGCAAGATTGTACGTGGGTGAATCGACACTATAGAACGAAACGGAACACCTTCTTTGTGTATCTATGGAAGACCGAGCAACCGAAGCGGTTTGGAGTTTCGGGGAATGAGACGGCGTTGAATTTCCAGTGGGGTATTGGAAGCATTAATTACAGAATAGTTTGACTTCAATAAGAGTCATCAATCCAGTTAAACCTTTTGGTCATGTTCAAATAGTCTTCACACTCGTCAATGCTCCAAATTCACGTATACATCTAATAATTCTTGCAGAGAGTTTTATAACAGTCCTTGCGTCTTCGTTTCATTTTGTTAATGCCACGAAAACATTGATCAATTAAAATAGTATGAATTCCGAACTACACCCTTATAACCTTTGAACAACTAACCTTCGTTCTTTTCGATGTTCTGCATATTCCCGATTCGGAATAAATCAAAGCCCGTCCTAGTACAGGTTCGCCTAAGAACATCTCCCACTAAACGCGACTCCTTTTCGGTGGCCGACTAGCCGGAACTGCAGCGAAATACATTCTATATAATTCCAATAATTTATAGGATGCAGTAAATTTTATGTGCCTAGTACTACGGTTCGGTTCGGTAGGGGAAAATGTTGGGGGAGGTTATAAAGCAAGCTGCATAGGTATCGGAACTGTAAATCACGCCAGCGATCGTCCTTTTTCACAACCGCAATGGAAAAGAGAGTTTCCGATGCGGGAATAAAAGACCTCTTCGCTAGTAAGAACGCGTCAATTCTGGTTTGCGCTTCGTGATGTCGGTGGAAGGTTTCTAATTCACGCTGGATGCCTCCGTTGTACCCCTCACGTTTTATGATTGCCGATGCGCCGAGAAAGGATCATCTTTTCCTCGGTTGTTATACGTGATTTTACATATCTATGGCAATAACAAATGCCGACGGGAACGTAAACCGGAATATGCTTTTAAACTTTCGAAGTTTTGGCTTTAAAGGGTCGATGTACCCCTCTCTGCATTGGGGAATGGATTTATATATGAAATAGTAAGAAGGATGGTATAAAACAGGTATTGGTATCTTAGTGGGGGGTCTACACCTTAAGGAAGTCTTACTAATATTTAGTTTACGCTGGTGTGAATTATGAAACAGCAATTTTGTTGTGAATGCGAATTAGGGTATAAGGACAAAAGGGATAATGCGATTTTACGAGATTCACTGATATTTTTGTTATTACGTTTTCTTAGAAACGAAATGGTTGGAAGGAAGATTTGATGGAAAGTAATCGGTTACTTAATTATCCTTGAAAAGAGTTCACAGATATTGTCGGTAACACGGTTGACAATGGGAGCCCACGTGCCCTCGAGACGCTGCGTTCCGCATAATTAATTAATTTGTGTGAGTGGAGTTTACTGCTATACCTGTGAATTGTACATCCACACAGTCCTTGCAATCGTCATTTGATTATAAGCTCACTTTATTTCGTGCGTTTGTTTTCATATAGAAATATTCTGAATGAATATGGCACATCTTTGGAGATTGTTGGCGCCATATGTTTAAATCAAATTTCCCGCACTAATGACCATTGGAGGGGTGAGCTCATTAGGGCTTATGTATATATATATAGATGAATTGTATTGACAACAACACAATGTTCAATGTAGAATTAACAGCAGTGGCTGCTTATAGTTAAGTTATTTAACGTCGAATACAACAAATAAAACAATTACAGTAGTTTATTTTTTACTACAAGAACCAGTGACATTTCATAACGTACAGAGATTTTGGTGATGTTTTTATCGCAGAGGATGTTCAAGTAATTGAAAACATCGATAATTTTGTTGGCTTTATTTTAAATTTACTAAATTTTATTTTATTAATTAATCATTTTATTCTCAGTCCAAAATGAAATTCGCATTAGAAGTATATAGAAAACAAATAAGCATTAAAACAAAATCATAATTTCTTCTACTCCTTTTTCAAGACTTTTGTTTTTAGTTCATGTTCTTTTATTATTATTTATGTGTTTGTCTTTCGCATTGCAACGGACATAAGTTTCACTTTTATCCATTGCTATACTAACCGTCTAAAAACATTAGACAGTCCTGGTTTGTTATCTCTCAAATAAAATTTGGTGAATATACCAATATAACACATGGGATGAAAGGTCCCGGGTCTAACAAAGAAAACACGGTTTTTTTGGTTCAAAATTAGCTTTATTCATCAACGTAATCTCCATCACGAGCAACGCAATCATTCCAGCGCCGCTCTAACATTTCAATACCACTTTTGTAGAACGATTTATCTTTAGCCTCAAAATAGGCCTCAGTTTCAGCGATAACCTCTTCATTCGTGCGAAATTTCTTACCGGCGAGCATTTCTTTGAGGTCTGCGAACAGCCAGTAGTCGCTGGGAGCCAAATCTGGCGAATACGGAGGATGTGGGAGCAATTCGAAGTTCAATTCATGTAGTTTTGCCATTGTTTTGATTGACTTGTGACACGGTGCGTTGTCTTGATGAAACAAAATTTTTTTCTTTGCCATATGCGGTCGTTTCTTTACAATTTCGGCCTTCAAACGCTCCAATAACGCTATATAATATTCACTGTTAATGGTATTTCCTTTCTCAAGATAGTCGATGAATATTACACAACGCACATCCCAAAATACCGAGGCCATAACCTTTCCAGCCGATTGTTGTGCCTTCGGGCGCTTTGGACGAGGTTCACCAGTTGCTGTCCACTCAGATGACGATCGTTTTGATTCCGGAGTGAAGTGATGGATCCATGTTTCATCCATTGTCACATATCGACGCAAAAATTCCGGTTTGTTACGTTTAAACATGGCCAAACACTGCTCAGAATCATCAACACGTTCTTGTTTTTGGTCAACAGTGGACAAACGCGACACCCACTTTGAACAGAGCTTCCTCATAGTCAAATGTTGATGCAATATAAAGCCAATACGTTCTTTTGATATCTTTACGATGTCAGTTAATTCACGCAACTTCATTTTTCGATCATTCAAAACGATTTTGTGGATTTTTTTGATGTTTTCTGGTGTTACCACCACCTCATTTGGACGTCCACTGCGTTCTGCATCATCGGTGTCTCTACGACCACGTTTGAAATCAGCAAACCAACGTTTTATTGTTGTTTCTGATGGAGCGGAGTCCCCATAACACTTTTCAAGCCATTGTTTCGCTTGAATGGTATTTTTTCCCATCGAGAAGCAGTGTAAAATTAAAACACGAAATTGTTTTTGAACCATTGTTTTGAAAATAACAAAAGTAGCGTGACTCTTAGCACAATATCTCACAAACTAATGAATAGAATATCATGAAATTTTAACAGCTGTCTTTTGAAGGTTAGTACTAACTGAGAGAAAGGTGACTGCAATAAAACTAGCGTCATCTATGTGTTAGGCCCGGGACTTTTCAGCCCATGTGTTAAGATACCTGGTACCTGATAAATTTATTTTCCTGGCGATTATCTGCTACTTTATCAGAATGTGAATAAACGGCCCCTTAGAAACAATAAGCAAAAGGTAATTAAATTGATAATTAGCCTACGTAAGCACACTTCTCACAACTTTCTTGTGGTTATCCAGCGAACTCAGGAAGTAGGAGGGGTAATTTTATTCCCTTAAATTTAATTTTTTATGCGCCACCTCGCGTGTTAACAAGGAAGATAGAACTCGTGAAGGCATCCAGACATTCTTCTTAATGTTGATGCCGTAGTTAAATTAAGCAATTATTTATCTTAAAAAAAGTGGACCCAAGTTTGTGCCCGCAGGTACACCTGTAGATACAATAAAAGATGGAGACTAAAATCCATTGTAATGGACATAGCAAGAATGATTGCTTAGATACGACTGCATTAGAGAAACAACCGCAGGACAGAAACCAATGGCAGATCGCTTCGATAACAATATTACATGATCAATTACGCAAAGTACTTGAGCACAATCATGAATAAAATGCTTGGCAAACCATCATGCCCGCATAATATTGTCGTTTTAAGTTTCTTTAATGTCCGCAGAAGATCATTAGGAGTGACGTAACAAATGTTGAAAGAACAGCTATTAATAACATATCTGAACTCTAATTATTCGTAAACTGATGGTTAAACCCTTTCACTAAGCTTTAAATAACCAAAGATTCGCTATTAGCAATTCATGCAAATTAAAATGAAAAATTTTGGGAAACTATTGAAATAAACGTATAGAACCTAGAAACGGTCACACAGATTGAATGGATCCCATCTCCTTTACCGTAAGTTAACGTCCAGTTTCTACGGATATAAAACGTATTCCTCCTTTTCCACCGCCTTGCTATGGACGTGAATACGATTTCCTATCGCGTCATTCATAGAAAATCGCCCTGTTTCTCCTTTTCATAGCGATACCAGCGCCATCATATCCATACGTTCGCGCCTGGTTGCTTCCAGCTGCGCTAACCGAAAGAGAAGCTTCGGTCTACTAAACCTGTTGAATTTTTGATTCTATCCGGGCTATCTTCCACCAATACGATGCGACCGAGCGAGGCGCTATACGTATCGTGAACGCGGTCTTCTTGTTTCGTCCGTTGTTTTCGTTTTTCGATGTCCTGCGCTCCTTTTTTCGGCGAAGGACGGGTACAAAGGGGAGAGGACTATTTTGCGTGACTCGTAACATAGCTCGCAATTCTCGGTTCATTGCTCTTGTCTTTCGTATTTTAGCTGCACCGTATTCGGTCGAATAAATCCGCTCCCGGTAAAATACCGAAATAGCGAGAACTTCGAAAGCTCGTTTAGATTTCCGGGAAGGTGTTTTGTAAGGCACGCCGCTGTGGGATCTCGGAGATTTTTCGTTTGTGTTTTATTTTAGGCGATGTTTGGAATGTGTAGTTTGATTTCTGTGGAAAACTTTAAATATTCTAGACGATTCCGTTCGTAGTAATTCATTTTCAACAGATACACTACCCAGTTACAGGAAACACTAAAATTAATATGCATGACAGCAAAAAACCAAAAATAAAAAAGATATATGTTTATAAAATAATTGCTAAGTTACATGTATTTAGTGTCTCAAAAATACTAAATATTACCATTACCCTTTGGTGGAAGAGAATATATAAAAAGAGGACTATTGAACTAATACTAAAACTTAAATGGCTGATGGAAAGGTGGCAAATGTTTGAGAGAAGAGACCAGACGAAGAAAGATTGCACCAATGATAGATTTAAATGGGTCAGCGTAGATGTCACAAAGATCAGAGATGCTGTTGAAGTTAGTACACATCAGGTGCACTGGAGACCTCATAAGGACATTTGTTCGAGCGCGACCACAATAGAAGGCAAATGAGGGCCTGGAGCCAACTCTGGGAACAAGAAAATTACACTTACCCAACAGCCAGGGACAATCACTCTTGTTATGTACTAAACAAAATAAAAATTTTAGCAAAGAAATCGTTCTTCTGGTAGAAAGAGAAACAAAATTAAATTTCGGCAACAATACATCATGTTCAAAGTCTCTAGGTGGATAAGATCCCTCCAACAGATAATAGAGAAATTTCAGAAACCTTCTCTGTACCGTCTCAATATAGGTTATGTGTGTTTCATAAATAGGAAACCAGACCAACGCGGCGTACTCCAACCGAGATCGAATGAGAGAAAAGAATAATGCAGATAGAGCTTGTATACTGCGGAAGTCCCTACTATTACGATAAATAAATCCATATATTTTATACCATCGTGATGCCAGCTGAGATATGTGATCAGAAAAAGACAGAGCGGTGTCAAAAAGCACACCCAAATCCTTGACAGATGATGATACCTGCAGTGGTATTCCTTCAACGTTATAATTGTAAATAATAGCTAGCTGACGCTTAGTAAATGTCATGGTAGTGCATTTTGATATATTTAAGGACAATCTATTAAGCTTACACTAACTAGAAACACAATCGATACTTCTCTGAACCAAAACATAATCTGCGGTAGAATCAATGCTTAGAAATAGTTTAATATCATCAGCGTACATTAGCGTTTCGCATTCAAAAGTAGTAGCAATGTCGTTAATGAAGAGCAGGAATATTAGAGATCCAGGATTAGATCCTTGCAGTATACTAGAAGTAGCGATCTGCTTGGATGATACGTAGTTCTTGTAGCATACTTGAAATTCTCTATTGATCAGGTACGAATGTAAGAGATCTTGAAAATCCGAACGAATTCAGTTTTCGTAGAAAAATAAAGTGGTCTATGTAATCAAACGCTTTCTGGAAGTCCAAGTAAATAGTGTCAACATGGCTTCTGACACATATTGCGTAAAACAAGCTAGATTAGTGACGGTTGAACGCGGGGATATAAAACCATGTTGCTTTGAAGAGATTCATCTGCGCAACTTATGAAAAATTACAAAGTAAAGAAATTTCCTTTGCCTTTCTTCTGAAATAATATTCTCACTACTCCAAACAGTAATAAGGACAGACGTTTGGAAAGATACTATCCTGTATATCAACATTTATACGTCACAAGCCCAAACAAAACTATATAATGTCTGTAATGCAACATACTTTTTAAAAAGCCTGATATTTCAAACAGAATCAAACTAATCATGAATGTTCCTCGCACGTAGGAAGAAGTGGATGGGTTCATTTATATACGTACTACCACAAATTGATTTTATTTCATTGTTGGTTCGTTTTGTCAGTTCATTTAATACCTGGAAAGAATTCCATTATAATTAGAGGCAGTAAAACCGGATGTATATACCTTACTTCATTTTCTTATTTACTTTTAAATTCCATAGTAAAATACACGACACTTTACACTACTATTGCACGTAATCCTGAGATACTTTTATGTTGTTTGCTAATGTCTTTTACACACAAACGTTCTGTACGGTGAAATGTTGATATTGGAAATAAAATATTTAATACTAATGCCAGTGTATTCTAATGTCAGAAATCGGTTAAGAAATTTACTAATATTCGTAAAGAAAGCTGTCGATTCGCCATCATCAATCTAATACGGGATTCATACACATAACACATGGGCTGAAAAGTCCAGGGCCTAACACATAGATGACGCTAGTTTTATTGCAGTCACCTTTCTCTCAGTTAGTACTAACCTTCAAAAGACAGCTGTTAAAATTTCATTATATTCTATTCATTAGTTTGTGAGTTATTGTGCTAAGAGTCACGCTACTTTTGTTATTTTCAAAACAATAGATCAAAAACAATTTCGTGTTTTAATTTTACACTGCTTCTTGATGGGAAAAAAATACCGTTTAAGCGAAGCAATGGCTTGAAAAGTATTATGGGGACTCTGCTCTATCAGAAACAACAATAAAACGGTGGTTTGCTGACTTCAAACGTGGTCGTAGAGACACCGATAATGCAGAACGTAGTGGACGTCCAAATGAGGCGGTAACATCAGAAAACATCAAAAAAATCCACAAAATCGTTTTGAATTATCGGAAAGTGAAGTTGCGTGAGTTAGCTGACATCGTAAAGATATCAAAAGAACGTATTGGCTTTATATTGCATGAGCATTTGACTATGAGAAAGCTCTGTTCAAAGTGGGTGCCGCGTTTGCCCACTGTTGACCAAAAACAAGAACGTGTTGATGATTCTGAGCAGTGTTTGGCCATGTTTAAACGTAACAAACCGGAATTTTTGCGTCGATATGTGACAATGGATGAAACATGGATCCATCACTTCACTCCGGAATCAAAACTATCGTCATCTGAGTGGACAGCAACTGGTGAACCTCGTCCAAAGCGCCCGAAAGCACAACAATCGGCTGGAAAGGTTATGCCTCGGTATTTTGGGATGTGCGTGGTGTAATATTCATCGACTCTCTTGAGAAAGGAAATACCATCAACAGTGAATATTATATAGCGTTATTGGAGCGTTTGAAGGCCGAAATTGCAAAGAAACGACCGCATATGGCAAAGAAAAAAATTTTGTTTCATCAAGATAACGCACCGTGTCACAAGTCAATCAAAACAATGGCAAAACTACATGAATTGAACTTCGAATTGCTCCCACATCCACCGTATTCGCCAGATTTGGCTCCCAGCGACTACTGGCTGTTCGCATACCTCAAAAAAATGCTCGCCGGTAAGAAATTGCGCACGAATGAAGAGGTTATCCTGAAACTGAGGCCTATTTTGAGGCACAAGATAAATCGTTCTACAAAAGTGGTATTGAAATGTTAGAGCGACGCTGGAATGATTGCGTTGCTCTTGATGGAGATTACGTTGGTGAATAAAGCTAATTTTGAACCAAAAAAAAACGTGTTTTCGTTGTTAGGTCCGGGACTTTTCAGCCCATGTGTTACTAACCATACGCGTTTGAATCCCGACTTCGGGTATGTCCGACCGCTTTCGAAATATGTCGTCGCCGCCAGTCACTTGTGCAGACTTATTTACTAACCTTTCTAGTTGCCTAAACGCAAAAATGTCACTCCAAATTAAATCTGAAGTTGTGTCATTATTTGACTACAAAATCAGGAATTATTATGATTAATTCAAAGTCAATCTGTAGTACTTTTACGAACGTTATATTAAACGTATTTAAATTTGCTTAAAGGCAAAAATTCTGTGGACTCTAGTAAATGTTGCTTTGACCCATGCAATTTTGACCAACACCAATTAACTCCGAACATTTTTCTCTATTCCATAGGATGCTTGGACGACCTCCGAC
Source organism: Trypoxylus dichotomus (assembly GCA_023509865.1). NCBI lineage: Eukaryota > Metazoa > Arthropoda > Insecta > Coleoptera > Scarabaeidae > Trypoxylus > Trypoxylus dichotomus. The sequence continues at coordinate 73,222,476 of CM042076.1, read as the reverse complement.
TCGAGGGCAAACACCTTCCATTACCACCGGCGATGAATGGCACTCAATGGGGTCAAGCGACCATGGCTAGGAATCTCGAGAAAGGTTGTCCATCAAACAAACCTTGCGCCAACGTCATCTGCCCAGAACCCTTCGAATGCGTAGACCTGTGGAATGACTACGAATGCACGTAAGTCATTTTTCTGTATCAATTTCACATCTCTCAAAGAAAATACGTTACAATTCGACAAACTCATACAAAAACCATTACATTAACGAATATACTGGGTTTTCACAATTTTCATTTCATTTCCCCACATCTAAGATTAGAAATGACTACACCTGTACAATCATCTCGCGTAGAAATAAACGGAACAAACAAGAAACTACACGCTGCAATTTTAGAGGCACATCACGACGGTGTTAATTTCGATTATTTTTGAATTTGTTCTGTTCTAATTTTGGAAAACTTTTTTGGTTTCTGATTGAGTTAATTTGCTCTGACTTTTATTTGTGCAAGCAATCACACTTATTTTGTGCAGGTGTAGTTATGCAGAGAAGAGTTCTGCGCGATGGCACTGAGTTTCTTAATAAAAGAAAATGATTATACTCGCAATTGGCGTATATTTGAATAAGTTTAATGAAGCTAGTCCAGATTACATGGAAGATTATAAAAGATGAATGTAGAAGACGACAATAAATCTTATGGTGTTGGGAAAGCTTTTTCACGTTGTTTATGCGCATGCAGTTCTTATTTTTTGTTGAATTTAGTTCTTGATGAGCCCAAGTTATCCAAACCTTATCAAAATTCCCTTTTTCGAATTGTAGTTGAAGGAAAGCAATGAGTCATGTTGTTTTGAAGCCCTTCAATCCAAAAATAACCTTTTAAAAGAAATCTAGGTTATTTCATTAGTCCTGAATCGATTTTAATGAATGTGGCCACCATTTAAACCACTGGATCACATAAATTTGCGGGTTCTTGTAGTAGACATTGTTCTAAATCTGATTCGGATTTGAAATCTCCAACTATGAATGAAGAGTCTTATATTTATATGCGTTAGATGGAATCTTTTAAATCCAGAGATCTCATGTCTCATTTTATACTGAGACAGGGTGATCAAGTTTCAAATGGTTAAATTGAATTGTTTGTGATGTCAAAACAATATTGCTTACTAGAAACTTTTTCCCTAGTCTCTCATCTTCCTTTCTTCACGTATCCCTTGAAGCTCCCCCCCCCCCCCTCCCCCACTTCATCCCAGTTTCACTTTTTAGGAATTTATTTTTTGTTTTTTAGTAATTTTATGCTAATTTAATTTTCGTAAATATATTTTCCGTATCGCTTCGTATTAGGTTAATTAATTTTTTCGTTAACTCCCCATATTTATATCTATACAGGGTGCTCGTAAAGTATAGTGTTATACAGCGTATATATACGTGGCCTGCTTGATGAAAAGAATTTGCTATGTTTTTAACTTAGCCAAAGTTAATATATTCTCGGATACGATAGTAAATAATAATATATTTATATAAATTAAGCCATTCCGGTACATGATACAAATATAATTTACCCAAACATGTATTTATTACGTTAAGCAATATTACCATTGCTAGAAGTGTTATTTGGGATAATTTCTATATAATGCTTTAAGATCATCCTGTATGGATAAAACGTATAAACTTTCACAAATTCAACACTGTCTAACTGGACTACAACAATGAGAGAGCACATTTACAATACCAGCACTAACCACCGAACAACACTTGACCTCTAACCAATATTGAAATTCCCGAATTCTCCCTCCCCGGTATAAACTACTATTACGTCCATTCCACATAATACCCACACCACACTATACTCTATTATCGTAGTACTGAACCGTTGTTTATTGCAAATACAATTCATATTTTTGTTCCGAACAAAATTCCACTTGTCAAGCAACTACGCCGGCTAACAATTGATTACTTTAAACTAAACGGTTAATATTGCGAAACATCGTTTAGAAGTCAACAATGCTCTAACAGCGGATGTTTGTTCAAAGTGCTAAGTTGGCGAAGTTTGTGTAGCTGGCTTTATTGACGTTCCCTCCTTCTATAAGTTGCGGCAATATTTGCTTATTACCTGTACTATTGTGTGCGAATATATATGTTAACTATTATATAACCGGATGATGTATACATGCAGGTTATTTGATCGAAATCTCAATAAGAGAACAAGCATGCGTATGTATCTTGGGGTTGTTGGATGTTAAATCCATTAAAGGGGCGAATAGTCTAAGTTTATGTTATATGAAATTTTGGCGGTAAGTAACTAGGTAATACCAAATTAATGTGGCAATCATTGTTCTGTGTAATACCGACATAATAAATATGTACATTTAGAAGTAGATAGGGCAACAATCGCCGTCCGCATAGCACTATCCAATTTTAACTCGATTAAATGATAGTGGGGGTAACAGAAACAATTGGGATGAGATTCTCCGGCTACTAATGGTCCCTTGTTGAGCGCCACCTACTTCGCTTGGACGAAACTAACAGTACTAGCATTAATACACTGAACACCACGAAACTTTATGGTTACGTCATAGTCTGTTATAACGTATGCAGCGTCTGAAACAAATTCAGGCGCACCAACTGTGCTTGCAATGAATTTATGTACATGGGCGCGAAGTAATTCGTCGATAACATAACCTTTCTCTTTTTATGTCTATTGGTTATTTCTAAAAGTTCACTATTATTCATTCCATTTTCATAGGTAATGTGATTATTATTTAATCAAGCAATAATGTTTCCTTTAGACTAACTTAGATTTGGCGACTTCTCAAGTAAAACGCTATGATACCTTGCATTGTCCATTAAAATTATTGATGGTTCCTCAAACACGCTAGAAGTATTATCGATGAAGAGGCCCTTAAAATGGACATTTTAGCGTTTAGTTTTTCGAAATGGATAGATGGTTTTCATGTCGCTGCTCAGTCATGAAAGCTTCGACATTATAAAACAATAGATGTATTATCTTTTAACAATTAGAATAGTATTTATTAGTTTTTCCTAGGAAAATATTGTTTCATATCAATCTACACTGCCGTCCATAGAAATTTGGATTAAATTTTTTAATTTAATTTAATAAACTTTATTACATTCAACGCTGATAATCTTAATTAACATCTATCTTAAACACATCTGCAACTCAAATAATGAAGGTATTATAAAAAAAAAGAAGTAATTAAGCACTTTATGGCCCGAAACAATCATCCTCATTCACAACGGATTATTCTAATCTATTTATTAGATAAGTTACATAGATGAGACCAAGCAGGTAAAGATTTTATTGTATCCCTTGTCTGTCCCTGTCCGGCTCTAAGGTTTACTGCGATTACGAAACTGACAACAGTTCGGTTTGAATCGTAGAAACCCCTCCCTAGAAGGAAATGCTCCACATATAAAGTAAGACCGTAGTGGCGTCATCTATCAAGGGGGGCGGAGATACCTAAGAATAATAACATTTGGAATAAGGTTCTTTTGAAAATGAAAATTACAAATATGTCAATAGAAGCACCTTGTACTTATTATACCGATGTAATATATTTGTACCTTTGAGGCCCATTTGTACCGGTGTTATACATTTAATATTGTTATACTTTGAATATTATGTATATTTAAATAAAATAGAGTTATACATATATTCGATGTTATATGTATTTAAACGAAATAGTATTTATTCAGTCTACATACATACATATTACTCATTTATTGTTATGCATTTAGATAAATTCAATACTTGTAATTGTCATGTGTAATTAACTCAATATTTTGGATTAGTTTATTTGTAAACGTTGATACAGATTTTAATGTTTATTTTCTTATCCCATGAGAACTCTTTGTAATCTTTCATTGTATTATCGTCATTTTCGTAGACTTCCTGTGTTCATGCATCCTTGACCTTTGATATTATTTATATATTGATAAAATTAGGGTATAAGAACTAAAGCGTTGATACAAACACTCTCTCTCTCTCCTCTAAGCTGAACCATTAACATTAACTATTTTGTATTTTACAATAAACATAGTATTACATGTAACGTGGTCTTTTCTTTGAACATAACACCGGTTAGCCTTAAAAGTTAAGCGTCACTTAGAGTAACGCTTAACATCTACGATTTTAAGCAGCAGATATTCTACGGCTTCACTTTAAAGTGAGAGAAGAGCGCTTGCGTCATGTAAATATTTTTAAATCTCAATAACCTTACTTTGTTCGTAAACAAAATCAAAAAAATATACCACTTTCAATAAAAATGGATTTAATACAGTAAGCTGATGAAATCGTTGATAATATAGTAGAAGACAATGAGATAAATGTACTAGAATCTGTAGAATATGGTCTACGTGGTTTTCACACGCCAAAACTGTTTTTCTATATCCATTTCTAATTCTCTCACTTTATCAATAATTTGAGGTGACGTTTCTCGCTGTCTATAATAAGTTTTTAAAAGTGTTATGGCACTTAGGGCTTCTTCGTTTGTCTGTACGTGTTCTGCTTCGTCGCATGAATCTTCTCCCTCTTCGATTTCATTATCGTTTTCGTTATTCCGCTGTTTTATGTCCTCCACGATATCAGAATCTGAACGGATTCCCGACGTAATAAGGCAACTGTCCACGGATGCAAAGTCGTCGAAACAAAACTGGTTTTCGTCACTCTGATTTTGCTGCCACTTTTTAATAAGTTCACATAACGGAACGTCATCTTCATTGAAGATGTCACAAACTGGATTATTCCTTAACCTTGAATGACCAAAGCAGTTTGCTATAGTCTCGGAGGTTATACTACGCCAAGCCTTCTCTAAAAAGTCCAACGCGTCGAGAAGTGAAACTGCACATGGTGCGTTCTTGTCCATATCCGTAATAATTTTCTGCAGAAGAAATTTTCTGTAAAAACATTTTGAGCTTCTTATTACGCCTTGGTCCATTGGTTGAACGATGCTAGTGCAATTTGGGGGCAGAGACACCAAATTAATATTTCTTTAAGTGGGCTAATGATGGATGTGCTGGGCAGTTATCGACTAAAAGCAAGATTCTTTTACCTTTAACCGCAAGTTCTTTATCCCATTTTCGAATTTCATTTTCAAAGATTTCTAAAGTCATCCATGCCCTTTTGTTTGCGCAGTAATTTGTTGGGAGTGTTTTTATGTTTTTTAAGCAGCGTTGCTTTTTTTACTTTCGTATGACAAGAATTTTACGTTCCTCCGTACCGGTCATATTAGCACACACAAATGGAGTTAACCGTTCTTGGGCTAGTTTACCGCCTACACATTTTTCGCCTTTAAACCTCAGAATCTTATCTGGAAGAGGTTTATAGGAAATTCCCGTTTCGTCGCCATTGTAAATTTCCTTGTCTTCATAATCTTGTCTTAATTTAGGCCACACTTCATTTAGCCACGTCTCTGCTTCTGTCATATTAACACTTTTCGCTTCAACGTTATTGAATGTCTCCGTTTGAAACGCTCCGATTTCAGTTAACTCAGCCAAACGCCGGCTAGCCGAAGGAAATTTACAAGGTCGCGTGGCAGCTCGTAAACTATTGCTACGCTACGGCAATCGACTGAAAAGGCTACAGTAGATACGGCATTGGATGGTAGAACAGTGGCAAAATGTTTTATGGACTGAGGATTCAATATGTGAAGTGGTTGACATTAAAACATGGTGACGACTCAGTTATAGTTTGGGATTGCTTTTCTCAGAAACTCAGAAACAGGAATGTCATGTCATTTCTTTTGGTCTGCGACTAATCGGCGAGAATTTTACTTTTATCCAAGATATCGATCCGAAACACACAACCAGAATATGCAAGCAGTATCTGAGTGAGCAAAAATCAAACGAATTTACGAGTTATGACAAAGCAACCACAGAGTCCAGATCTCAACCCTATTGAAATACTGCAGGATGAACTTATCAAAAGAGTTCAATGTGTCGGTCCTACATCCTAGGAGCAGCTTTGGAATATCCTTCAACAAGAATGGAACGGCAGAAACCTCGAAAAATTAATTGAAAGAATGCTGCCTGTTATTCGAGCGGTTATCAATGCAAATTGTGGATTTTTGACGCATAAAATGTTTCTATGGACGGTAGTGTAAGTAATGATTTTCTCTAGGAAACGCTTTCATATGTAGTTTGGGCAATATTACAGGAAATCGTTTATATATATTCATTCGCCACCGGCGTTGTAATATGCAAATTACCACACCGAAAGGATATTGTTTACAATCCATTACCTCATCTAATTTCTTATTTGCTCCATAAAATTCGAGCTCGCCGAACCGGAATTCGAGTACGAAACGCGTAAAAGGAAAGGACCTAACGCCAACCTCAATATTACTTCCACGAACCGGAAAGGACGCGAGAATTCGACCGCAGAGGATTTTAAAAAATTTTTCCGTCGTCGCCGACGTACATATTCAAAAAGGAACCCTCGGGTAGCCGCGGTTTGACCGGGCGAAATCGCCCCTTTCCTCCGAAAACTTCAAAATAATTTATCGGAGCCGGTTCAAACATAAATCAGCCGAGGAAGATTTGATGAAGGTGGGTCGACGGTTTGATTTAGGATCGCGCCGTCTTTTTCGGCGAATGAATATTATTATTATTATCATTACGGGGCTTTACCGAGGACGGCGTTCGTGCATGAAACGGAAAATTTTTCCACCGAAACCGCATCGACGCGGTGAAATTCGAAATTAGATTTTCGAGAGGAGCGTAATGCGAGTAATTTATTTGCTTCGAAACTCGGATTCTCTTAAAGGGTAATATGATAAAATTGACGGTAAATTTACCAATTAAGAAACCAGCGCAGCTATCAAATTAATTGTTAGACTTCTTTTTGGAAATATGTACAGGTTTACTGAATTCAAATATACTGAGCTGCAAAAATACATTGACAAATTTGGAAGATTTTGTAAAGACTCTTCGAATTGTGTCGTCTGTAACACATGGGCTGAAAAGTCCCGGGCCTAACAAAGAAAACACGGTTTTTTTGGTTCAAAATTAGCTTTATTCATCAACGTAATCTCCATCAAGAGCAACGCAATCATTCCAGCGCCGCTCTAACATTTCAATACCACTTTTGTACAACGATTTATCTTTTGCCTCAAAATAGGTCTCAGTTTCAGCGATAACCTCTTCATTCGTGCGAAATTTCTTACCGGCGAGCATTTTCTTGAGGTCTGCGAACAGCCAGTAGTCGCTGGGAGCCAAATCTGGCGAATACGGTGGATGTGGGAGCAAGTCGAAGTTCAAGTCATGTAGTTTTGCCATTGTTTTGATTGATTTGTGACACGGTGCGTTGTCTTGATGAAACAAAATCTTTTTCTTTGCCATATGCGGTCATTTCTTTGCAATTTCGGCCTTCAAACGCTCCAATAACGCTATATAATATTCACTGTTGATGGTATTTCTTTTCTCAAGATAGTCGATGAATATTACACCACGCACATCCCAAAATACCAAGGCCATAACCTTTCCAGCCGATTGTTGTGCTTTCGGGCGCTTTGGACGAGGTTCACCAGTTGCTGTCCACTCAGATGACGATCGTTTTGATTCCGGAGTGAAGTGATGGATCCATGTTTCATCCATTGTCACATATCGACGTAAAAATTCCGGTTTGTTACGTTTAAACATGGCCAAACACTGCTCAGAATCATCAACACGTTCTTGTTTTTGGTCAACAGTGAGCAAACGCGACACCCACTTTGAACGGAGCTTTCTCATAGTCAAATGCTCATGCAATATAAAGCCAATACGTTCTTTTGATATCCTTACGATGTCAGCTAACTCACGCAACTTCACTTTTCGATCATTCAAAACGATTTTGTGGATTTTTTTGATGTTTTCTGGTGTTACCGCCTCATTTGGACGTCCATTGTGTTCTGCATCATTGGTGTCTCTACGACCACGTTTGAAGTCAGCAAACCAACGTTTTATTGTTGTTTCTGATGAAGCGGAGTCCGCATAACACTTTTCAAGCCATTGCTTCACTTGAACGGTATTTTTTCCCATCAAGAAGCAGTGTAAAATTAAAACACGAAACTGTTTTTGATCCATTGTTTTGAAAATAACAAAAGTAGCGTGACTCTTAGCAGAATAACTCACAAACTAATGAGTAGAATATCATGAAATTTTAACAGCTGTCTTTTGAAGGTTAGTACTAACTGAGAGAAATGTGACTGCAATAAAACTAGTGTCATCTATGTGTTAGGCCCGGGACTTTTCAGCCCATGTGTTATAACAAGAAACACAGGGCCCAAGTTCAAAAAATTTTAATGAGAAAAGAGTCCAATCTCTATTACTATCCAGAATAGCTTGACAGCGTCTTTCCATGCTTTTTACCAAATTTTCAGCGTAAGACATAAGTAAGGAACGCGATATCTTTTTTATGCTACGAGATAGCCCTACTATTTTATATGTATGCTCACCTCGGAGTTTGTGCTTCATAATAGCCCGCATATTCTCGATCGGATTAGCATCCGGGGACTACGAGAGCCAATCCGATGTTGTAACGTGATTTTGTGTGTTTTGGATCGCTATCCTCTTGTAACATTCCGTACAAGTACCACTCCTAAACCAGACCTTTGTAGATGTTAGTAGTCCTTTTTTGTATAACTGCACCATCCACTGAGCGTCTAAATTACCAGTAGAGACGCATAACGTGCCAAGACCACGAACATTAAAACATCCCCAAACATGGATCTTTACTGCATGTTTTACAATTCGGTCGACAATGCACCACTCAATAAGCAAAGCATGGTCTAGCCTTACAAGACCAGGCTTTGTTTCTTGAGTGTTTATCATCTTAACCTCCATTATATTAGAAAACATTAGCAACAATTTTATAAATATTTCCAATATATTTAACACAACGTAGTATATAACACGGTTCGCTATCACAGTAGCTTTATCAGATATTCTATTAGTACTGAACAAGTTATTCTAAAACTTAAAATAGCACTCTTACAATAATCAAGGGTAATGTGTGTATGTACATACTGTAATTACATAATGGTCTCATCAGTCCTCTCGATAGTCTAGTAATATATCTGAATATTTAAGTTTATTTATTTCTACAGACTTGAGTAAGTTTAATTTTAAACCCTAATTTCGGAATGTAAAATCTCGAACTTATTGCTGAATGATGGTTATTTTCTAGTAAATGAAGTGCGTAATTAGAATCTTTATTTTTACGAACATAGCTTACGAAATGTTCGCGTATCCTTTTATGAAAACTCCTACCCCTTTGGCCGATATATGTTTTTGGGCAGGGTTCTAATCTCGGACCTTTATCATTTGATATTTTTTTAAAAGATTTATATACGGATGTCCTCAAGGTCTACAATGTTATCGATTCGCTTGTCCATTGCGATATGTTACAGACGTACCTTACTCTTATTAATAACTGGTGTACTCTGCGTGACATACCTTTAAATATAGGAAAATGTGTAGTGATCTCTTCATTCTACACTATTCAATCCACATCTATTACAAGAACAGAAAAAGTAAGGGATTTGGGAGTACTTTTGATTCAAAATTAAGCTTCTCTGATCATATATCTTCTTTCTGGTTCTGGATCATTAGGCTTGCTAATAAGAACTTGTCATGCTTCTCGTGATTTATCGGCGATAAAGATTCTATAATGTGCCCTTCTTCAGTCCAAACTGGAATGGGCTAACTTAATATGGTATCCTTACTACATGTACCAGATTATTTCAATAGAATGTATCTAAAAGATACTCGTTATCTCAGCTATAAGGTTAATGGTATTTATCCAGATTATGGCTCTAGTTCATTGTTGCATCGTCGCAATAAAAATAGTGCAGGATTTTTACTTAAATTTGCTTCTAATGAAATCGATTCGCTATCATTGCTGGCTTATGTGGCACCACGTTACGCACGATCGGTTGACCTTCTCGTGACTTATACGCCTAGTACTAATGTTTTGGCCAAGTCACCTGTGCTTCATACGGTCACTAACTTGAATAGAATAATATATTCATAGAATATTTACTGAGTATTAAGATTCTGTTTACGTTTGCGATATGTATTGTATATCGTGGAAGTGTTATGTTAATTTGAATTGTATTGTCTTGCAAGTGATTAATTATAGTTAACAAATATAGATTAACAAATAAAAAACAAGCAAATAAGCAAATGTATGTAAATACCAATGATATAAACTTAAAAGGAAACTAGTAAATTAAACAAAATGTAAAAGGATTAGACTGATCTACAGTATGTAACCTTCGACAACCACTATAATAAAAACTGATGACTACTCGAACACTGTGGCATTTATTCACTGAAATACTTAGTTATTTCACTAACTGCAACTCTTCACTAGAAAACTGGAGGCACGTTTCGACAGCTAAGCTATCATCTTCAGTTAGAGTTGCTTCAAAACTCTTATTTATTTCGAATTATTTTTTGCATGTGCTTTCAACCTAAGATATGATCTTCTTAATTCGAATAAAAAATGAGTCGAGTTATAGAAGAGCCCTCACTTTCTTAAGAACCCCGTCCATACCATGGTCGTCAAAAATAAATACGATATCCGTATTCATTTCGACATCAATTACATCCACAAAATGTGAAAGTTGTGTATAAGCAAAATTTACGAGAATTTGAAAAAATGTGCAGCTACACGGACTAGATTTATATACAGTAGAGTAAGACGAAGATGAAATAAGATTTCTATTAAACAATAAAGTCGAGAGATACACATGCTACACTGCAGAGCGTATGTCGGTATTCTAGCTCTGTCTAACGGTATTCTCTACCCTTGTTTAACTACTACGATGAAGCCTTCATTCCGCATTAATGCGAGGTTAAGAGGGTATATTCCTAAACATGCGTTATTCGTTTGTCTGTGTTCGATTCATTTTCTAGTCGCCCAGAATGCAATCAACAGCTCGCAACTTTTCACCCGGTATACAAAAGATCCTGAGATTCCTCTCCCATTTTGTACAATTATGCACAGATATTCTCGCAAATGATTAACTTACTTATACTCCTTAAGGCATTTACTGAAGCGAACACATGTGTTTGGACTGAAATTGTGCAATCATCATCAAATAAGAATAGGTTTAATTTTGGACATTTAGAATAAATTGCAGCGACATAATAGATTTGTTAGACACATTTCTTGCAGATAACACCACACACATTATTTTTACAACATCCATAAATATTCCCTGCTTTTCTTTTGTAAGTATAGTACACTTCTGGTACTAGCAGATTATTCGATTTCGTCTTCTTTCTCGAAGTCCTTGTATTCTGCTAGTTCCTCTCGTAGTGCGAGCTTCGATAACTCCCGCAATCACAACGATTGCAAAGACTGTGTGGTTGTATAATTCATAGGTATCACAGTAAACCTCACAATGAGAGTCCACGAGCTCTCGAAGTACTGTGTTGTAAATACGTTATTACTTATTGTGTGAGCATTCATGGCGCTGATGTCTAGCATGTTGTACAGAACTATAATAGGCAATCTTTGTGTCACCCTTTTTACAGGATGTGATCATGTCATTTTGCCAGTGTTATCCACACTTTCATTTAATTATGGAGTTATTTCTTCAGGTTGTACCCAATTGTTTGGTCGTTTTATAATTAATTAAAATTTATAAAATGTAATCTGAATGATTATACGGTTGTAGTCCTGTAAGTGTTTCTGTTGTTGGACCGAATTTTATCATATTACGGTGATAAAATGTGAGAGAAATAACAACATGTAGTCGACAAACATTCTTCGATACAACCCCTAACGTCTAAAGAACTCGAATATGCAGCACTTCTTCTTCGTACAATCAAACAACTGAGTTAAAATTCCCGCCACGTAAACGGTTACAGATTTTCCGACAGTTGATGTCTCTACAGTTCGCTTACACTTTATACATAAGTCATTGTCGCTAGGAAATAAATTGAATAAGACTTATTTCCGGATGGACTAGCTTCAATTGACAAAAACACCGCAAAAACTTCAAGCTCCGACGAAGTTTCCAGTTTCAATAATCGCTAGAAACTAGGAAACGTCGTCGTCGTACGATTGGACGCGCTAAAATAGTGTCGGCTATAAATTTCGACGTCGTTATCACTACGCTATAAGGTCCCGCCGTGCGCTCCTACGAGAGCGTAATTTAATGTGTGCTGTTTCCGCTTAGATTTTCTCAAGTTAATTACGCTCTTTCTTGCTAGCGTCTTCGTTCTCCCGCTAGGTGGCGCCTGTATTTCGGCGGCGGCGGCGAATCGGTGGACGAAGGTGGAAAGGGTGGGGTATTGTCGCAATCTTACGCGCGCTGGGGCGACCCAGATCCGAGCGACGTTAAAATACGTATAAACGATGGGTACAGCGTAAAGAAAACGTATGTATATACGTGTATGTATCGTAGTTTCGAGAGAGTACGTTAAGGTATATAAAGATGACGTTGGTAGTAAAACATGCGGTAATTCGTTAAGTTTTTAAGGGTTAATTTTCTCATAAACCCGTCGACTTTTACGATCGTGGATCGCCATGAATTAAAGGCGGCGTTTGAATGAATTCGGAGTTGAGTAGCGTAAATTTGTAGACAAAGTTGTTTAGGATGGAATAGTAGAGACCGTAGATTTTATTATCGTATACTTATTCGAAAATTTCATACTAGATATTGCAGCATTATGTCGTCCTTTAAGGGTTTTTATTATCAAATACATTCAAACAAAAGCTTTGAATTTATTGCTTAAGCTACAAATTTGGGATTTTAGGCTTTCTAACTTCGATTAGCGCGAATCATTTGTGTGCTTCATTAAAACTGCGTCAGAAGTGTATACTTAAGGATATACATTACGGCTCATAAATTTAGGACCTCACTAATACTAAAATTTAATTAAACAGAAAATGAAACATTCTTTATAAAAAAAGAATAACGTAAATTTGTTAGAAATTACAACACGAATAACGGAAAAAACTACACTACCATTCAAAAATTTAGAAGCAGCAAGAGATTTTGGAAAAAGTCACAGACGCACTAAATTGTATTATGGTTATTAATGAGTATATACAACATAAATGACTGTCATTAAATAAAAGTAAATTAAAACATGATAATATTTAAGAATTATTTAGGTTGAAAGTTTATTATTAAACTCAAAAGAACAAACAAGATTACTTACAGACGTCACTTTACGATTATTATTTATTAGCATATCGGATACTGAGAGCGTCCAACTCATAGCCATATCCTATATCAGATGTTAAATAAATATTGGTGATGTAAGTTGTGTGGGATGCCATCAGGAATTTGAACAATACGATATCAACCAATGGAACCAAACCAGCGAAAGCAGTTAGGCAACCACCTCCAGTTGATCTTCCAACAATGTTAAATCTCCTATCAGTTCTGAAGATAACAGACTCGAAACCTAGAATTTCCTCATCGTTAATACTCTGATCTAACCATGTCTCCGTGCCAATAGTAGCACTCAGTGGATATAATGAAGAAAGTTTGGATCGAAGAGAGTGAACATTCTGATAGTACAAGCAGACAACTATATACTAGGCGTGTTGGGCAGATCTGCATAGTGTTCCGGTCTTCCAACTTTGACCACCTTTGGAACACCGTTTAACATTAATACTAATAGTAATATCGATATTAATACTAAACCACCGCCGACATTAGCAATGTAATTTTATCACCGTTTATACAGGGTGGCGCAAGGGAACGGGAAATTTTGAAATAACTTCGTTTCCAGGAATAAATTCATAAAACTAGTAATTTATTAACGAAAGTGCATGTATGCAGCATGCCAATTATGTTTTCTACAATCAAAATGTCCAAAAGTGTCTCTTTACTTTTTAAAGATGACATCGGAAAGATGTCCTCCCATTCGGCGTTCACACTCTAACAGCCTGTTATGAAAACTCTGGAATGCGCGGTGTAGCAAATCTTGGGGAATGGCAGTGATTTCTTGTTGAATGTTCTCCTTCGGTTCATGGATTGTTGCAGGTTGTGTACGGTACACCTTGCCTTTAAGATACCCCCACATCAAGAAGTCGCACACGCTAAGATCAGGGGATCTCGCAGGCTATTTAATGTCACCGTTACGTGAAATAATGCGTTGTCCAAATAATTGACGAACTGCTGCCATCGAATGTCGAGCAGTATGTGACGTGGCTCCGTCCTGCTGAAACCACATGTTTTCCATGTTAAGATTAAGCTCGTACAGTCTCGGTGTAAAGAATGTTTTAAGCATTTCAACATATCGAGCGGGTGTTGCTGTCGCTGCACTACCATCCTCATGTGCAAAAAGATAAGGACAGGTAACACCATGACATGATACAGCACACCATATTGTGACCTTGTCGCTATGTAGTGGTCGCTGGTGTAACTCACAAGAATTGTCCTGGGCCCAATAACGAAAATTCTGTTTGTTTAAGAAACCATTCAGGTGGAAATGGGCTTCGTCTGATATCCATATGTTACCAACGAAATTCGCGTCCTCGTTAATTTTAGCCAATATCTGCGTACTAAACTCCATACGTGACGCTGGGTCTGGTTCATGTAATTGTTGCACAATCTGCAACTTACTTAAATGTAATTCGTGCAGTATTCTTTGTAAGCTTCATCGCTTAATCCCTAGCGTAGATGTATGCTGTCGAACGGAGCGGCGAGGACTTCTCACGATTGCAGCTCTAACAGCCTCAATGTTCTCTGGGGTACGTATCGTTCGAATGCCACCTGGAGCTTTCTTTTTCAAGACAGATCCTGTTTCTTCAAAATTATGCACCCACGTTGTAATCGCATGCGCAGATGGGACACGTCCATAACGTCCAAGCTGGTAATGCTGTCGAAATATTCCCTGCGCGGCAGTCGCACTATTTTTATAAAACGCTCTCACAGCTACTGCGCGTTCCGCACCAGTCCAACGATCCATGATTACTAAATGGCAATGCGTTCACAACAATTGTGCGACGTTACGAACAACTACCGGCTCTACAGTGCTGACAACTCTAACGTTCAAAATTTCCCGTTTCCCTGCGCCACCCTGTATATTTAATATGTAGTCGTTGTTAAAGCAGATGAGACCAGGTAGCGCTAATGTTTGAAAAGAAGTTCATTTACCTATCATCATCAACCGGCCCAGCCAATTAGTCGCGTACTATACAGTAATCACGCAATACATTGGCAACAGTTATATTAAATTAAAGTGACACCATTGTAGTTTTTCTCCTACAGTCGTTTTTGAAAATGCGCACGCCCACTTACTGAAGTAATAGTCAGAGTATATTTGAGGCGTATGATAATGTCTTTGCTAGGGGATTAATAATTATCATATATTATTAATGTTTACAATGATTTTTATAAACCTAAAGGCTGGATCTTTATGCTGTACTCCTGAGCCTCTTATAGTAACACTACACTGGCATTATATCTCCCTCCATACTAATGCACTTGGTCCATCGATGCTCCAACATCTCAACAGCCTTCAAGAAAAAAAATTATCACATATCTGCAAACCACCACCCTACAGCTCGCATCGCTTTATAATTACTGAAAAATTTTGTCCAGCGTAAGATTTCTTTTAATTTGGGGATCAGTTTCTAATCACTAGGTGCCGGGTCCGGCGAATATGGTGGGTGCTTCACTAATTTAAAGCACGCTTGGTGTATAACAGCCACAGCAATATCAGATGCATTACCCTGATGGAACTTTCCTCGGCGTTTCTCTTTAATAGAGTCTCGCAATTTATAAATCAACTGTGCGTAGTAGGCCCCTGTAATGCTCTGTCCCTCTTGCAAATAACCAGTCACGATAATTCCTGGAGCATCCTAGAACACAGCTTTTCCAGCAGACGGCACGACCTTAAATTTAAACCATGATGTTTCCACTCTCTACTTTGCACTTTGATCTCGGGATCATAATGGTGTACCCATGATTCATCCATGGCCACACATCGACTAAGAAAATTCTCTTGGTTTGCTTGTTACCTTGCCAAAAGACGCTTAAAAATCAATATCAATTTTCATTACTTCGCACATTTCCATGCGGTAGTCACATTTGTTGGTTGGCTACTAAAAACTACCTCGTACCATTTTTTGTTCGGTAGTGTACCTTCACAAGCAACTAATTTGAATTAGCTTATATCAATTAACAATATTCCCTTTCTAACCAATCAAAATCCAACGTATTTTTCTGCTTCCTAAGCATCACATTCAACATCGTTCATCCACCATAATTCTCTCAACTCTCGGCAAGACGACGCAATCGTCGGCCAAGAATTTCATTAAATATCCACTCAATAATACGAAAATCGTGACCGTAACATCATACGAGCCCGGGGGAATTCATTAGGACTTCCTAGTTTCGCCTTCGCGCACGCAAAATTGCTCCCGACAGGTACTAAACGCGCGCCGTTTAATGCTTGCTGGGGCGAACGAGCCTCCTGGCTGTCGGCGTAAAATTCTCACGCAAAATTAACGGCGTACTTTCGCGTAATTTAACCGTTAGTGCAATTAACGCAACGCCGGGGGGATCAAACGACTGGCGTCTCGGCGACTAGCGTGCTGCAATAACATTACCTGTAACTGGTCCGTTGAGACGCTGGCGGAAAGTCGGTCGTAGCAAGGAAACGACCTAATTGAAACTTCGTATTATGATATCCTTTGGAAATTATCGGGAAAAGAAATTCTCTTTTGTCTATTTCTTCTTAGAAAAAGTTAAAAGGATTACACGGTTGTTGGTAATTGTGGGAATACCTTCCACGCGTTTTGATTATGTTATTGTGCAGGGTTAGGAGAATGTCTGAAGATAATTACATATACATACAGTTAGTACACATACAATCGCAGTTACACAAGATATTAATCCGTTAATGCCTGAAGATGTACTCTTATTGTTAGTTTAGTTGTCCATAAATATTTTCAAATAAAATATATTTCCGTAAAAATGCGGGCTTTGCTGAGATTCTTCTCTTATGTTTATAAAACTATTACAGATGAAAATTGCATTTTCAAAATATTTTTGGTTACTTTAAACCAAGTATGGGCAACCCTTGACATGTTGTGGGCCAAACTTTAGTGTGCAATACGTTCTCGGGCCACCCCTCTCTTCGGCACCATATTTGTACGAGCCTGAGTGCCGCTTGCATCCTTTCGGATACCACGCCATTAAACATTACGCTGACCATCATGGTAACATCATCGACGTAACCCTGCGAATAGAAACCCGCCTCCCGAAGATCGAATAGCAGGTCATCCACCAGCAAGCACAACAGCAGAGGTGATAACACACCGCTCTGCGGGCAGCCGACTACCACCATCGCTTTTATATTACAGAGGTTCATCGATACATGAACTATTCTGTGCACCTGGTAAGCGTTGGTTCGACTCCACGTCTTTGCCAACCCAGCTGCACTGACAAGAAGGACGCCCTATCAAAGGTGCCCTCAATGTCCAGAAAGGTAGCCAGAGCAATTTCTTTGTGCCCAATGGCAATCTCTGTTCGCCGAGCATGCTCATGAGTGGCCTGCTCGCATGACTTTCTTGATTGATAGGCATATTGTCGCAAGCTTGTTTATTGAATTAATGAACACGTACCTTAATAAATACAATAAATAAATTTATTCATTTGAAAAAAGACAACTCTATGAATATGGCAAGACCCTGAACGAAACAGGTTTATCCAATGAACCACTTTTTTATTAGTATGGTACTCCGTGATTCTAGCAAACTTAATTTAACGTAGAAAAGAAATTGAATATGTTAGAAAAAGAAATCCGAACGCCAACCATCCACAGGAGGTAGGGTTTCTTTTCCCCACCCACAAAAAATTATTATAATGACGAAACGATATCACACAAGCTCCCTTAGATTACCATTATCTTCGCGCAAAAAAAAATATCTATAATAAAAGCAGAAAGAAATTGGAAGCGTTTCACGTTGCTGCTTAATTTCCTTTAGATCCCTACCCACGCGTTAGATACGCGTCTAATCGGGCTCCGCTGATTTTGATATCCTTTAATAGCATCTTCCTCTTCTTCCACCACCACCACCTCCCCTCCTTCTAGTTCCCTTAATCGGAAGTTCCGGACGAAGCAGCGGCGTCGGCGAACGCACCCTCCCACGTAATCTATTATGAATGAGTGGCGCGATCGTTTCGGTAATCCGGAAAGGCTTACACGTCGGCTCCTTAGCACTCACGTACGTGTCGAACGGCGGGGACGCAAAGAGAGAAAATTATTATTCAAACGAAACGCGGCGCTACACCCGCTCGATCCTTCTGTATGCCTCAGACTCTTAGATATTCGGCTAAAGAAGGAGGCGAGATAGGTGTAGCTGGCTTGATTATTTTTCTTTCCTTTTCTAAAAGGAAAAGGGATCAAGGATATGTAGTACAATGAAGGAGGTTAAATAGAAATGAATCTTAGTCATACATTAAAGAGAATGATTCAGTTTTGTGGTGTGTTTAGGTGTTTAACTAAATTTATCTACGATTTAGCAATTCGAAGTTCAATACATGAATTGAACTTCGAATTGCTCCCACGTGCCACGTTTTGCCATTGTTTTGATCGACTTGTGACACGGTGCGTTGTCTTGATGAAACAAATTTTTTTTCTTTGCCATATGCGGTCGTTTCTTTGCAATTTCGGCCCTCAAACGTTCCAATAACGCTATATAATATTCACTGTTGATGGTATTTCCTTTCTCAAGATAGTCGATGAATATTACACCACGCACATCCCAACATACCGAGGCCATAACCTTTCCAGCCGATTGTTGTGCTTTCGGGCGCTTTGGACGAGGTTCACCAGTTGCTGTCCACTCAGATGACGATCGTTTTGATTCCGGAGTGAAATGATGGATCCATGTTTCATCCATTGTCACATATCGACGCTAAAATTCCGGTTTGAATCATCAACGCGTTCTTGTTTTTGGTCAATAGCGAGCAAACGCGGCACCCACTTTGAACAGAGCTTTCTCATAGTCAAATGCTCATGCAATATAAAGACAATACGTTCTTTTGATATCTTTACGATGTCAGCTAACTCACGCAGCATCACTTTTCGATCATTCAAAACGATTTTGTGGATTTTTTTGATGTTTTCACTGCGTTCTGCATCATCGGTGTCTCTACGACCGCGTTTGAAGTCGGCAAACCAACGTTTTATTGTTGTTTCTGATGGAGCGGAGTCCCCATAACACTTTTCAAGCCATTGCTTCGCTTGAACGGTATTTTTTCCCATCAAGAAGCAGCGTAAAATTAAAACACGAAATTGTTTTTGATCCATTGTTTTGAAAATAACAAAAGTAGCGTGACTCTTAGCACAATAACTCATAAACTAATGAATAGAATATCACGAAATTTTAACAGCTGTCTTTTGAAGGTTAGTACTAACTGAGAGAAAGGTGACTGCAATAAAACTAGCGTCATCTATGTGTTAGGCCCGGGACTTTTCTTACCAAAACTTGTTCTCTAAATCGCTCAGGAAATGATATATATTTAAACCACGCTGTATATTTGTATATGCGTAGCTTAAGAGTAGAATGGGAGCCTCGAAATGGGTGAAGGGAGGAAACACATTAACACGCAAATGACGATTCGGATGCATATTTATGAAGCGCTCGATTTTAACGTCCTTGATCTTTTCTCTGGAAGGCACGAATTCCGTCTCGACTTCCCAACCAATACGGTTCGTGTAATTTAACGGGCTCGATCCCCGCCCGTTTTATTGGAATAGCAGTCGTCTAAGGGATTTGTTTTAACGGCCAAATACGGGAGGAATGGTTTCTGAATGTGTGGGAAAGGGGACAAGTATACCGTTCGAACTTTCTCTGCGCCGAGTCCTGTCTAGCATTTTTGTATGAATTACTTTTGTACAATGGATGTTTCACTAAACTGCCAACAATGCTTTGAAGTCTTCTTGCTCTAGTTGCACTATAAGGAGCCTCAATACAAAAGAATACATCTAGACTTTCGAAACGAAATGATGGTACCTAATTTTGTAATAATAAGTAATGGGGTGTATGAAATAGCCTTATTTTATGATATGAGACTAAGTTATAGAATCTTCGACGTGGCAATTTATCCAACCAATTCGCCCAATTCAACATGGCGTTCTTCTGCTGGTGTCGTTATATTCCACCATCCTGTTCGTTTGCTATTTAATAATAAATAGCATTATGTAAAGCAATAATCGTTATGTCGCCGAAAAATTATGAGGAGTGACAGAATAGACGATAAATAGGACCTGAAATTGAATGAAGGGTAGAAGAAGCTATTTGTACGAAAGAAAGATTTAATGCTTTTGTCTTAAATAAATTATATTATTGAATAAATATTATCGATTTCATTGTTTGAAGAGTATTTTATTAAATATAACAATACAGTTTCTTCCTAAAATAGCACTTCTTTTATTTATGGATTATTTCTTAGGGTAGGTAAACAAGCATTTCCGTTAATGTATGTAAATGAGAATAAGCTTTTATATATGCTCTGTAAATAAGATTTATACGCTCCGTCAGTTTTTACCTTACGTCATTGTGTTTTATCCGTATAAAGCAAATCGATATTTCTAGGTCAAATTATACCGTATATTAGTTTTAAAATAAATTTAATGTATTGTAGCGCAAATTATTTATTTTAACAGAATTAATTAACTTTTGATCTATTAATGTTTCACAGCAACTACTTAATGAAAAATATATTTATTTGAATATCTAACATATAACCTGAAGTAGGTTAAGAATTTTAAATAACAAATATGGACCAATATGTGAAGGATTAAACTAGATTTGGGTCGAATTTCTATTTTTAATAAATGTTACTTAGTGCGTATGTTTCTATTCCAGTTAAGTTATCTAACCACTACCTCCACATTCTATGTATCAAACAACCACTCTTATTAATAAAACAACATACATCGCTTTCATTATTTAATGATATTTTAAGGTATCAAGAGAACAGATTTGATTACATAATAAACAATAGACATTAAATAGACACTCATTTATGAATTTATTATATAACAGATATCATCGAAGACTTCAATCATCTATTTCTTGATTTGGTTTTGTCTAACATTCCATGGTTAATTGCAGTATCTCATGATACTGATCCGTTTGTACCCGAGGATGTATTTCATCCTGCATTGTGTATAACCTTTGACATAGCTAATACTAAATCTGCAAAAAACCTTCCATCCAACACAAACCTCAAATATAATTTTAAAAATGCCGATTTCCCGTCATTGTATGATAGTATTATGAATGTGGATTGGTCCTTTGTTGAAGGATTTTCTAATGTTGGTGATGCTGCTTCTGCATTTTATGATCAGCTATTTGGCACCTTAAGTCTTTTTTTTGTTCCAAGATGTGGAAGTTCTCAAAGCAGTTTTCCTCCGTGGTTTAATGTGGATATCAAGAGGAATCTGAAAACGAAGAATTATTATTAAGTGGAAAAGAACTGGTTCACCTGCATATAGAAGAGAGTTTTCACGATTGAGGTCCTTGATCAAAACACAAGTCAAAATAGCCTACAAAGAATACCGCAAAAGAATTGAAAATAATATTGTTAGTGATCCAAACCTGTTTTCGAAATTTATGAATATTAAACGAAACTCCTCCAGAATTCCTGGGTCTGTGAAGTATAACAATACAGTTCTTGACCGGCCTTCTGATATTCTGCAGGCCTTTGCCAGCGTCTTTTCAAATGGATATACCACTAACTTCTCCAATAACACTACTATATCCAATTCGGAAATCAACAGCTGTTCTCTCAATATCGGGTCTTTTCGGTGCGGGATGTTTTGCATGCTTTGAACAGACTCAAAACAACTTCTGTTTCTGCAAATGATGATATTCCGAGCTTTCTCATGCATGATTGTGCTCCGGTGTTGTGCGGTCCTCTTTGCTTTATTTTCAACTTAGCTATTCGCACTTCTACCTTTCCATCTTACTGGAAGGTTGGTAGGATAACATCAGTTTACAAGAAGGACGATAAGGTTGATATTCTTAACTACAGACCAATTAATATTCTCCCTAATTGTGCTAAAGTTTTTGAGCAGCTTCTGTATACTAGGTTGTACAACTGTGTTAAGTCATACCTCTCTATTAATCAGCATGGCTTTGTTAGTTTACGGTCAACTGTTACCCATTTAGTTGAATTCACTCAGTATGTCAGCGAGGTACTTGACAATCGTCGACAAGTAGATGTTATCTACACGGATTTTACCAAAGCATTCGACACAATTGACCATTACATCCTAATTGATAAACTATCTGCTATTGGTCTTTCTCCTAGCGTTATCACCCTAATTCAATCCTACCATCACAACCGATCATGCTATGTACATTACAATGTGTTTGTGTCACACACATTCATTGCTTCTAGCGGCGTACCTCAGGGCTCCAATTTGGAACCACTCCTCTTCAATATCTATATCAATGATTTTCTACTATCATTGATTGTAATGCTCTTGCATACGCTGACGATCTTAAAGTTGATAGCACAATTAGCTCTTCCCCTGAATCTTTAAGGTTACAGAGAACGTTGGTGTCATTAATGATTGGTGTTATATAAACAAAATTCAGCTAAACATTAATAAATGTGCAGTACTTACCTTTACTCGGTCATCCAACCCGCAAATATTTCACTATGACATCTGTAGCGCTTTCATCCCAAGAGTTGACGTTTTTAGGGATCTTGGAGTCTTATTTGATTCCCAACTCTCATTCTCCCTACATATAGACGCAATGACTTCTGCTGCATCTAGGTCGCTCGGATTCTTATTCAGATCCTGCAAGAATTTTTATAACACCTGCGCCTTGAAGTCTGTCTACTACTCGCTTGTCCGCTCGAAACTTGAATATGCTTCTATTGTTTGGTACCCATGTTATCACTACCACCAATTATCAATTGAACGAGTTCAGAAGAGATTTCTTAAATATCTTTCGAATAAATCTAATGACATTTATCCTCCTCGTGGTACTGATTATATCAATTTACTCTGTAGGCATGATTTCGAGTCGCTGTCGCGTCGCAGAGACGCAGCTAGCGCGAAATTTCTTATTAAATTGATACGTCAACATATTGATTCCTCGTCTACAATCATAGATCTGTTGACACTCTTTTTATTCCCACAGCACGTTTATATTATTATTATTATTTCTTCAGAACTTGAAGATTCGTTGGGATTGGGAATTATTAGTGGCTCTATGTCCATCTCCACTACGTTTCTTTTTTGTTCATACCAATTTCTTATTAAGCTGCCACGTTTTCCATCATAAGTCTCACGTTTACGGTATTATTATTTACGGTTTAATGGTATCAAATCTTACAATCTTCTACAAATTCTTTTTTTCAATTTCAATCCTTTACAGATCTTTTCTTATGGTAAGAAACCTTAGAATAAATCCACGCCTCATCCAAGAATACCTGAATAGATTCGCAGAATTCGACATGAGGTTAGCCATATATGTTTTCAGAAAGACACTTCGCAATAATCCTACATCATGTTTCTCAATTTCCTTCAACAATGTACTCAACGATTACGTACACAGTTCAACAATGGCGTTGCTTTTAAGTTCCTCCTTAAGGGTTTGTAAGGTAACATGTTTCCCTAAAACAATATTTTCATAACTAAATCATAAACCAATTATATAACTGTCCTTACTTTGTTGATATATGTTGTACAGAGCATTTCTCACTTCCATTTTTGTTGTCTCTCGTGGATCATTTGTTTTGGGTTTAGTACGAAATACCTTAGATCTAAGAGGTGACAGAACAGGAACTTGAAATTTCCTTTTCTTGACAGCGCAAGTCACATCAAGTACATCGCTTACTCTCTACAACAATACACTTTTTTGTAAATAAAATTGTGAATGTGTTACGATATGTACCTCATAAACAGCATTCAAAGGTAAAAGGGAGGTGCCTCGTTCCTTCTAAAAATATACCAGAAGATTAAGCACAAGCTCCTACACCTTGAAATTCAACAGCTTTCCAAGCGTTATCCCAATATCCCTTCTATAGGAAATATTTCTTTTTTTTTTAACTACAATAGCTTTCACGAAAATTCATAATAAACACATGCCATATTTTTTTATTAAACATCAATTACCAAACAGCATACGCAAAGTCTATTACGAATACTACGTTATTTATATTGAAAACCGTAACGCGAACGACTATTTTTAGGTTTATAAAAGGACTAAACATGCATTCTGCACGCGCGTATGTTCCTATCACGGAGTGAACGTGACCAATGGTGGCGAAAAAAAACAGCTTGCCACATAAATCTGGCACGACGCCGTTAAACTAGTGAATATATCACGTCGAAATACTGCAAACGCGAAAAAATAGAAACGAATAAAAAGGAAAATCCATAATAAACCTACGGTACGTTCCGAACAGGTTCCATTATTCGATTTAACGGCCATTTGGGAGGCGTCAACATCGATTTCATTTAGTGCGAAGTTTGTAAAAAAGTTGTAATACTATTTTATTTAGATGTTATTAGTGGATAGTTGGCTATATATTTGAAGTACGAGGCAAGTTCGGAATGTAATAGCTGTTCGGTTATAGAAACGATTACATCTGTTAGAGAAAGTTTCTGTTAACTGTTTTAGTTTCCCACGAACTTTTTCCATATAATCGACTTTCACTCTCTTCTGCCTCTTGGGAATTGAACTAGTTGACAAGGGCGATCTTAGGTTTCCCATTATCTTCAAACCATTCATAGGTACCGCAGTAAACTCCACTCCACACCAATTAATAACACTGCCCAACTCACATCTCTGTCCTATTTAGGAAAAATTCGCGAAAATTAGATATAATGTTTTGTTATTTACGTAACTTTTTAAATATTACTATTTGATCACTGTTGTCTGAGGTTTATCGGAACACTCTCGTTGAAGTTATTAAATTGATCTAAGTGGCTGTGAAGGTACTGAATCTTGATGCTTATGTGTGAAGGTTAGAAAACAGCTGTTGTACTAATTCGACGTAATTTTCTGCTTTATGATTTCCAAGACAGTTTTTAATCACTTCAACAGAAGAGTACCAGGCATGAACTGCGGGTTATTTAAAAGTTGCCCTATCTGAGGACCATCAAAAATTCCAACCTTCAGTTTTTCTGTGCGACGCCTGGAAAAATTTTGTTTCTCAAAACACTCCATTTTGAGATGAAGCCTTAACAAAGTGCTTCATAAGTTCCAACTTGATATCCAGTCGTGGAAAGATGAGTTCATTTCTCTCAACCAACGGTTCGTTAGAAACGTTGTATTCTCCTAGGACTAAAACACTTCTCAAACGCCAGCTTCTTGTAATCCAGTACTAGACTTTAGCACTGCTGTCCCAAAGGCATAAAAAACTAGGATATTTTGTGTAACCTTTTTTTTTTGCGCGAGAAGAAAGTTTACCATTTTTAGATCGACACATATCATCCACTCCTTATACTTCATATTTTTCAGGGCCAATGGTATTGTCTCGTATTCCTCTGCTATAACGGTGGAAAGTCCAATAAGTGTAGAACCATGTTTATTACCATTGTGTAAAAGTACACGAGTTTTAAACTTCTATAAAAAGAGGCCATTCACTTGGCGTGTATTCATGTAACGCCATTTTCTTCAAGAGATCTCTTATATTATTACAAAACACCAAGTCGTCTTCTTTAGAGAAATACGGCAGCAGCTCTTTCTCTTTGATAAGATAAAATGTAATATTACTACCTCAGACTGACACAGTAAGTTCTTTTCCTCTAATCTGGAAGCAAGCAATTCGGACGGCTTCTTTGCGAGATTCAGATCTCTAACAAGGTCATCAAGCTTCTGTTTGGCTGAAGCGTTGGAGACTCGCTGATGGTCCTTCAAACTCACTATCACCTTCGCTTTTCTGGAACTGCACCTCATCAGACGATGTATCTGAGTCATTCTTCGAGAGCATAGGTAACAACGTTGGAATAGGTATTTCTTCAGGATGAGGAAGAGGTCTCCTTGTTGACTCTATGTTAGGGTATACCCATTTATGCCGGTTATTGCCTTTGATGTTGAAAGATCAAAAATCATCATGATGGTTTCTAGACTTCCTCTATACTATAAATACTCCAAAGTTTAAGCTGTTCCTCTTTCCGTTTGTCCACTGTCGCAAATGTTCTATGCATGTTATACATACAAAATGTGGTGCTCAAGATTTATACTGGTCACCTAACTGGACGCCAAAATACACCAAGTATTCCTTTTGTATAAAGGGAGGTATGGGTTTTGTATTTTCCTTAAAAATATACTCACCACAAATGTAATGAAAAACATCTGAGTGGTTGTAGAAACCATTGTTGTCATTCGAATATTTAATATCGATATCAGGTGATTTCAATTGAACGCGTCCAAAAGTAATTCCTCAAATGTCTTAGCTATAAGGTTAGCGGTTTGGTTGTTGATGTTAAGCTCGTGGAATTTCTGATGTGTTATTTGTATTAGGCTTTCCTTAAAATACGATCAACATCCGTAGAAGAGAAGCCATGGTATCTTTGATGTATTTTAGTTCTTTTTTGGTATCTTCTCTTAAACTAATTGCGGACACCTTTTGTTGTTCGCAATGGCATGAATCAGCCGTGATGAATCTATTGGAATTAGTTTCTTTTCTATAGATGTCTTCAAATTATTGTCCATGAAAGTACTGTTTTAAATGTAAAAGAAAGGTTATAATCGTTGGGTTCTAAGTCGAGACTGGTGATTGAAAACTAAGCGAAGTCTTGAATCTTCTTCTTAATATGACAATGGACAATGGTATAGGATTGACACACGCTGTTAGTATTTGTTTTGAAACTTATTCGTTATTGATATTCCTCAAGGTCCTGTTCTTAGACCTACTTCTTAGTTTTCATTAAAGACTTAACGAATTGCTTTGACAAGTTCCGCCACGTAATAATTCTTTACGTTGGTAACATAAACTTATTCTTAATAAACAGAATGTTTTTTTTACTTCTAATGACGTATTTTGTAGTATCCAGAGATAGATAATCCTTTCCATGCCATATTAACTAAATTTAGTTCGCAATGGTACTGTGGTAATCTTAACACAGACATTCTAGAAGCAATTGGTATCATTCGGGTAGATTCCCTAAGAAAATTCATTCTGCACTGCTCCTTCGAAAATATTATCGAAAGATTAGCCGCGCAAAATCTTTTTGCAAAAGAAAAAGGAAAGCATTTTCAATGAGAAACAAGCCGTTCATCCGTAAAAACCGATATATTACCGAGAAAATAAAAACAACCCCGCTGAAAACGTAGAAACAAACGGAAAAGAAACTGCGATTCGGTCCACTGCTCAACGAGATACGGAACTCTATCCGGTTAAAGCGGAAGCGCGAAAGCTTTCCTTCACTTCGACTTTCGTCCGAATTGCAAGATTTACCTCTTCGCATTAACATCTAGCGGAAAGACGATAGCATTTTTCCCGGTTCGCTGGCGTTGTCCGAGGGAAGTTAATCGTATTATTTGGGTTTCTAAGGAAAATCACCGCGTCGCTTTCGATTGTTCCGTATGGGGAGGTTCCGATTTCTTTTCGGGCGGAATGAAGATGAGTATTAGTAATAATAACTACTGTTTACTTCATACACGTAGAAAAGAAACATGAAATACGCCAAAAACATGCATAATTTACGTACCATATTAAACAGTACTGAAATGCATATGTGTCAAATGTGTATGTGTCACGCTGAAACGTACCGAGTGGTTTCCGAACGTGGTTACAACGTATGTTAATGTCTTCTTAACGTTAGTTGCTTCAGGATCGTTCTTACTGTTGCAGAAACAAGTTTCGTCGCACGGGAAGTTTGTTTCGCCAACGTAAAGGTCACGCGGGTCACCCAGTGACAGTCACAACCAATACGAATCACGGGTGTGTTTTGAATCAGGTGCTGCAGTCACCGAAGCGAAGCCTCCGAAGATCATCATTAAAATTGAATATCAGTAATCGATCGCACCTTCGAATGTTCAAGAATATTGGTGGGTTTACATACAACAGCGGACAGCGCCTGACTACAGATGATAAGCGTGTAAGAGCCGAATACTGCGCACGTGTCTTGGCTACGGATTATGAGGAAGCGTCGATTTTGTCGAACGTTTGGTTTTTTGATGAAAGCCATATTCACTTAAACGGATACATTAACGAGCAGACAACGCGGTTTCTTGGATTCAAACGCCCTGATATAATCGTCGAGCAACCCCTTTACCATTTGGTGTGCTGTATCCGCACATGGCATATTGGGTCCGTACTTCATTGAAGCAGACGGTGGAACGCCGTTAACCGTGAATCAGGAGCGTTACAGAGAACAGGTTATCACACCATTTCTGCATGATCTTCAGCGATTTTGTCGTGCCAGGAACCTACCACGTCATCAACAATGGTTTCAGCAGGACGGGGCAACCTGTCACATAGCTAAGGAGTCTCTTCGAATCAGTTTGGGGATCGCCTCATTTCGCGTGGCACTGATTTCCCATACCCATCGCACTCACCAGACCTAACACCATCTGATGCGTACATATGGAGAATGCTGTAGGGGGCTGCTTTCCGTACCGATCCACCACCTGACAGTCCAGAATTGCGGATTAAAATTCAAGGTCTTTTTCGTGCACAACAACAACCTATGTTCACAGGCATGTTTGTAAACCTTCGCGAATGCTACGAATACTGTTTGAAATGGAACGGAGGGCATTTTAAACATCTGTTGTATCGGAAACGTCGTCGTGAATAATGTTTGCAACGCTATATAATGTTAAAGTATATAATGTAAAATAAATACATGAATAATAAATAATATACGTTTCATAATTTAAATGTATTTATTTTTTCTCGAAAAAACTCTTTTGTATCGTACAAACATTTTTAAATTATATATGTCTTCAGGTTATTCTTGAACCACTTGGAGTTTTCACCTTTATAGCTTTGATCAGATGTAACTTGTACATTCTCATATTTTAACGTTATTTCTTCCGTTTATCTGATACCAAATTTCAATATGTTTGTTTCTTGTATGTTTAATTTGAGGCAGTTGGCACTAAAACACTCTTCTATTGAATATAGTACATTAATCACCTCTTCCTCGACGTATGTGTTCTTTGTTATTAATATCGAGATGTCATCTGCAAACATAGTGACACTGAGCTGTGTTACCTTTGTGACATACTATAAATCTTTTGTGTATAACAAAAAAGAGAATGGTCCTAGGATGGAACTCTGTGGTATTCCTCGCTCTGATTTTAATCACGTTGATTGAATGAACTCGTCACTATCAGCTGCCCTCACAGCTCGCTGCCTATATATTAGGTATGATTTCAAGTCATGTATCTTACTTCTGAATCCCATGAGCGACAGTTTCATCAGTAGAACAGAATGGTTTGCAGAGTCAAATGGAGAGATCTAAAATGTTCTTTTCGGGAAAGTGCTTCATTTATTTTGCAGAGTGCCAAATATATTGCTCGAATAATAATAATATCTCTTTATTTCGTAATACTATAATATGAAATGCGTCCATCAACTTGGGTACTGGTTATGTACAAATAATGAGGGTTAAAAGGCTAATGTGCGGAATGTTAGAAGATAATTTTCTTTCAATTAAGTACGTAACTGTAGTCAAAAGACGGAGTAGATTATGTTTTTTTTTTATTAAAATATATTTACAGGGGAGGCTACACTCCCAACTCATAAATTTGAGACCATCTTGGGGAATTTATAATTCTCCGATATCTTTTAATTATCAAATGAAAACCAATCTTTGAAGCTTTTAATTTATTTGAAATTCAACGTTCACTGTTATTCCAGCGGGATTTTCAACATTTATTTCCTCCACTTGAACCCGTATTATGCAAATAAACTCAATAGCATTGCAAGCAATAGTGATAGAAGTACAATTGAGTCAAAGGACCACTCAATTGGAAAGATTTTTGTTATCAATCAAATAATGAAATTTAGAGAAAGTAACGGTCCAAAATGCGAGTACTGAAGAACTCCAGAAATGATGTCCGTTTTAGTTAGCCTTCAATATTAATTAGAACTGCTTACTTTTTATAATTCCAGCAAAACACTATTTAAGAAAATAATAATAATACCGGGTGTATGCATAAGTTTTTTCTCGGTTTAGCGAAGAGATGGCGCCAGCGAAAAGTATCCAGCATATTAATTTGAGGCATACGACATTTTGTTCGTCTAACATTTAAATTACAAACACACACAAGTTGAGTCCGCCAGCGTCTTTGCTTTATCATATCGTGTCCAGTTTTGTACCTTAAAAAGGAACATTTTCGGCAAGCATTACTTTTCTCTGATTTAATCAAAAGAAGAAGAAATTTGCAGGAATTATTGGATGATGACCCAGCGCAAACTCAACAGCAATTAGAAGAAGCATTACAAGTATCACAATAAAGAATCAGCAGACTTGGGGAACTCGGTAAATGCGGCCCACACGATTTGAATGGACGTCAAATAAAAAATCGTGAAGTCGCTTGTGAAAACGCCACGAAAGGAAAACATTTTTGTATCGAATTGTAACAGGTGACGAGAAATTGCTTTCCTTTGAAAAGCCGAACGGAAAAAAATTCTAGCTTTCCGTTAATACACAACGCTATCGCCAACAAATGTTTAATTTAAACCATCCATTAATCGAAAGACGACCAGAATGGGCCTGAAGACATCGCAAAGTGATTTTGTTACACGACACACAGCAAAATTAGTGAAAGACACCATGAAATCGCTTGGATGGGACATTCTTCCGCACCCAGCGTACTCCCCAGACCTAGTC
This sequence comes from Trypoxylus dichotomus, assembly GCA_023509865.1. NCBI lineage: Eukaryota > Metazoa > Arthropoda > Insecta > Coleoptera > Scarabaeidae > Trypoxylus > Trypoxylus dichotomus. The sequence continues at coordinate 73,191,693 of CM042076.1, read as the reverse complement.
TCATTTGACTATCACCTCTTCGCAATGTGGCACGCGCTGGCAGAGCAGCGCTTCAGCTATTTCGACGAATGGTTTGGCGCAAAAGACAAGCACTTTTTCTGGCATGGTATCCGTAAATTACCTGAAAGATGAGTGAAATGTGTAGAAGCCGCTGGTCAATATTTTGAATAAAGAAAAATTTCCCTTAAAAATTACGTGTTTGCTTTTAGCAAAAAACCGGAAAAAACTTATGCATACACCTAATAATAAGTAAGTTGTTATACATGCGTTTATATGTTATCCACGCTCGGCTTTGTCTCAATATAACAACGGTTTATCACAAACTAAACGTATTATTTTCACGCAGTTGTATTTGAAACGGTTAATTCCCATATAAATTGATTATTTGATCAGCAAATTTCGACATAATTAATTAGCAATTTGCAATGCAAAATTACCGGTATCAAAATGCACAATGGACCTGTAACACTCCATCTGGAAGTATTCGCACGTATTCAGCGATAATAAAGTATTCTATTGCGAATTTTAATTTAGAAATTGAAAATTTGTACCTGTTTTTTATATACAAGTAGCATTAATCTGTCTTCCGCCCGTACATATATTCTTCCTCGCAAGACAATGGGAACATAAAAAGAAACGCTATAACTCAAAGCAGCTAACAACAACGCCGTAATTTATTATGCTGCTCTACTTTATCTTAATGTAAACAGCTCTATACTCTATGCATTTTCGTGTGACGTAAGGCTTGCAGATCTGCTGCAGATATCTTCGAGATTATACGCGAAATGCTTTATGCTGCAGGCAGGAGTCGGTGTAGCAGATGAGAGATGGAAAATGGAAGATACGGAAATTGAAAATCTTTTGTTCTGGACCTATAAGGCGAGTAGCAAATATGGAAAAATATGTATATATGCATATATTTATGTATACCGCGCTTTATTGTTCCCATGCATCTCGAATAAGATATGTTTTGTAGGGTTGAAGTGTTGCATCTTTCTTTGGAAATAATAATAATAATACAGAGAAAATTTAGCACATAACAACATTTCACATTGCAAATTTTAACATTACAATTGTAAATTCACAAAGAAAATTCTTTAAGTGTAAATCATCGATTGCAATGAAACTTCACTTTCAGTTTGTAAATCAAGTTGAGTGCTGCTCAAATGTGCCCTCTATCGCGGCAAAGGTGTATGTAACACATGGGCTGAAAAGTCCCGGGCCTAACAAAGAAAACACGGTTCAAAATTAGCTTTATTCATCTCCATCAAGAGCAACGCAATCATTCCAGCGCCGCTCTAACATTTCAATACCACTTTTGTAGAACGATTTATCTTTTGCCTCAAAATAGGCCTCAGTTTCAGCGATAACCTCTTCATTCGTGCGAAATTTCTTACCGGCGAGCATTTTTTTTTGAGGTCTGCGAACAGCCAGTAGTCGCTGGGAGCCAAATCTGGCGAATACGGTGGATGTGGGAGCAATTCGAAGTTCAATTCATGTAGTTTTGCCATTGTTTTGATCGACTTGTGACACGGTGCGTTGTCTTGATGAAACAAAATTTTTTTCTTTGCCATATGCGGTCGTTTCTTTGCAATTTCGGCCTTCGAACGCTCCAATAACGCTATATAATATTCACTGTTGATGGTATTTCCTTTCTCAAGATAGTCTATGAATATTACACCACGCACATCCCAACATACCGAGGCCATAACCTTTCCAGCCGATTGTTGTGCTTTCGGGCGCTTTGGACGAGGTTCACCAGTTGCTGTCCACTCAGATGACGATCGTTTTGATTCGGGAGTGAAGTGAGGGATCCGTGTTTTATCCATTGTCACATGTCGACGCAAAAATTCCGGTTTGTCACGTTTAAACATGGGCAAACACTGCTCAGAATCATCAACACGTTCTTCTTTTTGGTCAACAGTGAGCAAACGCGGCACCCACTTTGAACAGAACTTTCTCATAGTCAAATGCTCATGCAATATAAAGCCAATACGTTCTTTTGATATCTTTACGATGTCAGCTAACTCACGCAACTTCACCTTTCGATCATTTAAAACGATTTTGTGGATTTTTTTTATGCTTTCTGGTGTTACCGCCTCATTTGGACGTCCACTGCGTTCTGCATCATCGGTGTCTTTACGACCACGTTTGAAGTCGGCAAACCAACTTCCATTCGTTTAGTTTCGTGTTCGTCTGACAAAATTCGAGGAATCTACCTAGTACTTATTTTATTATAGCCCAGATCTGTACTAACAATTCCATCCAACACAGTTCTTGAAATTTCTGGAAAGAATGAATGCAGTTAACCCTTTGGGAGACGCCTATTTTCTTAGGTTTTTGCTTCAATTCTAGCTTTGAGCCCGTCAGTCCCAGCTGAGGGTCGGGCCGAACGATCTTCATTGTGAACATCAAACTTACAAACTGATGCTTCGTTCTTCAAATTACCGTAAACCTCAGTTATCTGTCTATAAATTTCGATGAGTCGCATTTAAAAGGAAGATAATGCACCTCACACTTGCTGGGATCGTCAATTTTGTCACACATTTTAAAGTCGTACAGCTAACCAATAATCAACTGTATTGAATCGTAACTGTCTCTTTACTTTCCGAATGGCCATCGTATATTTAGTTAGCTGTAGCATCTAAATCAACGCTTTTAAGAATTATTAAAGCAAGGCGCGACATACACATATTAACCATTACATCCGTTCTCTATAGCAAAATCGTGAAAAAAGCTGTACTAATGATCCTCACATTTGAGGCACTCCCGATTCATCCTCGTCCTAATTAAAACCCAACGAGTTTCGTCAACAAATTCTAATTGGACGCCGACAATTGCGCATTTTGCGACCAAAAACCAACGCACCCGCACTCCCATTACCGAAAAAGGACAGCACCAGAGGCGTCGTGGTAATTGTAACAACGATAATAACGGTTGTTACGGATCGTCGAGCAGAATGAAATGCTCAAACTGCTCGTAATAACTGGTAGTGTAACACTGATTGCTACTCGGCCGCAAATTAGATTATTTTCAATACCAAACAATAGCCCGAACGCCATATCTACAGCGGCTTATTGCTGGCGACATAATATGCGATAATTTTCGGTGGCTGGTCGTTTATTTGGGGTCAAAGTGGTGTGTTCTAATAATAATAATAGTAATCGTAATTTTTTACGGGTATCTTTAAAGGGCAGCCTTCAAATTAAACCAGCGAACATTATAAATGATGTTATTATCATACTCATTTATTTATCCAGACTTCAAACATATTTGCCCGTGACTTTGTGGACGGAAAAAGTACACAAAGATGACCTAAATATCCTATGAGGTGAGATAGAATATTACAAGATGACCGGTAGAAGATACCCACTGATTTTATTAACAATTTACACGCTTCGTCGCCAAGGAAAAACCAGCTATGTTCTACTAAAGGTGGCTACGAGAAGTATTAAATTATATTCGTGTACACTGCTACCACAAAGTCTATAAGCAGTTAGAGTTACCAGGTGTACGCATGTTTCTTTTTCGGTTTTCTGCTAAAATGAAACACGTAATTTTCAATGAAAATTATTCTTTTATTCAAATTCGAACTTTTCAAAATTAATCCAATTTTCGTCATCCGTTTCTTGCGAAATATCATACGCTACTGAATACCTAGATTGTAGGAAAATTATCCGTCATGGCGAAATACTTATACCTCTAAAATTAAGAAAGGATTTAGCAGTAGTTATTGCACTTCTCAGATGTGTTTAAATCTTTTGAAAGAATTTTCGTCTCTTGTGCTAATTCTTTATTATTGAGAATATCATTCGGTGAGCCTTCTAAGTATGTGTATACTGACAACCACTCACAATGACCAGTCGAATAATGCTGAAGAAGGGTACTTTGATACGGGTACTCGATTCCCCGTGCCGCGCGCTTCGCCCTTCCACCTTGTTCTCCGCGCTACCCTGAAACTTGCTCGTATTTTCCGAGACTAATCATCAGCATTATAAAAATATTACAGACACACACATTTCCTGGAGTGAAAGGGAATTGTTCGAATACGGTTAAAATGCCCACCAAGAAAATATATATGGATGTATATGTCCATAACGAATTTAAATAAATTATGGAAAGATTAAACACCTCCCGTTTAGGTTCCTTTGTTCTATTTTAAATAAAAAAAACTTAATATGTGCATTAAATCATTAGCTCCGACCGACTGAATAGAAAGCGGTTACGGAAACGGCAAGAAAAAACCGCAAAAAATAATACCGACCCGCCCCATCAAGGACGAAGATAATATAGCGAACAATGTGTCCATTGTCGACTCTTATTTGATTTATTACGATGTAGATTACGCGGATTTGAAAAAATAATATAATGACGAAGGGACCTGCTCGCCCACCCCCCGTCGCCCTCTAGCGGCCAAAACGGGGAAAGTAGAGGGTATGGGGAAGTCCCGCCGGCGAGATAAAAGATTTGTTGACAGGTTACTAATCCTTAGTGTGCGTCTCTTTCGAGATTCCCTTTCCAGAGGGACGCATATATTACACTCCATTTAATATCCTCACTAGATTATCCGTGCGCTTATGTGACAGAAGGAGATGATATTTTTAATAAAAAATCGTCGCAAAGAGACGGAGAATTGCTATTTTTGAAATAAGTTTCTTGTTCGTAACGCGAGGAATACAAAATGGAAAGAATTGGGACATCCCATTAGAAATGTAGATGTCAGCTCGTTCGTCTGATATCATCAGGTAACAGCAAGTACAGTCTGTCAAGAAAGAACGTGCACAGGTTAATGTATAGAAGAATTTACTTTTAATGATTTTTAAGTATATGTATTCAATGAGAAGAAAAAATCTACATCGTTAACATGAGTCCAGTCAGCACCGGCATTGATAATTGCCTGGCATCTCAGAGGCATATTTTTCACTAAGTTGACTACGTATTCGTCGCTGATTCAAAGTGCAGCTTCTTCTTCGTCGAAGGTTGTGCTTGACGTACGCACACACAATTCCAATAGGATTTACATCTGACGACTGGGATCGAGTGTGACGATGCCTGCTCTTTCCAGTTAGTGCAAAGCTTGTTCCGGTGTTTTGGGTCGTTGTCTTCCTGTATATCTTCGTTTTTTTTATGAAGTATCTTTGAATAATCAGCAGCAAACACTTCTCATGAATTTTAAGCTTTTTTGGAGCACTTAAATTGGATGTAAATAGATTTATTGCTCCAAGACCTTATTTGGAAAAGCACTCCCAGAGATCAACTTTTACAGGGTGTTTAACAGTACTAGACTATTGGTCAAGATTGACCAGGAACGCAGGGTGGCAGTATATGCCCAAACAAAAGCTTCATCCGTAAAGATCACTTTGCTCCAATCTCAGTACCAATTCTCCTTTACACAAGCCCATGGTGCTTCGATATTTGAGGTTATGCGCAAGGAGATGGGTTCGAATAGGTGTATGCGATACTTCTATACCCTTCTGTTATAAATTTGCTGCTCTTTGCCGCAATGTTGAGATCGAATGCCGCCTAAACAAATTCATATTTTTTTTCTATATTCGGCGTCACTTTACCTACCGAGCCACGGTCTGGCAAGTCATCGACATTTTTGTCCTTGCTATATTGCTGAAACCGCTTAACGACTTTGCCATGTATTTAGCAACCACTGCATATGACATATGACAGCCTCGTAGCACGATGCGAATTTTTTGTGACAAGGCATTCACAACAAAGATTTCATCTATCGGCTAGAATGATATTTGAAGCTAACTGCTTACTTTACAGCCTGTATGGAAACTTATACTACGCAGGTATTTAAGAAGCGAATTAGATTTTGAATATAAACGAGATAGAAAATATGAAATATAATAAAAATTTAGTAAATTTTACATATGTAACTTCCGGTTAAAATAAATATGACATAGTAAATACATCGATCCATTGCACAACAAATGTATAATTTATAAAAACACCTCCACATAAATTGTATAGGGTATCAAATATCAAAGTTTACTTCAAGCTAAACATTGAAAGTTTAGTTCATAATTTTCTTCAGTATTTGTGAATGTCAAGATTTTACCATATGCTCTGCCATGCTAGATAGTTGTGGGTTATCGAAACGATAGTGCCTCCCACAACTTTTTATTTGTCCAAAGTAAACCTTATCACAATTATCGCATGCGATTTATAGTAAATCGTAGTGAATTTTGAATTGAGTTCCGCTAGGAAATCTTGTATGTTCTTCTTATTGGTATCAAACACCGCGAAAATATCATCTCATGAGAAGGTTCGCAATAAAAGGAGATTAAGGATTACCCATCGTCATGCCTTCCTCATGTTCGAACCATTTTCCGCCTATTCGAAAATAATTTTGTGACGCAAAGAACTCAACCAAATATTCCATAATTTCTGGAATTGATACGCTTGGAGAGAATGAACAAACGTCGAACGATACAAGGATTTCCCCTTCTACAAAATCTAAGGAGTTTACTGCGATACCTGTGAATTATACAACCTCACAGTCCTTGTAATCGTTGTGTTGTTAGGCTTTTGTTAATTTGTTATCTTTGCTATTTTGGTCTTGCTAGTGAACTTAAGTTTCAATGTGAGCAAATGCTGTACTACGATATTTTCTTATCAGCTATTCAGACGTCCTATCATGTTGGTAATTATCAACTGGCCCGAGTCTTTTCAGTGTGCGATTTTGGAATTACATTTCATCACGTACGAGTTTCATCCCCATCGAACATTCATTTTTAGCAGCTCATAAGGTCTTTGGCTTCATTTATAGAGTTATCAATCCTTTTCCAACATCGCTGCAATTAAAATATTGCATAACGTCCTCCCTTAGTAAATTGGAGTATAGCTTTGTTATATGGAGTCATTTATGTGACTCGTGTTGCATATCTGGATCGTGTACATCGAAGATTTCTAAAATTTATATCATTCAAATTGAATGGAGCGTATCCTCCAGGATGCATTATTACAACAGCATAGATTACAGTCTCTATCTCAGCGACTTGGTGAACATAATGCTAAATTTATATACATTTTTCTCAATAATTGTGAATTTCTACTATCTCAAGTTCCACTCAATGTATGGTAGATTGAGTGAGACTTTCCTATAGAAAAGAAACTAATTCCAATAGATTCATTACGGTTGAGTCATACCATTGCGAACAACAAAAGAAGCCCGCAATTAGTTTCCTGATTAATAGACTTAAAGAATTAAAATATGTACATCAAAGATGTAGAGATATGTAATAAGAAATTTATAACACCATCTTCCCACTCAACAGTAAAAGGGTTAAGTAAAATTTTCCGCCAACAAAATATGAACGTGTTTTTTGTATCAAAGAACAACATAAAGAATCTGTTAGGCAATCCCAAAGATAAACCGGAGATGATGAAAGGATCTCGAATTTAAAAAATCTCATGCAATGATTGTGATAAAGCCTACTTTGGACAAACAAAGAGGAGTATCGAAACGAGGTTTAAAGAACATATTAGGCACTATCGTTTCGATAAACTAGAACTATCTAGCGTAGCAATGCATATGGTAAAATCCGAACACAATATTGCATTAGAAAATCTCAAAAACTTCTTAAAAATGTAAATTCGTGTAGAGAATTAGACACGTACGAAACGATATTTATGAAAAAGAACAGAAACTTATTGGACAGAGAACTACCTCCAATTGCACATTCGAGTTTGCTTGATTTATTACCATAATGCCCTGTTAAAGATACGGTTCGTTTTCGTTCCTTCCCTGCTCGAAAAGATACAGATACCCAGGACCACCCAAGAGATTGTAAAAAGTTATATATTTAAAGAACTTTTAGAGCCTGCGCAGAATATAATTTGTATGTGTGATACAGTTTTACATTCAGTTCGTAAGATGGTTGACGATGGGAGTCCACGTGCTCTCGAAACGCTGTGTTCCGAATAATTATTAATTTGTATGGAAAGGAGTTTATTGCGGTACCTGTGAATGTTTCAACTTTTCTAAATTTCTACAGCTCGCACAAATCTGTTATTGCAGGTACAAGTTCTTGCTATGTCTAGGAGTACTAACAAATATTTTGAAGATGTTTTTAATGTCCTGATATTGGGTATTTTCCATTGGACTAATATTACGTATATTAATATTGCATTCAAGGCGGTAAAGCCCATATTTATGTAGCTACCTTAGAGTTCCTATTTGTCCAGCCTTTTAGATCTACAAAGGACAAAAGCGTATTCACCCCCTTCCTTCTATTTTCATTTATTTTCCCCTAAAAGAACTTAGCGTATCCAAAGCAATAAATCATCATCAAACCCATCCCAACCTAGATCCTTGATTTCAACCCGTTCGAAATTTCTCAATTAATAAATTATTTCGTGCCTAGGTGGCGTCACTTCCGGCGTTCGCGAAGATTGCTTAAGGTTTTAGAGTAATTGCATTTTTAAGTTTGCCAGGCTGACGCGTCGAGCGCTGAAAATTCCCGAAATGTCAGGTCCAATTTTCGGCGATTTATCATTTATGTTATTCCGTGGAGAAGGGCGCCGCGGATTATCGCTGAGGTGGCGACTTGCTGCGGATTAAAGCGCGCAAACTTTAAAATATCTCCCAACATCTGACGTTGAAATTTTCGTCACCCGATAATGAAATTACCAACGCCGAATTTATGGAGATTGAAACGGACGCTGTTTCGTGCGTTTTGAGAAGCGAAACGTTAATTACCTAATTATAATGCGGATGAAAGTGATTATCTTATGAAAATTTGAACCATATAATCGACGGAAATATTGTTTAAGTTAAAGGTCAATTAGTTTTTATTTCGATACAATTTTTATTACTTGCATTAAACCACACCAAAAAATATAGGATGATCCTTTAAAACTTTATGAATTTAATATATGAAAGAAGTCAGACACTTCATTCTTAATCATTTGTTAAAATTAAAAGGGGAACATTGAAATTTAAAAGTGGTAGTTCGAGATTTTAGACGGCATCAATTATTTTTATTACATACTTTAAAAATGCATGAAATTCCCTACACAACAGTATATCTCCAATAACTAATATGGTTACATTTCGAGTCGTTCGGCTGCAATAAACTTATAAGGAAAGGTTCCCGGGTGTCAAATTCACATCTTGAGTTGGGACTTGATGTGTTTATGATTTGGTGTGGTAATGAAAGTCGCCAAAACAATGCTTAAACCATAAAATGTTTTCGCACCAAGAACAACGAATGAATGCAAAAGCATCACGATAAAGCAACGGGGAAGAAATGGAAGTTCTTGGTTTGGAAAGGCAAAATTCATGGAATGTTCTGAATGGCCTAGGTCGATTCTCCGTATAACCGGACTTATACCAAGCATATGCAAACAAATTAATATATTGCTTACAATTTTATGACATTATTTCGCAATTTGAGATTAACAGATGAAGACAAATGGAGATTATAATTTTGATAAGAACCAGGTCAGAAAATCGTCGATTAAATGCCTTCCATATTCGAAATCCATAGGAGATCATTGGTTGACTCATACCTGTTATTCTCTTTGGTCTTGGCAGTATTTGAACATCTTTGTTGGTTGTGACTTCTTTCTTGAAGGACTCTGAACAGTGATCTGCTCATAGGTCTAAAAGTATGAGACTTTTTTATCCAATGCCTGATAAGTAAATATTAAGAAACCGTACATGAGAAAAGGGAAACACTTACTCTATATAATCCCACTTCATGCAGTTTAGGCAGTCCAATTTGCACTAATTAAATTAATTATGATAAGTAAGTATAAAGAAACCAATGATTAAATAAATCAGTGGTTAATTTACCTGAAGATGAGGCTTGCATTATAAAGAGAATAGAAATACTGCCTTCGTATGATAGCATTTAGGGATCAATTGCGCCAGAAGCCTTAAAGCATGGATTTTACATATTACATGTAAAAATTTTCACTTCTTTGGAAGCAAGTAAGGTAGGGGATGACGTATGTACCAACACATTCCGTTCTGCTTTAATTCTTCTTTCAATATAGTCACGAACAGATGGCATAAAGTTTCTTAACCATGCCTAACTTGGTAATGAACAATCCGAATACTTGCTCCAGAGCGAGACAAATGCTCCTTGGTGTAGTACAGTGAACGGTACATTTCATAGAGCAAAACAAACACCTACATCAAATAGTAATTGTTCGCTGTATCGTTTGTCACGGATTGCAGAATAATATTTTATACCTTTTAGGTGACATTCACACTTCCACCTGCTAGTACACGTCAAATAGTTGTCGCACTTTAGACATTTAGTTCTATCGCCTTCGTATTCTAAATCCGACATACTCGCTGTTACGTTTTCTAACTTATTCGAAATACGCCGTTTCCGAAACGTACCTAAATGCGACATTTTCTAAGTATGTGTGTACTGACAGGCACTCACAACGACCAGTCGAATAATACGTGCTTTGATACGGGTACTCGATTCTCCGTGCCGCGCGCTTCACCCCTCCACGTTCTGAGCACGTCACCGAAACTTGCCCCTCTTTGCCGTGACTAGTTATAACCAACGAAAGCCTCATATTAATGAAATGTCATATTCATTACTCATCTAAAATGGAGATGTTTAGGAAAATGTTCCCAAATTTTGGGGGTGGTACGAAATACGTTGACAGAATTTCAGCTCTCATCATTGCAAGCGTTAATGCAAATTACTGATAGTACCTTAATCACCGTTTGTGCGGGTCGATTTTCTATAAATACGTGTAGCAATTCAACAAATCTCAGAACATTCTACAATTTAATTCTGACGAAGCCATAGTTATTAAAGAATTTCAAAATTTCAAGCTACTCAGGTGTTTACAGATTTTAGTGAAGTTACTGCAAATACCGGACGGTGTACCCTTACAGTTGAACTCTTTAAGCAACAAAAAAACATCGTGTTATAGATGAGCTTAATAGTGCCTGTTTCGGATCCCTTACGTAATTTTCAAAATTATTTCAAATATGCAAATGTTATAGCATTAGATGTGAATCAATCATGCATCTCTCTGACTATTAAGTGAATAGTGATTTCAAAAGAAGTGAAATCAGCACTATTGTTATTACTGTTACGATACACTCATACGTTTATGCGTCAAGTATACAAACCACGAGTCAACGACAAAACAAACACCAAAAACGACGTTCATTATTTGCGTAAAACAGAAGCAACCCCGCCACTTTCCCAACGACAGAATACGCCCTTAACGAAATCACTTCTCTGAATAGTCGAGAGAATACGGCATCGTAGATGCCGTAGCGTCGCTTCCCCACCGGTTTTGCTCAACCGCAATTCCGAGCGATGGGACGGCAGCGCTGCTCGATTTCCTCCGTACCGTTTGGAGCGCGGTACCCGTAAACGCCACCCGTAATCGTCTTTAAACGCTACCCGCCGTTGAAAACATCTTCCGCATCTCTTAGTTTCGGCTTGTAATTATTATCGTTCTCCCTCCATGTTCCTAACGGCTTCGTCTTTGCGGCTGATTTCCATGAATTTTATATTAAATTTCTCTGTTTTCGTGGCGGAGATTTTAAGAGATTTGCTCGTCTCGTCACTGACAACTTCATCGGGTGGTTTGATGCTAAATCATTTTCGTTGTCTTTGTGTATAAATATGAAAGAAACTTCCAAATTCAGTACTCTAGACGGTACGCTGTTGATTACGTCAAATAAGTGAAATTAAGACTTTTTCGATTTTAAACGCAGCAGATCTCTAAATTCAAAGCAAAATCAATTGAGAAACTTATTTCCTTTGAAGTCGTATCTTTACTTCCGACTGTATCACTTGCTCGCTTCTAATTAATATGGAAGACTCTCCAGAAGTCAAATGCAGAACTGAATTAATTTTGGTAGGGATATAAAGTACGTTCAGATATACATGAAAAAGTTTTTTATCGGCAAAGATTTACTTTGGAGGGATGGAACCCCACCGAAAATTGATTGACTTTCAAGAGATGTTTTAATACTACAGTTGCTTGATATCGCAAATTCCTTTATAACACGGTACTGCGGAATATACAGAGCGTTGCATTTAAACGCTACACTTGCGTGACGGGAATATTCCTAATAATATGGAAAAAAAGATTTAGATAAAAATCGCCTGCTGTTCAAATCTACTTAAAGTAATATGTATATTACCCGTTATACAGAGTGTTTCAGAAGTAACGCCAAACAAGTGTACTCAAAAAGCACCTCTGCTACGGGGTGTTGTGTTTGTAATACGTCAAAATTCATTGATATTGTTATCCCTTTATTTCTACATGTAACGGTCGGAAAAGTAATAAGTCATTATTTAGTTTTGGCTTCCTAGACCACCTAGATTTTACAATAAAGCAATATGTGTTGTGGTGCAAAATCCCAGGCTCTTAAAATTGCCGAATTTATTTTTTTTGTTTGTTTTATGATGTAAATAATATTAAATAATTAAAATAGCCAAATGTAAGATTCTATTACACTGATTAAAGCTAATTAGCGTTAATTAACTTTAACTGTAAGATATCTACAAATAGACGAAAGATATAATAAATAAATAAAATAAAATATATGCATTTTGCATATAATCCGGTCTCTAGTGATAAGTATCAGCTGGTATACCTTTAACTTCAAATAACATTGAAGAATTTCAAAAACTATAATTAATTTGAAAAATAACGAATTTTTCGTGGGAGAGACCGCTCCGACATTTGCGACTTTGACAGAGTCGTTATTTTATATCAGGTCGTTTCCGGGCATACACTCACTATACTCAGCTTGTGTACCTATACGAAGGAGTAACATTATTTACAAGTAAAAGCTGCCAGGCGTGCCATCCATCCGACGTACAACAAATTTTGGAAATGTCTTTTATTTTAGAGTAATACTTATTTAATAATATGATGATGTGTGAGTATCGTACCATTATACGTCCTTTAGAAATAAATTTGGAAAAATTATAATTAAACACAAAGTACGTTTACGAAAAACCTATATACAGTTAACGATAGTACAGTTTAGGTCTCCACTACACACGTTGTTTAAGGGAGTCTTTTTTAACCTTAAAATTGTAAATTACGTGTCAATAATGCACAACTAATGTAGATATCTGTAAAATTTAATACACAGAAAGAAAACTATATGGAATAAATATTATAAGTAAATTAAGGAAATTAGAAATAGACATCTACAGAAAAGAAACTAATTCCAACAGATTCATCACGTTTGATTCGCACCATTGCGAACAACAAAAAAGGTCCGCGATTAGTTTTCTGGTCAATAGACTCGTCAGATTTCCGCTAAACAAGAGCAGGTATGACAAAGAATTAAAGTATATCAAAGATGTAGCGAGATACAATGGTTTCTCTTCTATGGATGTCGACCGTATTTTAAGGAAGGTCCAATACAAACAACACATCAGAAATTCCACGACTTTGACATCAACAAACACCGGTAATAAGAAATTTATAACTCTTCCTTTTCACCCAACAGTAAAAGGGTTAAGTAAAATTTTCCGACAACTAAATATGAACGTGTCTTTTGTGTCAAAAACTACTTAAAGAATCTCTTAGGTAATCCCAAAGGTAAACCGGAGATGATAAAAAGGTCTGGAATATACCAAATCGCATGCAATGATTGTGAGAAAGTTTATATTGGACAAACAAAAAGGAGTATCGAAACGAGGTTCAAAGAACATATTAGACACTATCGTTTCGACAAACCTGAACTATCAAGCGTAGCAGAGCATATGGTAAAATCCGGACATAAGATTGATTTAAAAAATCTGACACTACTTAAAAACGTGAACTCGTATAGAGAATTAGACGCGTACGAAACGGTATATATGAAAAAGAACGGAAACTTATTGAACAGAGAACCACCCCCAATTGCACACTCGAGTTTGATGAATTTATTACCATAGGCCCTGTTAAAGATACGGTTCGCTTTCGGTCCATCCTTTCCCGTAAAAGGCATGAGGCCACCTAGTAGATTGTAAATAGTCATACGGTTTAGAAATTTTAGAGCCTGCGTAGAAAATAATTTGCATGTGTGATACAGTTTTTACTTTCAGTCGGTAACACGGTTGACAATGGGAGCCCACGTGCTCTCGAAACGCTGCGGTCCGCATAATTAATTAATTTGTGTGAGTGGAGTTTACTGCTACACCTGTGAATTGTACATCCACACAGTCCTTGCAATCGTCATTTAAATTAAGGAAGAGCGAGTCCTAACGGTTTCCAACAACAACAAAATAAGCGCTTGAACCATACACTAACGAGAAAATATCAAGTATAGAAGAATAAGAAACATTTACAAAAACATTGATATTTTAAGTGATTTAAATGTTAATAATACACAACATTACAGTATATATATCTCGAAATAAAGCAGGGATACAACCCCTTATCGAGATTTAGGAACCCATAGGTAAGCCGTTCAATGTAGGGATCGATAAACGTAACATTCTCTGTCTTTTGTATATCTTTCGTTTCGTTAAACTAAGTTTGTCAAGCTTATTAAGATAGTGTATATGGTGTCCTTGAAATAAAATAAAAAAGTACGGAAGAAATGAAAAGGCGTAATTATATAGAAAATAAATCCAAAAACTTTGTATATTTACATGTTTATATACGCATATTTTTTCTTTTGCTTGTTTCATCGTTCTTGTTAAAACCAAATTTTAAACTTAGTCTTGTTTCTAATTGCATCTTGGTTTAATTTAAACAGTATCTTCCCTACACAAAAGCCCTAGAGGAAGAATCTGTGCCGGTAAAGATCTGAAATCCATATACGTGCAGTGGTTGAATTTGACCTGTAGTTTTCATTTTGTATTAGATCTTTTTCAAAGTGGACCTTTGCTTTCAAGCTTTCCTGTCAGTGCTTTATCATAGAATCTAAAAATATAATGCTTTCTGGCTCGGTGTTGGATAAGTAGATATTAACGAACCAGTAATTAAATAAGTCGCTGCAGTTGTTCGCGATACGTCAGGGACGAAAGCCTTAGGTACACGGCGGAATCCGACAACCGTTACGACTAGGACAAACGGCCGTGAAAGTCTGAGATACTATTTAAATAAGTCAGTCGTTAGTTTTCTTTAATTTGATAGTTTAACAAAAACCGGGCCGAATTTTAAAACTATAAATAATAGAGATTCAAATTCACCTAATGTAGAAATTAATGATAGAATGGTATGGTTGTGCATAATTGGTTGCGTAGACTGAAATACAGGCCCAACTTTCTTTGTGCATTCGAAAGCTAATAACACCCAGGAAGTATCTATAGATTAAAACCAGTTTCACCCGCGCTGTATACATTTTAAGCACTACAACTCTGAATTAAGGATTTAACATTGTCAACAAAATCAGTCGCAATTTCTGGCTTATTTTCGACATTAAAAAAGGATGCCGTGGTTTGGTGATATATTTCTAGAACATCCTGTATACATACAGTTAAAACTTATTTTGCTGAACATCCCTTTTTTCCCATCGAATAACAGTGACAAGTGGAACACCTCATATATTTGTCGTCGACTGTACTTTCAAGCTCGCTTGAATTTTCTTCGTTCTCTCAACGTCCGATTCTAAACTGAAACGTGCGGAATGATTGAAACGCATTCCGAAGACGAACCGGCAATGTTGTAGCTGCGTAGCTGTCTGAGTTACCGGAAAACGTGAAAATAGGCTTGCGTTCTTTCAAATCGCATTAGCTTTTGTACGCGGAAAAAATGCGAGACCCACAGCCCAGAAACGCTCCTACCAGCGAAAATATTTCTCTATCTGCCGCTTTTTTTTTTGTATTCCGGTAGGAGCTTACGACGTGCAAACACGTATTTGTAGGAGCAGGAGTTTTCTGGAGGTAAATAGCGCGGGAATCGATAACAGCATATATAAGGTCAGCGGATGTGGTTGTGTATAGAAACGAAAAATACTGATTGGTAGGTATCACGGGGGAAATAACCATTTGCGAAAATGCTGGCGCGAAAAATGTTGCCTTTAGTGTTTTTGTCCCTTATACAAAGCTTGAAGCGAACAAATATTGACTTTAATTGAGAGTTACGGGATGTTAATAATATAATATGAAGCACAAAATAGTTGGTTTTGAAGCATTTTTTATGTACCACTTTCAATATTAGTTCGGACACCCAGTAAAATGTTGTAAAGTCTACTAAAAGATAGTGTAATTGCTTTTGTCTATAAATAACATTTATATTAAGTCCTTTATGAAGTATATAACTTATTAATTGTACATGCAAATGAGGAAGTTCAGATCGAACCATCTCTACATCGTGCTTGATATTTTTAGATTTGAGTTTTCTAGATGTTGTTATGGGAAATTTTTCAATTTTACGACTACGATATGCAGCATTACCCATAACAATAACAGCATTATCTGGCAGTACTATCGATGCTTGATGAAAGCAAACACCTCGGCATTCATTTCTTCATGGCAATCGGTTGTTTTTACCCTCAAAAAGTAATCAGACATTTTCCACAAAACCAGCCTCAGATCCTATGTTCAAAACAATCAAACGTGTTCCTTTTCCTGCAGGATTACGTAAGCGTGTCGGCCATTAAACAATAGTTGGATGGGGGTGGTCAACTGTATATTATTCACACTGATTCTTCCCGTGCTTTTGACCTGATTGATTTCGGTGTCAGCAGAAATTTCCTGTTTATTTTAATGGATTTAAATCTCGAACTTTTTACCCCACCTCTAGAGTACCTTAAGGATCGAACCTTGACCCGCTTCTTAATTAATATTTATAGCGACGATCTTAGCCTATGCTGATGATATTAAAATCTACCACGCCGTTAACTCCTTCAATGATGTTGACCTTCCGCAGCGTAATTCGGACATGATATATACCTGGTGTCTGTATAATAATTTAAAATTAAATCTAGATAAGTATTTCTTCATGTCTCTTACAAAAAGGGTGTGTAGAATCGATTCTCTGCATTGTATTAACAATATTAATATTGCTCGTCAATATTCTATTAAAGATTTAGATGTGACGTATGATGAATAGTTTACCTTCTCTAACCACATCTCAGATGTCGCGACAGCCGCTTCTAAATTATTGGGATGTATTTTTCGCTCCTGTAAGGATTTTACTAGCTTTGATGCAGTAAAGACTCTTTTCTTTGCTTACGTGGTGTCCAAGCTCAAATATGCATCCGTGGCTTGATATCCTTTCTACAGCATCCAAATCAATCTTCTTGAGCGGATTCAGCGCAAATTTTTGAAATATCTATCATACAAAAACGATGGGCGATATCCTACGCGTGGTATATGTACTCTACCACGAGGTAATTCAGAGACATGACTTTGTAACACTTGTTGAAAGAAGAAACCGTATTAGTACATCATTTATGCGAAACATTCTCACTGGAAGAATTGACTCCTGGTTTATTGTCTGGAGTTGGTCTCATTGTGCCACGCCTGGAATCGAGGTCGCATCACCTGCTACGGATCCCTATAGCTAGGACGAAAGTGCTGTGGCAAGTCCCGTTGGTACACTCGGCAAGAAACTTTCATAATTACAATTTAGATTTTCCTTAATTTGTCATGTTTTCATTTTTTTCTTTATCTTAATGTTTCATATTAGTGGTATTTATTATGTCATTATTTCTTATTAGTATTTCATTTTTCTTTTCGGTATTTTTTTCTCTCTTGGTTTCTTTTTAATGCGTTACATGTATTATCTTTTATTTAATATTGTGTCCATTTTTGGATGTTCATCTGTCGGACATTTAATAAATTATTATTATTATTAAATGCTTGCGGTCCACTTTTTGTATTATCATATACCCAAACTTATAGAAAATATATTTATGCAGTGTAATTAACTGACAAATTGATTTACATCTTAGTGGCACTGAATTAGAACGATCTTCAGATCTCTAATTGTAAATCATTACATCACGAATGCTTGTTGCTGCGCTGGGAGCACATTTGTATAGTAATAAAAAAAATTTTATTATTGATATTGTCTTTGTTGTGATTACATTGGTGGGTGGCGTTTTGCGTTGGTGCCGGTTGGTGTTGGTGGTTACCGCTTCTAGTAGGGGGTGGCAGTGAGGTCGCTGACATGAGGAGGGTTTGAAGATGTTAGAGCAAAATAATAATTATTATTATTTGCATGGTTTGGTTATTTATAAAAAAAAGTAACGAATCATAACAAGGAATATCCATTCAATTGTACGCCACAAACTGGGTGAGTTTTAGCAAATTTTAAACAAGATGGAATGTTGTGCTGTAGTTGTGTTGCTAATCACTGACAAGATAGAAATATCCGATAATCCTTTTAAAAGACCATTTTGGATTTCCCTGGTACATATTTCGTATTATCTCGTTAGTTTCATTGTCTTATGGGAGTTGAGAAATACACGGTAGCTTTCCATAAAACTATATTTTTATCTCTAAATTTTCATGCAACTCGATTCAGTCAAATTTCTTCCAAGTTCCCAAGAACTGCCTACCATACTTTTAAACAAAGGAATGTAGCAGTCAACAATTCAGCTCCGTACTTCCAACTCGACGGTTCTTCCAGGTTAATTTTGAATTTGAAAATTTCCAGAACACGAGGCGTCCCCGTACGATATTAAATTTTCCGTTCTAATGCTTCAAAATTCCGATTCGAGTCACCTAGCGAGATTCAATCGCGTTAAATGCCTTACCCCTTCACGCCTTAACTTCCGCGAAAATAGAGGCCCCACAGGCCCGGTTCAATCGAACAGACACGAATCGAGGGCGAAATGTTAGGAGTATCGAAATAATTCAATCGTCTTTACGGTAGCAAATCGAATAAAACCCCCCGAACCAAGTCCCTAATTTCGTACGACGTACTTCCGCTCGAAGTCGTTTCCGGAAAGCTGTCTAAGTGTACGAGGCTACGAAACCTACGTATGCGTGTGAGTGGGTTATGGAAAAGGTACTTCGTATCAACCGCAGGGATGTTTAGCTCCGTAATCTGTCAAAAACGGAATCGCCGCCTGGCAGATCGTAAACGTGCGGACTCTGTGGAGCTTTTAACGGTAGAAAGAGACGTGGAAAGTCTATTAAGCGAAGAAAGGGGCGAAGAGAAGTGATTCGAGGCGAAGTATTACGGGTAAATTATTTGATTTTGGTAAAATTTTATTTCTGGAGTGGATTGGGGGCTATTAGAGATACATTTTGAAATTGTTTTCATCGTGTACAGGGTGCCCCAAAAGTGCAGACCATATGGAAGTTGCTTTTTTTTAGGTGGAACTATTTTTCAAAGTATTCTCCACGAAAAATAAACTTCTGCATGTGCATCCATTTCTAGATCCTCGTTCTTCTCGAACCAACTCTGGAGTCCACACATTTGTTGGTGCAAGAAAAATTACCTTTTTGTTCCTGAGCATCCACTCCCCCTTTTGACGAGTAGAACCTTTGACCACGTAGTCCGTCCTTGATTTTCGCAAAAATAAAGGAATCGTTGAGACTTAAGTCCGGAGGACTTAGGTCCAAATAATTCATCGTTATATTGCGTTAAAGATTCATTTGCCTTGCAAGCTGTCTGCGAACTTACATCGTGTTGGTGGAGGATGATTCGTCGTTCGAAGCTCAGTAATAATTATTTGATCTTGCAGAGGAATTGTCGCTACATGACCTGCTCTCATTTTGGAACCAATCCAAATAGACCACTGACGTATATTTTCTGGCTCGTATGGGTAAATCCAATATTCAGGAACACTGGCGATGTTTTGGGAGTTTCCAGCGTTGAAGCGGTCTACAGCTTCTTTGACACCAATTCATCCTCACGAGAAACTATTTTTTTGCACACAATTATAGTTTTCTAGCAATTTCCGACGTATTAAATTTCCGAAAAAATATCGGTCTCGGAGGGGACTTGAACGCAACATCTCTATATTGCCGGTATAGCGTGCTAAACCCTTGTTATGCCCTCGTGGTGCAAGGGTTTAGCACGCTATACCGGAGATATAGAGATGTTTGGTTCAAGTCCCCTCCGAGACCGATATTTTTTCGGAAATTTAGTTACGTTGAAAATTGCAAGAAAATTGTAATTTTATCAATAGACTATTTAGCTATAATAATACTACTAACATTATAGTTCAGTTTTGCTTGTACACAAACAAAAACAGATAAAATTACAAGAAATATAATGGAGACAGCACACCTAAAAAAGCAAAGATGAGGAAGACAGGAGGAAATCGATGGAGCAGAGGAATGGGTAGAAGAAAGAGAAAAAGACATAACATACAAAAACAACCGGAATCTTCATCCGACACCTGAAAAGGTATAAGGATATGAGAAGAAAGAGAAGAAGATAAACGTCTTTTCGTAGTCTACGCGGTACTTTTTTGGCGGAGTATATTTAAAAATCCATGTTTAATTTCCTGTGGCGTGTTATTCTTGTAAAAATCCATTCGTCTCAGAGTACTTATCCAGTACAAAGCACAGCCACTCAAAAATATTAATTACACAATCTAATCTCTCCTTAAAAACGACTCCCCAACCTCCTCATCAAACCTCGAAACATTCCCCTTTCCCTTGCGAACCCCCCATTTTTAATTACGTTCGTTATAAATTCAAACCAGCGTGTCGTGTAGGCCTCACGAAGCCAAAGAAATGCCAGAGATATCTCGCCGAGGGCGCTTGATTTACTGCTGACACGCGTAAGGGACTACACAGTCGAGAGGGATGTTCTCTCGCAAGTGATCCTCGTAATTTCCATCGTTTATCACCAGATGGCGCTCATAACGGTTGTTTTATTTTCGCGTACGCAAGATTTATATCGGCCCGTATTAGGCCATAAATCAACTATTGTTGTACGATATATTCTCGGTCAGGTATTTTCAAAACCAAAGAAGCGAATGAGAAACATTTATGGAGGCTTAGGATAGGTGGCGCTGGTGGGCTATCGATACTTCGCGGAACGGTTGGGAGCGTAAGGATTTTTTTCGCGTAACGCGGGAAGCTCTGTCCGAAGCGAGTTGTTTTTGTTCTTTCTGCGGACAAACGCAACATGTTCAGACTGATATAAAAGGGTAGCTGTTGGGATTAAGCCGTATTAGACGCGCGGGGAAAGATTCGTAGCGACGGGAGGTCCTTTAATTGGAATACGATAATTTATTTGCGTTTTATATTTCCGATTTTTTTGTCGCAGAAAGGGTTCTTTTGTGTCGGGAACGCGAATATTGCTATAGCGTTTTTGTTTTCAAAGAAAATAACGTTTGATATTCAATACTGTCATGATGTAGCTACTACAGCTATTACTAATCCAATAAAGGAAGGTTTTCTACGGTAACGTAACCACAGAGAGGTTCTTGTCCCATTGAATTTACTCTTGACCTTCTGCTGGTGATATATTCAACTTATTCAGAAAGTTTTTTAGCCCCGGTTTCTGCAAGCATATATCTCGGTTCCACAAAATCATAGATATAAAGTTATCGCAGCTATAGGACTCGGATAACTTATTTGACTCTGGTTAATTAGCTCAACCGCCATTCGGTAATGTTCACGCATCCACGTGGTTCCTTTTCCATGTGTAATTATTTATTAAGGATAAATTTTACGCTTTCTTTATTAGTAAAACTATCGAAATAGTCGGAGGTATCGCAGTAAACTCCATACCACATTGAATACAACAAATAATTTTTTTTCTACTGACTAAGACCTGACACTTAATATAGGTACTAATGGCATATATGAAACCAATTTTTCCTTGCCACGTCAAGTTTTCTTTTCTACAGCATTGCTCGTTTGCCGATTTGAAAATTTAAAAACCAATACTGGATTCAGAAACATTGGCCTCGCAGAACATCCTTAGATGTTGGACAAAGGAATATTGTATGTGTACCTATCGTCGACAGAGAAAAAGTAATTTCTCCACCTCTTCACGTGAAATTCAGTCTTATTAAGCTCTAGATTTGCAAGGGGACTGCTTCACGTACATTAAAGCTGAGGTATTTGATAGACCTCAAGTTAAAACTTTAATGACAGATCCAAATTCCGTCAATTCTATGAACGAAGCTGAGAAAGAAGCCTGGACTTCATTTATTATGTCCGCGACCAATTTTCTTGGAAACAAAGAAGCCTCCAAAGATTTAATGAAATCAACGCTTCAAAAATTTCACCGCTTAGGTTGTACCATGAGCACAAAGCTTCATTTCCTTCATAGCCATCTTGATAGGTCTCTCGAAAATGCAGGATTAAACGATTAACAAAGCGAAAGATTTCATTAAGATTTGAAAACCATGGAAACCCGGTACCAAAGAAGATGGGATCCTAATATGATGACCGATTACTGCTGGAGTGTTCAAGGAGACTGCCAAACCAAAATACACAGCAGAAGGTGCAGCAAACGAAAACTTATTCCATGTTGTCTGTGTTTTTACAAGTACTCTTGTAATTTTTTAATGATTACTAAAGTAAATACAGTAGAATCCGATTATAACGACAGTCACGGGACTGCGAATTTTTTGACGCTATAACAAAGTGACGCTTTAGGCGGAGTTTTTACAAGTTCCATGTTTACATATAAGAATTCGTGGTAAACAGATACATGTGTGAATTTAATTAATTTAATGTGCTTAACCATATAACCTTACACACGTAGGTACATATTAACTTGTTTGTCTAATGAATGAAATCTGTAATTTTCCACTGCACAGTTTTCGCACGCCAAAACTGTTCGATAAAATAAAATAAAATATCGATAAACATTTCGAGAAAAGGAGTGGTATTCAACGTGATTAAATCATTGGCTAATTATTTGGGTCACGTGAAGAAGGACGCGGTGTCCAAGGAAATAAGAACAATAATTCCAAGGTAAAATCGCATGTCTGCCAGAATTTACAAAATCAAATTTATCTGTTATAATTTGAACTTCTCAGATTTTGAGTATTTCAAAGCGTAGCAAATATTGTTTTAAAGGAACGTTATTGAGCCGGTGTGAGTTCATATTAATGAAGTACTTTGCATATACTCAAGTCAAGACATTCCAGGAAAGAACTATAGAATCAGACAGGTAGGTATATATACCTGTATATACATGTAATAATATTCCCGAGTTTTTGACTACGTATGTTGTTGGTTCCGAAAGAGACCATTTGGACTAGGTCAATGTTTCGATGGAATCTCGCTCATCTTCTTCTGGACGTTCTAGTTTGATTGGTAATTGAAGATGAAATTTGACCCAAACGCAGTATCCTCAAAAAGTCCATCTCTGGATTGGAATAATAAGCAATAGACTGGCCCATTTTTTTTTTATTGACGGTAACCTCAATGCAGCAAAACATTTGAATCTGTTGCAAAATCACATCGTTTTATCAGTTAGTGATACTGAATACTGATGAACCTTGCTTCTATCATGGCAGCAAATTTGAATTAAAAAAGCAACAATGAACGTTGCAAAGAGGACAAAACAGGACAAGGACTAATGTTCTGATTGACTTGCCCTTTCACATATCTTTCTATTTCAATCCATAGCTTTGTAATATGTTTGGAAATTAAAGGACATTTTCTGGTTCCTTACTCTCATATAAATATGCATAAAACATTATTGTATGGCGATACTTCTTCAATTGCAGAATTGTTCATCTCAGATAATGAATTACTTGAACCTCAACCTTGACTGCACTCCCCGAAATCGTGAAACGATGAATTACTGGCTAGAAATATCAAATTTCGCGATTACAACCCAGATTCCACTTAAACAACTACACCCCAGAAATATTCCCCCACCGCCTCATATACGGCGTCATTCCGCAGCTCGTACGCCTAACCGTCGCGTGAAAAATGACTGCCATAATGGAAATTTACATACGTATTGTCGACGGTCGTTTCGAACGCGTCCCGCTGATATCGCGATCGTCATTAGGTAAGTCCTTAAGTGGCGCGATGCCGTAAAACGACTACATTTACGCGCAAGGAGGAGATGCGGGGAAACGCTTCGTTCTAAAACGCGAATAACAAGGCTTTTATTTCGAAGCGCATCTAGGCGTCGTCCCGACCCCGGGAACGACAGATACGCGCCCGTCGAAAATCTGAACTGCACGACGCTCGCGAGCTGCATGCATTAAGACGTAAGCCGTCTCGCCGTTACCGGGTGCCGTAAAATTAATGGCTTTCGGAAAGATTCCCTTCTTATAAGACACGTCTCTTGGGAAATAAGGGCTTATTAATTGAGCGGTTGCTATTTAGAAGGGAGAAGATGCTATGCGATGTATTTTTAATAGAATTTTCTTTTTTTTTTTCATTAAGAGTAACACAAAAATGTGGAATATCAGTATCAGTACGATAACTGATAATTTGTTTCATGCCTCCATCTATCAACTATGTTGCAAGAAAGACTTGTGATACCAATCCACTGAAATTGTATAACATTATTCTCTCCAACTGTGGCTTTAATTGGTTTCTTGTGGAATTTGATGTAATTTTTGAATTACGATTTTCACTACAGCGCATAAAACTTACATAGTTGAAGCTTATTTTAGAGCAGGTGTGTTAGTTACTGGAATTTGGCAAAACAGTGTGCGTTCACGTTCGGACAATTTTAATAAGCACTTCCCAGATTTCGCAGTAGTAGAACAGGATTTCGAAATGTGCCTTGCACATATTGTTGGTGTATATCCCGAAACTAAATTTGTACCTAATAAGAAAGGTCGTACGGAAGTGTTGATTATTGATATCCATAATCGTATGGAACAGGAGCCCACAAAATCTTCGGGACGCCTAGCCTAAGTAATTAGAGTTGTAAAGAAATACTTGAACATGCATCTATATAAGATGCAATCATATTAAGTTCTTTTGTCAACAAACCACCCCAGACGTCAATAATTTAATGACCCGCTAAACTTGAAATTTTTTCTGACGAGTCATGATTTCATCTTTCGGGGTTCGTCAGTTCTTCATATACACGAATGTGAAGCACTGCTCAGAAAGATGTTCTCGAGGATATCCTCGCGGCTAGTGACGTAGGAAAAATCGCAATCTCAATTTTGTTAGATTATAATGCAGCAATTGCTACAGTAAATCGTCGCCTGCGTTACTTAATAAATTAATGAATAAATTATATATTAGGTTTGGAGATCCCACTATTCAGTATTTTAAACAATATTTAGTAGGTAAACATCAGCGAGTTAGAACAGAATTGTGTTATCTGGTTTCCATAAACGCACAACATAAGGTGTTCCTCAGGGCTCTATTCTCGGTCTCATTTCATTCGCTATATATACCTTCTCTTTTGTGTACATCATATTTATGCAGATGATACGCAAATCGACTATCTTTTCTTTCGTTATGAATTGGCCCTCGCGGTTTACTTGATTAATGAGCGCCAAGTCAGCAACGTCCTTTCAGAAATATTGATGTTGCGCTAACCAACTTTCTAGGGAGATCGAAGCATGGGACATGGTTCATAATAACATCAATCTTGCCTGTTATACTGTATCTTAAATTATACTTTGAGGAAATGTTAGGTCTCCGAGTTAATAATTTATTTTCACCCCTTTTTCTATATAAAAACTTCACATCGTTATAATTTTCTATATACTAGTTCCATTAAAAAATCTACATGACCTAGAGAGATTGTTTTAATGAACAGAACTTTAATGACAAATATTTTTGAATAACAAAGTCCGCCATTGTCAGAATACAGTCTACCATTTAGGCGCTTCTAGAAAGGAATTGAGCTGATATATTAGAGTTGTTGTTTATGCTATTTACATCGTCTGTGTAACTTGTTGGAACGGTTGGAGAAAAGTTACTGTGTTAACCTTGTATTTAAGCTACAATTTTCTGTGCCGAGAAGGCTACGCAGTGGGTTAATTTTTTTCTGCGCACGAATATAATAATAATCTTTCCTCCAAGCGTGTTGAGTCAAACGTAACTTTGCAGTTTCCCCATCCGAACCAGTCTCAGATGTTCTTTGGTTCTGACTTACAGGGATTTGTCCGTCTCTCTTATGCGCGATCGTCCACATTCACATGATACTCTGTATGCATAGTTGTTGATTCTTTGGCATTCGTTATCCAGCTTTGTCCTTGTGGGCATCCCCATCTCCCTCCACTCGCCTGACTGTTTACAGGATTTGAAAATCCCGCTATTCAGTTTATATAAATAATATTTAGCAGGTAGACATGAGCAGGTTAGACTAAATTGGTTTCCATGGATGCGGATGTTTCTCAGGGCTCGATTCTCGGTCCCATCTTATTTACTATATATACCTTCTCTCTTACGTATCTCATTACGTTTAGATATCATATATATATACAGATTATACGCTAATCCATTATGCTTTCTTTCCTCATGGAATGGGTTCTGTGGTACTTTTCTATAGTTAATGGCAGTTTCAATGATTCTATTCGAATTGTGGTCGTTGGTGAGGTATTGCGTATTGTAAACAGTGCGTCACAGCTTATACAAAGTGTTATAAAGATAAGAACGCGTATTATTTTTAAGAATAATGAATTAATTATTAGCAAATATTAACATTAATACAAGCATTTGTGTTTCATACATGGATGATGCTATTTTTGTAATCCACTTTGAAGTGTTAAACATCAATATCGTAGCAACTTAGTAAGAATAATAATTTATTTATTTCATAATGTAAATAAGGGGAATACGTTAAAATT
This sequence comes from Trypoxylus dichotomus, assembly GCA_023509865.1. Lineage (NCBI taxonomy): Eukaryota > Metazoa > Arthropoda > Insecta > Coleoptera > Scarabaeidae > Trypoxylus > Trypoxylus dichotomus. Next base: position 73,165,082 of record CM042076.1, on the reverse strand, counting down.
TGTTAATGAAAGACAAACAAAAAAATAAAATATGAAAAAAAAAATAATGTATAGGTAAATAATAAATAGAAATGGTGCTTTTGCTTCTAATTTTGCAAACTGTTTGTCGTAAATATTCGGTAAATTATTATATATTTTATTTAATACTTTGCGACGCAACTTCTTTTTGTAACTTTGGTAAGTGAATTTGTAACTATAACTATATCATTCGAGTCATGAAAGATGTGATCTAGCTGCTAGACGACCACTCTACAAGAACGTCTTGTCTTCTTTTTAATAGAATCTTAAAAAGCGCACAGGTACTTTTCGATAGTCGAAGTTAAAAGAAACATTCAAACTATCCCCTCCATCTCAAAAAACTTCGCGTATTCGATCCTCTCATTACCAATCGGTGTTTATTCGCCAACCTCGGCGCCTTGATACTTTACCCAAGTGCGTCCCCAGAAGAGCTAAATTTAGAATGTACGAAGAAGCGAAAGAACAATTTGCAAACATAACTTTCACATTGAGTAAGCATGAATTACGAGCGTCTTCGCTTCATCGGAATAATTTATGATATCCTTTTCACCTTTCGGAAGCGACTGTCGACCGAATCTTTTCATACTCCATCCTCTTCGCCTCCCCGTTCTCCTTTTCGGAAGACGAACTGAAAGCAAAAAGTTATGGGGAAAGAAGGAGCCATCACTTTGAGATGCTGAATTTGTTTTTGTAGGTTTAAAATCTAGGTCAATTTTACCTTCGTTTGATAAGGATAGGAACGGAGTAGGTTCCTTTGGCGTTGGAAAGAAGTAATACTAAATATAGAGTATTATTACCAGCGGAGTTATTAACGAAGTAACTCATGTACAACGATTACACGACTGCCAACGTAATAAATCAAAACGTTCGAGAAAATTGTCTCATGATTAATTGCTAACGTAAGAATATCAATTTCGGGTGTCAGACAGACTCATAACTCAAGATTGCTGGCGACGGGTTAGCTTGACTCGCTTGCGACATCATGCACTGGCCTCCGCATGTTCTGTCCTTCATCGCTGTTGACAATGTTCGTATTATTTGACGATGTTTCCTTTTTTATTTTCAGAGACCCTCGAGAATATGTTTTTCTTGTGTAGCTATTTTTTCCTGATATAATTAATTGACATCGAGGAACAAGTACAAGCAAAGCGTTTATAATATTGGCCTGTAATAAAAATTGATTTGAGAAAATAATGTTCGTAGAATATATAAACCGTCTTGTACCGAGCATTTGCAAATATGTAGATTGGTACAATTAGAGTGATGTAAGAAAGGCAAATAAGTTTTGATCAGACACCATTATTGTTGTTACAACAATTTTACAATAAAGTTAGAATAAATGTAGACTGAATAATTTCTTTAACAGTTGGGATCTAAACTTTCTGTCATATACTTTGAATACCACTACTCTTCAGCGTACCAGGCATATCGCTACTTATTACTATACGTGACGCCATGAATATCTAGCAAAATATTTCGAATTTCCGTGGCCGTTTTCGCAGCCATCCAGTGTTCCATCACTGCACGAAATTCGATTTTGTTTTATGAAACCGCCCGACTTGCTACACAAAACACACTCTTAAACAACAACTATTGACAGTAGACGTTCTAAATTTTGACAGTTGTCATAAGAAAGGTTGCCTTTGCCGACCAATGAATCCATTTCAACCTTCGTGCGCCATCTTTTTCCGATTCCGGAAACATTTCAGATCACCCCCGTATTATCATTCTTCAAAAAATATATGTAGATAATCTGCTAAAATGTTTCGGCAACCCTACTAATGAGCAGACAATAGTGTTTCTGTTACGTTCTCCTTGTTTGAAGAACAGCGCCGCTGTAGCCTGCTCGTAAATTCCTGAATTACTTGACAAATACTTACTTGTAGAGTATGTTCGCTTATTGACTAGATGAAAGGTTGTGCAGTGAAACTCAACGCGCATGCGCAAAAAATATATTTAAAAAATAAAATGTGTACACGGTTTCCACTCTTGTCTGTGTACAGTTACGTAAGATATATATATTTGCAATAATTGCAGTTACTTGAGCTCTCTTATACATGTAATATACATTAGCATGTAGCATAGTATGTTTTCCTTTGGTAGCAATATAAAGTGCCGCCTCAGTATGTACGTTGCAAAGCTATGTTTCAATTGTATTTAAAATGTTAAATTCTTATATGCTTCCGCAGAAGCTTTGTTAGAGGCATGTACTAATGCCTCTATCTGCTTGCATGCACCACTACCTTCTTATAGTGGAGACAACCCTATTTATTTCCTAAATTTATAAGCGCACCTCGGTGCTATGTTTATTTATATGTCCCTTTCCGGAAGCCTAATACATTTTCCTTGTTTTAAATTTTCCTAAGTGACTTGGGCTTGTATCATTGTCTTGTATTTGTACTTGACCCAAATACGTTCGTTATTTACACATTTATAGGGGAACCCACCCTATCTCTTAGAGCTTAAACGCCTGGTCGAGGGCGACAGTAGCGATAATAGCCGATCTCAAAACAAAAGTAATGTGACAGCTACCCAGGCGTTCTCGTTTGAAATAATACGCTATCTGCAATCTTTAGCTCTCTGCTACAGCGCCCCAAAGAAGGGAAAAAGCCAGTAGCCAGCAAATGTGCGAAATGCGCACCGACAAGGAAAACGGAGCGATGAAGCCGATATTACATATAGAAAAATGGTTCGTAAAACTCGTCCGCTACGACGAACAACTAAATGAAAAAATATCCAAGTCCCGATACGATAAAGGACCGAACAAACGTACAAAAGACAACGGGCGCTGCGGTCGCAACGACCGTGAGCAAGAAGCGGAGTGATCGTATTTGTAGAAGAAGACCTTACCAAAATGAATCCCGACACAAACTTAACACAAGACTAAAAATATGTATAGACGACAACGGACACAGTAGCCTCGACGAACGATGATAGAAAATCGAGAATTTGTACTTATTAAAGAAATCTATACATGCGCTCTGACAACTTTACCAGAATTATTCCCGCCAGAATCGTAACAGAAGACTAAACAAATATATAGACGACAACGGACACAGTAGCCTCGACGTACGATAATAGAAAGTCGAGGCCTTGTACTTAATAGAGAAATCTACACATGCGCTCCGACAACCTTACCAGAATGACTCCCGCTAGAATCGCAACAGAAGACTAAATAAATGTATAGACGACAACGGCCTCGACGATTCCTGCCAAAACTTGAAACTATTAGAAACTTCCAATATTCGTCCGACGACGTTACTGTACACGTTACGACGAGGTACGAAAGGTGACCGAGAGTGCACGATTGCTAATACCTCGTCCGTCGCATGGGAGTCGACTGCCTGTGCTTGTATATATTAAATATTAAGGAAACTCCCATTATTTGTTTGACGATGTTGCATTTAATGACATTTAAATTAGGCACTTTTAGCTTTAGAGTATTGTGAAGGGCCGGCTTGCATACATATACAATGCTTAATGTACATACATATTAAAATAGAATTCGATATATTCTACAGAGAGCAAAATAAATAAATGATAAAAATGAAAGTAAAGCAATATTCTAAATGAAAATAAGGTAATAATGCTAACCCATACGGTTGCAAAGAAGATAAAATCATATAAAATACATAAAGTAGTAAAAAAAAATGGATAAAACGAAATACATTTCCTTAGAAACTTAAAATTCATTTAGAAAAAATACAAAAACAATGTTAAGTCCTTAACAGTTTCCTTTCATGCATTAAAATATAACTTATCGGCATTGTAATATTTGTTGCTTTCTAATATGAATGCTGCTGCTGTAAGTACTCCAGGTCTTCGGTTATAATCTTTTTATGTCAACGAGAGGAACAGGTTATTTCCATCTGATGGACTTTCGTCCTCTTCTTCCTAAACGCATATTAACAAATAACCCTCTCGGCAAGTGCCAGAAAAAAGAAACGCTAATCGTGGAGACGCTTTAGAACTTCCTCTTTTCGGTCTCAAAGTGTTCGAGTTAACTCTGGCTAATCCTCCACTCAGGAGGAGGAAAATGAAGCGATAAAATGAGCTTAATATCTATTATCGCCAACTCTCCATATACAAAGACATCAAAGAGAGATTCTCTTTTGTTTTATTGAAGTTAAACCGTAAGATTAGTAGCGATAATTCCTCGTGAAAACCAATTTTCGAAACTCCCCGACTTAATTCCCTGTTCGGAAAACATTTCCCTTCAAAAAAAAATCTATTCCCCATCCGTTTGTTTATTTCGCTGAAAATTTACTTCGAAATCGGGCGAAAACAAGTATCCCATCCATTGCGCCGCCTGTTTCTTTCGCTCTTGTTTGGAGTATACGACGCAAGGGAGCGAAGTGACCGCATCCCGACCGCCGGTAAAAAGCACCGAGTACGGATCTAAATCCGCCGGTACGTCCGGAAAATTCCGGATCGGCGGAATGCGAGGTCTTAAAATCGTTCGGCAGAAAAAAGAAGGATGCGGAATTCGAATTTACGCTGTGGGTTTGCCGTTTTTTTCGGGCCTACGTTAGGCGAATATGAAATGAGCGCTAGATCGGTCGTTTCTGGTTGATCCGGATAGGAATGCAATTTCTTGCGTAACACGTACTAATTGCGCAAATTATTCAGGGTTTGTGAGCTTGGCCTTCTGTTTTTTTTTTCTTCTTTTTTTGCGGTTTTCCGTTTTCCAGAAGTGGATTAATTTGTTGAAAGGGAATTTGGAGTATTTACAAGGGATAACATAAATGTGGCTGGTCGTAGTGGGAAGAACTGACGATCGGTATTTCGGTTAGCCTTTTCTGGTAATGTAACCGCAATTGAACTTTTTCAAACAAAAACAATACTGTAATGTTTTGTTTTTTCTCATTTGAAACGAGTACCCACACACACACTTATTTTTTCTTTAGATCCGCTAATACGATGTAAAGCAAGAGAAATAGCCGCTTCTTTGCGACATTCTACATTCAGTGCTTCTTCTGGTTGGCTCAATAAATTTAGAATCCGCCACAATATAATATGAGTTTTAAAGCGATTTCCGGAGAAGGAGCTTCGGTTAATGCTGAAGATATTTCATCGTTTTTAAAAACATGTCCTTCTTTGATTAAGGGATATTCACCGAGTGACATCTATAATACTGATCAGACAGGCCTGTATTTTAGGGCTCTACCCGACAAAACGCTCACATTAAAGAAGGAAAAATGTGTTGGGGGTAAGTATCCCAAAGAGAGGTTTACAATTTTGCATTGTGCAAATATGGCGGGTGAAAAAGAAAAACTCCTAGTCATTGATAGGGCAGCTAAACCCAGAGCTTTTAAAAACATTAATATAAATAACCTGCCTGTAACTTGGAAATACAATAAGAAAGCTTGGATGACAGGGCAAATTATAACAAAGTGGTTGCAGGACCTAAATTAGAAAATGGCCAAAGAAAACAGAAACATTTTGTTATTTTTAGACAATGCGGGATCTCATCCGAAAGACGTTCGCTTAAATAATATAAAAATATTATTTTTGCCCTCTAATTGTACATCAGCTTGTCAAGCACTTGACCAGGGGATTATAAAGAATTTTAAAACTTATTACCGAAGTCTAATACTCAAACATCTGCTAGTAAACATTGAAACTGCTGGTACAGCTTTTGAGTTAATAAAGAAAATTACACCATTGGATGCAGTTTATTTGACAAAAACCGCTTGGGACCAAGTAACCAAAGAGACAGTTCAAAATTGCTTCCACAAAGCAGGATTTAATCATGTAAATATGTAAAGTGAAGACCAGTTAATTGAGGCTGATACATCTGACCTAGAAGATGATTTGCTTCTTAGTGTACTTTCAGATATCCTCAAAAATAAGAATTTATTGAAATTGACGGATAATGAAAACCTTAATGATTTTTTGTACGTAGATGAAGATTTGTATGTTGAAGATCCAGATTCAGAACAAGAAATTGCAAATCTACTTGAAATAGAAGTACTTTCGGAAGATTCTGATGTCGATGAGGTTCCTGTGTCAACAGAAGCTATCCCAAATTATGGTAAAGCTATTACCCTGGCCAAGCAGCTCAAAAGTTTTGTTGTAAATCACGGAGATGCAGAGTCTTTGGAGCTTCTTTCTAAATTAGAAATACGATTTCAAGACGCCATTTTAAAGAAAACGAGAAGACAAACAACAATATATGAATTTTTGCGTCCTTAAAGTGACTATCCATTTCATTGTTGTGTATCTATGTACTTATATTATACTTTGTATGTATATATCTAAAAGAAATAAGCTTTTTTTTCTTAAGTTTAAAGTTTCTTATTTATTTTAAAAACATTTATATACATATATGAATTAAATGTCCCAGTTTCTTTAATATATTCATTTTTCGTTAAAACACGATTTTGTTGTATCTACTACATATTTCTTTTATCCGGAGACCCCTCCTGAACGGACGTCTTCAGTTGGTCTCGTTGGTGTCGGTTCAAGGGAGATTTCACTGTACATAAACTCGCTATCAAACCTAACCTAACATACTAATGTAACCTAACTTCCATTACTTTATTTATTATGGTATATCAGATAGAAAATTTTAATAATCACCACTACAGAATTTAGTAAGTAGCTTCTGACAATACGTAAAAGTGTTCAAACTAGCACTAAATCTTCAATAATTGAAATTTGTTGAGGCGTTATCAGTTTAATTGATCGAACCGACTGTTCTATCTTCTAAGGACTCTTGCCCCAAACGGAAACATTTTGCTTGCTTTTTTACAGCGGAATAGGAAGGAAATGAATCACCGTATACGCCGTTTAAACGTTGTTTTATTCATTTCATTTCATTATATGCGCTAGTCATGCTGGTTGGCTGACTACTAAAAACTACTACTCTTCAAACCGTCATATTTATAGCGCAGACCCCGCGTATGTGCATGCAAACCGTGACTCAGTTTGAACACGTTTGAACCTGTACAAGCCAGTCAGACAGATTTTATGGCGCCTACCTCGTATATTCATAATAGAAAATAGTTCGAGAATCAAGTTGCAGAACGTGTAATATGCATTTGCTAATACACGAGTTGACCAACGCAACAATCGTTGCCGTCCACATTTATCCAACTCCATATATACCATTTACTCCTTTAGAATTTGATGAAAATACAAATATTTTTTTTCTAATGAAGCTATTATAACATTCTAAATCGTATGCCTTAGTTTTGAAGATTACATTGAATTGGAACCTTTCCATACCAACGCTTAAACCGCTACGGAAGGCGACAAAACGGAAATGACATCCCGTCTTGATACTCAAACAAATCTGCGCAATCAAACAATCGCCACGAAAACCCTTATCTGCGCCCGCTTCACCAACAAGAAAAGCGAGATCTATTGCCAGCAACATTAGTGCTACCATTTGCCATTCTCACCCGATCCCGAATCGGTCTTAATGCAGCCCGGATGCCGCTATATATATGTACGTAGGTGCCTGTACCCGCTTTAATATCACCAAGCGGTAGTAGAGGTAGGGAAAATCGTATATGCGTCTTGGTGAGGCGAAATCGGAAGACTCATTCGGTCTTTTGATAAAATGCAGAGATCTCCCGGACTCGTTGCAGTAATACCAGATAAATATTGAATTTCCTGGGAACTCGTTATCCGTGAACGGTGAGGTGGGACAGACGGAGGCGCAAGTGGATGGCCGCCTAGACGTTCTACTCCTATTGTTAGAGTAAAGACGCAGGTAGATTTGAGCTGGCTATTCTAATATTTCTAGAGGAGCCGGGTTTTTGAAATATATGTTTCATTTGTTTCTTTTGGTACGGTGCATTTGGGAAGGATATAGATGGAATCGATATTTTTCGTTTGCTTGAGACCATTGACCTGATAACTTTTATTGTTTTAATATTCCATTCGAAACAATTCGGCTTGCTTTATCAATTTCTCTTATAAAAGATATCCGAAAAGTTCTTCTTCTTCACTTCAGGTTTAAGGCACTTTACCTCTTACGATATCCATCTTTTATTTGGTCTACCTACACTTCTTCTTCTTAAACTCCTATAAAATCTCGCCCAGGCGAGCAACCTCGTCACTTGCATCCATTCTACGTGTGCCTTCCACTTATTTTTGTTTTCCTTTATTCTATCATTATTCCCGAAGGTGTTTGGTTCTGTTATTCTTATATTTACATTTCTTATTTTATCAGATCTTGTATCACCTCTCACTCTTCTCAAAAATCTCATTTCTTGTGTCTGTATCCTGTTTTCTTGTTTTTTCGTTGTTGTCCATGTTTTGCTACCGTATGGCGCTAGTATCGTGTTCTATAATTTTATTTAGTATAATATGTTTTTTATGTATCCCTTTTTGTTTTGTTTTTTAACGTTCTGGTGACTGTTCCACAGATATGTGTGAATTTATTCAGTTTTTCTTCTATCACAAGATACATCAGAGCCCAAATACTTACAGTGTTTCATATGTTCCAGTATAGTATCGTTTAAGACTATTTTTGTCCTAATTGGACATTCACCCAGGAAAGTTATGGTTTTGGTTTCATTTGCCAATACTTTCATTTCATAGTTTTGGCAATTTTTTTGTAATGTACATGTTCCTTTCTGTAGATCATTCTTTGTTTCTATTAGATTAATATTAAGTGGTCAGCATATACGATAGAATTTAGGGTGATGTTCTGGTCTAAACGAATTCCTTTGGGGCATTTCTTTTTCCATTCGTCTGTAATAACATCAATATATATATATATATATATATATATATATATATATATATATATATTAAATAATGCTGGAGACACACAGCAGTCTAACTCCTTTGTTTGTAGGTATTTCCCTAGTTAATCTTCCGCCTATATCTACTATAATTTTCGTGTCAGTATATGAACCCTCTCATTAAATGATGTGGATATCCCTTTTCTTTCGTAGTATCCAATAATTTACTTATCTGTTTAGATTATCGAAAGCTTGGAGTCTATAAACCTTATGTGTGCTCGTCTGCCCAAAAGTTCTTTTCAATATAAAAGGAATATAATAAAATATTTATTTTTTTATTAAGGTACAGGTTTTGGAAATTTATTACTTAAAAATTATGGCTTCTAAATCTGCTCCGTTATCCTGCTGGCACTCTTCTAAATGCGAGGCAAAATTTCACAGAACTGCTCAGAACATACGAGGGGAGGTCCAGAAGTTCGTGGAATGAAAGGGTTTTAAATAAAATAAAGCAATAAATCTATTTTTCCTTTTCAATATAATCACCCTTAAGCACAATACATTTATTAGATCTATGAATTAATTTTTCTAAACCATCATAAAAATATTTTTATCTTTCGCCTCAAAATGGGCCAAAATCGCCTCCTTTACCTCATTGTCGTCGAAAAACTTTCTTCCACGTAAGTCTTTTTTTAAATTGGGGAACAAATAAAAATCACTAGGTGCCAGGTCTGGACTGTAGGGTGGATGGACTATTGATTGAAGGCCAGGCTTGTGCAGAGCAGCCATTGCAACTTTGCTCTTGTCTTGCAATGACATGAAAAATATACTCTCAACTTATATTAGTCAAAGCTAAATATTAGTGAATGCTATTCGCATCCGTGCCAGAATGTTGGCACATTGTTGGGTAACGTTAAATGAACAGCAACAACCATTAACGCCAGACTTTCAGTCCTCTTGATGAATACATACAATAACAAACTGGTGCCCCTTATGAGGACAACCTGACAATTGTACCAGTAATCCAAGTATACCAAATAAACATAGAAGGTACAAGCCGGAGTAAGAGCGAATACATTGGGAAACTTCTCACGCACCAGAGCACTGACGTTATCACACCCCAAGAGACTCATGCATTAGACGATTGCCAAATTCACTCTGCAAGCTACAGCCTTGCGAGGGCAGTTAACATTTCACAATACGCCAGAGACAACATAGATAACATGTTCATTGTCCACACTGGAATTATTTTTTGTGGGAACCAAAGTTGGAAACGTAACTATAGCTAATCTATACAAACCCCCATCTGCCAGGTGGTCAAATGATATTATCTCCATTCTCCCACACCTAGCCACTTACACCGGTGATTTTAACTTCCACGCTTACTCATGGGGTTACAATAAGAGCAGCGAAGACGGAGAGGGAGTGGTAGATTGGGCGGAAAGAAACAACTTCGACCTTTTATATGACGCAAGACAGATTACTGATAACGTGTGCTTATTTTCTTTTTTGAATGCTGTACCAATGTTGGTTCTTTCATCGTTACCACAAGATAGGCTCTTAACAGGACACTCCATTAAGTTTGCTAACACCACGATTTTGGTGAAGAACGAGAACCTAACTATTAAAATATATATGAAACGGTATGTAAAATAATATTCCCGGGATTCTGGCCGCGTGTACTGTTGGTCCCAAAAGAGACTGTTTCGACTAGGTTGACATTTCAACGAGATTTCACTGCTCTTCTTCTAGACGCTAGCGATCGGAGATGAACTTCATCTCCGTCACAGCTTATATATGTATATATACATATATATATATATATTGAGCACAGAAAAGAGATTATATATATTTCATAATCCTGACGTAATCGACAATGGTTTCACGATAATCCAACTGTACAACGCGTTCCACATTTAATTCATTATATCTAAATATTTCTTGTGAGATGAACACATATTCATATCAGCACTTTGATATACGAATGTATTTAATGTTAGTTTTGGAACACCCTGTATATTCACTCAGACGTCCTTCAAACATTTTCGAGCAGATCTCTTATTTTAACTGTATTTATTTTTCTTCTTGTCAAGTATAAGAATTTCAACAATTTCTTCGATTGGTTTTTGTTTCAATATCCACCTCCGTTACCATTATCATATATATAAACTATACATCGAAGTGTTCATCGAACCATTCCGAAGAAATGAATTTTTGATGCGTCGTTTCCAATTTCTTTCCACCACCGCCGCCACCTACCTTATCTCGCCGTGCCAAAACTAACGGAAAGGATATATTCAATTCTACGGCGTATTCTTCAGCTTCCACGCGATGCGGAAGGAAAACGCTTGTTTTCGGATGGAATGGGACGCCCCCTCTGGGAACCGGAAAAGGTCTAAGGTCTAATCTGTCATACGTTCTACGTCCGTCTGTGTATCCGCTTTCTCCCTCGCTCAATGTATCGTATTTATCAATGACTTTGTTGTTTCTCGTCCTGTTGTGTGTATATCTTTTTCCTTTCTTGTATATGGCCCGGAAGCATAAATATATTGGCCGCTACATGAGCTATACGTAATTCGCAAGGTCTTAGAGAGATAAATCGCCGTGGAGAATGTTATTTACCGCCGTGTTGGGGGTATCGTTGTATATCTTTTTCATTTTAACCTTTCGTAGTATTGTAGCGTTTCTGAAAATTTATTGGAACTTGGCTTCGATGAATCAAATTTTAGACGATTGGTTGGTTGGTTGGTCTTCAGAGGTGTTTTACTGTGGTATTCTTTAAGTAGGAATGGGAAGCAAATAAGGTTATTTTTCATTTCTAAAGTATGATTGTTCAAGTCAGAGAAAGAGAAGAAATTGTACACTGGTATGATGGTTTTTTAGATGGATTGAGAATTACTTTCACCGGTATCGCGATAAACTCCACACCACACAAATTAATAATCTATTTGGAACGCAGCGTTTCAAGACCATGTGGACTTTCATTATCAAACAAACTACCAAGTTACCAACAATAAAAGTGACGATAAATTCACCTGCTTTCCAGATGTGTTACTATATGAAAAATGTCTTAGTCCCTTAACAATGGAGGACCGAAGAAAGATTATACTTGTTAAGGATATCTACACATGTGCTCCGACGATACTATAAACGACAACGGACACCGTAGCATCAACGCCGAGAAATCATACTTGATAAACATGCTGCTATACAAGTTCCGACGAAGCTACAATAAAGGTTGTCACTATACTAGAACCGAAGAAGTCTGCTTTTACTTGAAAATATTGAAATCGTACGGTATAATTACAATAAAGGTTACCACTATACGAAAACCGACGAGGTACGAAAGCGGCGGAGACTGTACGATCGATATTACCTCGATCGTCACACGGGAGCCGACTGCATGTACTTGAAAATATTGAATATTGAAAACTGCCGATAATCGTACGACGAAGTTGTATATATTAGGCATTTCTAATACAAGTATTGCGAATAGCTGAACATATGTAATGCGTGTAAAATAAGATTATATATATATTTTGAAAAGAGAGGAAAAAATTGAATGACAAAAAATTAAAATAACAACATATACGCTAATATATACAGTTGCAAAAGCATAAAGACGGATAAAACATATAAATTAGTAAAAAAATGCATAAAATAAAATACATTTCCTCAGAAAAGTAAAATTCTTACAGAAAAATTCATAATCAATGTGAAATCCTTAACGCGGTAAATAGCAATAAACCTATTTCCTCGAGGACTAAAGGTTAATTATTCACACTAAACTTGAACTATTTACCATTAAGCACACCAAATTTTATGACAATCGATACAAAAGTCACAGTTACAAATTTTTCATTTGCACATCATAGTGCATCATAGTGACAGTGTAGAAGAAAATGGCGGCAAATTTAAAAGTAATCTAAAATTAGAACACGCTTTAATCCGATGATTGAATTAATACTAATATTTATATGAAACTCTCGTTGGTACTAGTAATGTGATAAAATTATGATTCCCTTGCATTTTACCAACATTTTCTAATTCGTAAAAAAATATCAGTCACGGTAGGATTTGAACCCTCGACCACGTTACCGGCGCAATGTGCTAACCAACTACACCACAACACTGAATATGAGTTCAAACCGCTTTTAACACCTGGTGTTAAAAGGTCACAATATTTATATATATATATATATTAGGTCACAATATTTATATATATATATATATATATTTATATATATATATATATATATATTTATATATATATATATATATATATATATATATATATATACACAGTAGAACCCAGTTATAACGACAGTCATGGGACTGCGAATTTTTTACGCTATAGGCGGAGTTTTTACAAGATCCATGTTTACATACAAGAATTAGTGGGAAACAATATTACGGGTGGTAAACAGATACATATGTGAATTTAATTAATTTAATGTACTTAACCATATAACCTTACATATGAAGGTACATATTAACTTGTTTGTCTAATGAATGAAATCTGTAATTTTCCGTTGCACAGTTTTCGCAGGCCAAATCTGTTTTTCTATATCCATTTTTAATTCTCTCACTTTATCAATAATTTGAGGTAACGTTTCTCGCTGTCTATAATAAGTTTTTATGTGTTATGGCACTTAGAGTTTCTTCGTTTGTCGGTACGTGCTCTGCTTCGTCGCGTCGACGATATCAGAATCTGAACGCATTCCCGATCTAATAAGGCAACTTTTGAATAAGTTCACATAACGGAACGTCATCTTCAATTAAGTTGCCACAAACTGGATTATTCCTTAATCTTGAATGACTAAAGCAGTTTGCTATAGTCTCAGAGGTTATACTACGCCAAGCCTTCTCTAAAAAGTGCGACGCGTCGAGAAGTGAAACTGCACATGGTACGTTCTTGTCCATACCCGTAGTAATTTTCTGCAGAAGAAATTTTGTGTAAAAACGTTTTAAGCTTTTTATTACGCCTAGGTCCATTGGTTGAAGGATGCTAGTGCAATTTGGGGGCAGAAACACCAAATTAATATTTTTTTAACTGGGCTAATGATGGATGTGCTGGGCAGTTATCGACTAAAAGCAAGATTTTTTTACCTTTAATCGCAAGTTCTTTATCCCATTTTCGAATTTCATTTTCAAAGATTTCTGAAGTCATCCATGCTCTTTTATTTGCGCACTAATTTGTTGGGAGTGTTTTTATGTTTTTGAAGCAGCGTGGCTTTTTTGACTTTCCTATGACAAGAATTTTACGTTTCTCCGTACCGGTCATATTAGCACACATAAATGCAGTTAACCGTTCTTTGGCTAGTTTACCGCCTACACATTTTTCGCCTTTAAACCTCAGAGTCTTATCTGGAAGAAGTTTATAAAAAATTCCCGTTTCGCCGCCATTGGAAATTTCATTGTCTTCGTAATCTTGTCTTAATTTAGGTCATACTTCATTTAGCCACGTCTCTGCTTCTGTCATATTAATACTTTTCGCTTCACCGCTCACTTTTCCGAACGCTATTGAATGTCTCCGTTTGAAACGCTCCAGCCACCCATTGCTGCACTTAAAATTTGTGTCTCCAAATAAACTTCCAAATCCTTCGGCCTTCTGCATAAGCAGTGGTCCATTAACGGGTAAATTTGCACTTCTACATTCCTTAAACCACGTAATAAGCGCTTCGTAGATTTCAACCTTTTCGCACGATCGAATTTTTTTTGACTTTTACAAAGGTATTCATGATTTTATTCTTATTTTTCACAATTGTAGAAATCGTAGAATTAACTGACCCAAATTCGCGACACACGTCCGCTTTCTTCCTTCCACTTTCGACTGCTTTGATTATCGCGACTTTGTCGTTCACGCTTAAACTTTTTCGCTTTAAAGCTGACATTTTCGATAAAGAAATCTCGATGTTTCACTCACACGATTCAAATGCCGACTAAGAAAATTTCTTACGAACTTTGCCTGGCGCATTGCAAGAAACGGTAATATTCTTGGAATCCCCGAACGGTCGGTTGCAGTCTATATATATATATATATATATATATATATATAGTGATATATATATATATGATATATATAGTGTTAAAAGCGGTTTGAACTCATATTTAGTCTTGTGGTGTAGTTGGTTAGCACATTGCGCCGGTAACACACACACACACACACACATATATACATATATATGTATATATATACCTGTGTCGTAATATCTCAGCAGTCACAATATTATTTAAAGCAAGTTCCTAGTAATTAAATTAATATTAATATGATATTTTAGGAATCGTAATTTTATCATAACCCACATGATTTCATAAATAACAGTGTTATCGATTTAGAATAATTAATGACCAATGAATGCTACAGTGAATTTAAAATTATGTACTAAGTAGAAAAGAATATATTAGCAGTCATTTAAAGAAAGGCTGAAGCTGCTTGCATTCGTAATGAAAAGACTGTCTAATCAACAGTAAAATCCTAAGCAAAATTACAGGGAAGTACCTTTTACAAAAATTTACATTCCAAACGAGTCTTCTCCCAGCTAGAGTAGTTGCATTCGTTAAACAATTACACGGACGATTTCACGAAATAAAGCTTCACCACCTTTTCCCGACACGACGAAAGGGTTTCCTAGGATCAGCAAAGGAAAAAAGAAGGAGTGTAACATATTATTCTCTTTCTAAACGTCACGAGAAAAAGAATGTGGAAGCCTGTAAGAAAAAAAATGGTGGCAGGGGAAGAACGATTTGTTAAGTGAAAGAAGTGAAAGGATCTTTTGTACCTCTCCCCTATTGTGGATCCTTTGCTTTTTCTTTTCGAAAATTGCTTCGCACGAAGCTTTCGCAGCGTTAATTATTTTTAAGGGAAAAACGCTTAGTGGATTGGATTGCCGAAAGTTGTTGAACAAGGACTTTGAGTCCTTAAAAGATTTGATAGTCATAAACGTTTAAATTTTTAACTTCTATAGTGGGAAGCACTATTGATACATTAATACAAGGATTGCTATTTATGTATCCGGAATAATTAATAAAAATTAATATTTTCTAAATTTTCATATCACTTTCTCCATTCCGATTGAGGTATCTCCAAAACATGCATTTTGAACGCATCAACCGCTTCTTGTGGCGCCGAGAATTGTTGACTACGTAGTTTATTCTTCACAAACGGAAATAAAAGGGAACCATTGGGTCGCAAATCGGAGCTGTATGACGGATGACCCATCAATTCGATGTTTTGACCGGCTAAGTATTGCGTTGTTTGGATCGATGTGTGAGAGCTCGCGTTGTTTTTCTTATTTCTTCAAAGACTTCTGGCAAAGAAATGGTTGTATACCATTCGGAATTGATCGTTCCTCGATTCTCTAGTGGCACTGTACCTATGTGTCTGTTTTCCCCAAAATCCAGGCGACCATTTGCTTCGAGATGCTTCTGGCGCGAACAACTTTTGTTGGGTTTGCCTCCTCTAGGAAGACCCATATAGTCGTTTGCTGTTTATTTTCGAGTTCTTACGCGTAGATCCAAGATTCATCATCTGCCTAAATGTTATGCATGGCTTTTAACACACCATGATTGTATTTTTTGAGCATTTCTTTGCGTCAATCGACACGAGCCATTTTTTTTTCAGCGATTATCAAATTATGCGGAATTCAATGCGCATATTTTCTTTCACGGCTAAATGTTCGTGTTTTGTCATGCCAATGCCTAGGGTGAGGCATCATACGACGATCTAGCTTTATCACCTCGGTCACAACAATGTTTTCTGACACAGCAATCGATTTTGAATGATGAAGCGTTCGTATGACAGAACGTTCTGCCTCCTACACTTAAATAACGTCAAGCTTTACGATGTATATGTCAGATGACGCCTAGCAACACCATTTTTGCCAATTCCGGATACATAAATAGCAACCCTCGTACTATGAAGACCAGAAGATTTTACGTACAAGTTTTCATTTGTGTTCCTCTAAATTGCCTCGTATTAAAACAATGACGTCATTATAGGGAACAGACTGGCTTATTTCAAATAAAATTTAAGCTCGAAAAATAGAAGCAAAGTTGTAAAATATCAAGAAACTTTACTTTATTAAAAAATGAAGTATAACATAATTCTCGCTTTGAAGTAGAAAAAAAAACCGCTCAAATTGGAACAGCCTTTATATCATTAACAACCACAAATGGCCAATTTATGAGTCCAACCCCAATTAGTTAGATGAATTCTATTTTTGATAATCCTGAGGCATACAATAACCACCTTAAAGTTCAGACCAAATGCAAATGCGAAGAAGTTTGTACTTATCGAAAAACTATAACCAAATAAGTTTGTGCGATTTTTGTACATAGTAGAGTGCCATGAATATTTTTTTAAACTGTTGATCGACATTTGCTTGTTATCCGTCATCTACTTCAATATTAATCCTCTCTTCCTCGGTTTAATTCCTAATTTTTGAAAATGGCAACGAATACAACTTTAATTCGAACTTCTTTACTTTATGAGTACAAACTTGGTACCAAAGGTGCAGTGACAGCTCGAAAAATATGTACCACATTCGCAGATGGTGCCGTCATTGGTTTAACAGCACAGAAGTAGTTCAAGAAATTTTCTACGGGAGATCCCAGCTTGAACCCAAGCCCTGGAACACTGAAGATCATTAACAACGAGGATCTTAAACATGTTGTGGAGACAAATTCCAGTATAACATGCCTAGAACTACTTGAAAAAAGTTTCAATATGAATAATTAAATCATTCGTTTGCACCTTTATTAGCTATGAAAGATTTGGAAGTTAAACAAATGGGTCCCACGCGAATTGTGAAATGATAAAATTAAGTCGTTTTACCGTTTGTTCAAAAAATATTTCCCGCAACGATAATGAACTATTTTGTGATCGGTTTCTAACCGTTTGCCTAGTGATTCTGTACCGAATACTTCCAAAGCTTCCTTGCTCCCAAAACAACATTTAATTTAATGTTTGATGGATAGCAACTGGCATAGTCCATTGTGAATTTTTGAAAAGAAATAAAACATCACTGCAAACTTGTATTGCGAACAGCTTCAGCGAGTGAAAGCAGCACTCATCCAAAAACAGTCTTCTTTAGTCAAGAAAAAGTGGTATTATTACAGGATAATACCAGACCGCATCCCAACAGATTGAATCTGGAATAAAATCTATATCTTAACGATTATTGCCTTTTCTTGTCTCTTGACAATTGTATAATGCATAGACAGTTCAATACTCTAGCTGATGTGATAAATGCTGACCATCAACTTTTTTTGATTCAAAATTCATAGAGTTCTAGAAATGTAGCCTATAAAAATTGGTGCCACGTTGGCAAAAGGACATTGAGTATGATGGTGAATATTTGGATAAATTATTGTTCCCTAATAAATATAAATAAATCCACCTGACGTACTAGAACTACTATTTGTTTTGATATGAAACCTATGAACGATTTCAGACATATTTTATTGTTTTGTGTTAAATTCCCTCTCTACTACTATCGCCATATCTAACCCTACAATACAAGTGATTATTACCCGCTTCTTTTCGCTGTGTCTGAGTTTGCAGACAAGTGTTTCATTCTTTTGGCACTAGTTAGCGCCAAGAATAATCACTCGTATTGTAGTGTTAGATATGGCGATAGTAGCAGAGAGGGAATTACATCTGTGGAGCATGAAACCGCTCGAAATTACGCTGACGTCGGGTGAATGATTTCACCAATACCATGAGAAAAGCTGTATTTAGAACAATTTTGCCTTTGGTCCATTATAGGGGAATCTAAAACACGGCTAGGCAAAATATCAAAATGCAAAGAAATCTCGAGATAAATAATTTTTTGAATCAATTCTGCTCCAGATATAGTTCTAAACTTCTTTCCCTTTGAATCTTCCACTTCTCATTACCTTTATAATAATGAAAGCATGTAACGAAGAAAGATGTACCTCGCAAGAGGTTTCAATTTCCCTTTCGAACCCTTTAGAATTCGAAAGGTTCAGTTTCATCATCATTTCGGTGTTGTGTTCGGTCTTGTTCTCCTTATTATTTGTTACATTGCCGAGAGAAAATTGGATGCGATGTTTTCAATTACGGCATTACGTTGACGACACACTACGCGTAACGTTCTTGTTTGTTAGGGGTCTTCTTCGCAATAGCATCAGCATTGCGTTATCCCCTTTTACGAAACAGATATATACATACGTATGCAGTACAGAATGCGGAGGAGCAATTTGAATAAGTAAGTTATGGTAAATATATTACGTGTGCGGCATACACTGTTTTATGTCGCTTTGTCATTAGAACATGAGATAGTAATTAGTTACTGTTACAGTGATGACATTCAGGCCAAGTTTGTATTCTTTTTGTTATAAAGAATAACATGGATGTTATTTTCAAACATATTGAATTATAACGATGTTGTGTGTTTTTGTAATCGTTTGTATTCTTGTAAAAACTGTTATGTTATCATCCTTGTTAAAATAACAGGAACAAAGTTTTGTGGGCATTTGTATATGATCCGTGAAAAATAACTTGATACATATTTTAGTTGATAGAAAAGAAAAGGTATAATACTTTCTTAGCCTAATTATACAGGCTAAGTATGTATCTTTAACATATGCTATTATAAAGCTGTTATGTAAATATGTACACGTTATGTTACGTAGTAACATATTTTACAAGTATGTTTCCCTTACACGCCATGTTGATTTAACAGACCTGTTATGATGTGTATGTTAAAATTAAGTTCAACATAAATTTTCGAACACTGTCAGTAAATTTATTTATTGTAAATGATTGGATTTGGTTCGAGGCTCACCGACTGCTAACTCCTATATACAGAATACGATTCTAAAACCAAAATTGGCACAAGACGACAAATTTAGAGGGTATTCGGTTTTAAAGATTTGAGAACATGTGAAAAGCCTAACAACTATTGCTAAATTTTCCTCTAATTTTATAATATCATATATTTCGCCATGACGGATAATTTTCGTACAATCTAATCAGTTGCATATGAAGCGGTATAACACATGGGCTGAAAAGTCCCGAGCCTAACAAAAACACGTGTTTTTTGGTTCAAAATTAGCTTTATTCATCAACGTAATCTCCATCAAGAGCAACGCAATCATTCCAGCGCCGCTCTAACATTTCAATACCACTTTCGTAGAACGATTTATCTTTTGCCTCAAAATAGGCCTCAGTTTCATCAACGATAACCTCTTCGTGTGAAATTTCTTACCGGCGAGCATTTTTTTCAGGTCTGCGAACAGCCAGTAGTCGCTGGGAGTAAAATCTGGCGAATACGGTGGACGTGGGAGCAATTCGAATTTCAATTCATGTAGTTTTGCCATTTTTTTGATTGACTTGTGACACGGTGCGTTGTCTTGATGAAACAAAATTTTTTTCTTTGCCATATGCGGTCGTTTCTTTGCAAATTTCGGCCTTCAAACGCTCCAATAACGCTATATAATATTCACTATTGATGGTATTTCCTTTCTCAAGATAGTCGATGAATATTACACCACGCACATCCCAAAATACCGAGGCCATAACCTTTCCAGCCGATTGTCGTGCTTTCGGGCGCTCTGGACGAGATTCACCAGGTGCTGTCCACTCAGATGACGATCGTTTTGATTCCGGAGTGAAGTGATGGATCCATGTTTCATCCATTGTCACATATCGACGCAAAAATTCCAGTTTGTTACATTTAAACATGGCCAAACACTGCTCAGAATCGTCAACACGTTCTCGTTTTTTGGTCAACAGTGAGCAAACGCGGCACCCACTCTGAACAGAGCTTTCTCTTAGTCAAATGCTCATGCAATATAAAGCCAATACGTTCTTTTGATATATTTACGATGTCAGCTAACTCACGCAACTTCAGCTTTCGATCATTCAAAACGATTTTGTGGATTTTTTTGATGTTTTCTGGTGTTACCGGCTCATTTGAACGTCCACTGCGTTCTGCATCATCGGTGTCTCTACGACCACGTTTGAAGTCGGCAAACCAACGTTTTATTGTTGTTTCTGATGGAGCGGAGTCCTCATAACACTTTTCAAGCCATTGCTTCGCTTGAACGGTATTTTTTCCCATCAAGAAGCAGTGTAAAATTAAAACACGAAATTGTTTTTGATCCATTGTTTTGAAAATAACAAAAGTAGCGTGACTCTTAGCACAATAACTCACAAACTAATGAATAGAATATCATGAAATTTTAACAGCTGTCTTTTGAAGGTTAGTACTAACTGAGAGGAAGGTGACTGCAATAAAACTAGCGTCATCTATGTGTTAGGCCCGGGATTTTTCAGCCCGTGTGTTACATGTGCGAGCCTTATAATTAAAAATTGTCTTCTTTTCATGTCTTATAGAGGAGGTTGTATAATTTCGCAATAATTTATAGTAATTCCAGTCATTAATCGAAGAAGTTCGTTTAAATCTAACCAAGGTTTTATTCAAAAAATTAACGGGTAATCTAAGATTATCAGTAATTCGAGGTTTCCAGGATCTAGATGACTGAACAGTCACCATAGGCGCATTCATATCGAAAACAAGAAATAAACCCGAAAAATTCACTTCATCTTCTATGTTATCGAAGTTAAAGATACAAGTCCAGGGATAATTTATTAAGTCGCTGTAGAAATTTTCATGATTTTTAAAATTTCTCTACATAAAAAGGCAAACGTCTAACCAGCTTAATGAATCGCAATACCGTTAGCGGTTTTTACCACGATAAATATCACCTTTTCAACTTGCTCATCGCATCGAACTACCATATATAATTGCGGTTTATGTGGATGAACTTCAGCGCTTCGCAGATACTCCTCCGTCTGATTTACACTTCGCAGTACACTAGAGAGACGACATATCAAGGCCGGGAACAATGGAGCGTAAAATATCTCGACCGAACCCGCCTCCGTACGAGCTTCGCCATCCGGAACAAGCGTTGGCCGTCTGGAACAATTGTTTTCCATCTCCGTCTAGGGTCTGTCTCGATGCGGAGAAAACCGCGTATTGCGTCAGGTTACCGGCATGTCCTGTCGCTTTATGTGCGCTAGTAGTACACGGTGTACGAGGGAGGATAGCTAAAGGCGTGTAAAAAACGAAACTAAGGATGAGTATGACAAAAAATTGGAACTGAATTCTGAAAACTGTATCAACGTTAAAGCGTTGGAAGATACGTGATGTGTATTTGTTTTGCTAAGATGAAGTTGTGGGGTGGTTTTACGGAAGTAAATACAATAGAATCCGAACATTTAAAAGCGTACCCATTGCTTTTGAAATAGATATACGGGGTGGCAAAGATAAACTGGAAATTTTGAATGTAATGGTCGCAGGCTTCTGGAGTTAGTTAGAAAGGTGGAATTAGCATTCGGCTGTGCTCAACCACATACCTGCGATTTAGTAATCATCGGTCAGGTTTTAACAAGGCGAACTTGCCATGCAGGTTGAAGAATTCTAAAGCGTAGCAAATTTCAATGATATGTGTTTTATTTTTCTGCAAAATCTCACTCAATATCTATACATTTATTTAGTCGATACACAAGTTTGTCATGTTGCAATTTAAAAAAAAAAAAGAGTAACCTTTATATATGGACTTTAAGACCATTGCACTAATAATCTGCCATATGGTAATTTTTGCAGTCATTCGATAGAAGATGCTATTCTTAAAGGTGCTATAGTTTTTCTTATAGGAACAAATCCATTTGAAATAATAAATATAAAAACAATAATTCTTACTAACAATAAGGAAAGTAGTGATGCAATTCAAGAAATTACATTTCATGTTGTGTAGGCATCCGGATAGTCAGAGTAACGTCGAAGTATTCCTCTTAGGGCCGGTTTATTCACATTCTGATAAAGTGGCAGATAACCGCCAGCAAGATAAATTTATCAGGTAGTAGATATCTCATTTTGGTATATTCACCATAACGTCCCCGGCAGATTGTCTGTTTCTCCAGAACAGTCTGGATACTATTGTTAGATGGTGTACACAGAATGGAATTCAGTTGAGTCTGGATAAGTGTGCTGTTGTAAGCTACTATAGATGTCATAGACTCTACAATTTTCATTATGCTGTGAGTCAGGCTATTGTTCCTAGGCACTCGTCTCTGATGGACCTGGGCGTGCAGTTTGATGCAAATTTGTCGTTTGCAGACCACATATTATCCGTACGAAATTCTGCGATGAAATCCTTAGGATTTCTCATACGATCCTGCAGATCATTCAATAATCCTGCCTCGCTAAAAGCATTATACTATTCGCTTGTCCGTACTGGGTTGGAGTATGCCTCCATAATTTGGTATCCTCACTATCTCCATCTGCAAGTACTACTTGAAAGAGTGCAAAAACGATTTTTGAAATACCTCTCCTTCAAAATTGATGGGACTTACCGTGGACGCGATGTTGATTATGCTGGTTTGCTGACGAGACACGGCTTTGTATCGTTATCGGATCGAAGGAAGGAATTTAGCAGCCAATTTCTACTTAAACTGATTAATCACGCTATTGACGCTCCATTCCTTCTCTCCAAAATTAATTTTGTGGTACCTCAGTACGATACCAGGTCCTTCCCTAATTTTAAGGTCTCGTAATACAAAACTAATGTTCTGCTTAAAGCACCCATTACGCATATGATTAGAAATGCCAATGAATTACTTGACGATCCTTTTTGTTGAAGTGTCCACATGGATTTACATCGTCGTCCTATTTTGTTCTTGCATTCTGGTGTCACCGAGGTATTTTTATGTTTATGATTCAGTTAATTTTAATTTATTACTGCGCTGTATATTGTTACTACATATATATGCTAGGTTACATTATTCTCGCATTGTCCTGTAAATGGAATTATTTTCTGTTGGGCAATAAAGATATTATTATTATTACATCTAACTCATTGTCTTCTACTATATTATCAACGATTTCATCAACTTCCTGTACTAAATCCATTTTTATTGAAATTTGTTTAATACTTTGATGCAAGTGACGCTTACCTTTTAAG
Organism: Trypoxylus dichotomus; assembly: GCA_023509865.1. Classification (NCBI taxonomy): domain Eukaryota; kingdom Metazoa; phylum Arthropoda; class Insecta; order Coleoptera; family Scarabaeidae; genus Trypoxylus; species Trypoxylus dichotomus. The sequence goes on along the minus strand of CM042076.1, from coordinate 73,141,374 downwards.
GGTAACCGGTGCCTAGGCCATTAAAACATTAAGCTATACAATACCTTACTTTCATACAGCGCCATCTGATAGTTACCGAATTTTTCAGCTTACCCTCGTAAATGTTATTATTATTGTGACTCTCAGAGGTAGTGCGAACGCGTACTGTCTTTTTTTATTTATACCACAGTCTTAGCAATAAATCCAAGTATAGGCTACATAATTCCTTCTTCTAGAAATTTTCTCTTTTAACAGAAACATTACCAACGTATTCCTATCACGGACCCTGGTATTATTTTAAAATTACCTCATCGTTACTCTTTCTTTTCCCCTTTGTTTTATTCCAGTCTCCATTTCCATATTTACCGCGGTCGCCTGAAGTTAATAGACCGACTTCGCGTACCACCATCCTTTTCCAATTATTTTTCCAATTACTTAGGCGGAACCGTCTTGTCTTCTAAGCATATACAACCTTATCCTTCCTCACTAGCTTCCCCCGCTTTTCTCGAGCTACTTTCTCATTTCGAACCTAGGGCAACGCACGCCTCGATTACTTTAGAGGGTATTAAGATGCATTCGCGATATGGAAGGCGCTTTATCTCCTCCTCGAACGCGAAATGAAGCTTCACGCCAGCCGCTTCGAGAGCGTTGTTCGTGTACGCCGGTATCGTTGGCGGGTCCGGAGAAAGCTCCGAATTTCCCGTATGCATCGGACGTTATAATCCTGCGTCCTAGATGTATATAAGATCGTCAACTGCATCTGAAGCTTAAGACTCGAGGCGTTGTTCTTACTGTAGACGTTGGAGGTGGAGGAAAGAATGATGGTGCGACGTAAATGCATCGTATCGCAGTAATGCTCGCCTCTGTCTACGAGGGCGACCTGAAATGTTTCCGGAAACGACAAGAAAAGCACGGTATTGGTGGTATAATTCCTATGATTTCTTGCATGCAAGCACACCAACGAATGTAGGATCATCCTTTAAAATTTTGAAGGGATCTTTATTACCCAACAGATCAAATCCAATTACAGCGCATTTTCGGAATGGATTAGAGGAGCATCGCCTTGTGCAGTACATTAGAGGATGCTATAGGCACACGGAACATATCGGAATATTCAACATTATACTTAGGTATCGTTAAGTTAATCTAACCGAGTAGTGAGAGTGACTCAATATGATTATGAATTAAATTTATGCAAGATATATCAGTTCCATGTGGTAAATACGAGGGCGACTTACGAAGTTTTGGACGACACCCAAAAGGCTGCAATTCGCACATATACGAGGGCAACCTGAGATATTTCCGGAATCGACAAGAAGAACACGGTATTGGTGTGGTTTTTTATTTTTATTTTTCGTAGTAGTCTCCACGAAGATCAAAACACGTTTTCAAACGGTGTCCCAGTCTCTTCAAACCGTCGGAAAAGTAGGATGTTTCGAGTGATTCTTTCAGGTTTGGGAATAGGAAAAGGTCGCTGGGAGCTAGGTCCAGTGAATATGGAGGAGAAGAGACGTAGCGCACACGTCGTGGTAAAAAAGCACTCCTTTCGCGCTGTAAACGTGGCCGTTTCTCCTTCAATACTGCATGATCGTTCTTCCCTTCTGCAGATGGTCAATGAGGATCACATTTTGGGAATCCCAAAAAAATGGTACCGATTACCTTTCCGGTCGATGAAACGGTCTTTACTTTCTTCGGAGCCGATTCGCCTGGAAAGGTCCACTGCTTCAACTGTTCCTTGATCTCCGGTATGTAGTGGTGAATCCAAGCCTCATCCACGGTTACGAAACGCATGAAGAAATCCCTTGGATTGCGTTGTGTCCTGGCCAGACACTCCTGGGAAACGGGCACACGATTTCGTTTTTGCTCCGATGTGAGCAAACGCGGTACTCATCGCGCCGAAAGCTTTTTCATACCTAAAATTTCGTGTAGGATATTTCCACCTGTTTTACCATAAATGTAAATCATATCGAACAGTTCGTGCTTTGTGTAAGCAATAGTGACCATGAACCACCATGAAATATATGCACACGCAACGCTAGAAACAGACGAATACTTTATAAATATATGCATAATGCGCAAAATATTTTGGATTTAAGATAAAATTAGATATTCCCATTTTTCATACTTTTCTGTTTTATTTCATGGACACCCTGTATATATATATATATATATAGTATTTAATAGGAATAGAACTAATTTTTGCAGGGAAACAATTTTTTTTAAATAAAAATATTAAACATTTTTCCCATCAAGAAGCAGTGTAAAATTAAAACACGAAATTGTTTTTGATCCATTGTTGAAAATAACAAAAGTAGCGTGACTCTTAGCACAATAACTCACAAACTAATGAATAGAATATCATGAAATTTTAGCAGCTGTCTTTTGAAGGTTAGTACTAAGTGAGAGAAAGGTGACTGCAATAAAACTAGCGTCATCTATGTGTTAGGCCCGGGACTTTTCAGCCCATGTGTTATACATTTTCTTACCCTGAGACTTTATAAAATTTGGAATTTTCACTGTAATTTCGTCTTTGAACCTTTTCCTCACTCATCTAGACAAAATTTCCACCTTCTACCATCCAGACCCTTTGCAAGGCTACTTCCAATCTATTTACAATTACTAATGACATTACGCCTACCCTTCGCCACCTCCTCCAACCGTCCAATACCAAACGACAAGTCAGCGCGACATCTGTTTTTCCTTTTAAACGAAACAACCGGCCTCGACCCTCTCCGAGTCAAATTTATTTCATCTCGACTGGTCGTATAGCGAATATATGCTGGAGGTAATTGAGATAGATCTCCTAGAAAAAGGCATGGCGACCGTCTAGGTCGTAGGGAGTGTCCCAGAAAACGTTATGATTAATCGGCTGCCATGAGAGTGCTCTGGTGTTGCATATACGAACAGGTCTCAAAAAAAAAAGCCTCGGTAGTGTGACTGGTAGAGATTGCATGAATCTGTGTTATATATTAGCTTATGTATAAGGCGATTATTTGCAGTTGAGATTGTGTATGAGAGCGGCGACCGTTGCATTTGGCAAATATGTTATTTTATGCCGTTGTTGGTGAAAGATTTAATCTGGATGATTTATCTTGGCAAAGTAAGAAATGGGTTATAGATGATAGTGAAAATTTTCTCTTTTTTTCCAAAAAGTAATTTAGTGTAGTATAATTAAGCAGCAAATAACGCTACGTTAACGTATATTTGTCAATTATATAACTCGTTGGGGTTCTTAAGTCATGAAATTATAGATGACGAATGAATCACAAACAGCGAATGGTAGATAACAAATGACGTACAACGAATGACAAATGGCACCCGCGAAGTAACAAATAAAACATAACGTATGAAAAATAGCGAATTATAAATGAGAAAAACAAATGACATACATATGTACACATGACAAACGACAGGCATTAGATAGGATATGGCAAAATTAAAACAGCAAGCTGCGATCAAATATCATTCACCAAATATTGAAAATAAAACTTTAAATGAGAGGTGATAATTAATAAATATGTTGCAGATGACAAACAAATTGTAGGTGATAAGTAACAGATGGTAAGTGAGTAATGGTGAATATCAGACATCAAACGTGAAATGACGATTGCAAGGACTGTGTGGTTGTACAATTCACAGGTACAGCAGTAAACTCCACTCACACAAATTTATTAATTATGCGGAACGCAGCGTTTCGAGGGCACGTGGGCTCTCATTGTCAACCGTGTTACCGACTGAAAGTAAAAACTGTATCACACATGCAAATTATCTTCTACGCAGGCTCTAAAATTTCTAAAACATATGGCTATTTACAAGCTACTCGGTGGTCTAATGCCTTTTTCGGGAAAGGATGGACCGAAAGCGAACCGTATCTTTAACAGGGCCTATGGTAATCAATCAATCAAACTCGAGTGTGCAATTGGGGGTGGTTCTCTGTTCAATACGTTTCCTTTGTTGGTATCAAACACCGCGAAAATATCATCTACGTACCTAAGCCAAATTCTCGGGAAATATTTGGTTTCTTTTTTCAGGTTCGTTTCAAATTTGCTCATGAAAAGGTTCGCAATAAAAGGAGATAAAGGATTACCCATCGCCGTGCCTTCCACCTGTTCGAACCATTTTCCGCCTATTTGAAAACAATTTTGTGACATGCATAATTTAGTTAACCTTTTATATTCCGCGGTTTTCACGTCATCTACGTTATTTAATTTCAAAAATTCAACCAAATACTCCAGAGTTTCTGGAATTGGTACGCTTGGGAAAAGTGAACAAACGTCGAATGATACAAGGATTTCCCCTTCTTTTAATTCAGTCTTTTCAATTTTATTTACAAAATCTGCGGAGTTTTCTACACATAGGTTATCTACTTTATGGGGCAAGTTCTTATATTCATTCACTAGCCATTTGGACAATTTGTATGTTGGAGAATCAATGCCGGATACTATAGGTCTCATGGAATTACCGGGTTTGTGAATTTTTGGGAGACAATACGTTTTTGGAATGGTAGGGTTTGTACTTGTTATTTTGAATTTCAGGTTATTATTGATTAAGTTGGGACAGTCCTTAATAGTATCTTTAGTGATTCTAATCATTGACGGTAGGCGGATTTTCTTTAATTCTCTGTACGGTCCTGACGCTAACATAGTGTTAACGCGATTATAATAATCCGGTTTGTCCAGAATGACTATTTTATTTCCTTTCTCTGCTTTAAGGTAAAAACAATTTTTATTTCTCAGACTTTTAAGAATTCCTAAATTCCTCCTATCTTGACCGCAATTTTTATCATTTTCTAAATTACTAGAAATCTGAATTTTGCACGCGTTTCTAACGAAGTCTGTTGTAGCTACATCTGAGTTTGTAATGTTTGTTTCTATTGAGGCGATTGAATTCTCAACGAGCGATTTCGGTCCGCAAATACTATATTTTAATCCTTTATTTAGGAGGTTCATTTCGTCACCTGAAAACCTAGTGACACGGCGGAACCCGACAACCATTACGACCATGAGTAATGTGATCCGTTTTAAAAATTATAAATCACAAAATTTCTTTTTGGATCAGCCTGTAAATACTATAATTTAATAACTCTCCTAAATTAGTTGGTGTAGAAAACTTTCCATTATCGTTTAATATATACCAGAATGTACCAAATTTCCAAAAAGATTTCGAATTACACCCAACCCTATTGCGGGTATATATTGCATCTAGAATGTTATTGTCTCCCAATTTTTACCTCTCCGCTCGGTTACTAAGTTTTGTATATGCTGAATTAACTATAAAACATTCCCGTCCTCTTCCTCGTCCTTTATCAAACGAATATCCGTAACAGCAAGCTACCTGATGCGATGTTAACAAAAAAGTTCTCATGCATACACACTCTCGTTCATACTTAGGCATGCAACATATAAACTCACATGCACAACGATGAGCGAAGCGAAAAATTTAAAGATTCATTGTAAGTAATAGCCTTGCAAATTGAACATCTGCCACAGTTCGCCGTCGAATCATGACGTGCACGCATTACAACGCGTCTTCCTCCTTTAGAAGGGGCCCGTCCTATTCGAGAGAAGCCTTACGCGAATTTTCCAACGTCTAGCTTCCTATGAATATTAAGCGCGCACCACATTTAAATATAACATTGATGAGAAGGGACGTCGTGTAGGAAATTCAATTTTGGCTCGGCGAACCGACGAATAACTCCGTCGAAGCTGTACGAAGGAACGTTTTGCTGTCTGTATGCGCCATGGTTACATCGCATTTTGTCCGTGGAACCGCACATTTTCCGTCAGATTTTATTGTCGCGTAGGTAAAGCAATTTGAACTCAGTAATAGGCTATAGTTTAGAAAATAGTTTCTCTCGTGGAGGTGTCGCGGACGCATACGTGTTGGAGGGAAAATAAAGTGGAATTTGGGAGATTCATCTTTCCTATCTAAAAGGGTTTTGGGACGCTTTTAGGCGTCGTGAAATAGATCTCCTATCTTTGTGGTTTATACTGGGTAAATGCATTGAAAATTACCTGCTTGTAACTCTTCTGTATACGGATTCAAAATGATAATATTTTTTCTGCGCAATTACATTAAATGGATATAAAACCAATGTCATGCAATTAAAGTACAAGTTGCGTTATAATCGCAAATATTGTATTCGGTAACGAAAAAGTAATTTGTGATCGCACTGAAAAACATTTCCGATACCAAAGAAGTCTGGTAACAGCATAGAAGCCGAATATCGTGCGACAGTAGTAACGATTAAAAAAGATAGCACCTGAAGTAACCGCAACAGCTCAAAACTAAAGCTACACTAGAGTGACAGAATAAAATCGACACCAGGTAAAGCGGTATAAATATGTAAACAGCTAAATTCTAAGAACGAAGTAAGAACTTTCTCTTGTCATTAGGGTAGGGGTAGATGTATCCGAAGGAATTCGTCATAGTTTAGTATCGTTACAACTATGCCTCGCTTACAAGGTTCGAGTGATATTAGCGACTTCACCCGGGGTCGCATCGTTGGCCAGAGTGAACACGGCGCTTCGCAACGTGAAATAAGTAAATTTTTAAATATTCCGTTGTCCACAGTTAACCGTATGATTACACAATTTAAACGCAAGGAAAAAACAACAGCGGAGCCGAGACCAGGTCATGCCGGACCTTCTGGAAGAAGTAAAAGGGTGCTTGTGCGCGAAGTGTTAAGAGAACCGCGAAAAAGTACAGCTGAGCTTGCGGCAACTTCACAGAAAAGTCAGCGCACCGTTCTGCGATACCTCCACAGTGTGGGGATGTATAAAAGGGTGGCAAAAACGGCGCCGAATGGCACGGGCAATCGAAATGCGAACGAAGCCCGAAGAGATTTGGCGGTCTGTCATTTTTTCAGACGAAAGCAGATACTGTCAATTCTGTAATAGTGGTCGTACGTGTGTATGGAGACATTCGTCACAGCATCTGGACGACAAATTTTTGCATCAGACGGTGATATACGGCGGTGTGAACATCATGGTGTGGGGCGCGATATGGTACGGTGGAAGATCGCAATTGGTAATCTGCGACGGAAATATAAATGCGGCAAAATGTATCCAAATATTAACAGAAGGACCACTACCGATATTCGACAACGCCATTTTACCTAAAGAAGACGCCACTTTTATGGAGGATGGAGCACCCTGCCACAAAGCAAGAGCAACAACCACACGGAAAGAGGAACAGGGGATTCGGATTTTACCATGGCCAGGCCAATCACCAGACATGAATCCGATAGAGAATGTTTGGCACATAATCCAGATAAATATGGCGAAACGACCCCGAAAACCCAGCAATAAGGAAGAACTCGTGGTGGCTGTTACAGAAGAGTAGTTAAATATTCCAGAAGACACCATTAATCATTTAATAGATTCTATGCCACGACGACTCGCAGCACTTCACGCAAGTAAAGGTGGATCGACAAAATATTAGTCTAATTTAAAAATTTTAAAATATTTTGTATATATGATGAGAATAGAATCTTTTTTTTTAATTATTAGATGTCTATTTTATTCTGTCCCAGCTACGTGTTAGGCCCGGGACTTTTCAGCCCATGTGTTAGGACAATGCTACATAGCCAGATATTGAAAGCTCATTTTATTCATATAGGAACTTACCTCTTTATTTATAATGAATTTATTCTTGTTGTATTTCTCTTTCTCTCACTCCAACTTGTTTACCATATCCAAGGATGGTCGTTTCCGGTTCAGTTTAAATACGTTGATAGGCAATTAAGTGGGGAGATAGCTGTCACAAAACACCAGTACGCCGTTCACAACAATAGTGTTAAATATTTCCCACTGCTGCGATAAACTTTATATATTAAAAGTATCGATCTTCGTATTACCAACTTACAGCGTCTTCTTACGTTTACATTACGAAACTCTACCTACGCATGATTGATCATTTTACTGTATTGCTAGCTCGATTTGCTTATTAGTCGTTGCAGTTACTTCCTTTTAATAACGTTTTACGTTCGAAATATTAAGTTGAATTCGTCTCTTTTGCATGGAGTTCTATGTAAAAATATAATTGGAACAGTTCAACATTGTACATGTTCAAAAAAGTAATGTGTAACTATACATATACAAGCTCAGGATTGTCAAAGTACTAACACACTACAAACTGTGAAAGGCACATCATAAATGTCAGTTTTTAATCAGTTTTTAATACTTCCATCAGATGCATTTCCTTTTAGCCTGGTTAGAAACGGAGAGAGGGAGGGGAGGGAGGGGAGGGACCTAATAAAACTCGTGTGAAAGCTACGAACTAATAACTACCTATTACATTCTGGTAATGTTCTATGTACATTTAGATGAAACTGCATGTAAACATGATATAGGTTTTCATAAATGCATAGTGCGGAGCAAACTAAAATACAACGCTTTGATGTTAAATTGATAACATTATACACAGAGTATTTCGTATTTTAACTAAATATTGCAATAAAAAGAGTTATTGCGCTGGGGAAAAACGTATCCTATTTCATTTTCGAAATCGAAAAGTTACAGTTTATATATGACCGACCTTTTTTTTATTATTATAGTAGAATACATATAATTTATTTGTTGATGGTTATTCTCTTTGCAATCGCTGCTAATACAATGTTATATAGCTGTTATATTACAGAAATATCAACCACTAAACGAGAGAACTGAATTTTGTTTAACAATCAGTAAATTTGTGCTAGCGGTTGGGAATATACAGGGTGAGTGGTTTTCAGAAATTTGAGGCCACCTTAAGACGCTTTGTTTTAAATCGTAATTAACTAGATACTATAAAAAAGAAATACAATTTACAGGTATAGCAGTAAACTCCACTCACACAAATTAATTAATTATGCGGAACGCAGCGTTTCGAGAGCACGTGGGCTCCACCAGGTCTTTCCCTTATAAGTTTATATTATCGCAAGTGCATGAAATATTCCATTTGTCCCAGATAAAGAATCTATTGTATCTGTCTAGTAATTTATCTATCGAGGAGTAGATATACATTTTTTATATGCAAATATCTTACATAGGCAACTTTAAAAACAATTTCAGAAAGAATTTATGCTGAAAGAACAATAACAAAAGCTTTATGAAGTCTCCTAGAAGTCTGCCGCGTCAAAAACATTAACCGGGAGGATCGCTTTACTGGATTAAAATTATTACTCATTTTTAAACCGCACTAACCCCTCCTCGACCTGCCTATTTTATAGTCTTCCGCATTGTCATCTCTTCCTTGATTTACGACCATTTTTTCTTTATTACCCGCAAGCAATAGCCATCATAACAATGAATATAAAACTTCCCTTTCGCAGCGTCTATATTTTTCTCTATTTTACAACCCCCACACGACCTACCGAGTAACGCTAAAAAGTGGAAAATTAAGGGGGCCGCGAAGATAGTTTTATTTTTATTACCCGGATTTTTTTTCCTCGCGCTACATTTTCTCCTTTTTTTTTTTCCTCCACCACCAACGTCACCCGTACGAACGTCTTTCCGATCCAGCTTATCTGTCGCCTACGCAGGAAACGTAGGGGGCGCCGCCGAGTGAATAGTAAATCCGGATGACCCCGAAACTTTTCCGAACGACCGACATCGACGCCATCTATCGGATAAGCTCCCCTCGGATTGTTTTATTGAATTTCATTTCCGGCGGGTCTCGGCGCGATGATAAAAACTTGTTTAGACGAGGTAACGGACGGTAAGGGTTGGATGGAGAGAGGTGGGAGGGGGGGGGGGGGGGGGGTGAATGGGTCTTGCAGGGTAAAATGGGTAGGGCGTAAATAAAGCAATAGTAGAACACCTCCGATGCAGGGAATTTTTACTACGGTGTGCTTGAGAGATATGAAGGGTTGGAATCTATAATAAGGTCCGTTTGAAAAAAAGTAAAGAAAAATTGCTGTGAATAAGGCAGTAAAATCAGAAAAAATTAACGTTTCACATGAGATACTTAAGGGTAGTAAGTAATACGTTGGTAAATCGTCTAGATCCATTATTCTATTACTATTACACATTTATTCCGAAAATACGAAAGAATTCCCCATAAACTGCTGGAAATAAGATGGCTGAACTGCGGAACAACACTACTTGAAACCAAGTTCAATCCACTATTAATAGTGGAGGCTATTCTCATGGTTAAATAGTTAACAGCAAACAGCCTAGAATTATCCACTCTTTTATACACCTCTATTTTTATTTTTTTTGGTATTTCTTTTTTATCCAGAAACGAATTTCTCAATATGTTATATATTTTTGGGGATTTCCCTAGCCTCTCATTTACCTCTTTCTCTATTATCCCATTGGCTTCAATGATTGTTCCTAAGTAGTTGTAACTTTTAACTTGTTCCAATGCTTTTTCCCCGATTTTGATGCTACGTTTTCTTTCTTCTGCTGCTATTATCATTGTGTTTGTTTTCCTCGTGTTTATCTTTGTTAGTTCTTCTTGGTATATCTTCAAGTTTTGCTGTAATGTCTCTTCCGAGTGTGCTATCAGTACCATATCACCTGCAAACATTACTTGTACTGTACGTTAATTGCATTCATTTTCCAGTTTCCTACTTTCATATTTTTTCCTTTTTGTTTAGCTTTTTTTAACAGCGTCGTCTATTAATATAGAGAATAACAATGGGCTCAATACGCATCCCTGTTTTAATCCAATTCGCGATTCGAATTCAGCCGATTCTGCTTTGGAAGTTCTCACCTTATTCTTATTACTTCTCTATCATTCCTTTCTCTAAACCTCTCCTTTCCAGGCTCTGCCATACATCTTCTCTTCTTACCCTATCAAAAGCTTTTTTAAGATCTATAAAACATATATGTATTTCCTTTCCTTTTCCTATTAGTTTTTATTTTTTTTTAATTAAAGTTAATTAAACTTTGACGTCTCGAATTCGCAGCTGAAGCAATACTTTACAGACAATACTTTTGAAGAAGGTTGGAATAAGAACACCGCTTTAGCGCTCATCCAGCACTGCTTTAAAACTGTTATTATTTCATATCGTTAGTGGTTCAGTATATGAGATTAGATTAGATGCCAGGACGTTTCTTTTCATACATGAAAAAAAGTGTTTGACTATTCTGTCAATTTCCATAAAGACCGGTCCAAATGCTAACTCAGTCGCATTGTTTCGTTAACCTGACATCCAAAACTTCACCGTCTCTGCAACTGTCTGAATATACGTCGCGTTTCTATTGAAATAAAAACGTTTTACCGCCCTCGTGAACATTAAAAAACTTGCTGAAAACTTTAATAACGCCCTCTTTAACTTGCCATACGAATAGCTGAAACTGTCATCTGCAAATCTGTTACCGAAACGCTTTTATAGACGCCTTAACTTTCTTAATAAGTTGTTAGATTAAATCCTTAATTCGTCGGGTTTTTTACGATCGCCGTCTTGATTTAAAACTTCGCCTACCTAACGCCCGAGGAGCGTAAAAAAGTTATCGCCGAGAAGCGACGGAAAACAACAAGAAGGAAGTAAAAGAGCTTCTTCTACTACTTCTTATTCTTTCATAACGAACAATTACCGAAGGCTAGGCGCTTCGCCGAAGTCAGCGACTGTAACTTTTCGGTGGAGAATTTCCGATATGCAAAAACAGGAAGTTTTTCGTTGACTGGGAACTTTTCGTCTGCATTTTTTCTCTTTTGTTTCGTTTTTCGTTATTCTTCTTGGATTTTCTTCGCCTTAATTTACTTCCTTCCATGTTCGCTCGTCATCTCGAGGGAAGGTGTATACTCTCGCCTCATTAAATATGAAGTGAATTTTAGTACGCCGGCGAGAGATGAAATGTAAAATAGTAGGGAGGGCAAAGGCGGTAGCTGAAAGTGGGAAGAGAGAAATGGATCCACATCGGAACGATCACATCAAAGCATCCGCTGCTGAACGGAAAGTCTTGCCGGCTAGTTTTGATTTGAAACGAAAATGGAAACTTGGCGCTAGTTAGTTCTAACGAAGCTGGTGTTTCATGCTCAAAATTTCGTTACTGTTGCCAAAGACAAGTATCGATCCGATGCCGCGTAACTACTGCGAAGAAAGGACGTGTACTAAATTTGGAACGTGATGATTAGCAGATTGGACCCTTGAGAAAAAAACCGTCTTTTGTTTTCTCCGCTGTTTGTAACATTTTACTCACGCAAACTTTGCATTAATTCTGCTATTCAATTCACATACACTGTCTGACAATTAAAACACGAAACTTTAATATAAATCATAGAACACTTAGCGCCATGTATTAAACGGTATCGGCATTAAAAACAGAGGTTTCCTCTTTCGAACGCACTGAGGTTCGAGCAAATCGTATGATAGCTTATATTAAGTTACACGCATTTTAGGTTAGGTACTCATGTGAAATCGCAATGGAACAACATTAAATTCTGTTTCAAAATAGGAAAAAGTTTGCTGAGACGTACGAACTATTACAAAAGCTGCATAGTGATGTCTCTAACGATTTTGTGAGTGGTTTAAGGAATTTAAAAGCTGCAGTGGAGATTTAAATGATGATCCGCACGTCTTCAAGGTAAAAATCGCGTTGAATTGGCGCATGAATTTCTAGAAATCTTTGTTATCGACGGGAATTTCACTATGAGAATGTTGACTGAAGAATTAAATACCAACAGAGAAACTGTTAGACAAATTTTGACGTTTAGATAAAAGAAAGGTGTGTGCACGGTTTGTTCTACATCAGTTGAATGGAGATTAAAAATCGCTCGTGTAACGCATTGTAGAGACATCATTTAGACTGCTGAAAACGACCCAAATTTTTTTGATTATCAACCATACTTCAAAACTCAACTAGAAATTCGGAAGTATATGTCGGCTTCAGTATACAGCCAAATCTCCAGCGTTTTATAGTATACGCTCTTCCGTATATCAATCGATGCAGTCCTTCGTGATTTATTGTTGATATATTTGCACTGTTTGTTAACTCTGTATCTATTTTTTTCAAACAGTCATATCTGCTTACCCTCTTCACTGTATCGAAGTCTACACTTCACTTCTTTGTTGACAAGTTTGTTGACTTTTGCATTTTATCTTTAGAGTTTGAAATCGGGACCACATAAACTGCATATAGCAAGCTGCCCACTCTTACAGGTTCTAGATTTCTACCCTTTTATTGTACTGTGCTGTTCGGTTTATGATTTTATTCATTTGACTACTCTGTCCATCATTAGTACGAATAAGAGTGGACTCAGACTGTCACCTTGTTTTATTCCTCTTTTCATTCGGAATTCTTCTGATTTTTACCCTGCAATTTGTATCCTCGATCTTACTGTCCCGTATGCACTTCTGATGGCATCTAACAAGGTTTTAGGGATTCCCATTTCCTTTAAACTTTCCCATATCTTTCTTCAGTCTATCGTATGAAGGGCTGCTTTCAGATCGATGAAAACTTGAAACATTTCTTCTCTTTTTTCAATTTCTCTTTCTATTAAGTTCTTCATTATACAAATATCATCGTTCTTGAGTCTCGCTGGTCTAAAAGTCTAGTCTTTGTGTCACATAAAATCTTAACTTTTTTTCCAGTATTCCTCTGTATAGTTTGTAACTTATTTGTGCTACACATATAGCTATATAAATCCCGCATTGGATCTGCTCTCGTTTCTTGTAAATCGAGATTATCAGGTTATTTTCCCATTCCTTTGGTATTTTCTGTTCCTTCTCCCATATACATTTTTTTCCTTCTTGTTCTAGCCATTTGATCATTTCTGGTAATATGCCATGATCACCGCCTGCTTTCCCTATCTTGATTTTTGTATGGCTTCTTCCACGTCTTCTTCTTCTGTTATTTCTTATTCTTGGTTCAGTTCTTCTCTGGTTATCCTTTGTTCTGTATTTATTGCGTTAAATTTGTCTTCAAGTATTCTTTCCATATTTCTAGTCTCTTGTCCTTATAACACATGGGCTGAAAAGTCCCGGGCCTAACACGTAGATGACGCTAGTTTTATTGCAGTCACCTTTCTCCCAGTTAGTACTAACCTTCAAAAGACAGCTGTTAAAATTTCATGATATTCTATTCATTAGTTTGTGAGTTATTGTGCTAAGAGTCACGCTACTTTTGTTATTTTCAAAACAATGGATCAAAAACAATTTCGTGTTTTAATTTTACACTTCTTCTTGATGGGAAAAAATACCGTTCAAGCGAAGCAATGGCTTGAAAACTGTTATGGGGACTCCGCTCCATCAGAAACAACAATAAAACGTTGGTTTGTTGACTTCAAACGTGGTCGTAGAGACACCGATGATGCAGAACGCAGTGGACGTCCAAATGAGGCGGTAACGCCAGAAAACATCAAAAAAATCCACAAAATCGTTTTGAATGATCGAAAAGTGAAGTTGCGTGAGTTAGCTGACATCGTAAAGATATCAAGAGAACGTATTGGCTTTATATTGCACGAGCATTTGACTATGAGAAAGCTCTGTTCAAAATGGGTGCCGCGTTTGCTCACTGTTGACCAAAAACAAGAACGTGTTGATGATTTTGAGCAGTCTTTGGCCATGTTTAAACGCAACAAACCGGAATTTTTGCGTCGATATGTGACAATGGATGAAACATGGATCCATCACTTCACTCCGGAATCAAAACGATCGTCATCTGAGTGGACAGCAACTGGTGAACCTCGTCCAAAGCGCCCGAAAGCACAACAATCGGCTGGAAAAGTTATGGCCTCGGTATTTTGAGATGTGCGTGCTGTAATATTCATCGGCTATCTTGAGAAAGGAAATACCATCAACTGTGAATATTATATAGCGTTATTGGAGCGTTTGAATGCCGAAATTGCATAGAAACGACCGCATATGGTAAAGAAAAATATTTTGTTTCATCAAGACAACGCACACAGAAGTCAATTAAGACAATGGCAAAACTACATGAATCGAACGTCAAATTGCTCCCACATCCACCGTATTCGCCAGATTTGGCTCCCAGCGACTACTGGCTGTTCACAGACCTCAAAAAAAATGCTCGCCGGTAAGAAATTTCGCACGAATGAAGAGGTTATCGCTGAAACTGAGGCCTATTTTGAGGCAAAAGATAAATCGTTCTACAAAAGTGGTATTGAAATGTTAGAGCGGCGCTGGAATGATTGCGTTGCTCTTGATGGAGATTACGTTGATGAATAAAGCTAATTTTGAACCAAAAAAACCGTGTTTTCTTTGTTAGGCCCGGGACTTTTCAGCCCATGTGTTATGTATCTATTCGTATCTTTTATTGCCTTTATTTCCTTCCTTTTGACTCCTCTTAATCTCTTTATTCTTGTCTAAAATTTTTTGTTGTCCCACTAAGCAAATCGCACGTTACGTCCAATCAAATACCTAATTGAATACAATAGACCAGTTCATAACAATGACAGATTTTTCTCCTGGAAATTGCCAATATGTCAAACAATTAAAACCTCGCTTATCGACATCTGTATGCATACGTTGCAATATACCAACGTGCAACCCCATATTCCACTACACGTTTGCATATTTATGCATATTTCCGCCCGACCATACACATAGGTTGATATTTATTTCACGTGCGCCGTCCCGAATCACCGCCGAACGCAAATTCAATTTCCAAAACTGTCCAATAAACCGCGCGAAGAGGTAACGTATCGGTTTTGTAATCGGCCTTGCCACACGCGCTGCCACCCCTCTTTCCACCGCGTCATATAACACCTAGCACGGTTTTCGCAACATCCCCTCCCCCTTGTCACCGCCTTTCCCCTTCGCCCCTACAATTTCTCCCCATCGACGTGATGTATTATACATATACGGAGATCAGGCGGCCGCACACACATAACGTTCAGCGCTTGATTGCACTAAACGACGACAGCACCACGCTGTTGTAGACATTGCGGATTGAGGGGGGAGAAGCGGGGACACAACAGCGTAAAGGCGAATAGGAGGTGGAGGAAACGAATGTGTGAAAACGATGTCAAAGCGTTGACGCAACCTTTGCACTCTTGTTTATACAGTGAGGATATTACGTATGTACGAGCTGTTCTTAATTTTCCGGGAACTGCAGGGAACTGTGCTTAATTGTAAGATGCATGAATTTAAATAAATTTAACAATTTACAGAGAGAACATTAAAATTATACGCTACTATTATTCCCTTGTGATGAAGAAAGATATATTGTTGTTTCACTTCATAAGAAAGCTTCTTATGATAATGTTAGCAAGTTTCAAAATATTACTATTGTTCTCAGAGAAAATTTTAGTATAATTACTAGTCTCGGCAAAGTGGGACAAATTACGATGCAGTGTGGAGAACAACGTGGAGGGGCCGAGCACCACAAGGCGAGTGTTCAATAGCGTTTACGTACCCGCATCATTTATGGTGAGCTTCATTGAGCGAGCATAGACGACACGGAGGCAGGAATGTTTACACATAAAATAATGATCGAATTGTAAAACTGCCGTCTTTACATCATTAAAATGTTCGCAGTAGTAAAACGCAGCCCTTAACCATGTTCCCCAATACGTAGTAATCGGCTGTGGTGGTTCAGGCACTTTGGGACACAGACTAGATTAAGGGAAAATTATCCATCATCGTGAAATACTTATACTTCCAAAATTAAAGAAGGATTTAGCAGTAATCATTGCAGTTTTCACATGTTTTCAAAATTTAGACACGAATTCCGCCTAAATCAGCCCTCTTGTGCCAATTTTGGTTTTAAAATCGTATTCTGTATGTTTGAAAGTATCATTCTGTGAGCCTTGAACTAGATTCAAGATGAACGAAATTATGAGGAATTTTCAAAGGGGTACCCCTCATATTCTTTGCGAAAAATCGAAATCATCTAAAATATATCAAAATGGAACTTACCCCTCTTTGACGACACGAATAATTACTTAATTCACTGTCAGTACTGATTAAATACATATTGAGTATTATCTGTCTTTTAAAACTTAAATTACTTTACATTTGATTAGAATTTGCAAACCCATTAATTCGAGATTTGGTCATTCTATGATCAGATTTCATAATTTACCGCGCCTACTATTTTCTGCAATTACAACTAAATTATAAACCGAGTGATTGCAATGTTATACTAATAAGTTGTAGGTATATACATAATGAACCAAATTTATTGAGTATTCTGTATACTCTTGCCGCTGAGTGTAGCTTATGTAATAGGGGTCTACCTATCTCACTCGCACACCGTCGCATACTTCCCCGTCTGCGTATCTCACCGGCACAGGTATTTCGGACGACCTGTACAGTGCTATACGTCTATCTGAGGTGTAAGGACTAAATCTTGATTAAAATTACGTGCTTTTAGTAGCTTTTTACGCCAGCAATTAGCGAAAGATAAGATTTAAATTGAATCTCCCTATCCCATCTTTTGAGCAGGAGAGCGTTGCCCAAAGGCATATACACTACCGCTCAAAAGTGTTTAGGCACTGTCACTGACACTCAGCAAAAATGTTAATAATATTTATTTTTTATGGACAGATGCACGTACATGAATAAAAATATATTAAGTAAATGTGAAAATTAAAACGTTTAATTTAAATTTTGCTTTCATCTATGTGAGCTCCTCTTGATTTAATAATTGCAGCACACAATCGAGGCATTCTCGCAATAAGTTTTGCCAGAGTTTCTTGTATTATTGAGGTCCAACTCGATTGTAATTTGTTCCACACGTCAGTAACTGATGTGTTCCGTACTTCCCGATGTAGTGCTTCCCATAGTAACTCGATTGGATTCAAGTCGGGGCTCTGGGGAGGCCATTCCATAATTTTGAGAGTTCCTTCCTCGTCTAAATGGCGTAAATAGTCTTTACATAATTTAGAGGAATGTTTCGGGTCATTATCTTGCTGGAAGATAAAATTTTGACCCAAAAATCGAATTTCGGAAGGTATTGCGTGGTTCTCCAAAATTTCGCGGTAACCTTCTTTTTTTAATATACCGTCAATTTTCACAATGTCCCCTACACTAGTGCCAGCAAAACAGCCCCCAATGATGATAGAACCTCCCCCATGCTTCACGGTAGCAGCAATACACTCTTCTCTGGCACGTTCACCCACAGATCTTCTTACCAATATGCGTCCTCGGGTTCCGAACAGCTCAAATTTCGACTCATCCGTCCATAGGACGTTCTTACACTCTTCTATGGTCCAATGTTGGTGTTCACGAGCCCATTTAAGTCGCTTTTGCTTGTTTCGTTTGCGTAGTAATGGCTTTTTCATCGCAATACGTCCATGGAGCCCGGCTTTCTGTAGGAGACGTTTGACTGCAAAAACACTGACTAGTTTTTGCCGACCAACATTTAATTCTGCCGTGATTTTCGGGGCTGTTTTGCGTCTATTTAACTTGCTGGTAACCACTATTCTGCGATCATCTGCAGATGTTGTCGCTTTTGGCCTTCCACTCCGTTTCCCGATATGTTTTTACGTTATAGTCAACCGTAGCGTGGTGTATTTTCATTTTTTTTGGCAATTTGTCGATTACTTATGCCACTTTTATGGTAAGCTATTATAAGCGCACGTGTTTCCGTACTAATTTCTCCTCACGGTGGCATTTTAAAAAATTATCACACGATATTTCGCTCACGACGTGAATAGAGTAAATACCACACTGCAACTGACCATAGGTTACAGATTTCACTATAATCTTCTAGAAAGGTAATTTAAACATTATTACCTACAATCTAGTAGATGACTAAATTTACCCAGTAAATTCAGAGGGATTGTTATTGTAATTGCACCGCAATAAACAGTTTATGGTAAATGATAGTAAACCTTATGCGATATAATAGGTGTTTATCTTACTGAACTACATTTTAAATACGTATTTCATTTTATTATAATGTTTTTTTGGTAAACATAATACTATATGAATAATCCATGAAAACAGGGGTGCCTAAACACTTTTGAGCGGTAGTGTATGTGTAGATTTCGAACTTTTGCGGATCATTTTTGAAAAAAAAAGAATCTCTCTCTGAGACTAATCCCTTTGCTGTTAGCAACCTTGTTAAAACTGAATTCATATTTTAATTAAGCACGTTCCTCAAGTCTCTTCCGCCCCACACCCTCTTCCGCTTCTCCGTGAAGAGTAAATTGCATCCGGAGGAATTGCATTCCTCGCGGACTTTTCGCGATTGCACCCCGTAGGTGTCGCGCGGAAGAATACGCGGAAAAATAAAGTTAAGGCGTAATCTCGTTCAACTATATAATAATTCGTAATCTCGTAGAAGGAGGCGGCTCTCGAAGCGCGAGCGTTCGAAGATCGCGTCTTTCGCGTTTCCCTAATTATCGTCGCGTGATTAAAAGTTGAAACGCGCGAGGACGATCTCGCCGTGATAATATCGTGAAAGTCGCCGCTAGTTCGTCGAAAGTTGATTATAAGGGGCCGCGCGGTTCTAACCGAGCTTCGTGCCCAGCACGAGATCACGTGCGACCCTTTTAAAGTGAGCTCCATTTCGAATTACACGTTTAGAGTATTTAGGAAATTGATACAGTTGGAAGATTCTGTAATCTTTACTCGGCATAGTAGAGGTTCGTTTTAGAAGGCTTTTCCTTCTCGTTAGGGCGAGCGCCTTTAGTCTTAGATAACACTAGGATGTTGTATAATGAGTGTCGAATATAAGAGTCACGAAATTTGTTGTTTGAAGGAACTACAAAATGTTTCAGAAATCGATAAGAAAAACAAAATAATGAAAATGTTGCAGTGGTATATAATAATACTTCTTTATTGCCTAACAGATAAATTAATTATCCAATTACAAGGCAAATATAATAAAAAATAAATGTGTACATGTAACTACTTACCTAGGAGTAGATACAAAAGCAGCCAATGAAGAAAGAAAAAGCTGATCAAATCACAATATACTTATGATTAAATTACAACATACTATAGCTATCCACATCTACACACAAAGTGGTTTACTGTAAATTATAGTAGTTATTAAAAAGAAATGAGATAAGAACAATGAAGAAAGAAATTCTGCTTTGTAAGTATAGTGTATGTATGTGCGATTTACATAATGCCAAAAGAGATAGCAAGCAGCAAATATCAATATCCAACGCACCATTCATAAAGTTGAAACGGTTATACAGCCTTGGACACTTGTCTGGGACACCCATAAAAGATTTCATTGTACGTTACCGCACCGGGATTCCCTGCATTCCACAAGAACTTTTATTTACTAATACACGTTTTATGACGTTGAAATGCGGAATTCGGATTTATAATCCCCTATTTACATAAATATCGGCCTATTGTTTATTTCAAGAATGTAATCAGATACGTTGGCGATTGAAGGGGTTTCCAGAGCGTTATTTTTATTATTTGAGCGTGCTATGTGTTGTGTTCTACTTGCATACACCGGATTGTATGAAGATGTCTAAAAGACGGGAGTTGACTGTTGCAGAACGTAGTCAAATAATGTTGTTACATTTGCGAGATGTGTCGCAAAAAAAAAATTGCATCAACCATTAAACGATTTCGGGAAACTGGATCGTATGAAAATCGACGAAGAAGTGGGAGAAAACGCAAAACCACTACGAGACAGGATCGCTATTTGGAGCGTTTAGCTTTACGGAATCGCTTTCAAACACCCAAACAGCTGGCCGCTGAGCTGTCGGTCGAACAGGACGTTTCTCTATGTGATAGTTCGAAGAAGGTTGGCAGAGGTGAATTTGAAGGACGAGAAAAACCCAACATAACTCTTGACGCGATGTATGAAATCAGAAAACTAATAATTGTGTGTGCAAAATACCATGCCAATGTGGAAGGCCGTACATTGGAGAAACCGGCAGACGCCTATCAATCAGAACCAAAGAACTCCAGAGACTTGTTCGGAAGAGGAGCATAGGATTGTATGGAACAATGTAGCAATCCTGGGTAAAGAAGGCAACGCCACGAAAAGAACACTGTTGGAAGCAGCGTATATGGCCACACCGCCAACTGCCATCAGCACACCCAGGCTGGAAATAAAGAACGTCTGGCTCCGTATGATTAGGGAATGTATTGGCTGAAGACTGGCGACCGCCCATGCGCAAAAAATCCTACTAAGTGCCACCCCCGCACAGGTCCAATGCGCATCCTCTTCTTCGCAGAAAATTGTAGCTTATTAGGCAAATACGTCAGACAAAAACTCATTGAAGCATGATTGCTCTTGCAAGCAGCCGCCCTTCTCAGGGCGCCCCTGAAGGCAGCAGTAGACAGACTGTCGATAATGTTTATGTCAAGTGACTGTGCTGGAGTTTTCACCGTACTGCGGCAGTAATATAACAACCATTCCTAGACCACACGCGAAGAATGTTTCGGATCATTATCCTGGTAGAATCTAAAATCATCGTCTATGTCAACTTTCCTGGCATTAGACACTAAATTCTGTTTAAGGGTGTTTCAGTACATAAACCTATCCATAATAAAATGAAGGTTTCCCAAACCAGCAGCAAAACTACAGCTCTAGACCATTACATGCCCACCTCCATGTTTAACAGTTGGTTTTAAATGTTGCGGCCTTATTCCTTCAGTCGTCTTCCTCCACGCCTTACCCTTCCCATCTGAACCGAAAAGGTGGTTTTTTTTAATTTGCAAAAACTGCACCGCACGATAATTCAAAAATTAAAAAACCAGTTTAAATACAAACAATTTAGGTGTTAAAATGTATTCTTTATATGTATATCAAGGTATTCCGTTAGTTCCTACTTTCATCGTAATTTGAATTTGATCAGGTTGCCAATGTTCTCTTATGAGTAAATAGTACTTACAAAAACCATTTTATAACAAAAAGAATATCTCAACAGCAAACACAAAACATGCCACTCATCGTAAATAAAAAGCAGAATATAGCTCTATAACATTCTCACCGAATTCCGGCAATTTATTCTTTTTTATTAGTCAGATAGTCTTTTCAACTTCAGATTTAAACCGTCCTTTCATATTAAAATTAAACTTAGAATTTTATTTTAACATTATATCAAAAATTCGAACAGTTTCAAACAGAATTTTTTGCTTCTTATGTCAAAGGTAATGTATGTTAATAAGAAACCTTCATAATCGCGCTTTTTTATAAGTAAATAAAGAAGCTGTATGTTAATTAATTATAAAGCCAACTGGCTTTCTATTTCAAAAAGAAGCTATTGATCAAACAGAAGATTATTATAAGCCCCGCACTAAATTGCTATTATATTTCGTTTAAATCTCCAGCTTCCGTTAGCCTATGTTGCCTTTTTAGTAGATATACGTATACTGTAAAGTACACTACCGCTCATACGTTTAGGTTCACTTTAAATTAAAGTGTGTTTTTAATGGACCAACATATTTTTATGGAGGGAATCATATTTGTTACAAATTAATACTCAAATGAAAAAGATTATACAGGGTGGCACAGGGTGGCACAGGGAAACGGAAACGTTGCAATGAATTTACAACTTTTTCTTGTTATAGAGAAATAGTAAACTGCCATTAAGTGTTCCACCAAAGAAATTTCAATTTCTAAAAACAACGTCCATAAGATGATAGTTTCTTGAACGTTGCATAACCCTTTGAAATACTTTTATGGATATTACAGTAATTTCTTCTGAAATCCTCGTTTTCAAGTCAACGATTACCGCACACTAACAAATCTGGTGATCGCGACTGCCAATGAGTATGGCCAAAACATCTCCTCGAAATTCCTAACTCATATATTGATGGTGTGGCAAAATGGAACGCAACCATGGCGTCCTACATTATAATGACGTTGGGATGCCTATAGAGCAGCTGTCACACTGCCACCAATTTTGTAAGATATCGTCACGGCAAATGCACGTTGTGAATCTACATATTGGTCTATGATTACTAAATGACAGGTAGTTGTGCGCAGCTTAATATTGCTCACATGTTCTTACCAACTTCGCATGATTACCACATTCATCCCGTTTTCCTGTGCCATCCTGTATTATAATAGTACGCGTACAGCTAAATAACATTTGACATGAATACGTAGGCTTCCACGGCCAGAGTCAGTAACAAACGAACAGTTTCCGGGTTTGGACTGTGTCATGATAAAGTACATAAAAGGAAAAATAAATAATAATATTAAGGGAAAATAAGGAAATAATTTTCTATTGATGAGATGGAGATGATAGGAAAAGAGAAAAAAGAGAAGTAAGTGAAGAAAAGAAAGAAAAAAAAAACAAAAAAGGCGTTGCACCTCCGTCCTAGGAGGCTTCTTCTGAAACTTCTTCTGGCATGGTGACTCGACGTGTAAACCACGCTAAAGACGAAACTACTTTGGAAGAAGGTCACGGTAACTCGACATGTTAACCACACCATGGCCTTCTGAAGGTTTTCACATTTTTCTTTCCTTTGTTTTTATCCCCCCTTTCTTTTTTCTCTTACTATCACTACTATCTACTTTTCATTTTATATACTTTATCATGACACGGTCCAAATCCAGAAACAATTCTTTTATTATTAACATTTAACATTTTGCTAATTGTCGATATGTCATCTTAAACTTATGAGCGATAGTGTATATACGTACTTCCACTAGATACCCTATATACATATACATATATATGTATATTTGTAAATCGCTTAAACACTCCATGGTATTAGTTCAACTTCAGAATCTACTTACTATGTTAATACCACTACTTTATCATAACAACCGAATGCAGGGAGCTTCACGACACAGTACATAACAACTCATTTACTAACCAAACAACCAGTCAACCCCTGTTACACGAGGATCCCTCGCGGCGCACAGCAGCATATAGTAACTTTCCGTTTCGCCGCCTCCTGCAGGTTGAACCTAATTTTCCGCTATTAAATATTAAGAACATATATCAACTGCATTTGTTTCGGTAGTCGCTTTCTGGGGGCCGCACCCGCCTTTTCCCCTTTCTGCATACCTAAATAGCCGCTGCGTAGCTAATTAACCGACTTTCGGAAAAAGTTACGCGGCAGTCTTTTCGCTTCTACCAGAAAGTTATGAATAAAACATGGTAGGTAAAAGGTTTAAACTATGCAAATTGCACCTATTTGCGTTTTAGATTGCTTATATTTATGCTTGCAGATAATCCTCCGGTGGTTAGTTTGTACGAAACATTAAAAGTTCTATATCCGTTTTAGAATTTCGACTTGCTTTGTGAAGATGGACGTGATGAGAGGCGAATAATGGAGAAGTTCAGTTATTCTTGTGCTTCTAATGTTATTCCATGGAAATGCAAACAATTTAGGTATCCGCTTCGCTAGTACTTCGAGCTAAATGTCTGTGTCCCGCACTGTTTGAAAATGCGCACTAGATTTGTTTACTATCTTCATTAACCCTTAGTCCACCAGGAACGCAGCATATCCATGCTTAACCCTGGGTGTATTGGATATATATAGTTTCTTCACTAAAGTTGGGTGATCATTGTTAAATAACAACAGATTCAACTTTATTTCACATTTACTGCACTTAAAATGAGAAGAGGTATTAAAAATAAACTCAAGCGTTCATGCAAGGAGTTTCAAACGCAAGATTTAAATTGCCCGCCATGTTTGACAGGCATAATGATACTCAATTATGATGTGACAGATCGAAAACTGACAGATGGGAGTTAGTAAGCATGGAGTATTACACGACAGAACAACGTGTCCAAATTGTTAAGCATTATTATCAAAATGGGAAAAGTTCGTTTGTCACCCTTCGTAAAGTGCGTCCAATACTCCATCAATAGAATGTTCCTAATTCACTGCTTTGTAAAGAATAATCAAAAAATTCGAAAGTACTGGTTCGGTTAGTGATGTGAAACACACGACACGAACTCGTGAAGGTCGTGCAAAAGAAAACATCACGACAGTTCTCGAAAGTGTGGCCAAAGGTTCGAGACGTTGATTCGTCATCGTGCTCGAGAATTGGACATTACAACAACCACTCTTCAGCTTAAGAGACTAAAAATATGCATCTCTACGCCTACAAAATCCAATTGACTCAACAACTTTTGCCAGCAGACCATGCATAGCGAAGAGAGTTTGCCCCTTTCATCTCGGGTTTCTTTTTTCGACCGTCGTCAATTCTTCTTCTCATTATGCAAAGTAACACATGGGCTGAAAAGTGCCGGGCCTAACAAAGAAAACACGGTTTTTTTGGTTCAAAATTAGCTTTATTCATCAACGTAACCTCCATCAAGAGCAACCGCAATCATTCTAGCGCCGCTCTAACATTTCAATACCACTTTTGTAGAACGATTTATCTTTTGCCTCAAAATAGGCCTCAGTTTCAGCGATAACCTCTTCATTCGTGCGAAATTTCTTACCGGCGAGAATTTTTTTGAGGTCGGCGAACAGCCAGTAGTCGCTGGGAGCCAAATCTGGCGAACACGGTGGATGTGGGAGCAATTCGAAGTTCAATTCATGTAGTTTTGCCCTTGTTTTGATTGACTTGTGACACGGTGCGTTGTTTTGATGAAACAACATTTTTTTCTTTGCCATATGCGGTCGTTTCTTTGCAATTTCGGCCTTCAAACGCTCCAATAATGCGATATAATATTCACTGTTGCCTATTTCCTTTCTCAAGATAGTCGATGAATATTATACCACGCACATCCCAAAACACCGAGGCCATAACCTTTCCAGCCAATTGTTGTGCTTTCGGGCGCTTTGGACGAGATTCACCAGTTGCTGTCCACTCAGATGACGATCGTTTTAATTCCGGAGTGAAGTGATGGATCTATGTTTCATCCATTGTCACATATCGACGCATAAATTCCGATTTGTTACGTTTAAACATGGCCAAACACTGCTCAGAATCATCAACACGTTCTTGTTTTTGGTCAACAGTGAGCAAACGCGGCACCCACTTTGAACAGAGCTTTCTCATAGTCAAATGCTCATGCAATATAAAGCCAATACGTTCTTTTGATATCTTTACGATGTCAGCTAACTCACGCAACTTCACTTTTCGATCATTCAAATCGATTTTGTGGATTTTTTTTATGTTTTCTGATGTTACCGCCTCATTTGGACGTGCACTGCGTTCTGCATCATTGGCGTCTCTACGACCACGATTGAAGTCAGCAAACCAACGTTTTATTGTTGTTTCTGATGGTGCGGAGTTCCCATAACACTTTTCAAGCCATTGCTTCGCTTGAACGGTATTTTTCCCATCAAGAAGCAGTGTAAAATTAAAACACGAAATTGTTTTTGATCCATTGTTTTGAAAATAACAAAAGTAACGTGAGTCTTAGCACAATAACTCACAAACTAATGAATGGAATATCATGAAATTTTAACAGCTGTCTTTTGAAGGTTAGTAGTAACTGAGAGAAAGGTGACTGCAATAAAACTAGCGTCATCTATGTGTTAGGCCCGGGACTTTTCAGCCCATGTGTTACTAAGTAACGTTACGAGCTTGCGATTATTTGGACCATATGAAATAACCATAGTGTCATACGTGAAACCAAATTTTGCGACATAGACTTCAGGATTTTTAGACTCTATGAAGGAAACTGGTAGCTGAAATTTAGTTTTATAAATCTCGTCAACTATTGTTAGATTCTTCGATAGGTAGTACTTTTCTAGGTTGCAGAAATTAAAAAAGTTATCGCAAGTAATAATTCATACCGAAATATTAAGAAAAGACATAGCCGGTTAAACACTTATAGATGATAGTGTATATATTTCGTTTGTTCTCGTTCTCTTTTCAACACATGTACCTTTTTTCAATTGCCAAGGAAAAAGAATATCACATTTCATACAACTGCAGTCCTGGTTGAACGTGTACTACATTCATAAATAGACGAGATTTGCATGCAAGATAATATTTTATTTTTCCTTCTTTCCTCCGTGCTGCCAGTTCATTTTGCTACATAAAGTTTTTTCTACGTCGATTTTGCCACGTTCAAAACGCCCATAATCGAACGACGTAATCGGGTGTAAATCAAAAGTTATTAAATTATTTCACAAAACGTTATTCTGTCGAATTTTGTTCGATCGTAAAGGGAACAGCGCTTTTCTAAAATTAACTAACTAGCAAACTAAATAACCGCGTTGACAGAGAGATTTATCGGACATCGGAAATTTATGGACACGTTCACGTGGCTCGTGAAATAATGGAAAATGGTGGAATACGAGTTTCGTGTACATGTAAAATAGATAAGGTTCACGGGTCTCAAATTCAGATCTTAATGAAACTTGGTAGGAGTATATTGAGATTTGAAAATAAAAATTTTAGTTTGTGCTGAAATTCACTCTGAGGGGGTGAAATACCCCTTCGAAAATTCGCAGATTTTCAGTTTTCTTCATTTCATTCTTGGACAGAAATAGGAAGATCTTTCAGGACACGTGAATGTTGTATACACAGGGTGTTACATTTAAGCGCCACCCTCTTATCATAGAGCTGATTATAGTAATGTGGAAAAGCAGTTAGCGTAAGTTGTTCATCTTCAACATCCTCTATTGATTTTAAAGCATTTTCAATTGTACAGGGTGTTCCAAATGTGACATTAATATAAGGACTTAGATCTTATGCGACGCACGTACTACATTATATACGAGGATGGGTGTCTATGTTGCAGAGACCTGACCCCCTTACAGTGGCATCATACTTTTGATTTTTTGACATAGGTAACTGCTGGACACTCTGCTCTATACTAATACACTTGGTCCATCAGTGCACCAACATTTCAATAGCCTTCTGAAAAAATGTTTGTCCGAAAATATATATTATATTGATAAAATAATATCTCGACCACTTCTTCGCATTCATAAATCTAAGTTTGGCTAATTTACAACTTATACTGTCGCTAATTACTTATAGGGGAACTAACACATGGGCTGAAAAGTCCCGGGCCTAACAAAGAAAACACGGTTTTTTTCGTTCAAAATTAGCTTTATTCATCAACGTAATCTCCATTAAGAGCAACGCAATCATTCCAGCGCCGCTCTAACATTTCAATACCACCTTTGTAGAACGATTTATCTTTTGCCTCAAAATAGGCCTCAGTTTCAGCAATAACCTCTTTATTCGTGCGAAATTTCTTACTGGCGAGCATTTTTTTGAGGTCTGCGAACAGCCAGTAGTCGCTGGGAGCCAAATCTGGCGAATACGGTGGATGTGGGAGCAATTCGAAGTTCAATTCATGTAGTTTTGCCATTGTTTTGATTGACTTGTTACACGGTGCGTCGTCTTGATGAAACAAAATTTTTTCTTTGCCATATGCGGTCGTTTCTTTGCAATTTCGGCCTTCAAACGCTCCAATAACGCTATATAATATTCACTGTTGATGGTATTTCCTTTCTCAGGATAGTCGATGAATATTACACCACGCACATCCCAAAATACCGAGGCCATAACCTTTCCAGCCGATTGTTGTGCTTTCGGGCGCTTTGGACGAGGTTCACCAGTTGCTGTCCACTCAGATGGCGATCGTTTTGATTCCGGAGTGAAGTGATGGATCCATGTTTCATCCATTGTCACATATCGACGCAAACATTCCGGTTTGTTACGTTTAAACATGGCCAAACACTGAATCATCAACATGTTTTTGTTTTTGGTCAACAGTGAGCAAACGGGGCAGCCACTTTGAACAGAGCTTTCTCATAGTCAAATGCTCATGCAATATAAAGCCAATACGTTCTTTTGATATCTTTACGATGTCAGCTAACTCGCGCAAACGATTTTGTGGATTTTTTTGATGTTTTCTGGTGTTACCGCCTCATTTGGAAGTCCACTGCGTTCTGCATCGTCGGTGTCTCTACGGCCACGTTTGAAGTCAGCAAACCAACGTTTTATTGTTGTTTCTGATGGAGCGGTGTCCCCATAACACTTTTCAAGCCATTGCTTCGCTTGAACGGTATTTTTCCCATCAAGAAGCAGTGTAAAATTAAAACACGAAATTGTTTTTGATCCATTGTTTTGAAAATAACAAAAGTAGCGTGACTCTTATCACAATAACTCACAAACTAATGAATAGAATATGATGAAATTTTAACAGCTGTCTTTTGAAGGTTAGTACTAACTGAGAGAAAGGTGACTGCAATAAAACTAGCGTCATCTATGTGTTAGGCCCGGGACTTTTCAGCCCATGTGTTACAACATTATGTGGAATTATAGAAATTATTTCTAAACCTTTCTGGCTCCATTTTTTCCTATTTTGCCATTTCTAATCAGTAAGCTGTCTAGGGACGGATTCAGTTTACTTCTTCTACTACTGCAAATTTCCAATACATCGTATCAAATTTACTTGTGAACTTGTTTTCACTTATTAATACTTTGTCGACATCGATACAAAAATTCTACTGGTTACATTATTTCTCCTCTTGCGTAAGATGGGATTTAAGTTCGTCAAGAGACCATCGCAGTTTACAACTTGCATACCCTCGGACTTTCATCTTGTCTTCATCTTTATAACCCTCCCTTTTCTCGCACGGATTTCCAAATTACATTTTAGTTTACGACTATGTCGTTACAACATCTCCACGGACCATAAAAACGTCTGTGACAATAAAAACTGCTGAAGTATTCCTCGTAGAGCTTCTACAAAAAAAAAAAAAAGTAGCCCGAAGCAGTACGAATTGAAATAAAGGAATTTAAATTAAATTTTACGCCACACTTTCCTTATTACTGAATTAGTTTTAATATATCTCATCGCCTTTTCTCCCCCTATATCTTTTACGTTCTTGTTAGAAGATACAATTTTCCTAGGAGAGAAAACTAATAACTTTTAGTGTAATAGCGTCTTACCTCCAGAAAAGGTTGGTAATACCGAGCAAATAAAGTTAGTTGCGCTATTCCGTCGCCAGAGGGCCGAGAGAAATATCGCCACTCATATAAACTTTTATATTTAGTTTTTTGTTTTTAGTATGGTTTAAGTGCTTTTGGGGGAAATGTGTCTTTGGTCGAATAGAAAAGTTTGTCACTTTTTGCGATGTAAAAGCTTCTTTGTACGTGATAAAACTGAAGAAGTACAGTTTTTTCGAAAGTATGGTTAGGTAATTCGGACTAAATTTCGTAGAAATTGAATTATGCACGTGTTTCTGTTGCGGAGGATATTTGGAAATTACAATAAAGTGTTCTAATGTATTGTAAAAGTTACGAGAAACCATAGATGGCGCAAACTGGTTAATAAATTTATTGGAGTATCGTATCTACATAATATCAAGTTTGTATCTCAAAGCCTTGTTGTGCTGTGACTAATTCTTGAATTGTGTATCGCAATTATTAATAAAAATGGATCCTGTGGAACAAAGAGCCGTAATAAAATACCTCCAGAAAAAGAACAAGACGCCAACGGGAATTCATAAAGACATTATGGCAACTATTGGTGAGTCTGCAATTTCTTATGGTATAGTCAAACGCTGGTGTCGAGAGTTTAAATGCGGAAGAACATCCTGTGAAAACACTGGTGGTCTTCCCACAACGCCTAGCAACAGACAAAGCCATTAAGAAGGTACACAATATCCTATTGTAAAACCGACGAGTACGCATTACGGACATCGTGGAAGATTCTGGCTTATCATATCATGTGGTGCCGGAATGTTAACCACTGATCAAAAAAGAAATGGGTTGTTGATTTGTAAGCGTCTTTTGGAAAAGTACCAAGCAAACAAAGAGAACTTTCTTAATCGGTATGTGATCATGGATGAGTCATTGGTGCACCACTATGATCCCGAGACCAAAGTGTAAAGTAGAGAGTGGAAACATCACGGTTCTCCTCCTCCATGCAAATTTAAGGTCGTGCCGTGTGCCGGAAAGGTTTTGTTATCTGTGTTCTGGGATGCTCAAGGAATCATCTTGATCGACTATTTGCAAGGAGGATAGAGCATTACAGGGACTTACTATGCACAATTGCTCTCTAAATTGCGAGACGCTATTAAAGAGAAACTCCGAAGAAAGTTCAGGCTCGGTGTGCTGTTTTGTCAGGATAATGCTATGACTGTTGTACACCAAACAGGCTTTGAATTGGTGGAGCAGCCGCCATATTCGCCGAATCTGGCTCCTAGTGATTACAGGCTTACTGGTTTAGAGGGAGACTATGTCTAAAAATTAACAATATAAAGCCACTGTGATTTTGCTGTAAGGGGATCAGGGGTACAGAACAGAAATACACCCTCATACTTTTATGGTTCGTCACTGACAAATATACTCTGACTATTACTTCAGTAAGTAGGCGTGGTCATTTTTAAAAATGAGTGTAGGGGAAAAACCACAATGGTGCTTACTATAATCTAATATAACTATTACAAATGTACTGTGTGCTGGTTGATGTTGATTGTAGTGCCCAGGCACATACAATTGCAAACGAAGTTCTTTTCAGACATTAGCGCCACCTGGTGTCATCTGCTTCAACAACGACCGCAATCTAATTTAGCGTTTACGGTAGCTATTGAACATTTTTGCGATGTACAATTATATTAAAGTTTATATTTTTCTCACGATAAAGGCTATCTTGATAAGAAATCGCCTTTTTATACGTCTCCGCCAACTCCAAAGGATTTAATATCGTGCCCCCATTCTTCCCGATACAGAACGAATAAATTCAATAAATCCAGTTTCAATGAACGAACACATGTCACGCGAAGAAGTTGTGAAGATGACCACCTTTCACACGCTAACGCTGCGAACGCATATTCTCCAATTCAACGAATTTCCTTGGCGACGCGGCGCCATCTGGCGACGAAAGCAGTATATTTGGAACTCGAGGGCACCGGTGCACCGTCGGAATAAGATAGATAAGAGATTCGCTCGGATTCCTCGCTTGGCCCATAAATCCGCCTAATTTAGAGGCACCGGATGAAATGTGGTCTGCGGACCTCTCGCCTTCCCCCGCCATTACTTCCACCACACCCTTTCATCTACACCTCTATTACGTACTTCGCCTCTTACCGTATAGTGGCGGTACAGCTGCATCCGGGAAGTTGCGGATCTCGCCGCCTAGAGGAATCGAGTAAATAGATGGTGTATACGGGGTCCCTGCGCGCAATGCGAGTTATAAATGTGACCTCGAAGTTGTTTGCGACAAACAGATGGCGTCCGGATAGTAAAGATGATTGTGTATGACTTTTATTGTAACCCGAAAAAGTTGATGCCAAAATCTTTTTTTTTTTCCTTTTTATTATTGCACAACGAAACACGTGCAAATTCGACATCGTGGATGCTTCTCTTTATAAACAAGAATATATGACAATGGAAGTCAGTGGTCCAAATCTTCTGTCAACTTCAACATGTTGTTAACTCTTTGTTAGACATCATATTAGCTGGCAATTCTCTATCTGGCAATATTTGTGATGTAAGACTTTGCTAAATATGTATTAAACTTTTCTTATTAAAATGATGTCTCTGGTACTGATCTAACACTAGTAATACCGCAACCAACACATATTCCTGATCACAGACAGATAGTATTCATGCAATATCCACAAAGTAAAGGATATAGACTTTTAGATTTCAGAAAGTCATTGCTCGGGCTAGAGAGAGGCTTGAATTGCAAGGATGGTATCTATTATACATCACAGTGGTACAGCGAGTGGTAGTGGTAGTCCTGCCATTTGGTTCAGCTTTTAAGTTCATCAAACACTGAAAGTACCTTTAACCTTACATAGTAATTCAAAATGTAATAAAAATAAAATGAAATATTTTTTTGAAGTGGTATGAACAAACTCAGATTCGTAACAAGGAAAGGTCTCCGGGTGTCAAATTCAGATTTTAATGAAACTTGGTAGGTAAGTGGAGTATGTTCAGACTGGAAAATAGCAATTATCAGCATGGTCTTGATTAATTCTCTTTATAACTTTTCATTTATGTCATACCGTTGTGCTTGAGTCTTTAATTAAGTTGCAAGCTACTCAATCATTTCACCTCCTCCACCAGTCTCGATAGGATGATTCTTCGGAACAATATAGCTATTAAATTGTTGCTTTAACATTTTGACTTTGCCCATTTCATTCTGTTTAAGCTTAAAGCCAATAAAAATTTCGATAGCGTCTTCATCCATGTTCTATAGCAGTTCTGAACATTGTATCTTTTCTGGTTTGCGAACTAGTTCAACAGCAGTAGCATATGGCTTTTAAAGATGGAAGCAGTTATTCCACTCGTTTATTGATTTAGTCAAAATTGCGTTTTTCAAGGCATCGACTGCTCTTTCTAATGACTGGAACCTTTGACCACGCAGTCCATTCTTGATTTTCGGAAAGGTAAAAAAATCGCAGGAACTTAAGTCCCGACTTTATGAAGGATGGTCTAACAACCCGACGTTTTTCACATTAAAAATTCAATTACCTTGCGAGTGCTGTATACAAACTTGCACTGTCTTCATGGAAGATGATTCCCTTACTCGACGGTGACTTATTGCAAACAAATGGTCGTATACTAATCGGCAGTAATAGTTCTTTGATCTTGTAAAAGAATTGTTGCGACTATGTTTTTGTTCGCCTTTGTGTTTCGTTGTAGCTATAACACTATATGTATCGCGCTGAAACTTTGGATTTAGGTTAACTAAAGATAGAGGCTGATTTTTAGTACTGACATTTGACTAATGGCGCCCTCTATGTCCCAGCATACAACACTTGAAAGATATACCTCGTTTTTAAGTAAAGTGTGTTTTCAATTCAAGCGGACTAATATTGTACAACTAACAACCACGTGTTCGTTTAACTGTGTGTCTTATACTGTCTGTAATTACTACTTTTTAATGGTTATCTGCTAATGACTGCACTACCGGTCAGGTACCGAGCCTAACGCTATCTATAAATCGCGCAATTTAAATTTATACAATAAGTAAGTATACAATACAATAAATTTTACATATAAGAAAGTCTTAACACTCGTATTTCGAATTTTTCAAACTTTCTGCTGTTTGCTTCAGTGCACAAGGGTTGTAAGATTGATCTGTCTACATCCATTCCATTTCGCTTTCGAATTTAATTTTAATTTCTTGGTCTCATGTCTTACTTAATGCTGCCTTGTTACATCGGTTAGGTTAGGAATGGAACAACGGTACGCCTGTGTAAGCCCCTAATGAAACCGAGCTTTAATATTTATGGCTTTTGCCGCAGCGGTACAGGCAACCCAACATACTACTAAGTCATGTGATACACCTATACGACAGCGTCGTTTGATGTGTCACGGACCGCAATCGTAAGATCCCCATCTAAATAAATGCGTGTATTCCAACTCTCCTAAATATCTCGAAATATACACTACAATATGTATTGCTAAGTTCCTCCCACCTTCGAGGAGAACGTAAAAGTTAATACACAAAGCTCTCACAGCGTTTATTACTACACCTTAATACCTTCTTCAATCCTTCACCAGACCGAGCTCAGGAAAGAGACAAAGACGTGAGAATCGCTTCAAGGTAATATCGGTGGACGGAACAAAGAAGATCCGAATCGGAAGCTTCGTAGTTCCGACAGACGATTCTCCCTTGTCTATTACTCATGGAAATCGAAAGAAAAGAAATCCGACGTCGGCTCGCCTTGAAGGGAATACTGACCGACCGACAACTGAACGAAAGAAAGAGAGAGAGCTTTGTCTGGTTAGTAGATAGAATAGAATCAAAAATAGACGTAAGAAGAAGACGAAACCGGTACAAGACTTTGTGCGTTGCGAATTGCTCCGGAATTTTTAATATTCGCCGCCGTATGATCTCTCTCTCCACTTCGTTTTCCTTTTGTCTTTAGACAACGTCGAAGAACGATGGTTCTACACGCCTTATGTAATTGAATTTTAATATTTTTAAATTGCGAATGAGTTTGGTCGGTACGGATATGGGGAATTGTAGTAAAATTAATGTTCTACTTTCGCTTCGTTTAATTATGACGCTAATTTCAGCGAAAAGGAGGTCTTTTTTTAACTACAACTAGAAAAGAAAAGCTACATTGATTATGAAAAGGGTAATCTTGAATACGGATCTTTTATAAATTTGACAAATGGTGTTAACATTTTTGAATAGAATACAATCAAACTAAACAAGTTATTTTGACGCATTTGTAGCATCTAAACCGTTTTTTTGGACAGGATTTGACCCAAGTCCATGTAAAGAATATTGTTGCAAACAAATAGTCATTGCAACGATTGCAAGGACTGTGTGGTTGTACAATTCACAGGTATCGCAGTACATTCCAACGGACACTCATTCTCAAATGTGTTACCGACTGTCTTTATTACATCAAAACATGCATTACCTAACGAATAAAATAGATTCCATTGAGGCTTCCTTGTCTAATAGTAACCGATTACATTTCTAATTGATTGTTACAGAACGCTGGGTTAGATCTGAACATAGGAATAAGGTCTTTTAAGTTTTGCATGCTGGAATATATTGGCTGCCTTACCTCAATCTTTCATTAACCTAAATCAAAAGTTTGCGATACGAATAGTCTTGTAGCTACAATGAACTTTCAAAGTTGACTAGAAGCTCTGAAAATGGTTGGAAAATATTGGATTTACTCATGCGAGTCACAAAATAAGCGACAGTTGTCTGTTTGGGTGTTCCAAGGTGAAGAAAAGCCGACAAAAGTCATCCGTTCTCGAAAAGCGGGTCATGTACTAGCAATTCCTCTACAAGACCAAAGAACTGTTACTGCCGATTGGTATACCACCCCATGTCGTCGCTGAACGTCGAAGAACCAACCCCGACTTTCATCTTTTTTTTTTTCGTCTTCCGCCATACATAGGTGTGAGCACAATTTGAGCAGAATTTAGAACGGCATTGAAGCTACAAAATGCTTCAATGCCGTTCGTATTTTTTCAATTCCCTCCGCTAGTCCGTAGTAGTCAGGCACTTTGGGACACAGTTCGTGAAATCTTTTTTACGTTATGGGGACTTTAGAAATACTGTCTTCATATGAGTCATTAAAGTTTTTACTCGTGGATAACATTTAGGAATCGATTACGACACAAGGTTTAACGCACAGATGTTATATCTTACATGTAACAGATTGCCACTCTCTTCTTAAGAGAGATCGGTCTTAAGGAACGCATGTTAGAGGCATCGTCACTCACAAACATGAAAAGTTGGTACTTTGATACGCGTACTCTATTCACCGTGGCGCGCGCTTCACCCCTCCACATTTCTATTGATGTGTTTCATGTCTCAGTACTATGAAATAAAGGCGTACTATTATTATTATTATTATTATTATTTTTATTATTATTATTGTACTCGAAATAACTAGAAATCGCATGGTACCCTGAAGCTATTTAGTAAAACTTAACTATGTAACAGTATATCCTTCTATAATGACAAACAACGTTTGCAAAATAAAACGAACGTCTTTCTCAAGAAGCTAAACGCACGTAAGACTTTACAGCTAAATCTGCGACCTTGTTCTCCGTCCCGAAATAGACCTAACTGAAGCCGACACCTCTTCGCTCGTCTTAAAACAACGTAAATACATAGTAGCGTCTTCTAATTACCCATCTATGTCATAATTACTTTGCTTGAAGTTGTCTTCGCTCGCGACACACGGCTGCGACGTCGTCTCGGATTCTAGTAATTATAAAGTTACAGGTGTCAGATATATTCCGTTATTTAAAGCGACGGTACGGGACCAGCGTGGGAGGAGGTGGAAACGGGAAAGACAAGAAAGTACGCGGCGTAGCTTTTATATGCTAACGTAAAATTATGATTACACTCCCAAACGCCTTGTTGAGTTAGAAGGTGAAGGTGAGAAAGGAAGTTGAAAATGGAGCTCCGCTGTCGGAGAGGGTACCGTAGAAGTTCACCGTCGAAAAATAATGCGATGCTCCAGTAGCAGCTGTGTACGGCAGAAAATTCAACGTTTTTTTCCGATGTAATATCTCAGGATAGAACACATGATTAATAGTGTAAATGATTATTTTAATTTTGAAGATGAAAGGAGTATCGGAATTACAACAATTGAGTGTAGAAGGGCTAGGGAATCGGCGAGAGATGGTGCACGAAGGTTGTGGATTCATTGGCTGGCAAGAGCAACGTCTTTTATGGACGCTCTAAAAATTTCGCACGTCTACTGTCAATAGTTGTTGTTTAAGAGAGTGTTTTGTGTAGCGAGTCAGGTGGTTTCGTAAAAATGGATAAAATCGAATTTCGTGCAGTGATATAACACTTCTGGATGGCTGGGGAAATGGAAAAGTAAATTCGAAATATTTTGCTAGAGGTCCATGACGGATGTGCTCCATCATTTTCGACTACCAGTTTCTGGGTAAGCGAGCTCAAACGTGATCGCACAAGCATAAGTGACGAACCATGTAGTGAACGCCCAAAAGCCGCTACCAACGATGAAATGGTCGACAAGATTCATGATGTCGTGTTAACCGATTGCCGATTGAAGCTGAAAGAGGTAGCAGAGATTACCGGCGTCTACACGAAATTTTGGGTATTAAAAACGGTTTGGGCGCAATGGGTACCGTTTATTCGCACCGGAGCAAACACGAAATCGGGTGACCATTTCGGAGGATAGCCGAGATCCAACGCAATCCAAGGGATGTCTTCATGCGTTTCGTAACCGTGAATGAAACTTGGATCCACCACTACATACCGGAGACCAAAGAACAGTCGAAGCAATGAACTTTTTCGAGCGAATCGGCTCCGAAGAAAGCAAAGACCGTCCCATTGGCCAGAAAGGTCATAGCGACCATTGTTCTTCGAGTGCTGCAACGAAAAATAAA
Organism: Trypoxylus dichotomus; assembly: GCA_023509865.1. Lineage (NCBI taxonomy): Eukaryota > Metazoa > Arthropoda > Insecta > Coleoptera > Scarabaeidae > Trypoxylus > Trypoxylus dichotomus. The sequence continues at coordinate 73,103,833 of CM042076.1, read as the reverse complement.
GGTCCACACCAGTACCGTGTTTTTCTTGTCGATTCCGGAAACATTTCGGCTCGCCCTCGTATAACGCAAACTCTATCCGTACGTGTAAGCGAAATCTGTCATTTCACGGCGAAGTTTGAATTCGGGGTTGACCGCAATTCTCGGAGTCCGATCTCGTTTAATTGTGTTATATAATGTGTGTGTCACCGTGCGAAACATGGGTTCGAACGGCGACCAACCATTCCAACTCCTAATCCAACATAAGGACAAACGTTGAATGACGCCATAATTCCCACTTCAGCAAATTAGGAATTAACGCCTACTCGGACCGTCGCCTAATATTATTTCTTGTCAGCCACTCGCTGAGAAATGGAAGCGGAAACCTTTGCTTTTACCTGATTTGCCCGATTCACCTCTCCGTCCCACTTCTCACCGTCGGTTTCCGTTTTTGGGGTCTACGGATTTCGGTCGTATGAAATTTCCGGATTGTCACGTTAGGATGGTAAGTAGCCAGCCAATTAGCTAATTTAGAACGCCTACTATGATAGAAATAGAATTTCGTGCCTTGAACTACAAAGTCTTGCAATAATTATTTTCGCCGTGTCTTTTTTGTGCGAAATTAATGTTAGAAAAGAACTTGCCCACATAAAATTCTATCTCTATAGCTTCTGAAATAATCCTTGTCGGAAGTTGTTCCCTCGTGTTTATCGTTATTATTTTTTCAAAATTGATTTGGTGTCCAGTCATTAGTACGTGTTGCGCTAAAGCTGAAGTTGTCTATTTTGCTCGTACCGCTAGTTTGTATTCTTCTCTTTCAACACTTATTTGCTTGTTTGCTTGCCATATATAAGAAAGGTTGCAATTCCTGCTATCTCGTACACTGCTTGAGCTTCGAGTAGTATCTTATCCTTCGGATTATTCAGAATTTATCCATTTTTTTTGTCGATGGAAAATATGATTTGGATTTGGATGAGACGGTCTGTGCTCTCTTCGGAGCCTATTCACCCGGAAAAGGTCACTGCTTGGACCGTTCCTTGGTCTCCGGTATATAGTGGTGGATCCAAGTCTCATCCACGGTTGCGAAACACATGAAGAAATCCTTTGGATTGCGTTGGATCCTTGCCAGACACTCCTCTGAAACGATCACCCGATTTTGTTCTTGTTCCTGTTTCGTGCAGGATATGGTCAACGCGTTCTTCTGAGATCTTATCAACCATTGCATCGTTGGTAGCGGTCTTTTGGGTGTCCATCGCATGGTTCGTCACTTGCGCTTGTACAACCACGTCTAAACTCGCTCACGTACAAGCTGATGGTCGTAAATGATGGAGTGCATCCGCCACGAACCTCTAGCATATTTCGAATGTCCACACTCTTAAACAACAACTATCGACAGTAAATGATTCCGGAAACATTTCAGGTTGCCCTCGTATGTTTCGCTTTATTCCGTTAAAACAAATTGCAACGGTATTGACAAATTTATTTTTTATCTCTTGCACGAAAACTATCAAAGTGCTTCTAGCTTAACGCTGCGGATATTCGACGTGACTACGTATTTCTTTTTTCTTCTCTTTCCATTACAATGGTAGAACGGAAAGTTTTGAATTAAGGGTACGGCGTGGATTCAATTTAGGAAAACCATCGATTTCGACGCGCCAGAAGCGAAATAAAAAGCGTACAGGATCGAACGGTGCCGACGTAAATGGCCAATCGGCGGACGTGCACCAAAAAAAAGAGCATAAAAACGCTACCGGGGTGCCATCCGCTTCATTTCGAGATGATGGAATTAATTGCAGGAATCTGGTTTCGACCGAAAATGCGATTAGCCGAAATCGTTTGGAACGTTTTATTCTTCCTTTTTTTGCGTAGAGAGGTGAGAAGTAATATTGTATCGATTGAGGATGAGAGATATTGCAATATCGCGATTTTCCTGTTTAATAAATTATCAGTTTATATAGAAATAAATGTATTGGAGGGATGAAGACAACCTGAATTATAATAAAAATAAATTTAAATGTGCATATTAAAACCTAATACGAGGAAAATTCATTAAATAAGTCACAAACTGCTGTGGGAAAGCTAAAAATAGCCGTAAAGTACTTTCCTACTTGTCACAAGGTGTCAGCACAATCCAGCTTTATGACACTCAAGTGACATTTAACGTACGCGTGCGTAGACAATATTAAAGAAGAAGAGTGGCGTGCTGATGTGCATTTTTTCTGGGCAGCAGAGCTATACGAACTGACAGGCGGACGTGACTGCTGAATCATACTGTAGAGTGTGGTATATGTAATCCTTGAATTAATATATAATTTTTATTTTAATAATAATAATAGATTCATAGTTAGCGAAACGGATACAGTTTGCCACCCTTCTCTCGAGTAACGCTTAAGGATTGCTACTCCCGAGAGGGGGAAACTACATCCGCTTCTTATCGATGTGTCTAACTTTGCTGACAAATGTTTCTTTCTTTTGGCACTAGTTAGCGCCAGGAATATTCACTTGTATCGTAAAGTTAAGTATGGTGATAGAAGCAGTGAGAGAATTACATGTGTTAGCATGAAACTGCTCGAAACCACGCTGATGACGCCGGTGAGGCAGAAACATCCGTCCGTGTGTTAGCGAATTGATTTCACCAATACCACGAGAAAGCTGTACTTACAGCGTTTTCTTATCTTGGTGTTATTTTCTAGGTATTCTTTTAGATGTGTTTACATGTTTGTGTTTATCCGTTAGATTGCGCTACCTGGAGCTTCATCAGAATGCGAATAAACCGGCCCTTAATAATATAATTAATCATAATAAATTCTATATAATTATTTAATAATTTCTTCGGCAATGATTGAAGTTTCATCATAATCGGCGATTTACGCTTGGAGCACCTACTTTAATTCTCATTTACCACATATTGATAAGTGACCTGGTCTAGTTGCGTTTGCAATTCCATCAGATTTTTTTCAAAATAATCCTATGGAAGAAGACCTTAGCATTAAGTGAAAGATAAATCTTTTAATTTAAGACAGATATTATTTTATTAATTAAAAGGACCAAAACCATTCTTCTACAACCTAGAATATATTCGAAATATCCAGCGACTTTCTAGGAATCTTCCTCCTTCAAAAGGGCGATAATCTTCTTCTCAAGCTTACCATCCACCTTAGCGAAATTTTCCAAGGTCCGTTGCTTGACGGTAGGTTCCGTAATACCTTTCATACTCTCAACAACCGCTGCGATGAACCTTTCCCTTTGCGGATCATCGAACACCTTTTCGTACAGCGCCCTTGCCTGAGAAAAATTGTCTTCATCCCCAGTATCGTGCCTGTTAACATCTCCTGAGATTGGAAGCGACGGCGGAGATTTCCTTTCTTTCGGACGAGACTCGGAACTATCGAAAGTATTGGGATAGTAGACCGGAGTATCGCCGAAGTTATTGTAGGCCATCGGCCCGTCTCGCTGGTAATGTTTAACGTTGAAAGGACAATTTATCGGAAGCTGTAAGTAGTTCGCTCCCAAACGGTGTCGTTGCGTATCCCCGTAAGCAAACATTCGCCCGGCCAAGAGTTTATCTGGTGAAGGCTCGATTCCCGGTACCAAGTGCGCTGGAGAAAAAGCTAGTTGTTCGATCTCTGCGAAGTAATTGGTAGGGTTCTTGTCTAAAACGAAGTCTCCAACTGGGTTTAACGGGTATTCGCTTTGCGACCAGACTTTAGTAGCGTCGAAAGGGTTGAAAGGATGTTTCTCAGCAGCATCCGTTGACATGAGTTGAACGTACAAGTTCCACTTTGGAAAACTACCATCGCTAATAGCTTCATAAAGGTCTTCTATAGCGTAATCGGGGGCTCTTCCCGCTATACAAGACGCCTCTTCCGAATTCAAACATTTTACACCGCCCACTGGCTTATAATGAAACTTGCAATAAGTCGGCTGTCCCTGCGAATTCACCATTTTAAAGGCATGGTTACCATAACCGTTCATGTGACGAAAACCGTCCGGAATCCCACGATCCCCGAATAAAATGAAAGCATGATGTACGGATTCCGGTCTCGAACTAAGAAAATCCCAAAAATAATTCGTATCGTGAAGATGCGTAGCCGGATGCCTCTTCTGCGAATGCACCAGGCTCGGGAACATTATAGGATCCCTAATGAAGAACACCGGCATGTTATTCCCGACCAGATCCCAAATGCCTTCCTCCGTATAGAATTTGACGGCGAATCCTCTCGGATCCCTAACGGTATCCGCCGAACCGCTTTCTCCAGCCGTCGTAGAGAATCTTACGGCGATTTTCGTCGTCTTTCCGACTTTCTCGAAGATTTTAGCGGCGCAATATTTCGTAATGTCGTGCGTAACCACGAAATGACCGAACGCGCCCCCGCCTTTCGCATGTACCACCCTTTCCGGTATCCGTTCTCTGTTGAAATGGGCGATTTCATCGATGAACTGGGCGTCCTGTAGAAGCAACGGGCCGCGAGGGCCTACCGTGATGGAGGCGTTCTTCTCGACGATTGGGGCACCCCATCCGGTTGTCACGATGTTCTTTGCGGCGTCACCTTTTTTGAATCGCTTGGGATTGAAATTTGTGGGGGTTCTATATAATGCGTTAAAAAGGGAGTTAGTTCTGTGTCTGTATAGAAGGTCTAGCTTGACAAGTAGCATACTTCAAACAGTATATAGGTGACATCTGTCAAAATAACGAGTCTTGAACGTGGCACTAATCGCCATGGCCATAAATTACTTCCAATTCAGTTTGTAATTCGAGGTAAATAATTGATGGACGGAAAATCCTTTTTAAATAAATTAAGAATGTTATCCTAAAAATTATAACACTAACAGCGTAATAAAATAGCTCTCAGGAAACTGACTCGCTTCAGGCTATGTGTTGTCCTCTGCCAAGCTTACAAGGAAAGGTTCCCGGGTATCAAACACAGACCTTAATGAAACTTGGTTGGTAGTTAGAGTATATTGGGAGTTTCAAAAATTTAAATGCAAATGTTGTACCTTATCAAAAGTTCTTTCAGGACACATGAATGTTGTGCATACAGGAAGTTGTATTTAAGTGCCACCCTCTTATGCTGGAGATGATTATAATAATAAGAAAAATCCTCTTTGCGTTTAAAGCATTTTCAATTATACAGGATGTTCCAAAGGTGTATAATAAGTCACACCTCACGTTACTTACACCAAAACCATCTATATATCATACACGCATGTCTTCTATTAACAAAAACAATCAATAATTAGTAAAATTGCATCAGTTATTGTGCCCCTAATGTACGTAATTCATACAAATGTAAACATGAGATTACACTTGATAACAAATCCTTAGTACTAATAATAATGAATAAAGTATTTATTTTAATGCGTATTTAAATTATGTATGTATTTGGTATGGCAATGAAAGTCGCCAAAAGAAAGGCTTAAAGCATGAAACGTTTTCGTACCAAGAACAACGAATGAATGCAAAAGCATCACATTGAAAACAATGGAGAGATTTTTTTGAGAGATTGGATATATGCTGTTGATCAATTCGATGGTGTGCGGTTTAAATGGTTGAAGAAATTCCAAAGTCGTATCCATATCTACTTCAAAAGTAGTATCGGTTCAATTTTATGTCGATTTACAGGTATTTATCAACCTTCAGCAATGTTAAACGATCCATTAATAATTTAGTAACATTTAGTAATTTTGATTTGATTATAGGACTGTATTAGATGCACTTGTAACACAGCGTTTATATACGATTTCTGCTTGTGTTTGATTTCGTCGAATAGGTATATAAATGTTGTATTACAAAACCACAAACAATGTTAAAGATAAATAATTCGGGTTAATTCTTTTTCCATATTTCTATAATCAACTCTAGCATAAGAGAGTGGCGCTTAAATGCAACACCCTGTATCCACAACATGCATGTGTCAAGAAAGACCTTTCGATAAGGTACAACATTTTTATTTGAGCAGTTGTTCGATCTATTTCGGTTCAAGAATTAAATTAAGAAAACTGAAAGTCTTTGAATTTCACCCCCTCAGAGAGTTTCAGCACAAACAAAAACTTTTCATTACGAAGTCTCGACAGTCTCCACTTACCTATCAAGTTTCATTAAAATCTGAATTTGACACCCACGACCCTTTCTTCGTAAGATCACTGCAACAATGATGCAGCCTCTTAGACCATTCTACTTCGTGGAAAGAGGTGATACATAAACTGCATCCTTCGTGAGTATCTGCAGAAAAAATAAGTCTCAGTATGTGTGAGATCATGAGACCCCGGCGATAAGAAATGAAGCAGGTTTTCGTCGGTCATACGACCTACCCATCATTGTGGTAGTGATTCGTTCAGAATTTATCGAATATTCGAATGCCAACGGGGTGGAGTTCTGTTCATTTGAGGAATAAACCACGATTTGCCATAGAAAGCATTAAAGTTTGAGCTGTCTCTTACATGTTCCGTTGTTACAAAGAGATCTTCTATCTTCCATATGCGAATATTATGTGTATTATCTTTCCTATTCACCTCGAAATTTGTACTCTCTATGTGTAATACATGTATAAGCATCCCTGAAATGTAACCACATCAGAAACTTCCTTTCGTCAAACAGCTAGTTGCTACTAGTATTGCTATATCCCGTAATGGTTTTAGACAGTAACCTTTGAAGTTATAATATACTTGCTTTAACTTCAACGTTGTAATGCCGTTGTATCGACATTTCTCTATCGGCCGATTAAACGTATGCATAGACCGCACGTGGGAAAAGTAAGAAAATCGACAAAATGCAAACAAGCCCTTGCAGAGCTAGCAAAAGGAACAAATGATGCGTTCTAATAAGCCCCGTAATACGTATTGATTTCTATATTATCGAAAACAGATTCAAGAGATTACGTGTAATGAAATTGGTAGACTTTGAAGCGTGTATTTGCAAAGCATTTAATTAGCTTATATTCAGGTAAAAACTATTGAAACTATTGATCCGTTACTAATATTATATATGTAACTGTAGAAAATTGAATCTGTTGATAAGATATATGTATAGCGCATATAACATGAGAATGTGACATTACGTCATCAATTTTTGGCGCCGAAAAAGAATTCAAATTTTATCAGTGGCGTCCACTATTTAAATTCGTGTATACACTACCGCTCAAAAGTGTTTAGGCACTCTCACTGACAGCAAAAATGTTAATAATATTTATTTTTTATGTACAGATACACGTACATGAATAAAAATATATCAAATAAATGTGAAAATTAAAACGTTTAATTTAAATTTTGCTTTCATCTATGTGACCTCCTCTTGATTTAATAATTGCAGCACACAATCGAGGCATTCTCGCAATAAGTTTTGCCAGAGTTTCTTGTGTTATTGAGGTCCAACTCGATTGCAATTTGTTCCACACGTCAGTAGCTGATGTCGGAGCCGATTTCCGTACTTCCCGATCTAGTTCTTCCCATAGTAACTCGATTGGATTCAAGTCGGGGCTCTGGGGAGGCCATTCCATAATTTTGAGAGTTCCTTCCTCTTCTAAATGGCGTAAATAGTCTTTACATAATTTAGAGGAATGTTTTGGGTCATTATCTTGCTGGAAGATAAAATTTTGACCCAAAAGTCGAATTCCGGAAGGTATTGCGTGGTTCTCCAAAATTTCGCGGTAGCCTTCTTTTTTTAATATACCGTCAATTTTCACAATGTCCCCTACACTAGTGCCAGCAAAACAGCCCCAAATGATGATAGAACCTCCACCATGCTTCACGGTAGCAGCAATACACTCTTCTCTGGCACGTTCACCCACAGATCTTCTTACGAATATGCGTCTTCGGGTTCCGAACAGCTCAAATTTGGACTCATCCGTCCATAGGACGTTGTTCCACTCTTCTATGGTCCAGTGTTGGTGTTCACGAGCCCATTTAAGTCGCTTTTGCTTGTTTTGTTTGCGTAGTAATGGCTTTTTCATCGCAATACGTCCATGGAGCACGGCTTTCTGTAGGCGACGTTTGACTGTAGAAACACTGACTAGTTTTTGGCGACCAACATTTAATTCTGCGGTGATTTCCGGGGCTGTTTTGCGTCTATTTAACTTGCTGGTAACTACTATTCTGGGATCATCTTCAGATGTTGTCGCTTTTGGCCTTCGACTCCGTCTCTTATTAAGAAAACTGCCAGTTTCCCGATATTCTTCTACGCTATAGTCAGCCGTAGCGTGGTGTATTTTTATTTTCTTGGCAATTTGTCGATTACTTATGCCACCTTTATGGTAAGCTATTATAAGCGCACGTGTTTCCGTACTAATATCTCTTCGCGGAGGCATTTTAAAAAATTGTCACACGATATTTCGCTCACGACGTGAATAGAGTAACCAGTACCACACTGCAACTGACCATAGGTTACAGATTTCACTATAATCTTCTAGGAAGGTAATTTAAACATTATGACCTACAATCTAACAGATGACTAAATTTACCCAGTAAATTCAGAGGGATTATTATTGTAATTGCACCGCAATAAACAGTTTATGGTCATCCGACCAAGTGCAGGTAAATGATAGTAAACCTTATGCGATATAATGGGTCATTACATTTTAAATACGTATTTCACTTTATTATAATGTTTTTTTGGTAAACATAATACTATATGAATAATCCATGAAAACAGGGGTGCCTAAACACTTTTGAGCGGTAGTGTAACTGAAATATTAAATAATTATTCCTTTTCTGACATCCTAAATATTTGTGCATCTTATTTATTTGTATAGGATAAAGTACATTACAATAATTATGCAATTTTTATGAATTCCTTATTCCTATTTGTTTTAAAAATAGCGCCAGCAATCATGTGTTCTTTCACGAGAATTAAATCGTTAAATTTCGAATAAAAAATGTAAAATTTACTATTTCGAAATATCATTTGATTAACTGCAGACGCATGTATGGAACTATAAATACAATATTTTCATGGAAATATTGATTTTATTTATATATCTTTTGTTGTCCGGCATTAACGCGATTTATAAATATTAATATACGATTTGAAGTGAAACGCAAAATTCGCCGCTATTATATTCCAGTTTAATCCGATAAATTCTATAGAACAACGCGTTTCGCCATTTTGTTCATCTACTCTTTTGTTACTTTGTTTCAATACGCCATCAGCTCGAATGGAAAATTGTAGTACGGATGTAATAATAATCATAGTAACAGTAATAACAATAACGGAAACTAAATACTGAACATGGTAGATTATTAATTTTGAATTTTTATTACTACAAGGGTTGGAGAGAATTGTAGGTGAATTCCGCTGACTGTTCGTTTATTTGTTTTGACGCAAAACTCTAGATTTAGTTAAAATTCAACACATAAGCAGTGTTGTCAGACGTACCGTAATTATGTTTCTTTAAAATGTGTAAAGTGTCAGTTGACTATTAAACATTGGAAAGTTTTGTTAGTGTACACGTGTATTGGGAAGTCTGGCAACACTGCACATAAGAGAAAAATTTAGCTGACTATTCCCGAAAATACCGTGTATTTCAACAAAATTCCTTTTGAGAATAAGGGAGGCATTAATTAATGAATTTCAACGTTATATTTCGAGTTTACGACCGGTTCTCGCTTCAAATATTTTCTCGCCATTTATCAAAGCTATTCTCTCTACGGAGCAAATCAAATAACGACGCCTAAAAAGTATATCACCGTCACAAAATGCGCTTTCTGCATTATTTTATCCTCCTACGTATTTCATGCCGCGAAATTCTCCTTTTGTACCTTCGTTCTCTTGTCGCTTCGGAATATTATATTAAAACGCGGAGATCTGAACTTCACGGCCGCCAAATCCTAGAGGAAACAATGAAAGCAGATTAGACTATATGTTTCTTGGTACACGCGTCTCCGCGGACTAACAAACAATCGTGCTGATTGGAGTATGCGCGGTTCATTTGATGTCATTATCTATTTCGCGATTTCATCGCCAGATTTTAGTTAAGATTTTGGGAGTCTGTTTCGAAAAATGTACGCTATTGAAATGTTATTGCCAGCCAACAGAATGAAACGTCACTGTACACTAAAGGAATTCAACGCCGCCCAAAACTCTATCATATGTATATGCTGTACTCCTAACAGAAGCATATAATGATCTATAGAAAGGATTGTACGAGGGGAGGTCCAGAAGTTCGTGGAATGAAAGGGTTTTAAATAAAATAAAACAATAAATCTATTTTTCCTTTTCAATATAATCACTCTTAAGCACAATACATTTATTAGATCTATAAATTATCTTTACTAAACCATCATAAAAATATTTTTTATCTTTCGCCTAAAAATGGGCCAAAATTGCCTCCTTTACCTCATTGTCGTTGGAAAACTTTCTTCCACGAAAGTCCTTTTTTAAATTGGGGAACAAATAAAAATCACTAGGTACCAGATCTGGACTGTAGGGTGGATGGACTATTGATTGAAAGCCATGCTTGTGCAGAGCAGCCATTGAAACTTTGCTCTTGTGAACCGGCGCATTGTCTTGCAAGAGCAACACACCCTCGGTCAATTTTCCTCGACGTTTTTCCTTGATGGCCTCCTTTAATTTTTCTAATATCGCTGCGTAATATCCTCCCGTTATGCTCCTACCTATTTCTTTGTAATCAATCAATAATATCCCCTCACAATCCCAAAAAACAGTAGCCATCAACTTTCCAGCCGATTCTGACACTTTGAATTTCTTTGGCGGTGGTGTCCCCTTTTTATGCCATTGCCTGGACTCCTGTTTGGACTCAGGCTCAAAGTGATGAACCCATGTTTCATCTCCGGTAACAATCCGCTCCACAATCTGTGCAGGTTTGTCTCCACACAGCTCCAAAAATTGTTTGGACGCACAGACGCGCTGCTGTTTTTGGACACGACGATGCGGGATGAATGAACCAGAGCTTTGTCGTGGTGAAAAAGCATTTTTTTCCACTGCAAACGAGGCCGGTTTTCCTTTAATGCTGTCTTTCCCTTCTACAGATAGTCGATGAGTATGGGTATCCCAGAAAATGGCCGATGGAACGGTCTTTCTTCGGAGCCGATTCTCCCGGAAAAGTCGACTTTAAAGCTTGCAAGTATATATTAGTGAATTCTTTATCTAGAACCTTCCCTTTAACTTTAAGAACTTCACTCTTGCTCGCTCTGTGCTTATACGCAATTCTGGTAATCGTCCTGTACCAGTTCTGTCAAACTTTGCCAAGGTATTTAAAAGAAACCCGATGTATAATCTGCTAGTTATTCTTGCATAAAGAATAACATTTCACTCATTTAGCATGCCTTTATTGAATCTACTGTGACTAATTCTTGTGAATTTACACCGTTCTTGTCACATTATTAACGTACTCAAGTTCATGTTATGTATACTGAATTTGCTAAAGCTTGTGATCGACCCAATCACTGTTTGGATTTAGGAATTCTCTGGTGCATTTGTTTCGATTATATGAGTTTAATAGGCGTCAGTATGTTTTCTTCAATGAATTTAGTTCTTGTTCTTTAAGAGCTCGCCAGAGGCCTAGCCTTGGGGCTTTAGTTTTCATTTTATTTATGAGTCATAGGTATAACGACCTATATCTCATTCCGTGTATTAGTTCACTGATAATTTGAAACTATTTCGCGAGATGTCTTACTTTGGTAGGTCTGTTTTATGAACCTATGTATCTAGATAGTGCGCGTTGAATTATCTAACCCTTAATATACCACCATTACCTTCAACTACAGGCTTGATCAAGTAGTTATCGAATATGCTGAATCTGTATATGCTTCTGGACATTCCAGGAATTTTAATGCTGTTTGCAAATTGCTGTCTGTTATTTAAATGAGAATTAAAGTATTTGACTAAAATTTCTCTCTCTGTTACCTCAATCAACTACCTGAAAACATTCTGAATTCCATCAGCCCACCCGCAAATCATTTCTTATTCTAAATCCTCGCAATTCACCTTCGTTTCCCGTTCCAAACATCGCACTGAACGAACTCGTTACAATTTTCTACATCCTCCACTCAAATTTAAAATTACCGCATTTCCACGTCTCATCCATCCTTCCACAGTTCGGCGTTCTAAATTATAAAGTTTCCCAATCAATCGACAGAACCTCGTTTCTGCCTCATCCTTTGTATGTAACACTTGTACGTAACTTTTTCTATCTGCCGCTATAAACCGTATACCTATCTTTCTCTCTCCATCTGCCGTATTAGTTATTACGTTATTATCTTTATATATTGGCGTAGAAACGGTATTAAATCATAAAGGGATGGCGTTTTCGTGAAACTTCTTCGATAAGGTTAAAATTGACAATCTTGTGAAGGTGGATGGTAGGGGGTGCTGTTCCAAGGACGTGGATGATTGGATTTTTTTTTTGAGCGGTGCTGATGCGCGATTCGATTTTGAACTTGGGACTTGTTTTCGCTAATACGGATTTGTCGGGAATCCGGCAAAGTAGTATTTTCTCTTGTGAATTTGTATTTACTAAACATAATCCGCTTCTGAACCTTATTTTACCAATCACATAATAAATGATTTAATCATTTATTACTTAACGAGAGTTGTGTTATACTGGATGAAAAGCTGCAAGGTAACTGAAAATAGGAAAGACTCCAGCTGTAGCTATACATAAACACGAAGCTGCAGATTTCTTAACATTCGGCGACCCGTCATAGCTCAGCTGAAAGAAAATGAGCGTGATGTTCGTTTTCTTTCGGCTATTAAATAGCTATTGATAATATGAGTAACAGATTAACAACCAATTACCTAGACGAGCTATTGTAAACACCATTTACGTAGTTTGTAAAACTACTAATATTAAATCCAACTTTACATTTGTATTAGTGAAAAGGGAAATAATAACATAATACTTGTTTTTAAAATTCAAAAATTCTGGCAGCGTCCGCAGATCCACCCCAAAATAAAATACCGTATCCAAGAGTAATATTCTGATAAATTTTTAAAAATATAAATAACAAAAATAATTTGATAAATTTTCAAATATAAGTATATACGCAAATGAAGATTTTGACTTTAAAATCGTGTCGTACGGGTCCCAAAGTATTGATATCATGATTTTGAATCGTAACCAAGAGTAATCATATTCTGATAAATTTTCAATGGGGTGCCCCTTTCGATTTTTACATAAAATCGAAGTTACCCAAAATGCGTTAAATTCTATACGCAAATGAAGATTTTGACGTGTAGATTACAGAAAAATAATTTTGCACCTTACTAACTTAAAGGATACAACACCATTACGAAGAAGTAACGTCATTTTTGACATGTGCCATATAGTTTCTGAATCAAGTACAGACAAACAAAACAAACACCATCTATTTCGACTTTAGAATCGTATTCTGTGTGTCCCAAAGTATTGATATCACGATTTTGAACCGTATCCAAGAGTAATCATCTTTTGATAAATCTTCGATTTTTGCAAAAAATTAAAGATACCCAAAGCGGGTTAATATCTATATGGAAATGAAGATTTTGAGCTGTAGATTGTAGAAAAATAATTTTTCACTCTGAATATTTACTACCTTAAAAGTTACAGGACTATTACAACGAAGTAACTTCATTTCTGACAAGTGCCATAAGGTGTCTGTATCAAGTGCAGATAAACAAAACAAATTCCATCTATTTCGGCTTTAAAATCGGGTCCTACGCATCTCAAAGGATTGATATCGCGATTTTAAACCGTATCCAAGAGCAATCATATTTTAGCGTTTTTATCTTGCTGAAATTGCTATCGTATTATTATAGTTCTTCCTACAATTTGCCGGAATCACATTAAATGATACGCAATGAACATAAAAAAGTAAACTTTTATACAACGCAACACAGGAAAAGGAAACAAACAAATCTAACTTCTATAGAAACAAGGAGAAGGAAACAAAAGTGTGCGAAAAACCCAGCTCACATCGCAGAATCTAGTACAGGACTGGCAATCCGCCAAAACGGTAAAACATTTTTCAATTGTCTTTTCCTCGTCCCAGTGACCTCGGTTTTTTTTTCCCGTTCCGAAACGTAAATCCATCTGATTGGCAGGCGAATTTAAATTCATGAGGAAACAATAGCGGCATCTATCCTCTGGATACGTTCGAAACGTTTCGCGTTATACGTATGTTGTACAACCCGACCGTTTTCCCCAAATAAACGAACGTCGATTTTTTTGCCGTATCGCTATACATGTACAATGTACTATGTCATAGCCGTCGTGATATTTGTGTATTTCCATTGGATATGTTATTCATCCCGATGCGTGTCGAACTCGTTATTTTACCGGGACTCCGATAAATGGAGGGATATCTGTCACCCGTGACGGACGTTAATATATTCCCCAAAACTAGTTCCATTTAGGGATAAACGTTTCACGGGAATTTTTATGCACGTTTTGCGTATAATGGAGACGTGATTGGCATATGTTACGCGAGTGCACACTACCTGGAGTTTGTACGTAAAATATAATGCAGGAGGTATTTTAAAGTTGTTAGTTACATTATGTAATCTGTGCCGACCTCAAATGAAGTTTATTATACCTAACTGCATTAACCTGCGTTAACAGGTCGTAAAATTTATAATGTAAGTAGATGATACCAACTAATAATAAGTTTTTATTTAACAACCAATTAGGAACTAACACATCATGAAATTAAACACCATCATTATGAGTAAGAAGATTTATTCAACTGCAAATGACGCTGATAATTGTTTGACAGTTGTACAGTCTGCAACAAAAGTATAAGACACTATATTTATTAAACAAATTTCATTGTTTTGTTAAGCATATCAAGTTTAGATATTTTTTTCCATATATTATAAACAAATTTCAGTATCACCAAAGATAAAGACGCTGCTAAATACAGCAATTCTCATGGTATTGGTGAAATCAATTCAGGAGAAAGACATGTGAACAGACATAAAACGCTAACATAAGGACATGTATCTGCCTACCCGGCGTGGTTTCCAGCGGTTTTATGATCGAGACATTGACATTCCCTCTCTGCTACTATCGCCATATCTAACGCTACAATTCAAGTGATTATTCTTGGCGCTAACTAGTGCCAAAAGAATGAAACACTTGTCTGCAAAGTCAGACACAGCGAGAAGAAACGGGTAGAGTTGGTAATACGTGGATTACTAGTCCCGAGAGGGCGTTCGCACCAAAGACTTACCATAACGTATTTAAAACACATATAAAGGAAAGCCTAGAAAATAACACCAAAGAAAAAGACGCTGTTAAGCACAGCTTTTCTCATTGTATTGGTGAAATCATTCACATTCTAGGCATTCCTTTAGATGCGTTTTAAATACGTCATGGTGAGCCTGAGCCGCACATTATCCGTTTTGCAGTTACACAACTGCGTGCGATGCCGAATCCCTTCCCATCGCTAAATCCACCCCAACCTCGAAATGATAGGAATTTATTGTTTTTGCGGGTTAAAAAGCGACCTCTAGCACCACTTAAACGTAGAAAATTTACGGCGTCGAATTTATTTATTTATTTTTATGACGGTCGCGTTGGCTAGTCGCCTCTGTCAACGCTAGAGAGCGTGCACGTCGCTATTACGGATGATAACCCTTGCAGGACGAACGAACTAATGGTTTTTTCAACCGTGTATGAGGCTTTTTTTTGTAATTTTTGTAGGAGCTGTCGCAGTGTATTGTTATATATTTTATAAAATAAAACGCGTGTAGATGAGTGGTATTTCAATGCGTCGGCTCGAAAATTATGATTGTAATTTTTACTAAAATATGAATAGCGTGCAGTATAGATTGTGTGATTAATGAATTTTTATTTTCGGAATAATTTTGCTCTAATTTTATCTAGATATTTTACTGCCCTCTTAAAATAAATTGTCAATTCAACTCATCATTTGTTCATTATATTTTATGAATGTTTTTTCCAATAATAGTTTAGATGAAAAGTAATTCATCCACACTCATTTTGGAGAAGAAGTTGTAAGGCGATTATTAATACCCAATACTAAAGGAGTGCTTCAATGAACTTGCGATCAGAAACATTTACTACAAAAGATAGAATTATTATTACAAGTATTGCACTGTCCAATATGTTTCAACACATTTCTTTTATTCTAAAATCAATTAAATTAAATATTGAACAATCGTGAGCTATACAATTATGTAGGCGGTCATGACAGTTGCCCCTTATTAATATAAGAGTTTTATCGAAACTAAACGTGTTCGACCATGTATTCATTAAGACTTTTAACATCACTTTTCGACGTAGATGCTACCCTAAGATTTTAACGGTAAAGTCCTAGAACGTCCTGTACATATACAGGGTACTTCATGACAACGGCATCAGACCATTAGACATGTCTTTAAATGTAATGAAATTATCATTTTGAAATTTTGGCGAACGATATTCTCAAGAGACTTCTAATTTCATGGCCCCTTAATTAAACTCAAGACGGATATGAACCTCATTATTTCAAATACAATACCCTGTATATTATTGATTTTTTAAATAGAAATGTTGATAATATAACAATTCTGAAAAATTAATTTTCATTTCTAAAAATTTTGACGAATGCATAAACATTTTTATCGTTTATATCATTTCAATATGTTTATTAACAAGAATGAGATCCTACTTATTGCCACAAGCACATTTCAAAAGTATTATGCAGAGTTTATCGAATTTGTAGTTGGATTTAGATATACGGAATGAAATACAGCTGCGAGCAAATGTTTTAGGCAGGGTAACTCTTTTAGCCTTACGATAAGACGAGAATCTCAAAACTAACACATAATTCAGTTTATAAGGTTCTTTTATTAAATAAATCAGTATTTATTGCAGCTTTCTCTTCCTAAAGGCTACTTTATTACAGCTTTAATATTTTTAGGCATAGTAGCTATCACTTTATAACATGTTTCTGGGGAAATAGACGCCCATTCCATAAACACTGTTTGCTTTAGGGCTTCTTTAGAGGCATGGTTGTATTTACGAACCCCGTCCTTCAATATATGCCATAGATTTTCAATAGGCGAGAGGTCAGGCGATTGTGGGGGCCAGTCCAAAATCTTCACTTGGTTATCAGTAAAATCACTTCATTACAGGTCGAACCTTGTGGCAAGGGGCATTGTCTTGCTGAAAGTAATACTCCTCTGAGTCCATATCATAAAATCTGACAATTGATGGTTCGAGAGCCTCTTCCAACATCCCGACGTAGCGTGCCCCATCATGCGGCCCTCGTACACATGGACTTCCCCTACACCTTGTGCAGACATACACCGCCAAATCATAATGCTTCCACCGCCGTGTTTAACAGTAGGTAAAATACACTCTGGGGAAAATGCTTCGCCGGACCTCCTCCGAACATAACTTGCTCTGGAAACGCTGTGCACCTGCACAGAATATACGAAGGACGTTAACTTTTTGAATATTTCTATTTTGGTGAGAAAAGTAGGGGCGCTGAGTTCAATTATGTATATTGCAAGGATTATGAAATATTTTTAAGCACTTACTTAGATTCATAGGAACAAAGTACTTTGGTCCAGTCATCTACAGTCCAATGTCGGTACTTCTTTGCCTAGGTAATGCGTTGCTTGCGGTGTAGCTCGGTCAGGAAAGGCTTGTGTCGCGGTTTCCGCGCACGTAAATTCGCCGCAGTTAACCTTCTTCTTACCATATGCACGGAGATTGGTGCGTCTCATTGAGCGCGGAGCTCTGCAGAAATCGCTATCGCGGATTTGTGCCTATCCCGGCGCGCGATAAGCTCTATCAATCGTTCTTCTCGCACAGTCGTTACACGTTTTCTACCGCTCTTGGGTAGATTATGATACTCTCCAGTCCTTTGGTAGCGGCTAATTGTGTTTTGCACTGCACTACGCGAACATTTTATTGTCTTAGCAATTTTTATTTGTGACAATCCTTGTTTGTGTAATAAAATTATCTGGTCTCATAAAGCCTGAGATATTTTGGGGCTTTTTGGCATATTGTGTATACACAAACTTACAAAAGAAGGTCCGCACTCTGAACTTTTGAAACCGACAAACGGCGTTTCTTTCTTTACGGACAATATATTACTCAACCTAAATATTTTAATTTCTGTCTTATATAGCTTCGTAATTTATATTTTCTAGGAATTTCTACTTTAGATAACGACCAGGTATAGATTCGCAGTACCCTTGTTCTAAGAAGCGCTACCTGCTGCGCGAAATACATGTTTGATTAGGGTGTCTATAACATTTGCTCGCAGCTGTATGTCTAAATTCTATTTTCTCAAGTAGAATGTATACAAATAGTGAAGCTAATGTTTGAACAGGATTTTCCAAACTCTCAGTATAAATTTTTTGAGATTTATATGTGACAACAAGTAGTGGAGTGATGTTGTCAACAAATATTTCAAAACTTAGGTGCTTGATACCTAAAGAAAATGCATTTGTTTAAAACTGTTCACCTGGGAAAATTTCCAGAAAAAAATAATTTGTCAAAGTTGTTATATTTTAGATCTGTGGTGTGTTTATTTGATATAAGAAAGTTCATAACATAACAAATCATTAATTAATTTATTTTAATTGATTTAAATTTATAACAAAAGAAATATAAATACAGGGTGACTTTGAAATAAAATAAAAAAGTACAGAGAATGAAAATATATATAGAACATAAATCCAAGAAAATTCGAGTCAATAACGATGAAAACGTCAAAATTAGAAAATCCTAGGAAATTATAATATGTGCAGCCTATGGATCCACAATAACATAGCTCTCGATGTTATAAAGCTACAAGATAACACTGTCCAGCTTTCAAACGACATGCTCAAAGACGATTAACATGCGTACTTAGGAATATTTTTAGACATTTTTGTTTTAAGTATGTATGTTTATCACCTTGTTCACATCTTCTATGCGTCTGAACGAATTCTCTGTCAAATTGACAACTAATCGTAACTGAAAATAGTACAAGTTACGACAAAAGCTTTATTGGAATAGGCTACTAGAGTGTAAAATTTATTTGAACGCTTTCTGCAATATTGTTTTCTCCTGCCTTGAAAGAATGCGAGTTCTCCTCCTCGTTTGAACGAGTTTTCAAAATATGAGGTGCTGATATACCTTCTTAGTTTCACGAAATTAAATAACTAATGCTGTGTGAACTCATTTATTTTTCGCTGCTTTAACGGTCGAAATTATGCTGTGTTCTGATTGACGTTGTGTTATGATCTGAATGAAATTTCGCTGTATTCCGAATGAAGTCATATAGTGTTCTTTTGTTGAAAGTTCTCTGGTTATCTGACGATGATATAACAGTCGTTGGAATTTTCGCAAAATATTTTGACTTTAAGTGTAATAAAATTAGATCTTTGCATCGTTCATACTTTTATATTTGATTTCGTGGACACCCTGTATACTCAATACAACACCAAAATACTTCACTATCTCCCTAACTACAACATTGACTGAATTACAGTTCAGCATTACTGCTGAAGATGTGAACTATTGTAGTTAAAGAGATCGTTGAAGTATTTCAGAGTACCAGTGTCACAGTGTTCGGGTTTGGTGATTTAATACGGAACAAAGTTTATTAAACAAAGAAAATACCTTCATTTTACATGAAAACTTTTTGGGGAGCATCGATAGTTTTCTTTTTGTTATGTACATCATCATACAAGCAGCTGTGTTAATGAATATTCATAAACTTCAAAACTTAGCACTTTGGACATATATATACAGGGAGTTTTCTTACATTTTAATATATAACTCATCGTTAATTGTAATCCTATGCGAAAGTTTAAATCGCTTAAATGTACGTGAATTTAGTATGAAGAAAAACCAAACTATTAT
Source organism: Trypoxylus dichotomus (assembly GCA_023509865.1). Taxonomy (NCBI): domain Eukaryota; kingdom Metazoa; phylum Arthropoda; class Insecta; order Coleoptera; family Scarabaeidae; genus Trypoxylus; species Trypoxylus dichotomus. Next base: position 73,084,058 of record CM042076.1, on the reverse strand, counting down.
AAATCAAAAGCAATTGAATTATAAATTAAAAGCGCATATAGAGTACGGACTTGTACCGTGCAAATATAACTGTTTTAATGAATACGTAGGCTTCCACGGCCAGAGTTAGTAATAAACGAACTTCTTCCGGAATTACATCGTATCATGATGAGATATATGTAAAAATAAGAAATAAGAATAAGAGGAGAAAGAAAAAAGAAAATTAAGTAGAAAAGAAACAAAAAGATAAAAAGAAGAAGAATGATAGGGGAGAGGACGTGAAAAGAATAAGAGAAGGAAGGAGAGACAGAAGGGAGGGGGAAGAGACGAAGGAAAAAGGAAAAAGAAAGACCCAACCTCTTTTGGTCTCTTTCCTTCTCTTATTCTTTTTACGTCCCTCCCCCCCTCATTCTTTTTCTCTTCTTTTTTTTCTTCTTTTTTTTCTTCTTATTTTTCTTTTTTCTTTCTCCTCTTACTCTTATTTCTTTTTATATATATCCTGAGGTAGTCCGTTTATTAGTAACTGTTTTAATTTGAATTAATAAGAACTATGAAGAACATTACTAGTTACTGGTACTAGAGATTTACATAAATAAAGGAAAATCATAATTTGTGGCTAATCAAGACCGTACTTGTAAGTTGAAATTCTAATATAATACTCTAAAAAAAAAGTAACAAAATAACCCGAAAATTGCATGTTACACTCGCACACCAACATCTCCCATCTCGACACACGCTCACACCTTCTAACCACCTCTCTCTAACACATATATGTTCTTCCTTCTCCCCCGTCTAGTTGCGGCGAAGGCCGGGTGATGTCGCCCGACAACAAGGACTGCATGGACAAAGACGAATGCCTCGACCTGCCCTGCCTCAATCACGGCACCTGCATCAACCAGGAGCCGCGTCTCCGGTACAAGTGCATCTGTCCGGATGGTTTTTCGGGCGAGAATTGCGAGCTCACACAAGAGAGCCACAAGCTCAAGCTCAGCATGGGCGCCCTGGCCGCCATACTTGTCTGTTTGCTCATCATACTAAGTGAGCGACGCTTTTACAAAGATACAACGCGTTAGGCGTTTAGAGAATGCCCTTTAGATCTTGCCCGAGTTGATTTAATTAGTTTTGCTTGCGAATGTGGTTGTTTGCGGCTTTTAGTGGTGTTTAGAGTAGGTTTTCGTTTGCTCTGGAACAAGTTAAAGGATGAGCGTTTAAAGTTAAACTTTATACATTTTTTTTGCAAATATATTTTGACTTATGCTAGTAGCTTCAAAAGTAGAAACTACTCAACGTGTTTTTCAGCTGTTACCATTTTGCCCGAGAAAGAAGTAGGTTCATAAAGAATTTGAATGTAACCATGGTCAAATTGATTATATTTAGAATATACTCTGCACTTTATAAGTGGATCAACATTGTCATTTAAGGAGAACTACAAGAATTTTCGATTCTCTGATAAATAACCAAAGTTTTTCCGATTTGACCATTATCCAGCTGGTATTTATCATCTGTTATGGTGAAGTGCAAACATTGATGGTATGAATTTGAAAAGAAGCACTGGTCGTGATATAGCTTCAAGTTTATTTACTACAAAATATAAAATTGTACAGCAATTATTCAACAATGGAATTTTCGCAGATTTTCAGAAAGTGACAGATGATACTCACTTTCGGGTCCAACAATAATAGTTTCATCACCAATTATGAGGGTTCGATGTTTTGACCAATTAACTATTGAATTGTTTGGATCACATGCCACATGCCCGTTTATCTCAATAAAACAGACGTCCATTTACTTTGAGGTGCTTCTGGCAGCTTCAGTAAACTACTCGAATTGATGGTAACACATGGGCTGAAAAGTCCCGGGCCTAACAAAGAAAACACGGTTTTTTTGGTTCAAAATTAGCTTTATTCATCAACGTAATCTCCATCAAGAGCAACGCAATCATTCCAGCGCCGCTCTAACATTTCAATACCACTTTTATAGAACGATTTATCTTTTGCCTCAAAAGAGGCCTCAGTTTCAGCGATAACCTCTTCATTCGTGCGAAATTTCTTACCGGCGAGCATTTCTTTGAGGTCTGCGAACAGCCAGTAGTCGCTGGGAGCCAAATCTGGCGAATACGGTGGATGTGGGAGCAATTCGAAGTTCAATTCATGTAGGTTTGCCATTGTTTTGATTGACTTGTGACACGGTGCGTTGTCTTGATGAAACAAATTTTTTTCTTTGCCATATGCGGTCGTTTCGTTGCAATTTCGGCCGTCAAAAGCTCCAAAAACACAAGATAATATTAACTGTTGATGGGATTTCCTTTCTCAAGATAGTCGATGAATATTACACCACGCACATCCCAAAATACCGAGGCCATAACCTTTCCAGCCGATTGTTGTGCTTTCGGGCGCTTTGGACGAGGTTCACCAGTTGCTGTCCACTCAGATGACGATCGTTTTGATTCCGGAGTGAAGTGATGGATCCATGTTTCATCCATTGTCACATATCGACGCAAAAATTCCGGTTTGTTCGGTTTGTTACGTTTAAACATGGCCAAACACTGCTCAGAATCATCAACACGTTCTTGTTTTTGGTCAACAGTGAGCAAACTCGGCATCCACTTTGAACAGAGCTTTCTCATAGTCAAATGCTCATGCAATATAAAGCCAATACGTTCCTTTGATATCTTTACGATGTCAGCTAACTCACGCAACTTCACTTTTCGATCATTCAAAACGATTTTGTGGATTTTTTTGATGTTTTCTGGTGTTACCGCCTCATTTGGACGTCCACTGCGTTCTGCATCATCGGTGTCTCTACGACCACGTTTGAAGTCAGCAAACCAACGTTTTATTGTTGTTTCTGATGGAGCGGAGTCCCCATAACACTTTTCAAGGCATTGCTTCGCTTGAACGGTATTTTTTCCCATCAAGAAGCAGTGTAAAATTAAAACACGAAATTGTTTTTGATCCATTGTTTTGAAAATAACAAAAGAAGCGTGACTCTTTGCACAATAACTCACAAACTAATGAATAGAATATCATGAAATTTTAGCAGCTGTCTTTCGAAGGTTAGTACTAACTGAGAGAAAGGTGACTGCAATAAAACTAGCGTCATCTATGTGTTAGGCCCGGGACTTTTCAGCCTATGTGTTATTTGATCATTTACACGTTAACAGAATTTATAATTCGGGTACACCATGGTTTCACCACACAGTATTTAGTCACTACTAATCTTACGCTATACATCAATACCTAATACACTGAGAAAATTATAGTGTTTCGGTGCGCGTTGCAGAGACCTGCAATGGATTAAATCTTACCTCATCAATAAGATTACAAACTGCCTCTAGGCTCCCACATAGGACCTTCACTCTTTCCTTTAATATTCTCCAATGATATTAAAGAATTTTTATACATTCTGAATTTCTTCTAACGATCTGAAAATATTTACAAAAATTAAGACAACACCAGATCCTAAGGGTCTTCAAATGGATCTTGATTGAATTGTCTGCAGATAATTTTTACCCTTGTCCGTAGCTCCGTTGTATCTTGACAATTATTGGGTGGTGCATTTGTGCGGGGTATTGAGGAGGTGAATGATCTTACGGCTGCTATCGATTCAAAAATGTTAATTCAGTCTCATACGAAGTCGATGATTCAGAAAAATTATCTCATGCTTCGATTTACTTAAAAATCAACTCATAGTCTTAGTACTGTTGATAATCTGAACGCGTTGGGAATAGACTACAATAAGTTTCTGTCATGTGGAATCATTGCTGTCTTAAATATATCAATCGAATAAGGTATATATACTAATAAAATGACGATTTCCTTTGCACTTAACTAAATTTCAAATTTTTGAAAAAATATCGGTTATGGTAGGATTTGAACCCACGACCTCTCTATAACTGAGAAAATATGTGCTGACTACTACACCACGAAACTTCAAGTCACTTTAGTCTCTAAATTATTAATTCAGCAATTTATTTTCTCATTATCTACTTTCTCTTTATAAATTGCTTAAATTATCCTCCCAAATTGATATAGATCTGTTTTATACTAATACATGCAACACCAATGCATCCAAAACTTCAGTTATTTAGAGGAGCAGTTTTTCATCTGCGACAACGCTAGGAATATGTTACTTTTTCACGGCACCCCCACCAGATCATTTCTGCTTTTTTAACTAGTATACTTTACTTGGATCTTAAATCATTCTTAGCTGTTGAATTTTGGCAGAATTCAGAATTTTCGGCTTTGTAAGGTAAGTTCATTTCATCATGAAGTTCCAGCGCACCTGTTTAAGAGTTTGTCCCTTAAAAACTAACGAATTTCACAAAGCAGTAGTAAATGAATCCAAACCCATTTCTTGGCAGAATTTTGCTAATATACTGAACTTTACTGCGTGTTACTGGTTAAGGTTTCTAAATAAAACATATATATATATACATAATAGCTAGTTATTCCAATGGAATATCGCCGCTTCTAAAGCTTTTTAGGGTTTAAATCTTCTCGTATATGTCTCTCCATGTGTTTCTGTCTTCGGTTTAAATCTTCTCGTATATGTCTCTCCATGTGTTTCTGTCTTCGGTCTTCTCCTGCCATCTGTAGACGCCAACTCCACCAACGTCCGCCTTCACCTGCTGCAGCCAAGTAGTTCTGGGTCGCCCTCGTCTTTTTCTTCCCCCCGGTTGCAACTCCAGGATATTGTAGATTGTAGTTTTGTTCCCATCTCTTCACACATGTCCCAACCATCTTACACTCTGGCGCTTTCTTCTGACCACGTCCTGTATTCGTTAATGTTAATTTTTATCGGGTCTAGTATGATACTTAATGTTCTTCGTTCTTGTATTCTCAGATCTTCTTCTTGCTTTTTTGTCATTGTTATTGTTTCTGCCGCGTAAAAGATTTATTGTTCTTAACACATATTCCAGTGCCAGGTTGAATAATGCTGTCGACTGTGAATCTCCCTTTATTTATTTCAAATTCTTCCGTCTCTTCCTTTTGTGTCCTTATAATTGCTCTTATATTTAAAATGAAACAGCCTTCTAAATTATGGTAATTGACTGCATTTTGTTACGTCGTAATAGCCAAAAGAAAAAACTGAATACCCTTCGTGCAATCGCAATTTGCGCAAAACAAAACACTTACACCGAACCCCTGAGTATTTTCTTCGCGAACAAAAACAACAAAACCGATTCGCACCTAAATCTCTCCATCTACGCGATCTTAAAGGATCCAGCTTTGCCGTAAATCGAACGCCATACTCCTACCTTAACGGTCAAGCCGTATAGCCTCCTCGAGTCTCTCATACGTACGTATCGACGATTTCGAATTTACACGAAGAAAACGGTCAATTGAAACTTTACAGCTGGCCGAGAAGTAAATAAATAAGAACGTGATTTAGTTCCCCGTTCGAAATCGGCGATCTGTTTCGAAGATACGAAAGCGTCACGTTACTCTTTCGAGTTTATTTACCTTTAGGATTCGATGTATGGCGTAGAGGATACGAAAAATCGTAGCCATTGGCACGCTGTGAACGCGATGTTTTAGATTGCCCAGGGGATTTCCAGTTGCTTTGAACGATTAACTAGTGTACGTTGCATGCCTTGGGACTGCTTGGATTTTATGTGAATATGTGCAGGAATTTTTGTGCTTGTTTCTACACCATTTTTGTGTATTTTTTGCAAGGTGGATAGTGATACGATTAAAAAGGTTTTTTTTCCAAATTAATACAATGAGAGGTGATCTTGAATTAATTGTAGTTATTCTAATACGAGGGCAATCCCAAAAAGTAGATCTGCGATTTTTTGGGACGTAGAGAAAGTTTTAATACGGTTGTTGGCAATACTGTTGTGAGTGGTGCCTTCTCCGCTACCACATAAGCACGCAGGCACTTCGCTCGGCTGCTCAGTCTTGGCTTGGTAGCCATTCGAAATGGAGCTCCCGATAAACGTTACCGCCAAGTGCGAAGTGCGCGCAGTTATTCGATTTTTGAACGCAAAAGGAGTCAAACCGGTTGAAATTCACCGCCTATTGACGGAAGTGTATGGACAGTCGTGCATGGATGTCAAAAACGTTCGCAAGTGGTGTAGAGAGTTTATAGCCGGTCGTACTGAAATTCATGACGAAGAAAGGAACGGGAGGCCGTCAATTGCCGACGAGACAATCGCGAAAGTTGAGGAACTCATGCGTAAAGATCGGAGGATCACTCTGGATGCTCTCTGCATTTTGGTTCCTGAGGTTTCCAGAAGCACCATCCACAGGATTTTAACGGAAAAGTTACAATATCGAAAGGTGTGTGCAAGATGGGTGCCGCGTATGCCGACAGAGGACCACAAACGGCAACGGGTTGATTCTTCCCGCGAATTTCTTCACCGCTATGGAGACGAAAAGTACAACTTCTTGGATTCGATTGTCACGGATGACGAAACCTGGGCATTCCACTTTACACCTGAGACAAAACAACAGTCGCGGCGAGTGGCGGCATCCCTCTTCGCCCAAGCCACGAAAATTCAAGCAAACACAATCTGCCGGTAAAGTCATGGCAACTGTGTTTTGGGACAGGAAGGGGGTACTGTTGGTCGTCTTTCTGCCTGCTGGGACAACAGTCAACGCTGACAGGTACTGTGAAACACTGAAGAAACTCAGAAGGGCAATTCAGAACCGGAGAAGAGGGATGTTGAGCAAGGGTGTAAGCATTTTCCACGACAACGCCCGTCCTCACGTCGCCCGTCAAACCGTCATCACACACCCGACTTGGCACCCAGCGATTTCCACCTGTTCCCTAAGTTGAAGGAACATTTGTCTGGACGGCGGTTCTGCTCCGATGAGGATGTGGAAGATGAGGTTCAACGCTTCCTAAAGGGTATGGCGGCAAGCTGATATGACATGGGCATTGTAAAATTGCCACAGCGTCTACAAAATTGCATCGACCGAAATGGCGATTATGTTGAAAAATAAAGCATTCTTCAATCTTTAAAGTGATGTAGCAATTATGGAAAATAAACGGTTCTTTGTATATCTAAAAATATAGGAGACCTTTTTTTTTTGGGATTGCCCTCGTAATAACATAACAACTTTTCGGTGACAATTTCACATTATTAGAGCTTAAATAAGTATAGAAGATATTATATACGATAGATACAGAACCTTCCCGATTTTTAATAGAAATCTTTTTCGGGTTTTGTCGTGTATTCACTCTTTTTACTTCACGTTTCGCTGATGATGCTGTCAGCTTCTTCAGAAAGTTTCTAAAGACTGGTGTTGTTGTCTCTTGCTTCTCGAACTCGTACGAAACCAACCACACCTACAACACTGGCAAATGTTTAAAAGAAAACCTCTGAATTCCTCAAATAAGTTTTGAGACAATACATAACAACGCGTTTATCCAAATCCTAAAAATATATAATCATATTCCTCAGAACAATAAAAGTGAAAACTAGAAGAGGCTCAAAAATAACCTGAAGACATATTTTCATTATTCTTTCCGATACTATAGAATGATACAAACAGAAACAACACATTACTATGTCTCAATATTACTTCACACATCATCTGCACAATTGCTGCATAGATGAAACTTTGCGAAACTTTTGCTAGGCTGTATTCAATGCGTGACCTAATAGCGTTAGTTTTGTATTCTAAACTTACAACCCTTCTTTTTCACCTTCTATTGCTTCTAATACTTCTTTCCGTGTAAGCATATATATCTCATCTACAAATTCTGCGGAATGTGGTCTGTATAGAGGCAAAGATTGTAAGGTTGTATGAGTTTCCAGTGAAAATGATGTCTCCCTTTCAGCATCAAGAAAGGTATCTTCTCTAACGTCGTGCAATTCGGTTTCGTAGGTATTGGTAGGTATCCCATTATTATTATTGGCAACCTTGAACGATACCATTAGCCAACGAATTACATTTATAATATTTATTACGACCATTTTCAATACTACAGGTCTCCTACACCATCAACCAATACCTGTCATTAAATCCAAGTGTGATGAACTGTATATATACTACCTCCTTATCTCATTTTACTTTATCTTTTTTTATAAAAAGATGGTTACCGTTTTTTCGTCGAATAACTTCCTATATATTTTTGCTAACAATTTAATCTAATGAAACTAATACAGTAAAAACAAATTCTACATTACTACAAAACAAGCTGCGTATGGATAAGAAGATTGTTATTCTCAACATGACTTAAATTTTCCCCTTCTGCGAAAAGTGGAATGTAAGAATGTCGATATTTTTTCATTCTTTTATTCTTTCAAGTAAACAACTTTCTCCGAAATTTTTTTCTCTGTCTCTTATCGTTAGCTAGTTATAAGGTTGTGCACAAGATGCACTACCTTGTCAAATAATTCGTCTCCATTTAATAAGTGTTTTATGGAAATTACCAGCTTCCCCAAACGGTTTCTCTTGCATACATCAGGACTGTAACGATATGAAATTCTTTGCTTCAATCCCTACCTTCGACTTCTTTGAAAGCAAACTACACTAGGGTGACAGAATAAAATAGACACCTACTAATTAAAAAAAAGATTCTATTCTCGTTATATATACAAAATATTTTAAAATTTTTAAATTAGACTAATATTTTGTCGATCCACCTTTACTTGCGTGAAGTGCTGCGAGTCGTCGTGGCATAGAATCTATTAAATGATTAATGGCGTCTTCTGCAATATTTGACCACTCGTCTGTAACAGCTGCCACGAGTTCTTCCTTATTGCTGGGTTTTCGGGGTCATTTCGCCATATTTGTCTGGGTTATATGCCAAATATCCTCTATCGGATTCATGTCTGGTGATTGGCCATGGTAAAATCCGAATCCCCTGTTCCTCTTTCCATGTGGTTGTTCTTGCTTTGTGGCAGGGTGCTCCTTCCTCCATAAAAGTTGCGTCTTCTTCAGATAAAATGGCGTTGTCGAATATCGGTAGTAGTCCTTCTGTTAATATTTGGATATATTTTGCCGCATTTATATTTCCGTCGCAGATTACTAATTGCAATATTCCACCATACCATATCGCGCCCCACACCATGATGTTCACAGCGCCGTATTTCATCGTCTGATCCACAAATTTGTCATCCAGTTGCTGTGACGAACGTCTCCATACCTACGTACGACCACTATCACTGAATTGGCAGTATCTGCTTTCGTACGAAAAAATCACAGACCACCAAAACTCTTCGGGCTTCGTTCGCATTTCGATTGCCCAAGCCATTCGGCGCCGTTTTTGAAACGCCGTAAGGAGAGGTTTTTTCTTTGCCACCCTTTTATACATCCTCACACTGTGGAGGTATCGCGGAACGGTGCGCTGACTTTTCTGTAAAGTTGCCGCAAGCTCAGCTGTCCTTTTTCGCGGTTCTCCTAACACTTCGCGCACAAGCACCCTTTTACTTCTTTCAGAAGGTCCGGCACGACCTGGTCTCGGCTCCACTGTTGTTTTTTTCCTTGCGTTTAAATAGTGTAATCACACGGTTAACTGTGAGGACAACGGAATGTTTAAAAATTTACTTATTTCACGTTGCGAAGCGCCGCGTTCACTCTGGCCAAGGATGCGACTCCGGGTGAAGTCGCTAACATCACTCGAACCTTGTAAGCGAGGCATAGTGGTAACGATACTAAACTATGACGAATTCCTTCCGATACATCTACCCCTACCCTAATGACAAGAGAAAGTTCTTAATTCATTCTTAGAATTTAGCTGTTTACATATTTATACCACTTTACCTGGTATCTAGTGGTAATCGGTTGATTTTGAAATTTGAAATCGGTCTTCTTATATATCTTTTTTTTAATTTACTTCAAATAGATATTCCGACCAAAGGTTGTGTACCATCGTTATCCTACACCATTTGATATTTATTAAGATTGAATTTAAAATAGATCGAAAGTTTCTAAATTTCATTAATACATTAAGTGCAGTAAGACAAATAATATCTAGGTACTAATAGGGTTAAAATTGCCAAACCAATCTTGTAGAATTCATTTGTAAATATATCTTCAAGATAAATTAAATTCGGCTTTTCAACGAAGATATATTGGGGTTCGAAAAACTTCCAAAAGGAACTAGGAAAGCATATCAGATTCTTCGTTAGAATATATAGGATTCCTATTCGAATTTTATGTGAAATTTACAGATAACAAAGCTAATGCTTTGATATTTTCCTGTTCCAAACCAAAAACAACCACACTTCTTAAAAACACGAAAAACTTTGACAATATATAACTGACGTATGTATATTAATGCACCTTTTAAAACCTGCATGCGTACAAAATTAGAAGCACTTCACCGATAGGGTTATAACCTTCATCGAACTTGCTCAAAAAATATAAAAGAACCTCAGTGCCGAAACGCCGTAGATCTCTTCTCATTGGGAAACAAACAACGTGCCAAATCAAGTAATATTTGGCCAAATCAATCTTTCCCAGAAACATTTTCCCCTGACGACGGTGAGTACTAAACTTTTACGGTCTCCAATTTAGGTGCCCGCCAGGATATAAGTCCGTACAACGCAAGTGCGTTAACGTGAACGAATGTGAAAATTTTCCATGCATCAATGGCGGTATTTGCCGCGACTATGAACCGCCCTTGCGTTACGAATGCGTTTGCCCAAGAGATTTTACCGGCGCTCATTGCGAGTTGGTCAGGTCCGCGTTGAGGGCATCCAGAGCGTTCATTATCGTTGTAGTGCTTTGCTTGATCATATTATTGGGTGAGTATAATTGATTTGATTGATTAGGACGAAAATCTACAGGATGTTCAAAGGTGTAGGGTTGGTTGTTTTCGAAATTAGTAGGAAGTTTTATGATTTGCAAAAATTCTTAAAAAGTTATAAATTTGCAATATCATAATGACAAGCCTATGGAATATGTAAACCATACTAACATTTAAAGAAATTCAAGATGGCCCTCTATGTAACACACGGGCTGAAAAGTCCCGGGCCTAACAAAGATAACACGGTTTTTTTGGTTCAAAATTAGCGTTATTCATCATTCGTAATCTCCATCAAAAGCAACGCAATCATTCCAGCGCCGCTCTAACATTTCAATACCATTTTTGTACAACGATTTATCTTTTGCCTCAAAATAGGCCTCAGTTTCAGCGATATCCTCTTCATTCGTGCGAAATTTCTTACCGGCGAGGATTTTTTTTGAGGTCTGCGAACAGCCAGTAGTCGCTGGGAGCCAAATCTGGCGAATACGGTGGATGTGGGAAGCAATTCAAAGTTCAATTCATGCAGTTTTGCCATTGTTTTGATTGACTTGTGACACGGTGCGTTGTCTTGATGAAACAAAATTTTTTTCTTTGCCATATGCGGTCGTTTCTTTGCAATTTCGGCCTTCAAACGCTCCAATAACGCTATACAATATTCACTGTTGATGGTATTTCCTTTCTCAAGATAGTCGATGAATATTACACCACGCACATCCCAAAATACCGAGGCCATAACCTTTCCAGCCGATTATTGCGCTTTCGAGCGCTTTGGACGAGGTTCACCAGTTGCTTTCCATTCAGATGACGATCGTTTTGATTCCGGAGTGAAGTGATGGATCCATGTTTCATCCATTCTCACATATCGACGCAAAAATTCCGGTTTGTTACGTTTAAACATGGCCAAACACTGCTCAGAATCATCAACATGTTCTTGTTTTTGGCCAACAGTGAGCAAACGCGGCACCCACTTTGAACAGAGCTTTCTCATAGTCAAATGCTCATGCAATATAAAGCCAATACGTTCTTTTGATACCTTTACGATATCAGCTAACTCACGCAACTTCACTTTTCGATCATTCAAAACGATTTTGTGGATTTTTTTGATGTTTTCTGGCGTTACCGCCTCATTTGGACGTCCACTGCGTTCTGCATCATCGGTGTCTCTACGACCACGTTTGAAGTCAGCTAACCAACGTTTTATTGTTGTTTCGGATGAAGCGGAGTCCCCATAACACTTTTCAAGCCATTGCTTCGCTTGAACGGTATTTTTTTCCCATAGAGAAGCAGTGTAAATTAAAACAAGAAATTGTTTTTGATCCATTGTTTTGAAAATAACAAAAGTAGCGTGACTCTTAGCACAATAACTCACAAACTAATGAATAGAATATCATGAAATTTTAGCAGCTGTCTTTCGAAGGTTAGTACTAACTGAGAGAAAGGTGACTGCAATAAAACTAGCGTCATCTATGTGTTAGGCCCGGGACTTTTCAGCCTATATGTTATATACGAGTGTAAACTGAAAAATTTAGCATACGAAATAGCAATATTTCAATTAAATGTATTTTATTCTTCGATATAATCTCCCTCAAGATCAATACATTTATTTAGTCGATGCTCAACTTTGTTTGTGCCTTCACAGTTCTCATTTTCATCGAGCTTCTCAAAATAGTGGTCCACGCCAAGGTGTTTCTTAAGTTTAGGGAAGAGATAGTAGTCCGACGGAGCTAAATCCGATGAATAATGAGAATGCTCAAGCGCTTAGAACTTTAATTTGGCCAATTTTGCTTCAGCAATTCCGCACTTGTGAACTGTTTTTTTTTTCTTTTCTTCCGGGTCTCTTCTTGACGATAGCTGCCTTTGATCCATCCAAATGTTTAGAATAGTGCTGTCAGGTAATCGTTTGTTCCTTTGGAAAAGGACATCGTTTACGCTTCTACGATCTTTTTTTAATTCATTCACCCATTTGCAAACAGTTTTAAAAGAAGGAGCGTCCTCGCCTAATACATTTACCGTATCAGCATAAATTTCTTTGGGCGAAACATGCTTAATCACCGTACGAATTTCAATATCGTCCATTTTAAAAAAAAAACGTCAAAAGTGCTCTGGTTTGAACGTGTGTACACAAGAAACTACTTAACAGATAGACATGAAGTTTAAGACGGACGTCACTGAAACATCGAGCAACAGCGCCATCTCATAGCTAGTTACCGAATTTTCCAGCTTACCCTCGTATTTGGCGAAGTATAGTCAAAATATGGGCGAAGGAGATTGGAGGAAAAGAAATGAAAATCGGTATAGGAAAAAGTACAAGTAAGATGGTGATAAACAGCAGACAGCAATACCATGACAATAGCACCTTAGAAACAAAGGAAAACCTATGGACCTGTGGATATAAGAAACAGCAATACTGGGGAGACTTCAGGATCGAAGTATACAACATTAATTTCTTATTGTATTCATACTGAGTTTTTTGGACAGACTTGCCTAAACTTTTTACTTACACCAACCATTTCTCATCTAAACTTTCTATTAACTCGTTGGATATTGGGTTTTTGGACATCATACTTTCTCGTTTAAGTCTTTAGTTAATTTCAGATCATAAAATCGTGGAATATATACACAAGTTTAACACGTATGTCACTGAAACATCAAGCTATGCAACAGCGTCAAAGGTTGCCTTCACACAGCGCCATCCCATAGTTAATTACCGGATGTTTCAGCTTACCCTCGTACATTCACTCAACTGCTTCCCGTATTTTTCTCTTCTATTCAGATGCAAAAATGCATCGCTACGTAATAACATCATATTTTACTTCGTAACATGCAAAACCAGCACGTGCAACTACCATCACGTTCGGTCCGTGCAAATTCTGCGATTTTTATTCGGCGCTTGCCTACGAAATCACGCAGCCCGTGGCTAATACGTATCTCTCCAGTAAACCGTGTTAGATCCATTAGCCGTTGGTCATTCCTGTTCGGCGCAAACATTTCGAATTTCTGATCGATCTTGCGTAACCGAAGTATGGGAATCGCAACTAGAATTTTAAAATGAAAGAGCGCAACGGTGTTAAGTATGATTGATGGAATATAGTGGTAGATTATCGGACCTAGTTCGATTCTGTACCAACTGGATTAGTTTGCGAAATATTTTTATTGGACTTCATAATAGGCTTTTAAAATTAAGTGAGCTAGGGAACTGGGTAATTGTTTTGTTTCATGTTTAAAGTAAGGTTATATTTGGAAATTTTTTAAGATCTCATTGAGAAACTAAAGCATAAAGTATGTTACTAGTCCGTATTCTAATGAAATCAAAACTTCGTTATTGAATCGTTCTAAATGAAAAGCTCCCAAACAGATTTACGAGGATCACAGTTAACTCTACACCACAGAAAATAACGACCGAGTCCTTGCAATCGTTGAGCAAGAAAGATAGCTAACCTTCTTGTAATACAAACGATTTTATTGATTACCCAAACACTATTAGTAGGCATTCGTGCATGAGTTAAAATCATTCTCTATTTGAGGCCTAAAGAAGCGTAGAAAGCTTTCAGATTATTCCACGTGATTAGACAAGATTTGGTCAGAGTCCAAAATGTCGCAAACATCCAAAAAATAACATAAAGTAAGGGACCCAAAATACTGCCTTGCAGAAGATCTGATATAATTAGAAATTCAATCGTAATCAAAACTGTTACACTATAGGATAGCGAGCAAAAGAGGATGTGATTGAGAATGCTAAAGGTTCTAAACTAACCTAGTTTGATAACGTTTATTATCATGTTAGTTCATTCCAAGGGCTTCCTAAGTAACACTTCGTGAGCACTTAAAAGGTGCTACGATGACTACAAGTCTCATCTTTCGCTAAAACTTAGCATTATATTCTAATTTCGCCATTATTTTTATGTTAATAGGTGAAGGTTGGTCAATTTATGACATTCATTTTGAACATCTTAGCAGTGTTAAAAATGCAATCCTATTCATCTAGTAAATTCTGGTTAAATTTTGCAAATGCAACAAATTTTGCGTAACAGTGCAATGGATTTTGCGAGCTAATTGGGTTTGACTAATGCACGTGTACTCACGGATGTAGACCATATTTTAAATTCCACGACCTTGACACTACCACACACCAATAATAAAACATTCATAGAACTGCTTGCCACTCAACAATAAAAGAGTTAATAGGCAATCCGAGGGATGAACTAAATACGAAGCAAAGATCTGGAAACTGTACCCGCTTCTCCTCTATCTTTGGTGTAATTTTTCTACACATTCCTTTAGATGTGTCTCAAAGATCTGGAGTTTTCCAAATTGTATGTAATGATTGTCATAAAGTTTATATTGGACAAACAAAAGGAAGCATCAAAACGAGGTTCAAAAGACATAAACTGACAAACCAGAATTATCTAACCTGACCGAGCATATGGTACAGTCTGGACATAATATTGAATTAACACATGGGCTGAAAAGTCCCGGGCCTAACACATACATGACGCTAGTTTTATTGCAGTCACCTTTCTCTCAGTTAGTACTAACCTTCAAAAGACAGCTGTTAAAATTTCATGATATTCATTAGTTTGTGAGTTATTGTACTAAGAGTCACGCTACTTTTGTTGCTTTCAAAACAATGGATCAAAACAATTTCGTGTTTTAATTTTACACTGCTTCTTGATGGGAAAAAAATACCGTTCAAGCGATGCAATGGCTTGAAAAGTGTTATGGGGACTCCGCTCCATCAGAAACAACAATAAAACGTTGGTTTGCTAACTTCAAACGTGGTCGTAGAGACACCGATGATGCAGAACGCAATGGACGTCCAAATGAGGCGGTAACACCAGAAAACATCAAAAAAATCCACAAAATCGTTTTGAATGATCGAAAAGTGAAGTACGTGAGTTAGCTGACATCGTAAAGATATCAAAAGAACGTATTGGCTTTATACTGCATGAGCATATGACTATGAGAAAGCTCTGTTCAAAGTGGGTGCCGCGTTTGCTCACCGTTGACCAAAAACAAGAACGTTTTGCTGATTCTGAGCAGTGTTTGGTCATGTTTAAACGTAACAAACTGGAATTTTTGCGTCGATATGTGACAATGGATGAAATATGGATCCATCACTTCACTCCGGAATCAAAACGATCGTCATCTGAGTGGACAGCAACTGGTGAACCTCGTCCAAAGCGCTCGAAAGCACAACAATCGGCTGGAAAGGTTACGGCCTCGGTATTTTGGGATGTGCGTGGTGCAATATTCATCGACTATCTTGAGAAAGGAAATACCATCAACAGTGAATATTATATAGCGTTATTGGAGCGTTTGAAGGCCGAAATTGCAAAGAAACGACCGCATATGGCAAAGAAAAAAAATTTGTTTCATCAAGACAACGCACCGTGTCACAAGTCAATCAAAACAATGGCAAAACTACATCAATTGAACCTCGAATTGCTCCCACATCCACCGTATTCGCCAGATTTGGCTCCCAGCGACTACTGGCTGTTCGCAGACCTCAAAAAAATGCTCGCCGGTAAGAAATTTCGTACGAATGAGGAGGTTATCGCTGAAACTGAGGCCTATTTTGAGGCAAAAGATAAATCGTTCTACAAAAGTGGTATTGAAATGTTAGAGCGACGCTGGAATGATTGCGTTGCTCTTGATGGAGATTACGTTGATGAATAAAGCTAATTTTGAACCAAAAGAAACGTGTTTTCTTTGTTAGGCCCGGGACTTTTCAGCCCATGTGTTAAAACACTTTAAGGCTCTTAAAAATGTAAATTCTTCTAAGAATAAGAATATCTTTCATTGTCTCCTTTTGGAAGGGATACAATACATCTGAGGTCATCCATATAGGTTGTAAAAAAATAAGACATGCCACTATATTTCTACAATTTGGCCTATAACTGGGTTGACACGCTGCGTTCCGAATAGCTAATTCATTTTTTATGGTCTGGATTTTGGTCCTTGCAATCGTTGTGGACATGACTAAGCTGTCACAAGATGGTTACCGTGAATCTTTAATTGTTATCGATAATACGAGTGAATGCAAACGTTGAAGGACGATTTAAAGCAATTTAAGAAAGTCAATGTTAATTGTTTGCAAAGATTCGTTGTGGTTCATGGAAATTGGCTTCTCCATACTTTTCGTGGGTCTTAACAGCAATCTTAGCAGTGAATACGTCATGGTAACATCTAAAGCAAATCAGGACACTGTTGGGGGGAGGTAGTGGCTACGATTTTTTAGGACTTTTAGTAGTAATGCCTATTGAACAAAGAAAGCTCAGAAATAACATGTTAAAACAGATACCACCAATACCCATTGATTAGGATTTTATAAATTGAAAAGGATTGTGAAAGGGTCGCTGTTCATAAAGATGGGGAAAAGATCTCTCTTTCTAAAGAACAAAACGAGAAACTCTTGGATTTATTAAAAAGTTATAGCATATTCATAATGTAACATTTTAGTGAATAATTGTATATGTAACTATAGTTGAGCAGATGAATTCTGCTAGTTAGCAAAACTCCACAAGCTATATGTATCATTTGCTCTTATGAAGCATGAAATTAGTTACAAATGCATGTCGCTTCTAATCTTGTCTAAAAATCTTCTTCTTCTTCAGAAAGAATTATTACTAATCCCTCCTTTTCTTTGCAATGTTCCCAGTTCTGGTACTGGTCTTCGTCGTCTACAACCGAAGGCGAGAAGCTCACATCAAATACCCCGGACCCGATGACGACGTTCGTGAAAACATCATCAACTACGACGATGAGGGTGGTGGTGAAGATGATATGACCGCTTTCGATATTACACCGTTGCAAATCCCTATCGGAGGACCTCTCCCGGAACTGGCACCACAAAAAATTGGCTGTGAGTATTCCTAGATTCATTGGCAGCGAGAAAATTACATGTGTTTAGCATAAAACTGCTCGAGACCACGCTGATGACGCCGGGTAGTTAGCGTTTTATGTCTCTTCACATGTCTTTCTCGTGAATTGATTTCAGTAATACCATGAGAAAGCTGTATTTACAGCGTTTTCTTATCTTGGTGTTAAATGCAAAGATTTAACCTTCCACTGTACTGAAAATAAACAAGCTAAAATATGACCTAGAAGACACCTTGAGAAATTTATATAATATAATTGAATTTTTATATGAAACAAGGAGCTTATGTATTACGTATCATTTCTACAACCATTTTAAATGCGCTGATAGACTAGACATACTACTTATGATTAATATCTTATTTATTGAAGGAAAGTGTTGAAAATTCTTGATTATTTTTTATTTTCGAAAAAAATTAAATTGGTATTCTTTTAGATGTAATTTCTATCGCAAGGCTTTTAGAGAGTTAAATGTACTGGAAATAAACAAGCTAAGATATAACCTAGAATACACCTTGTCAAATTTACATTATATAAACAAAAATCTTTACATGAAACACGGATCTCATGTATCACGTATCATTTCAACAACTATTTTAAATACGGTGAGAAAGTAGACATATAGACAGCTATGTTTTAATAAAAAAATTGAAATTACAAATACATATTACAGAGTTGACCCCTCCACAAAAAATCTTTTCAACACAGAATTACTTCCTGTATATTTGTGTTCATATAATAGAAGTCTCAGATCCTTTGATACATGCTTATAACTCTTTATAAATAGGAAAAACATATAACATGATCCCTACTATGTCGCAAATACAAAGAGGTTGAAAGAATAAAATAGACACCTACTAATTTAAAAAAAGATTCTATTCTCGTTATATATACAAAATATTTTAAAATTTTTAAATTAGACTAATATTTCGTCGATCCACCTTTACTTGCGTGAAGTGCTGCGAGTCGTCGTGGCATAGAATCTATTAAATGATTAATGGTGTCTTCTGGAATATTTAACCACTCTTCTCTAACAGCTGCCACGAGTTCTTCCTTATTGCGGGGTTTTCGGGGTCGTTTCGCCATATTTGTCTGGATTATGTGCCAAACATTCTCTATCGGATTTATGCCTGGTGATTGGCCTGGCCATGGTAAAATCCGAATCCCCTCTTCCTCTTTCCATGTGGTTGTTGTTCTTGCTTTGTGGCAGGGTGCTCCATCCTCCATAAAAGTGGCGTCTTCTTTAGATAAAATGGCGTTGTGGAATATAGGTACTAGTCCTTTTAAGTTAATATTTGGATATATTTTGCCGCATTTATATTTCCGTCGCAGATTACTAATTGCGATCTTCCACCATACCATATCGCGCCCCACACCATGATGTTCACATCGCCGTATTTCACCGTCTGATGCAAAAATTTGTCGTTCAGTTGCTGTGACGAACGTCCCCATACCCACGTACGACCACTATCACTGAATTGGCAGTATCTGCTTTCGTCTGAAAAAATGACAGACCGCCAAAACTCTTCGGGCTTCGTTCGCATTTCGATTGCCCAAGCCATTCGGCGCCGTTTTTGAAACGCTATAAGGAGAGGTTTTTTTCTTTGCCATCCTTTTATACAGTATCGCAGAACGGTGCGCTGACTTTTCTGTGAAATTGCCGCAAGCTCAGCTGTACTTTTTCGCGGTTCTCTTAACACTTCGCGCACAAGCCCCTTTTACTTCTTTCAGAAGGTCCGGCACGACCTGGTCTCGCCTCCACTGTTGTTTTTTCCTTGCGTTTAAATTGTGTAATCACACGGTTAACTGTGGACAACGGAATATTTAAAAATTTACTTATTTCACGTTGCGAAGCGCCGCGTTCACTCTGGCCAACGATGCGACCCCGGGTGAAGTCGCTAATATCACTCGAACCTTGTAAGCGAGGCATAGTTGTAACGATATTAAACTATGACGAATTCCTTCCGATACATCTACCGCTACCCTAATGACAAGAGAAAGTTCTTAATTCGTTCTTAGAATTTAGCTGTTTACATATTTATACCGCTTTACCTGGTGTCTATTTTATTCTGTCACCTTAGTGTATGTACATACACAATTATTATCCATGTCTGTCATCTAGAAGACCTATATTTAATTGAATTACCAATGCAGCTCTATTGTTGGAAATAAAAGCACGTTCGTTGTTAGTGAAGTGTCATGATAAGAGTGTTCCAATTCCGCAATGTTCAAGTACGTAATTTAAATCAAAGTACTACTAACAGGAATAAATAAAGAATTGTGAATAATCCCGTCCTGTATGTATTGCTGATGGTATCTAGCAGGGTTTTATATCTATCGCGTCAAAGACTGCTTTCAGATCGATGAATACCAGAAACATTTGTACTCCTTCAATTCTTCTGTCTATTATTCTATTATAAGTTCTTCATTATATAGATATTATTGTTTGTTTGTCTCTCTGGCCTGAAAGGTGTCTCTTCTTCCTCTAGTCTTTGTCCCATATAAATTCTTAGTCGTTTTTTCAATATTCTTGTGTATAGCTTGTAGCTTGTTTGTGCTAAAGATCTAGCTCTATAGTTCTCGCATTGGGTCTGCTCTACTTTCTTCTAAATCGGGATTACCAAATTATTTTGCCATAATATTAGATTAAGAAATTTGTCAGCGTAAATAAAGCACCCTAGTTAATCAGGTAAAGCGAGAAATTTTAATATTACCAGGAACCTTCTCGCTTTAAAATGATAAACTTCCCAGAAATCTCTAGCAATATATAATTCGAACAGCACATCACATAGTCGCAGTAAATTTCACGAAAACGCCGCCAGAACTGTCACCCAGGATTTCCAATCTATACTACTAAAGCGACCGAGTTGAAGCTAATTCCGCGTTAATAAGCTCGCACGACTTTTAAGTTCCCTAAGATCTACCGTAGCTAATCCAAATGCTAGGCATAGCCTGCAGCGCCCCTCTAACTAAATACTCTCCGTAATACGCGTACATAAACCCGAGATTCCGATAGTTTGAATTCAATTAGGCACATTTCAGCCTTCTGTAATTACCATTGGATAGCGTATATTCCACGTCACGCCGTATTTGCTGTTTAACTGAATTCTAATAAATTAGCGTACGCGTCGATGGCTGTATATGGCGTATTGTGAGATTGCGAACGTGAATTATGCGATACTAAGATCAAACGTGAGTATATACACGTTCTGTCAACAGGATCTATTTCGATCGTATCGGTGAGTGTTGGGATGTCAATCAAAGCAATTAATCAAAGGCATATGAATTTGCAGGATGTTTGAAGTTATCCGAGGTATTCATGTCCCTACAATGTGAGAGAAAGGTTACAAAAGAAGTATATTTATCAGTTTTCCTTTAAATAACGTTTCCGAACAACACAACAAAAATGTATCGTGCATTTATAAATATAAAGGATTTCAAAGGCGATATTGTCGTATCTACGCCATCGGATTATTATGGTCAAAAATGAAGCTGCAACATCGAGAATACCCCTGCAAGCTTCGAAATAGTTCAGACAAGAATCGTTATACACGAAGAAACTCTATTGATTGGTCTATAATCATGAATGCTTATTATTAAGGCTGCAGAAACAAGCGTTTCGCCACCCACGGGTTGCAAGGTCGTAAAGGTGTTAGGACATTTGAACCTATCGGTGACGATGTTTTGTTTAGATGATTTTGTGCGCTGCTGTACAGACGAATAGTGCTGACTCTGTGTTTTTCTTTGGGATTGCCTAAGAATCTCTTTAAGTTGCTCTTTGATACAGAGATAAGAAACGTTCATATTTTGTTAGCGGAAAATTTTACTGTATGGTGGAAAGGAAGTGTTACAAATTTCTTATTACCGGTGTACCTCGCTACATCTTTGATATATTTTAATTCTTTTTCGTACCTGCTCTTTCTTATCGGAAATCTAACGAGTCTATTGACCAGAAAACTAATTGCGGACATTTTTTGTTGTTCGCAATGGCGCGAATCAGCTGTGATGAATCTGTTGGAATTAGTTTCTTTTCTGTAGATGTCTACTTCTAATTTATATTGCTATTTCGTATGACTACAGCATCTAGAAACGGAACCCGATTGTTTACTTTTTGTTCAATAGTAAACTTGATCGTAGTGAATTTTGAATTAAGTTCTGCTAGAAAATCTTGTGTGTTTCCTTTTTTGGTATCAAACATCGCAAAAATATCATCTACGTACATACGCAAGCCAAATTCTCGGAAAATATTTGGTTTCTTTTTCAAGTTCGTTTCAAATTTATTCGTGAAAAGGTTCGCAATAAAAGGAGATAATGGATTACCCATCACCATGCCTTCCACCTGTTCGAACCATATTCCGCCTATTTGAAAACATAATAATAATTTTGTTAACCTTTTGTATTCCGCGGTTTTCACGTCATCTACGTTATGTAATTTCAAAAATTCAGCCAAGTACTCTATAGTTTCTAGAATTGGGAAAGGTCAACAAACGTCAAATGATACAAGAATTTCCCCAACTCTTAATTCAATCTTCTCAATTTTATTTACAAAATCTAATGAAATAATTTGCATATGTGATACAGTTTTTATGGGAATCCACGTGCTCTCGAAACGCTGCGTTCCGAATAATTAACTAATTTGTGTGGAGTGGAGTTTACTGCAATACCTGTGAATAATACAAATTTCAGTTCGAGCCCTGCGAAATTTCGCGAAATTTTTTAAGGTAAAGGCACAGAGACTATTAGTCTTTTCATTAGCAGCTTTCCTTTACTTCCAAAATAATCACAATACAATATCCAAGAGAGCATTCACGCAATCTTACTATAGCTTCCTGATTCTTTGTAAATAACATCAAAATTTGGAGCAACGTTCTTCTCCTTTTGATGTTTCTAAAGGAAAGGTACTTTGTTTGCAACCAGAACAGCTAGAATAACATTTATTGAACCACTACTTTTTCTTCTAAATTTTTTGGTACAGAGATTTTTTTTCCGGCGAAAATTAACGACAGCAATTAACTAATAATTTTGTCACTGGTAAGTAGATTTTCAAATAAAAGGAAAAATGTTTTTGAATACTTTTGTTAGTTTTAAAATAATTTCTTTAAAAGGTTCTCGTATTTCAAATTAATGCAATTTGCTTAATACAAGATTTGAAATTCTAATCCAACGTACGCAGCAAAGGAATTTTAACTCTACCCTTTCAGACATACACAAAACATCACTTGTAAAACTACCTTCTTTCCAGATACGAACTGATATCCCTTCCGCAAAGTGGAATGGAGAGGCAGCGAAAGCTTCCACTTCGAAAACTTTTAATTGAGTTTAGAATATTTTCACTTTCACCTTTAGCAGTTTATGTACATGCATTCGGCGCTATCTCCGTCTTTCTGGTCTTCATTTCGCTTCGGGATCCTCGTCTTCATAATCTTCGTTTTTTCTTTCCCGAAGTTGGAAGGGCGAAAAGTTGCGAACCATTAACCCAAAAATGGAACGAAAGTCCGCCTTAGGAGCGAAGATGAGAACGAACGAGATGAAACCAGTGAAAAGAAAGAGAGAATGGAATAAATATTAAAGTCGAAACATATTTCGGGGATGGGGAAAGGCTTGGATTTGTTTCCGTAACCTCTCCACCTTCCTTCGGAAAAAATTATGATGTTCACGGGAAATTCCGCTTTAGATCCGGGACGATGATAAAACCTAGTTTTTTAAGAAGTTCGTCTTCGCTTTTCGGCGAATGCGGAAGAAATGGAAAAGTTTCCGTGCGGTTGTTTTCCTCTAATTCCCTACCGTTACCGGTTCTGTTCTGTTTTTTGTTAATTTGCGCCGATAAGAGTTGGCATTGATAAGTTGGAATGCTTTAATTAAAAACTGGTGGCGGTGGTGTCGTGTTTCATTCAGCCGAATTCGGATAATTTGTTTTTTTTCTTCGGAGGGCTTCTACGCGAGATAACACAGTGTAAGCGGAATTGGAGACGAACACATTGAATTATCGTTCTGCTTAGGTAAATGAAGCAAGTTGGAAATTAATTTTGAATTTGTCTTACAGCTCCCCCGACTCGCTGTGGAATCAGATTTTTAATTGGGGACTTTTTTTTGTAAAGATTTAATTAAACGAATCTCAGGCTAAACAAGAACAGGAAGTATTTCTAATGCCAACTCTAGAAGCTTTTCATAAATAAGATTAAAAGCATTTGCGTACCATGACAACGAGTAAATTTTCTTGAAATTTGGTAATAAGAAGTTTGGTTTAAATATAATTAGAAAAACAGAAATATTGGGGATATTTCTAACAAAGTCTTCTCATTGCATAATTTATTAAATTGTGCAATATTCTTCCTCTGGAATAAAATATGCTGACGTTTCTTGAAGGTCTGGTCAAACTTTGCTTATGCAGGGTAGCACAGAGAAATAGGAAATGTGATAGTGACAGTGCTGTGGAGCTCGTTGAAAGGTGGGAGTAACATCTGACTGTGCACGATCTGTTACACTCCATCTTTTGAAAAGTATCTGTTTTGTTTTGTTTTGGGTTAAAGAGATTCCCTTTAATCGTATACTTTTTAATTAGTTGTTTCTGGTGTGTATATTGTATTTGTTATAACTGATAAGACTAAGACAGCCTTCTTTTTTTTTGAAAACTAAAATTTCATAGGCACCCTATAAACTATCAGCATGTCGCTAGCCCGATAATTTCCTGCAGAAATAGTGATTTTCCAAGGCTATGGGTGTTGGTGTTAAACCTCGAGTGGACTATAGTTCCTCTTACACAACTACCGAATGTTTTCTATACTTTCATATCGAACTCTTGCAACAACCTACAGCGTCTCATTTGTTCCAAAAATATAAAAGAGAAAAGAAAAAGTTACCCAATAAAGAACGCAATCCTCAATCCCGTGAAAGCTGAAATAAGTAAACTCGATCACTTACGATGCCTACCGGCTCGTCGGTGAGGGAGTGTGTTTTAATTCTTAATTTTACGAAGCTAAATTTTTAAAGCACCACCTCTTTAATGAAATTCTGCGACGAAGCGCGGAAAATAAGACTCTTGTAGATACCCTTGGCGAGGAAGAAGGCGTTCTTAAGAAAACAAAACTAATTCGGTACAACCGCAACCTAATGTAATAACACGTCAATATTGAAGATTGAAACCAGTTAAAGACAAAAATACGACGGCGACCTGAAAGAATTCCGGAATCGGCAAGAGATGGCGCACGATGGTTGAAGTGAATTTATTGGTCGGCAATGCCAACCTTACCAATGATGAAATGGTCGACAAGATTTATGATGTCGCGTTAGTCGATCGCCGATTGAAGCTGAAAGAGATAGCGGAGACAACAGGCATATCAGCAGAAGGCGTTGTCCATATCCTACACGAACTTTTGAAAAAGCCTTCGGCGCGATGGGTACCACGTTTACTCACATCGGAGCGAAAAGAAAATCGGGTGACCGCTTCACAGGAGTGTCAAGCCAGGATCCAACGCAATCCAAGGGATTCCTTCATGCGTTTGGTAACCAGGGATAAGACTTGGATCCACCACTACATACCGAAGACTAAGGAACAGTAGAAGCAGCGGACTTTTCCGGGTGAATCGGCTCCAATGAAAGCAAAAACCGTTCCAAGGTGTGATCCTCATCGACTATCTGCAGAAGAGAAGGACGATCACGGGGCAATACAACAGCAATTTATTCACATGATTCCATGCAGTATTTAAGGAGAAACGGCCTCGTTTGCAGTGAAAAAATGCGCTTTTCCACCATGATAATGCACCAGTTCATTCATCCCGCATCGTCGTATGCAAATTGAATGAGTTACGCTACGAATTAGTCTCCCATCCTCCATATTCACCGGACCTAATCCCCAGCGACTTTTTCCTATTCCCAAACCTGAAAAAATCACTGGGAGGAAATAGATTTGCTCAAGTGAGGAGATCATCGCCGCTACAGATGGCTATTTTGCAGACCTCGAAACATCCTACTCTTCCGACGGCTTGAAGAGAATGGTGCACCCGTTTGAAAAACCACACCAATACCGTGGTTTTCTTGTCGATTCCGGAAACATTTCAGATCGCCCTCGTGCATATTATTTCTAATGTGCAACTCCAATGGCTTATTACTTTCTTAAAAAGCTTTTTTTGTGGCACACACGTATACGAACTGGTTTTTTACAGACATTGCAAGTAAAACACGCCTGTAAACTTTGATCAGTATTACACGAAACATCCTATATACATACATACCACAACAGCATACATTGAATCAAGTTTAACTATACCGAAGCCCCCACCGAAACGAAATGCTGCAAGATCGAACTCCGAGTTCTCGCGTTATAAAGTAGGTGCCCAAATTGATGGCGGGCAATAAATATTGCGGCGGAACGAAGAAGGTACGAAGCCGGAGGGCCCCTAAGAAAGTGCCAAACGTGATATTTCATTAGGCCGCGATCAATTCTAATCAGATAAGGGCCGACGCATAGATGTATTGAAGTTCGAAGGGAAACCGGTCATAAATTAGATTATTTCGGGAAGGAGAACGCAACGTATCTGTTTTTGTTTTAAATATTTAATTAAATTGCTAATGATATATTACTCGTTTCAGTGCTCTAAAGGGTAAATTAGTTGAATGGATAGGTTTTTGAGTTATTGTTTAGAAAAAGAGAATAATTTAATTGGCTAGTCGTGTAAATGGGGATTAATAAATTTTGTTTTAATATGGCCGCATTATATTCTGTATTAATAGTTAGTTTTAATGCAGTAAAAATACTCAGTTTTTATATTCAGTTTGAACAAAATGTCATTCCTTCAAACCGAAATTGCAAAACTTCGAAACGAAAGGAGAAGTTAATGAAAGAAGATGTAGATTATAAAGAATGAAAATACACCTGAAATACCAGAGCTGACTAAAGAACTGATTGCGCACTTGTTCCATTTTGGTATCGAAAGTTAATTAAAGCAGAACAACAAACATATTACTTTAGTCAATCTGCGAAAGAACGAATTACAGATATAAGCGAAAGCTGACAAAACTGGCAATGAAACTGTTACGTTCTCCTGGTTTGAAGAACAACGCCGCTGTAGCCTGCTCGTAATTTCCTAAATTACTTGACCAATACTTACTTGTAGAGTATGTTCGCTTATTTACTAGAGGAAAGGTTGTACAGTGAAACTCAATGCGCATGCGCAAAAAAATATATTTAAAAATGAAATGGTTACACGGTTTCCACTCTTGCCTATGTACATGTACGATGTACGTAAGATATATATATTTGCAATAATTGCAGTTATTCGAGCTCTCTTATACATGTAATGTACATTAGCATTTGTATATGTATTTTCATTGGTAGCAACATAAAGTAATGCCTCAGCATGTACGTTGCAAAGCTATGTCTTAATTCTGTTTAAAAGGTTAAACTCTTATATGCTTCCTCTGAAGCTTTGTTAGAGGCATGTACTAATGCCTCTATCTGTTTGCATGCACCACTACCTTTTTATAGGGGAGCCAACCCTATTTATTTCGTAAATGTATAAGCGCACCTCGGTTCTATGCTTATTTATATGTCCCTTTCCGGGAGCCTAATATACTTTCCTTGTTTTAAATTTGCCTAAGGGACTTGGCCCTGTATTATTGGCATGTATTTGTACTTGAACCAAATACGTTCGTTATTTTCACATTTATAGGGGAACCCACCCTATCTCTTAGAGCTTGAACGCCTGGTCGAGGGCGACAGTAGCGATAATAGCCGATCTCAATACAAAAGAAATGTCACAGCTACCCAGGCGTTCTCGTTTGAAATATTACGCTATGTGCAATCTTTAGCTCTATACTACTGCGCCCCTAAGAAGGGAAGAATCCAGTAACCAGCAAATGTGCGAACTGCGCACCGACAAGTAAAACGGAGCGATGATGCCGACATTACATAAGAAAACTGGTCCGTGACACTCGTCCGCTACGACGAGCAACTAAATGAAAAATTTCTAAGTTCCGATACGACAAGGACCGAACAAACGTACAAAAGACAACGGGCGCTGCGGCCGCAACGACCGTCAGCAAGAAGCGGAGTGATCGTACTTGTAGAGGAGGTCTATACATGCGCGCCGACAATCTCACCAAAATAATTTTCGACACAAACTTAACTGAAGACTAAAAATATGTATAGACGACAATGGACACAGTAGCCTCGACGTACGATGATAGAAAATCGAGAATTTATACTTATTAAAAAATCTATACATGTGGTCCGACGACGTTACCAAATGACTCCCGCCAGAAATAAATGTATAGACAACGTCCTCGACGATTCCCGCCAAAACTAGAAAAACTTAGAAATCTCTAATAATCTTACGACGACGTTACTGTACACGTTACGACGAGGCACGAAAGGTGACCGAGAGTGCACGATCGCTAATACCTCGACTGTCGCGCGGGAGACGACTGCCTATGCTTGTGTACCTTAAATTTCAAGAAAACTCCCATTACATATCCGACGACGTTGCAGTGAATGATTTCTAATTAGGCAGTTTTAGCTAGCGTAATGCGAATGGCTGGCTTGCATACATATACAATGCGTAATGTACATACATATTAAAATAAAATTGGATATAAGAGAGCAAAATAAACAAATATAAAAATGAAAACAAAGTAATATTCTAAATGAAAATAATAATGCAAAGAAGATCAAATACATAATAGTAAAAAAATTATAAAATACAAAAAACAATGTTAAGTCCTTAACAGAAACTTTTGAGAATCGTCGATCGTAGTGTTATTGATCGCAGCATCGATTTGTCTGTGCATGCACTGGAAACGTCCAACTGAAGATTTAATTCAATTGTTTACTGTATAACATTCAGAAAATTATACTAGATCACGTAATAAGTAGCCTCAGCATACCTATAAAAACCAAAATCGTAGCGACATATCAGACCACAATGGCGTTAACATAAAACTAGCGACATTTAAGAAAATGCCTTCTTCGGAATATTTTTAACACATAAAAATAAATTATAAACAAAAAAGAACAAGAGAAACAACGAGAGAGGGCGCACACCTAGCAGTGTATAAGGTAATCGCACTTGTGACTACGTCACGGTAAGCCTGAGAAATCATTATGTGCAGTTACGCGCTTTAACAATCCACGTGTACTCGTTTGTTTTCACTGTGTTTGATCCCAGCAGGCAAGTGTTTTATTCTTTTGTCACTAGTTAGCACCAAGAATACTCACTTGAACTGCAAGGTTAGATATAGTGATAGTGGCAGAGAGGGAACTGCAATGTGTTGAGCAAAAAATCGCACGAAATCACACTGATGACGCTGTGTAGGCAGAAATATGTCCCTGCGTTAGCTGTATTTGTCTCCTCACATTGTCTTTCTCGTGAATTATTTCACTAATACCATGAGTAGCTGTATTTAGCAGCAGTATATTATGTTAGGTATTGTTTTCTAGGCATTTTAGATGTGTTTTTAAATCATTCCACGTTCTTTCAGAACACTAAAGCTGAAACATTTTTCGTTGACTTGTATTCTTTGTAGGTAAGCGCGGGTTTGATTTATCTAACAGTTGAAGAACGATTCAGCTTGTACTATTTTTGTAACAAGTCTAACCAAGTACGGCTGCTATGTTCCTGTTTCTTCAGTTTTCAACGTCTTATTCTTCCCTTTGTTTCAGTTATAACATCGACAGCTGTGCTATTGCAGTGTGTACAATCTGCGTGTATATATGCGAGTTTCGTTGAATAGATGTATTTTCCATACATATTCTGCATCCATAGGCGGTACATATTACAATTTCCTAGGGCTTGTTTTAGTTGAGATATTCGTGTCGTAATTAACTCAACATTCTTTGGATTTATGTTCTTTACCATTACACCTTTTCATTTACCGTACTTTTCCACTTTATTTCAAAGACACCCTGTATATCTTGTGGATCGGAGCTGATTTCTTGGCGGAACCTTTGGAATACACGGGACGTATTTTTGTATAATTAAAATTTTTGCGTACTCAGCGAATTTATTCTGTTGGCCAAACTGATGTGACCGGTCAAAAGTGCTTCTCTATCTGTACCTCTTCGCAAAATGGAAACAATTTGAGTTTAATCCACAAACCGAACAAAATGTTTTGTATCAATTATTTATAAATGAGCACACGGTATCTTCTCAGCTTCCTCTACAGGGTCGACACCAAACTTAGCTTTACGAGTTTTTCTACATGTACATATGTTAGGTAAAATAATTTTTCCCCAGTGTTATGCACCGTCTTATTATTCGAAATCAATTCTACAACTTTATAGAAAGCAATCGGACTTTCCGATATTTTTAGTTGCTTCTCCATTTTGTGTATAAATTTTTCCTGAACAAAAGACGCCGAAAGTATTCGACTAATTTCAGAGCAACACGCTACTGACTTTGCGCCAAATGCCCTTTTAAAATCATTCGATACTATTGGTTGGTTTACCAAAGTTGTAGTGCATACTACATTTCCACTATGAAATTTTAACTTAATACATTATAACACAACGTGGTCGTAGAGACACCGATGATGCAGAACGGAGTGGACGTCCAAATGAGGCGGTAACACCAGAAAACATCGAAAAAATCCACAAAATCGTTTTGAATGATCGAAAAGTGAAGTTGCGTGAGTTAGCTGACGTCGTAAAGATATCAAAGGAACGTATTGGCTTTATATTGCATGAGCATTTGACTATGAGAAATCTCTGTTCAAGGTGGGTGCCGCGTTTGCTCACTGTTGACCAAAAACAAGAACGTATTGATGATTCTGAGCAGTGTTTGGCCATGTTTAAACGTAACAAACCGGAATTTTTGCGTCGATATGTGACAATGGATGAAACATGGATCCATCACTTCACTCCGGAATCAAAACGATCGTCATCTGAGCGGACAGCAACTGGTGAACCTCGTCTAAAGCGCCCGAAAGTACAACAACCGGCTGGAAAGGTATGGCCTCGGTATTTTGGGATGTGCGTAGTGTAATATTCATCGACTATCTCGAGAAAGGAAATACCATCAACAGTGAATATTATATAGCGTTATTGGAGCGTTTGAAGGGTGAAATTGCAAAGAAACGACCGCATATGATATAAAAAAAAAAATTGTTTCATCAAGACAACGCACCGTGTCACAAGTCAATCAAAACAATGGCAAAACTACATGAATTGAACTTCGAATTGCTCCCACATCCACCGTATTCGCCAGATTTGGCTCCCAGCGACTACTGGCTGTTCGCAGGCCTCTAAAAAATGCTCACCGGTAAGAAATTTCGCACGAATGTAGAGGTTATCGCTGAAACTGAGGCCTATTTTGAGGCAAAAGATAAATCGTTCTACAAAAGTGGTATTGAAATGTTACAGCGGCGCTGGAACGATTGCGTTGCTCTTGATGGAGATTACGTTGATGAATAAAGCTAATTTTGAACCAAAAAAAACGTGTTTTCTTTGTTAGGCCCGGGACTTTTCAGCCCATGTGTTACTTATACTTAATATTTCAGAAGATTTCACTATGCAACTGGTTCTGGCTTCAGCTGCACTAGATCACCACTTAAACGCTGACCGAAGGGCAAAATTTTTTGTTAAACAGCTCACAGCTGTTTCAGGACTTGATTTCATGCAAATTTTTTCACATCGCAAAATTCACAAATAAACCAAAACCACAACAATTGTTTCGCATTCCAATTCCCACCGACCAAAAAACAAAAAAACGCCATACTCGAATTGGAATCTTCAACTCGTGCAATTTCCACGTGAACATCGAAATCATGTGCATAAATTCTACGGTTTTGGACAAACGGAATAGAGAAAAAGGAAACAGTTCCGATTTGTACCGAAAATGCTATTTTTGCGACGCGAGTATATATATCCTCGTCTCGGTGAAGGACAGAATAAATAACAAGCGAACGCAAAAAAATGAAATAGACGCCCTCGTCTAGAAACTCCGAAAATGCAGTTGTCGCGCTTTTAATTTAATCTTTTTTGCTTCTAGTCCTTTTCGTCTACATTGCGAGCTGTTAAAATACCATTTTACGCTAGATATCGCAATTAACGTAGCGCTAAAAGAGATAAAACGTTCTCTCTGACCTACTACTACTCTAACCACCACTATTCCCAGAGAGCTAGACGAACAAACTGGGAAGCGACGCCATCTAGCTGGTACCCGTATACGTCGTTTATATCTGTACAATGTCGGATAACTAAAATAACCCCTTTGCGGTGCATTTATGACGGTGTTGTATGATTTAATATACGACTTTGGCGTTGATATGATTACAGTTTGTTATTGGCATCTACGAAGAAGTCTTCAGTTATATTAAACATACTTAAATTGAGCCAAACTTGAGCATGAAAGCTTTAAGAATGACAGAATATGGTCAGTAAATAAACTATATCTTTTGTACAGGATGTATCAGATATAATCCGCATTAAATCAACGTTTAACATATCACATCAAGAAAGACACATCGCCAATTTCGATTCATTACTTTATAATTATTTCATGGACCAATTTGAAATTGCTCTTAGAGTTTACAGCCATTTATATCTTTCGTACTAGAATACCAGACGTTATTTGACAGAGGACAACTGGAAACATTGCGGTCAGTTAAAATGGAAATGAATACTATCAAAGTGTGTTTATTAAAAATTCGATGAAGCTTACACAAAAGTTATAAATGTAAAGGTTTCAATGAGAGATTTTTATGTTGAATAAAACATGCTTTTCTGTAGCAAAGTATTGAAATATTTATTGATTTATAATGCATACATTTGGACATTATGTATGAAACAAAATATGTTGTAAATGACCCCCATGACTTTGCAGGCACATGCGTTCTCTTTTGACAAAATCCAAACAAATCGTGTTGTAATGTTTATTATAAATGTCTCACTATACTTGATTTCATATTTTTCCTTTGTTAGAGGCCAGATCTCTATTTAAAAATTTTATAGCATAAAATATTCTTAATCTAACATATGACGAGAGCAAATAATCACCAGGAAAATTTGGACAAGGTATGTAGTACATAACTGACATTTCCAAAATTTTGTTTTAAAGTGTACCCTATTTTAGGACGAAGGAAATATAGTGAACAAATAACTCTCCTGGCATTTTTAATTTGCCAAACAATTTATCTTCTTCACCACTTTTAACATGTTGAAGAAGCAATAATAACACATGGGCTGAAAAGTCCCGAGCCTAACACATAGATGACGCTAGTTTTATTGCAGTCACCTTTCTCTCAGTTAATACTAACCTTCAAAAGACAGCTGTTAAAATTTCATGATATTCTATTCATTAGGTTGTGAGTTATTGTGCTAAGAGTCACGCTACTTTTGTTATTTTCAAAACAATGGATCAAAAACAATTTCGTGTTTTAATTTTACACTGCTTCTTGATGGGAAAAAATACCGTTCAAGCGAAGCAATGGCTTGAAAAGTGTTATGGGGAGTCCGCTCCATCAGAAACAACAATAAAACGTTGGTTTGCTGACGTCAAACATGGTCATAGAGACACCGATGATGCAGAACGCAGAGGACGTCCAAATGAGACGGTAACACCAGAAAACATCAAAATATCCACAAAATCGTTTTGAATGATAGAAAAGTGAAGTTACGTGAGTTAGCTGACATCGTAAAGATATCAAAAGAACGTATTGGCTTTATATTGCATGCGCATTTGACTATGAGAAAGCTCTGTTCAAAGTGGGTGCCGCGTTTGCTCACTGTTGACCAAAAACAAGAACGTGTTGATGATTCTGAGCAGTGTTTAGCCATGTTTAAACGTAACAAACCGGAATTTTTGCGTCGATATGTGACAATGGATGAAACATGGATCCATCACTTCACTCCGGAATCAAAACGATCGTCATCTGAGTGGACAGCAACTGGTGAACCTCGTCCAAAGCGCCCGAAAGCACAACAATCGGCTGGAAAGGTTATGGCCTCGGTATTTTGGGATGTGCGTGGTGTAATATTCATCGACTATCTTGAGAAGGGAAATACCATCAACAGCGAGTATTATATAGCGTTATTGAAGCGTTTGAAGGCCGAAATTGCAAAGAAACGACCGCATATGGGGAAGAAAAAACGCACCGTGTCACAAGTCAATCAAAACAATGGCAAAACTACATGAATTGAACTTCGAATTGCTCCCACATCCACCGTATTCGCCAGATTTAGCTCCCAGCGACTACTGGCTGTTCGCAGACTTCAAAAAAATGCTCGCCAGTAAGAAATTTCGCACGAATGAAGAGGTTATCGCTGAAACTGAGGCCTATCTTGAGGAATAAGATAAATCGTTCTACAAAAGTGGTATTGAAATGTTAGAGCGGCGCTGGAATGATTGCGTTGCTCTTGATGGAGATTATGTTGATGAATAGAGCTAATTTTGAACCAAAGAAACCGTGTTTTCTTTGTTAGGCCCGGGACTTTTCAGCCCATGTTATAATTAGAGACCTCCAGAGTATGCTTTTCGCATTCAAGGCAAGAATGTTTCTCCAAACGCTTTTTTTATTAAAACCCACAAACACAGTCATTTACTGCTGGAAGTTCCAAGTTTCTATACCCCCTTGACCTTACAAAGATTTCTTTACTTTCAATAATTGGCACAATAACTATCTGTATCTCTGAGCTATTTAACTGTAGTTAGTTCGGTACACTATCCATATTGTCAACACAGTTTGCCTCTTCGGCATGCTGAAAGTAGGACATGTAAAATAACTTTTTAAATGCACGTTTAAATTGTATCGGAGTATGATTTCTTCCGTTTCCTCCTTGTTGACGGATTGATCAAAAAAAAAAGGCCAAACATGCTATATCCTTTATTATCTAAAGAATTTATATTACAGCTTTACATAAATATTAGCATTTGTGCTCTTCTTTCCACCATTACCTTCACTACTCATTTTTGTCTTGTAATCTAAATAAATAAACAATAATAACGAAATAAAGAAGACAAACGAGAACGCCATAAAAAACCGAGAACCCTGCATATATGGCGATTATGACCAGGCGTGCTGACGAAACGTTACAGTAATTTTGGAAATTGTCCTTTCTTTTATTCCACGGTTAAAACATCAAGTTGTATTGGGTAAATAACGTGTATCATATAACCTAGAAAAGTACAACAACATTAAAACATACGATGCCAACCGATCTATCCAGGAAACTCCTGTCGCACAAACTACATATCTGGAAATTATAAAATGCGTGTCTGTTCACGTTATACAGCGCTCAATGTTATGAAAATGGTTGTTCGCGTTATCCCGAATTTCCATTACGCAGTGTTCATATTATCGAACGTCTACTGTATATATTAAAATGATTAAACACAAATTAAACCAATTTGGACCGCTTGGACATTTTGTCTGTTGGGCGCAGTACACGAACTTTAAATAGATTGCGTACCTAACCGCTCTAAATACTCCGAATATCGCCGAGAGGATGAAAAAAAGAACTCTAATAGAGGCAGCTCTAACGACTGCCTCTAGGTGAAGTTTTGCTTATAATTATGTACATATGTGAAGTTCGGTAGTAATTAATTATTCGGCCGTTTTGTTACCTCCACGCAACATACGCCATTGGGAGATTTTTTGATACAAAAGCATTTTGCAGCATAAAAAAAGGAGAAAGCCCTAGAGAAATGACACTAAATATGAAAGATTTACACAAGTTGCTGTTAATACAAGGTCTGTTATGCAACAATATCTCTGAGCCATGAAGAACGAATTTATTAAGGAAAATTATGGAGTTGGTTAATATGTTATACAGTTTTACCCCTTCAGCATCTTTTTTATTAAGAGGTCCATTCCAATTGAATTTACGCGCAGATTATAGCCTACAACAACTGAATATCTTTACGTTATCTATACCACATATACAAGGGCGACCTGAAATCTTTCCGTAATCGACAAGAAAAACACGATAATGGTGTGCTCCAGTCTCTTCAAGCCCTCGAAAAAGTAGGATGTTTCGAGATCTGCAAAACAGCCATATGTAGCGACAACTTCCTCGTTTGAGGCAAATCTCTTTCCTCCCAGTGATTTTTGTAGGTTTGGGAATAGCGAAAAGTCGCTGGGGGCTGGGTCCGGTGAATATGGAGGATGAGACTAATTCGTAGTGCATTGTCGTGGTAGAAAAGCATGTGTTTCACTGCTTCGACTGTTCCTTGGTCTTTGGTATGTAGTTCTGGATCCAGGTGTCATCCACTGTTACGAAACACAAGAAGAAATTGGATTACGTTCAATCCTTGCCAGATAGTCCTCCGAAACGGTCACCCGATTTCGTTTTTACTACGGTGTGACAAAACGCGGCACCGAAAGCCGATTTCATACCCAAAATTTAGTGTAGGATATGGCCAACGCGTTCTTCTGAGATGCGTGTTGTCTCTTCTATCTCTTTCAGCTTCAGTCGACGATCGGCAAATACGACATCATGAATCTTGTCGACCATTTCATCGTTGTTAGCGATTTCTGGGTGTCCACTTGCGCTTGTGCAACCACGTTTGAACTCGTTCACCCAGAGGAGATGATCGAAAATGCCATCCGCCACAAATCTCTAGCAAAATATTTCGAATTTCCGTGGCCGTTTTCCAAGCCATCCAGAAATGTTTCGTCACTGCACGAAATTCGGGTTTATTCATTCTTGCTACACAAAGCACACTCTTAAACAAAAACTATTGACAGTGGGCGTCTGAAATTTTGGCAGTTGCTATAAAAAAGGTTGCGCTTGCCGACCAATGAATTCACTCCAACCTTAGTGCGCCATCTCTTGCCTATTCCGGAAACATTTCAGGTCGGCCTCGTATATGAAATAATATTCCTGAGTTTCATTGATCGCTAGCTTCCAGAAGAGAAGGACAACATACGCAGTCAGAACCTCGAGATTATAACGATGAAAGCTACTTTGGCACAACTTTAATAATTTCGAACGAATAAAATCCAAAATAACACTTAAAATGTCAAAGGAACAAAAGCTTCCCTTTTTTTTAGAGGAATTGTTTAATTACCCGCGTAATTTAAGCTTCCCTAGGCGGGTACGCTTATCGTTGAATATAGGTAATAAATTGTAGTTTTAAGCTTTTTTTTTTCCGATTTTAGTTACGAGGTTACGTCACCGCTAAGCCATAAATAGCGATCATGGTAACCACACCACGGCCGTTTTAAAAACGACTGCTCCCTATATTGAAACTGTAGATTACGATCCCCATGGGCACTCCGGACAATAAAATTGCGAGATGCTCGTAACATTTCGCTGCCAGCATTTTTATCGATAACAGAATTTGTCGTGTGCAACGTGATTGGCTTCCTATATACAGGTTGCTCTAGGTTTTCAAGTAATTATCTTAACGGACGACGTATAAATAGACGATAAAATAGACACCTACTGATTAAAAAAAGATTCTATTCTCGTTATATATACAAAATATTTTAGAATTTTTAAATTGGACTAATATTTTGTCGATCCACCTTTACTTGCGTGAAGTGCTGCGAGTCGTCGTGCCATAGAATCTATTAAATGATTAATGGTGTCTTCTGGAATATTTAACCATTCTGCTGTAACAGCTGCCACGAGTTCTTCCTTATTGCTGGGTTTTCGCGCTCGTTTCGCCATATTTGTCTGGATTATGTGCCAAACATTCTCTATCGGATTCATGTCTGGTGATTGGCCTGGCCATGGTAAAATCCGAAACCCCTCTTCCTCTCTCCATGTGGTTGTTGTTCTTGCTTTGTGGCTGGGTGCTCCATCCTCCATAAAAGTGGCGTCTTCCTTAGATAAAATGGCGTTGTCGAATATCGGTGGTAGTCCTTCTGTTAATATTTGGATATATTTTGCCGCATTTATATTTCCGTCGCAGATTACTAATTGCGATCTTCGACCATACCATATCGCGCCCCACACCATAATGTCCACACCGCCGTATTTCACCGTCTGATGTAAAAATTTGTCGTCCAGTTGCTGTGACGAACGTCTCCATACCCACGTACGACCACTATCACTGAATTGGCAGTATCTGCTTTCGTCTGAAAAAATGACAGACCGCCAAAACTCTTCGGGCTTCGTTCGTATTTCGATTGCCCAAACCATTCGGCGCCGTTTTTGAGACGCCGTAAGGAGAGGTTTTTTCTTTGCCACCCTTTTATACATCCCCACGCTGTGGAGGTATCGCAGAATGGTGCGCTGACTTTTCTGTGAAGTTGCCGCGAGCTCAGCTGTACTTTTTCGCGATTCTCTTAACACTTCGCGCTGGTCTCGACTCCACTGTTGTTTTTCCTTGCGTTTAAATTGTGTAATCACACGGTTAACAGTGGACAACGGAATATTTAAAAATTTACTTATTTCACGTTGCGAAGCGCCGCGTTCACTTTGGCCAACGATGTGACCCCGGATGAAGTCGCTAATATCACTCGAACCTTGTAAGCGAAGCATAGTCGTAACGATACTAAACTATGACGAATTCCTTCCGATACATCTACCCCTACCCTAATGACAAGAAAAAGTTCTTAATTCGTTCTTAGAATTTGGCTGTTTACATATTTATACCGCCTTACCTGGTGTCTATTTTATTCTGTCACCCTAGTGTATATTAAGGTCTCAGAAACGAGGGCTTTCTCTGTAGTACGTTTCCTTGATCAGCAAATTGAACAGTTAATTTTATAGTGTATGCACAATGATCTTTCGTTAAATCTCAAAAGGACTGGCTTCTTCCATTTTAATATGTCATCATAATCATTTAGTGGTAGTTTTCGCGTCCGATACGGCGGTCAAACAATACCAGAAAGTGACATTGTAGAATTCCTGGGTTTGAATATCGACTACAGCCTAGACTTCGCAGCATACTGTTCTGAAACAACATCCGTCATATGTAGGCTAAGGAAAGTAGTTGATATTCCATCCTTTACATCTTTCTACTTCGCGTATGTAGAATCGCGATTGCGGTACTAGATTGCGTCTTGGGGTTCATCTTCAGGACTCATAGATTTGTTTGTACTAGAGAAGCGGGTAATAAAGTATATGGTCGAGTGAATCTTGTCGCCAAACAACGTATTACCGCTATTGCCTTTATGCCTTTGTAGGGGTTTAATGTTTTTACAAAAATTACGAAAGTCAATTTGTCCGCAGTGGCCATATTTATGCTGCCATGAACACAAGGAACGACAATAACTTTCCCATTACAATTCAAAGAACATTTTACGAGGAAAGTCCATATTACTGTGGCCATTAAGTACGAGGGTTGTGTTTTAAGTTTTTCATATAGAGCTGGAATAACACAGGAGGTAGCTTTTAAAGAATTCAGGAGTCCAGATTTTCAGGGTAAGGAAATTGTTAGAACTGAACTTTGGACAGTACGGAGGATGATCTAACAAACGTTTTCTTGCTGCTTTTGAGACAAATGTAGCGACCATCTTTTTGGAGACACTTCTAAGGCGGATGACTTTTGTCGACTTTACTACACCTTAGAACACCCAAACAGACAAGGTGCGTTTATTTATTGGCTCGTATCCGCATCTAGAAATTTCTACCTGTATTGTTGGTAACTCATGTTGATGCAGAAGTCGGTTGATGTATTCGTATTTGTTATTTATATTGCTAAAAATTGCTTATGAAATGAATACACTAACTTTATTTTAAATTATATCGTTGAATATGTTACGGTATGTTTGGATGTTAAAAATTTGCGATGAATTTTTCACAATTTTTCCGATGAAATTAGTCACTACAACGTTGTAAGTTCCAACATAGCTGTTGAGTATTTCGTCTACATACGCTCGAAGGACCAAATGAATAAAATAACTTTTAATGTTTCATACTTCACTTCTTAATACCGCTATATACTGTGTCTTACTGGTAACTACTACTATACATACTATCCACTCTTATGGCTAATTGTACAATTCGGATTCTACCTTATCGACTTCCGCGTAAAATTCAAATTTTAAATTGAAGCTTGTACAACGAAATTCCAATCGAGAAGTGGAATGATCTGTCATGACGTCACATGAAAGAAAACTTTTCCTTTTCTAATAGAATGTATACTTTCTTAAGTTTATGTTAAATTATCGGTTTCTCATACCAATGGTGATAGCATTGCCATTATCAGTATTCTCTTATTACATAAGAGATCAAATTGAATTACTTGCCAAAAACCACATGCAAGCATATACAGTATAGCGAAGAAAATAAGTAAACATACAAGCAAAAAAATATAAATAAAAAGCTGAAATAAGTGAGTAAGCATTTCCAGAATGTAACATATTCGTGTTGGTATACATATGTGACAACGGCGCCTTGTACAGTACATTAGAATGTGCTCTAGGTATATAGAACGTCTTGGACGACCTAACATTATATTTACATTATAAAGTTGATCTAACTGAGAATTAATACGACTATTAATTAAATTTACTAAAAATTTACTGCTAGGTTCTTCACTTCATTGAGTCAACTAGATGGAATTAAGGCTACAAATAAATTTATTGTGATCAGTGCCACGTAGTGGATAAGTACCATCCATTTTATAGGATAAAAACTTTAAAAGTCGTTTTTGAACACGCTCAGGAAATAACTGTTGGTAACTTAAATTGGATAAGGGTATGACATAGTACTGACAATGCACTTCAATTATGAAAGGTTCTGCAAAATTTTATAAGGAAGCCTACAGATTTGTAAGTAGAAGGGTATATTCGAAATGTGCGAACTAAATAAAAATCAAAGAGCATACGAAGATCCTTAAATTGCACCACTCTGGGAATAATGTTACCAGAAACTGAGTAATAAGATCAAGGCGTTTAGAGAAAGAAAGTACTGCAGATTTGTCCATATTTAAATAAATACGATTGTTATTCCACCAATCATTTATCATACTAAGAGTTTTTGCTAAATGAAACAAGCTACAGATATTACTGAACATTTTTAGGCAGTCAGCATATGCCAGAAGTTTACAGTGAAGGAGCTGCAAATGGTTATTGATACAGACATTTATTACGATTACGAAATAGCCTTCGCACGTAGTCGTTATCATGTATACTGAAGATCAGAATGGTTTATGCTATGTCGTTCATTAATACATCAAGTTCCAATAAAATATATATAGGTAGCTTTGTCTAATTACATGTGCAAGATAATGATAAAATATGAATACGGGTTTACTTGGTATGATATAATCCAAGTACTACATTCAACGTAATTTAGCAGTCATGTAGAGAAAAAAGCATAAAAGATTGCTGTATGCCATTAAGTTTCAAATAAGAAGAAAGAACATTATTAACGTGGTATTTCCGATATCTGTGTTTATACAATATGATATGATTCTAATCTCTAATAAACGCGTTACAAGTATTTTGATTCTATTTGATTTTGTCTTCCTTTTTTCTTTCGTTTATTATTTTCTAAAGTCAACTCCTTCCTTAAATATTGCACTAGTAAGTGAACAGCGACATCATTGCAGGTTATGGTAGAACGATACGTTCCCGATCACAACAGTTTCTGGTAAATCTCCTACAATATTTTGAACAAGAAACAATAACATTACAGTTATAATTAAATCAGTCGTTCATATTTATTCGATTGTT
The DNA here is from genome assembly GCA_023509865.1 of Trypoxylus dichotomus. NCBI lineage: Eukaryota > Metazoa > Arthropoda > Insecta > Coleoptera > Scarabaeidae > Trypoxylus > Trypoxylus dichotomus. The sequence continues at coordinate 73,042,931 of CM042076.1, read as the reverse complement.
TATTTTTAGTGAGTTACAGATGCATTAAAAATCAGTATTACATGAACAAAATTAAAGTTCGATGGAAAGGAAAGCCTGTTCTATCAACTACAGGACGATGTATCAAGAATGAATATAAGATATTTCTAAAGAAATTCATTCTTGTTAAATAGTTAGTTGTGCTTTTACAAAGAAGTTTAAGACGGACGTGTAAATTAAATCGTGCCCTTCACTTTAATAGAGAAGTCACATATTGCCGAAGTGAGATTGACATTTCTAAAGGAATATATAGAAAATTTGTGAAAGGTAATCCTGCAAAATCCTGAGATTAAGAATATTAGTATGTTGTGCATGTGTGTGGACATGTTAGCTTTGTCATGTTGTCAGCACATAACTAAACATATTATTAACTTTATTGTAGGCGATCGGATATGTTGTTAATCGAAATTGTTCTGCCGAGCTTCTTTGGAATTTAAAATACCACTGACGTTGAATCAGAGCACAGCATATTTTAATCATGGAATGGCAAGATTCCCCACTAACGAGAGACGATTTTAAAGACTATTGCTTATCATTTCGCTAATAGTTGAAAATCAAACACAAAATGGATTTTGATTAACTAAATGTAGAGGTTATTTTTTTTACTACTGACGTTTGGGAAGTGGCGCCCTCTATGTTCCGGTACGCAAAACTCAAGAGACATCTCGCGCATTACAATAAATTGTCAAATACTGATACGAATTGTAATACCGCAAAATCTTTTAAGAATTAATTAAAAACTTTTATTTATTTATATGCTGCACGTTATATTCATAACTTTATTTATATATACCTTCATTTATACACCTATTTTTTTTATTATTAATCCTCCTATATAAAAAAATGCCTACATAGAAAGAAACCAACCAAATTCCACAACTCATTCCTTTTTCAACTAAATTTACAAATTGTATCCAATTCTTCTTGTCATACCTCAAAATTTACCACCGTTTAATCATCCAATGTAACAAATGCGCGTCTGCCACTGATAACAATCGCGATAACTACGTTTTAGATTTATTCCCTCAATCCACCAAATTCACACTCGGTTATTTATTTAGCGGGGCAGTATCCGAATTAACCGCTTTACAAATATTTTGTCAACGACGAGATAGAGTATAGTTTGCAGATGTGTGGCGCTGACGACCGCAAAAACGCAGAGCTACGTTCGACCGTAAAATCGGACGCGATTTTAAATAGTTATTTGGTCGGGAGTGGGCTGTGGGCACGCCGTTTAATGAAACGAGGCGTATTTTTGGCGTTCTAGATCGGTTCTTTGTTTATATACGTTTAGCGGGGCTGGCGGTAATAGTTGTGCGTTAATATATTACACGGATACTAGTACTTTGCTGGCAATTACCGTAAATTAATGTTATAAAATGAATAAAATGTTTATATAGGCGTACATGGTGACAAAATATTTTCATCTATACACCGCACTGTTATTAAATATATTTAGTTTAACGCTTTAGCGTTGCTGGTTATCGAGCGGGATACTAGTGGTTATGCAAAGTGTCCAATTGCAAGTGCACCGGGTTGGCAACACAAAAATCCCTGCTTCGAAGAAAAATAGTTCAGTTTTATTTCTATATGTTGGACAGGTTTACGTTAACCCGTCCCACTGCTGTCAGTTTTCAGTCATTATTGTATTTATGTTTTTGTTCGTGATTCTATCAGCTTTTGCATTTATTTCTTTAACCGGTACCCTTTAATATGTTGTCTGTAATCATTATACAAACTGTCTTTTTCAAAACAATGCCGTTTATATTACAACAAGATACATTTATTGTGATGGCGCATTTTCGAAGTGCGACATTAACCGAAAATGGAAGCTGGGAATATTCACTGCCCTCAAGCTTTCAACAGTTCCATGATGAGTATCCTGATGTCTTGAATAGCTTATGAAACCTTTAATTGTCGTCGTAATAGACTGGTAAAGAGGTTTATGGAAACTGGTAGCGTTGCAAAACGGAAGGCTGATCAAGCATCATCTGTGCTGACAGAAGATAGAGTGGATGATATCAGGCGACGAGTGGATGCTAGTCCTAACAAATCTGTTAGAAAATTGGCACTGCAAACAAGCACCCGTGTGATTCAGAGAATATTTCTTTATCATATTTATCGAAATTGTAAGTATTTCTCGTGGAAAGTGCACATATGGCCGTAAGGTAGAAATTGCATATGCATCCCTACAAAATTCCAGTTATATATCATTTACGTGTGCAAGATTTTGAACAACGACAATGGTCAGCAGAAAATCCACATGTTTTTGTAGAAACTGATGTCCACCCTATTAAAGTTTGGATCGCCATGTCAAGAAGGCGAATTATAGGACCAATCTTTCTTCACGACACAATAAATCCAGTGCGATATAGAGAAATGCTACTAGAACCGTTTATAAATAGGTTAGACGATGAAGAACTAACTCGTGGATATTTCCAACAAGATGGAGCCCCAGCGTATACTGCACCTACTACATTAAATTATCTAGAAGAATTTTATGAAGATAGACTTCACTATTTAGATGAGCTACAAACTGCAATAACACATGAAGTGCAAAATATTACAGAAGAAATGCTGCAGAATGTGTTCAAAAATATGAGAAGACGAGTAAATTTATGTTTGCAACATAATAGTGCATATTTTGAAAATCATTTGTAATTTATTGTAACCATATGTCCCCTCAAATCTTTTGCTTCTTATTGCGACCTTATTGTACTGCTTTTTCTTCTTTGTGAAAAAACTTATAAGAATACATTTCTTATACTCATTTGGAATTTCTAATTTTCTCAATTGTATGGTTAGTATTTATCTATCTATCTATTTATCTATCTATATCAAGTTAGTAAATTTAATGATCATCAGTATTTCGTTTTTCTTAAAAAAAGTTATCACTTCAACGATGGAATTGAATACAATACATTAAATTTAATTATAAAGGTTATGAATACAAACTATGCTAACATAACCTTTACATAAGATATTCATTTTTGACAACTAAACATAATAAGAATGAAGTTACCAAGTCAAGGTAGGCAATATTACAGTCTTACCAAATTAAATCTGGCGTTGCCAACCTGGTGTACTTGTCCTTGGACACCCGCTATATGCTACATTGGAACTCGAATCAAATTGCTCTGGGTTTGTAATAGGTTTTTTAGATGTTAAACAAGGTAGGATATTTAAAAAGCGGTAGGATATTTCACTCCCTCGAATAAAAAATTACAAGGTCAGATCCTCATGCCCCACCTTTCACTTACTTCTAATTGGTAGTTTGATTAATTGACATTTAGTTAACTGACTTTTGCAAATCATATCTACATAATATCAAGTTTGTATTTCAAAGTGTTGTTGTGCTGTGGCTAATTCTTGAATTGTGTGTCGTGATTGTTCATAAAAATGGATCCTGTAAAACAAAGAACCGTAATAAAATACCTCCAAAAAGAGGGCATGACACCAACTCAAGTTCATAAAAACAATATGGCAACTACTTGCAAGTTTACAGTTTTTTATGATATAGTCAAACGCTGGCATCAAGATTTTAAATGCGGAAGAACATCCTGTGAAAGCCGACATGCCGATGGTCCTCCCATAGCGGTAACAACAGAAGAAAAAAAACGTACACGCTATCGTACTGCAAAACCGATGAGAAGAAGATACTGGTTTATCATATCGCGTGATGAAGAATTACTCGTAGATATGAAAAAATGAATGCAAGATGGGTGTCCCGAATGTTAACCACTGATCAAGAAAGAAATCGGGTATTGATTTGTAAGTGTTTTTTGGAAAGGTACCAAGCAAACAAAGAAAACTTTCTTAGTCGGCATGTGACCATAGATGAGTCATAGGTGGACCACTACGATCCCGAGATCAAAGTGCAAAAAGAGTGGAAACATCACGGTTCTCCTCCTCCACGCAAATTTAAGGTCGTGCGGTCTGCTGGAAACGTTTTGCTATCTGTGTTCTGGGATACTCAAGGAATCACCCTGACTGACTATTTGCAAAAGGAACAGAGCATTACAGGAGCCTACTACGCACAATTGATTTCTAAATCGCCAGGCGCTATTAAAGACAACAATTGACTGTTACCATTCTAATAATTCATCTACCATGGAAAAAACGATCAAAAAATTCGAAAGTACTGGTTCGGCTAGCGATGTGAAACACACGACGCAAGATCCTAGAGGTCATTCAGAACAAAACATGACGGTAGTTCATGTAGAATGTCCAGAGACGTCGATTTGTCATCGTGCACTAGAATTGGACATTATAACAGCCACTCTTCAGTGTATTCTAACTAACGCCTACCAAGTCCAATTGACTCAACAACTTCTACCGACAAACCATGCACAGCAAAGAGAGTTCACCAATTAGATCCTTGAGCAAACAGAACTGAATGCCGATTTTACGGATGATGTAACATACCTAACATAATAATGCTTCTAAATACAGCTAGCAGGATTATTATGTTAGGTATTGTTTTATAGGCACTTTTTCGACGTGAGAAGTATGTAGTTTCGAACACCACTACAACCAAACGAAAGTAAAATTTTCGATTTAGAAAAGATCCCATTTAATATTTCATACCGTTACGTGTCAATGCAAGGTTTTAAATCGAAATAAGGGAGAAAAGCAATTTATTTTAATTGGGCGACGGCTATTGGGCGAAGTGCAGAATAACGAAGCAAAATTGAAGTGGGTGGGGAGGCATAACGAAGGCGTGAAGTCGAGCGAATCCGTGGAAAACGATTAACAAACAAACCGCATTTCGCCAGCGGCTCCTCTTATCCATTCATCTCTAATCGGCAGCGCTATTGGACCGGAGCTGCCAATTTCTATACTTCGAGGTTTGTTTGTGCGAGATTGTACCGGGGTTCCGTTGGGTTTTATTTATCCAAGTCCTCTTGTTGTTCGGTTTTTATTTTTTGATTCCGCTTATGCTTTCTTCTTGTTTTTTGCTTTAGTTTTATCCGCAATGAATATAGGGTAATGAATTCGAAAATAGTGTTCGTATAGAAAGACCTTTTAACCGATACGATAATAGTGTTGGAATTTGATATTACTTTTTAAATACGATGCAATTTATATTTCTAAAAATGAAGAAGCTATCTAACCAAGTAAAATCAAGATTTTTTTGAACGTCCTAGCATTTGACCGTAATCTATTAGATTGTCACTGTTGTGTATTACTTGTATAAATGTACTCAGTTACACTGATGTGTGGTATGTCTTTATTTCTCGTATTATTTCTATACACAATATATACACAACCACTGTACTATTCTTACCTACAAGTACTGAGTGATTTTAAATGTTTGAGAACAGTTTAAATTTCGCGCCTTGCTAAATTTTTGTCACGTTGGCGATTTGGTTTTGAATTCGTAACCAGTAGCGTAGCAAATAGATTTTGGATGGGTGATAAAATATTGACAACAGATCTTCAAAAAATCAATTTCATATTGATTTTCTAAGCTTTTGAATTAATACAAATATTTAAATTTGAGCACTACATATTTAAAAGCACACGATTCCGTTTTTTTGTATAATTTTATTGCAAAAAAACAATTACATTATAATGTATGTTCGAAATGGCCTCCATTTGATTCAAGACATAAATGCATTCGTCTCTTAATATTGTCAAACAGTCGCTGTAATTGGTTTTGATCGATATTACGAATTTCCTGCTCTATGGCTGCTCGTAATTCTTCTAAATTGTGAAGTCGATTTTGATGTATCTTATTTTTTAAATGCCCAAACAGATAAAAATCTAAAGGGGTTAGGTCAGGTGACCGTGATGGCCAACGATCGCGACTAATAAGTCTGTCACCAAAATACTCTTCTAGATATTCCAATGTATCATGCGCTACATGAGGTGGTGCTCCATCTTGTTGTAAATACCCCCTTTCCAATTCGTCGTCATGTAATTGGTCTATAAACACTTCCAAAATTTGAGTGCGATATCTTTCCGCGTTGATATTTTCATGGAAAAAAATAGGGCCAATTATGCGACGTCTAGACATTGCCACCCAGGCCCCAATTTTTTGTGGATGTAAAGAAGTCTCAACAAAATTATGAGGGTTTTCTGTAGCCCATGGTCCTGTAATTTTGGCTGTTAATATAGCGTGATAAGTGAAACCAGGCCTCGTCTGACATGAATGTTAAATCTAAAATATCATCATTATGAAGATTTTCATTAAACCACTGACAATATTGAATTCGTCGTGGAATATCAATTGGCAATAATTGCTGTGTTACGGTTACTCTATACGATGCATGTGTAGATTTTTAACCAATGCTTTTCTTGCAGTACTGAACGATAAACCTAAAATAACGAAAATGAAAAATACTACATCTTAGAATAATAGAAAAAGCATCATACCAGTTTGAGCTGCTAATTTGCGAATTGACTTTTTAGGACTTGCCTCTTTCCGTTGTCTAACATCATCAACAGTCTCTTCTGTTAACACTGTTGGCCGTCCAGTTGATTTTCCTTTGCAAATGCAGTGTTTCCCTTCGAACCGTTCAATAATTCTGTCTCTGTGATTACAAAACACTTTGTATGGTACGACAACATCCGGATAATTTTCGCGAAATTGGTTCAGGCATGATTGCAATGAATAAGTCCATGATCCATCTTCGTGGCGAGTGCCACTGCGATAATACGCTTTTAAAATAAAAGCGTCTTGCTCGGCCGTAAACGGCATCTTAAAACTAACAACAATTAAGTTCACTTAATTTAATAGAAATGCATAAAAACATACCTGGAAAATAACACTGATAAACAGTAGCTCTAAGAAGAACAGCTTACAAGTAAAAATGAAGCAAATAATAACGAATAATAAATAACGTGTCGCACAGGCAGTTGACAGGACCGATACTCACAATGGCCACTCTTAACATGTCAAATCCACCGTGCGAAATTTAAACTGTCCTCAAACATATAAAATCACTCTGTACCTCTATACTGTATTTAATATCTGTATATACAGCTGCGAGCAAATATTATAGGCACCCTAGTCAAACATGTGTTTCGCGCAGCAGGTAGCGCTTCTTAGAACAAGGGTACTGCGAACCTATACCGGGTTATCTAAAGTAGAAATTTCTAGAAAATATAAATTACGAATTATATAAGGCAGAAATTAAAATTCTTAGGTTGAGTAATATATTGTGCGTAAAGAAAGAAACGTCGTTTGTCGGTTTCAAAAGTTCATTCAGAGTGCGGACCTTCTTTTGTAAGTTTGTGTATACACAATATGCCAGAAAAGCCCCAAATATCTGAGGCTTCACGAGGCCAGATAATTTTATTGCACAAAGAAGGATTGTCACAAATAAAAATTGCTAAGACAATAAAATGTTCGCGTTGTGCAGTGCAAAACACAATTAGCCGCTATCAAAGGACTGGAGAGTATCATAATCTACCCAAGAGCGGTAGAAAACGTGTAACGACTGTGCGAGAAGAACAATTGATAGAGCGTATCGCGCTCCGGGACAGGCACAAATCCGTGATAGCGATTTCAGCAGAGCTCCGCGCTCAACGAGTCGCACCAAGAAGAAGGTTAAGTGCGGCGAATTTACGTGCGCGGAAACCGTGACATAAGCCTTTGCTGACCGAGCTACATCGCAAGCAACGCTTTACGTGGGCAAAGAGGTACAGGAATTGGACTGTAGATGGCTGGGCTAAAGTACTTTGGTCCGATGAATCTAATATAGACGTAAGTGCTTAAAAATATTTCATAATCCTTGCAATATACATAATTGAACTCAGCGCCCCTACTTTTCTCACCAAAATAGAAATATTCAAAAAGTTATCGTCCTTCGTTTATTCTGTGCAGGTGCACAGCGTTTCCAGAGCAAGTTATGTTCGGAGGAGGTCCGGCGAAGCATTTTCCCCAGAGTGTATTTTAGCTACTGTTAAACACGGCGGTGGAAGCATTATGATTTGAGGGCGTATGTCTGCACAAAGTGTAGGGGAAGTCCATGTGTACGAGGGCCGCATGATGGGGCACGCTACGTCGGGATGTTGGAAGAGGCTCTCGAACCATCAATTGTCAGATTTTATGATATGGACTCGGAGGAGTATTACCTTCAGCAAGACAATGCCCCTTGCCACAAGGCTCGACCCGTAATGAAATGGCCCCCACAATCGCCTGACCTCTCGCCTATTGAAAATTTATGGTATATATTAAAGGACAGGGTTCGTAAACACAACCATGCCTCTAAAGAAGCCCTAAAGCAAACAGTGTTTATGGAATGGGTGTCTATTTCCCCAGAAACATGTTACAAAGTGGTAGCTACTATGCCTAAAAGAATTAAAGCTGTAATAAAGGCTAGAGGAGGCAATACTGATTTATTTAATAAAAGAACCTTATAAACTGAATTATATGTTTCTTTTTTAGTTTTGAAATTCTCGTCTTATCGTAACGCTAAAAAAGTTACCCTGTCTATAACATTTGCTCGCAGCTGTAGATCTATATAGATATCCCCATTACTTTTCCCCTGTTAACTTTCGAATCGCCGAAAGGCGGCACATTTGAAATACCATAACACTCACAAGTTATTGAACAATTCAAAAGAACGAGGTATTTCGCCAAATTAAAGATTTACCAAGTGGAGTCAAGTGTGAATGTTTTACTAACAGTTCCTATGAGAAGTCCGTCACTGTGTTAAGATAGGAGTTTTACTTACTTGAAACACCTGTAAATTCTTGACGGTAAATCATCGCTATGTAGTCGGTAGAACCAAAGTCCCATGTAAAATTCTCCAAGTCCTCAATCACGCACAGAAACGTATACAAATTTTGAATGAATCGCACTCAATATATGAGCGATTGTATTTGATCTTTTTTTTCCTTTTTTTATAGTCAAAAATTTTTCATATAGAAATTGTTTCGTTATCCATCACATGTTTCCACACTCCAAATTACTTCGTCGTATGGAGAAGCTTAGGGCTTCATTTGATGCACTACGCATGTTTGTATATTATTTACGGTCCCCAAAACGCACCATTTCGTTCAAATACCGTTTAATTTTTCCGAGTAGGGACGGTAAAAGCAAGTCCTATGTGAAGGGGTACAAATTAAATTTTACATCAGAAATGAGCTAGAATTATAAGGATCTGCGATGAAGAAGTGAAGTTAGGATGATCGTACCGCTCCATTCAGCTGCCTCTGAGCGTTGTAGATCAATTCTGGCGTCACATTCAGATTTTACAGCGTCAAATTACTTTATCAATCTAGCGAAATTGACAAAATTTACAATATACCGATGAGCGCATTTTTTACCGTAATACGGGTTGTCCCATGAGAAATAGCGGTAAAGTTTCCTTGTAGATCGTGAGATTGTGGAAGAAATGTGTTTCTTATAAAAATCGACTTCGTAACAGCTAACTTTGCTAATCAATTATTGATATGAAGAATATTGTCACGACATTAATAAACTATTTGATTATCTATACTTCTTTAACTTCCAAAATGTTTGCAGAAGAAAAAATTGTAATTTACATTAATAACTGTATTTAACGTAAATACAATAATATTTATATTTGCATGACCTGACAAATTTCCGGAATCGCCAAAAGACGACGCATGAAGGCTGAAATGGATTCATTGGTCGCCAAGGGCAACTTTTTTCACGGCAGCTGGCAAAATTTCGGACATCTACTGTCAGCAGTTGTTGTGCAAGAGTATGTTTTGTGTAGGAAGTCGGGCGGTTTCGCAAAAATGGATGAAATCGAATTTCGTGCAGTGATAAAACACTTCTGAATGACTGGGAAAACGACCACTAAAATTCGCTAGAAGTTCATGGCGGATTTACTACATCATTTTCAACCATCAGATTCCGAGTGAGTGAGTTCAAATGTGGCCGCACAAGCGCAAGTGACGAACCATGCAGTGGACGCCCAAAAACCGCTACCATGACAAGATCCATGATGTCGTGTCGATTGTAGCTAAAAGAGATAGCAGAGGCAATAGGCATCTCAGAAGAATGCGTTGGCCATATCCTACACGAAATTTTGGGCATAAAAAAGCTTTCGGCGGGATGGGTACCGCATTTGCTAACACCGGAGCAAAAACGAAATCGGATAACCGTTTCGGAAGAGTGTCTTGCAACCGTAGATGAAACTTGGATCCACCACTACATACCGGAGACCAAGGAACAGTCGAAGCAGTGGATTCTTCTGGACAAATCGACTCCGAAGAAAGCAAAGACCGTTCTATCGGTCGGAGGGGTCATGGCCATTATTTTTTGGAATTCCCAATGTGTGATCCTCGTTGACTATCGAACAGAAGGGAAGGACGATCACGAAGCAATACTACAAGGATTTATTCACTCGATTCCGTGCAGCATTGAAGGAGAACCGGCCTCGTTTGCAACGGGAAAATGCGCTTTTACACCACGACAATGCACCGTCTCATTCATCCCGCATCGTCGTGTCCAAATTGAATAAGTTGTGCTACGAATTACTCTCTCATCCTCCATATCCACCGCACCTAGCCCCCAGCGACTTTGTCTTATTCCCAGATCTGAAAGAATCACTACTGGGAGGAAAGAGATTTGCCACACATGAGGAGGTCATCGCCGGTACAGATGGCTATTTTCCAGATCTCGAAACACCCTACTATTCTGACGGCTTGAAGAGATTGGGGCACCGTTTGAAAAAGTCTATTGACCTTCGAGGAAACTACATCGAAAAATGAAAATAAAATACCACACCAATACCGGAAACATTTCAGGTCGCCTCCGTATGCTCCAAATTTTCCAATCGTGAAAATAAACATGTACCCTACATTTAAGATGAATATCTCGGAAACTAGAACATTTCCTTCAAAATGTGTTTTCGACCAGTTAAAAATGTCACTGCTTAAAACAGCTTTGTTAATTTTTTTACCTTCCCCCCTTACAGCCTTTTAAATGTTATATAGCTTATCTTTATTTTATATTGGTATAATTAACCATTTAACTTCCTAGCAAAGAAGCATAAAAACTTCACAAACACTTTGATTCATTAATCATGCTTATCGAAAGAAAATTTATCTCGGAAAGCTAATGGCTACTCCCTAATTAAATTTCTATTCCTTTTACATCGACTCTACAAGAACGCATTTGCAACGAATCCAATACGAACTCGCCTCAGAGCATTCAATGCAAATTCGACCCCTTTTACTCGGATCGGTCCCTAAAAACCTTCTCCATTTCTACTCCGTGTCGCGTTACTTTCGTCTCCTTCACCTCTTTTTTTTTTCTTTCGAATTTCAATCAATTTCGCTGCAAAGCCGATTACTTTATTTCGCCGACGCTTCCGCCGAAAAACTCCTTCCACCCCAAACCTCCACCCCCTTGGAATCTCCCCGATCGCCTAATTAAACGATTAATTTCATCTTGCGCTTCTTTTCATTCGCAGTCAATATCATGGGCTTGGGCGGCGAACCGAACGTCGGGATATTCATCGAGGAGCACAAGAAACGAGCGGACAGCGATCCGAACGCGCCCCCTTTCGACGATCTGCGGAACTACGCTTACGAAGGTGGCGGCAGCACCGCGGGGTCCCTCAGTTCTTTAGCATCGGGTAAGTGAGGTTATTGACGGACGTTTGATTCGAGCGAATGTTTGTTCGATTGAATAAGAATTAAATTGCGATTGATTTTTGTTTATTAAAGCAAGCGGTATTTCTTTGATCTCTTTAAATATGTAAAGTAAATTTGATTTGTTAAAAATAATGCCTTTTCATTACGTATAATAGCTATTAAAAATCTTTTAACAGGAAATAAAATTAAATCCGTAATACAACACGCTAGAAAAGTGTTTATTTTAATTTTCGAACACAGTGAATGCTTTATCTTCACTGTACAATAGTCGAGTAAATAAATTTTTAAATTTATGAAGGGAAATTGTTATTTATTTATCAGTTGGAAATGCATTTCAACAATTAAATGATTTTAGAACGTAAGTATCGTAATAAACAGGCTTAGTTATAATCGGCGGGTATAAACAGGGCACCAAGTTTATAGATCTACCTGGCGTGCAAAAAGAATTGCTTAATCGTGTAAATAAATATATAATATATTTCGAAAATATTTCTATTTGTACCTCTACTGTTGGATTTTTCTATACAGGGTGTCCATGAAATAAAATCAAAAAGTATACAAAATGGAAACAACTAATTTTATCAGATTTAAATCCAAAATATTTTTGCGAAACTTAGTTTTAGAATCATTCTGTATGATTGGAGACATCATGCGATGAGCCTTGAACCAAATCCAAGATGGGCGAAATTTTGACGAGTTTTACGTTTTTTTGCGAAAAATCGAAATAATCTAAAATATGTCAAAATACGTATGCAACTGAAGATGTTGATAATTAGATTCTAGAAAAGTTACCCATCAGAGCGAAATACTTAATATCCTAAAATTAGAGAAGGGTTTAGCGATAGCTATTACACTTTTCACATGATTTAAAATCTTTGGAAACGAATACCGTCCGAATTAGTCGTTTTGTGCCAATTTTGGTTTTAGAATCGAGTTCTGTGTGATTGGAGGGAGCTTTGAACTAAATCCAAGATGGGCGAAGTTTCGACCAAATTTCAATTTTGGTTTTAGAATCGTATTACATGAATAAAAGTACTTTTTTCTAAAATATTTTGTTAAAATTGAATGTGTTCATTCCATTATGCATAAGTAGTGCTTCATCTGAAAATGTCCTTTTCCACCCTCGAAATATATGCACATCTAAAGTCTGCACCAAATGTTTTGATTACTTTGAAACGTGAAGACATTAACTTTTTGTTCATTGGTACTAAAGCTTCAACATCATCCAAAAAACGTCCAACTCCGGGGTTTGAGAAGAATACATCTGCAGATCAATTCTAAAAACGCTAATGGCCTAATAACAACCTCCTCAAGCTTCATGCCATCGTTATTACCTCCCATTTCCTTCAATCTTCCTTCGTTCTTGTCCCCTTTTTTTGTTTTTCTACCGGCAATTAAACGAGGAAATTCCTCACGTAAAACGAAATTACTTATTGGTTCCCAATTTCTTAGAACGACACACTAACTCAATCAACTTAAATTGAAAGGTATCACCGGCAAGGAATTCCCTTACCCCGCTACCCGCGGCATCTTTCTAGCTGCGACGCTCCAAAAAGCAATTTAACCTTAGCTTAACGCGTTCGGAGAACGAGAACCGGGCTCTGTAGGTAATTCGAGTTAAAAGCGACGAAACAGAAAACCTAACCCTAAACACAAAGTTTCGCAGCGCTTATAATTAGTTGGGCTAAGTTTTTAATTAAAATCTAATTAAGTACGTTTTTCGGTCTTCAACTATCTCCGCGCTTCGTCGACTGGTAGGTATGGTGGGGCTTTTGAATTTATCTTACTTTGATACGTATATTTTATAGTTTTCGAAATTCGCTCGCACTGTATAACGTAACATGGAGTGTTAATAATACATATAATGGATTTATACGTGCCCAAATTTTAGCAGCCAAGCCAAATAACCCATCTTAGTTTACTGGGAATGCGATACACCAACTGAAGCTAAAGGCTTATTATAGACGTCGATGAAGAGTAACTAAGACCCAATTCTTTTATAATGAATTTAATCGACTGAGGGTTCTTTGTAAGTCTCTCATCTGTGATTCATGTAAAATCTACACGAGCAGGGTTAAATCATCGATAATAGAAAACCCTAAACAGATCTTTAGATACATAAACAGTAAGCTGTTTTGTAATGATATTCATATTGATGACTCCAAGACATTGTGAATGCCTTCGCCAATATGTTCTCATCAGTACCCTCCACAGTTCAAGTCCCATTTGCTGTATGGGAATCTGATGTTACAGAAGAGGAATTAATTAAAATTATATCCATCTTTCCCCAAAATTTTAGTGCTGGTGATGATTCCATTCCAAGTACAATAGTAAGGGATGCATGATTTGCTTTAGTTAGACCTTTAGCAATTATAATCAATCTCTCAATTAGAACTACTGAGTTTCCTTGGCGTTGGGTACGAACCCGAGTTTGTCTTATATTTAAGAAGGACGACAGAACTAGAATGGAGAACTCTAGACCGATATAAATTCTTTCAAATTTTGACAAAGTTTGATTTATTCGCGTGTTTTCAACAATACTGAAGCCTGATATCTCCTTATCAACATGGCTTTGTACGTGGATTCAATGGTCATTAATCTAGTCACGCTAACGTAGTCCATTTGTTAAATACTGGATAGCCGGGGTCAAGTCGATCTACACTGATTTTAGCCATGTATTTGATACTACTGATCATCCAGCCTTACTTATAATACTTTCTGACTTTGGACTTAGTTCTGATTTATGGAAACTGTTACATTTCTATTTGGCAGATATTATGAACTAACTACATGTTTTACAATGGTTTTGATTCAATAGAATTTTGTACCCATCCGGTGTGTCTCAAGGCCCAAATTTGGGACCGAATAGCATATTGAATCCTAACAAGTTGTTCTGTAGTCGCATATGTAGATTATCTGAAGATTTACGCCTGCATCAGAAGCTGGGAAAACGTATTACCTATGCAGCAAAATTTATACATTATAACCAATTGGTGTAACGAATTTAATTTAATTTACTGCATAATTTATATATTCTGTAACTGGGTAACAGTTGGATAGAAGCTTCTATTTAGTAAAAACTGTTGTGCATTGTAATTAGATGGTAATTTAGTAGCTGCACTTTATCGAGTATCTTAAGAATAGGTACGATTCTTGCGTATTTCAACCATGCAGTCCTTGAAACTGTTGTGTGCATTAATTACTAAATGCTTAGTAAATGTGAACTCATAAAAACTGTGAAAATGATCCCCAGTAAAGACTGAATTAAAAAAACGAAAAGTGCATGATTTGATAACTTTTTTCAGAAAAGAACAAAGCATGTTCGCAAGACCAGCGAAATAATCTAAGAAAAAAATTGAAATTGTTTTCAAATAGGCGGAAAATGTCTCTAACAGGTAGAGGGCACGGCCATTGCTAATCCATTATCTCCTTTTATTGCGAACCTTTTCATGAGCAAATTTGAAACGAACTTGAAAAAAGAAACCTAATATTTTCCGAGAATGTGGCTTAGGTACGTAGATGATATTTTCGCGGTGTTTGTTACTAATAAAGGAAATATACAAGATTTTCTAATAGAACTTAACTCACTCCACACAAATTAGTTAATTATTCGGAACGCAGCGTTTCGAGAGCACGTTGCCTCCCATAAAAACTGTATCGCATATGCAAATTATTTCATTAGATTTTGTAAATAAAATTAAGAAGATTGAATTAACAGATGGGAAAATTCTTGTATCATTCGACGTTTGTTGACTTTTCCCAATTCTAGAAACTATGGAGTACTTGGCTGAATTTTTGAAATTATATACTGCGGAATACAAAAGGTTAACAAAATTATGTACGTCACAAAATTGTTTTCAAATAGGCGGAAAATGGTTCGAACAGGTGGAAAGTAGGGTGATGGGTAATCCATTATCTCCTTTTATTGCGAACTTTTTCACGAACAAATTTGAAACGAACTTGAAAAAGAAACCAAATATTTTCCGAGAATTTGGCTTACGTATGTACGTAGATGATATTTTTGCGATGTTTGATACCAATAAAGGAGACACACAAGATTTTCTAGCAGAACTTAATTTAAAATTCACTACGATTAAGTTTACTATTGGACAAGAAGTAAACAATCGGGTTCCGTTTCTAGATGCTGTAGTCATACGAAATAACAATAAATTAGAAGTAGACATCTACAGAAAAGAAACTAATTCCAACAGATTCATCACAGCTGATTCGCACCATTGCGAACAACAAAAAATGTCCGCGATTAGTTTTCTGGTCAATAGACTCGTCAGATTTCCGCTAAACAAGAGCAGGTATGACAAAGAATTAAAATATATCAAAGATGTGGCGAGGTACACCGGTAATAAGAAATTTATAACACTTCCTTTCCACCCTACAGTAAAATTTTCCGCTAACTAAATATGAACGTGTCTTATATCTGTATCAAAAAACAACTTAAAGAGTCTCTTAGGCAATCCCAAAGATAAACGGGAGATGATCAAAAGGTCTGGAATTTACCAAATCGCATGCAATGATTGTGATAAACTTTATATTGGACAAACAAAAAGGAGTATCGAAAGAGGTTCAAAGATCATATTAGACGCTATCGTTTCGATAAACCAAAAGTATCAAGCGTAGCCGAGCATATGGTAAACTCCGGACATAAAATTCTTAAAAACGTAAACTCGTATAGAGAATTAGACGCGTACGAAACGATATTTATGAAAAAGAACAGAAACTTCTTGAACAGAGAACCACCCCGCACCACGCCCGATACTGAATGATTTATTAGGACATAATCCCCTGTTAAAGATACGGTTCGTTTTCGTTCCATCCTTTCCCGAAAAGACAGAAATATCCGGACCATCCATAGATTGCAAATAGCCATATGTTTTAAGGAATTTTAGAGCCTGCGTAGAAAATAATTTGCATGTGTCATACAGTTTTTACATTCAGTCGGTAACACGGTTGACAATGGGAGTCCACGTGCGCTCGAGACGCTGCGTTCCTAATAATTGATTAACTTGTGTGGAATGGATCACATACCTGTGAATTATACAACCACACGGTCCTTGCAATCGTTATTAAAATCTGTATATACGGATATATCAAATCGTATTGCCGGATTTCTGACCGCGTATGTTGTTGATCCTGAGTGATGAACTGAGTTCATCACCGATCGTTAGCCGAACAAGGGTGTCCGGAAGAAAATGAGTGAGATCTTGTTGAATCGTCGGCCTAGTCGAAACGTACACAACAGAAAAGAAACTAATTCTAACAGATTCGTCACGGCTGATTCGCACCATTGCGAACAATAAAAAATGTCCGCGATTAGTTTTCTACTCAATAGACTCGTTAGCTTAGAGCATTAGAGCACGTACGAAGAAGAGTTAAAATATATCAAAGATGTAGGGAGATGTAGACAAGGTGTTGACCGCATCTTAAGGAAGGTCCAATACAAACAGTACATTATAAATTCCATGACCTTGACATCAACAACCACCGGTAATAAGAAATTTATAACAGGTCCTTTCCACCCAACAGTAGAAGGGTTAAGTAAAATTTTCCACCAACAAAATATAAAGGTGTCTTTTGTATCAAGAAACAACTTGCAGAATCTGTTAGGCAATCCCAAAGATAAACCGGAGATGATGAAAAGGTCTGGAGTTTACCAAATCGCATGGAATGATTGTGATAAAGTTTATGGTGGACAAACAAAAAGGAGTATCGGAACGAGGTTCGAAGAACATATTAGACACTATCGTTTCGATAAACCAGAACAAACGTAGCAGAGCAAATCGTAAAATCTGGACATAATAAATATATATAAATATATCTTGGAAATATTTGTAAAATTGTGTTTTAATTCTTTGCCCATGTCCAGTATGGATTTCCAATGGTATTGGCCGATTCAATCGAAAAAGAAATTTTCAATTTGTACGGTTTACATTACTCACACCGCATGAAATTAACCCAGATTTAATTAAAATAAAATTAGATGCCTTCGTGAAAAAGAAAATAAAGCATTCAGCTGAAAATTACGTATTCGCTTACGTAGTTGACAGGTCCAAAAGCCCTCCCGTCATAAACATTCTTGTTTTACAAGCTTTTTTATCGTCGTCACAATTGTAAATTAAATAATAAAATTCCCCCAAAAGACCCCAAAGCGTATCCCACTCCCTCAACACGAAATATCTATGTGCAGCTTGTTATCAGCTAACTAAAACCGAAAAAATTACGACAGTCTCATTTATTCGTCGTTAAAAATTAAAATCAACATCTGCCGGGAAAACATGCTCTCCCCCACCTCGGGTCTCTCCCTTTCCACCGGTTGTTTTTTGTGCCTCGAAGATTACCCTCTCCTTGTTATTAAATCAACAATAAACCAGGCGCATTCCGCTTTTTAATAGCGTTAGGAAGCGACCGGATTCATGATAATTATTAAATTTTCATTCCGAAAGGGGAGTTAACTTCCCCCCAGCCTGTTAGTCCCCCCAGAATTCACCTCCTTTCCGTTATATAAAGCTTTATATTCGCGTCTAGTATGCTTGCGTAATTTTGCGGGGAATATTTTCACGTTTCTGCGCTAGAAGGGGGGAATTTGGGGGATAATGGTGGATCGTCCTCAATCGCCGCCTTTATTGTTGAAGTATTTACATTACTGGTAATCCTAAAAATATGGTGTTCGGTTCGTGTCGTGCCACAGAGAGCGATAACCTCGAGAAAAATAACTCCCAGCCAGCCACCTCACATACATACAGGTCACATTTGGTCGCCCCTTTTCCCCAACAGCACATCTCTTTAACGTTTCGTACGCTTTTCACAATATATCTTTCCTCTTCTTTCGGCACTTATCTCCGTTATTCCAGATGTATTTCGCCTGTCTGATTTCGCGGGCTTTCCCCATTCCTCCCCTTCTTCGGACGAGCAGTGGTTTTGGTCGAATGTTGGCGTGCAATAAACGGCTTTCGCAACTAAGCGTAAGTCTCGGTCGGTGGAGAGGTTTCCGGTACTTCTTGTAATGCGCTAAAATTCCCGCGAGGCAATGCGCCGCAGTTGTAATTAGTGCAACGCTTATCGTCTTCGCAAAATGCATGCCCGTTGAAAGTAATCGGTGTGGAGAAGATAAGTTCCCCATTTTAGTAATTCGTAGGGAATTAGTGAGCTCTACACGACGCTATAAATTGGAACAGGGGGGGCTTGATAGTAAATTTAGCTTAAATAGTTTATCGAACGTCTTAAATCTTAGAATGGTAAGCTAGGAAAAATTGCTTTAGGTGGAACTTCCGCAACAAATCGTTGCTGGAAAATTGTTAGAAGATTTTTGAAAATTTATGTCTATAAAATGGAAATTTTATTTGACTTTTAAATAGCTAATAAACCAGAGATACTTAAACGATGGCTAATCTTAGCAAATGAGACAAGAAGAGGTAGTATTTATCAAGGTGCAGATGCATTTCTTACAGCTAGAAACTTAGAAAGGTATAAAACCATGTTTAAAAAACATGGAAGTGGTTCTCTTCGGTAATAAACCAGGGATACTCAAACGGTCGCTTGTGTAGACGAATGACATACAACGTAGATATTTATGCTATTTCTCCAAATTCAAACGAATTGCTTAAACTTGAAAAGAGAAAAGTTTTATAAAACCACGTATATAAAAACGATTTTCTAGCTGACAAACCAGGGGTACTCAAATGGCTGGAACGTCGAGGTCTTTTTATCCCATTCTTCAAGCTTCAAATTCGTCGCCAAAATATATAAACTTAGAAGGACATTATAAAACCATGCTCAACAACCAGGGGTTCTCAAACAACTACCAATCTTGGTATATAAAGCAAAATGAAACATTTTTAGCAAGTTTCAAATGCATTGGCCAAGTGTGAAAACAAAGAAAGGCATTATAAAAACATACTTAAAAAAGCGTAATAATGATGTTCTACATGATGAACCAGGGGTACTCAAACTATCGCTAATATTAACAAATGAGACAAAAAAAAATATTTATCACGATTCAGGTGCATTGCTTAAACCTAGAAACTTAGAAGGGTATAAAACCATGCTTAAAAGGCATGGAAATGATTTTCTTTATTGATAAACCAGTGATACTCAAACAGTCGCTGGTCTAGACAAATGAAATAAAACGTCGTGTGTTATGCCCTATCTCCAAGTTCAAATAAATTACCTACACATGAACAGAAAAAAGTGTTATAAAACCACGTATAAAAAAAATGATTTTCTAGCTAGCAAACCAGGGGTACTCAAATGGTCCCAAGATTCGAGATGGTTTTTATCCCATTTTTCAAGCTTTAAATTCGTAACCAAAACATAGAAACTTAGAAGAGTACTATAAAACCATGCACAGAAACTAGAGGTTCTCAAACAACTACCAATCTTGGTACATAAGGTAAGGGTCAAATGTGAAAACATAAAAAGGGATTATAAAAACAACACTTAAAAGGGCGTGAAAACAATATTCAACATGATAAACGAGTAGTACTCAAACGATCGCTAATTTTTACAAGTGAAACAAAACGAACTGCTTTTGTCTTATTTATCAAATTTCAAATGCATTCTTATAACGTAGAAGCTTAGAATGCAAACACGTCTTTCGAAGCAGGGGTCCTCAAGTGATCGCAAGGTCGGTGTGTTTTTATCCCATTTCTCAAGCTTTAAATTCGCCAAAACATAGAATCTTAAAAAAGCATTACAAAACCATGCATGAAAACCAGAGGTTCTCAAACAACTACACGAAGCGCTTTAGTCAGTGTTTCGGATGTAGTGGCCCAGTATGTAAACATAGAGAGGTATTATAAAACCAAACTTAAAAAAAAACGCGAATAAATGTGTGGACATTATAAACCAGGGGTACTCAAATGTCCGCTAATCTTTGCAAATGAAACTGAACAAAGTGTATTTGTCTTGTTTATCAAAATTCATGTGCATTGTCAAAACGTAGAAACTTAGAAAGGAAACCGCGCATAAAAACAAACACGTTTTTCTAACTAATAAACCAGTGGCGTTCAAACGATTGCAACTCTAGACAAATTAAGACTTTGTTGTGTTATTCGTCATACTTCAGGTCCTTCAAAGCTTGAAGAGTCATTATAAAACCAAATATAAAAGCTATTTTCTTAGAATTAAGGAATATTCAAACTATTGCTAATGCAGATAAATGAGACGAAACGAATTGTTTTGGTAACATTTGTCAAGCTTTATCGCGTTGATTAAACACAAAAGCATTATAAACTCATTCATAAAACACATGAAAACAATATTCTAAGATAAGACAGGAGTATTCAAACAGTTGCTAGTCTTTACCAATAAGATAAAACAAAATATTTGCGTCCCATTTCTCATGCTTCAAATAGATTACATAAACGTGGAAGCTGAAAGACATAATATACAACTATGGATAAAAGAAATAAACACGATTTTCTAACTAATATACAAGAAGTACTCAAACAGTAATAAGATACATTGCAAAAACGTAGAAGTTTAGAAAGACATAATAGATCCAGACATAAAAACATGAAAAGGATTTTCCAACAGACCAGGAATGCTAAAACAGTCACTGGTACAGAGAAAATAAATAAAACGAACTGTTTTGTATAATTAATCAAGCCTCGGATGCATTAATTAGTCGTGGAAACTTAAAAGCATTATAAAACCCTGTGTAGAAAATATGAGGCCGATTTCTACTTTATGGAGCAAGTTTATCAGTTGGAAGTGTTTACAAATGTAGTAAAAGCAAGCTTCAAATGTATTACCTGAACATGAAAACAAAAGGACATAGTGTAAAATTATGATTAAAAGAAATAAACACAATTTTCTAGCCAATAAACCAGGAGTACTCAAACAGTTGCAAGTGTAGACAAATTAGATGAGATACAGTGGCACTGCTGCATTTATCGGGCTTTAGATGTATTATGAAAATGTAGAAGCTTATAAAAGCATTATAAAGCTAAGCATGGAAATGATTTTTTGATAAACCAGGGATGCTCAAACAATCGTCAGTCTTGACGCCTGAGATCGGTCGAAGTGTATCAAACTTCATATAGATAAAGGCATAATAAAACAATACATTAAAAGAAAAAACATGAAAACAATTTTCTATAGAGAAGTTTGTGATCTAAAGAACATTAGATTATTTCCGAATCCAAACAATAATCTCGACATGACAGCTCTCCTCCAAAGAAGCCTGGTCCATTTCCATCAGGGAAGACGGTAATGGATACGATTTTTTGGGAATCTAAGGGAATATTTTTCATAAACT
Source organism: Trypoxylus dichotomus (assembly GCA_023509865.1). Taxonomy (NCBI): domain Eukaryota; kingdom Metazoa; phylum Arthropoda; class Insecta; order Coleoptera; family Scarabaeidae; genus Trypoxylus; species Trypoxylus dichotomus. Next base: position 73,021,057 of record CM042076.1, on the reverse strand, counting down.
GCCTTTCGAAAGGACCAAATCGTACGTCGATTCATATCAGTCAAGTTATTTGCTATAAATTATTATTTCACCACCACCACCTTGTACTCGTCAGATCTAGGGAATGTTGAAATTTTTGTCTTCCTTCAAGTTATTGATAATCACAGGTGTTAGTAATCTTTTAATTAGCAAATTTATAAGAAATACCATTCCACAATATCATACATCCATCGCTTACGAGACCAATTCACGTTGTTTGTGCACTTTTTCAAGTTACCAAACGTCACGATTCTCATTAGCAAACAACGGAACGAAATATATGTATATGCAGTCGTACTTTTGTACGCTTACATTCTCCATCACGGAATAGACGAATGGAGGAGATTGGACGATGTTCTTCGACGACTAAACAAACAAACAATAAATTTAAATCCACCCGGTCCGTGGAAGCGTCTTTGTTCTTTGACGTTTGAAGTTTCGGAATGGCCGAAGCTATGGATAGACGTATATAGCACTGGGAAATATAGGTGGATTGTTTTTCGACAAACAAATCGAAAGAAGAGACGCTGAGAAAACTATAGCAAAGAAGTGGGTTTACTTTGGAGTGGAGAGAGATGGATTTTCTTCCATAGCGAAAACGGTATGTAGCTAAGTAATACTTAGTTTCCGAACGAAGAAATTGCATTATAGAGGAGTGATACTGGTGAAATTTGTTTTGCTCTTACAATTGAATGAAAATTTATATGCGAACTTCACATTGAACGTATTAAATTTGTAATGACGTCAATCTATAAATCTGTAGAAATTTGTAATGATAAAGCATTTATTAATGCGTAAGAATTGACTCTGGTGCTTAAGGAACGCCTATGAAATTCTCGAATAACTTTGGAAGATGTAAAAGCACAGCAATTGAATCATTTACCTTTGGTTAACATTTTCTAGTAATAAAACATAAAGTTTACAGATTACATGACTTACTACATGCGTGCTTTTAAGAAGACGAGGCGCACAAAACGTGGTTGCAGCACTATCAATCATTAGCAGTAACACTAATTTTACAATGTATACTTACGTTCGCATAAACAAAAGCGTCAAAGAGTTTTAAAAATTATATGTTACATACACAGACGGTCATTAAAATTTAACAAACTGCGGCAAGATGCGTATTTCACGTGCAGAAAGAGACGCAGATGGAAGTAGAACATCCCAACGCTAGAGAAGGACGGATGACGCAAAAAAAGTGAAAAGAAACTAAAGTGAAAACGGTTAAGCCTTTATACGAACTTCGAGTGATTTATGCTGCTCTTTCGGTGAAAGCGTGGTGGAAAGGTACTCTTTTTTTTCAAGCGGGTCTTCACCTACTACAAATGTATATATGTTATATACAATATATAACGCTTTTCTGACGTCTACAACATTACGGGCGCTTTCATTTTACAACTTCCATCTTGAGGTAAGAAGTAAGGTTAGCAAATAACCCGTCTCTCCCCCTCCTTGTAACTTCTACAACGTATGGATCCCTTCAAATCCTTTTCATTTTAATTCTGGAGGCTGGAAACTTCGTTATTTTCTGAGATAAGTGCGCCGACTGGGGATGGAAGCGATATTTATGCTTCGTGGTTATTACGTAGACGCGTCATTGGAAAGGGGAACATGAAAAAAAAAGATTTGAGTGTATATGTATATACCAGGTGTATGCATAAGTTTTTTCCGGTTTAACTAAGAGATGGCGCCAGCGAAAAGTATGCAGCGTATTAATTCGACACATACGTAATGTGCCTGTAAAGGAACTTTTCTTATTTAATCAAAAGAAGGAGGCTGTTGAAGGTCATCGTTTGCTGGTAGAAACATACGGTGAACACGCTCTATCGATTAGACCATCTGAGGCATGGTTTCGATAATTTGAATGTGATGATTTCAATTTAAAACAGACTGAGCGCTTGACTCCGATTGTCGTCGGAAAACTTTCTTCCACGTAAGTCTTTTTTTAAATTGGGGAACAAATAAAAATCCCTAGGTGCCAGGTCTGGACTGTAGGGTGGATGGACTATTGATCAAAAGCCATGCTTGCGCAGAGCGGCCATTGCTACTTTGCTCTTGTGAACCGGCGCATTGTCTTGCAAGAGCAACACACCCTTGGTCAATTTTCCTTGACTTTTTTCCTTGATGGCCTCCTTTAATTTTTCTAATATCGCTGCGTAATATTCTCCGGTTATGCTCCTACCTTTTTCTTTGTAATCAATCTATAATATCCCCTCAATCAATAATATCCCGTAAAGTAGCTTTGAATTTCTTTGGCGGTGGTGTCCCCTTTTGATGCCATTGCATGGACTCCTGTTTGGACTCAGGCTCAAAGTGATGAACCCATGTTTCATCTCCGGTAACAATCCGCTCCAAAATCTGTGCAGGTTTGTCTCCACACTGCTCCAAAAATTGTTTGGACGAACAGACGCGCTGCTGTTTCTGCAGCGGCGTGAGCATTCTCGGTACCCATCTTGCACTGACTTTTGTCATACCCAGGTGGTCATGTGTAGGATACGCAAAATGGTGGTATCTGATAATTGTTTTTTCTTCAAACGGGCATCTTGCGGTAGAAATTTTTGCACTTTTTCAACGATGTCTGATGAGTGGCCTCAACTGGCCGTCCTAAGCGGGGGTCGTCTTCAATCGACTCCCGACCATGTCACTTATAAATCATTGATTTACTAGGGCACTGTTCCCCATAAACGGTTTCCATTTCATTCAATATGGTTTGAGCGTTATTCCCTTGCTTTATAAGAAACTTTATCACAGCACGGTGTTCAATTTCCTCAATAGTTTCAGTTTTCTTCCGGATTGACTTGTATAGCAGGCAACTATTCGTAAACGACTGACGCTATAGGGCTGCAACTTAACTTATATACTAATGATGAGTCGCCAATCAGAAAGACACCTAGCGGGCGCCGCTATCCCCACTCCATCCCCTCCATTCCACGAACTTCTGGACCTCCCCTCGTACATACATACATATAACTTGTATCAAAAATGAATTATAAGAGTTATAAAATTACAAAGATTTTATAAGAAATAAAACAACAGATATTGAAATAAATAACAATTTCGAGAATAATTAAAAAATTACAAATATTTCGCTGAAAAAAAATATGACATATTTTGTAGCAAAACATTGAAAATGGTTAAATAACAAATATTTTGTAAAAAAAATAATACAAAAACTGGAATTATTAAAATTAATAAAAAAACTTCGTAGAAAATAAAAAAGAGAGATTGAGTGTCAAAATTTTAAAAAAATAAATATAAATATTTTGCAAAAAAAAAGCAAAACTTTGTAATATTTCATTTGATTAAAAACGCAAATATTTTATAGAACAAGAAAAGAAAATAATTAAAAGTATTTCGAATTCATCATTCATGAATTGATCTGTTTCTTCAAGGGTATCCTGGTTATTTTCTACCATAATCTTTGTGCGAAATATAACATTGATTCTCAAGCTTGCACAATATCTTGTATTAATTTGAATAAACCGTATTCTTGTTAATTTCGGTTTTAAAAACAATTGCAATAGAGAGAAAAGGAAAGAAAGACAGAAAAGGAATTGCATATCGCACGAACAAGACGATGAAACTAGATAAACTATCTGTTATACTTTGTAACCGCTTAATTTAGGTACTATACCATTGTGTAACGGTAATGTTTACCCGAACTCCAGCTTCATTCCTACCGCAAAATACGAGCAATTAGCTCCCGGTCGGTTATACCCGTTAATATTTCAAAATGGGAAATTTGTAGGTGTCAGCGCTGTTCGACGAGTTGCATTCAGTTGCTCGGCCAAGTATACGTACGTCCAATTAGTGGAAATCAATGCTCAAATCTCGGTTAACTGAATACGTGAAACGAATTCGTTACAGTTACATAGAGACTACTGTTATCAGGATATTAATTTCACCATACACTTACGTAGTGTACTCGTAAATCAGTTACTGTTTATAACGCTAAAACATCACGATAAATCTGAGAATTGTTAGAAAATACAGGGGTAGAAGTGTAATTTGAAGAATAAATTAATTAACAAAATATGTCCACAAGTATTTGGCCACCTATGTTTTTTTTTTTTCTAATTTCGAAATAAAATTGCATTTGAGTCGTTCATATTATAATTGAATGGTGTTTAGTTAATATTTATATCTACATAAAGCCATACAAATATAATAACAAGAATTTTATTCAAAACACTGAATTCTCTATTTCAACCAATCCTAACCATTTTTGACAGTTTCTGCATTCTCGGAGAAGGTGCGAAAGGTATTGCTAAAATTATGAAAAACGATCCACCTTCCATAGTGGACACTTTTCAGAAGTTTTTCCAATCGGCGTACCTTCTTTCTACATTCGTTCCGATTGCTGTTGTTCGAATTACTCTGTGTGCTACGATAGTTGACTTAGTTTCTGTAACTGAAATAGACGTGCTGTATGCTATGAAATCCGTGAATGATAATTGCGCAGTAGGTAATGATAACTTATCGACGTTTTTTGTTAGGGATTGTGCAAATATATTTGCTTCTCCTCTTTCCTACTTGCTGTCTTGCTTTCAAAATATCCACTTTTCCATCTGTGTGGATGATTGCCAAATTGGTGCCTGTTTTCAAAAATAATGGGAAGTGTGTTATTTACAGTTATCGTCCTATAGCGTTACTAAATAATTTTGGTAAAGTTTTTGAGAAATGTTTGTACAAGTATACAGTGAAATTCCCCTTCGCGGACACCCCTCTTACACGGACACCTCCATTAAACGGACAATTTCTCGTGGTCCCTACCGGCTCTCGTATAATTTCCATTGTATTAACCCTTTCTTGGACGGACATTCTCTTGAACGGACGCGGACACGGACACGAGAAAATGTTCTCGTAACCGGACAAAAAATAAAATAAAAAGAAACGCCTTATCTTATTAAACCCAGAGCTTTTAAAAACATTAATATAAATAACCCGCCTGTGACTTGGAAATACAATAAGAAAGCTTGGATGACAGGACAAATTATGACAGAGTAGTTGCAAGGCCTAAATTAGAAAATGGCTAAAGAAAAAAGAAACATTTTGTTATTTTTAGATAAAGCGGGATCTCATCCGAAAGACGTTCGCTTAAATAATATAAAAATATTATTTTTACCCCCTAATTGTACACCAGCTTGTGAACCACTTGACCAAGGGATTATAAAGAATTTTAAAACTTATTACCGAAGTCTAATACTCAAACATCTGCTAGTAAACATTGAAACTGCTGGTACAGCTTCTGAGTTAGTAAAGAAAATTACACCACTGGATGCTGTCTATTTGGCAAAAACCGCTTGGGACCAAGTAACCAAAGAGACAGTTCAAAATTGCTTCCGCAAAGCAGGATTTAAAAATGTAAATATGCAAAGTGAAGACCAGTTAACTGAGGCTGATACATCTGACCTAGAAGATGATTTGCCTCTTAGTGTACTTTCAGATATCCTCAAAAATAAGAATTTATTGAAATTGACGGATAATGAAAACCTTAATGATTTTTTGAACGTAGATGAAGATTTGTATGTTGAAGATCCTGATTCAGAACAAGAAATTGCAAATCTATATCCTATACTCGTAAGACTTATCACTTGGCTGGATCTGCTTTGCCTAGAGAGACCTCTATGAGAGACTTGGGTGTCGTCTTCGACTCAAGACTTTACAGAGCTTGTACCCAGTATTTGTGCATCGGTGTTGATTATGTTAGGACTAATTATACGTGTTATATGATCATTTTTTTCTATAACAGCCATTCCTCCTCTTTATTTCGCTTTTGTTCGGTCTAGACTGGACATCTATCAGATACATCTTCTGAAGCAGATTCAAAGAAGGTATTTAAAGTTCTTATACTTTAGAAACTGTAATACTTACAAGGATTTAGTAACAATACCCTGCTAAAGATATTCAATATTGATTCCTAAGAACTACGTCGAAAACAAGCTGAGTGCAAATTCCTATTTAGTCAGTCTATTGGGAAATAAAGTATCATTATTATATACAAAATTAAATCAAGTTTTACATTCGTCAATATAGCCTCCTCTATTTTTTATAACTGCCATAATCGAGGCAGTCAATCAATTAATTTTGTCAGAGCTTCTTCTAGTATCGTGTTCCATTTTTCTTGGAGAAGGGTTCGCAGGATGGTAGCAGATGTTGAGGTGGGTTGTTTTACCTTTCGTTCCAATTTATCCCATAGTAATTCAATGGAATTCAGGTCTGGGGATTGAAGAGGCCACTCCATAATAATAAAGCTGCCCTTCTCTTGTTTTTCTTTTTTTATTTTTTTGAAAATAATCGTGGCCTATCTTAGCTGCACATTTCGGATCATTGTCACGCTAAAACGTGATGCTTCCACCGACTAATCGCAACCCTGATGACACCCCATTATTTTCTAAAATATTTCTGTACCCTTCTTTTCGCAGAATTAATTTTCGCAAACTCCTCAGCAAAAATCCCCGCACAACACGCCTAAACCATCACCGAATCTCCTCCGTGTTTGATGGTGTATACCATGCACTAGCCGGATAGTAGTTCTCCAGCCGAACTTAGAAAGAATACACGTCTTGGTCAACAGTAGATTTCGAACTTCGACTCGTCACTCAAATTCTTTTATGCTTGTGCCCACCCATCTCGCCTTGGCTTGTTTTATTTCCTTAATGAAAATTTCCTTGCCACTACTCGTCCGCGAAGTTCGGCTTTACCTAAACACCGTCTCACTGTAGTCACACTAATCGGTTTTCCCTGTTCACTTCAACCGCGATTTCTGGCGCAGTTTTTCGCCGATTTCCTTTGCTAATCCTTGTGCTGGCGTTGTTTTTTTGGGCTTTGGGTTTTTTTTGGGGTTGAAGAAACTACCACTCCTTGCAAATTTGGTCACGTTGTAGTCCACTGTTTGCTTACTACTACCGTCCATATTAGAAGTGAAAAGTGTGATGGCTATTGCTAAACCCTCCTCTAATTTTAGAATATTGAGTATTTCGCCATGATGGATAATTTTCCTACAATCTAATCATTAAAATCTTCAGTTACATATGCATTTTGACATATTTTAGATGACTTCTATTTTTCGCAAAAAACATAAGGTGTACCTCTTCGAAATTTCGCTCATCTTGTATTTGGTTCAAGGCTCACCGAATGCTATCTCCAATCATACAGAATACGATTCTAAAGTTAAAATTGGCACAAGAGGACTAATCTAGACGGTATCGTTACATGCACATATATATGCATCGATTTTGAGAAAATATGCATAAACCTGGGGCACATATGCACAAAAATTTTAACAATATGCAAAATTTTTACATAAAATAAAGAAGAGCAGAAATTTAAACATTAACCTGAACGTGTCCGGTCTTCTAAACTACCCGTGCGTTGATGTCTGAATAGTCGGTTTATTAACATGTTTTTTTTTCGAAAATTTGACGAACTGATGAACCTTCTTGATGAAAAACAACAATTACAGAGCGGTTTCCTAAAGTTGTTGGTTTTCTTCTCGGCATTTTAATAACCCCAATCGGGTCACACGAAAGAATACGCTCTTAACACTAACGCATACACAAGTAAGTTTATTTAGAAACTAAAGCATTTATCAATATACAATACAGTTTCGGGTGGCCTGCTCCCACCCCAAAGATTCTTGTAAATTTATTACCTGCAATATTGTCCCAAAAATAATCCTATTTGTTGCGATGAGAATTATTCTGAAAATTGCTATATTGGGTCATAAAATATAGTAGGGTTTTAATCATTCCCTAATCGGTATTCTTGGAAGTTGCCTGTATAATTAATAAACAATAGACTTCACAAGTTACCTATATAAATGTTATTTATATATAAAAGCAATTATATCATCTTTTTGTAGAATTTACATTTTACTGGGTGACCGAACTAATACGGACGGTAGTATACAATTCGCGTGCAATTTGTCGTTTGCTTTTATTGAAAAATACCTTTAATTATGAGCGGCAGTGTATACGAAATACAGGAGATTACCAAATTCAATTTGTTGTTCAATTGTTCCGGAGGCCCAGATTACAATTCCAGGAATAATTCACGAGGGTCATGTAACCCCTCCAATGTAATACCGCCTCGCAACTAGTCTATATACACGATACTCAAACATATATGCATTTATACGCGTTGTATGTGCCTATATACATGCAAGGGCACTAGTGTCAGGCATTTACGTGTGTGCGCATACAATTACGGGATTGCCAATTATGCGTACAGCACCGTCAACCTTCATCAGGTCGACTCGCTAAAGCTTCATTTCCAAATTCAATACTGCCTACCACTATTACGGCGATTTTTTCTCACCGCGTTGTTGAATCGTTCGCATGTAGATGGCGCTAGAGTGCAGTTTCGAATTCATCGATGCGAATACCCACTTCGCCCGTTAGTAAGCGCGCATTGGCTTTAAGCCTTTAAGCGATCTGTCGATGCCGGTAGGCGGCGTTCATTTAAAATGGGCGGCAATAATTTACCATTGGTTACGGTTTTTATTTTATTTTACTTCGGTACTTGAAAAATGAAAAAGCTATTTCCATGATAAGCTCTAAAGAGGTATAGTAAGAGGCGTAGTCGATAGAATTTTAATTCAGCCCCAATTACATGTGAAAAAAGTTTAATTGACTTTTAAAGAATATTTTTAATAATAACGGATAGTGATCATCTTTATTTTTCGGTTGAATTATAATGTATTTCAAAAAGAGAAAGATACATTTCTAAACAGATCCAAGTAATAATTGTTTCTTATTGATTGCTAGCAAGGCGAGATCACACCATACAACATTCCCTTTTTGCTATAAATTGTCAAATATTTTGATAACCTTAACATTATTTATATCACGTATTTGCGTATCAGCAGTTTTGTATATAATTATTTAACTTTAGCTATTTTTCGGTTCTTTAGTTCTTCTCAGTTTTGATTTAAAAATTAATATATTATATAAGTAATATGCAAACATACAGAGCTTAGCACCAGTACTGCTAAAAGTGCAGAGGGTGTAATCTCCTTCAAAGCACGAGAATGCAAATCATTTGAGTAATACTGTAATGCAGGCAATCATATAATGGCATGTACTATTTGAACTTTTTTCAATAAATAAATGAAATATGTGTTTTCTAGACAAATTTATTTATTTCACCGTGTTGTAACTACTACATTTACCATTCTGTTATCTTAATTGTAGAATCCATATACAACTTTATTTGATACAGATTTTTATTTCAGACAGATCTTCAAATTTAAGTTTACCGCGTAAAATTAGTTTCACAAATTTATACGTTGTTTGGGCTGGAGCTCCGTTCAGAATTTTGTCTCCCTCTTTTTAGAATAACGTATAGAATAATATATGAGAAAAGCAATTGAATGTTCTGGAGTGTGATCAAAAAGTACTGATTGTGTTGGTATACCTGAAAAATTGACATTGAAATTTACGAAATTCACAGTTGGGTTTCTTGGTGACGTATTTATGTAATGAGAAATTATTTAATTTATTGAATATATTTACTGAAATATGCAGTAAAAACTATACTTTATTAATGGAATAACACAAACATTTAATAATATAAAGCATATGCCACAAAACTTCAATAAGCTAATGGAAATAATAGTGCTGCCAATACTTGAAACATATTTCAGTAGATGTCATCAATATTTTTCGGTAGATTAAAGAAGTCGGTAGATTTGAAATTAGTTAAGAGAGAAACAAGTTTTTAAATAAAGATAAACCTTTGTTAATTGTCATAAAATTACTAATGAAAACATAAGTATTAAATAATAATAGATTTATTTCCTACACATACAATACATCGATTTTTTTATTTGAATAAACTTTCTTATTGACTTGCCACCCTTTGGCATTTTAATTTGTTGTGCACGTTCTTTCACAATCTGCCGCGATACTTTCGATTTCTTTTGCATCTGTTTTAATTCGGTAGTCCTTCTCGGGAGCGTCTTAATCTGATGACGTGAAAATGCGAACGAAACCCGCAGCCATTGATTGACTAAATTGTCTGAGATACTGTGAGATTGTTCCTGTTTTCTTTCCTTTTTCCTATATTCTTTCTTTTTTCTTATACAATATATTCATTTGCATCTTGCAGCTATGGTTCCATTTTCCTGTAGAGCTCTAATGTAATGTTTTGTTCTTCTTCTTCTTCTTTTTCCTCTTCTTCTTCTTCCTCCTCCTCTTCTTCCTGAATGCAGTCACGTTTTAAATTTCCCGCCAGACAATGTGTTGGTATCTCTTGTTACAGAGATAGCGTGAAGTTTATGCTGTCACTGTGACGCATTTATATACTACCTTATCAAATAATATATTGTAATAATTGTAAATTAAAAAGAGTACCTTACTACAGGAATATAATTTTATTTACTACCATTATTATAAATATAATAAATAGAGACCTGATTATATGCAAAGTGCATATATTTTATTTTATTTATTTATTATAGTTTACATCTATTTGTAGATGTCTTACACTGATTAAAGTTAATTAACGCTAATTAACTTTAATCAGTGTAATACATCTACATATAGACGTAAAATATAATAAATAAATAAAATAAAATACAGTGGAACTCCCCTAACTCGAACCACCTAAATCCCCAAATAAAATTCGAGTTAGAGAAAATTTGAGTTACAGAAAATTCACAATTTACTTTTCATTATATGTATATATTTATAAAGCATAATATGTAATAACAATATTATATAAAATAAATAAAAAAATGATTTAAAAACAAACTGAAAATACAAACTAGATGCATTAGGATATATATATATATATATGTACTATATGTATATGTATGAAATTAAACGAAAATTGTCCTATATACATAGGTATTAAATGTGTATTTGTACATGGGAATATAAAACAATTGTATAATTAAATTGTTTTTTTAAAGAAATCCGTTATCAACTGTTGCCGAACATTGGCCGCTCGTATGTGTTTATACGATTTTTGAATTTTATTAATGAACATATATGTCTTATCGGATGTTTGTTCATGAGACATAAAATAATTCTTTAGTGTCTCGAATGCTTGTAAAACTTGTTTGTGTGATGGTTGTTCCACAATTTCTTCATCGCTTTCTTCGGAGGTTTCTTCGTCTGTAATGCTTGATACACTCCTTAGAATGTCTTCGTCTGTCGGATAGTCAGTAGTTAAGAGGTTACTATCAATTTCAAGATAAGTGTCAAGAGATGCATTCTCGACATTTAGCAACTCAACATAGTTTTCAAAATCTTGCCTTACTTCAACAGGATATTCTTTATCTTCTGAATTTTGCAGTCGTTCTTTTAGTTGAGCAAGGGGAATTTCGTCTTCGTCCTCGTCTTCGTTACCAAAACCAACCTTTTTAAAACAGTTTTGAATGGTTTTTTGTTTAACATCCACATGCCATGTCATCGCAACCTCTCTCACACAGTCAAGAAGTGATATGCTAGGAGAACCGTCATTCTCTAATGCATATAAAGTTTTTTTAAGGATTCTTCCTTTGTAACGATCTTTGAAAGTTTTAATGATGCCTTGATCTAAAGGTTGCAGTTTGGTGGCAAATATTGCAATTTGATGGCCTTCAGCTTCTGTTGTATTGCAGGATGAGCAGGGCAGTTGTCTATAAACATTATTATTTTTCGATTCTCGTGTGAAAATTGCTTGTCCAATTTAACCAACCATTTTTCAAAAATTTCAGAGGTCATCCAATGAGGAAGCCATTTTACCTCTTTAAAACATCGTGGCTTTGCACTTCTGCCAATTATGAGAGGTTTTAGTTTTTCAGTGCCACTCATATTAATTGCTAGAAGGCATGACCCGATCTTTACTAAGTTTTCCACCATAGCATTTGTCGTCTCTAATGGCTAAAGTTTTCTTAGGTAGACATTTGAAAAATAACCCTGTCTCGTCAGCATTGAAAGTATCATCTACGCTATACCGCCCCAAAATCCCCGGCAATACATTTCGAATCCAATCACTAACCTGACGATCATCCACTGTGGCACTTTCACCACAGATATTCTTATGCATGTCATGTATAAATTTAAAAAGTAATATATAAATTTTATATGTGTATACGTATGTCTAATACAACAACGTAAATTTTTCCTTTTTTTAAATTTATGAAACCAGCCAGTGCTGGCCTTAAAATTTCTTGTTCCTAAATGTTGACTGCATTTCAGTGCTTTCTCCTGTAGATGTGGCCCCGACACCGTAGACACAAACCACTTAAACACCACACTGTTTACATTTTTGTTTGAAACTCGGTTTCGCTTAAAATTGGCAGGTTTTGTAAGTTTACTCGCGAAACTTCGAATATGTTCCTCGTTTTTAATTATAGTTGACAATGTACCCGCTGGTATGTCATATTCCGCAGCTATTACCTTCTTTTTTGTTCCATTGTCCACTTTTTTTTAATATTTCTAATTTCTGTTGCACTGTTAAACTTTTAAGTTTTCGTTGCTGGGGCATGTTGATGACAAACACTAACGAATACAACTGAATATATAGCGCAACACGCAGATGAATAAGAATGATAAAACCCGTTGTCATTGGTACTTCCCCGAATTCCTTCGATAGATATTACGTTGTATCTGCTAACAGATGGCGTATCACGTACCTTTAGTGAAAATTTCGAGTTACAGAGATTCTACGTCTTAAATTTGTTGAAATTTTTTCGAGTTAAGGATAAATTCGAGTTAGAGAAATTCGAGTTAAGGACAGTCATATGCATATAAATTTAATAGATAACGCACGGGATAAAAAAATATTCGAGTTAGGGGAGTTCGAGTTGGGGGAGTTCCTGTATATGCACTTTGCATATAAGCCGGTCTTTAATAAAAAATAATCGGGAAATTCATGAATATACGTTTTCTCTACGTAAACCGATGGTCGTCTTTTAGCCCTCCATACGTTCAACATACTTAATTATTCATTTATAAATTGCAAGCAACAGTCAGACGATCAACTACCTCACGTCAAGTACAGAACTGATAGTAATAATCAAATAAACCACAATAATAGAATAAGAAAAGATTATGATCAATCGAAACTAATTACTAAAAACAAAAGATTCATTTGTGGAAATTTATAATTTGTTTCCAATCGTCTTTTTTTTCAACTACTGTATTATTTCCAGGTACCGACGACGAAGTTCAAGAATACGATTACCTAGGCGCTTGGGGACCTCGTTTCGATAAGTTGGCAAACATGTACGGCACCGGGGAAGAAACCGAACTAGAGGACGAATAAAACATTAAGCGGCAACAACAAAAACAAAACCTTCTCTTCAAAGCAAAAAAAAAAACACTCACCTGTTCCCCGACCCTCGTTCCAATAAAATAGTGATAGCGAAATAACCTTTTAACTATTGCAATAAGGAAATAACTTAATGAGATGTAAATGAGTAAAAATGAAACGAAGAAAAGAACAAAAAAAAAATCAGTAAAAACCGAGACATTCCTTTTATATTTTCAACCTCTCAATTTTCCGTTTCTAAAACGTATCATTTCGATTATCATTAGTATTGATGAGAAGATCAAGTATGCGAGAGCCTCATCCTTTAGATACCATCCCCGCCACAAATACACAGACCCCTTCATAAGACTGTTGGCAGTTACCATACTGCAGATGTAATTTATTAATGTTTATATTAATTATACTTATTGATAATTGATTATTAATTAATAGAGAAACAGGAGAATTATAACAATATTAATCGTAGGGAATTTATACCACATTAGACTGTATTACACACAAAAAAGGGAAATGGGTGAAAATCGAGCTGTTGAAGTTCTCTATTTTAAGCCAGCATCAAAGTTAAGACTATGCATCTTGCAAATCTATTTATTAATAAGACCATTTATATTACATTACAACGGTAAAATAAATATACATATACACAAATTCACTGCCACGGTTTCATCTCTAAATATTACGTAAACGAATAATTATAACCTATACATATTATACTCATATGGTGAAATATATAGAAGACAAGGTTGGTGTTTGAGAGAAATTTGAAAGAAACACGTCTGAAGATGTAAGAAAATTTAACTGTACTTAAAACGGCAGATATAATTCACTAACACAAACATCTTTTAAAATATTTCTTTCAAATTTCACGTAGTCGATAAGGAAGTTACCTGCTAATCACTTACGAAACTGTCAAACGTCAATCATGGAACCTCAACCAGCTCGATTTCGCAGATTTCTTTGAAACATTTTTTAAAGCACGTTACATAAACAGAAACATAAAAAAAGAATTAAATACTATAGAATACGATTTTAAGATACCAAAAATACCTAAATAATTAACCGCAACTTCATATTGTATCGTATAATGTAAACAAAGAGAAATAAAAGAAATAATGCCAGTATTCCTACGAAACATAGTAGTTTTAGTAGGCGAATGAAGTCAGTCATTAATTATATATTTAATCTAATCTCTTAGGTCAAATTAAATTACGATTGATTAACGAAGGAAAAAAAAAGAAACTCATTATAATTAATTAGTCGATAATGTTTTAGAGTTTGCCATATTTAAGTATTATCCGTGTGAATGGAACGCCCGATTTGAATGGGATTTTACGCGAGTTATACGGACGAATGCTTGTTAAACGTAAATTATAGATGTTTATAATCATTACGCCGGCGATTCCCAAACCATTATTCGATTCGAGCAATCGTTAACGTTTTGGGAATCATTGGATGCCACAGGATAATAAAATACGCCGTGTAATTAATACTTGTAATACTATACACAAAACAAAACGAAGTTAGTCGCGAATAAACTTGAAACCATAACAAAAATGCACAGCCTGCCCGATTGCCTGAAATGAATGCTTGATATCAGTATGCATGAGATATGAATATTAACCTGATTATGTATGTTAATATTATATATTATTGTATATAGTTCACAACAACTACACACACACACACGAAGAAGAAATACACGCCTATAAGAAATATACACGTAAAATTCACTACTATAAAAAAAATAAATACTTTATTACTACATAACCTAAAAATTCACATGTATTGTTTTACGTATAACTTTTTGAGCGCTTTTAATTCGCAAAACGTCATAATTTATACTATTTCTGCTTAATTGTAGCAAGTTTTTGTCGTATTTTACGTTGAGTATGCGAAAATTCTGATAAAATTAACTAAATTAATGTGTGCAAGGTACAATGTGTTTAGATTGGTAATAGAATGAAGTTGGCTTCAAACATTCATTGCGACACTTCGACAAACGTAAGAACATCAAATTCTATTCAAACTGTAAAACAACAATTTGTATCTCATACACATTAAACAAACGAAAAAAAAACACTCCGAAACAGCTCACCATAACGTAATACTTCAAATGAATGTTGTAGTTATGTATATATACAGTAAACTATTTAAAAAGAAATGGATGAATGTTACTGAAGATGGTTGATTCTGATGTAAGTGAGCGAAACATGGGAGCCAGTGCCAATTATTACCCAAAAGAAGGAACTTATTATTAGTTACGTAATTAGAACTCAATTGATTACATGTAATACTTCGGGAACGCCCTCAGATGATATTTGATGTGTTTTTGCACCCTCTTGTCTATCGTTAGAATCGTCATCGTCTCAAAATGGAGTCCCCAATTATTGTAACTAAGTAATTAGATACCTACATCTATTCTTAAAAGAATAAATAACAAAAAAAGAAAATGAGAGACAAACTTAGTAGTTATAAGAATTCATGTCGATACTCAAAAAGGAATGTATACTTAATTCTATAATTGTAATATCCTTAAAGTTCATTAAACATTACAGCACTACCACCACGATCACCACCACTACTCATCACCATCACACACCTCACACAATTATCTCTCCTTTCCACTCTAGCCACTAGCGTGCGTCACTTCCTTCGAAGTCAAATAAGACCTTCTCCTTTATCCAAACGGTCGCAATATTACCTATCAATGTCAATGTTCTGTCAGTAGTTTCGTGACGCACCCTGTAAGTTGAACGACGATATCTAGATTTAAACAAAAAGCAAAAGAAAACAAAAAAAAAATAAAAATCGACATTCATTTGTCCATCATAAACACGCGATTAACTTAAGAATTACCTAAACGTCAAACCTGTTTTTCTTTTTTAATTTAGTAAGTACATATTCTGTATGTATATCTCTATATAAATAAATACACCTAATATAATATTGTTTGAGTGTTTCTAGTGATTCTTCGTCATAAATATGTAATAATGAAGGAAAAATAATATTGTAGATTCTTGACGAGTATTTTTTTGTATAAAATGATTTGAAATGATTTTATTTAAATATAACTTCGAAAAAACCATACGTATTCTTGTTTTATTTCTACCTTTCCCATCTACTGAAGTGAGCATATCGATATAACCTCGATTTTTTTACATATTTAAAGATGGCACTATTTTGTTGATGACTAAAAATGTGTGTGATAATGAATGAACTATATAAGTGGTGAAGAACTTAAATTAACCGCCCTAATCTCTTAATGAAATTGCTGACTTACCGGCCGTGTCGAGTTGACAATCCTGGATTTAAAATTATAACTAAAAGAGTAATTAAAAGTAAGTTGGTAACAGAATGTAACGAGTGAGTAGTATTATTAAAGTGTTTAATAACGAAAGGAAATGTTTTAATATGAAATGAAATCGGGGTCATCCTTCATCTATATTCGCCTGTTGTAGAATGAATGTGTACCTTGTACGCTGTGTTATCATATGTACACACAAAATTCTGACTTTGTTTTGATCATGTTTGCTTGTGTTCTGAAGTTAGTTATAAACGATAAGTAATAAAAAATTCTTCAATCCTTCTCCTTAATAGAGAAAGGGCGCGTAATTTAAAAATGTATAATCCCAGGTTAATTGTCACAATCAATTATTCATAATTATAGCAGATGATATACGAGTATCATTTCAAATTAATAATAACGTAAAGAAATATAAAAGCTATTCTAATCACTTTCTTGCAAGTCATTTACCTATACAAATACCCACTTTTCTGAAAAAAAGAATTTACTTAATTCGGCATCATTACCTGAAATGGACGATAAATTAATTACGTCTACGTTCTACAAAAAGCCATTTCATTTTACCACCTAATATTTTAGTTTCAGTTTCAGAAGGAACTTGAATTTGTAGATTGATGTTTTCATATCATTATTTCCTAGTTTTTCAATTATAAAATTATGTTACTTAGTGTATAGTTAGTAATAATTTAGATAATTCCTTTGATGTTGTGTAATCATTTCCTTTGAAATGATTGGAATTTTTTCCTTTCTTTAGGAATTTACTATAAGTTAAATACGGATTTCTGTGTTTTAAATTCCTAAGGATGCGAATGAAAGGAATAATACAATATAGAAAATTACTTTATCTCCATTTAAGTATATATATATATATATATATATATATATATATATATAGACAAGTATATAAATAGCCTTGAATAATGCACAGACGGTAAGGTAGCTGAGTGACTACATAGGAAACTGTAATTAATATATAATCGTGTGCCTCTCCTATCGTGCCGTGTGCTTCCACCTACCGGTTAAAATTGTAAACTAAATTTTCGTTATATACATATGTATGTGGTTGCTTAGTGATTAGTGATACTGGTGTAACTAATAGAAAAACTTACTGGTATGATTTTAGTATTATTTCTTAAAGACAGAAACGATTTTTCGATTATGAATTTTGATTAGCATCTTTCCAATTAATTAAGATTGATGTTATTAAAGCAGAAGTATTTTTACAGGATATATAGGTATTATATATTACCTATATCTATGGTATACTCTATTTTTTAATTCGGACGAGTATTTTTAAATTGAAGCGCCAAAAACTAGGCTATTACTAATTGACGTTAAGATCATGTATTTTTCTGAATACGTCTATATTTAATTTTTCTCCCTAACTACAACTTACATTAAATCCTAGCTAGTTTTATAACCGCCGCCAAAAAGTAGCTTTGAAAGATTCTATTGTGTAAACGCGCCTTTTCATTTTACTCATCCGAATTAAAAAGCAGAGTCTAATATATATAACAAGCATAAAATGTTCTTTGCCAGCAAGTTCTGGTAAATAAACAACGATGTTGAGATATTTTCATCCCAACTATTACATTTTTTGTGAGTAAGAAACCAAGTCCGAATCTCCTCCTTTTCATTAAAAAGATCAGGATATTGCCTAATATCAACGTTGATATTCTACCAGTAGGTTTGTGACGCACCTTGTAAGTTGACCGAGAATATCTGGATTTAAACAAAAAGCAAAGAAGAACAGAAAACAAAAACCTATGTATTATCTAAACATATACTCTATTTTTTAATACAAAAGAGTAAAATAAGAAGACGCGTTTACACAATGGAATTTTTTAAAGCTACTTTTTGGCGGCAGTTTCAAGACTAGCTAGGATTTTATATAAGTTATAGTTGTATAATTATAATTACAATGCAAATTTAGAGAAAAAAATTAAATACAATCGCATTCGGAAAAATACATGATCTAAACATCAATCAGTTGTTGTAACTATATGGCGGCCGGCAATATATCGAATATCGCTAGTGTAATTTTTTCCAAAAACTGACCAACTACCCTGCTTTTTGGCGCTTCAAATTAAAAACACTCATCGGAATTAAAAAATAAAGTATAATAAAGTAAGAATAATGTATATTCTTGGGGAGTATTTGTTTGTATAAAATGGTTTTATTTAAATATACATATTTTGAAAGAGAAAAGCAATCTTCTTTTATTTCCACGTACCATCTATTGCAGGAAATGAATTAATGTGACCTCTATTTGTTCACATATGTTTTGGTTGATAATAACAATCAATAAGAAATAATTCATAACTTTAATGTCATGCTTTTTCTTTCAGTACCACTTTAAGTTAATAAGAATATAAAGACACGCAGAGGGTATCGTAGGTTAAATTCTTGCAAGTCATTTAAGCAACTAAATACATCTTTTTGTAATTAAGAATTTACTTAACTAGGGGATTTACCTGCTATCATTTCGTTACTAATTTGCGTTACAGTATTATTTTCGTAAACCAAACATGCGCGTAAGTAGAAAATATCCGCTAGATGTCGGAGATAGTATTGATTAAGTAAATGTTTCCTCCTATTTGCGAACGTTTTCTTTTAAAATGTCAAACTTGTGAAGATTAGAGTTAATAAATCTGTTAATAAAACGCTATTTACAATCCGATATAGAGGCTGAACAAATTAAAATTTAATGCAAATGTCTAACACCCACACATCTGAAACGAGTTCAAATAACACCAAATAGATGTCACCACCATTAAATCACCCTAAAAGTTCGCAATCTCGTTATCTCTGAGAGTGTCTCTGATTTGTGTTTGTCTGTCCATATTTTCTGTCAATGGTTATTCAGTTTTATGTCAGATATTTTATTAAATAGTTGTTATTAGAGAGGTTTTTAGAGCGTTTGAAGCGGAGTCCCGCATGCGGCCATAGGAGGGAAGCGTCGTGTAACCCACACCGCTGACATTTGTTATGATCTTGAATGCATTGGATGTGAGTATATTTATTTTCTAGGTTATGTCACAGATACGGTACGTATTTTAATTCCGACGTTTCTCGCCCAAATTCCAGAATTCCGTTTAGAAACATCAATGGTTTCTGGAAATGGTGTGTAAAGAGGACGTTTTATCATGGTTTAAAGACTTAGAATGCTACAAGAGGATTGATCTGATGTATGAATTGCTGAATTTGTGCATGCCGTTCGAGATACGGTTCATGGGCAGTTGCATCGAGGAGATCGGCAAGCACAGCTATCAGGAATTACGCGGCCTGACCATAATCGCCAACGACGTCGAGAAGCTCTCCAAGGACAATACGTTAAGCAACGGCCTCTTAGATGAGAGTACAAGGAGTCGAGTGCTGCTGTACATCTCGTTATTATCGACGAGAAACTGTTTGAGTGCTAATTGGCTATTTAAAAAGTTATTTAGGACAGCTGTGTTCGAGGATTTCATAGTGAAAGGGAACTGTAAAGATGAAAATCTCCAGAGTGAACTGTTATTGTTATTAACGATGAGTCTACACCATCCGGCCTTTACGTTCGATCAGAAGACATTTTTTGGTACGATGCTTATACATTTGATCGAGCAACGAGAAGGGAAAAGAATGATGGCAGTTAAACCGAATGCGTTCTGTTATCCACCCGGATTCGGATATCCACCTACACAAATTATACCTGTAAGACCTAATTTATTTATTTCTCCATAGATTTATAAGTTATTCGTTTCGATACGTTAGATTTTCTAAATTCGCTGTAGTATTATGTAACGTAGATTTTTTTCGGTAAAGAAATCGAAAATTGATACAATGTGTTTGGCATTAAAATAACTCCATTTATATTTGATGGGACTTTGTGTATGTAGGGCTCTGTTGCAAATTTTACTTGTCCTCTTAAATATGCAAACAAAATGTCGATGCAAAAAGGGCTAATAATGGGGCCAATATACACTACCATTCATAAGTTTGATCACGCTATATAAAATAAAAAAAATAAGCTAGACAGATAATGTTTGTGAGAAATTTATTAAAGAAACAAACTTTACTCATTAATTTAAAATATATTATTGTAGCAAAAAAGCACATTGTAATAAAATACGTACTGCTGCAATATTTCTTCAAAGTAATTCCTTTTTGCTTTAATAAATGTATGGCAGATACCTAGCATCCTCAAAATTAATCACACCAAATACGATTCATCTGTAGCATTCCACACTTCCAGCAAAGCATTTCAAATTGCTGCTTTGCCAGTCAGATATTTTTTCTGGATTTCACGATCCAAGTGATCTCACAAGCGCCCAATATGGTTGTAATCAAGGCTCTGTGGGGGCCACTCTATTAAGGATAGGACTCCTTCACAAGATTTGTCTTGAAAATAAGATTTAACCTCCTTTCCGGTGTGTTTAGGGTTGTTATATTACCCCATGACGTTTCTTCCTCCATATTTCTTTTGCCCAATTTAGTCTTTTCCGTTTGTGTATAGAACTTAACCGTGGTTTTCTTACTGCTATACGACCCCTTAGATCGGTTTTTATTAGTCTCTGTTCTACTATACACTAGGGTGACAGAATAAAATAGACACCTACTAATTAAAAAAAAGATTCTATTCTCGTTATATATACAAAATATTTTAACATTTTTAAATTAGACTAATATTTTGTCGATCCACCTTTACTTGCGTGAAGTGCTGCGAGTCGTCGTGGCATAGAATCTATTAAATGATTAATGGTGTCTTCTGGAATATTTAACCACTCTTCTGTAACAGCTGCCACGAGTTCTTCCTTATTGCTGGGTTTTCGGGGTCGTTTCGCCATATTTGTCTGGATTATGTGCCAAACATTCTCTATCGGATTCATGTGTGGTGATTGGCCTGGCCATGGTAAAATCCGAATCCCCTGTTCCTCTTTCCATGTGGTTGTTATTCTTGCTTTGTGGCAGGGTGCTCCATCCTCCATAAAAGTGGCGTCTTCTTTAGATAAAATGGCGTTGTCGAATATCGGTAGTAGTCCTTCTGTTAATATTTGGATATATTTTGCCGCATTTATATTTCCGTCGCAGATTACTAATTGCGATCTTCCACCATACCATATCGCGCCCCGCACCATGATGTTCACACCGCCGTATATCACCGTCTGATGCAAAAATTTGTCGTCCAGTTGCTGTGACGAACGTCTCCATACGCACGTACGACCACCATCACTGAATTGGCAGTATCTGCTTTCGTCTGAAAAAATGACAGACCGCCAAAACTCTTCGGGCTTCGTTCGCATTTCGACTGCCCAAGCCATTCGGCGCCATTTTTGAAACGCCGTAAGGAGAGGCTTTTTCTTTGCCACCCTTTTATACATCCCCACACCGTGGAGGTATCGCAGAACGGTGCGCTGACTTTTCTGTGAAATTGCCGCAAGCTCAGCTGTACTTTTTCGCGGTTCTCTTAACACTTCGCGCACAAGCACCCTTTTACTTCTTTCAGAAGGTCCGGCACCTCCTGGTCTCGGCTCCACTGTTGTTTTTTCCTTGCGTTTAAATTGTGTAATCACACGGTTAACTGTGGACAACGGAATATTTAAAAATTTACTTATTTCACGTTGCGAAGCGCCGCGTTCACTCTGGCCAACGATGCGACTCTGGGTGAAGTCGCTAATATCGCTCGAGCCTTGTAAGCGGGGCATAGTTGTAAGGATACTAAATTATGACGAATTCCTTCCGATACATCTACCCCTACCCTAATGACAAGGGACAGTTCTTAATTCGTTCTTAGAATTTACCTGTTTACATATTTATACCGCTTTACCTGGTGTCATATACAGTGAAATCTCCCTTGAACGGACACCAATGAAATCAACTGAAGATGTCCGTTCAGGAGGGGTGTCCGCATAAAAGAAATATGTAGCAGATACAACAAAAATTGTGTTTTAACGAAAAATGAATATATTAAAGAAACTGGAACATTTAAATCGTATATGTATATAAATGTTTTTAAAATAAATAAGAAACTTTAAACTTAAGAAAAAAAGTTTATTTCCTTTAGACATATACATACAAAGTATGTATATACATAGTTACATAGATGTAGTATGTAATACAAAACAATGAAATGAATAGTCACTTTAAGGACGCAAAAATTCATGTATTGTTATTTGTCTTCTTTTTTTCTTTAAAATTGCGTCTTGAAATCGTATTTCTAATTTAGAAAGAAGTTCCAAAAACTATGTATCTCCGTGATTTTCGACAAAACTTTTGAGCTGCTTGGTGAGGGTAATAGCTTTACCATAATTTGGGATAGCTTCTGTTGGCACCGGAACCTCATCGACATCAGAATCGTCCGAAAGTTCTTGTATGTCAACTGGATTTGCAATTTCTTGTTCTGAATCTGGATGTTCAACATACAAATCTTCATATACGTTCAAAAAATCATTAAGGTTTTCATTATCCGTCAATTTCAATAAATTCTTATTTTTGAGGATATCTGAAAGTACACTAAGAGGCAAATCATCTTCTAGGTCAGATGTATCAGCCTCAATTAACTGGTCTTCACTTTACATATTTACATGATTAAATCCTGCTTTGCGGAAGCAATTTTGAAGTCTCTTTGGTTACTTGGTCCCAAGCAGTTTTTGCCAAATAAACTGCATCCAGTGGTATAATTTTCTTTATTAACTCAAAAGCTGTACCAGCAGTTTCAATGTTTACTAGCAGATGTTTGAGTATTAGACTTCGGTAATAAGTTTTAAAATTCTTTATAATCCCCTGGTCAAGTGGTTGACAAGCTGATGTACAATTAGGGGGTAAAATTAATATTTTTATATTATTTAAGCGAACGTCTTTCGCATGAGATCCCGCATTGTCTAAAAATAACAAAATGTTTCTTTTTTCTTTAGCCACTTTCCAATCTAGGTCTTGCAACCACTCTGTCATAATTTGTCCTGTCATCCAAGCTTTCTTATTGTATTTCCAAGTTACAGGCAGATTATTTATATTAATGTTTTTAAAAGTTCTGGGTTTAGCTGCCCTACCAATGACTAGGAGTTTTTCTTTTTCACCCGACATATTTGCACAATGCAAAATTGGAAACCTCTCTTTGGGATACCTACCCCCAACACATTTTTCTTCTTTAATGTGAGCGTTTTGTCGGGTAGAGCCCTAAAATACAGGCCTGTCTCATCGGTATTATAGATGTCTCTCGGTGAATATCCCTTAATCAAAGAAGGACATTTTCTTAAAAACGATGAAACATCTTCAGCATTAACCGAAGCTCCTTCTCCAGAAATCGCATTAAAACTTATACTGTCGCGTATTCTAAATTAATTGAGCCACCCAGAAGAAGCACTGAATGTAGAATGTCCCAAAGGAGCGGCCATTTCTCTTGATTTACATCGTATTAGCGGACCTAAGAAAAAATAAGTTTTTTGCGTTTTTGTCACGACAAACCTATTGGTAATCTCACTTTTTTTATCTACCTTATCTATCGCATTAATACAAGAAAACCTTATCTAAAAAATTCATATGCATACCTGTTAAAGGAATCCGCTTATGCCGAGCTGCTGTAAACCAGTCATAACATAATTTGTCAACTTTAGTACCATCACCCGTCAAAAAGCTTCTTTTTTCATTCAAATTGCTGTTCGACATTCATTTGTTTAGAAGGATTTCTTTATGTTTAATTATATCTGCAGCTTGTCTTTTTCCAATATTAAAAAGTTCCTTACACTTAATTTCTCTTTATTGTAAACTTCAACAATCTGAATTTTTTGTGTAAGCGTGACAATTTTTCTATTTGGAGCCATTTCTACAATGAATGTGTCGCCTACTGTGTCCTTTCCGCATAGACATCAGACTAATATTGAAAGCAGTTTCAATCGAAAGCGTACACCCAACGAATAAGAACGGTAAATCCCCGACCGACTTGGGGAAGTCTCTAATTCACGCCAGGCAGAAATGCACGACATAGGCTGGGTTTATACCGAAAGATTAAAGTCGGTAAATCTCCGGTTTACTCGGGGAAGTCCCAGCGAAATTGGCGCGCGGCGCGATTGAGAAATGAAGTGACAATACTCTCGATATAAAAATAAGATAAGGCGTTTCTTTTTATTTTATTTTTTGTTCGGTTAAGAGAACATTTTCTCATGTCATGAGAATGTGCGTCCAAGAAATTGTCAATACAATGGAAATTATATGAGACCATGAGAAACTGTCCGTTTAAGGGAGGTGTCCCTGTAAGAGGGGTGTCCGCGAAGGGGAATTTCACCGTATACCATTTCTATTATTTCATTCATCATTTTACATATGAAGTAATTCACGTGGAACTTCAGTTGCAGAACTTATTTCTTTCCGTGTATGTTTGATTATTTATACTCAAATAATAATAATAAAAAAAAGCATTTATATTAACATGAACACAACCTACTTGATACGTGATTTTTAAAAATATTTGAAAACACCGTTTTCGCGACGAAGATCGTGGTTATAGAAAACTACGTCATTGCACTGGTTATTTGTGGCTATAACCTTATAACCATAGTTACTCGCGAAAAAATCCTTAAGGTGTTCCAAAAGTTCTTTTCAAAATAAAAGGAATATAATAAAATAATGTCTAGGTTTAATGAATAAATGTTTAGTTTTTATTACAATACCAACTTTGACAATTTCTGAGTGTAGGCTTTCACGGCCGTAGTCCATGTTTTTCGGAATTTGTCGTATATTCACTGTTTTATTTGACGTTTGGCTGATACTGTCTAACACAGTCAGTCTTTAGAAACCTTCTGAAGAAGTTGACAGCGTGAACAGCGTCATGTAAAACAGTGAATACACGACAAAACCCGAAAAACATTTCTACTTTGACAATTTCTCTCCTAAAAATGATGTCTTCTATATGGCTTGCGTTATTCTATTAGCACCCTTCTAAACTTCTTCTTCTTTCCCTTTTCCTAAGACTTGGTATTGTTTGTTCTACTCTTAGAACTTCGTTAGCAATTTGACCCGGACTCGGTGCCTTTCTGGTTTGCAGTTTTGCTAGTGTTTCATGAACTCCCTCCAGTGCTATGTTGTCCTCCTCCAGGAGTTGCTCCTTGTGGGTGTTGTCTACACTACACAGTTCATGTCCCTGCACCGTTGAAATAATACCTGTATGCTCTATATGGTTTCTCTAGTATCCACTACTTTTGTGAATCCAAATTGCGTAGATGCTATTTGTTCTTCACAGTTTCTGTACACTTTCCTATGTATGACTTGGAGGAAAAGTTTTAAGGAAAAGGAAAAGGACGCATTCCCCCCATTCCCTACTCAATATCTCAATTCTTTGACAACTGTCGAGATTTACTGGGATCGCTACACCTACAAATAAATTTCGAGTTCTTGGACGTTCCCTTTATTCAACTTAAACGTAGGGAAAATGTCATCCACGTACCTCAGTCAGATTATCGAGAAGTATTTGGTTAGTTAATTTCTTACATTCGTGGATTTTTACAGCATTCACGTTGTTTAGTTTTATAAAATCAACAAACGTTTCCGTTTACAATAACGCTGCTTGGCATAGATACATGCAATTCCAAAATTTTATTAATACTTTGGGAACTATACTGCAAAGATTTCTCTTTAAATGAAAACCTCACGCATAAATCCAATAAAGTATTTATTAATACTGCTCAATTCTGTACGAATTGTAGAGCTCCGAAATGCCTGTGATACCGATTAAAACTGCCTCGCCGCTTGGTACCGGAGACGCCTCGCAACACCCGCCGCCGCCTGGTCTTCCCATTCACGCAGCCGTCAATCCGACGTTGGATTATATAGCGCCTACCGTCTGGCAGAGGCCCGCCTTTACGGCGACGATGTGCGCGACCCCGGAGGTAAAAAAAAGACAAACACACAAAAGACATATTTGCACGTTTATCGTGTAAGTACACTTATTTCTCGCGTCCATCCACTTTCCGGACGCTTATCGCAACTTCTCTTGTATTTCTGCGCAGGGTATAACGTTCCCGGCCCGCCCTCTTTCGCCGCTAGTCAGTCAGCCGACCTCTTCGCCGTCGAGTCGCGGTTCGTCGCCGCATCGGAGCTTCACGATCCGATCGGTGACGGGTCTGCCGCCTCCTCCGCTGCCACACAACGTCGACGTGCAATCGAACCCCTCGCAGATCGGAATGGATCCGTTATCTTCGTCCAGTATACCGAAGTATATGCCTTTGCTGAAATCTAATGAAGAGGAGGTACGGTTGTTACTCGTTGTTTGATCTTATGAAAGGTGTTCCGGTTTGATGTTACTCGTTAAATTTATAATAAGATAATTCTCAAATTGGAACGCCATTATACACTACCGTCCATATTAGTTCGGACACGTGAAAATATTGGTACTCATTTTTTTAATAATTTAAATTTCTTAAATTTGAAATTTTGACCATCTTGGATTTGGTTCAAGGCTTACCGAATGCTATCTCTAATCATACAGTGTACGATTCTAAAATCAAAATTGGGACAAGAGGACTAATGTAGACGGTATTCGTTTCTAAAGATTTGAACACATGTGAAAAGCACAATTACTATTGCCAATCCTCCTCTAACCTTAGGATGTTAAGTATTTAACCATGATGGATAATTTTCCTACAATCTAATCATCAAAACTTTCAGTTGCGTACGCATTGTGACATATTTTAGATGACTTCGTTTTTTTCCAAAAACCCTTTGAAACTTCGTCGAAATTTCGCCGATATTAGATTTGGTTCAAGGCTCATCGAACGATGTTTCCAATCATACAGAATACGATTTTATAACCAAAATTGGCACAAAATGACGGTATTCGCTTCTAAAGATTTGAAAACATGAAAAGTGTGACGACTATTGCTTTCCTTAGATCCTTTAGAATATTAAGTATTTTGCTATGATGGATAATTTTCTTACAATCTAATCATCAAAATCTTCAGTTGCATATGTATTTTGACATATTTTAGATGATTTTAATTTTTCGCCAAAAAGCTAAGGGGTATCCTTTGAAATTTCGCCCATCTTGGATTTGGTTCAAGGCTCATCGAATGATGTTTCAAATCATACAGAATACGATTTTAAAACCAAAATTAGCATAAGAGGACTAATCTAGATGACTATTGGTAAATCCTTCCCTAATTTTAGAAGTCTTTGGCCATGATGGATAATTTGCCCACAACAGCTCGATAGGGTTTATATCGGAGCTTTGCGGCGGCCATTATTTGTAAAGTGTCATTATCTTGTTCTTCATTTAAGAAATTTTTGCATTTCACTACTGAGTGTTTGCTCTTAAATTATTTGTGCGTTGATGTCTCCGAATGATATCATTAACAGTAGATTTATTAACATGTATTTTTTCGGAAATTTGACGCACTGAATAAACTTCTCGATGAAAAGCAACAATTACAGAGCGTTTCTCTAAACTTGTCGGTTTTCCTGTCGGCATTTTAATAACTTCAATCAGATTCAGATTTTTGGTTCAAAATTAGCTTTTTTCATACGTAATCTCCATCATGAGCAACGCAATCATTCCAGCGCCGCTATAACATTTCAATACCACTTTTGTAGAACGATTTATCTTTTGCCGCGAAATAGACCTCAGTTTCAGCGATAACCCCTTCATTCGCGCGAAATTTCTTACCGGCGAGCATGTTTTTGAGGTCTGCGAACAGCCAGTAGTCGCTGGGAGCCAAATCTGGCGAATACGGTGGATGTTGGAGCAATTCGAAGTTCAATTCATGTAGTTTTGCCATTGTTTTGATTGACTTGTGACACGGTGCGTTGTCTTGATGAAACAAAATTTTTTTCTTTGCCATATGCGGTCGTTTCTTTGCAATTTCGACCTTCAAACGCTCCAATAACGCTATATAATATTCACTGTTGATGGTATTTCCTTTCTCAAGATAGTCGATGAATATTACACCACGCACATCCCAAAATACCGAGGCCATAACCTTTCCAGCCGATTGTTGTGCTTTCGGGCGCTTTGGACGAGGTTCACCAGTTGCTGTCCACTCAGATGACGATCGTTTTGATTCCGGAGTGAAGTGATGGATCCATGTTTCGCCCATTGTCACATATCGACACAAAAATCCGGTTTATTACGTTTAAACATGCTCAGAATCATCAACACGTTCTGGTTTTTGGTCAACAGTGAGCAAACGCGGCACCCACTTTGAACAGAGCTTTCTCATAGTCAAATGCTCATGCGATATAAAGCCAATATGTTCTTTTGATATCTTTACGATGTCAGCTAACTCACGCAACTTCACTTTTCGATCATTCAAAACGATTTTGTTGATATTTTGATGTTTTCTGGTGTTCCCGCCTCATTTGGACGTCCACTGCGTTCTGCATCATCGGTGTCTCTACGACCACGTTCGAAGTCAGCAAATCAACGTTTTATTGTTGTTTCTGATGGAGCGGAGTCCCCATAACGCTTTTCAAGCCATTGCTTCGCTTAAACGGTATTTTTTCCCATCAAGAAGCAGTGTAAAATTAAAACACGAAATTGTTTTTGATCCATTGTTTTGAAAATAACAAAAGTAGCGTGACTCTTAGCACAATAACTCACAAACTAATGAATAGAATATCATGAAATTTTAACAGCTGTCTTTTGAAGGTTAGTACTAACTGAGAGAAAGGTGACTGCAATAAAACTAGCGTTATTTATGTGTTAGGCCCGGAACTTTTCAGCCCATGTGTTATTTAGAAACTAAAGCATTTATCAATACACAATACACTTTCGGGTGGCCTGCTTCTATCCCTGAAAAGTATTGTAAATTTATTACCTGCAACATTGTCCCAAAACTTAATCCTATTTGTGGTGATGAGGATTATTCTGAAAATATTGGGTCACAAAATATAATAGGTTTTTAATCATGCGCTAATCGACAATCTTGCGAAAGTTTGCCTGTACAATTAATAAACAATGAACTCAAAGACCTAATTATATTATCTCTTAGTAGAGTTTACATTTTACTAGGTGTCCCAACTAATATGAACGGTGGTGTATGTACTCCTATGGTCGGTTGCATTTTGCATCTTAGCTCGTTTTGACGTTTGAGGTCATTTGTTGTGTTAATTTCACTACTTTCATTGCATTATTAAAAAATCTCTATTAGAGCAATTGCAGTAATCTTTGAACAGTTACGTAAGTTGTTCCAATTATTTTTACATACTACAAAGTACTTATTTCACAGGTATAGCAGTAAACTCCACTCACACAAATTAATTAATTATGCGGAACGCAGCGTTTCGAGAGCATTGTCAACCGTGTTACCGACTTGTTTACAGTTACTAGAAGTGTTAACCTTCATGAATTTAGGAAAAACATTGTTCTTTTTACACCGTGTTAGAAATAAGATGTCTGCATGAATTAATCTAATCATACTACTTACCTTACTAAATCGGTTTAATTTCTTGGGCTGGAAAGCCATAATCAAATGACGATTGCAAGGACTGTGTTGATGTACAATTCACAGGTATAGCAGTAAACTCCACTCACACAAATTAATTAATTATCCGGAACGCAGCGTTTCGAGAGCACGTGGGCTCCCATTGTCAACCGTGTTACCGACTGGCACCGACTGACAATGTGAGCCCACGTGCCCTCGAAACGCTGCGTTCCGCATAATTAATTAATTTGTGTGAGTGGAGTTTACTGCTATACCTGTGAATTGTACATCCACACAGTCATTGCAATCGTCATTTAAAGTACTTATTTGATCCGAACATAATAATGAATGTCAACGACGGGTAGAGATCCATTGGAACGAGTATAATTCCGATAAAAATCCGATGAGAAACTACAATTGATTTTCCTTCGTTGTTTCAGCTATCCCACCTTCAGGAAGAGAAATTCCGCGACGCCCAATGGCTGAACCGCCAGAACGGCATTCAGATGTTCTACGGCATCGACCAGCTGCGCGCGCTCAAGCTCGAAGGCGAGAACTCGCTTCACTGCTCGACCTCGTCGAGCAACAGCAGCCTAAACCAATCGCCGCCGCAGACGCCCACCGCGACTCTCATACCGCCGCACGGTCCGGGTAGGGGCGGCGGCAACGGCCCGGCCGGCGACGCCGCCAAGTCGCGCATGAACGGGATGCCGCCGCCGTTCATGGCAGGCGGCGTACCGCCGCCCCCCGCGGCCGCCCCGCCTATGTGCGAGTCGACGCCGCCCCCGCCGTTCAGCAATTGCACCGTGCCTTACTCCAATAACTATCCATCCCACGTCACCCTAACGGCCATCCCGAACAGGTGTATTTTTCAATATTCCACCGCTTTCCGGCCGTCCTTCAATACGCCCTTCAGTTATCATCCGGATACCGTATTCACCTCTCCTTATTTACACGTACCCATCTATTCTAGCGTTCAACAACAGCATCAGCAACCACAGCAGCAACAGCAGCGGAATCCGACGACGTGTTGCAATTGCGGCGCGATAGGACACTCGGGCGCCGACTGTACCGCGCAGACGATAGAGGATATCACGCAGAAGGCCTACAGTTTGGAGTATTCGCCGCTTACGGAGACCGATAAATGATAAGAGACGGTGTTTTTTTTTTTTTTTCATTTTATTACTTGTATGCACGGTATCACCACCGTTCTTTCTTGGAACTTCCCGGACGATAAGCCCCCTTCCTGCTCCCCCCCCCCTCCAACCCTCTCAAAATACCGCAGATGTTTTTAAAGACAAAAAAAAATAGGGCAAATCCTATAACGAAAAGAGAACACAGGATAATTAACGCGTAATATAGTTGTTTATGTATAACCCGAAAACAAAAAAAACAAGCGAAGAAAGAGAGAGAAACAGAAGAAATACAAAGATATTATTATATATTATAAATGTAAAAAAATAGTGATGATCTTTTTTCGATGAATTACGAGTTACCCGGTATATTAATTAATTAAAAAAAAAAGATATATATGCACACGCGCAATCGATGAAGAAATTTTTCCTTTTTTAATTATTACGATTAATATTTATAATTTAATGAAACGGACCCTGTAGCGTATTTATTTGTATAAAACCAGGATAATTTAAAAATATAAACCTAGAATAATTGATAACCAAATAGATTTTTTAAGCGGAAAGTAATCATGAGATACGTATTGGTATTATTATAGCGCGCGTACCCCCCTCCACCGCTGCGCCCTCTGAATTTTTAATATTATATAAACAATTATATATTAATTGCCATTATTATTCTTATTATTATTATTATTGTAATTAACACTAGATGAAGCTGAAACGAATGAGATTAATTAAAAAAAAAAAAGAGCTCTCGCTATACCCGCCCCCCTTTTTATTATTTACCTTATATAATATTTTATTGCGATGATGCTTATTACTACGTAAAAGTTAATAGTAAACGATATAATTGTAGGAAAGATTTTTTTAAATAATTACAGGGTGTTTCCTTAGATTTTGTCCAATAACTACAGTGGCGGCCGTATAAATAGCACATTTATTTAACTTTGCCTAACATAAATGTAGTAGATGGCATGCAGTTTATAATAAACAACTTCAAGATAAACAAATTAAAAAAATAAATATTATTTTTTAAGTGGGGATAGAAATAGCACGCTTAATAATAATAATTAAATCTTTTTTGCTTTTGCATTTAATATTTTGCAAGCCAACACTGCTGAATCCTCTCAGCGCTCTTTCAAACTAATTTTTGACATCTCTCCTCCACAGGAATATTGTGCCGGGCTTCTTCAATAGTATTCCATAATTCGTCTAATATCGCTGGAGATTTAGACTTTATAACAACCTCAACATCTCCCCAATCACCTTTTCTAAAGTAATTCTGAATGTAGCCCCTACATCATGCCATGACATAGAAACCCATACCATAACATTCACAGGTATAGCAGTAAACTCCACTCAAATCAATTAATTATGCGGAACGCAGCGTTTCGAGAGCACGTGGGCTCCCATTGTCAACCGTGTTACCGACTGAAAGTAAAAACTGTATCACACATGCAAATTTACTTTCAGTCGGTAACACGGTTGACAATGGGAGCCCACGTGCTCGAAACGCTGCGTTCCGCATAATTAATTAATTTGTGTGAGTGGAGTTTACTGCTATACCTGTGAATTGTACATCCAGACAGTCCTTGCAATCGTCATTTCATACCATAACACTTCTTCCACCGTGTTTCAATGTTTTTATAGTGTACCTAGAGTTGAATCTTTGACTGAAGGGGGCGTCGCTGTTACATACTTCCGTCAAACACAAGTCGGTTGCATTTGCTCTCATCTGTCCAAAGTACAGATTTCCAGAAAGAAAACGGGCTTTTCTTTGTGGATGTTTTTATTTGATACGAGTAGCTT
The DNA here is from genome assembly GCA_023509865.1 of Trypoxylus dichotomus. Lineage (NCBI taxonomy): Eukaryota > Metazoa > Arthropoda > Insecta > Coleoptera > Scarabaeidae > Trypoxylus > Trypoxylus dichotomus. Next base: position 72,988,136 of record CM042076.1, on the reverse strand, counting down.
TAGTACTGCAATACACCCATGTAAGTTAAATTCCTTCAGCTGACGTCGTATTGTTGTCCGCGATATATCAATATCAATTATTTGTGTAGCTGGGCGAAAAGGATCTTGACTTAATCTACGAATAAGGTTGTCATGTCGTAAGGTTGTCTTACAAGGCCTATTCTTGCGTGGACAGTTTAATGTTCGTGATATTTCTGAAATTGATATGCCCTTCTCTTCCATGGTACAAATTAATTCTCCTTTCTCTGGTGTGCAATGTTTTCCTCGTCCCATTATAGTAACACCTAAATTTTTGTTATTAATTACACGTTATTTTAAAAATGGCAAGTACACCATTTTTTTGGTACAAAGTAACTCGAACCGCAACACTGTAATAAGATTCCGCTATAGAACCGATAACTGTACTATTTATGCGCCTACTAGAAAAAGTGAAACTAATATATTTTTTTCATTGAATTATTGTGCTGGAATTCGTAGCTAGGGGAAGTACACGCAAACTTCCCGGGGATTCTCACGCTACAACAGCTTGAACGGTTAATTCAAATAAAATTTGATGTCTGTGCTATTTATGACGGCCACCACTGTACATCCGTTGTAGTATTTCCTTAACGAAACACTTTATATATGATTAGAATTATTTTCCGACTTGGAATATATAAAGAGGCAAAATATTCTATATCGAATTAAGAGACTATATTCAAGGTCTTACGCTTTAAGAGAAAAAGAAAACTTCCAGTGCTACTGTTTGTTTTTTTTTTTTGCTTAATTTTCCCATAGGACTAATATTAACGCAAGCAAAGCTATTGGCGTAAATATAAGGAAAGTACCTCGTACATATATTTACTAGTTATCGAAAGGGAAAAGAGATTATTTACGATGTAGTCAAGTCGTTAACATAACGATAATTAATTGTAAAACGATGTTCCTTTATTTCGCGGTATCCCGATTGTTTACTGCTGCATATTACCTAATTATGATAATTATTTAATTTAATCCAATTAACCATATATGTATGTACATGTACATGTATATATATAGATATGTAACAAGATGCGCATCGCTAGATCTAGGAGCCGGTGATCCTAACGCGGTCGCAATAGAAGCATAATTTTCTCTCGAAAAGGAAAAAAGGTAAATGTTCTTCATTAAACTACATATCGTCTAATTGAAATTAGCTTTCGTTTTCGTGGAGAAATCAAAAATTTAGCATACAAGAAATAAATTGCGAAAATTTTTCGAACGACCCTCGTATATCACGCGAACGAAACTAATTTTAACGGTATCTAGTGAGATTAAAGCGAGATACGTATCGAATTCATTTATTTATACAAAAAATAAATTTAAATTAGAAAGATCAGGGTTACCCGTTTTCCATCATAGGTAACTTTGGTATTTTCCCAACTACGAAGTTGATTAGATTTGTAGGATATTTTTCTTCGCTCGAATGGGTGTAAAGAGAGCTTTTCCTAGATTGAACAACAATTTTGTAAGGGAATTCAATCGTAAACGAAAATTTCTTTATACAGCAGAATCTCGTTGATCAGAATTAATTGGTAAAAGATCAACAAACAAGTTTAAAAACGAAAAAAATGTAGAAACACGGATTTGGTGCGATATAACGTCGTCTGTGGGAAACCTCCGGCTTGTGTCGGATAAATTTCATGACATTCGTACGAAAATGTTGCTTATACGTATCCTGTAAATGGAAATTTCGGATTACAGGGTAATAATTGAAGGTAATTTTTGGTTCGAGTTACTGGGAATTCGGATTAACGAGGTTGTGCTGTATTTCTAACATTACAGAAACATTTATAGGGCTTATTCGGTATAGACTGAGATAAAATTCATGCAGGCGCTAGAAATGACACATTATTGGTCCTAAAAATGTTTAAACAAGTTAATATTATTAAAAACAAATCTCGTGTCTTTCGAATGAAAAATATCCCCAGTATAAAAACGTAATTGCACTAAATTCACTTAATAATATTTTAATATCTTTTAAATATTATCGATTTTATTTTAATCTTTATTTCTATTCTATTCTATGAAAAGTCTTTGGATTGCGATAGTCATGGAATGCAAAATCGTCTATAAAATTATTTACTTTATGCCTCCGAACTAATAACATTAGAATATAAAGAAAAATAAAAGCGGTTTTAAGTAATTATAAATGTATTATGTATTTTTACTTCAGTTGTCAGATAAATATCAAAAATAATTGAAATAAATAATGTAATAGATAGCCTGTTAATTCCATGGCTATCGAGATCCAAAGACTTTTTGATCATACCACGCAATGATACTACAAACAAATATTCTAAAACTTTTTTGTACCTTTGTAAAAAAATTATCATTTTGTTATATTCACGATTTTGATTCGGAAAAACAAAAATCGCAGTAATTCGTCAATTTAATCGGATACAGTATATACAAGGGTCGCTCAATAAGTTTTTCTTACCATATTAAAAATGCAAATAAAATTTCGATTCTTTCTTTAACGAATCAAGAGAAACATCTTACCTTTCCTATACGCCACCGGTAATGAAGAAAAAAAGCGACTAATCTGTGATAAATGTGTTAATAACTAACAAAGCGATAAAAACGAAGACACTTGCGACTGAGGCTTCGTACTAGCATACTCAAACCCCATCGGCTCTTAAATCTTAACAAAACCGAAAATATATCACCAGTGTACGCCGTAGCGTCGCGTATTTGCGTTTAGTCCAGACGTTTTTGGTGTAATACATTTGTTATATCCATATGGAAAGAAATAATAATTGCAAAAAGTGAATGAATAATTAAGGAAAAGGGATGAATACGATGAAATCGTTTTGGCAAATTTAGTTTCCTTTTACGTTAGCTTTGTACTAATTATATAGTTGGCCGAGTAAATTGACGTTGCCAGATCGTTTTTCATTCACTGACATCCATCCAATAGTATTTACGTACGTTTATTTTTAAGTTTTCGCACTTAAGGATAGACGATAGCGAAAAGGGAAAATAAAAGAAAACAAACAAAAGAATGTTACTTATAGAGATAAGAACTGAATGAACATTGTTTTTTTTTTACCGCAAAAATGAGATCTGCCTTTAATTTCTTTCTTACTAACGTTTTATTTATTGTTTAGATGGTATCGTGTTTTTAGATTTCAAGTACTTACTATAAATATCATATAAAAGCAATATGGAACGAAAATGTGTAAAGATGTATAAAAAAAATAAAAGAGAGATTTAGAACAAGAAGGAACGATTTCTCATAGCTCTCTATGATTGTTTTTACCATCTACTATCTTTCTTACTAATTCTATTGCTGTATTGTTAGTAACAGCAAAATTTTTATATGCATTTTTAAATTTCATTTATAAAAAAGAGAAGCAAAGACAAGAAAAGAAACGAAAGCTCTTATTTAACGTTCATATGTTATTATTTTAATATTGCCGCCATTTTCCTTTCCTATATACTTTCTTACTTTATTTTAGCCGCCAAATTCCTATATGTATTGGTTGAATGTTTTTACTTAGTTTATTTATAGAATATTACTATATATTATTGCCTGTTATAAGCGCATACTTTATTTGAATTCGAAAAGAGAGACTATTAATTCTATTGGAAGCAAGGAAAACGGTAAAATCTGTGTCTTACAGGACCTTCGGCGCGTGGAACACTATGTTTTTTTTTTATTAAATTTCGATAGCAGCGCCTACTGTTTCTTTTCTTCCTTATTGTTGTATTTAAAGAAAAAATGTGTAAAAGAGCGATGATTAACAGGTATAAAATGAAGATATGAGAAATTGATATTATTGTACATAGTGACTTGTAGTTATGATTGATAATTTACGGATATTAAATATTGATATATTTATATTAATACAATCAGTATATGACTGAAAAATTTAAAATTGAAATGAATAAAATCCTGCAATTTTCTAACAGTGGTTTGTTTTAATTTCTTAGCTTATTATCCCTAAGACCAGGCGTGGTTTGACCAGCAACAATTTTTTTTTTAATCGTATGTCCTTTATATCTCGCGGTGTCGGACTATTTATTTCTTATTTTTATCTTCCACAGGTTCCTGTTCTGAGCCAGTTGTTTAGCTTCAATCCATCCCATACTTCTCTTTTTCCAATGTTCTATACACCTGCTCCTTCCAGGTGTTTCAGGGCCTACCTATCCTGTTTCTGCCCTCTGTTTTGGCTTCAAATATCCTCTTTGTGATTCGATCTTCTTCCATTCTGTGTAGATGTCCAAGCCATCATTTTGTAATTATATTGCAAAATTTATAATTTAAATAAATCACAACAAAATAGGAACCGGATTAATGAGATTTATGCAACTGCAACGTTCCACAAACAATCGTTTGCAGTTGGGGATGAAGATTAGTAGTTGTAATTATTAGCACCGTCTTCAAATGCTCATCACTTAACTTGGGTCTCTAAATACGAGGGTCACGCTATATATTTTGAGATACAAGAAAACCACAAGTCTTTTTACGAAAATGATTTTATTTATGTTCAAAATAATCATCTCCTGCATCAATACGGTTTTGTAACCGAAGCTTCCACAACGTAAAAGCTTGAAGCCAGTCATCTTTTGATATGCTTTCAAAAAATTGATATCTCATTCTCTATCGAGAAACGTCGATCATGTAAATGTTTCCTTAGGTTAAAGGACAACCAGAAATCTCAAGGCCAATAAAGTGGATGTTCAATGACTTTTTACATTATTTTCACGTAAAAATTGTCTTCTGATACAACATTAACCCACGAATGTTGACCGACTTCTGAACTGCAGGTAAAGATTTTGTAGCGCACCAGTTTGGTGTGACTGTACATTAATTTGCCAGCTTGATTTACTATGAAAGAAAAATGCGTACATAACTTTCTTGACAGTCCTGCGCTTTTTGGCCATCGTTGGTGTTGGTGCATCTTCGTGGATCCACACACGCCTCTCCTAGCGGGTAGGAATAGCGTAAAATGGGATGTAAGCCTCATTACCTGTTACTAGTTCAGATAGAATACGATGCCCACCATTATTTAAGGTGTGGCACTCGACGAGTAACGTTTTTTCATCCAAAGATGATCATGTAAAACTGAAATTATTGCGGATCCAATACCAAGAGTTGCCTCAATCGTTCGATAGGTTGTATCTTGGATCTTTATCGATACTACATCTCACTCTTAATGATTCCAGTCGTGATTGAAGAACAGGGCCTACCAGCACGTGCTTCTTCATAAAGCGTTATCCGTTCCCTTTTAAATTCGCTATACACTAGGGTGACAGAATAAAATAGACACCTACTAATTAAAAAAAGATTCTATTCTCGTTATATATACAAAATATTTAAAAATTTTTAGGGTATTTAGAAATGCAGTGTTACGAGCTCTAACTCCTCTAGTTTCGTGGCATCTCAGAATAATACGTGACGTTCGTATTTTTTGCATATTTCACTTTGAAGAATGTTTCTTCGCACAGATACGTAATTCCAAAGGCGGAAAAACAGCCACAAACAAATTTTTGCAACTGCTCAAACAGTGTAAATGGAAGAAAATTCCACTAATCTTTACCTTTAAAAAATATCGCTACTAAGTTATTTCTATTTGAAATTCTGAGACAAAAATCCTAATGTTGTTTGCAATTGAAAAAAATAATTTTTGAAGCACCCAAAGCCCCAATTACAAAATCTAATGGAAATGAAGTCTATACAAGTTTGTTAACTGAATGTTTGGATTGTATCAAAATGCGTATAATATTTTTAGTTCCATTGCGATTCAAACAAAATATGTTTTTTCTGCACAAATACTATTGATGTATGAAGTAAGGTACGATTAATGGATTTAAACCACTCTCCTTTTCTATGGTCTTTGATACGAGAGCAACGACACCTTTATTTTTTTCACGTTTTTTTCATGTTTTTGACACCAGCAGTACAGCGATACATTTCAAGTTTTTCCATTGAAGACTGTTTTTCTAAACAACGTTCCCAACTGCTTTAGAAATATCCTTCCCAGTGGTGGTGCCGTGAATATTATAAACATCAAGAAGTTCTTCATATACCGGGTTCCTTTTTTATCATTAGACATACCTTTTTCTTATGTGTAACTTTAAAAAGATAATTGTCAATGAGTTAGCACGATAGTAGGCAACCAGTCATACGCTTATATTAAACGAGCGAGTATCCTGAGTTTGTTAACAAAATCAGTTACCAGTGCTATCACAGATCTGTTTTAATGCAAATAAAATAACTTTTCTGCAAATTCGAATTTAATGAGATACTTCAACTATATATGAAAATGGTATAACAATATATAGATTTTAATTCCTGATTCGCAGAAGAACTTAAAATAGCTGGACGTTTCGATCAAGTCTCCTTTATAAAAAAATCTTGTCTGCCTAGATATGGATATACATTTCCAGCCATTAATACATCATGGTGTTTAAATAGCATTTAATCAGAAAGTCTCGGTACCATAAACGGAAAATTGCGTTTGTGTAGCAAACACGAGCTGCAGGTTCAAATCCTACCGGTACCGTGATATTTTGAATTTGACAAACTAATTAAATTGTGTTAGTTATATCAAGGTAATTAAATTATTTAAAAAACCAATGGAAGTTGTATTAAAAATAATTTAATATATACAAATATGTATATAGATATAAATTAATATACGAGGGCGGGCCGTCATGCTCCACCCCTCATCTACTTTTAATTTACATCACGGTTCTTCTCCTCCTCGTAAAATTAAGTGTGGTGACATCTGCTGGAAAGGCTTTGGTATCCGTGTTCTGGGATGTTCAAGGAATCATTCATGACTGACTATTTGCAAATGGGGACAGATCATTACACGGACTTACTACGCACAATTGATTTCTAAATTGTGAGACACTATTGTGCTGTTCCATCAGGATAAAACTCCCAGCCCTGCATCTGGTGTTGCCGTGGTTGCTGTACACCAAGCAGGCTTTGAATTAGTGGAGCACCCGCCATATTCGCCGGATCTGGCCCCTAGTTATTACAGGCTGTTCCCCAAATTAAAAGAAATCTTACTCGGGGCAAAATTTTTCAGTAATTATAAAGTGATGCAAGCTGTAGAGAGATGGAGCAAGTGCATTACACTAATGCACTTGCTCCATCTCTTAGAGGAGTACAGCATAGAGATTCACCCTCGTATATGTATGAGTATATACATATATTCGTTGCTTCGTACAATTTTGTAGTCTTTAAGTATTAAAAAATAACCATAAACTTCTTTAGAATTGGCTCAAAATTACTCCTAGTTTAATAGTCAATTTTGCTAATTATTTTTTCTGTACCCAAAACAAACATCGAGGAAGGTTAGTTCATAATACCAACCACTACGTATGTATCTACGTACATACATTAATATTACCAATTTGAAATAGAGCGTATGACGCACGCAGATTGGGTTTATTTAGTCTGATTAATTCTGTACTTTTAACTTAGTTCTGTTTACGATGATTAACAGCGGTTTCCACTATTTTTCTTTAATTACCCAACAAATCTTTTGTACTAATTAATAATGTGTACGTCGAGAAAATTAGCCGATACGTTACTAAGAAATACGGTTTGAAATTTCGTAACGACAGATGCAGAAATTCATTATTCACATATCGGTATATTGCATAACATAACCGATAAACAAGTTAATGTTTAATCGATAAATGTTACTAAGGAAATGAGTTTATTTTATCAATACTATTCGTACACAATACGTGACTCACACGAAGAGGTGTTAACGTAAAACAAAATGTCTATGTTCGATACTTCCGATATTGAAAAATTAGCCGAATTATTCAAATCCCAAAAGGATAACGACAATTCCGACGAAGACGATGACGATTTTGGACATCCGACGGTCAAAGGTAATTACCTTTTAGAAGTTGTCAAAGTAAATCGATAGAATTTGTGGTAATTTCGTCTTTATGCAGATCTCGGGCCGCGAGATTCGAACCCGAAAACCGCTGTCAATAAAAAAAATCACCAGGACGATGTAGCATCTCACAGCAATAGAAGAGATGGGGATATTTTGGACCCGGAAGAGGAGGCTCTGCGTTTATTGGAGACTGACAATGTTGAACCGAGCGATTGGAGAAAGACGCCTACATGGGACATCAGTTATAGGCAGGAGGTTACACCGAACGATGTATTTTTAGGGGTATAATATCAATTTTTTTTCTTACTACAACACAATATTCGCGGAAATGTCTTATATTTGACGGATACTCTTGATTTATGACGTTTAAGATTAATATACAATATGAACAACTTAAAATCATAAAATGATCTCCCGAGTTTATGGTATAGTTTTAAGTAAAGCCTCAGAATCGAGTACTTTCGCAGTAGCGTACAGTTTTAGGTTTTCAGATATATTCGATTATATTTGGAGGGTAGTTTCGTACGTGTATGGGTATTCCACATACCGAATCTGTATGTGATAGCTCATGAACTTCCGCGAATATGAATTTTTATGCGAGGGGGTTTGTTAATGTTTTTACAGGAAATAGCACAACTCATAAAAGCTGAGATATTTTTCAATTTACTGAAGTCATAAAGACGATCTTCAAATTCACTCAAATATTTGTTAATTTTCCCACATAAATATCAAAATTCAACTGAGGTATCTTCAAAGACGGAAAATGTTTCAGATCTTTTCTTTTCAGTTGATACATCATTAGTTATAATTCGTTATAATTCATCTTGCAGCTCCAAATTAGCGGTGTTTAAATGCATTGTGACGTCTGTTAAAAATGCTAAATCAGCTAATCATTTTTCGCTTTTAAGCATTTGTGTGTTGTCACCTCTTTTGTGTAGAAAAGCAATTATTTTGAGCAATAATTCATGAAACCTTTCTAGGAATTTTCCTCGACTCAACCATTTTACGCTCGCGTGAAAAACTAAATCGGTGTGTTCAGCAGATGTTCCAACTGCAATTTGACGGGGCATCGTTGCAAGCTGGAATTCACAATTTTCATTGCGATGCTCATAACCTCCTCCATGTTTTGAACGTTCGAACACAAAACTTATTGATGGGTAATGTAATGGAATGAGAAAAATCGTCATTGGCTCAATACAATGCAATAAGACCATTTTTGTCTCCAGTCATATATAGATAAGTAGCTTGTAGCTTTCAGAGGGATCATTATTAAAAATTCTTCTTTAGTCGACACGTTATTAAATACCATTCGAATAAAAATACACAGCTGAGCAGTATTGCTAAAATCGGTGGATTTGTCGAACTGCAAAGAAAAGTATGTACATTCCATGATATCATGTATTAGTTTAACTGCCAAGTCCTACTTCATTACTTCAGTACGCCTTGTAACTGTCGTACGAGCTAACTGAACTTCTTTAATAGCAAAAGATTTATTTTATTTTTAAAATCTCCAAATCAAACCTCACCCGCTTCAAAAAATGCTTTCTTCACAACCACTCCGTCTCTAAAGGGTTTCTTGTGCCTCGCCAATATAGGAGAAGTATTAAATGATGCAATCGTTGCAATTTTTGATTGTTTGGCTGGTCTTGTGAACATCCTTCGTCCTTTTTTCAAAGTCAAGTTATCAACTCATGCACTTTTTGGTGGGAAATCGTTTTCATAGTTTTTATGATGCTCGGCAAATAAGACAAATGCATTTACCCTTCACCATACAAAATAAGAATTCTTCCTCCAGATCGTTATTGAAATGATACGTTTTACTTCTTTTTGCCGCACTCATTTCGTATTGTTATATGCTGCTGGTTCGTTTGAGCACCCCTGTTTTAGCACAAACGATTTCTAACATTCGACATCTACGACAGATTACTGAATATAACCAATCACTAGTCTCTAATAAGAAATGTCAAGTTCCTATTAAAAGTATGTTCTTATCGTTTATTCCTCCAGATGGGCGGTAAAACTCCCGCTACGTCTAGTTGCGAGAACATGGTTATCACCGTTCGCTTGCCTGGAGAAAAACGTCAAAACGTCGACTTGAAGATAACATGCGAAAGGCTACAGTTGGTATCCCCGCGTTTTAGGTTGGATATCCCGCTACCGCATCCGGTCGATCCTCAAAGAGGGAACGCTGAATTTGATTCGGAAGCGGAAAAATTGGTCATCACTCTATTACTGAATAGGGAATTTGATTATATTAATTTTTGAATGAAGCCTGTGGTTTTAAATCGTACGCTTTTACGTGATTAGTTTTTCTTTTATAATTTTTTTTTTGATACACATATGTATTTACGTTTAATATAGACAATTAATAGTAAAGTTTATGTTGTTTAATTTATTTACTTTGCGTATGAACAATGGGACTAAATTTGCTGTTTGACATTTTTAAAAACCTTAAAAATTTTTAAAATTTATTAATTTAAAAATTTTCAAAAATTAAAAAAAAGGTATTGAAAATCTTTAACATCCTTTTCTGTATAATTTTGTAATATAATATAAAATTATCAATAAATAATTTATAACTTTATATTTTTGATTTTTTTTGCTGATATACACTACTGCTCAAATGTGTTTAGGCACTCTCACTGACAGCAAAAATGTATAAAAACTCAGCAAAAATGTTAATAATATTTATTTTTTATGTACAGATGCACGTACATGAATAAAAATATATTAAATAAATGTGAAAATTAAAACGTTTAATTTAAATTTTGCTTTCATCTATGTGACCTCCTCTTGATTTAATAATTGCAGCACACACTGGAGCATTCTCGCAATAAATTTCGCCAGAGTTTTTTGTGTTATTGAGGTCCAACTCGATTGCAATTTGTTCCACACGTCAGTAGCTGATGTCGGAGACGATTTCCGTATTTCCCGATCTAGTTCTTCCCATAGTAACTCGATTGGATTCAAGTCGGGGCTCTGCGGAGGCCATTTCATAATTTTGAGAGTTCCTTCCTCTTCTAAATGGCGTAAATAGTCTTTACATAATTTAGAAGAATGTTTTGGGTCATTATCTTGCTGGAAGATAAAATTTTGACCCAAAAGTCGAATTCCGGATGGTATTGCGTGGTTCTCCAAAATTTCGCGGTAGCCTTCTTTTTTTAATATACCGTCAATTTTCACAATTTCCCTACACTAGTGCCAGCAAAACAGCCCCAAATGATGATAAAACCTCCACCATGCTTCACGGTAGCAGCAATGCACTCTTCTCTGGCACGTTCACCCACAGATCTTCTTACGAATATGCGTCTTCGGGTTCCGAACAGCTCAAATTTGGACTCATCCGTCCGTAGGACGTTGTTCCACTCTTCTATGGTCCAGTGTTGATGTTCACGAGCCCATTTAAGTCGCTTTTGCTCGTTTTGTTTGCGTAGTAATGGCTTTTTCATCGCAATACGTTCTTGGAGCCCGGCTTTCTGTAGGCGACGTTTGACTGTAGAAACACTGACTAGTTTTTGGCGACCAACATTTAATTCTGCGATGATTTCCGGGGCTGTTTTGCGTCTATTTTAATTGCTGGTAACCACTATTCTGCGATCATCTGCAGATGTTGTCGCTTTTGGCCTTCCACTCCGTCTCTTATTAAGAAAACTGCCAGTTTCCCGATATTTTTTTACGTTATTGTCAACCGTAGCGTGGTCTATTTTCATTCTTTTGGCAATTTGTCGATTACTTATGCCACTTTTATGGTAAGCTATTATAAGCGCACGTGTTTCCGTACTAATTTCTCTTCGCGGAGGCATTTTCAAAAATTGTCACACGATATTTCGCTCACGACGTGAATAGAGTAAATACCACACTGCAACTGACCATAGGTTACAGATTTCAGTATAATCTTCTAGGAAGGTAATTTAAACATTATTACCTACAATCTAACAGATGACTAAATTTACCCAGTAAATTCAGAGGGATTGTTATTGTAATTGCACCGCAATAAACAGTTTATGGTAATCCGACCAAGTGCAGGTAAATGATAGTAAACCTTATGCGATATAATGGGTGTTTATCTTACTGAACTACATTTTAAATACGTATTTGTTTGGTAAACAAAATACTATATGAATAATCCATGAAAACAAGGGTGCCTAAACACTTTTGAGCGGTAGTGTATATATGTATTTATTTTTAATATAGACAATTAATGGTAAAGTTTGTGTTGTAAATTTTTGATATTTTTAAAAACCTTGAAAATTTTTGAAATTTCTTGATTTCAAAATTTTTGACATTTAAAAATTTTAATGTTTTTAAAAATCGTCAGAACAAAAATTTCAATTTCAAAAGTATCAAATTCAAGATTTAAAAATGTTTCAATATTTCAAAACTTTTAAAAACTAAAAAAGGTATTTTGAAACTATTCAAAGAAGATTTTCAAAAGTTCTCGAAAATTTAAAGAATCCCATCATTTTTAACAAATTGTCAAAACACGATTCGAATGCAGTAGCCACCTGTTATAATAGGTTAAACGTACGCAAATGTTAGATCGTTGTGGATAATAACCTGTATGCACATCGGAGCATTAGATAACTCACACCAGGATTGGCCATCGGTTTCTACACATTTCAACCATCTTTCAGGTAATTTATGGATACCATGCCATAAAAACTGCTTGCCTTTTGCGGCAAGCCATTCGTCCAGCCATTTTCCAACTTCCTCGGAATTGCTGAAATGCTGCTCAGCGAGCGCGTGCTCCATTAATGCGAAGAAGCGATAGTTAGATGGCGCCAGGTATGGAGAGTATGGTGGGTGTGGAAGGATGTCCCATCCCAACAATTTCAAGGTGTCTTTCACTAGCTTTGTCGTGTAAAAAATCACTTTTCCATCTCTTCTGGCCCATTCCGGTCGTCTTTCGATTAATGCGTGGTCTAAATTAATCATTTGTTGGCGATAGTGTTATGTATCATCACTTTTAAATTGTCGAAACCATGTCTGACATGTTCTAATGGATGGAGCATGTTCACCATAAGTTTCTACCAGCAAACGGTGACTTTTAACGGCCTCTTTTCTTTTGATTAAATAAGAAAAGCAATGCGCGTTGCAAATGTTCTTTTTCAAGCAAAAAACTCGACATGATGACTGGACGATAAAGACGCTAATTTTTGGTGGACTCAACTTGTGAGTTTGTAGTTTAAGTGTCAAACGAACAAAATGACGTATATGTCAAATTAATACGCTGCGTACTTTTCGCTGGCGCCATCTCTTAGTTAAACCGGAAAAAACGCGTACACTCTCTTCTCTCGTGTCATTCGCGACACTACATAAATATTACACTAGCAGATATATTGTTTTTCTGTTTCTTTTTAACGCTAAACCAATCTAAATTTGTTTCTTAAATTTATATTCCGCAATATATATATATATATATATATATATATCCGGAAAGATCGAACAAACGCGATATATTTCAAAAACGAATTATTTACTGTCGAATTCTGACAACCGAAACAATCGAATATCCTTCCTCTTAACTACAAAATACAAATAAGGCGATAACGAACTCTTATTAATCCATACCCAATGCTGCGTACTTTCTTCGATTGATGTATGAGATGCAAATCCCAAATCCGGACGGAAACCGTATCCGATATACCTGTCTCGTATTGTAACAGACATCAATGAGGAAATTCAATGTCAGCACGTGTAAGAACTAAGAAAGCTCGCATAATTTGTGAGGTCTTTCGGCGATTTCCTTGGCTAGCCAGTTGATGGCTAGACCGATGATGAATATATTAATCAATTTTGCACGTTTTTTGAACCAGTTCAGCTGTTGGCGGTGCGTGGAATGGGTCGCATGGAATAGTTGGCGCGTGGTACCGTTGTCGTTTCTATCGCGTTGATCTCTTTGAAGCTTGTCGTAATTCTTTCGGGATTTTTTTTTTTTATAATTTCGCGGAAGAAGACGGAAGAGGTTTCGAAGAGGGAATTTAGAATCGAAAGAAGGAATTCGTATTACTGGTTAGGAAAGTAAGTATTGACGATAATTTCCGATTATTTCTAAGGTTTTATTCATCCCCTGCTTTGTTATGGCTATTTTTATATACAGTGACTGACAGTGAAAATGATGCAGCGGTATATAATTTGGTAAGAAGCTGATAAAAAATGTTAAGTAAACAAATCTAATTCGAGCATGTATTACATTAATAATAAATTATTTATTTTTAAAATTGAAAAAGAAATGATTCATATTTAATTGGGTTTCCTTTAGATTTTATTTATTTGGAAGAGATTCTACTAACTTACGCATATAATCTGGCGAAATACTGTTCCATTCTTGTAGCAAAACATTTTTTGGAATTGGATATTCGATAACTACGGAGATTTGTTTCAAGAATAAGCCACAAATTTTCGATCATGTTTATGTCAAGTAACTGAGCTGGAGTTTTCACCGTACTGCGGCAGTGAATTCTATTTAAGTACATGAACCACCAGCAGCAGAAACATAGCCCTAGATCATTACATGCCCCCTCTGCGGTTTTAATTCGTCATTCTTTTTCCTCCACACACTACCCTTCCCATCTGAGCCGAAAATATTAAATTTATTCTCATAGGAAAATAGAACAATTTTTCAGAAGCCGAAATCTTTATTTTGATCCTGTAATGCAAACTGTAAGTGACTTCTTTTATCCTTGTGGTTTATAAACGGTTTTCTCGTGGCTATTCGTCCTTGCAAATTAGGATACCTCAGAGTTTTTCTTACTTTCTCCATTTACGGTATTTCCCAAAACACGTTTCACCTCCATGGTTAACTCAGGAGCACTTAACAGTGGATTATTTCTACTCTTCATCCTCGTTAAATATTTTTTCTTTTACTTATTTTACATTTGTTCTTCATTCTATTTTAGCGCTTACATCGTTCAACAATATGCACTTCTATTTAATGTTTCTACAATTTCCCGTTGACTTTTATTATCTTATGGTGAAAAATTACTAATTCTCGTTCTTCCAAAGTTATCTGTCGATCCATGTTGAACTACTCTAAATTATAAGTTGCTTGTGATAAAATTGCCGAAGATGTAAAGTATACGTACATCTACGAACTTTGCCTATTCGAATAAAAATTGTGTGCTGCATCATTTTCATTGTGATGTTGAATATGTAACCGTTGTAGTGTTATCTCGTTAGAATTCGTAATACCTCTTCGAATTAGCTTTGTTTTATTTTTTTAATGTATTTCAAGAATAGTCTTCCCATAATTTACTTTAATTTTTAATATTTATTTTTGTAATATGACATAATTGAATATAAAGGCATTTTTTAACAGAAGCATTGATGAATATAAAATATCGAAGCGCATATATAGGATATTGCACCGGAAGTAAATTATTATGAGCATGACTATCATCATGTCATTAAAAATGTACGATATTTTGAAAATAATATGCTTTGTTGACAATAAATATATAGATTATTTTGGAACTGTACCAATAGAAAAATACCTACACAAGAAAAATAATAACATAAAATCCTTACTAAGATTATATGGAAACTAAGCACCAATTACATCTACTGTTGCATTCGCGTATAGTGTACAGTTATATCATTCGAATCAATGTGAACCGAAACATTTTACTAAGAGGAAAGAGATGGACTGCTCGAGTTACTAATTCTTCTTTATTTAATACAGCGGCAACAATTTCAGTGGCGGCTCGTGCTTAAGAAATGTGGGAGTTGCAAATTTTGTGGATACTAATACCTTTTACATTAGGTGACTATGTGTGTTAACACATGGGCTGAAAAGTCCCGGACCTAACAAAGAAAACACGGTTTTTTGGTTTAAAATTAGCTTTATTCATCAACGTAATCTCCATCAAGAGCAACGCAATCATTCCAGCGCCGCTCTAACATTTCAATACCACTTTTGTAGAACGATTTATCTTTTGCCTCAAAGTAGGCCTCAGTTTCAGCGATAACCTCTTCATTCGTGCGAAATTTCTTACCGGCGAGCATTTTTTTGAGGTCTGCGAACAGCCGGTAGTCTGGCGAATACGGTGGATGTGGGAGCAATTCGAAGTTCAATTCATGTAGTTTTGCCATTGTTTTGATTGACTTGTGACACGGTGCGTTGTCTTGATGAAACCATATGCGGTCGTTTCTTTGCAATTTCGGCCTTCAAACGCTCCAATAACGCTATATAATATTCACTGTTGATGGTATTTCCTTTCTCAAGATAGTCGATGAATATTACACCACGCACATCCCAAAACACCGAGGCCATAACCTTTCCAGCCGATTGTTTTGCTTTCGGGCGCTTTGGACGAGGTTCACCAGTTGCTGTCCACTCAGATGACGATCGTTTTGATTCCGGAGTGAAGTGATGGATCCATGTTTCGTCCATTGTCACATTTCGACGCAAAAATTCCGGTTTGTTACGTTTGAACATGGCCAAACACTGCTCAGAATCATCAACACGTTCTTGTTTTTGGTCAACAGTGAGCAAACGCGGCACCCACTTTGAACAGAGCTTTCTCATAGTCAAATGCTCATGCAATATAAAGCCAATACGTTCTTTTGATATCTTTACGATGTCAGCTAACTCACGCAACTTCACTTTTCGATCATTCAAAACGATTTTGTGGATTTTTTTGATGTTTGCTGGTGTTACCGCCTCATTTGGACGTCCACTGCGTTCTGGATCATCGGTGTCTCTACTACCACGTTTGAAGTCAGCAAACCAACGTTTCATTGTTGTTTCTGATGGAGCGGAGTCCCCATAACACTTTTCAAGCCATTGCTTCGCTTGAACGGTATTCTTTCCCATCAAGAAGCAGTGTAAAATTAAAACACGAAATTGTTTTTGATCCATTGTTTCGAAAATAACAAAAGTAGCGTGACTCTTAGCACAATAATTCACAAACTAATGAATAGAATATCATGAAATTTTAACAGATGTCTGTTGAAGGTTAGTACTAACTGAGAGAAAGGTGACTGCAATAAAACTAGCGTCATCTATGTGTTAGGCTCGGGACTTTTCAGTCCATGTGTTACACTTTTAAGACTTACCAGTATCCTGATAGTAGCAGATTTATCTATAACTCTTTGATTAAAATCTGGAATACTTACGGTAAAAACCTTTTCTCGCGAAAGCATCGTCGACACAGAAAGTCTTTCTTGTGCCAGGTTATTTCGTAAGGAAATTTTTATTCATTTCAACGTACAAAAACATCGTTCTGTTTCAGCTGATGTTATCGAAATTCTAATTGGAACTTTTTAAAGTTTGCCTAAAAGTCACATCTAGTTCACTGTTTTTTCGAATGATATCGCAAAGTGGAAACAAACACAGTATTAGTCGTAACGGTTGTCGGGTTCCGCCGTGTCACTAGGTTTTTGTCCCTGACGTTTCGCGAAGAACTGCGGTTGTGGTGGGTGTTGGTGAAAACCTAGTGACACGGCGGAACCCTACAACCGGTGCAACTATGTCAAACGGCCGTGAAAGTCAGATATACCATGTAAACCCAATATTGATTTAAGTATGGGTAAGACTTAATGGTTTCCTGAAAGTTAGCCTTCTTGATCATGTTACCTTAAATATTACTGTATTGTCTTACAACTTGATAATTTATTTCAGTGGATTCATTCTATTCTGCATTATCTATTTCTTTGTAAATTTCTTTTTTATTCACTGGTCAACGTGTATATCCTTCTAATGGAAACGTCCGAAACAACTTCTGCAAAACTAATCTTCCTCAGCTTCTCATGGACCATATAAATGTAGATTGGTCATTTTTGGAATCCTATGGAACACAGACTTTGTTCTTGACAACTACTATTGTTTCTTGCATAAGATTTTAAACAACTCTGTTCCTAGATATTCGTCTACATCCAGACGTACGACCTTGAGTTATGAGTAGTGCTACAGACTCAATACTGGTCATATATATAAAATACTATTTGTTCTTGTCTAGAACATGGGTACAATATATAAAGATCAAAAATTAGTTTGTATTAAAACACCTGTAAGCACTTCAGGTCTCAGTTGAGCAAAAGGCAGAACGCTTCTTTAATTGTCATTAAACTTCGAGATGAACTGCAACATTTGAAAACAAAACTGATTGAAATGTTCGTTTAATAACCAGGAATCGTCACTAAAAGCATCGATATCATTCGGTATTGTGGACCCTTCGATCGCTCTGCATATTGAACGCTGGCACCATACTGTCTGACAGCTCTAAAGTCGACTGGTGATCGTCTGGATGAAACAGGTTTTTCTATTCGTTAAATCGTTTGACACGGATTCCGGCATGATATCGTAAAAATATACAATACCGAACAAAATGTCACGCGCATGGAAATACACAGTTATACTAAGATAATTTTGCTTTCATGTTTTCTAACGGAGATAATCAAATATAAATTCTCGTTTTACATTAATGAAAAATCAAATATCATAATTGTATACATTTATATAACATGGAAATGTTACGAATGTTTTGAAGAAACTCAAATATTTTACAATATTTAGAGAATTCCAAAAATCGAGGAACACAAAAATTCCGAGATTACATATATTTTAGGCAAGAATGAAAAAGATTAGAAAAAGTAGAAATTTACTAAAATTTTGCAAAATAAAATGCAAAAAGTTAAGAAGAGACAAATGAGATAACATACAAAATGTTTCGAATGATTTAGTAATTGTAGATATTATTTTTAACATTTTTCTTTCCTGTTAAAAAGCTAACAACACATAGGGTACGAGCAATAGTGAATAAATTTCACATATTTATTAACTTTCAATTGATTTATCGAAATAAAAAGGCTTGTTGCCAATGTTTTCGCAATTCCAATTTATTAGCGACCGAATTTTAAGATGTTAAAGTCATCAATTTCGAAGTTACACTCCGATTTATACTCGATGGAACAGATGTGCAACAAAAAAAGGAGAGAAACGGTCTGTAGTAGAGTCTAAATGCGTTTTAATCGAGTGTACGAAGGATATTACTTGTATAGATAATTTTATTCTAACAATATGGCTCGTGGTAAGGAAGCAAATGTTCTTTCATGCGGATTTTTGCCCGTTTTATAATGGTAAATCCATGAAATGTCAAATACATTCACCTTGGTGTTCTAAACAATGATACTGCGTGACCTGACCTTCGCTAACCAGTTCCAAAAGATTTGGACTTACATATATGGAAGTTAGAAAAAAAAAAGATTGTATGTATAATAAATAATAATCAGCTAATTGGTATACCCTTATACAGTATTGTATTGTCTTAAGTGTTACCATGACTTTACGTATATTGAGGAAATAGGCTTACCAAAAAAGTTATTTCCCTGTCCAATGTATATTTTAAATATTTATGAGTTATATGGTCCGATAAACGGTTTATATGGAGAAACAGGCAGAAATAAATTGAATGCTGAGGTTTAGATTATATGCGATAATTTCAATGCCGAAAAGTGAAACATATACATTAGATGTAGATTGTACAATGTAGAAATGAGTAAAAATTGATACATAATATTTAGATGCAAGGGTTGTCTTTTAAGTTTTATATATAGAGCTGCAATAAAACAGTTGATAACTTTTTCGAAGTATTCTCCACGAAGACTAATGTACTTTTGCAAGCGCGCGAAGTAACCCTGGAAGCAGTTAAGTTGCTCCTTCTGACGACTGGAACCTTTGACCGTGCAGTCAGTTCTTGATTTTCGTCAAAGGAAATCGTTGGGACTTGGGTCCAGAGTATGCAGAAGATGGTCTAACAATTCGACGTTATAGTTGCATTAAAATCCAATTGTCTTACGAGCTGTGTGCCGCAAATTGATAATTGATGTAATGCTTCATTGCCATTAAAAATTATCAAAAATTATTGCGCGAACATGTTCTCGATTTAATTCCATTTTTCAACTAACTTGTCAACTGTGGCAGTTCGTTGTAGCTACAACATTAGAAGTATCGCACTAAAACTTTGCATTTACATTGGAACTAAAGTTGGAGGTTAATTTTTAATACTGACATTTGATTAGTGGCGCCCTCTATGTCCCAGAATCCAAAACTTAAAAAACATCCTTCTTTGGGAGTTGAGACGTTTTCAGGATAATTTATTTATTTCAGAAAAACTGTTTTACAGCTTTCTTTTACCGACTTATTTCCTTCTTTTTTCTCATTTCCACGAGCAGTGGTGGGGTGTCTTCATTCGTCAGAAGTGTCAGGCTGGGCGATTCTCCTTACAGTTCGGCTCTTCTTGACCAAGCATTGCCTCAATGCCACTAGCTTGGTATTGGCGCCGGTCGGACTCGTCGTCGTCCAGCTGATGAAGGTGTTCATCGAGGTGTTGCTCAGTTTGGTCCAGGAGGCAATCTTCTGTACTGTGACGATGGTCATCTTCTCCGTCGACATCGCTTGTAGCCTCATCTTCGTCTTTTTCCTCCCCCCCTGTCCTCTTCTTGCGAGTAATCTCAACAAGACTTAAGCTGCTCAGATGATATGGCTTCTGCTTCTTGCTGGTGATCAGGAACATCTGAAATGATGTAATTGCCATTTCCTAATACTATATCGATGTGAACTCCTTGGATTTCACGGAATTAAGTTTGGGTGTGGAATGACTTTGATTGCAATCAAATTACCTTTTTTATATTTTCTTGGCTGATGTAAATCGTATCTGCCCTTAGTTTTCGTCTGGTAGGTTCGGTTCTTTTCGTGCATGTCTTTTACTGTACCATTTGAAGAATGTTCGTGACTTGTCACATCATTACTTCAATATGGGTTTCATATTTTCTTATTGCCATCCTCGTTCAGTATGTTTTCCATATATTTTTTCGTATTCTTCACCCCAAATCTTTTTTTGAAATAACTCGAGATGTTTTCAGGATAATCTGTTTATTTCCGAAAAACCCTTTTCAACTTTCTTTTACTGCGTAATTCTCTTCTCTTTCTCTTACTTTTCTTTTCTCCCGGTGTCACTCTTGTCGCAGCACAAGCAGTGGTGGCTTGTCTTTGTTCACCAAGGGCTGGGAGATTCTTCCGACACCTCATATTATCAAATGATTGCTGTAATTTTTAATACAATAAGTTAAAAGACATCTTTGCAGCTGAAAAACAAAAATTGAAGTCAAAATATCGAATTCTTCTCCAAAATAATGCTTTCTTCCAACCATTTTTGAGTGGACTGAATGCTGCTGAAAACTCTAGTGTTGAGTTTGAAATAGTGTCCGCTGCTTTAATTACAGCTTCTAAAATAGATTCCTGGTACGTTTCAGCTAATGTTTTAATAGATTTTTCACAAAAATGTAACTCCTAAGCATCACCACAATTGACATTATACTAGCTGAGTGTTAGCACCTACGAATTCTTCTAAACGAGTCCATTTCCTTCTTACGAACTCGAGGCATAAACGGCGTTAATTTGTTTATGGAACTTCCTCTTTACTGGAAAAAAAATCTCGCCAACAAAGACCAGTGGAGCACCAAAGTGGACCAGATCGAATTCAGAGTAGTACTACAAAAAATAAGAAATCTAGAAACTCCAGGATAAAATATTCTCAAGAATAGTGACCGCCAAGCTAAATGAAATACTGGAGGAACAAACAGGTTTCAAAAATTGCACTAATACATTCACAATTAAGTAGATAATAGAGAACAATTATGGGATCTACTGGAAAAACGGGAAATATCACTGCATCTGATTAAAGTTATTCAATATAAATAAGAAGAACCTCACAGGTATAGCAGTAAACTCCACTCACACAAATTAATTAATTATGCGGAACGCAGCGTTTCGAGCACGTGGCCTCCCATTGTCAACCGTGTTACCGACTGCACCGACAATGGGAGCCCACGTGCTCTCGAAACGCTGCGTTCCGCATAATTAACTAATTTGTGTGAGTGGAGTTTACTGCTATACCTGTGAATTATACATCCACACAGTCCTTGCAATCGTCATTTAAGAAGAACCTCCTTCTTATTGGAAAAATTTTCTAGCCAGTAAAGAATCTTTTTCTGCGGTTGTCAGGGTCGTACGTAAGAGTTTTGCTTTTGCTGTCGCACTTTTCTTTAATTTATCATTTAGCAAATAACCCACTAATCCTGCAAACTCCCAGTTCCAAGTTTCTTCTGATTGTACGAGAAAGTGATATTTTTGTCGAATTTTAGTATGAAAAATTTAAAATATTTCTCGTGCAATAACGAAAATTTTGTTTTCACTTTACACCATCAGAACGTTGAATTCGTTTACTAAATTTGAAAAACATAAAAAAATACAAAAATATGAACTATTAATTTGACAGCTTGTAGCGAAACAAAAGCCGTCACAGCCAACTGATATTTCAGTAAGGCATATCATAATGCACAAAGAAAAAACCTCTCAATTTCACTCCAATAAATATCGTAAAAACCTCTTTCGTTTGAGAAAAACCAGGAAGTTAAATGTACGTACACATAGAACCTATTTTTAAAAATCAATACTTAGCACTCATTTTCACGTACGTCTAACTTAATCTGCACGCGTTAATTGACACGTATCAACGTCCTCTAAATTGCCTCCGTTTTTTTTTTTCTCAAGAAACTACATATCGACATGTGCTAAAAGTTTTAAAGCATACGTTTACATAACGACTTAGCGAGACGCCCATAAAAAATAAACACTGGTCATTAATAGTTTGATAGTACTATTACGAATTCTGAGTAGAACTCTTTTTGTTTGTGTACTTTTATTTGTAATGGAAACCGTTAGCTTGTCTGGGTCTTTAGTGCATATACAAGTTCGTTGTTACCGCTTAGATGGTATTGTGTGTATGATTACGATGTGCGATACGTATACAGTGGCAATAATAAAAAAAATATTGATGTGTTTCATTATTTCTTTTCTATTTTTACAGTTAACTTTACGGAGAAAATTTGGTTGTAAGAATAGGGTTTTTTCTATTAACAGGAAGATCTTGCGCAATACATCTTATGGTACTGTAATGTATTTATTTTACCATTGAACGATTTAAATTTTCTATGTACACTAGCGGTCATACGTATTCACCCACAGATATTACAAAAATAAGTCATAAGCTCATTCTAAAATAAGCCTTTATTCTGAACTTATACAAAAAAAGTATAACAGGTATAAAAACAATACGCTTATTAATTTACATATATTAACTTAATTTTTCAATTCGTCAACGTTACCTTTTGTTTTTAATGATGCCTCACGCAATCTTGCCATTCTCTCTAGCAGCTTTGCTAGTGTTATCGGCTATATTTTCCTCCACGTATCCGGAACGGATTTTCGAATCCATTGATCGAGCTCCTCCCACAGAAGTTCGATTGGATTGAGATCTGGACTATGAGGCGGCTACTTTATAAGAATAATTTCCTTTCTATGCTCCAGTTGCTTCAAATATTTACGGCATATCTGTGCAGTGCATTTTGAATCATTATCGCCCTGGAGGATTAATTATGTTAAAGAAGAGATACCATTCTTCTCCACAATCACCTTATAATCTTCTTTTCTAAGGATACCATCCATTTTGACCAAATCGCCCTCAGAGGTACCACCAAAACAACCGCAAATCATGAGTGATCCTCCTCCATTGTTGGTGTAATACTATTGTAGATGCAATACAGGATTCAAGTGTTCGCTTCTCTTTAGATCTAGGGATAAATGTTCTTCTGTTTGAACCATTTTCTTCCAACCTCCATGTCTAATCTTTATGTTTTCTCGTCCATGCTCGTTTAGCTTTGTGTAATACAAGTTTCCGCATAGCAATTCTTCCATACAAACTAGCTTTGGTGCAATCGGCTTTTTACCATGGTGACCCTACTTAGTTTTGGGAGGGAAATATTCATTTCGGCAGCAATTTCTGGTGGACACCTTAAATGTACAGCTCTGTAGCAATGAGTTAGAAGCTACCGTTGAGCAACACTCGATAAGGTCTGCAAACTATCAAAGTTCTATCGAAATCGATTAACACCCCAGGTATTTTCTTTGTTAGTAAGAAACTTAATAGTCATAATTGAAGTTGCAATGATTACTTCTTACAATTTGGGGCAGTTACTCCTAAAGCAAAAATTGATAACACTATAAGAAAGCACAAGCGGAAATTCTGAAAGTTTTGAATATAATCAGAATTTCGATAATGATTTCGACAATGATAATAACTAGACGCAGGGATACAATATGCAGCTTGTAAATACAAAACACAGTCTTATCAGCACGAGCTGCAGGTTCAAATCTTACCGGAACCGTTAAATTTTTATTTTCACAATTTCATTAAATTAAAAAAATTAACGTTGAAGAAAATTAAATTATCATTTAAAAACCGACAGAAGCTACATAAAAAATAATATGTTAACAAAAAAAGGTGGCGAATACATATGGCCACAGCTGTATTTTTGAAGCCTTCTGAAGCATTATTATAGATGCTTTTTCATTACTAAATTTATTTCTTATTAATTCGTGGTGGTAGTTGAAACTTTGATGGTGGAACACATCCTAGACTTGGCATTTCAATCGTTCTTCGCACTTCTTTCGCTTTAGACTATAATTAGTTAATATGCAAAAATGGTTGTAGATATCTGCTTGTATAATTCTTGTCCTAAGGTCTTCTAACAACGAAGGACCTTAAAATGTCACTACCGCTACCGTTGTTATGGTAACCAGCACCAAAATGAAAATCGCCCAAACTTCTTAAACAATTATTGTGAAACACAGGTAGTTTTTCTAATTTTTACAAAAATATCTTACTATTGTTCGCAACCTTCAAGTTTTTAAGGATAATAATTTATTACTTTTACATTAAATAAACAAGAACTAGTAACTAGTAACAGTTTCTCTTTCTTTAATGAAACACGTTACAGGTCATATTGACCCAGACGATACAACTGTATAATATATGGAAGCGAAACACCAGAATTAATTCTTTACAAGGAGTTGGAAAATTAATGAATTGTTGATGAATGGAAGAATGTAATACCATGGTGAAGATGTGGATATGTTTAGTTATGTTACTTTTTTAAATTGTTCTACATAAATTTGCTTCTTTTTCAGGATGCTATCGAATATCCTACAAGCCATCCTCGTGCTCATCTTAGTTAGTTGCATCGAAGCACAGTTCAGACGTAAGTAAAATAGGATCTAAATCGATCAATAATTTCTCCATTAAAAAACATTCAGTATTTATTTAACGATTTCGACCAGTTTACTGAAACTCCACAACTTTCCTTTACAAATATATGTATGTGTGCAGGTCCAAAGATAATGGGTGATAAGGTCCCAATTCAAGCATTATCCCCGTACAAGAAACAGACTCAACGAAAAATAGTGAAGTACCACAACTATTTCAGATCTATAGTTGAGCCACCGGCCACCAATATGTTGGCAATGGTAGGATATATATCAAAACAAAGTATATATTAACTATATCATTATTTTGTACACCTAGAGATGGCACAGAGGGGCTGCGAAGGCTGCTCAAAGATGGGCTAGCGAGTGCATGTTCCTGACACACGATAATGCAACAGGGAGACACGTGGGAAATTTTGGCACTTGCGGGCAGAACATCTTCGTTTCGACTCATACAGTACCATGGTAAGTCTCTGAACGCAACATGCATAGAAAAAATATCAACAACTAGAGATAGTGGGCAATTGATGGCATAGACTGGGTTAAAGTTTTGAACAATCTTTAGGGAATCTGATCACATTGTAACATAATATAATTTTTGCTTTATTAGCATAATAGTGTTGCCAAATTATTCAACTGCACTGGATGCTAGTCTCGCTATTGATTTAATTAGGGTAAAGTTATTTGGCTCTTCAGTTAGCACTATTATTCTAATTGTGGTCTTCTGTGTCTTCTATTGAGATCGCACTCAAACAAGTGTCCTCATAAAGTTTCCAGTACACTTGACGTATACGAGCTTCAAGAGGATGTTTGATCTTTGTGACATCAACGCTATCATATTTTAATCTATTAGCAATGCAGTTTGGTTTCGTTTAGTCTCTTCCCGATAGGATTCCTCAATATTTCTTCAGCCATTTTGGTGTTAATTGAGCAATCTTCCCTTTATATTTTTTAAGCAATCAATACGGTAAATTAATATGAGGCTTCCGCTAGTTTTTATAAAAATTTGGCTTCGAAATAATATTATATCTTCTGGGATATGACAATATATCTTACAGACATTAAGACATCTAAGTATTAAAAGCGATTTGTTGCTATAAGTTTCCGTGGTTTAGTTGCTTAACACGTCCGCTCTGTAAGAGAGAAAGCGTAGGTTCAAATCCCGCCGCCACCTATATTTTCCGGAAAATTTGTAATTACAAGGATATTATAATCTATATAGTAGTTGTAATGTATTTTACCATGTGATCGATTCAATTTACTTTCTAGCAAGCCATGAAATTTTTCTTCTTTAAACTTAAGTTGGTAGAATAACTTTAAAAACGCCTAAATTGACTTAATTCTGTGGCGTTAGTGACAGCGCTTAAGTGTAGGCGGTTTAGTTAATGTTACACCGTTGACATGCGGCTGTCAGATTAGGTTTTGACGTTTCGACAAATAACTTCACTTGAAAAAATAAAAAGTTTAATAATAACAACATCTTAACCCCCCTGCTTAAAGGAATCTTCATTATAATCTACGAAGAATTGTTAAATGCATGGATGTATTTGCATTAATTTCTTTTTGCTCTTGAGGTGAAGTAGTTATACTGGCTTGCCGTTAGTGGAGTCGGTACAAATAGTAGATATAAATACATTGCTGCACAGTAGAGTTAGTAGGATTCCAATTTTACCAAGTTACGACAAAATTTGTGTTGGTGCATTTGCAGATGTACTAACTAATTTAAAAGAATTTTTGAAATATGTCTGTCCTTTACCGAGATAGATGTGTCTAACTATCGCAATGCTGGAAGATTTTCACGAATATTACTTGATTTGTGCTAGGTAATAACAGCTGTAAGAAAAGTAAGTGCTGCTTGGTACTTACTCCAACTTGACCTGAAGAAATCCCGCAAACTACGACAGCAGTTACAGTTATTGATATGTTCTTCTTCTAACTCACTCGTTCTATCCGTTTTTGATTTATTGTGAGATGGTAGTTGTCAATTTTTTTCTGTGCTAATGACCGTTAATTTTGTCTTTTTGCTGTTTATGTCCAGACCATACAATTGGCTGTGATCTTCTGGCTCTTGGCTTCTATCCATGAATTGTTGTAATTGTTACGTTCTCCTGGTTTGAAGAACAGCGCCGGTGTAGCCTGCTCGTAAATTCCTGAATTACTTGACCAATACTTACTTGTAGAGTATGTTCGCTTATTTACTAAAGGAAAGGTTGTACAGTGAAACTCAATGCGTATGCGCAAAAAATATATTTAAAAATAAAATGTGTACACGGTTTCCACTCTTGCCTATGTACAGTTACGATGTACGTAAGATATATATATTTGCAATAATTGCAGTTATTCGAGCTCTCTTATACATTTAATGTACATTAGCATGTGTATATGTATGTTTCTTATATGCTTCCGCAGAGGCATGTACTAATGCCTCTATCTGTTTGCATGCACCACTACCTTTTTATAGGGGAGCCAACCCTATTTATTCCGTAAATTTATAAGCGCACCTCGGTGCTATGCTTATTTATATGTCCCTTTCCGGGAGCCTAATATATTTCCCTTGTTTTAAATTTGCCTAAGGGACTTGGCCCTGTATTATTGGCATGTATTTGTACTTGAACCAAATACGTTCGTTATTTTCATATTTATAGGGGAACCCACCCTATCTCTTAGAGCTTGAACGCATGGTCGAGGGCGACAGTAGCGATAATAGCCGATCTCAAAACAAAAATAATGTCACAGCTACCCAGGCGTTCTCGTTTGAAATAATACGCTATGTGCAATCTTTAGCTCTCTGCTACTGCGCCCCAAAGAAGGGAAAAGCCAGTAGCCAGCAAATGTGCGAACTGCGCACCGACAAGTAAAACGGAGCGATGATGCCGACATTACATAAGAAAACTGGTCCGTGAAACTCGTCCGCTACGACGAGCAACTAAATGAAAATATTTCTAAATCCCGATACGACAAAGGACCGAACAAACGTACAAAAGACAACGGGCGCTGCGGCCGCAACGACCGTCAGCAAGAAGCGGAGTGATCGTACTTGTTGAAGATGTGTATACATGCGCGTCGACAATCTCACCAAAATAATTTCCGACACAAACTTAACCGAAGACTAAAAATATGTATAGACGACAACGGACACGGTAGCCTCGACGGACGATCATAGAAAATCGAGAATTTGTACTTATTAAAGAAATCTATACATGCGATTCGACGACCTTACCAAATGACTCTCGCCAGAAATAAATGTATAGACAACGTCCTCGACGATTCCCGCCAAAACTAGAAAATCTTAGAAATCTCTAATAATCATACGACGACGTTACTGTACACGTTACGACGAGGTACGAAAGGTGACCGAGAGCACACGATCGCTAATACCTCGACCGTCGCGCGGGAGACGACTGCCTATGCTTGTGTACATTAAATTTTAAGAAAACTCCCATTACTTATTCGACGACGTTGCATTGAATGATTTTTAAATTAGGCACTTTTACATAGCGTAATGTGAATGGCCGGCTTGCATACATATATAATGCATAATGTACATACATATTAGAATAAAATTGGATGTATTCTAAGAGACCAAAATAAATAAATATAAAAATGAAAATAAAGTAATATTCTAAATGAAAATAAGGTAATAATGCTAACCTATACGGCTGCAAAGAAGATAAAATCATATGAAATACATTTCCTAACTTAAAAAATCACCTATAAAAATACAAAACAATGTTAAGTCCTTAACAGTAATCCTTCTAAGCGAAAATAACCGTAGACATTATTTAATCTTTCTCAATTCAAAATAATTTCAGATTCTGTGTGCTCTAAAGCTTCCCTACATATATACTCTGAGTATATATTAAACAATAATGGAGAGAGAATGTAAACTTGCCTTATACCTCGTAGTATACTTGTCCATTCTTTCGTTGTTATTTATCGATGACTAATACCATTTGCTTAATTCGCGAAATTGAGATCAATTGGGAAGATTTTTCTCACGATAAATAAACAGAACGTTTACAATGTAACGCCTGCCTTAACTGCATTTTTCAATGCAATGTATACGCTAATTGTATTAATGTACTACTTATTGCAAACAATGTCATTTTCATTAAAAACGATTTATTACAAACTTTATCCGAGAATAAACCGTACGCATCGTATTATATGCTAATCGCGTTCCTAAATATAAATAGGAAGTGTGTATGTGTAGTTTCCGCAAATCGAATAAGTTAAATTGGCGAAATGTTAAATTGCCAGTCTTCGTAATTCGTAGAATGCGAATATTGTTTAAGCAACGTCCTCCAATTAAAAATTTACGCATCTGTCGAGCGGGAAATATTACATTAAATTGATTTAAAGCATCGACAACAGTTGAAGAAAGAAAAAATACGGACGACAACTTGAGGTCATTCTTTGAAATTAGCTTGAATAAATTAAGTGGACTTGGTTCTTGGACGTTGTCTTTTTTCAACCTTAGTGTAATCGCGCTGTGAATTATATCTGGATAAATATACAGGGTGTTAATACACAACATTTAATTGGAGGTGTATATAATATATAACTTTATTAATCTAATTGTTATTCGTTTCCTGTTAATTTAATAAGTACTACGGTATGCGGCAAAATGAACAGTACTGAAATGCGCATGTGTCAAATGTGTGTATCATGTGCTGAAACGTACCGAGTGGTTTACGAACGTGGTTACAACGTATGTCCAATAACGATTGCTTGTTGTTGATTTTCTAAATAAAATTGGAAAGACTGAATTAAAAGATGGGGAAATCCTTGTATCATTCGACGTTTGTTCACTTTTCCCAAGCGTACCAATTCCAGAAACTCTGGAGCATTTCGTTGAATTTTTGAAATTAAATAACGTAGATGACGTGAAAACCGCGAAATATAAAAGGTTAACTAAATTATGCATGTCACAAAATTGTTTTCAAATAGGTGGAAAATGGTTCGAACAGGTGGGTAATCCTTTATCTCCTTTTATTGCGAACCTTTTCATGAGCAAATTTGAAACGAACCTGAAAAAAGAAACCAAATATTTCCCGAGAATTTGGCTTAGGTACGTAGATGATATTTTCGCGGTGTTTGATACCAACAAAGGAAACATACAAGATTTTCTAGCAGAACTGAACTCTAAATTTACCACGATCGAGTTTACTATTGAAGAAGAAGTGAAGAATCGCCATCCGTTTCTAGATACTCTAGTCATACGCAACAACAATAAATTAGAAATAGACATCTACAGAAAAGAAACTAATTCCAACAGATTCATCACGTTTGATTCGCACCATTGGGAACAACAAAAAATGTCCGCGATTAGTTTTCTGGTCAATAGACTCGTCAGATTTCCGCTAAACAAGAGCAGGTACGACGAAGAATTAAAGTATATCAAAGATGTAGCGAGGTACAATGGTTTCTCTTCTATGGATGTCGACCATATTTTAAGGAAGGTCCAATACAAACAACACATCAGAAATTCCACGACCTTGACATCACCAAACACCGGTAATAAGAAATTTATAACTCTTCCTTTTCACCCAACAGTAAAAGGGTTAAGTAAACTTTTCCGACAACTAAATATGAACGTGTCTTTTGTGTCAAAAAACAACTTAAGGAATCTCTTAGGGAATCCCAAAGATAAACCGAAGATGATAAAAAGGTCTGGAATATACCAAATCGCATGCAATGATTGTGAGAAAGTTTATATTGGACAAACAAAAAGGAGTATCGAAACGAGGTTCAAAGAACATATTAGACACTATCGTTTCGACAAACCTGAACTATCAAGCGTAGCAGAGCATATGGTAAAATCCGGACATAAGATTGATTTAAAAAATCTGACACTACTTAAAAACGTGAACTCGTATAGAGAATTAGCCGCGTACGAAACGGTATATATGAAAAAGAACGGAAACTTATTGAACAGAGAACCACCCCCAATTGCACACTCGAGTTTGATGGATTTGTTACCATAGGCCCTGTTAAAGATACGGTTCGCTTTCGGTCCATCCTTTCTCGAAAAAGGCATTAGACCACCGAGTAGATTGTAAATAGTCATATGTTTTAGAAATTTTAGAGCCTGCGCAGAAAATAATTTGCATATGTGATACAGTTTTTACTTTCAGTCGGTAACACGGTTGACAATAAGAGCCCACGTGCTCTCGAAACGCTGCGTTCCGCATAATTAATTAATTTGTGTGAGTGGAGTTTACTGCTATACCTGTGAACTGACAACTGTAACGTTCAAAATTTCCCGTTCCCCTGCGCCATCCTGTATTTATTTCCTTTCATCAATTCCCATAGCAATAAAATTACGATTTCCTCGCATTTAACTAATGTTTTTAAATTACCGAAAAAAATATCAGTCGCTGTAGGATTTGAAACCACGACCTCTGCGTTGCCAGCGCATTGTGCTACCAACTGTACCACAAGACTGAATGTGAGCTTAAACTCCTGTTGATGACTAGGTATTACAAAAGCGATTTGAACTCACATTTATTCTTGTGGTGCAGTTGGTAGCACAATGCACCGGTGACGTAGAGATCGTGGTCGTCAAACTCTCCAATGTTTGATTCGGCTATATTACCGAAAAGCTTTTTTAATGGCCTTTGAATAAAAAAATTCTATCAAAACGTTTTAGGTATTTAAAACCATTTACATTGCACCCATGGATGCGTGTTGTGTTACAAATACCGTGACCCGTCAATGAACACCGATTTAAACTATCTACACAGCCAATTAAATCAATTTGAGAATTCCTTTTTTGCAGGCTATTCGCAATGAGAGCTTGGTTTTCCGAAAAGGATGACTTTACCTACGGTAGCGACTATAACGTATTAAAAGTGGTTGGCCACTACACCCAAATGGTCTGGGCTGCCACCCACGAGGTCGGATGTGGTTTCGCTAAATGTTATAAGAATTCCGGATTTTCGAAGAAGATGTACTATAATTACGTCTGTAATTATTGTCCGATGTAAGTATTACCCAGGTGGTTATTACTTTAAAAAAAATTGCAAATCTATCGATCAAACGCAGTGTATTTAAGACAGCACGACAATTACGTAGTATTTTACAATCAAATCTCTTTACATCGACTGGTTGGTTCGTGCGAACTAAACCTGTGTTCTTGCACTTAATAAGTTTCCGTTTTCTTTGTTCCATCAACTGAACATCCTGCCGTCAAGTTTTCTTCCTTCGGTAGTAATTCTTCGCCATTAAAAATTCGACATGATTGAGCTGATTTGTTAGAGAACAATCCATGGTGGACTATGTAAAACTACGATGTGAAATTCGTTTCCTTTTCATTGTTCTTAAATTTTTATGTTCTAGACAAAAGCTACGCTTTAAATTCGTTAAATAAGTATTGATATATTTTAACTGGAACATATTGAAAAGTGCTCCGTTTTAAGGTTAATTCCTAAATATAGTAGAGCTCGTTTATAAGGGACTATATATAACGTACTTTCGAATGCACCTTACACTTTCTTTTGTCTCAGCATAGTCTTATTTGAAATAATCTATTTCTGTTCAAAAATGTTTTTTTTATAACGTACTTGATTTTTTAGTAACGTACTTATATAAATCTGGTATAAAGCAGCATGTAATACGTGTTAAATACCGGGGAATTACCATTCTCCACGGAAAGGATTTTCTTATTTTTCTTTGCACGAGTTGTAGTTATCATTCGTTAAAGTTAGAGGACATTTGTTTCGATAGTTTATTAAGTACAACTTTACGTATTAAAAATGAGTACTTCTACTGTGCGGCGGCGTAAAGCTTTATCACTTGAAGAGAAAACAGATATAATTAAAGAAATTCAAAGTGTTAAAGTAACAATCTGAGATTTGTCGTGCGAAATGTCTTAAAACAACAAAAGTTTCTACCATAATAAAAAATAAAAATAAAATTCTCGCATTAGAACGGACAAACAAAAATGTCAAGCGATTACGTAAACCGGTTCGAGGAAGAGTCGATGAAGCTTTACGGCGCAGAAGAATTTGCTAAATTATTCAACGACAGTGAATTTAAATGTAGAACAGGTTGGTTACACCGTTTTAAAAAACGTCATAACATAAATGCTGGTTACATTCATGGTGAAAGTGTAAATGTAAATTTGGAGGGATGTAAGGTGTGGCTGTATTCGACCCTAAGTGATTTTATGAAAGACTATCACATGAATGGCATTTTTAATGCTGACGAAACGGGCTTGTTCTACAAAGTTACACCTAATCGTACGCTAAAATTCAAGGATAAAAAATGCGTTGGGGAGCAACCATCGAAGCAGAGATTAACTGTGTTTGTGTGTGCTAATATGGCAGGAAATGAGAAACATGAACTTTTTATAATTGGAAAATTCAAAAACCCAAAATGTTTCAAATACATTAAAAAGCTACCTTGTACTTCCCGGGCCTAACAAAGAAAACACGTTTTTTTTGGTTCAAAATTAGCTCTATTCATCAACGTAATCTCCATCAAGAGCAACGCAATCATTCCAGCGCCGCTCTAACATTTCAATGCCACTTTTGTAGAACGATTTATCTTTTGCCTCAAAATAGGCCTCAGTTTCAGCCTCTTCATTCGTGCGAAATTTCTTACCGGCGAGCATTTTTTTGAGGTCTGCGAACAGCCAGTAGTCGCTGGGAACCAAATCTGGCGAATACGGTGGATGTGGGAGCAATTCGAAGTTCAATTCAGGTAGTTTTTTCATTCTTTTGATTGACTTGCGACACGTGTCTTGATGAAACAATTTTTTTTTCTTTGCCATATGCGGTCGTTTCTTTGCAATTTCGACCTTCAAACGCTCCAATAACGCTATATAATATTCACTGTTGCTGGTATTTCCTTTCTCAAGATAGTCGATGAATATTACACCACGCACATCCCAAAATACCGAGGCCATAACCTTTCCAGCCGATTGTTGTGCTTTCGGGCGTTTTGGACGAGGTTCACCAGTTGCTGTCCATTCAGATGACGATCGTTTTGATTCCGGAGTGAAGTGATGGATCCATGTTTCATCCATTGTCACATATCGACGCAAAAATTCCGGTTTGTTACGTTTAAGCATGGCCAAACACTGCTCAGAATCATCAACACGTTCTTGTTTTTGGTCAACAGTGAGCAAACGCGGCACCCTCTTTGAACAGAGCTTTCTCATAATCAAATGCTCATGCAATATAAAGCCAATACGTTCTTTTGATATCTTTACGATGTCAGCTAACTCACGCAACTTCACTTTTCGATCATTCAAAACGATTTTGTGGATTTTTTTGATGTTTTCTGGTGTTACCGCCTCATTTGGACATCCACTGCGTTCTGCATCATCGGTGTCTCTACGACCACGTTTGAAGTCAGCAAACCAACGTTTTATTGTTGTTTCTGATGGAGCGGAGTCCCCATAACACTTTTCAAGCCATTGCTTCGCTTGAACGGTATTTTTTCCTATCAAGAAGCAGTGTAAAATTAAAACACGAAATTGTTTTTGATCCATTGTTTTGAAAATAACAAAAGTAGCGTGACTCTTAGCACAATAACTCACAAACTAATGAATAGAATCTCATGAAATTTTAACAGCTGTCTTTTGAAGGTTAGTACTAACTGAGAGAAAGGTGACTGCAATAAAACTAGCGTCATCTATGTGTTAGGCCCGGGACTTTTCAGCCCATGTGTTGTACTACTAATCGTCGGGCATGGATGACATCTAAAATTTTTGAAGATGAAATAAGAACTTGGAATAAAGACCTAACAAAACAGAAAGGAAAAATTTTATTATTGGTCGATAACTGTCCAGTTGATCCCCGTATAAGTGATCTTAAAAATATTCGTCTGGACTTTCTACTACTCAATTCCACCTCCGTGATGCAGTCAATGGACCAAGGAATTATTCATACCTTAAATTCCTATTATCGTCGCCTATCAGTAATGTAACACACGAATTTGGATATTGGAACTTCTAATGAAGTAAATTTGCTAGAAGCGATGGAAGTGTTAGCCAAAGCTTGACAACAAATTTCGCAAGACACCATAAAAACTTCTTTTCATCACGCCTGGGAATTTGATTTTGATGAAGACGATGATTTGCCGTTGTCTTATTGCCTTGCCAAATATAATGATAACATCGATGACGATAATTTGCCTTTAATGGTATGGTTACAAAATAATTTGCAGGATCCTCGTATAGTGAATCTAGATAAATTTGTATCAATGGCTAGCAATCTCATTACTTCGTGCATCCCCAGTGTACATAGATTTTGTTTAGGGAGTTTTAAATCAAGTGAATAACAGCGATGATAATGAAATAAGTGAAATTGTGAAACCCAGTTATGAAGGTGTATTTACCGGAATAGAGACAGTTCATTTAGAAACTCAAGGACTTACTACCAATATAATTTTAATAAATCAATTAGGTATTGAACACTTTTTAGAATATATTTGTTTCAAAAAATTAAAACAGAGGCTTCTTACCGACTTTTTTACTAATTAAATTACCTATTATTATTTATTATTATTATTATTGTGCATCTTTTTATTATTTTATAAATAAAAATACATTTTATATACATAATCTTTGGTTATATTTTTTTGTAACATACACTCTATTTTGTATGGTTCCGACGAGTACGTTATAAGCGAGCTTTACTGTATGTTGTAAAACGCATAAATTATTTAAAATGTAATAATATTTCTATTTCAAATGCTGGTACAAAAGTTGCAGTTTATAATGGTTTTTTTTAATCTTTTACCTTACCACTTTCATCAAATTTTTCCATGTGATCATATCTAACGGAGACTTTATTAAATTGGAACACCTTCCACAAGTCAAAAACAAACGAAAACCTTTTTTGAAGGACCAATGAACAAGGACCAAGTTACTCAAAGGGTTTTAAATTTAATTTAGTTAATTTCCAAGATAATATTTAATCGAAGTGTTTGCAAATAAAAAAAATATTATATTCCAGCGGAAACAGGCCAACACAACTAGGTAACCCGTACAAAACTGGAACACCGTGCTCTTCCT
Organism: Trypoxylus dichotomus; assembly: GCA_023509865.1. Taxonomy (NCBI): domain Eukaryota; kingdom Metazoa; phylum Arthropoda; class Insecta; order Coleoptera; family Scarabaeidae; genus Trypoxylus; species Trypoxylus dichotomus. The sequence continues at coordinate 72,952,114 of CM042076.1, read as the reverse complement.
GCCAGAACGCGTGCCATCGGAAGAAACTATGCACCAATGCCTGCCAATTCGCTGACGACTGGATCAATTGTCGGGAGCTGCACGCCGCGTATCCAGACTGGCTATGCAGGACCGAAACGGCAAAAGGAAAGGAGAGATTGAGTCATTGCAAGGCGACGTGTTCTTGCAAAGGCAAAATATATGACTGATTTTCTTCCCGTTTAAAAAAAAGTATTAGTAGATTAGAAGACACCCCGCATAGTACCAGTTGATCGATTTATCTTGGGAAAGATTATTTGCAAATTAGGGGAATTAAGTATTTCGTAGAAATTTATTAGTTTGCATGTAATAAGTTTCGGGTAAATCGATTACATCGTAGATGCTGGGTGTATTGGAACAATACCTTTGTTATGTCGATTAAAGCGGTCGTTTCTATCTGCCATTGTTTTTAATATGTTTTGTATATATTTATTTTTATATCTTAGTTTAATGTAGGTAAGTACTTAATGTGCGAGTGAATCTCATTATAAAACGTAGTACATTATAGTAATGTATGATGGTTATTTAAATTATGAAATTGTATATTTTTTAAAATAAACAATGGAAAAATCTGTTACTTACGTGTTTTATTTACTAGCATAACTTTTGCAAACTAATAATCCGCACCAAAAATTCTGTTAAAGCAGCTTTGAAAATGTTTTAAAAGATATAACTGATTCCAATTAAAATTGTTTACCAAATTTTATATTTTCTCCAAAAAAACATTTAAAACTTTTCTTCTAAAACTACGAAACTGAAAACAAATTGATTGATATTTAAAAATATGGGGTACTTGACATTTTGCGGATGCTAGCACTTGTGACTCCTTTCAAAAAAAGAAAACAAGCATTAAATGGTAAAAATATCCATAAAAAATTCTAGTGAAAACCAGCTTGTACGTACAGGATAACATTTCTCTGGGGTTACGCGAAAATTTCGAAAAAATACAATGGTCAACTTTTCGTCAAGGAAGTACCTCTCTCGTCATACCACAATTACAAAAACTAAGCATAAATACTTAGTTTTGCTGATTTCAAAATTTATCTAATTCCTTAAAATATTGAATGGTAACAATGTTAATTTTTCGTGATGTTATTTTGACCTTGAAATAATCGATTGACAATGTTGATGGGGTGTACGGGCTATCAATTGCATATAACCGTTAAAAGTGCTATGGATTGTAGAAAACCCACTTTTTTTGGAAAATTTTAGTCAAGCTTTTCGGATTAAACCGAACGTCAGCATCAAGTTTCTTATTTTAAATGAAACGGTGGCTCTTTTTTACATATTGTATTTCTACATGTTGCAATTACAACAATCTATTAATTATACTTCAGTTATATACAGGATGATTTAAATAAAATTTCAATTTCTTAATCACAGTAGAGTCCGCTTATAATGGACTCAGATATAATAGAAATCCGGATATAGTGGATAAAGTTTTGAGGCCCCAATTTCAATCTTATTCAAACCTATATATACGAGGGCAATCCCAAAAAAAAGGTCTCCTATTTTTTGGGGACGTAGAGAAAGTTTTAATACGGTTGTTGGCAACACTGTTGTGAGTGGTGCGATCTCCGCTACCACGCAGGCGCTTCGCTCGGATGGTCAGTGTTGGCTTGGTAGCCGTTCGAAATGGAGCTCCCGATAAACGTTACCGCCAAGTGCGAAAACGCAAAAGGGGTTAAACCGGTTGAAATTCACCGCCTATTGACGGAAGTATATGGACAGTCGTGCGTGGATGTCAAAAACGTTTGCAAGTGGTGTAGAGAGTTTACAGCCGGTCGTACTGAAATTCATGACGAAGAAAGGAACGGGAGGCCGTCAATTGCCGACGAGACAATCGCGAAAGTTGAGGAGCTCATGCGTAAAGATCGGAGGATCACTCTGGATGCTCTCTGCATTTTGGTTCCTGAGGTTTCCACAAGCACCATCCACAGGATTTTAACGGAAAAGTTGCAATATCGGAAGGTGTGCGCAAGATGGGTGCCGCGTATGCGTATTTGATTGGAACGTCATCACGCACCCACCTTACAGTCCGTACTTGGCACCCAGCGATTTCCACCTGTTCCCTAAGTTGAAGGAACATTTGTCTGGACGGCGGTTCTGCTCTGATGATGAGGTGAAAGATGAGGTTCAACGCTTCCTGAAGGGCATGGCGGCAAGCTGGTATGACATGGGCATTGTAAAACTGCCACAGCGTCTCCAAAAATGCATCGACCGAAATGGCGATTATGTTGAAAAATAAAGCATTCTTCAATATTTAAAGTGATGTAGCAATTATACAAAATAAACGGTTCTTTGTACATCTAAAAATATAGGAGCCCTTTTTTTTGGGATTGCCCTCGTATATATTTATTAACTCCTCTTATAATGTACTCGTTTATAACGAACTTTTGGTTATAATGGACTATAAAATCACCACAAATCCACTATAAACGGAGTGTTTTGGTAATTCCCGAAAATACATACAGAAGGTGTCAAGAATAATTTTGACCCAGACGATGATCTTCCATTAAGTCAATTATTGAGAATGAAGATGTCTCTACATAAAAGCCCGTCCAGTTTAAAGATTATATCAATGTCGAGAACAACATTATAAGTAGAGAACATCCAACTACTAGGCAAGCATTGGCTGATGAAGAAACGGGAGAATGCAATGAAGAAGTCTCGTCAGATAGTGAGGATGATGAAACAGATATAGAAGTCATATCAACAAATAAAGCACTAAATTACATATAAATAATAACTTAAACAAGATGCATAGGTTTTTGTTGTACCAATTTGTTCAAAGCACTTCTGTTCAAACAAAAATTTCAGATTTTCCTATACAATGGACACCCGGATGTAACGGACGTTTATAAGAGGTGCCTTGGAGTCCATTATAAGGGGTTTATACTGTAAAATGACCATCTTTTAAACTTTAATTTAGATTAACATACACAATACCTTTTTTTAAGAATTTTTAGTTATTCCTAAATTTTCTTAAATAATTTAGATCATTAATTATTTCAATGGAAAGCTATGCGGATGCCAGATAAGAAATATGTTTTTTTTGTTACCAAATAATGCCAATTTCATCTTATTAAAACTATCTTATCTAAAGTAAAACTAAATTCCTCACACAGCGCAGCAGAAAACTGTTTATTTTAATTTTCGAACACACTAAATACGTTGTCTTCACTGTACGATGTTCGCAGATAGACTAATGCATAAATTTATTTACCTTTCCGTCACTAATATCGTAATACATCGATTCAAATACAGCTCTTGTCCAATTTATTAGGGTCACTTGCTAAAATAGTGATTTTGTTAAAATATATAATGAAAAACGTATTGTACAAGCATAAATTTATTCAGAACTGTTTATAGATATCATCACAACTATATAACTGATACTGTAATGCCTCCCTTGGATTTTATAATTGCTCTTATTCTTTTTGGCATACTGTCTATGCAAGGTATAATAATGGTATGTCTTTGATTATATTATTTCAGTTATTTTGTCTTACCTTTCGCTAGTCTTCAACTGTGTAATGTCGACGATCTTTTTGACCCATTCATAATGTGCTCGCTTCTTTTTTCTTTGCAATTGTGCGCTGAGAAAATACTCGTTTCCCCAACAATGCCTCAATACGTAGTTTTTTCTCATTTGGTATCTCGTTTTTTTACCCATAACGAAGAAAATATAAAGCGTATACAAGCAATAATTTAAAGTGCAACATTAACACGTAAACACGGAAAAAACTCTGTTACATAAACAGATAAATATTCTTTCTAATAATAGTAACCGATCCAAATAATATTCTACAAATTACTGTGTTTTTCAATCTTGTTTCTACCCATCTTCATCATACAGTACAGAAAACATTCATGAAGGGAATAATAATAAATTAAGTGGCAATTTCTCAATTTTTTAGAAAGATATTTAGGAAACGTATTTAAATAGGTATCGCAAATCCTATCCATGAATTTTATACTTGTATTTGTAAATTATCGCGTTGAAAACACACAAAAACTGAAATTTGTAAGGTGGCGCTAATAAAATGGACAGGGACTGTATAGTAGAAAATCATGTATTTATTTATTGAAAATAATCTAATGTTGTATGAGATTAAGGCTGTTGAGAAATATTACTTGATGTAATTTGAATTCTTATAGAATTAAGGTAAAATATTACTGAATACCTCAAATTAGTACAAACATTCTGAAATAATTTTCTAAATTTTCTAAAAAGAAAAAAGCAAACATTCAATATGAAGCAGTTTTTAGGTAAAAAAAAATGAAGGAAAACAACGATACATTCTTAGACATGTATGTATATTTTAGCGTCTTTAACTACCTTTCCTATACCTATAATCTATGTATAACTACATGTATATCCAATACTTTTACACGTGAGATACGTGACCGGCACTCGAATGAATCCAACCGTGTTTTTGTCATGCTGTCTTGGTCCTCCGCGAGTTTTTCAACCATCCCATACATTCAGCAGACTGTCGTTCACGCCGTACAATAAAACACGATGCCATTGCGTTTTTACATTCGTCCATATCTCACACTACGTTCCATTGTTCGCTACTTAAAATCGGACGTGAAAAAAACCTTAGAAATCGCTTCCTAAATTCTAATATTTTCACGCGGTCTTACCACAAACACTAAACCGCAATCGATAGTGTAATAGATCTAATTATTACGTTCCTAATCCGCAAGGAAAATCGATACGAACGAAATTGGATAGATTTCACGTTGTTTTACATAATATCGCGTTAATAATTCGCTATTTTTCCTGTCGAGAAATGAGTTAATAGCCTCACGTTGGAATAATTCTAGTTAGTCGAATGTTTATTGAATAATGTGACGCTGTTCTGTGATGGGTTCCGAATTGTGGTGCTTTCTAATTGGTTTTGTGCTGGATAAATTAGTAGAATGTTGGTAGCTAATCCTGCTGCTCCTAGAAAACCTCTAAGGACTATGAGGACCAAGCAGGTGATCCTGGATTTTAACTCCGATTCGGATAATATGGAAATGGATTCGTTAGAAACGTATACTTTTAAAGAGACTAATAGGGTAAGTAAAATTATTCTTGTATATCGTTTATTTATAAGAAAGTCCGTATAACAAGAAAAGCAGGTCTCAAATTCAAACAATCTGATGAAAGAAAATATGTATTTATATTTTTAAAATGAACATCTTTAAAGTTAATACGCTCTAAATTAAAAGAGGATCCAATCTCCATTACAATCCGGAATAGCTTAACAACGTTGTCCATGCTTTCTACCAAATTTTCAGATAAGACCTAGGTAATGAACGCCATTTTTATGCTACTAGATAGATTTACATGTACGCTCACTTCGGAGTTTGTACCTCATTACAGTCCACATATTCTCGATCGGATTAGCATCTGGAGACTGCAAGGGCCAATCCAATGTTGTAATGTGATTTTCTAGCTGGTAGCCCATACAAAGTCTTCTTCGGTGTTTTGGGTCGTTATCCTCTTGGAAGATCTGGTGCTCAGTACCACTCTTAAATCAGACCTTTGTAGATGTCACTAGTCAACAATTCGCTGAGTGTTCAAATTACTAGTAAAGACCCATAACGTTCCAAACCACGAACATTGAAACATCCCCAAACATGGATCTTCACTGCATGTTTTACACTTGTAATGAAGAACAGCTGCCAAAAGACTATGACAAATTCTGCGAAAAGCCTTGCACAAATCTAACAGTACCAATACTGTCAAATCACTGATAAGATATCATCGACGATACAAGCAAGAGCAGACGTGCATCTAAATTCTGGACAAAAACCAAATCGGAAAGTAGGTAGCAAATGAAATTTTGACATATGACTACACAATTGCCTGTCGATAATCTGCTGTGAAACCTTCAACAGAACGGGCAATATAGTAATTGGACGAAGATCAAGAATGCTACCTTATTTTTAGAATAGGAATGACACGGGCTTTCTCTCAATCAGTAGTAAAAATACCCACCTGAAGACGATAATTAAAAACGCGTGTTAAAATTTGTAATATTGTAGGACAACACAGTGAAAGTATTATCAAGGAGATGCCATCCGCTCTAACTGAATGCGAAGATATGCTGGAAATAATATAAGCAGCTAAATAGTATCTCAGACTTTCACGGCCGTTTGTCATAGTCGTAACGGTTGTCGGGTTCCGCCGTTTCTCTGGGTTTTCTGTCGCTAACGTTTCGCGAACAACCGCGGTTCGCATTTTCAAAGGTATTGCGTATGTCAGGGACAGAAAACCCACTGACACGGCGGAATCCGATAACCGTTACAACTATCAACAGAAGCAGCTTTTACTTCGGTAGTATCAAGGTACCCTACCGTTCCACTTTAGTACGTGAGACGGTACGGAAGGGGTGTTTTTCTATAAATATTCATGTCGCGCAAATGATTGCAAAGTATTTTCCGGTTCGAAACTTTAAGCTTGTGCCGTGAATAAGCTTCCATCTCACGCCCAATTGCATTTCTGGTAAAATTCCTAGTTACCTTACTTGACCTAAATCTTTTAAATGGTTTATCCCTAAGCGACATTAATAGCTTAATGTTATCAGTGATCCAAGGTACGTGTCCCTATAATAATATTAGTAAGAGTAAACAATGAATGCCTTTATTCTTTCTGTTTTCTCACTAAAAAGTATAAATTCTGTTTTTTTTTATCCCCTATCTTTAGTTATTTATTGCTTTGGCTTTCTTATCTGTTGCGTCAAAATTTATTATTAAAAATTATCACAGAAAATCTGCGTTTCCCAAACAAAAAACTCAAAATAAAGAACAAAATTGGAAGATCCAAAGAAAAAAATACTCAAAATGCTTTTATCAAAATCTTACAGAATGGTAATAATAATAATAATAATTTATTACCCAACAGCATATAGCAACTATTATAAAACAAGAGTAAATGTGTAATACCAAAAAAAAAGAACAATAGCAAATGAAAATGCAAAAATTTCTTAAGCAACAGAAAACTGCTCAAACAAAAGTTGCCTCAAAGCATTAATAGAAATGTTAAACAATTCAAATCTAGATGCATATACATTAACACTGTTACATATTGACATAAGTGGTGACTGAGAATGGTGCCACGTGTTAGCCACGGGAAGATAAAAAGTTAATCTATTCCTACTGTTAAGTCTCGGTATATAAAAATTCAAAAGGGACAGAAAATCTGGAACTTGTAAATCACCATTTACAATTCTATGTGCAAAAATTATTTGTGATACAACACGACGATCAGCCAAAGAAATAAATGCAAATTCTTTTAGAAGATTAGTATATAGATAGCCATGTTGCAAAAAAGCGTGGTGTTTACGGAAATATAAGGTTTTCAAAAATTTACGCTGTACCATCTCAACTAAATTGATATATTCATGATATCCTGGATTCCACACAATAGACCTATATTCTAATCTCGCTCGAACACATGCATTGTATGCAGCAATAAGGGTATCACTACTCAAGTGTTTAGTATTACGAAAAAGAAAGCTTAACGTTTTAAGAGACTGTTGACATATGCTTACAATATGCTTGTTAAATGTTAGCTTAGTATAAAAAAATATAAAAAGATCTCTGTACTCCTCACAACGCGTTAAAAGTTCACCGCCAACATTGTACGCATACCCCACTGTATAAGTTCTACGGGTAAACGTCATCGCTTTACACTTAGCAATATTTAGTGGCAAATGGTTCTCTAGACACCAAAGGTGGATAAATAGCAGGTCACCCTGCAAAATGTCACAATCTGCAGTGGAGTATATTCTGCGAAAAATTTTAAGGTCATCGGCGTATAGTAAGCATTTAGATCTAAGCCGGCGAGGAAGGTCATTAATGAAAATAATAAATAGGAGTGGGCCAAGACCAGAGCCCTGTGGCACACCTGAAGCAGACTGATATAAGCCCTACGGTATTCAACGTAATTGGTACGCCCACACAAATAGGATTGCAACAACAATATCAGATCATCAGAGATACCCCACATATTCAGTTTACGTAATAGGGTTTGATGTTCAACCCTATCGAAAGCCTTAGCGAAATCTGTATAAATGACATCTGTCTGAAGACGTAGATCTAAAGCCTCAGATACATCATTAGAAAATGCGCACAGGTTGGACACTGTCGATCTGCCTTTAATAATACCATGTTGCACCGAGGACAATTTAACAACAACGTGCGAATATATATATATTTATATAAGATAATTTCAAAAACTTTAGCAAAGTTACGTAATACAGATATCGGGCGATAACTCCGAATGTTATTCCTCGACCCGGACTTAAAAACAGGAGGAACACGAGACACTTTCCAAAAACTTGGAAAAAGTCCCTGTCTCAATATTAGATTGTAAATGTGGAAGAGCGGCCCACAAAGAACGAATCTACAGTCCCTAACAACAAAATCTGGAACGTTATCAGGACCAGCTGTCATTTTTCCCTTCAATTGACACATGGCTTGTAATACATCTCCCTCGTTAAATTCTTTAAGAAAAAATGAATCCGAAGCGAAGGTATCGTTATCGGAATGGATAATAGTGACGTTTGCCTCAGACATGGTCTCCGAGAAATACGAAGCAAAGGCGTCAGTAATCTGTTCAGGGGACGAAAAGGTACTGTTGTTATCCGTCATAATACGTGGTATACGTCTAGAATTCATTTTAGAATTAATGTAAGGCAAGAGACTGTTGGGGTCCGCCTGAATGGATAGGTCAATATCCCTAATATAATTATCGGAATCGCGTTTAACAGATATTTTCTGTATTCTTTAAATTTATTATATAATAATAATAATAATAATAATAATCCTTTATTGCCCAACAGCCCAAGGGCCAATTACAGGACAAATTACAATACAATTCTTATTTAAAATAAAATAATTCAAATCGTGTTGCCTACAATAATAACATGCTGAAAATATATATAATAATGAAACAAAAAAAAAAAAAGAAAGACTCACAAAAATGGCTCTAGATCCCGTTTGTTTGCGTTCCTCACCATGTGACTGAGAGGTGCCTTAAGCAAAATGTTGGTATTAGCTCTAGGTACTTGAAATGTATGAAAGTAGCGAGTATGATGAGTAGGTATGGTAAAGTTTATTTGCGCTAGAAGGGCTGGCGAGTCGACAGTATTTTTCAGGATCCTGCAAAGAAACTCCACACTGTTACGCTCGCGGCGGTCAGCAAGAGATAGAAAACCATGCTCAACAAGTAAGCTATAATACTCGATACCTCTTGCAGGATACACGTTGTCCATTCGAAAGGAGAGATATTTTAGAAATTTCTTTTGAACGCGTTTGATCATAAGCTCTTGGTGTAAATAACTGGGATACCAAACAATGGAGGCGTATTCAAGCTTAGAACGAACGTAGGCATAATATAAACAGTACACTTGTTGATGTTCAGAGGGAGATAATTGACCTTGCTCCAAGTATTAATGCGAAGAAGATTGTCTTGTAAATGTTTACAATCGAAAATGCTACCAACAGTATTAAATATCTTTACGTCATCTGCGTATGCTAAGACGTGACACGTAAACAGAGATAGTAAATCATTTATATAAAAATTGAAGAGAAGTGGTCCAAGATTTGAACCTTGAGGAACACCTGATGTTGGAGAAAACGGCGTAGAGAAATAACCATTGTAGCAGACATAACACTTCCTTCCAGTAAGGTAAGACTCAATCAACGTCAGGAAACCCACACCAAAACCAAATTTGTCCATTTTTTGTAGTAGCATCTCGTGGTTAATGCAGTCGAAAGCTTTAGAAAAATCTACGTAAATAACATCCACCTGCTTTCGCTTATCAAGCGCTTCACTAAGATATTGGCCAATGCATGCTAAATTAGTGATCGTCGACCTACCTGCAACAAAACAGTGCTGATGCTCAGATATGAAAGGAGTTATGCAGGTCTTTGTAAAGCAAATGTTCAAATACCTTAGCGAAATTGGGCAGTATACTTATAGGCCTATTATCAGCAATGTTAGATCGGTTTCCTTTCTTAAATACGGGGGTAATTCTGCTAATTTTCCAAACCTTTGGAAAAGTTGACGTGCTTATCGCTAGGTGGAATATAGTTGACAGTGGATAGGACAGAACAGGAGCACAATCACGTACAAAGAAGCTCGGTATTCCATCATTATATAATTGTAACCCCGTGCTTCTATATTTTTTGATATAATGGCGTTTAATTTTAATATTTCTACGTGTTTCATTAGAGAACCAAGGTGGAAATACATTCTTCCTAGGTACTGTCTTTAGAACAGTCTTATCAAAATACTCAGATAATGTAGAATAAACTTCATCGCAGGCACCCTCAACAGAATCACAACTGATCACTGAATCCCATTGTGTGTTAAGCAAGAGTTGATAAAGGTGTACCAGATTGGCACGTTTCAAATTGCAGCCCGCGACGTTAGTCACTTTAAAACGTTTTTCTACTACCGAGGCACAAGTAACATCAAATATAAGAGCAGGATGATACACATCCTCAACCACCAGTAAAATATCAGCCCGTTCAAGATCACACCTCAAAATACTAGAGCAGAAAATCAGATCTAAGCATCAATTATTACAATTCTTTACGTTATTCATGAAGTAACAAAATTATTTACAATTATTGATGAGGTACAATCAGCACAATCTAAAGTCGGGAAGTTAAAATCCCCCGTAAGTATAAAATAACTGTCCAACAGCGAAAGCAATTTCAAAAAACGTTCAAATATATAAATAAGCGTAGGCCGGTGGTATATAAACATCTGTAATGGTAATGAAGCGATTGTGCAAGATTACTACTAATTAAGTCCACATCATTATCAATCACAATCTGGTCACACAGAAAGTTAGACCTGACAGGGATATCCCTTTATTTCAAGCCTGATTATTCCAAACGGATCAGAGTCTAACTATTTCGTCGTAACGTTGTGTTTCCATATTTTTCTTTTACTTTTTTCTTGTATTTCAAAATAATCCAAGTGTCCAAACTTCTATGACCGATAGTGTATATACCACTTATTCTCAGCACTGTGATATAACCATAGTAATTATATCTAATTTGACCAAACCGTATTCAAAACTTTAAATGACAAGCATTGACCTTTTCTATGCGATAAATGCAATAAATGAGTACGTACTTTCTCTCTTATATTCAGATCTAACGTAATTTAAATGGCCGATAGAAGCGAAAGTAGATAGAGATGTAATTGGTTGTCGATTTAACTTGGTCGCGAATAAAATGCACCTGCAAATTTTGAGTGTGGAGTGGCAAATACGACCTAAAAAATATAGTACGACTGATGTGTTTCGTGAAAATGCAAGTGTTACATTGCCCGAATGTAATTAAAGGTATCATAAGTCTTAAAAATAAAATACCACATCGACCCATTTATCTACCGTATTCACGAGCATTGTTTTTATTTGAAGTTACGTGCCTTTAGTGTGGATTCGCATAAATATGGAAAAGAAACGAAAGGTAGAGAGTGAATGCGGAATACTTAAAAAGCAATGTGAACATTTCGTGTTTAAAACAATATCAGTTTTCGAGGAATACAATATAAAACCTCATTACGAGACTAGACATTCTCAAAATTACTCCAGATTTACAGGAAGCCTTCGATTACAACGTAAGAAGTAATTGTTTAAAGAAGTAAATGGACAACAAGAAACAACCCGGGTTAGTTTCTGCGTCGCTCATTTAATTAAGTAAAACATAAGAAAGCATTTACTGAAGCCAAATTAAGCAATGAATGAGTTATTGCAGGAGAAGAAGAAGTGTGTCCAAAAAACTGAAATTTGGTAGGTAAATAGAATATGTTGAGACTTGAAAATAAATTTTACAAACACACTGTATAATTGAAAATGCTTTAAACATGCTCTACTTACACTACCGCTCAAAAGTGTTTAGGCACTCTCACTGACAGCAAAAATGTATAAAAACTCAGCAAATATATTAAATAAATGTGAAAATTAAAACGTTTAATTTTAATTTTGCTTTCACCTATGTGACCTCCTCTTGATTTAATAATTGCAGCACACAATCGAGGCAATCTCGCAGTCAGTTTTGCCAGAGTTTCTTGCGTCATTGAGGTCCAACTCGATTGCAATTTGTTCCACACGTCAGTAGCTGATGTCGGAGCCGATTTCCGTACTTCCCGATCTAGTCCTTCCCATAGTAACTCGATTGGATTCAAGTCGGGGCTCTGGGGAGGCCAGTCCATAATTTTGAGAGTTCCTTCCTCTTCTAAATGGCGTAAATAGTCTTTACATAATTTAGAGGAATGTTTTGGGTCATTATCTTGCTGGAAGATAAAATTTTGACCCAAAAGTCGAATTCTGCGTATTGCGTGGTTCTCCAAAATTTCGCGGTAGCCTTCTTTTCACAGGTATAGCAGTAAACTCCACTCACACAAATTAATTAATTATGCGGAACGCAGCGTTTCGAGAGCACGTGGGCTCCCATTGTCAACCGTGTTACCGACTCAGTCGTACCTGTGAATTGTACATCCACACAGTCCTTGCAATCGTCATTAGCCTTCTTTTGTTAATATATCGTCAATTTTCACAATGTCTCCAACACTAGTGCCAGCAAAACAGCCCCAAATGATGATAGTACCTCCACCATGCTTCACGGTAGCAGCAATACACTCTTCTCTGGCACGTTCACCCACAGATCTTCTTACGAATATGCGTCTTCGGGTTCCGAACAGCTCAAATTTGGACTCATCCGCCCATAGGACGTTGTTCTACTCTTCTATGGTGCAGGGTTGGTGTTCACGAGCCCATTTAAGTCGCTTCTGCTTGTTTTGTTTGCGTAGTAATGGCATTTTCATCGCAATACGTCCACGGAGCCCGGCTTTCTGTAGGCGACGTTTGACTGTAGAAACACTGACTAGTTTTTGGCGACCATCATTTAATTCTGCGGTGATTTCCGGGGCTGTTTTGCGTCTATTTAACTTTCTGGTAACCACTATTCTGCGATCATCTTCAGATGTTGTCGCTTTTGGCCTTCCACTCCGTCTTTTATTAAGAAAACTGCCAGTTTCCCCATATTTTTTTACGTTATAGTCAACCGCAGCGCGGTGTATTTTAATTTTTTTGGCAATTTATCGATTACTTATGCAACTTTTATGGTAAGCTATTATAAGCGCACGTGTTTCCGTACTCATTTCTCTTCGCGGAGGCATTTTAAAAAATTGTCACACGATATTTCGCTTACGACATGAATAGAGTAACCAGTACCACACTCCAACTGACCATAGGTTATAGATTTCACTACAATCTTCTAAGAAGGTAATTTAAACATTATTACCTACAATCTAACAGATGACTAAATTTACCCAGTAAATTCAGAGGGATTGCTATTGTAATTGCACCGCAATAAACAGTTTATGGTAATCCGACCAAGTGCAGGTAAATGATAGTAAACCTTATGCGATATAATGGGTGTTCATCTTACTGAACTACATTTTAAATACGTATTTCATTTTATTATAATGTTTTTTTGGTAAACATAATACTATATGAATATTCCATGAAAACAGGGATGCCTAAACACTTTTGAGCGGTAGTGTACATACTAAGTTTCAATAAGATCTAAATTTGACACTCGGAAATCCTCGTCAATTGCCTGATAAACATCAACGTTTAGAGTGGTTCTCTTTGGCCCTGGATTAGTTAGTTTCACTCAAACGTTTCATTATTTAGACAATAGTAACATTTAGAAAGATCCGAAACAATTTGATAATTCAAATGAAATTCTTAAATTCAACTATTTAATCGTTTAAAATTTCACAAAACTCAAAGACTATTTTCTTTACAGAATAACAACAACAACAATAATACCAACGACGAACATGGCCTATCAAGAAATTCTCATCACGGCTTCAATGGCACCGCTTCTAACTACACAGCGTTGGAGACGATTCCCGTAAACAAACGACTTAATTTAAATGGCGTTCGTTTATCGTCCAGGTTATTACGAGACGCCAACGATGAGGATGAAAGTGTCTACAACATCGAGGACGTCATACTGACCGAGCAATCGGTTAGAACGCTGTCGGACTTGCAGATTCTAAGCTTGAAGTCGAATTGCATGCAGGTTTTTCCGAGCTGCGTCCTCAAACTGACGTCGCTTACCAGCCTGGACCTTTCCGATAATAATATATTGACGATTCCGCCGGAAATTAAGAAGTTATTGAAGTAAGTATGCCGTTTAAATGAATATATAGGCTTCCGTGACCGGGGTTGCTGAGAATCAAGCTGTTTTCGGAATTGGGTTGTGTTATAATGAATAAAAGAAATACAGGGTGTCCATGAAATATAATAAAAAAGTATGAAAAATGGAAAGATCTAATTTTATTAGACCTAAATCCAAAACATTTTGCGAAAATTCCGCCGCAGATGCGATTGAACTCTTAGCATGCCGTTTGGAAGGTAGTCTTTATAACATCGACGGCTATATTATTGCAGTGTATGCGTGTATGTATACGAGTTTGATTAGATGGATGTATCGTGTATACACATTCTGCATCCATAGGCGGTACATATTACAATTCCCTGGGGTTTTCTAATTCTGAAGTTTGCGTAGTAATTGACACAAGTCTTTGGATTTCTGTTCTACATAATTACCCCTTTTTAATCTCCCTAGTCTCTTATTTTATTTCAAAGGCAGCCTGTATAGTTTGTCTGTTTCAACGTTAGTTAACGGCCGCGGAAGCAATTTTAGTTTTAATAACGATTGTGAATCGATATTAGAAATGTTTAAATTGATAATATCGAATCCTAATGTTGAGATGGACTTTATATGTAATATACAGTTTTTGATCTGGAGAAAAAATATGACCCAGAGTACATTTTAAATTGTACTGTAATATGTACATTCGGTCTTGTGTTGACTACTGGATTTAGTTCTTGAAAGATTTCAAACAAATAAAGGAATATTAGTTTGCTCTAAAATATTTGTGGAATACACATTTTCTTAATGTTTGACAAAGAAAAAATTGTATAAAACTAGTGCTACCTTCTAAACATAGCTTACTATGAACGCTGTTGGTTGTGCTTTTTATTTTCCGTACTTTTTTTACTTTATTTCAAAGACACCCTGTATAGAAACGAAGAAGGTAAAGGAAGAACAAAGGTGGGATTTCAACGTTTCACCTCCGTTGTAAGGGGTTTCTTCAGGACAAAGAAATAAGCAATATATACTTTTTTATATATTGTTTATTCATTATGACACTATCTAATCATTGAAGCACGTGTTTAGAAAATACAGGGTGGCACAGGGAAACAGGAAATTTTGAATGAACTCTAGCTAAAGTAAAACTAATGAATTCACAAGCTTTATTGTTATAGAAAAAAGTAAATTGTATACTATTAAGTGTACCACCAAAAAAATTTTAATATTTAAAACAATGTCCGCAAAATGAACCCCTTGAACGTGTGCTTTCTTGAAAGCGAATGCTGAGATTAAATAATCTTGTGGAAAGATTTTTCTCTGATCAATAGAAAGTTCGATTTACTTTACATTAATCCAGATATTTTCCTAAATAAACCATTAACATTATATGTAGTTCTGGAACAATGAATTCTGAACTGAATCTATATTACCGACAAGATTTGATGATTTGGTTATGAATCTTGACTTTGTCTATACCACCTTATAAATGCTTTTATTAAATTTTGCTGTAAAGTTAAAGGAACTTTCAGTGTTTGATTAATATTGATATTAACAGTTCTTGCATTATCTATATAGATATCCTAATTATGTTATTATTCAGTACGGTTTGAAAATATTGTAAAGGGCCTTGTACTCTGAAGAAATTAATTAAATTAATACACAGCAAATACAATTCACAGGTATAGCAGTAAACTCCACTCACACAAATAAATTAATTATGCGGAACGCAGCGTTTCGGGAGCACGTGGGCTCCCATTGTCAACCGTGTTACCGACTAAAAGTAAAAACTGTATCACACATGCAAATTATTTTCTACGCAGGCTCTAAAATTTCTAACCATATGACTATTTACAATCTACTAGGTGGCCTCATGCCTTTTACGGGGAAGGATGGACCGAAAGCGAACCGTATCATTTAACAGGGTCTATGGTAATAAATCCATCAAACTCGAGTGTGCAATTGGGGTGGTTCTCTGTTCAATAAGTTTCCGTTCTTTTCATATATACCGTTTCGTACGCGTCTAATTCTCTATACGAGTTCACGTTTTTAAGTAGTGTCAGATTTTTAAATCAATCTTATATCCGGATTTTACCATATGCTCTGCTACGCTTGATAGTTCAGGTTTGTCGAAACGATAGTGTCTAATATGTTCTTTGAACCTCGTTTCGATACTCCTTTTTGTTTGTCCAATATAAACTTTCTCACAATCATTGCATGCGATTTGGTATATTCCAGACCTTTTTATCATCTCCGGTTTATCTTTGGGATTCCTAAGAGATTCTTTAAGTTGTTTTTGACACAAAAGACACGTTCATGTTTAGTTGTCGGAAAATTTTACTTAACCCTTTTACTGTTGGGTGAAAAGGAAGAGTTATAAATTTCTTGTTACCGGTGTTTGTTGATGTCAAAGTCGTGGAATTTCTGATGTGTTGTTTGTATTGGACCTTCCTTAAAATACGGTCGACATCCATAGAAGAGAAACCATTGTACCTCGCTACATCTTTGATATATTTTAATTCTTTGTCATACCTGCTCTTGTTTAGCGGAAATCTCACGAGTCTATTGACCAGAAAACTAATCGCGGACATTTTTTGTTGTTCGCAATGGTGCGAATCAACCGTGATGAATCTGTTGGAATTAGTTTCTTTTCTGTAGATGTCTATTTCTAATTTATTATTATTGCGTATGACTAGAGTATCTAGAAACGGAAGGCGATTGTTCACTTCTTCTTCAATGGTAAACTTAATCGTGGTAAATTTTGAGTTCAGTTCTGCTGGAAAATCTTGTATGTTTCCTTTGTTGGTGTCAAACACAGCGAAAATATCATCTACGTACCTAAGCCAAATTCTCGGGAAATATTTGGTTTCTTTTTTCAGGTTTGTTTCAAATTTGCTCATGAAAAGGTTCGCAATAAAAGGCGATAGAGGATTACCCATCGCCGTGCCTTCCACCTGTTCGAACCATTTTCCGCCTATTTGAAAACAATTTTGTGACATGCATAATTTAGTTAACCTTTTATATTCCGCGGTTTTCACATCATCTACGTTATTTAATTTCAAAAATTCAACCAAATACTCCATCGTTTCTGGAATTGGTACGCTTGGGAAAAGTGAACAAACGTCGAATGATACAAGGACTTCCCCATCTTTTAATTCAATATTTTCAATTTTCTTTACAAAATCTACGGAGTTTTCTACACATAGGTTATCTACTTTATGGGGCAAGTTCTTATATTCATTCACAGCAAATAATTAAAACAAAGTTGCAATAGTAGCAATAGATCCATGGTATTATTATCTATGCAACTGTTTAAAAAATCTAGTTACTTATATCCCTTTTCTTATGATACCAAGTGCTTTTTGTACTAAAATACCATGTTATTCGACAGATAACAAGTACAAACATTGCAGTTAATCAAAATGAAAAGGTATACGATTCAATGAAAAGTGAAACTTATGCTGAAGTTGCAGAAATGCAGAATATGAAAATGAGGTGCCTGTCACTTGTAACTATTCGAGTTCGAAAAAATGTTAGAAAATTTCAGAAAACTGATGCGGTAAAAGACGAAATAAGTGAGACACCACATTGTAGTAACTGTATAGGAGAAAATATTGCAGCTGTGAACGTTATTATTGTTGAGTATCCAAAAACATTAAGTTGTTTTCTTTCTCAGTAATTAAACATTCCCAAAGTCACGTTTATTGAAACTAAATTTCAAATATATAACTTAAAAAATAAAGCGAACAAACTTTGAATTACGTAGTCAATGTGTAAATTGGGCCATATAATAACGAACAAAACGAATAAGTATAATCTTTTTTAATAATAACTCCATATTGCTTACACGTATGTAAATTACAGTACATCATCGATACTAACATTGATCTTAGAACCTTATTGATCTACTTTATTGTAAATTTAGTAAGTAACTTTAAATTGGAACATCTTGTACGTGCAACACCAATAACAAATCTAGGTTTTACCTATTCGGAAACCTACTTTGAACGTATCTAAAAACTGTGTCACAAATACGAATTGAGCAATTTTCTGCAGTAAATTTAGTTCGGAATACATTATGGAACCGCTATTTCTCCAGCAGGTAAAGACTATAACTCGACGAAATTGCAGCATTTTCACAATTTCTTTCGATATGCTCCAACGTGAAATTGGGTACGGTCAATTTATTATCAGAATAATCCTGTAAATAAAACGATAACTATCAATCGTTCTAATTTTACAGGAGAATTATAAATACGACAAGTGTTCATGTTGATCGTATAATACAGGGTGATTCGTAACTTGAAAACTTAATACGTTATAACAAGTGTTATATCAACGTATGTATATGCAAGAATGTAAATACTTTTTTGTACATTTATTCTTGTTACGAAGGCAATCCCAAAAAAAGGTCTCCTATTTTTTGGGGACGTAGAGAAAGTTTTAATACGGTTGTTGGCAACACTGTTGTGAGTGGTGCCTTCTCCGCTACCACATAAGCACGCAGGCGCTTAGCTCGGATACTCAGTCTTGGCTTGGTAGCCATTCGAAATGGAGCTCCCGATAAACGTTACCGCCAAATGCGAAGTGCGCGCAGTTATTCGATTTTTGAACGCAGAAGGGGTTAAACCGGTTGAAATTCACCGCCTATTGACGGAAGTGTATGGACAGTCGTGCATGGATGTCAAAAACGTTCGCAAGTGGTGTAGAGAGTTTATAGCCGGTCGTACTGAAATTCATGACGAAGAAAGGAACGGGAGGCCGTCAATTGCCGACGAGACAATCGCGAAAGTTGAGGAAATCATGCGTAAAGTTCGGAGGATCACTCTGGATGCTCTCTGCATTTTGGTTCCTGAGGCACCATCCACGGGATTTTAACAGAAAAGTTGCAATATCGGAAGGTGTGTGCAAGATGGGTGCCGCGTATGCTGACAGAAGACCACAAACGGCAACGGGTTGATTCTTCCCGCGAATTTCTTCGCCGCTATGGACACGAAAAGTACAACTTCTTGGACTCGATTGTCACGGATGACGAAACCTGGGCATTCCACTTTACACCTGAGACAAAACAACAGTCGCGGCGAGTGGCGGCATCCCTCTTCGCCCAAGCCACGAAAATTCAAGCAAACACAATCTGCCGGTAAAGTCATGGCAACTGTGTTTTGGGACAGGAAGGGGGTACTCTTGGTCGACTTTCTGCCTGCTGGGACAACAGTCAACGCTGACAGGTACTGTGAAACACTGAAGAAACTCAGAAGGGCAATTCATAACCGGAGAAGAAGGATGTTGAGCAAGGGTGTAAGCATTTTCCACGATAACGCCCGTCCTCACGTCGCCCGTCAAACCGTCGATCTCCTGCAAAATTTTGGTTGGAACATCATCACACACCCACCCTACAGTCCGGACTTGGCACCCAGCGATTTGCACCTGTTCCCTAAGTTGAAGGAACATTTGTCTGGACGGCGGTTCTGCTCCCATGATGATGTGAAAGATGAGGTTCAACGCTTCCTGAAGGGCATGATGGCAAGCTGGTATGACATTGGCATTGTAAAACTGCCACAGCGTCTACTAAAATGCATCGACCGAAATGGCGATTATGTTGTGAAATAAACCATTCTTCAATGTTTAAAGTGATGTAGCAATTATAGAAAATGAACGGTTCTTTGTATATCTAAAAATATAGGAGACCTTTTTTTTGGGATTGCCCTCCTATATTACGCTGCCAATATCATAAGGAGTCATAATAACTAAAGTTACCAAATGACTAATAAAATAATACAATTTCAACGAAACAAAGCACGGAATATAACGGTATTGTAAATATTCCATTTCATCTTGACCAGATATCCATCTTAGGAAACCATTTTTAATAACTTTATTGTTGCACAATGCGAAGAAGAACGAAAGCATACTGTTTCGTAATTATAAAGCGCGAATATTTAATATCTCTCTCTTCCTTTTTGTCGATAACAACATAACTGAATGTTGCAATAAAGAACGGAATAAGCAGTTAGCTAAAGGAAACATTAACATATCAGATTTTGACAGCGAAAGAGTAAAAATGATGCTACACAATGGCTGGCTAATTATTATGAAAAATATGAGAAGAAAAAGCTTCAATCTCCCACCATAAATACCCCGAGCGGCATTCCGAGTGTAATATTGCATAACATTTTAGCAGGAACGTACAGTGATGTACAAAAGTTCCTCAACATCTTCGAAATTGAATCAAAGCTATCGTCCTTAATTAATTTAAATTATTATTTTTATAAGCTATGATTATTTCTTTTAAATAACATATAGGTACATGAAACAAAGTAGGCACAGGTTTGCTAATCATTTCTGCACTATTTTTCGTGTTAAAGAAATGAACGAATACGTTTGCGCCTCAAATTGTGCAATCGTTGTTTAAACCCATAAATGTGTATGTTTCTTAATATCTCTGTAAACTAGAGCTTCTATCGTTCATTGGTGAAGTTGATTTCTTGTTACCTCTTTGGGAGGAATGGTGGTTTTCTAAAATGGGTATTCGTCCGCTCGCTGCAGAACATCATCTGGAGTTCCGTAGGATTCCAATCCCGGACCATTATTATTTAATATTTTTCTAAATGATTTGCCTGATACATTGCGATGTGAGTTTTTAGCATATGCGGATGACCTCAAATTCTACACCTTTATCGATTCGCTAGTCAATTGTATCAAGTTGCAGACTTACCTTACGCGTATTAATGACTAGACTTAAATCAACATTTATTACAAGAACAGAAAAAGTAAAGGATTTGGGATTACTTCTCGACTCAAAACTAAGTTTCTTTGATCATATATCTGCTATATGATCGTATTCTACTTCTAAATCATTGGACTGCTTAATAAGAGCTTGTCATGCTTTTTGTCACATCTCGCCTATAAAGGCTTTATACTAGTCCAACTTGGGGTATGGCAATTTAGTATGGTATCCTTACCGCACGTGTCAGGTGATTTCTATAGAACGTGTCCAAAAGAAATTCCCCAAACATCTCAGCTATATGATTAGCGGTGCTTATCCTAATGGTAGCTCAAATTATGTGACATTACTGTAGTAACAGAACTTTCGTTTATTCTAACTAAGTCGATTCACCATTAATACTGGCTTATGTGGATTTTCGAATGCCACCACAATATTGATTAATTCGAAACGTTTCACAATATTTGATGTATAAATAATATACAATAGAGGACCAAGTATACTACCCTGAGGGACGCCAGATTGAATAAGAGATATGAAAGACTGTCAACCATTATATGAAAGCACTTGAGTTCTATTGAGCAAGTATGACACGAAGAACAATATATAATTAGCACTAAAGTCGACGTGCTACAAAACAGTAAGTAAAAAAAGAATGGTTAATGATATCAAAAACCTTCTTTAGTAACTTAAATAATACGGGAAGGATAGAAATTGGCCGTAAATCAGAGACATTTACAGCAGTTTTAGAATTCGGAATAGGTGTAATAACGTTCTTTTTACCAGCAATCAGGAAAAACACTCTCCATGCAAGTGTTAACTGTATGTGTAATTGCCTGCAGTAAGTGTGGGCAGCTCAGAATTAACATGTTAATAGGGATCAATATCCGTTGATGATTCAATAAGTAAAGTATTAGTATCACTAGTGTTAGTACTGATAATAATATGAAATTAAACGTAGCATCAGCGCATTCACTGCTAATGTAATAATTAAAGACCGGGTTATATGTAAGGTGTTTATATTTTATTTTATTTATTTATTATATTTTACGTCTATTTGTAGATGTCTTACACTGATTAAAGATAATTAACGCTAATGAATTTTAATCAGAGTAATACATCTACATATAGACGTAAAATATAATAAATAAATGAAATAAAATATATGCAATTTGTATATAATCCGGTCTCTAGTAATAATTTACTAAATTAGTGTAGGTGTAGGTAATTTGGAGCTTTTAGTATTGTTATGAATGTTCAATGATTTTCTTTCTTCCACAAAAGTTTAACAATAATCAATAATAATAATAAATGACTTTATTGTGTATAATCCTAGTACTTACAAAAATAAAATAAAAACGCGATACAATACAAGGTAAATCATATGCACAATCCCAGGACGAGGTCCTGTAATCCTGTATTATCAATGTGACAATTCTGTCCTGTACAGAAACGCCTGAAATGAATTTATTCTGTGTATGCCTAGCGTCCATAAAAAATAGAAAAAACGGTATATGTATACCATATACCCACACAGTTTGCAGAGTTATCAACTAGGACCAAAGGACATAAACTCTGCAGCTGCACACTATTTCTGTATGTGGAGGAGCTAAGGAAAATATATTAAATTTATTATCTAGAGAGAAGCATAGACCGTAATTTGGATTTGAATTGTTTAAACTAGCTCATCCTTTTAACGGGGGCGACAGACAATTTTCTTTGGCATATATACACATGGGTGGGCGGGGATATCATACCCCGGAACCTCGTTGTAATGTTATAGATGTCCGTTCTGAATGTTATTTTGTTATGTAAATAGGGAGGATTTTTTATAGTTAGTATTTTATGGTGCAGAGTAAGCATTCTTAGTTCTCTTCAATTATCCATATTCAACCAACCAGCTTCTAGTAACTTGTCTGGTACGTTCTGGTATTTTCGTATACCATGAATGTATCTCAAGCAAAAATTTTGAATCTTCCGCATTTTATTTTTTGTTAAGTAATCTAAACATGGATGACATTTTTACTTGTAAATATTTATTGACTTGATCTCGAAAACGAAAAGAGTTTTCGAGAATTAGTCCCAAACTTTTTACTTTATTTACTACGGGAATTTGCACGGTGTTAATCCTAAAGTCAGCCGTGCCACTCAATGTCTCGCATATTTCCGAAAAATACAATCTGCGACTTGGTCGGATTAAAATACAATAACTGCCTTAGAGAGGTTTCATGAACAAGTGCCAGATCGCTATTGATCCTAGCAATGCTCTGTTCCCAATCACGCATTTTAAATGGGTAGTACAATTGCGTATCGCCAGCGTATAAATGTGTTTTAATACAATTCAAGTTGATTATAAACGAGGAAGGATATAAGGAGAATAAAACTGGACTCAAGATCGCAGCTTGGGCGAGACTTTGTGTTTCTCTGGGTTGGGATATCTGTGAATGGATCTAAACCCACTGGAACCTGTGCGATAACAATATCAATGAATCAGTACCAAATCCCCTTGAACGTAGTAAATTTATAAGCGTTGTACGGTTAAAAATATCGAATGCTCCCAAGAGAATCATCTTATCTATCTACCTATAGCATCTCGCACTTTAAATATACGATCTAAATAAGCGCATATCTTACGGCATTGCAAAATTGCATAGTCGCTTATAGTTGTTGAGAGAGACACTGGTCTTGTCTCCCTTGGCCTTTGCTAGAGAAATCTATACTTAAAAATCGGATATTAAAAATATGTTTTGCTTATACTGTGGTGGTCTTTCAGTCCTTCAAATTTCATCGAAATCTGATAGGATTATCGTCATTCCTTTTGTAAGATGCAAATAAAAACGAAAGTTACAAAATTCTGTTTTCCCTTGTTATTACCCTTACCGTCCCTAAGATTCCCATACCGTGTATATACACTAGGGTGACAGAATAAAATAGACACCTACTAATTAAAAAAAAAGATTCTATTCTCGTTATATATACAAAATATTTTAAAATTTTTAAATTAGACTAATATTTTGTCGATCCGCCTTTACTTGCGTGAAGTGCTGCGAGTCGCCGTGGCATAGAATCTATTAAATGATTAATGGTGTCTTCTGGAATATTTAACCACTCTTCTGTAACAGCTGCCACGAGTTCTTCCTTATTGCTGGGTTTTCGGGATCGTTTCGCCATATTTGTCTGGATTGTGTGCCAAACATTCTTTATCGGATTCATGTCTTGTGATTGGCCTGGCCATGCTAAAATCCGAATCCCCTGTTCCTCTTTCCATGTAGTTGTTGTTCTTGCCTTGTGATAGGGTGCTTCATCCTCCATAAAAGTGGCGTCTTCTTTAGATAAAAAGGCGTTATCGAATATCGGTAGTAGTCCTGTAGTGTTCTGTTAATATTTGGATATATTTTGCCGCATTTATATTTCCGTCGCAGATTACTAATTGCGATCCTCCACCATACCATATCGCGCCCCACACCATGATGTTCACACCGCCGCATTTCACCGTCTGATGCAAAAATTTGTCGTTCAGTTGCTGTGACGAACGTCTCCATACCCACGTACGACCACTATCACTGAATTGGCAGTATCTGCTTTCTCTTTAAAAATTACAGACCGCCAAAACTCTTCGGGCTTCGTTCGCATTTCGATTGCACAAGCCATTCGGCGCCGTTTTAAAAACGCCGTAAGGAGAGG
Organism: Trypoxylus dichotomus; assembly: GCA_023509865.1. Classification (NCBI taxonomy): domain Eukaryota; kingdom Metazoa; phylum Arthropoda; class Insecta; order Coleoptera; family Scarabaeidae; genus Trypoxylus; species Trypoxylus dichotomus. The sequence continues at coordinate 72,927,498 of CM042076.1, read as the reverse complement.
TTTTTCCTTTGCCATCCTTTTATACATCCCCACACAGTGGAGGTATCGCAGAACGGTGCGCTGACTTTTCTGTGAAGTTGCCGCAACCTCAACTGTACTTTTTCGCGGTTCTCTTAACACTTCGCGCACAATCACCCTTTTACTTCTTCCAGAAGATCCGGCACGACCTGGTCTCGGCTCCGCTGTTGTTTTTTCCTTGCGTTTAAATTGTGTAATCACACGGTTAACTGTGGACAACGGAATATTTAAAAATTTACTTATTTCACGTTGCGAAGCGCCGCGTTCACTCTGGCCAACGGTGCGATCCCTGGTGAAGTCGCTAATATCACTCGAACCTTGTAAGCGAGGCATATGTTGTTGTAACGATACTAAACTATGACGAATTCCTTCCGATACATCTACCCCTGCCCTAATGACAAGAGAGAGTTCTTAATTCGTTCTTAGAATTTAGCTGTTTACATATTTATACCGCTTTACCTGGTGTCTATTTTATTCTGTCACCCTAGTGTACATGCCTCCTAATCTCGCACACAGTGTATATCTAGTTGATTGCAAATTTAAAAGAAAAGAACACAAACGCATCACCTAGAGCGCTACTCTAGAAATTGTGATGAATGAGCTTCCGCTGTTTCTTTCCACGGTTACTTGCTCTTCCGAGACGCATTCGTAGGGATATCTTCGCAGGCGAGCGAGATAGCAACATACGTACGGGTAACCACGTGAAATGGACAATGGTGTCTTGGCGCGTGCCAGATTTCGATGCTAAAACGCCGACTGACCGCCGCAGTAATGACCCGAGAATCGCCACGATAAACACTATAATTTCGGCCATCATCACGCAACAAGTTCTCGTAATCCTAAAGTTAAATACCTAAGAATTTATCAACGGTTACGTAAATTAAATCGTCTTTTCGAATCTACCACTAATTAGTTACGACAAATTCACTTAATAATAACAATAGGAGTTTAATCGGGAATCAGTGACACTCGATTGCCTCGATTTTCCCTCGTCCAACTTACCACGGCTTGCTAGAAAGTGAAATTCGTCCTTGCAAAAAATTGGTGCTGCTGGTGCTTCTGCTAGTATACACTAAGACGTCAGACTGTGAAGAATTGATACATCGATTTATTGCGTTTCTTTTACACGCCTCACATATCCGTCGATTCTTCTTTGTGTTATTGAGCAGTGATCCGTCCTGGTTCGTTATGTAATATTAAGACCTTTTAAATGGTATCGATCCACAAAGAAAAGTGAAAAGTGTTTTCCATCCCTCTGGGACTTTCTCGAAAGATTTTGGTGACTTTATTGATTAAAAATAGGTGATTTTTTTCTAGCCTGCGTGAATTGGTTCTTGACCAAAATGTGATCAGCGTACTACCAGCCACCATATGGGAATTGAGTTGCTTGAGTATCCTCAGATGTGCCCATAATAGATTGGCTTTGCCTCCGGATAAATTCGCAGACATGAGGGCTATAGTTTTAAACGTAAGTAAAATTTACATACAGTGACTCGCGGTAAAAATGATGCGGTGGTATATAATTTGGTAACAAGCTTAAAATGTTAGGAAAAGTAAATTAAATATATTATATCTACTATTTTTGAAATACATTACAACTATAAGACAAAACTAATTCGAATACGAATTCTAATCCAATTACATATTTAACATCACAATGAAAACGATGCGCCAAGAATAATAATGAATTAATTATTTTTGAACATAAAAAAGAAACAATTATTTATTTGGGACTCATTTAGATTTTTTAATTAATTATAATCTATTTGGAACAGATTCTACTAACTTACGCGTTCCATTCTTGTAACAAAGGATTTTTTAGATCATTCCTATTGCATATTCGATGACTACGGACTTTTGTTCCTAGAATAAGCCACAAATTTTCGATAATGTTTATGTCAGGTGACTGAGCTGGAGTTTTCACCACACTCCGGTTGTTATATACCAACCATTCCTGGACCACATGCGAAGAATGTTTCGAGTCGTCCTGGAAAAATCTAAAATCATCTTCTGTGTCTTTCCTGGCACTAGAGACTAAATTCCATTTAAGGATGTTTAAGTACATAAACCTATTCGTAGTACCTTCAATAAAATGGAGGTATCCAACACCAGCAGCAGAAACACAGTCCTAGACGATTACATGCCCACCTCCATGTTTAACGGTTGGTTTTAAATGTTGCGGTGTTAATTCTTTATTCTTTTCCTCCACACATTAACCTTTCCATCTGAGTCGAAAGGATTAAATTTACTCTCGTAGGAGAATAAAACAGTTTTGCAGAAATCGAAATCTTTATTTTGATCCTATAATGCAAACTGTAAGCGACTTATACTTCTGGCCTATAAACGGTTTCTCCTTGGCTATTCGTCCGTGCAAAGTGGCACACCCCAGAGTTCTTCGAACTATTTCTGCATTTACGGCAGTTCCCACAACACGTTTCACCTCCAGGATTAACTTAGGAGCACTTAACAGTGGACACGTGCGTCTAGGGACTTTTCCTATTCGTATAAAAATTGTGTACTGGATTGCATCATGTTTACTGTGATGTTGCATATGCTTTATTTTTGTAATATATTTCAAAAATAGTAAATGTAATATATTTAATTTAATTTTCCTAAATAATTACTTTTCCACATCTTAGCAAATTATATACCACAGCCTCAATTTCACTGTCAGCCACTATATACTGTATTTTGAGGTATGATGAAGAATGTAACCTTCTATTATAAAATGAAAACAGCAGTCGCTGTGCAACGAAATTTATTGTTATAAGAAGTAGGCTAGAAGTCTTTATTATCAAAAGTATTTGGTAATAAGTAATAACACGATGTTCCATCACGATTTTGCAAACAGTTTTTGTAAAATACACGTTTTTGACCGGGTTCTTTTTCTATCATTACACACACATTTTCCCTATGTGTAACTTTAAAAAGATAATGGTCAATGCAATAGAGGCATGTTATGCAACCAGTTATACATATTCACCTATAGCTTAATGATTAAATTAGGTTGTCTCGGAGAGAAAAGAAAAGGATTTTTCTGGTAATTATTTCTGATTTTTTATTCAAACATGAACTTGAAATCAAATGCATTCTATTAAAAGGTAGATAACTAATTTAAATAACGAGTAAGTACAACAAAGATGAAAAGGTGGCAATGATAATGTGGTACCAGAAAAATAATAGTTTAAGAACAGTTAGAGACATGTTTTGCAATTAATTATCCTGACGGGTTTATATCTTGTGCGAAACCAATTCTAAACATTTTTAATAGATTCAAAGAAGATATTTGTCTTTTAAATTTCCACAAAAAAGAAATAAAACCGGTCACGTTTTAACAAAAGACATGAAGTTGAATATCCTCTGTTATCTGTAGGATCGCTTTTAGATCTAGCCAGACATTTTGGAGTATCGTTTGGTGTACAAGATCCTGAAAGAATTTAAATAAAGCCGTATAAGATGCCAACCCATCAAGAGCTCTTCGAAGAAGACAAAGTCAAGCGAACTGATTTTTGCGAAATAGTGTTTGTAAAATAATTTTTAGTAATGAAACTATATTTATCGTAAATGGTGAAGTCAACTCTCAGAACGTCCGGTTAGTATCCTCTAGTTACCAATTGAAAAATACAAAATCTGTTAAACAACGTACAAATCCTCATGCTCAAAACCTGACCCCAACACGGTACTCTCAAAAAATCAATCTCTGGATAGGAATAATAAGCGGTTAACTTATTTGCCCATTATTTTCTGACTGTAACCTCACTGTAGCAAAATATCTGAACCTGTTGCGAGACCACATCATTTCATCAATTGAAATACTGAATATTGATTAACTTTATTTCCAAATTGTCTATGTCACATTCTACAAACGCCCTTAGGAATTTTTTGAGTGACGCATTTCAAAGATGATGGATTGAGATCTTTGGCCCCATATCATGGCACCTAACATCAGTCCCCATTTATCTCCAAATAATTTCTTCCTTTGGTGTTGCCTGAAATGTAAAATTTATAACATTTAAATACGTAACTTGGACGAACTGACATACTGCATGTAATGGAATTAAATCCAGAATTTATTCGGAATACCTTGCATTACTTTCAAGATCGCCGTGCTTATTGCCTTGAAAGACTCCTTGTTTTTCAAGGACACTTCGAAAACTTACTATAAAATTAGATCTCATTTTTTAATGTTGCTTTGTTTGTCTTAATTAATCGTTAAAATGAAGTAATGCCTTCATCAAATTCTCAGAAGAGTTATTTTATTTGCATTAAGAGAGATCTGTGATAGCACTAGTAACTGGATTTGCTAGGAACTCAGGGTTCTCATTTGTTTAGTATGAGTGTATGACTAGTTGCCTAATATTCTGTTAACGCATTACCAATTATCCTTTTAAAGTTACATATAGGAAAAATGTATGCGTAATAATAAAAAATAGCTGGTATGATTTACAATTTAATAATTAAGCCTACAAAAACGAGTGCATTGACAGTAGCGTACGGCTCGGTTACTATTAATATTAAAAATAATCAATGTAATTATTTACTATTTTAATTTGATTGTGTTGTTGATGTAGACTTATTAATAGCTCAATATAACACGTATTTCCCCACACAATGGCTGTTTGAGATAAAGAGTATATCTGAAGAAGTCATTATGTATATTGAGTTATTAAACTGTAAAATGTAAAACGCGTGTTATTCCCTCAAAGATCAGATTCACTTTATGTTCTTTTATCGTCTTGTAATATTGAACAAAATAGTAATTTTCATTTGAAATTGTATGTATCACACTGTTACGTCTGATGTTGGTAGCAATATACATACAGCCACACACAACACGCCAGGTGATACATACAATACACACAGACGTACATACAGAGAGCGCAATAATAATAACAATGTTTAATATGTAAACCTAGGTGAAATAAAGTATTATAGCCCATAAAGTTCTTTGGCAAATAAAACAAATGATAAATTGAAAAGTCAACAATACATTTTATACCCCTTTTTCTCACATCCTACAGGAATCAGAATTGAAACTAGACAATTCCAGTTCTTTGAAAACAAACAACCTAACGAACTTGAACCTCAGAGGTAACAGGCTCAAGGGCAACATTATCCTGGGAAACTATGGGGTAAGACCGACCTTCAAATTCGCGTTTTTTTTTTTTTTCTAGTTAAACGCGTGCAACAAACATATTTGCATCTTTCAGAATCTAACAGAGCTCGATGTCAGCGAGAACAATATCGAAAGTTTGGATCTTCTCGCCGTGGAGCAATTGCAGGTGCTGCAATGTTCCAGGAACAATCTGACACATCTGATCCTGTACGGCAAGAATTTGACATCCTTGATCGCAGGAAATAATTGTAAGTTCCCACAAATTAATTTGTGTAATTAAGCAGAGAGGGAGAAATGTGAAATTGATTAGTTTTTGCTTAATTGTGATCGTTAGAGTTGTTCTAAAAGCAATTAGTAGAATTTTGTTAATGCATTAAGTCATGGGAGATTCTAAAAACAACTGAGCGTTATCTAGACCGTAAAATTTGAAAACCATATCAATTTTTTTGTGGGATGAGGTTTATGAGATTGTCAAAACTACATTTACTGTTTGAGAGCCGCAACAGATCTGTTTTCTGTGATTGTAGCTACTCCGAGGACATTTTCAATACGACAAAAACTTTTGAGCAAGTTGTAAGTAGAAACATGAATTCAAGGCTTTCTAATCTTTTTCAAGTCTCTTGGCTTTATCTTGCATTTCCATTTTATTATTGGTAAAGCCAGTATTAGGGACTTAATTATTTCTAAATGAAGTAGTTTAGTAGCCATTAATAATTTTGCTTGGTAATCAATTTCAATGTTTGAAACTTAAGCCAATAAACTTATTAAAAAAGACCTTCAATGTCTTCCATATGTGGAACTGAGTTACTAAGTTGAAGTGATGGATCCACGTTTCCTCCATTCTCACATATCAACGCAAAAATTCCGGTTTGTTACGTTTAAACATGGCCAAACACTGCTCAGAATCATCAACACGTTCTTGTTTTTGGTCAACAGTGAGCAAACGCGGCACCCACTTTGAACAGAGCTTTCTCATAGTCAAATGCTCATGCAATATAAAGACAATACGTTCTTTTGATATCTTTACGATGTCATCTAATTCACGCAACTTCACTTTTCGATCATTCAAAACGATTTTGTGTTTTTTTTTTATGTTTCCTGGTGTTACCGCCTCATTTGGACGTCCACTGCGTTCTGAATCATCGGTGTCTCTACGACCACGTTTGAAGTCAGCAAACCAACGTTTTATTGTTGTTTCTGATGGAGCGGAGACCCCATAACACTTTTCAAGCCATTGCTTCGCTTGAACGGTATTTTTTCCCATCAAGAAGCAGTGTAAAATTAAAACACGAAATTGTTTTTGATTCATTGTTTTGAAAATAACAAAAGTAGCGTGACTCTTAGCACAATAACTCACAAACTAGTGAATAGAATATCATGAAATTTTAACAGCTATCTTTTGAAGGTCAGTACTAACTGAGAGAAAGGTGACTGCAATAAAACTAGTGTCATCTATGTGTTGGGCCCGGGGCTTTTCAGCCCATGTGTTATTATCCCAGAATATTAACTTGTGTTAAAAATTGTCTATCATAAGTGCCAGACAAATTCTCAGAGCCTCCCAGATATGCCAACATATTTTTCACTAAACCTAATGTGACATATTTGCGTATGTGTATGAAGCTTTCCTCCAAATCCTTGATCTTTCTCTCTATTTAAACTGGAATCTATGCATTTCCTTGCTTTTCATTTATGATCTATCTAATACTACATTACATGTGACTTGGTTGAACTAGGCTTTGTAATTTTCTTTAATAGTGGTTGTCGGTCACTTGTTTCTTTTCCGAAAGTAATTTTATGTTCTCAAAACAACCAGCAAGGTTTATAATAAGCTATGTTCAGAAGAAGGTAGAATTAGTTTTATACATCTTTTTTCTCTTTTCATCAAACATTAAGAAAAATGTGTATTCCACAAACGTTTTATAGCTTGAACTAATGTTCCTTTACTTGTTTGATTCCTAAAATCTTTCAAAAACCAAATCCAGACAATTTAAGAGGACATATTATCAAATTATGCTTCTTTGGTAGGAAATCGTTTTCATACTTTTTTATGAATGGTTTTACGATGCCTCTCTGTGTTTCCACGTTTAGGTATTGCAACTAATGCTCGACAAATGCACTTATTCTTCACCATACAATATAAGGATTCTTCCTCCCGTAATTAAAATGTTACGTTTTCTTCGTTTTGCTGCACTCATTTTGTATTGTTATGTGCTGCGGGTTCGAAAGTATAAAATCGTGTCACCCAGATTTTAGTGTGGCGGCGCTTTATTTATAAGCTTTGTATCGTATTTGAATTACTACTCGTCAAACGAGCACGCTGCTCAAAGTTTCCAGAAGTATCGAAGAGGATACAGTTGCCTTTTCCTCTAGCAGGGGTTTATTTCGATATAAAAAAGTAATAAGGGGGTTATTTTGCTCAATTGTGAATCAGTTTAAATGTGACGAGCCCTGATTTAAATTTGAGCACTCCTGCCATGTATAATCGATGATCAGTCTTTCTCCTTCTACCATCGAGCATATTATTAACTTTACGAAAATATTGTGAAGCTAATTGACAAAAACATTTATCAATCTTATTCGCAGGTATTACAAGTTTGACCGTAACCCATCCACCGGTGCTGCTAAAACACATGGACGTATCGTACAATGAAATGGAAACCCTACCCGATTGGCTATCCGGTTGTCAAGAACTACGATCCCTATTCGCCAGCAACAACAATATAAAAACGCTGCCAGATCATCTATTCTGCAACGAAATGCCTTACTTGCACACGGTGCAATTAGCCTACAATCAGATCCAATATATACCGGCGATTCAACGCAAATTACCAATCCAAGAGTTATTTCTGCAAAACAACAGCTTATCTCTGCTGCCGGAAAATTTCTTCCGGGCAATTTATAATATCAAAGTCCTTAACGTGTCGAACAATAGACTTTGCGATCTACCTAAGCCTCTGGACGTATTACAATTGGAGAAGCTATTCCTGACCGCTAATTGTTTAAATGACAAGGCTCTAGAGAAGATTTCCCATTGCCTGAGGAATTTGAAGATCTTCCATGCTGCTTACAATAATTTCACGGCGATTCCGGAGAATTGCTGTATGTACTGGGGTGAAATAGAAGAAATCGTATTCTCCGGCAATAAGTTACTTAAGCTACCGGATAATATCGGAGCGCTAAGGCATTTATCTGTCCTAAGAGTACATTCTAACCTCCTACAAACTATCCCGAAGCTATCTAGCTTATTAGCACTTCGCGTCTTAGATTTAGCCCATAATCAATTGGATAGAGTCGATTTGACTGATTTAATCCCACCGAATTTAAAATTCTTGGATTTATCTTGTAATCTAAAATTACACGTGGATTCCCAACAGTTCAACACGTATAGATCCCAACGACCGATGAGCCTGGTTGACGTCTCTGGTAAAAACAGGACTAGCCTTCCACTCTCGCCGTCTCCATTTTGCGAAAACGATCTTACGGAATCTAACTGGACCGTTGGCTTCTCCGAGACATCTGGGAGTAAACAGAGACTTTATATTTCCCAAATTAGATTACCGGCGTTTTGTAATACCGAGGCATTGTTTGGTATGTTTGACGGTGAGAATAACAACGATATGCCTGTCGCTGTCGATAAAGTGGTACCAAGGATATTACTGGAGGAGAGAACCGTGAAGGAGACAGCGAATGATTACATGAAATATACAATGCTATCTGCGCATAGGGAGTTGAAAGATAAAGGCCAGAAACACGGAATGAACGCTGTGATCGTCCATATTCTCAAATCTAAAATTCCAGCCGATTATTCCTTCTGCGGTGGTGTCAAGAAGTACGTCATGAAGATCGCAAATGTTGGTGATGTACGAGTTATTTTAGGAAGGGCCTCGGGACCCATCAGGATATTACCCGTGAAACAAAAGAAGCAAATCAGGACTAATCCTCAAATACATTTAATGGTGCCTGATCCGGATATCACTGAACTTTACTTGGATGAACAATACGAATACATGATCGTCGCTAATAAGAACCTTTGGAACGTGATAAGTCCGGAAAACGCTATCAAGGAGGTCACCCTCCAAAGGAACGTCATCCTAGCCGCAAAACGCCTGCAAGACCTAGCTCAAAGCTACGGTGCCGAAGAAAACTTGAGCATAATCGTCGTTAAGTTCAATTTGATAGGATCTGATGTCGATTTATTAATGAGAGAACTACGCCAGACCATTAGGAAGAATAAATACCAAAGCGAAAGCGGTATATCGAATTCCTCAACTTGCCAACCTGGGTGTTGCTGCGAAGCCCTTCATAACGAATGTTCGAATTGCTTGGATAAAATTTCAGTTTCCCACAACATAAACAACAACCATGACGACAGATCTTCACCTAGCGGACAGAGCGAGCAAGGTTGCAGCGATTGCAATTCAGCAGCGAAGAATTACATCAACCAATTAAACAGGCAAAACGAAAACAGGTCGCTAAGGAGTATCACACCGTCCCACTTCGAAGCTGCCGAGATTAAAATCTCCCCAGAAAGAAGAAGTTACCGCGGCGTTGCTAGAGCTCTACGTTCTCGACGTGAAGACGAAAAATCAAAAGAGGAAACAGATTCCGCTCTATCAGAGGAACAATTCAAATGCTGGGAGTATATGCTCGAGCAGAACACGCAGCTACTCTTCGATAAAGAACTTAACACTTTAACGAACTCTTCTAGAAGTGGGAAACGATCGCAATTTTCCATCAAAAACCCGTCCCTTTCGAGAAGCAGTCCTCATCTTACCGAAAATAATAATCTATCGTTTCTATCGAAACATTTCGGAAGCACGAGATCTTTCAACCCTCTGACGTCGAGGACGGCGTCTAGATTTTCCTTGGACAAGAAAATAATGGGAGGTCCACATGCTGCTTACTTCGGAAGCTTGCAGAGGTTAATGCCTTATAATTTGGAGTACGATTTCGCTGTCATGCAAGAGAGGGGATTGGCAGATTCTTTGGACTTGGATAGGATGCAGCAGTATTGGGGTGTGACCACTACAGAATTATAATTTTCGGTTCTTGAATGGGATTGTCTACAATTCGGAACGTTGTAGGTTCTTTAGATAATGATTTTGTAAATAGGATAAATTTGTAAAATAAAATGGAGTTTACAAGTAGTAGGCTTAAGTTCAGTTACACTATTTGATTACCTAGAACTCCTAGAGTGTTTTGATCTCATCTTAATTTTGGAAGGATAATTTTAATAGTACGCAATTCAGTTTTAAAGTAGTTCTTAAAAAACTTACTAGTACAACTTATATTTCAATATAATGATGTACTAATATGATGAATTGTCAGTAGTAATCCTTAAATATGCAATCAACTAATGAACCATACAGCAAAATGAATGATGTGAATGCTACTGACTTTAATTGCCAATACTTACTTATTTTGATTATAATCTATAACGCCATGACGTAAAAAAGATAAACCAAAGCATCTTTGTCCAGATTCTACGTACATATTTCCTCCTCAACCTCTGAAATTATGTAAAATAAAATACAAAATGGCACGCGATTCCATTTATAAAGATAACAACGTAATATAGTTTATAGCATTCAAAAAACTAACCGGTACAATCTTGAATATTGTATGATGCATACAAAAATATGATAAACAGAAATATTGTTTTTAGTAACAAATACAACGGTAGAATTGAAAACAAAATAACTGCTATTTTATTCTACAATCTCTTCTGAAGTACCAAAGAACTCGAAACGTTTTGACGTTTTATTAAAATTTTACTATTCCCAGATTTGGATGAAATTTGGCAAATTAATACCCGTGAACAAGTACACTATTCGAAAATGTAAGTGACTAAAATTGTTTTATTTTACAGTAATTTGTTCAAGAATCTTGTAGCACGTTTCAAACGGATTTTTTTTTATAATGTTATTGTAACGTTCAAGTTTCTAAATGATCAGCATTGGATATATTATTTCATCACACTCCACATGTTGAAATTTTTATTACATAATTTTCTACAATGATAGTATTAGAAACATAAAACAATCATTCAATACGAAGGAAATATATACATACAGGATGTCCATAGAATAACATAAAAATGTATGAAAATGGAAAGATCTAATTTCATCAGACTTGAACCCAAAATATTGTGCAAAGAGTCCTTCGCAAACGCGAGAAAAATGGTAAGGATATTTCAAATAAAAAAATCTTTTTAGACGACAGGTGTGTTATTGCAATATATGCAGTCTCGGTGTATGTGTGCGAAATTGATTGGATGGATATATTATGTATAGAGATTTTGCATCTATAGGCAGCACATAATACAATTTCCGAGGGTTTTTTGATTCTGACGTTCGCGTTGTGATTGATTCAAAATTTATATTTCAGTACTGCCAACAATCTAATGATATATTCTTGTCTACGTATATACTGCTATTTTTAGAGTTCTTTATCCTTCGTACAATAAATCTATACAAAAAACATCGACAGTAAAAAGAGACAGACAATAACTGGAAATCACAAAGGGCAAGAACAAAAAAAATATGCTACAAAATGAAAGTTTTGTTAAAGATAAAAAACAACATCGTAAAAAAATTATCGGCAACGTTGCTATATTTGCTTGAAATTGTACAATACTACCAACTTACAAATAAAAAAAATAAAACGCCAAGAAATATTCAGTTAAAATTAATTTATTTATTAAAAAGAAAACAATACTCGACGACTAGATCTGTTTATGGAAATGGACACATATTTTTCATTATCATTCTTTCTTTCATGATTTATCTCATTAATTTAATCACTTTATTATTATTTCTTCTGTTAATTCATCTTCATTTAAAGATTCATTTGACTAGAACATCATTCTATATAATACAGCAAAAATTACGAGGTATACAGCCAATCTCAAATTTTCATAGGTTTCTTTCGCGTAGTGCATCTAAGAATTAAAGTGTCTTTTTCACTATTTACGGTCTGTTACACACGATTTTGTACAATATTCGATAATTCCTCCTCTCACACGCGATTATAGGTAAGATCGATAGCGAAGAAATCGTCACAAGGGCTGCTTCTTTTAAAAAATACCTTCGATACCATTCAAAACAAATTTGGACCTATTTATACGCATTTCTGGACACCTTCTTTTACGGGAAACCCTTTCACTCAACACTCCTCGTTTTATATGTCCTTGTACGAACATTCTTCGCAATACACCCAAGTCCCATTCCAATTTCTTCCTTCCATTAAATATAAATAGAAAATAAATAAAAACTTCTTCGCGTTACAATTCACGACACGTTAGTGACTGGTATTGGTCGATGGTAGCGTGTTAGAGAGGTGCTAGGTCAGTAGTGGGCGCTAGATGGCTCTCCTAGCCACGAGTCTGGACTTGGAGGGAAATCGGGGTAACCCCTGGGACTGCTGTCGTTACTGATATCTGTGTCTGCTCCAGGTGGAAGGCCGTGTGGAATTCCCATACCGGGTGGATGGTTTTGACCTATATGGGAAAAAAGAAAGATATATATATATATATAATATAGTTATATACTTCATATAAATATTTTTTAATTGAGTGTGTTCTTAAGTTCACACCACACAAGCTATTGATTTATTCGGAATGCAATGTTTCAAGGGGAAATTTACTCTTATTGCCGACCTTAACTTTTATTTTCTTTATTTATCATTTACTATTGTATATACTGGTGTTGATATTATTATTATTATTTTATTTATTATTTAATTTCACTGAATATATACTGTGTTCAACAATGATTGAAAGGTGTTTGAATCACCCGCGCTTTTTTGTGTCGGAAAGTTGGCACATTTATAAGTCATAGGGATAATAATCAGTAGTACCCTTGTTGTTAGAACCACTTCTACCTACAGAAAGGCACTGTAAGATCAGCCAAAACAGTAGAAACGTTTCAATAAAAGAACTAGACCCTTAAAGGAACTAGGAATTGGACAGCAAGTCGAAATATAATAATAATAATAATATTTTGTGTCAAATTCTCAAAACACAGTCCATTTCGCAGTAAAGTCTTAACAAATTTCTTCATAAGTTCCAGCTTGATATGCAGTGGTGGAAAGATGATTTTCTTTCTGTCAACAAACGGTTCATTAAGAACGTTGTGTTCTCCTTGAATTAAAACATTTCTTTAAGACCAGTTTTTGGTAATCCAGTGCTGGGTCTTAGCTCTGATGTCTCAAAGGCATAAGAAACAAGGATATTTTGTGTAACCACTTTGTTGCCCGAAGAGAAAATTCATGCTTTATATTTTTCAGGACCAATTGTCTCGTATTTCTCTTTCATAGTGGTGGAATATCCAATACGTATAGAACCATTGTGTAAAAGTACACATTTTAAACTTCGAGATAAACTGTCTGTAAAAAGACGTCATTCACTTGGCGTATATTCATTTAATCCCATTTTCTTCGAGACCTCTTATATTATTACAAAGCACTAAGTTGTTTTATTTAGGGAAATACACCAGCAGATCTTTCACTCTGGTACGCTAAAATGTAATATTACTACCTGGACGCAGTAGGTTCTTTTCCTTTAACCTGAAAGCAAGCAATACGGACGACTCCTTTGAGAGGTTCACATCTCTAACAAGGTCATTAAGCTCTTGTTATCTGAAGCATTACGGACTCCCTGATGGTCCTACAAAATCAGTATCACCTTCACTTTTCTGGAACTGCACGACGTATATCAGTCATCCTCTGGAAGCACAGGTAACTTACTGAACGTTGGAATAGGCATTTCTTCAGAGTGAGGAAGAGGTCAGGGTTATTGCGATTAAAGCCTTTGGTGTTGACAGAAAAAAAATAGCAGTTATCATGATGGGCTTTAGGCTTCCTGCACACCATAGATACTCCAAATTTTAAGCTTTCTCTTTCCGTTTATCCACTCTTGCAAATCTTCGCATGTCTTGTATACAAAATGCGGTGACCAAAATTTATCCTGATCTCGTAACTGGACGCCAAAATACGCCAAAGATGCCCTTTTTATAAAGGGAGATATGGGTTTTCTGCTTTCATTAAAAATGTATTTACCACAAATTTAACAAGAAACACAATACCCTCTGCTTGTAGAAGCCATTGTTGTCATTTGAATTTTTAATATTCATGCAACAAGTTAGCGCAAGTATTTAGTACACACTGACAAAGTTATCACACGAAAGCACAATACTAAACTGAACTGAGGGGTATAGACAGAGAGGTACGGGGCAGCCTATGAAGTAGTGCGGATTAGGGTTGGATTAGGCAGGTGTCTGTATGTATTCAAGGCTTAGAATATTCTTTCATTGGGAGAAAATAACATTCTTTAAAATTTCAAATGTTATTGCCAACTTACCTATAGAAGTATATACAGATAATTGATCAGCATACGAGAATGGTTCATGTCCATGTGGAGGCGTATGACCCGGTAGAAAAGACGGGGACGTACCACCATGTAAAAACGACGGACCACGGCCAGCTACGCTATGAGGTGATGAACCATCTTGGTCCATACCCATGTTTACCACAGTTCCATAACTATCATCGCTTAAATCTGGACAACAATCAACAAAAGAACACGTGTAGGGTTCATTTGAAGACCTAATCGATTGTTTGCTAAGTAATACTCACCATGATGGCTGAAACTATCCAGATCGACTTTCATGTCGTCCTTATCGAGGAGTTTATCGTGTCTGGGGGAGGAACCGCCTTTCATAGAACGGAAGTATTGACTCCATCTCGTTCTTCCAGCGTCTTTCTTCAATCTTTTCTCTTTAGCTCGTCTGAAGAATTAAGTAAAGTAAGTAAATACGTTAGATATCGAAATACAGATCGTTAACCTTAACTTACCTATTTTGAAACCATACTTGAACCACCCTCATATCCAATCCCGTATCTTGGCTAAGCTGCTCCCTAACATGTCTGGCGGGTTTTGGACTGTTATTGTACGCCGTCTTCAGTGTTTCGAGCTGTTTCGCGGTTATCGTCGTCCTCGGTCTCTTATTAGGTTGATCTCCGTCTAAACATTCGGCTGCTAAACCCGGAAAATAAAAACATCGTCCCGATTAAAGCAATGACATCCGTATCGGGATGATTTTCTACCTTTACTTTTAGCTGCTTCGTAGTCCGGCTTGCACACGAGCTTCCTATCCTCCATGAGGTAGAATTCGTCGCCGGTGTTGAGCTGTCTGGCGCACATGACGCACGCGAAGCACTGCAGATGGTAGACGTTGTCTTGGGCACGGCGAACCACCTGCGTCGGCGGGATTCCCAACTCGCATCCGGCACATTTTGTGCCGAACCGTCTGCACCCACAGCGCCACATACACATATCGTCATTGTTACACCTTCACTACACTACAATTCGGTATGTTTATGAAGATGATGGCCGATTGGTGTCAAAATAAAGTTAGGATTCGAATTTTGTTTGGGAATAATTGAAATCTTCATAAAATTATCGAATTGTTTCTTTTTTCTTTTAATACTATAAGAGAATACACTCAGGGCTTTATGGAAGGTTGCGCCAATAGCTTGCAAATATCAAATGTTAAGTTTGCAATAGATTTGCATTGATTTAATTTCTTATATTAACCCTTGCATGACTAACTAAGGTCTATTCGGACCACACACTTGCATTTATTTTCTTCCGCGAATTTTTAGAGTGAAATTCAGCACAAACAAATCCAGCTTAATAAGAACTGATATATGGCAAATATTTCCCCAGATTTTATTAGAACTTAAAGTATGTTAACCAACATCAACACTTTATTAGAAGACAATACCACATCTGCTAAATGCCTGCACATAGATCATCAGTAGAAAGACATATATCTCAGGCACGAGGGCGATCTGAAATGTTTTCGGAATCGGGAAGAGATGATGCACCAAGGTTAAAGTGGATTCGTTGATCGGCAAGGGTAACCTTTTTATGGCAACTGTCAAAATTTCAGACAGCTACTGTCCATAGTTATTGTTTAAAAGCGTCTTTTGTGTAGCAAGTCAGGCGGTTTCGCAAAAATGGATAAAATCGAATATCGTGCAGTGATAAAACACTTCTGGATTGCTGGGAAAACGGCAACGCAAATTCGAAATATTTTGCTAGAGTTCATGGCCGATGTACTCCATCATTTTCGATCATCAGTTTCTGATCCGATTGAGGCTGAAAGAGATAGCAGAGGAAGGCATCTCAGAAGAACGAAATTTTGAATATGAAAAAGCTTTCGGCACCATGGGTACCGTGTTTGCTCACAGCGGAGCAAAAACGAAATCGGGTGACCGTTTCGGAGGAGTGTCTGGCCAGGATCCATCCCAATCCAAGGGATTTCTTCATGCGTTTCGTAACCGTGGATGAGAGTTGGATCCACCGCTACATACCGGAGACCAAGAAACAGTCGAAGCAGTGGACTTTTCAGGGCGAATCGGCTTCAAAGAAAACAAAGACCGTTCCATCATCCGGAAAGGTCATGGCAACCAATTTTTGGGATTCCCAAGGCGTGATCCTCATCGACTATCTGTAGAAGGGAAGAAAGATCACGGGCAATCACGGAATTCGTTGCAATATTGAAGGAGAAGCGGCCTCATTTGCAGCGGAAAGAAGTGCTTTTCCACCACAGGTCATCGTCGCTGCAGATATCTATTTTGCAAACATCGAAACATACTACTTTTCCGACGGCTTGAAGAGTGGAGTACCGTTTGAAAAAAGTGTATTGATCTATCTACATTGAAAAATAGAAAAACCACGCCAATACCGTATTTTTCTTGTTGATTCCGGAAACATTTCAGGTCGCCCTCGTAATTTGCGATAAATGAGAATTAACATTTTTAATTTGTTAGCTCTTATTATGTTTCGAATCATATTTTTTTAATAAACAATACAAGTAATGCTCTGATGAAGAAGAAAATGTTCGTAAGTTACGGTCAGTCATACAAAGGTTAAATACTTGACACGACTAGTGCACCATCTGTTGCATAAGCTACCTAACTACGAGAAGCAGCATTACTATGTCGGTAAAGCAGAGCCATTTCGCTATAGGTAACTGTTTGAAATACCTGAATACATATTGAAAATTACATTAATCTAAACTAATTAAATGATATTATCGTAAAATTCAGCGATAACGATTATCTAAAACCAGATGTGGAGGAGCAAATATAATATAACGTATATTTTAAATTAGAAATTTCTCAAAAGATGGCGCTAGATCTACCTTTTTAATTTTTGTTCTCTTATATTTCTTCTATTAACTGGATGATTAAAATTAAAACTAAAATCTGGATAGATATGGTACTTACTTGAAAAAGTCGTCCTTGCAAAAGAGCTGCCCGTTTCTAGCGAAACATTTATCAGTCAACTGTACCCTGCAATCGTTGCATTGAAGACATTTAGCGTGCCACGTCCTGTCAGCTACCTTCAAGATGAAACGGTCCAATATCATCTCATGGCAGCCGCCACATTTTGGAATGGTGGCTGTAAAGATATGAACAATAACTTATTTATTTCTTTTAGTAATAAACTTCAGATTTTACGCCTTTTCTTTTAATTTATTGCCATGATCTTTTTTGAAATATTCAGTTACTTGTGCGGAAATATGAAATCTCTAGAATTGTTTATACGTAATAATATATTTTTGTGCAACAAGCAAAAAATATATACAATTGGTAGCTAAACATACTAACCCAAAATTATATACCTATTACACAAGCAATTTAATATTATCGAAAAGAATAACGAAAATGGAAAACTGCTTCGAGACACTGCTGTTTTTAATTAATTAAAAATAACAAACAGTTGCAGAACAATAATGACCAAAAACATCGAATCTATTAACGCTTTATCAGCCACTAGATCCAAATTTCCGAAAGCGTATTAAAGTCAACATAATTTACGTTCAACAAGACTAAATTCTTGCGACAACAATCCAGAATTGCTTGCTGAAAGATCAAGAGATGGATGGTGTCTTAAGTCCTAATAATATCTTAAAATTATCAGTAATGGTGAAATACTTATACTTTGTTTTCAAATCTTTAGAAGCGAATTCCGTCTAGATTAGTACTCTTGTCCCAATTTTAACCTTGAACCAAATCCAAGATGAAAAAAATTTTGGCGAATTTTCAGAATTTTTTGCGAAAAATCGGAGTTATCTAAAATATGTCAAAATGCATACCCGGCTGAAGATTTTGACGTCTAGACTGCAGGAAAATTATCCGTGGCGAAATACTTATACTTCTAGTAGGACTATAGTAGGATTTAGTAATAGTTACACTACAGATTTCACTTGTTTTCGAATTTTAAAATCGATTTCCATCTTGATATGTACTCGTGTGCCAGTCCTTGGCTTCTTCAATTGCTATTCAATTTTTGCAACATCAACAAAAACTAAGGATGAATTAATAGTGTTGAAGGAGCACTCGACGTATTAACTAAGGAAAAATTAGATAACGTATTCTTGACACTAGGAAAGTGCATGGAAGCATGATGGTCTCAGGAGGCAACAACTATAAAATTGAGCAGATGAATGAAGAAAGAATTCGCTAGAAAGGGTGTTTACCTATTTCTATTATGTGTAACTAAACTGCCTTTGAAATAGCTGAATTGTGATAAATTTTCATTAATGTATGTTTAAGCTAAGTTACAGATTGAATTACTAATTTTATAAATACAATAAAACCGTTTTCAAAATTTTGTATACCATAATTTGGGATGAAGGAGTAATTGAAGAACCAAAACATTACGAAATTCCTCAATTTTAACCCTAAATTTCCAGATATACCAAAACACAATTAATATCTTTTAATCACACTGTAAGAAATTATTATTAAAACCGCGACGTTGCATACTCTCCATTAGAATCTTATCAATATCTCTTCGTATCTATCCCCTGTTTAACCCTATCTTACATTCTTTATAAGCACGATCATCATTTAGCACTCAAAACTATTAAAGGTGCCGCCATCTGTCGGCGCTTTTTCTACATAACCTAATTTACAAATCAATACGAAATCAAGTAAACGCAATTTACTAAATTACGACCGATCTGCGCCAGATAAACGATTAACAATTCGCCACACGATGCTTATCGCAAGAAGTAGGCAGGTACGATCTGTAATTTAAAGTATAACATTGATAATTACCTGTTGACGAACGCACAATCTGCCATGTCAATCTGACAGCTATACGATTCATAGTATAATATACCAATTAGATTGCTGGTATTATTACGAAGCTGACGGATTCGAAAAGGTATGTAAGTCGGCGGCTTTCTTCTATTTATCGCCGATCAAAAATAAATATTGATCTGACGGTTCGCGAAGGGTCTCGGTTATAGGTGAAAAGAAAGAGCTTCGGTTAAGGAGAAATGTAATTGTGCTAATGGCTTCGGTTTAATTCTATTGCACGTGTAACTAATGTTTGTTGACGAATTTCCAGGATGAAGTTTCATTAATTAAATAATAGTTTAAATGTGTATATCTACATAACATATGTGTATGATAGATGTATGGTTTAATAGTGCTATAAACTATACTCTATTTTTTAATTCGGAGGAGTAAAATGAAAAGTCCCGTTTATACAATGGAATTTTTGAAAGCTATTTTTTGGCGGCAGTTTTAAAGCTAGCTAGGATTTTATATAAATTGTAGTCTCGTAATTATTATTATAACGCAAATTTAGGGAGAAAACTTAAATACAAATGCACTCTGCATACTACTCTAATACACGACCTAGACGTCATCAGTTATTGTAACAATATGGCGACCAGCAATATATCAAATATCACCAGTGTAATTTTTGCCGAGAACTGACCAATAGCTAGTCTACTTTTTGACTCTGCATTACAATCTGACATATCTATATTTTATATACGTTCATTTATTTACATCTTATTCATTGTACAGTCCCTGTCCATTTGATTAGGGCCACCTTATAAATTTAACATCTTGTGTGTTTTCAATGCGATAATTTACAAATACAAGTATAAAATTCATGAATAGGGTTTACAATTGCTATCCAAATACTTTCCCTAAATATTTTTCTAAGAAATTGAGTAAGTGCCACTTAATTACCTCAATCCTAACACATGGGCTGAAAAGTCCGGTGCCTAACACATAGATGACGCTAGTTTTATTGCAGTCACCTTTCTCTCAGTTAGTACTAACCTTCAAAAGACAGCTGTTAAAATTTCATGATATTCTATTCATTAGTTTGTGAGTTATTGTGCTAAGAGTCACGCTACTTTTGTTATTTTCAAAACAATGGATCAAAAACAATTTCGTGTTTTAATTTTACACTCCTTCTTGATGGGAAAACATACCGTTCAAGCCAAGCAATGGCTTGAAAAGCGTTATGGGGACTCCGCTCCATCAGAAACAACAATAAAACGTTGGTTTGCTGACTTCAAACGTGGTCGTAGAGACACCGATGATGCAGAACGCAGTGGACGTCCAAATGAGGCGGTAACACCAGAAAACATCAAAGAAATCCACAAAATCGTTTTGAATGATCGAAAAGTGAAGTTGCGTGAGTTAGCTGACATCGTAAAGATATCAAAAGAACATATTGGCTTTATATTGCATGAGCATTTGACTATGAGGAAGCTCTGTTCAAAGTGGGTGCCGCGTTTGCTCACTGTTGAAGCCATGACCGAAAGAGCTCAATTTGTTAGACGACGTCTAAACGGCTTGGTGAAGCTAGTGTACTAAAAACTCCGTCAGTTGTGGTATGGTCCTCTTTATATCAGTCGAAGGTTCTGTACCAGTGTATTTTTGTCAAGACACCATGAATCAACACAAATATAAGCGTGTATTGGAGGATGTCTTGATGCTATATATCAATAAATTAGATACGAATAAAAGCCCTTACATATTCATACATGATAAGGCACCATGCCACATGGCCAAATCTATCAGGAAATTCTCCTGACCTCAATGTAATTGAGAACGTGTGGAGTGTTCTAAAATCACACATGTATTCGAAAAGAGACACTACAAAATAGCAATTAGTAAGATATTGAGGATGTGTGGCAAAATGACGCTACAATTAGACATACCATTAACGTTTGTATAGACAGCATGCCAAAAAGAATAAGAGCAATTATAACATGCAAAGGAAGCATTATAACATATTATCTGTATAATTGTGACGATGTCTATAAACAGTTCTGTATAAACTTATGCTTGTGTAATACGTTCTTCATTATATATTTTAATAAAATCGCTATTTTAGCAAGTGGTCCTAATAAATTGAACGGGGATTGTACTATGTATTGTCTATATATCACACAGAGAAATAATTTCACTGATGTCCGAAAAAATATAAGTGAAAAATGTAAGACTTATTTAATTTTTTCAGGAATGAACGATATTTTGGGGACATACCACCTAGCAATGAATTTATTCTCTTATTTTATTCTTGTAATAAACGGAAAAGAAAAATATACATCAATAAAAATTTTCTTATGTTTTATTCAATTTATATAAAATTAGTTCAGCAAAAGCTAGCAAGCCATGAGATTATTTCCTCCAAATATTGCAACAAAGTGTTTATAGAAATTGATACTTTTGAACACCGTGCTGTAATCAAATATTTTTCACGAAGAAGAATATTATTTACTGAAACCGCAATACATTAAGTCAATCTTATTCTCCAGGTAGAAACTTCTACCGCATCAGAATTGGTCAATGAAACCGAATAGAAATTTGTTTCGTCAACCTTCCTTGAATGGCTTGAGAAAATGTAAAAGAATCAAAACTGACGTTTAGCGTTGATCTGTCATTTAAATACAACATTTATAGGCGCAAAGGAAAAAGATGACATTGGCGGGAGCAATATTAGCCAAATTTTAAACAATATTTTTGGCAAAATTTGGAAAATAAATGTAGTGAATGTTAAAAATGTTTTTTCAGAGGAACATTTTCTCATCACACTGTAGCGTTTGGAAAGTTATACTTACGGTAGCTAAATGAGTCGGATAAACTATACGAGGGCGATCTGAAATGTTTCCGGAATCGACAAGAAAGACACGGTATTGGCGTGGTTTTCTATTTTTATTTTTCCATGCAGTCTCCAGTCTCTTCAAGCCGTCAGAATAGTAGGGTGTTTCGAGGTCTGGAAAATAGCCATCTAGCAAATCTCTTTCCTCTCAGTGACTTTATCAGGTTTGGGAATAGGAAAAAGTCGCTGGGGGCTAGGTCCAGTGAACATAGAGGATGAGAAACTAATTCGTAGCGCAACTCCTTCAATTCGGACAC
Organism: Trypoxylus dichotomus; assembly: GCA_023509865.1. Taxonomy (NCBI): domain Eukaryota; kingdom Metazoa; phylum Arthropoda; class Insecta; order Coleoptera; family Scarabaeidae; genus Trypoxylus; species Trypoxylus dichotomus. Next base: position 72,905,117 of record CM042076.1, on the reverse strand, counting down.
GACAATGCGCAATGAATGAGTTGGTGCATTGTCATGGTGCAAAATCGTTTTTGTCCTCTGCAAACGAGGCCGTTTCTCCTTCAATACTACATCGAATCGGGTCAATAACTCGCTGTAATATTGTCCCGTGATCGTCCTTGCCTTCTGCAAATAATCGATGCGGATCACACCTTGGAAATCCCAAAAAATGGTCGCCATGTCCTTCCCGGCCGACGGAACGGTGTTTGCTTTCTCCGGAGTCGATTCGCCCTGAAAAGTCCACTGCTTCGCCTGTTCCTTGGTCTCCGGTATGTAGTGGTGTATCCAAGTCTCATCTACGGTTACAAAACGCTCGAAGAAATCGTTTGGATTGCATTGGATCCTCCGAAAACGCCACCCGATTCCGTTTTTGCTCTGGTGCGAGCGGTACCCACCGCGCTGGAAGCTTTTTTATACCCAAAATTTCGTGTAAGATATGGCCAGCGTATTGTTCTGAGATACCCGTTGCTTCAGCTATCTCTGTCAGCTTCAATCGGCGATCGACTAACACGACATCATGAATCTTGTCGACCGTGGCAGCAGTTTTTGGGCGTCCACTGCGTGGTTCGTCGCTTGTACTTGTACGGCCACGTTCGAACTCGTTCACCCAGAAGCTGGTGGTCGAAAATGATGGAATACATCCGCCATGAACCTCTAGCAAATATCTCGAGTTTACGTAGCCGTTTTCCCAGCCATCCAGAAGTGTTTTATCACTGCACGAATTTCGATTTCATCCATTTTTGCGAAACCGCCTGACTTGCTGCATAAAATACACTCTTAAACAACAACTATTGGCAGTTGATGTCTGAAACGATCAATGAATCCATTTTAACCTTCGTGCGCCATCCTTTGACTATTCCGGAAACATTTCAAGTCGCTCTCGTAGCTATATCATTTATTAATGCTCACAGTTATATACTATATGATCATATAAATTTACCCTCTATCAAGCCATGAAGTTATTTCCTCAAAATATCTTATTAGTAGTGAGTAGTGAATTTCCAGTGATAAATAAAATACACTTGTCATGTGTACTGTTTTGGTTTATTCACACTTAAGCGTTGTCACTAACGTCACAGAAAGTCGATTTGCACGTTTTTAAAGTTATTCTACCAACTTAAGTTTAAAGAAGAAAAATTGCATTGCTTGCTATAACCTATACGTAAACTTTTTTAATAACTGTCAAATTGACACAATAATTATACGAAGTACCAACTTATTTCTTCAAATAACTCTTGTATTGAAAATCTGGTAACCTTTAGTATTTTCTCCATAAGAGCAATACTTCGAAGTCTGAATGATATAATTTATACACCATAATTTGATCGGTTTTCCAGAAATTAAAGAAAAAAACGTAAAAATGCTATCGTTAATTTGTAGTTTCGAATAATTATTTATTTGGATTGAAGGCTCAACCTACAAAATGTCAGCACACCAGCCATAGCTTGGGAACAAAAGTCTATCGAACATTTCCAACGCGATAATGAAAAGATAAATAAGCTGCTGCAGAAACTAACTTTTAGATTGCAAAACACGAAAATCATACATACTCAGTAACAATTTGGGGAAACTATCCAACGAAATAGGAGGTACCCTGAACATTTCAATATTCAAACCGATACTATCCTTAATATCCTGATCGTCACACTGACCTATCATATTTATTTCAGTTATTCGATAATGATTATATATATCACAGCTAAAATCCGAGCCGACACTTCATCTAAACCTACACGAACATCATTCGGAGCGAAACTAACGCCGAGAGAAACAAAATACAAACACAAAGACTTCCCCTGTACCGTGTAGAATAAAAAAAAATAAGTTGTGGAAAGAACTTCGGCGCAAAATCATCCTCACGGCAAAAACGGATAAGGTTCACAATAATCTGTATTGGGAAAATGGGTAAGGCGAACTGAACAATGCGATAGAAGGAGAGGCTCCCTTATTTTTCCTTGTAAGCTACAGAGTCGTGCTATTGGCGGACGGCATTCTGGATGCTCCACCTTTATCCCTACGAGGACCGTCCTTTATTTCATCCCCCTACTTCCTACCCTCTCCTTTGACATACGTATATACACATGTATATACGTACATGATAAATTGCTTTCAGGCACAGAAATACTACAGTTTAAAGATGAGGAACTATTAGGGGTAACATCCTTACGAACGATATATTTCTGTGGGATACTGTGCTCGAATTAAAGTCGACAATGTTGCCAACTTTGTTGTTATTAAAATTACAAAGTTGGTTAACGTGACAAACTAATTATAGCCTGTGTCACCCAGGCTTCGAAGTATTGTTTTTATGGAGATAGCACTAAAAATTCTCAGATTCCTAGTATATAATAATAATTCGATTTCGGCGTAACTAAAAAATAACAAATAGTTTCTTCAGAAAGAAAGATATGTATACACAAATACACTTGAATGATAAAAAAAGGTCGAAGTATATATAGGGGACCAGACACAGGATCAGATCATTTCTCAGTAGTACGTATAATAGATATAAAAAGTGGAAAAATATAAAAAATACAACGAATGCAAATGAAGATGTCTTTAAAGTGCATCTACTTGAAGAGTAAAGTATAAGAGGGGTCTACCGGGATATATTGAGTAAAAGATTAGAATGTACAGAAACAAAAGAAGATATAAATGAGCAGTGGCTAAATTTGGGTAAAAAAATGAAACTCAGAAAAAAGAAAGCATTGAAAATATGGTCAGATGAGATGAGAAACAAAAAACATACAAGCAAACATAAAATGTTTGGATGATATAGACTTAGGAGAACTGATAAAAGCCTTGAAGACTATTAAAAACCGAAAAGCAGGTATATAGAAATCGTAATCCTTTTGTAGGATTCAAGAATGCGATAAATAAACACACAAGCAGGTATGCCGCTGGCAGGATCATCTTCGGTCTTTGCATTGGGAGGCAACAAAATTTAGCAAAGAAATGTAAGCGTGAAACTGGCGCGAGGCTTAGAATAAGCTGCAGGCACGTCTTGTAAGGCGGTCTTTGAAGACATCGGGGTTACGTGGGCGTGTAGTTGTCGGGAAACATGTTTTGCGACAAACCAATAAAGTAAAAAGGGCTTAAATATGTTAAAGACCAACAAAATTGGACAGACGATGGATGGACACGATTATTATGGACCGAGGAGTATAAATTTCAATTACTTGGATCCAATAAGCGTCAGAATGTTCGACGACGTATTAGAGAAGCTCTTGCAGAACCACGTTTAGAAGTTATTGTCAAACATGGGTGTAGCAATATCCAGGTTTGGGGCTGAATTTCATTGCAAGGAGTTGGTGGCATTATTAAAGTGGGAGTACAGTTTATAGCGGAGAAATAACAAACAATATTGGTCAGATAATGAGTGGAGATAAGTATTATCAACCAACGAGTCTAAATTTCAATTATTTGGATCCAACTGGCGTCAGAATGTTTGACGACGTATTAGAAAAGCTCTTGCAGAACCATATTTAGAAGTTACCATCAAACATGGGTGTAGCAATATCCAGGTTTGGGGCCGAATTTCATTGCAAGGAGTTGGTGGCATTATTGAAGTAGGAGCAGAGCTTAAGCAGAGAAATAACAAACAATATTGGAACAACATACTATACCTTCTGGGCATCGTCTGATTGGTAATAATTTCTTCCTGCAGCAAGACATCGATCCCAAATACACTTCTCGAATGGTAACGAAGTATTTAAGTCAGCTACAAGAGTAGACACTATGATCTGACCACCATGAAGCCCGGTTTTAAATATGAAGAGATTGAAAGGGCACCAAGGACTTTAAATGAGTTTTGAAATATATTGCAACGAGAGTGGTATCGTATTCCGGATGATTCCATCAGAACACTGTAGTTCTGACAGTTCTGAAGATATTCATTACACTATTTATTGATGTAAATATTGTATTAGTTGTAAATATTTATCGGATAATATAATTAATAATTACATTACGGTAACATATTTTCTTTTAAATTTCCTTTGTATAAAATTGTATCTAGATGCCTATTTCTTTTGCACGGTAGTGTATACTGAAGATATACATATGCTTAGCATATGAAATGCACATATAAATTATAAATAAATAAATTGTAAAATAGGGAGTGAATTTTAATATTTTGAAGAAACCCCTATAATTGTACACGTTTTCAAACAAAAAGACGAAAATAGAAATTATTTAACATATGTATAACTACTTTAAATTTAAAGGTAAAAAAGTTACAAGCACTCAAATGCATAGAAATATTCATCATAGTCAGCTATGGTAAGGTATATGCATACTGTTACTTGTCATAATTCAACAGAGATTGACAGTCCGTCTATTAGTTATTCAGCGTTATAGATTCGAAAATAAATCTTTCTTTTTATACTGATTTATTTTCTCTCATTTCTTACGAGATGAGAAGGAAAATCAAATATTAACGGTAGAAAATTGTGTTACGACCATAATCTCGGTAGTTTTTTTTTTCCTTTTCCCCAGAAAAAAACAAAACGCATTCCTTGGAGACATTAAATTATTTAAGCTAATGGACTAATCAGGGTAAGAGAAACTTTATCTTTTTTCCTGTTGCTTTTCCTTCCTTTTTTATTTGGAGAGAAAAAGAAAATTTATTGAGGATGTTGTATACACACGCTTGCTGAGACTGGAATTTTTTATATGTGGTGTTTGTGTTGTGTCTAAGTTTGTATAACTTTCTTTATTTTTAGTTTTAATTTCTTGTTGTGTTTTAAATGTAATTTCTTTAATCTCCTTTTGGTAATTTTGTTAATTAAGGTTAAAGAACGCTCTATATCTCCATAAATTGAGATAGGCGATTTAGCCTTTTTGGTATATACGAGGGCAATTCGGAAAGTAAAGTACGATATTTTTTATAGAAGTTTTTATTAGATTTACTGTATTTTACAGAGAATTAGATACCCAAGCTACTTTTCCACGTAGTCGCCTACTTTCTTAGATTTTTGTTTCAATCCTGGCTCTAAGTCCGTCAGTGACCACTGAGGGCTAGGTCGTCCCGCCACTAAACATGTTACACCAATTCCGAACTAATCGTTCATCACATTAAATTTCGATGGTTCGGACTTTTTGCGCGTTTAAGGAGCGGACGATATTGCGCACCTCACACTTGGCGGGACACACATTTTAAAGTCGCACAGCTGAGCAGTAATCAACCGTATTGGATAGTAACTACCGTCAAACTGAAGCGGATAAGTACTAAGGTCAATGGTCGGTCTGTGGTGATGCTGGAGGGATGTGGTCACGTGTGAAAACAAAACATTTTTTACTTTCCGAATGGCCCTGGTACATTTACTACATACAATTTGTAAAATCTATTGTGTCCTTCATTTTACTATTGCCAATAAATTTTATTCTAACATAAGCTGGGGAAAATGATTCAAGTTTAAAAAGGTCTACTGTCAAAATACAGGTCTACCAATACTATTTTAAATTAATGTTTAATAATGAATTAATATTGGATTTCGCTAATATCACCATCAGAACGATTTAATTTCATATCTCAATTCTAAACGGTCCTGTACGGGGAAAGAAACCGATTGACAGAAACAAGAAATGCGGAATTTTTTATAGCCTAATACCTTTCCGATTGCATTTCGTAAATATTCAAGATGCAACTGTAGTGTTCTTTATTGGGCATTCAGATGTCTATCATTTTGAATTGCTAAATCCAGGCCGCCTTTGAACTTTTCGATGATAGGTGCTCTAGAAGATTAATCCATTTTTAATAGCGATTAGCTTTATCTTTTCAAGTGTGATTATGAAGATGGATTATACAGCTTGTATGTATATATTACAAAATCTGCTCTATTTGGGGGGAATTGAGTATTCTTGGGGATAAAATGTTATTGAAAGTATACATGAAAATCAAAGGAACTAATTGCTACCTGTTTGATGCAAGTCTGCACATCTTCAGGCCAAAACACTCCAGAAAAGGACGATAAAACTAAAACAGATGTATCCAATAAGACAGTTAGCTTCGCGGCAGCAAAGTACGTTTAAGAAACATAACATATAAATGAAACAAAACAGTAATGTAGTTAAAATGTGAAAATGACAAGTCCATAGGAACTTAAGAATAAAAAATCTTAAAGTATTCTGAGAATTATAAATTTCTGTGAAATAAAAATTTCGTTACGTCAAAACTATTAAATGACGATTGCAAGGACTAAAACATATGTTTTAGAAATTTTAGAGCCTGCGTAGAAAATAATTTGCATGTGTGATACAGTTTTTACTTTCAGTCGATAACACGGTTGACAATGAGAGCCTACGTGCTCTCGAAACGCTGCGTTCCGCATAATTAATAAATTTGTGTGAGTGGAGTTTACTGCTATACCTGTGAATTCAAAACTATTGCTTTAATACAAAGGAATTAAACATTTTTTTTGTAATAAATTTTTCAAAAAATGTTGTTTTCGAAAAAAACATGCTGTAATATATTTCGCTAAAATAGGGTTTGACAGGTAAAAGTTGTTAAGGTAAATAGTTAGTAGAAAAGCAAGGACACGTTAATATAATTAATATAGGACGAAACAGACTGTAATAGCACAACGATTGCAAGGACTGTATAGTTTTACAATTCACAGATATCGCAGTAAAATTCACCTCACACAAATTAATAATTTATAATAGTCAACCGAGTTATCGACTGTCAGTAACTTGATTGACAATGAGAGCCCACGTGTTCACGCAACGCAGCGTTCTGAATAAGTTATTCAGTTGTCTGGGGTGGAATTTACTGCGACGCCTATGGGATTATAATAAACTATCAAGCAAAACAAACGCAAGACGCAGTATACAAATATTTGATGTTTAGAAAGAAGTGTTGTGAACAATAAAACCACCAAAAATATAGTTCTCTATACAGGAACATATTTAAGAAAGCAAACATATTGTTTGAAAAGTGTCATAGTGTAAATTCAGCTTTTAATCTTCTTGTAACGTATGTTGAAACAATAAAAGCTACATGGGTTCATTAGAGCACTTCGATAAATGACGAACGTATTTTTATACTGAAAAAACTATCAGAAAAATTCTATATCTTCTACTTCAAAAATCTTTCAATACGAATACATTAACTCTATCAGTAAATAAACAACTTTTGAAAATCTTTTTGTATCCACTGGACCCAATATTAGACGTAGGGTTAAACATAAATAAAGCTGGCGTGACAGTTTACAGATCAAACGTATTTGTGAAAACTCATTAGGAATCTTGTAATTTTCGGTGCTAAATTTTTAAAATGTTGGCAGTATATGTTATGTGAATGATACAAGGATGGGGAAGTACTTGTATCATTCGACGTTTGTTCACTTTTCCCAAGCGTACCAATTCCAGAAACGCTGGAGTATTTGGTTGAATTTTTGAAATTAAATAACGCAGATGATGTGAAAACCGCGGAATATAAAAGGTTAACTAAATTATGCATGTCACAAAATTGTTTTCAAATAGGCGGAAAATGGTTCGAACAGGTGGAAGGCACGGCGATGGGTAATTCTTTATCTCCTTTTATTGCGAACCTTTTCATGAGCAAATTTGAAACAAACCTGAAAAAAGAAACCAAATATTTCCCAAGAATTTGGCTGATATTTTCGCTGTGTTTGATATCAACAAAGGAAACATACAAGATTTTCTAGCAGAACTGAACTCAAAATTTACCACGATCAAGTTTACTATTGAAGAAGAAGTGAACAATCGCCTTCCGTTTCTAGATACTCTAGTCATATGCAATAACAATAAATTAGAAATAGACATCTACAGAAAAGAAACTAATTCCAACAGATTCATCACGTTTGATTCGCACCATTGCGAACAACCAAAAATGTCCGCGATTAGTTTTCCGATCAATAGACTCGTCAGATTTTCGCTAAACAAGAGCAGGTATGACAAAGAACTAAAGTATATCAAAGATGTAGCGAGGTACAATGGTTTCTCTTCTATGGATGTCGACCGTATTTTAAGGAAGGTCCAATACAAACAACACATCAGAAATTCCACGACTTTGACATCAACAAACACCGGTAATAAGAAATTTATAACTCTTCCTTTTCACCCAACAGTAAAAGGGTTAAGTAAAATTTTCCGACAACTAAATATGAACGTGTCTTTTGTGTCAAAAAACAACTTCAAGAATCTCTTAGGGAATCCCAAAGATAAACCGGAGATGATAAAAAGGTCTGGAATATACCAAATCGCATGCAATGATTGTGAGAAAGTTTATATTGGACAAACAAAAAGGAGTATCGAAACGAGGTTCAAAGAACATATTATACACTATCGTTTCGACAAACCTGAACTATCAAGCGTAGCAGAGCATATGGTAAAATCCGGACATAAGATTGATTTAAAAAATCTGACACTACTTAAAAACGTGAACTCGTATAGAGAATTAGACGCGTACGAAACGATATGTATGAAAAAGAACGGAAACTTATTGAAGAGAGAACCACCCCCAATTGCACACTCGAGTTTGATGGATTTATTACCATAGGTCCTGTTAAAGATACGGTTCGCTTTCGGTCCATCCTTTCCCGTAAAAGGCATTGGACCACTGAGTAGATTGTAAATAGTCATATGTTTTAGAAATTTTAGAGCCTGCGTTGAAAATAATTTGCATGTGCGATACAGTTTTTACTTTCAGTCGGTAACACGGTTGACAATGGGAGCCCACGTGCTCTCGAAACGCTGCGTTCTGCATAATTAATTAATTTGTGTGAGTGGAGTTTACTGCTATACCTGTGAAATGACAGTAATGTTTTTGGAACTTTATTGCCTCTATATCGTTTTCGTCATATTAAAATATTTTTTTAAATAAATTCGTCTTTTCCCAAGGGAATTTATTGAGAATGTTTTTGAGATTATAGCGCGATTAAATCCACAGCCCGCTTAGAAATTAAACACTTATTGCTAAGGTACTCGTTCATATCTTTTTAGTGGATACAACGGATGCATTGTCTAATATTTAGAACCGAAGGATTACCGCCTTATCGACCGTACATCCATGAGGTGTAGGCTTAATATTTCATGAGGATTAGTCCTCAGATCTACGCCGATATTTTGATTCGATACACTAGACGCAGTTGGCTGCGGATTAGCGTCGATAAAGTACCAGATTTTCTTCTTTCGTATGCCGCGGAGTCAGCGTCCGTGTTATTACATGTTACTGTCGATATATTTTTGTTTTCGTTGACGTGCGAAAGGTCGACTTTTGTCGGCGATAAGCGATCTCGTAATCTTTACAAAAGCGTGTAAGATTTTCAGATGCATCGAGCGTCTAAGGCTCGTGCTAATATTCGTATGATAGATGAGGTACCAGATTGGTTGCGTATTATTGGGGATATACGTGGTATGCGGCGAGATTTGTTGAGTTATTTTATGTGAAATATATTTGATATTATTGGAAAGTCATAAATAACTCATATAAAATAGTTGAAATAATGGAACTTAATTCTTGTCGTATTTCTACATCTAAGTCGCCATTTTGGAAGCTTTACAGTGTCTTTAAAATGAAACTGATCTTATGTATTCCTCTGATGATGCTCATCACTCGTTGGCGTTAATGAACTTTGAATGTTTTGATTATTCTCTAGCCCATTAGCTGAAGCCGAGAAGCTAAATGGAGAAGAAGAAACACCAATTCTATCGGGTAACCAAATAAGTTTAAAAATGAATATGAATCCCTCTTTTGTCGGACACATACGATACACGTCTGTTGGCAGTTGTTTAATCCCTAATTTGAATAGACCAAAACGGCAACGAATACAACTTTAATACGAAGTTGTTAATATGATAAAGCACGCTCTGCGATACCGAAGATCGTTAACAGCGAGAATCCTAAAGAGGTTGTAGAGCCAAATTCCAGTACAACATGTCTAGAGCTTGTAGAAAGGTCTAATGTGAGTGATGAAACCGCTCGTTTGCACCTTCATCAGCTATGAAGGACGTAGAAGTCAAGCAAATGAATCCCACATGAATTGTCAAATGATAATAATTTAAGACTTCCTACCATATGTTCAGCAAACATTTCACTCAACGAGAATGAGCAGATGTTGTGCTGAAATGCCAAGCGTTCGCATCATTGGTTCACGTCTACTGATTCGATACCAAAAATGGCGAAGTTCATAAGTTGTTGAAATCCATCCAAGCTGTCTTGAATCTTTCTCTTAATGATTCGGTTTAAGTTGTTATATCCGATAGTGTCGTCCTTCTTTTTACGTCATTGTTTCATTAATTCTAAAATCTCGTTGGTCATTCAAAATTTCCTTTTTGTTGTATTAGCTTCTATTTAGTTCATCTTTAATAGCTTTAATTGTTGCGCTGAATTTACTCAGATGATCTTCGTATCTCAGGCCTGTCATCGTTTTAACTTCATTATTTAACTGGGTCTTTTATTTGATCCTCTATTAATCGACCTTTTAATTTCGTTGTTTTTTTCATCTTTGCTTTAAATATACCTTCACGAAGGTTGTGATCTGATTGTATATCAGCTCCTCGATAAGTTTTTACCGACTTACAGCTATTTCGATACCGTTTGTTCACAAGTATGTAGTCTATCTGATTTCCCTATATCCTTCTAGCTCGGAAGTGGAAAACATGTATTTGTTATTAAGAGTTTTTGTTCTTCGGCGAATTGGCTCTTTCATTCCTTTCCCCTAGCCCATATGGTCCTATAGTACGACCTACACGTCCTTTTCCGATTTTTGCATTAAAATCTCCCATAACAATCTGCAGTCTTTGTTTGGGTAATTCTTTCGGTATCTTTCCGTGGGGGTAACACATGGGCTGAAAAGTCCCGGGCCTAACACATAGATGACGCTAGTTTTATTGCAGTCACCTTTCTCTCAGTTAGTACTAACATTCAAAAGACAGCTGTTAAAATTTCATGATATTCTATTCATTAGTTTATGAGTTATTGTGCTAAGAGTCACGCTACTTTTGTTATTTTCAAAACAATGGATCAAAAACAATTTCGTGTTTTAATTTTACACTGCTTCTTGATGGGAAAAGATACCGTTCAAACGAAGCAATGGCTTGAAAAGTGTTATGGGGACTCCGCTCCATCAGAAACAACAAGAAAACGTTGGTTTCCTGACTTCAAACGTGGTCGTAGAGACACCGATGATGCAGAACGCAGTGGACGTCCAAATGAGGCGGTAACACCAGAAAACATGAAAAAATCCACAAAATCGTTTTGAATGATCGAAAAGTGAAGTTGCGTGAGTTAGCTGACATCGTAAAGGTATCAAAAGTAGTATGAGAAAGCTCTGTTCAAAGTGGGTGCCGCGTTTGCTCACTGTTGACCAAAAACAAGAACGTGTTGATGATTCTGAGCAGTATTTGGCCATGTTTAAACGTAACAAACCGCAATTTTTGCGTCGATATGTGACAATGGATGAAACATCGATCCATCATTTCACTCCGGAATCAAAACGATCGTCATCTGAGTGGACAGCAACTGGTGAACCTCGTCCAAAACGCCCGAAAGCACAACAATCGGCTGGAAAGGTTATGGCCTCGGTATTTTGGGATGTGCTTGGTGTAATATTCATCGACTATGTTGAGAAAGGAGATACCATCAACAGCGAATATTATATAGCGTTATTGGAGCGTTTGAAGGCCGAAATTGCAAAGAAACGACCGCATATGGTAAAGAAAAAAATTTTGTTACATCAAGACAACGCACTGTGTCACAAGTCAATCAAAACAATGGCAAAACTACATGAATTGAACTTCGAATTGCTCCCACATCCACCGTATTCGCCAGATTTGGTTCCCAGCGACTACTGGCTGTTCGCAGACCTCAAAAAAATGCTCGCCGGTAAGAAATTTCGCGCGAATGAAGAGGTTATCGCTGAAACTGAGGCCTATTTTGAGGCAAAAGATAAATAGTTCTACAAAAGTGGTATTGAAATATTAGAGCGGCGCTGGAATGATTGCGTTGCTCTTGATGGAGATCACGTTGATGAATAAAGCTAATTTTGAACCAAAAGAACCGTGTTTTCTTTGTTAGGCCGGGGACTTTTCAGCCCATGTGTTAGAACCCTTCTACTTCTTCTTCGCTATGTTGGGATGTTGGTGCATATACTTGAACTATGTTTACGTTGGCTGGTGCCGAATGTAGTTACAATAATATAATTCTTTCGGATATTGGTATAAAATTTGTAACATGTTTAGTAATTAGTATACTGAGTACTAAAAACACAAACAACAAACAGGGAATAAATTTTCGTTCGCTATACTTTCTGCTGTGTATTATGGTTTGGCAGTTCTATCATCATCAGGCTATCATACGAGGACTCCTTTTTTTTTGGTAACGAATTCTTAAATTTTGATGAAATCTTTCACCTTGTTCATCGCTTGCAGCACCTAAATTTCCGGGCGACCTATCGAGACGACTATGGTGAAAATGAAGCTTTATGCTCGTGTTACAAGCTAAGCATTTTAAGCGAAGTTAACATTTCCGCAACGTAAATTCAAATGCGCAAAGTAATGTACTTACAAATCAGAACGGAAACATTGTAACTTTCGCTTCACCCTCTATACAATATTTCATATTAACGATAATAATAAAATACCTTTATCGCGGATTCCGACAGTAAAACGCAGCCAGCAACTATTTGCATATTAATTAATACTTTCTAGTCGATAATTTGCGATTAGCAAGTCAAATCGACCGCTAAGTAGTACATATAATTCTTTTTCAGTTGGATATGAATGTGTTCGTCGACGTCGCACAATAAAATCGTAAATAACAATCAATTAATAGACCGAATGGGCGAGCCTAATAAGGAAAAACGTCAGCTAACGAGCTGCTGCGAATACATGTGTACGTAATCGAAAAAATCGAGAGCGGGTGGGCAAGCGTCCTTGGTGGTGACAACGTTACCGTAACCGTAACCTTCAAGCGTAGAAGGTTTTTTTGTTTCCACAGTTGCATAAGCTATCAAACGAAACAAGTGAGAAGCAAAACTAGAGATTGTCATCGTAGTTTTATCACGAAACAACGAATTAAAAAAACAATATTCAAAGATTTGAATCACCCGCGCTTTTTGTGTCGGAAAGTTGGCGCTTCTATAAGACAATACGATAATAATCAGTAGCGTCTATCCTATTGTTACTTTGATTCTCTGTATTTTCGTTTTCATCTCCTTGTTTATTATTTTACTTATTTATTACTAGAAAAGAAAACTAAATAGTCATAATACGTCTATAAAAAATTGTATGCTCAACGTTCGTTTTTAGGTTGGTTAACAGCACAAAAAAATTATTGTTGAGGCATATTTTCGTTTAAAAAATCATGCGGGAATATAAGATTATTCCTATCACAATTGCCACCAACAATTTCAAGCAGAATTACCCAGTTTACGTATGATTGTTTTGTATAACATATTCGTCGTATAATAGACAGATTTCGTAAAACAAGACGTGTTGTGGAAGGGAAATTTACAGGTCGTCTTGTTCTTACTGAAGAAGTTGTTGCGGATATTAATCATAGATTGAATGAGTCCAAAAGAAGCTTTACGTAGCTTACCAATCCAAACAAACTTATCGTTTGGCACCTGAAAAGCTTGCGGGAAAATTCGTCATTTACATCCCTATAAAATAACTATGACTTACGAATTGATACCTTTGGATTTTTCCCGTGGTACCTAGTACTGTGAATGGTTCAACGAATCATTGAATAATTACGATATAATAATAATAATAGCAATTTATTTCCAACAATAAATTTAGAATCCCCCACAATATAAGTTTTAAAGCTATTTCGGGAGAAGGAGCTTCGGTTAGTGCTGAAGATGTTTCATCGTTTTTAAAAAAATGTCCTTTTTTGATTAAGGGATATTCACCGAGAGACATCTATAATGCCGATGAGACAGGCCTGTATTTTAGCCTGCTTGTAACTTGGAATTACAATAAGAAAGCTTGGATGACAGGACAAATTATGATGATAATTAGATTGGAAAATGGCTAAAGAAAAAAGAAACATTTTGTTATTTTTAGACAATACAGGATCTGATCCGAAAGACGTTCGCTTAAATAATATAAAAATATTATTTTTACCCCCCAATTGTAGATCAGCTTGTCAACCACTTGACCAGGGGATTATAAAGAATTTTAAAATTTATTACCGAAGTCTAATACTCAAACATCTGCTAGTAAACATTGAAACTGCTGGTACAGCTTTTGAGTTAATAAAGAAAATTACACCACTGGATGCAGTTTATTTGGCAAAAACCGCTTAGGACCAAGTAACCAAAGTTCAAAATCGCTTCCGCATAGCAGGATTTAATCGTGTAAATATGCAAAGTCAAGACCAGTTAACTGAGGCTGATACATCTGACCTAGAAGATGATTTGCCTCTTAGTGTACTTTCAGATATCCTCAAAAATAAGAATCTATTGAAATTGGCGGATAATGGAAACCTTAATGATTTCTTGAACGTAGATGAAGATTTGTATGTTGATGATCCAGATTCAGAACAAGAAATTGCAAATCCAGTTGAAATACAAGAACTTTCGGAAGATTCTGATGTCGTTGAGGTTCCAGTGCTAACAGAAGCTATCCCAAATTATGGAAAAGCTATTAGCCAGACCAAGCAGCTCAAAGGTATTGTCGAAAATCACGGAGATACAGGGTCTTTGGAGCTTCTTTCTAAATTAGAAATACGATTTCAAGACACCATTTTAATGAAAAAGAGAAGACAAACAACAATATATGAATTTTGGCGTCCTTAAAGTGACTATGCATTTCATTGTTTTGTATTACATACTACACCTATGTATCTATGTACATATATTATACTTTGTATGTATATATCTAAAGAAAATAAACTTTTTTTCTTAAGTTTTAAGTTTCGTATTTATTTTAAAAACATTTATACATATATATAGGATTTAAATGTCACCTTTGTTTCTTTAATATATTTATTTTTCGTTAAAGCACGATTTTTGTTATATCTACTACATATTTCTTTTATGCGGACACCCCTCCTGAACGGACATCTTCAGTTGGTCCCGTTGGTGTCCGTTCAAAGGAGATTTCACTATATTTAATATCTCAAAAATACTAAATATTACTATTACTCTATAGTATAAAAGTATATACAAACAGGATTATTAAAGTAATACTAAAATTATTATATAATATTAATTATCTAATTCTGACGTAAAAGAATCCTTCGACCGCCTAAGTGCCACCTCAATTTCTTCTAGTGTAATCGACGTAAATGTTATCGTCGAATTTGTCATATTTTGGACTTACTCTCTACAGTTATACACAAAATATTTCCCATATTCGTTCAACTCGATTTGAACCAGGACCTAAGGGATTTATCCAAACTTAGATTGGATATAAAACGAAAGTGGTTACAGTTTGAAATCGACCAAGGTTACCAGAAACTTCCAGCATTAACACCCAGAAAATGAGCAAACAATTAGGTCATTTCGAATGGGAAGAATATACTTTGGTGACAGATTTAGTTGAGACAGCCATGAGGATTGAACAGTGCTAATTCCTATTTCATAATGATCTCCAAGGAAACCCCTAAACATTTTTCAACGTACATCCATTAACCAAAAACCCGTCCGTTCAAACGCAAACATTTCAATTACTAATGGACCAGAATTCAAAACAACATCGCGACAATCCTCGCCCCCCTTTTCAATCAACGTTATTAACGTAAGCAACAATTACACCCCGGACTTTATACGCGCTTTAGACTTTATACCTACCTAACGCAATAACAAGCAGCCCTTTTGCTCGTACGGACCCTTGCGTGAGGCCCGAAATCTCCTGTCCGCATCTACGATCACGCATACCGCCCTTCTTCCGGCGTAATCCTCGAATATCTGTTGCTTTCGGGCCCTTTTCGCGGACGCTCTGTAATTTCCGAGCGTCCGCCATGACACGTGTTCGGCTAAATACTATCGTATTGACGTACGGGATTTCCGATGAGAGACGATTTGTCCGTTTCGTTACAAAAGGATAATACTGCAACACGTCCTGAATGGAGTAGGTACAGTGGTCTTAGTACGCCGATGGCGGTCGTCATCGGGGCCTATTGTTTGTTATCTTTATCTAACTGGAAAGTCGTTGACATGATGTCGCGTTTTGCTTTTGTAAGAGTGAAGGAGGTAGGTAATGGGAATGTGCGCGCGTATGTAATTACGGGAGTGAATTTGGTTTAATAGGCGTATGGAAGATTATGTCGATGAGAGATTAGTTAATGTCAAGTGAGGAGTGAATGCTAAAAGCTTTGGTTATTAAAATATGCTGGAAGAAGAAAGTTTTGCTTGGTTTTAATAAGACGCCAAAACTTCTCGCTCGTAATTATAAAAATTCCAAGACAGCAGGATTCGAAGTTAATTGATGAGGATTAGCAAGGGAGAATATTCTCAAGGTACTTGGAAATTGAAGAAGACCAATTGAAAACTGAATTTTTGAGATATTAAAGCATTACCAGCATTCTGTTAAATCTATATCATCCAAATCTCTTACATCTATTTCTTGTATTGTTGCCTCCTCATTATTCTCCTTCTACCAGAGCTGTTCATAATGTTTTACCCACTTATCCTCGTCTATACTGTTTATGTGTATTTTGTCATTTTTCTGATGGTTTAATGATTTCATTACTTTAGTATATGTTTTACTGTTCTTGAAATACATTCGTCCAACATCCTTCCTCTAGAACGCGGAAGAATAAATGTGAGACGTTTACTGCAGAATAATTCAAGCCTGAATTCGTCCGTCCATAACACATTTTCCCAATCATTTACACTTAGGTTTGCGTCAGTTTTTGCCCAATTTAGTCTTTTCCGAGAGTGTACAGAACTTAGCCGGGGTTTCCTTACTGCTAGAGGTTCCTCTGGCAGGTTTTATTGGTCTCCGTTCTACTCCCGACGATTGAGGCCCTCCACTTCGCTTTCTACTATGACATCGGTCTGTTTCTTTCTTTTAATTGCCCTACGCATGTAAGCGATTTCTCTATTTGAAACATTTGTTTCGTGCAAAACGGATATTTTGGCACGCATTTCAATATCGAATT
Source organism: Trypoxylus dichotomus (assembly GCA_023509865.1). Classification (NCBI taxonomy): domain Eukaryota; kingdom Metazoa; phylum Arthropoda; class Insecta; order Coleoptera; family Scarabaeidae; genus Trypoxylus; species Trypoxylus dichotomus. The sequence continues at coordinate 72,888,022 of CM042076.1, read as the reverse complement.
CCCTTCTTTTTGGCATATCCTCGAGTAATTAAACTAACAATATGAAAGAGAGTCTTCTTAATGCTATTACACACGTCTCCAGTATCCGGGCAATACGAGGGGAGGTCCAGAAGTTCGTGGAATGAAAGGGTTTTGAATAAAATAAAACAATAAATCTATTTTTCCTTTTCAATATAATCACCCTTAAGCACAATATATTTATTAGATCTATGAATTCATTTTTCTAAACCATCATAAAAATATTTTCTATCTTTCGCCTTAAAATGGGCCAAAGTTGCCTCCTTTACCTCATTGTCGTCGAAAAACTTTCTTCCGCGTAAGTCTTTTTTTAAATTGGGGAACAAATAAAAATCACTAGGTGCCAGGTCTAGACTGTCGGGTGGGTGGACTATTGATTGAAAGCCGTGCTTGTGCAGAGCAGCCATTGCAACTTTGCTCTTGTGAACCGGCGTTGGTCAATTTTCCTCGACGTTTTTCCTTGATGGTCTCCTTTAATTTTTCTGATATCGCTGCGTAATATTCTCCGGTTATGCTCCTACCTTTTTCTTTGTAATCAATCAATAATATCCCCTCACAATCCCAAAAATCAGTAGCTATCAACTCTCCAGCCGATTCTGACACTTTGAATTTCTTTGGCGGTGGTGTCCCCTTTTTATGCCATTTCATGGACTCTTGTTTGAACTCAGGCTCAAAGTGATGTTGTTGTTGTCATGTTTCATCTCCGATAACCATCCGCTCCAAAATCTATGAAGGTTTGTCTCCACACAGCTCCAAAAATTGTTTGGACGCACAGACGCGCTGCTGTTTCTGCAGCGGCGTGAGCATTCTTGGCACCCATCTTGCACTGACTTTTGTCATACCCAGGTGGTCATATAGGATACGCAAAATGGTGGTATCTGATACTCCAACTAATGCAGATAATTGTTTTTTCTTCAAACCGACATCTTGCAGTAGAAATTTTTGCACTTTTTCGACGATGTCTGATGTGGTGGCCTCAACTGGCCGTCCTGAGCGGGGGTCGTCTTGAGTCGACTCCCGACCATGTTTAAAAAGACCATGCCATTTATAAATCATTGATTTACTAGGGCACTGTTCCCCATAAACGGTTTCCATTTCATTCAATATGGTTTGAGCGTTCTTTCCTTGCTTTGTAAGGAACTTTATCACAGCACGGTGTTCAATTTCCTCCATAGTTTCAGTTTTTGCAGTTTTTCAGTTGACACCTAGCGAGCGCTGTTATCCCCACTCCATCCCCTCCATTCCACGAACTTCTGGACCTCCCCTCGTATATTGGATGCATACTGAATGTACAGTTTATTATCGGGTGTATGAATCACTGCCCCACCCAAATTCTATTTCAAAATAGGAATACATCGTTTTCGCGCTTAAATGGACTTTGCAAATAAGTCTTGAATATGTACTATCAACTATTGATTGTAAATACTAATAGTTCTAAATGTAACACAATATATTAGGTGCAATCAAACTTGTGAACGGTAGTGTATTCACGTATTCATTAGTACTAATTAAAATTTGTATTACTTTCCCTTTCAATATCTTAAAGCAGCACGTGTTCTTTAATTCTGCAACACTCTGTATAAATAGGAAGAGCTCAGAACACATCCAAACATCCCTAGTTGTAATAATATATTCATTCGTTTGAAAAATATATAATTTGCGTTTTTAACGTTAGATCCGCAAAAGGAGTTATCATACCCCAGCAGTTCTCAAAATGCTGATTCTATAAATATATATTTTTTTCTTAAAATGATTTATGTTTGGCAGATAGCGTCGTTCGCTTAGAATTATGAAGCAAAGCACTTTATATAAACGTGCTGTCTGACTCTTACGTAGGGATTAAACGGCTAGAGAGCGTTAATTCGACAAAATAACAGCAGTTTACGTAATTCCGATCGCAAACAATCGACAATCGCCCTAGCCCTGGGTGATGTCAACATCCGGGGCCTCCCGCACGATCATGGCCGGTCGCCCTAATATGCATCGATAGCTCTCGACAATAGCGTTTATAAATCGCAATGACAAACGTAGAAATGCAGCAAAAAAAAAGGAGGCACTGGAAGGTATGTACGAAAGATGATAATTGGGGAAGTACGACAATTCGTTTAAATGCTTTCATTATTAGATATACATATATAAATATGTATAGTTTAATAATTTGTTATTCTTTATCGGGGTATTTAAAGTAAAGATGGGAAAGTCAAAAAAGAAAAGATCAAGTAATTAAATTATGAAATTAAGTCGACGATTTGAAGGCTTGAGATATGAAGATTAACTGAGTAAATTCAGCACAATAATTAAAACTATTAAAGATGACCTATTACAACCTACAAAACAGATATCTTGGATGAACAACGAGATTTTAGGATGAATAGAAGAAAGACGTAAAAAGAAGGATGACACCATCGAATATAACAACTTAAATCGACTCATCAAGATAAAGATCAAAGAAGCTAAGGAAGTTGATACTCAAGAAAATTGCACTGAAATCGTGACATTACAAGCAAAACACGACAATTTCAACGTACATTGAAAAGTTAAAGAAATTACTGGGACATACAGACGTAGGCACTTAACCAGACTAAGCAACGACGAAGGAAATACGATAATTAGTACAGCTGAATTGAAGGATGCATGGAAAACATATAGTGAACATCTGTTTTACGACACAAGGTCTGAACCACCTGAAGTAGTAGAAGCAATAAAATCTATGAAAGAAGGGAAATCGCCAGGACCCGATGAGTTCTTAAAACTTTTGGATGACATCCGTATTCAATAGAGTACATATAAATCGGAAAGATTCCGCATACGCTTAGATCAAAATATAGAACAATAAGTTTGATGGCTCACATTCTAAAACTCTGCCAGTACCACCAATTTTTCAAAAAACATCTCTGATTCAGAAATGCAGTGAATGCAAGAGAGGCCATATGCAGCATACAAGTATTATTTCAACGGTGGGGTGTACGCAAGTTTTATTGTCTATCAAAAAGCATTTGATAGAGTAAAATACCAAAAAAATGGTAGACATTTTAAAAAACGTGGATCTAGATGTAAAAGATATCAGGATAATAGTTGAGCTATACTGGAATCAGTTTGCTTTATCTAAAACTTCTTTTCCATATTATTATAAATATGCTCATCATATAAATATTGCGTTTAAATACAACACTCCGTAGATTCCGCAGTACCGTGAAGGAACTTCTGATATCAAGTAACAGCTACGTTTAAATATTACTTTTAACTCTTACCATTCGAGAATTATGTGAAAAAAACGAAAATTTAATCAATTTTTAAGGGGAAAAAGTGCATATCTGAACGTGTCCATATCCTTACTAAGTTTCATGCAATTCTGAACTCGATACCTGGAGGGCTTTCCTTGTTAGTGATATCACAATTTGTGTTGCAAAACATGAAGACAAAAACTATATCTTCACATTCGGTACACATTTCTCTCTTTAAAGGAAATTAAAGGAAAGACACACAGAATAACAGATGTTTATTATATGTTTTCGTAGTACGGTAAATGGTAAAACATTTTACATCGCACCATAATCTAAAAAAGGATTATAAATCTTCTTAACAAACCAATGCATTTCCAATAAAAACCATCGATTAGTAATTTATGACCCAAACTATTTTGCTTTTCAATGTGCGCCATTTAAATCGAACCTCTTTATTCGACTATATAATTTAAGTCTGTGGTAACGTGTTTAAACGTATCATATTGGCGTTATGAATGGATTATAAGCTCGCATTTATATCGGAATATGCAAAAAACCTATGCAGATACGTAGATTGACAACAGATGGTGTGTTTTTCTATTCCATTTGCACCATTAGCGTATCCCTATCGCTTTCAAGCTTACCATATTATATCGAGGATTCGAATAGAGTTAGCCTGACTTTCTATACGCTTCGGTAAAGCGTTTATCGAGCAAGTTAGAGGGTGGTAGTGACTCCAGTTACGTACTTATATGTGTGTATGCATATATGTATACGTGGAAGAGTTCTTGTACCAGTTGTTAGGATTTTACGACTATGAATAAGTTTTATTGACTACGAGAGGGTCGTGTTGAGCATTATCGAATGCTGGAGGAGATTGATTGGTGATATTAATTCACTAAAACATTTTTATCACTTTATGTCTCTCATAATACGAGGGCGATTTGACGGTAGAGTGACTTTGCAATGAAACGGTGTTCTTTTGTTTATATTGTTGATATATATTTTGTTCTATTAGAGTTGTTAAAATTGTGGTTAAGGGCGAAACAACTGATCAGAAAAAGGATTCTGTGGTGAATGTGTTGGTACGTTCAATGGAAGAGTTTGAACCGTTACTTACTTGCTTTCAAAAGAGTTGGAAAATGTACTAGCGATAAAATTTGATTTGTGTGATGTCGAACGTACGAAGTAGTGTCAGAATAATTTAAAAATTCTAATTTAAAAACGTGAACTCGTATAGAGAATTAGACGCGTACGAAACGATATGTATGAAAAAGAACGGAAACTTATTGAACAGAGAACCACCCCCAATTGCACACTCGAGTTTGATGGATTTATTACCATAGGCCCTGTTAAAGATACGGATCGCTTTCGGTCCATCCTTTTCCGAAAAAGGCATTAGACCGCCGAGTAGATTGTAAATAGTCATATGTTTTAGAAATTTTAGAGCCTGCGTAGAAAATAATTTGCATGTGTGATACAGTTTTTACTTTCAGTCGGTAACACGGTTGACAATGAGAGCCCGCGTGCTCTCGAAACGCTGCGCTTAGAACTGGAGTATCTATTGGTGTTGCATTCACAATATCAGACGAAAGAATACTACCACCAATTGACTGGTTAACTAAGTTAAATTCTGCCACTTCTATAAACCATAAATGAAGAGTCAAAACGTCACGCAACTCATCTTCGAACATAAAGCACGAACATTTTGGTCACGAATAACTAACGTAATAGAGCTGTTGGTAGTAGTTAATTTAAAGAATTTCTTTGTTTGGCAACTTCAACCTTTTTTACAATTACGCAAAGCATAATCCCAAGCTTTTTCCATTATATCCTTTCCCTTTATGCAGGAAATAAATAATACGTCAATCTATTATCTAGAAGGAAACTCGACTCACAACACAACCTAACATCCGATAAACCCTCCTAGACCTTTTCATTTAAAAGTATCATGCATTGAAAAGAAGATATGGCGACGTCGAAGGCGTTGAACAATTACCATATTACACGCCGGCCACCGTTCCGGATCGATCCAAAAGCCATCATCTAATAACGTATTTTCAGCGCTTAAGTAATTACTTCGTCCACCCGGCGTATTGGGACTTTAATAGCGGGAGGAGGGGAGATTCTTTTTTTTGAGGTTATGTAATAATTCTAAGTAGAACATCACGCATGCAAGATCGCGTTCGTAACACTAACGACCTGATTGCTACTGATCAATACCAGCTTTGTTCTTCGTGTTACACAGTAAAATGTTACTATACCACTAAGTTTTAAAGGAGCGCGACTTCAATGCTGCCACTGTCTCCTCGAAAAATTTGGATCGCAATTTCCCTGAAAATATTCATGATTTTAAAAAGCCGTTTTTGATCAATACAACTTGAAAGATGTTTTTCAAAAAGAATATGAAACTGATGTTTTGGGAAATCCACAACCAGATGAAGAAAGTGACAATTCTCACTTTAAATCTTGATGTGGAAAAACTGGATCCAAATTCAGAAATGAACTTTTTATAACTCTTTCCCTGTAGGCAGTAAAGCAAAGCGAAACAATGGCTCCAGCCAGATCACAATTGCTCAAGCTGCAGAAGTGACTATTTCTCCTCATCAACACATGAGCTGAAAAGTCCCGGGCCTAACAAAGAAAACACGGTTTTTTCGGTTCAAAATTAGCTTTATTCATCAACGTAATCTCCATCAAGAGCAACGCAATCATTCCAGCGCCGCTCTAACATTTCAATACCACTTTTGTAGAACGATTTATCTTTTGCTTCAAAAGCCGTTTTTGATCAATACAACTTGAAAGATGTTTTTCAAGAAAAATATGAAATCGAAGCATTGGGAAATCCACATCCAGATGAAAAAAGTGACAATTCTCACTTTAAATCTTGATGTGGAAAAACTGGATCCAAATTCAGAAATGAACCTTTTATAACTCTTTCCCTGTAAGCAGTAAAGCAAAGCGAAACAATGGTTCCAGCCAGATCACAATTGCTCAAGCTGCAGAAGTGACTATTTCTCCTCATTAACACATGAGCTGAAAAGTCCCGGGCCTAACAAAGAAAACACGGTTTTTTTGGTTCAAAATTAGCTTTATTCATCAACGTAATCTCCATCAAGAGCAACGCAATCATTCCAGCGCCGCTCTAACATTTCAATACCACTTTTGTAGAACGATTTATCTTTTGCTTCAATCGGCTGGAAAGGTTATGGCCTCGGTATTTTGGGATGTGCGTGGTGTAATATTCATCGATTATCTTGAGAAAGGAAATACCATCAACAGTGAATATTATATAGCGTTATTGGAGCGTTTGAAGGCCGAAATTGCAAAGAAACGACCGCATATGGCAAAGAAAAAAATGTTGTTTCATCAAGACAACGCACCGTGTCACAAGTCAATCAAAACAATGGCAAAACTACATGAATTGAACTTCGAATTGCTCCCACATCCACCGTATTCGCCAGATTTGGCTCCCAGCGACTACTGGCTGTTCGCAGACCTCAAGAAAATGCTCGCCGGTAAGAAATTTCGCACGAATGAAGAGGTTATCGCTGAAACTGAGGCCTCTTTTGAGGCAAAAGATAAATCGTTCTACGAAAGTGGTATTGAATTGTTAGAGCGGCGCTGGAATGATTGCGTTGCTCTTGATGGAGATTACGTTGATGAATAAAGCTAATTTTGAACCAAAAAAACAGTGTTTTCTTTGTTAGGCCCGGGACTTTTCAGCCCATGTGTTACATATGTTTATTCGTTATCAACACTTCTTACATAACATACGTATCGTCCACGTGCTACCAAATCCAACGATTGGTTACGAAAGTCTTTCTAAATTCAAAATATCATTCACAGGATTAAATTTGTAATTTTTGTATCATCATGGATGTTCGCACATGCTCCCGCAAAATAGAAACATTATTGATCTTCATACGATATTCTGTCGAAGTCAGGCTTGTCTCAAATGACCGAGAAAGTGACGCGAAGGTTTATATTTCTTATCAGTTGTCGGTTATCAAGTTTCAAAACAAGATGTCAGACACAGCTAAAGCCTAACTATCTAATTTAAAAATTTGATTGAATTGCCCACGATGATTTAAGAAATGTGGTGCTCTAGTTCACCTTATTCCAATTCTTCAACTTAATTTGAAAGTTACTACAGCCTCAATAATATGTAGGTATATATAGCATGTCTTATGTGGTTATTATACGAGGGTAAGCCGAAAAGTTCGGTAACTAAAGCATAACAAATAGCAAAATTTCAATTAAATGTGTTTCATTTTTCAACATAATCTTCTTCAGGATCAATGCATTTACTTAGTCGATGCTCAAGTTTCTTTATGGTTTATGCTCTTTATGTTTACTTTTCGGTGTGTAGTAGTGGATCTACGTTTCGTCGCAAGTCACAAATTGGCGTAAAAAATCTGTTGGATTCTGCCGAAACCGCTCCTAAATAGCTATAGAACATTCCACGCGTTTGAGTTTTTGCTGTGGTGTGAGCAAACGCGGCATCCATCTTGCACACCGCTTAGACACGTGTAATGTAACATTTAAAATGTGCGCCACCCATTCTCTGGAGATGCCTGTAGCCTACCAATATCTTTCAGTGTTGATTAGCGATCGGCTTCCACAAATTTCAAAACTTTTTGCACACTTTCCGCAGAAGCGGCTGTTTTTGAGCGTCCAGAACGGGGATCGCCGTTCATGCTCGTACGACCTTTTTTTAAATTCATTCACCCATTTGCAAACAGTCTTAAAAGAAGGAGAGACCTCGCCTAACACATTTACCATATCAGTATGAATTTCTTTGGGCGAAAAATACTTTTTCCACAGATGTTCAGTCATTGCGCGAATTTCAGCGTAGTCCATTTTTTAAAAAGCGCAAAAACTGCTCTGCGTTAAACGACTGTGCACAATAAACTATTTGACAGAGTGACAGGAAGTTTAGCGTGTATGTCATTGAAGCATCAAGCTATACAATGACGTAAGAGATTGCTTTTACGTAGCGCCATCTCGTAGTTAGTTACTGAACTTTTCAGCTTACCCTCGTATCTTAAAGTACAAGTCATTTTGTTGGTCCTAATGACTATATATATCATAGTCAATGCTGAAATACTTCACATAGACTACGATATGGTTACTCAAACTTTATAGAAACTGGTGAATCTTAAAGCAGCAAACTTTCCAATAACATTCTAAAATTATGGAGCAAAATTTGCCAGTCAATTAGAGCATAATAAGCTAATGGTGCCCTGCAGATAGATTCCTAAACAAATCATATTTTAAAGTCAATTAAAGCGCTCGTGCAATTCGATATTCGTATGTTTCCCTTTCGCATTAACATATGAATCGAATCACGTTAATCCTCATCGCCTATGCCGCCGCAAATGTTTCCAATAAATCGAATCCACTTGTGCTCATCAACACCCTTTAACGCTACAGAAAGAGAGAGAGAGAGATGACCATCGTCATTGACCGCAACTTCTGTACGACGTTCCTTATGGTGCGTTTAGGAACCCCTCGAGAATCCATTTATCCGACGTCGCGTCGAATATAATTGATTACAGTCCGGAAAAGCTGAAAAAGGAGGGCCGCAATGCCTAAATCTATTACATTAGAGCGATGGCTGGTGCATTAGAGCGACCCACAAGTCATACTCGTATCGATGCTAATTTGGGAAAGTACGGTTTTGCGATAACTTTCCCTGACTTGAATTCAGCGCCGTGTATACAGTCCCTGTTCAGTTTAAACATCTCTTATACAGTACAGAACGATTCATGAGGGGGATAATAATAGGCAAGAAGTCATGAGGTGGCATTTTCTCAATTTCTTAGGAAAATATTTAGGGAACATATTTCGATAGGTATTGCAAACCCTATTCATGAATGTTATACTTGCACTTGTAAACTATAGCTTTGGAAACACACAAAAGCTTGTGGATGACAGGGACCGTATTCTCTATCAGTAGAAGCCTTCAATTTTTAACACTATTAGCGCGAAGTCTTTCGAACAAGTAGTGAAATGTTAAATACTGTTATTTTTTATAGTATGGCATATTCTCTGTCTGATCATAACTGTTGAGAAATGCTTCTCATTTACAGGATATTGAATACGTGTACTTATGGCATCCATTGGTCTACTTCGGTTTTCTCTTGGATTCCCTGCAAATCAGTAAAGATGCTATAAAAAGACCAGATGAAGGATTATATTTCTGTTGCAAGAAATTTCTAAGTATTTTACTCCACATCACCAAAATTTTTATCAAAACTTCGTTTATTTGAGCATTAGTACATCTTATTTAGCAACATTTCGTATTTAAATTTACCAGTACCTGATAGACGGGCACAACACATTTTTTTATTCGACCTCAAACATTTTCGATTGAGCATTTTTCACTGCTCTTGAACCATATTTAATGAAGAATCACAAATATACATACTGTTAGTCTATTGCGGGATAGAGCTGGCGGCTCTGCGGTACTGTCTGACCCTCCGATCTAAGAGTCGCGGAATACGTTGCAGCTTTCGTTTCAGGTATCTCCTCCTGCAGCGGAGGAAAGATGGAAAGGACAAACCCAGATAGGCGATTTGCTAAGTATTTTTGTATGCGAGAGAATGAATGCTGACAAGGATATATTTGCACACATGCTGTGATAACGAGTGAATGATAATGGGTATGATTCTATAGAGCATTGTAACTATAGATCTCTCATTGTTTCAGGTAGCTCGAAACGGCAACTAGAGGCGAGACGACCGTTATTCACGATCCTGAAGGAAAGAGACGACCACCTGGACGATCACGAATGGACGCCTAGGACCTTCGGACCTTCTCAATACTAAGAGACCACCAGAAAGACGAACCAACCCTTAAGAAGCAGCCGTTTTTTATATTTTTTTTGCATCATACTTGCGATTAAAATTATATAAAATTATTTTATTCGGATCTGCTTTTGTAGGGTTGGGAGATATAACGTAAATATCTAAGCTAAGTAGGGCGCGGGCTAGGCCCGCATTATTTTTATTTTTTAGGTTAAGATTAACATAGATTTAGTTAGCTAGATTTGCATTCAATGTGTTTTGTTAAGTCGCGGATATCCGGTATTGTGCCTCTGGCGGAGCACCGGAGCTACGGCAATTATTGTCATTTATTCAAGTATATCAAACAAAGATTGTTAATACACTAGGGTGACAAAATAAAATAGACACCAGGTAAAGCGGTATAAATAAGTAAACAGCTAAATTCTAAGAACGAATTAAGAACTTTCTCTTATCATTAGGGTAGGGGTAGATGTATCGGAAGGAATTCGTCATAGTTCAGTATCGTTACAAATATGCCTCGCTTACAAGATTCGCGTAATATTAGCGACTTCACCCGGGGTCGCATCGTTGGCCAGAGTGAACGCGGCGCTTCGCAACGTGAAATAAGTAATTTTTCAAATATTCCGTTGTCCACAGTTAACCGTGTGATTACACAATTTAAACGCAAGGAAAGAACAACAGTGAAGCCGAGACCAGGTCGTGCCGGACCTTCTGAAAGAAGTAAAAGGGTGCTTCTGCGCGAAGTGTTAAGAGAACCGCGAAAAAGTACAGCTGAGCTTGCGGCAACTTCGCAGAAAAGTCAGAGCACCGTTCCGTGATACCCCCACAGTGTGGGGATGTATAAAAGGGTGACAAAGAAAAAACCTCTCCTTACGGCGTTTCAAAAACGGCGCCAAATGCTCGAAGAGTTTTGTCGGTCTGTCATTTTTTCACACGAAAGCAGATGGCAGTATTAGTGATGGTAGTCGTACGTGGGTATGAAGACGTTCGTCACAGCAATTGGACGACAAATTTTTGCATCACACGGTGAAATACGGCGGTGTGAACATCATGGTGTGGGGCGCGATATGGTATGGCGGAAGATCGCAATTAGTAATCTGCGACGGAAATATAAATGCGGCAAAATATATCCAAATATTAACAGAAGGACTACTACCGATATTCGACAACGACATTTTATCTAAAGAAGACGCCACTTTTATGGAGGATGGAGCACCCTGCCACAAAGCAAGAACAACCACATGGAAAGAGGAACGGGGGATTCGGATTTTACCATGGCCAGGCCAATCACCAGACATGAATCCGATAGAGAATGTTTGGCACATAATCCAGACAAATATGGCGAAACGACCCCAAAAACCCAGCAATAAGGAAGAACTCGTGGCAGCTGTTACAGAAGAGTGGTTAAATATTCCAGAAGACACCATTAATCATCTAATAGATTCCATGCCACGACGACTCGCAGCACTTCACGCAAGTAAAGGTCGATCGACAAAATATTAGTCTAATTGAAAAATGTTAAAATATTTTATGTGTATAACGAGAATAGAATCTTTTTTTTAATTAGTAGGTGTCTATATTATTCTGTCACCATAGTGTATATGGTTTTAGTACCAACTCCATATCGTGCTTCGCTTCATAGCTTGATACAACAGCGTAAGATAGTATTGGTCCTATATTATATACTATTTATACATCTGATATTAACCAAAAACTTGACTTTCTTGATAAGATCTGATAGAATAAGAAATGGGGATATAGGAACATAATTATAAATGAGAGAATAGAAGGAAAACAAAAAGAGGTGGAAGGAACACGTAAAACGGATGCAAGGGACGAGGTTGCCAGCCAAGGCGAGATTTTGTAAATGTTTTGCATACCAAATAAAAGGTGGGTATCGTAGCAGACAAAGTGCCTAAAATCTGAAGTGAAGAAGAAGAAGAGGAAGACCGGGGTTTGAGTCCTGATGTACACCTGTATATGCGATAAAGGATTGAGTCGGATATCCGTAGTAGTGGATATAGCATTAATGATTGCTAAGATATGACTGGATTAGAGAAATATTAACACTCAACTACAGATATTTTGCTGAAGGTAGTGCGAACATTTGAATTCTATTGTAATGACGATGAAACTGCCGCTGTCTCTAAACGCCTCTCGATTTAATAATTGTGATATTATCCACACTCCCTATACATCAAGCTTGTGTTTTCTAAGTTCTCAAAATTACAATACTTTTGTTATTTTTTCTCTTTGAGGAACAGTAGAAGGTTTATCGTTATCGAAAATAGATAGTAGTTACAATAATCTATCTAATCACAGGTTAACGCTTTCGAAGACAAAAAATCGCGATGAATTTCAAAATAAATACATGCTAATCGACGAGAGAAAAATCCGCATTTCTATCTACGAGATACATCTATTGTTGTTATTGTATAATTGAGTTATCTGACGGGACAACCTTTGTGGCAATTGAAAGTCCATTAATTTAATTAAATTTAGTAGTAGTCGATATCAGCAATTGATTATGAATTAGAGCTACAGGTATGCGTAATATGTACGTATACATGTGGGTTATAAATACAATACCAATGCTTTATATGCTTTATATTGGTACATACACTTCAGAAATATTTGGGTAGATGGAAAAAAATAATAAATACTACAGAGAGAGGTATAACGTTCGTCTACACCTCCTTAAGGCTTCTGTTTTCTACTCCTCAGGATCATTCACCTTCACTCAAAATTACAGGTGACGTATGCAGAGGTCCCTTCATATTTAAGGCAATACGCGATCCAACAATAAAATAAAAGCTTATTTCTCGGATGACAATCTTGCGTCCAGAGTCTTCCAGCGTAGATACAAACTAAAAGCCTTCTTTTAGCTTTACTGTAATGGATTTTAGACGATTTTGAAGCATATCTATTTGCCGTGATTGTAGAACTATACAATTATGAGGACATTTTCAATTGGGCGAAACTTTTTGAGCAAATTGTAAGACCACAGATAAATTCTATTCTTTTCAAATTCTTTTGATTCTTTGTTCTGAAACCACTATTTAGTAACGACGACCCTGATTATGACGCCTTATACGCCTTCAACCACATCCTAATCACGACTCGCATATCCCAGCGAAAGCAACGTCATATTCCTGACTTAACCCGCTTCTCACTCCATCGCCCTAATAGCTGCTGATGACTGAGTTAATTTCGATAATGAAACGGATGTCATCCGGAATAATAACAATAAAGCCGGGCTTATATAGTCAATAAACTTTTAATGCGCGCGAGGGAACAGATTACGCCGATATGCTAAAGAAACTCCGCTGTTACTATACAGGGGTACCGAGAGGGGGTACGACGACCACTTTGCAAATAAACAGGGTTAAAAGCATTCACCGCATATACGTATACGCGTCGAGCGCCTTGCCTCATGAATAAGCAATGCGTTCAAGCCGATGGAGACGCCCTTCGAAAAGCTTTCGTGTCCCGCGCGTTTGGGACATTTAGCAAATGGACCGGATTATAGTGTGCTCACGGGCTCATACTCCGACGAATGCAGTTATTAGAACTACTCCAGGCAAAGGATCGACTTTAAGAGAGGGCTATTTGGTTTAGTTCTCGTAACGAAGAAACGGATAGGAAGAAGAGTGGCTCGTGGGTTTTTAATATGTTTTGATAAGAAGGCATGGCTAATAAATACTCAATTAATAAAATGTACACTACCGTCCATATATACGGGAACGACGGTTCCAAGAAATAAATTATAGAAACACCCGAGAATGTATTTGGAATAAAGCATCAGTTTAAAATTTGTTATGGTACGTGAAAGATCGTTAATAAAAATGCCGAAACGATGAGATATATCAACTAAAAAACATTCAGCCATTATAACATTACATGGTGAAAGGTATTCAATAGCAGAGATCGCTAAAAAAGTAAAACTATTAATAAACGGAGTATTTACGACTCTTAAGAGAATACAGGAAGCAGGTTCACTTCACAATAGGAAAAGGTCAGACTGGAATGGGCCATTCAACACAAGGATCGGATCCTTGACCAATGGTATAAAGTATTACGGACAGATGAATCAAAATTTCAAGGTTTTGGTTTAAAACGAGGGCCTCTAAGGACTGATCGTTAAGAAGATAAACCAAATCGAACGATAACCTCACCTGCTCGTGGTGGATGCTGCTAGAGAACGAATGAGGCTTCGTCGACCGAGTGACTGCTGGAAAAAGCAGTCCCCCTCTTATTGGCCAACAGCTTCGGCTGAAGGAGCTTATTAGAGAAAAGTACACTCTTTTGCTCACGGATCGAGAAATTGGACTTAAAGTTGGATGAACTAATAAATAGTCAACAACATGGGGATGCAAAAGGTAAGGGGAAACTACTACATTAAAGACCGATAATAAGTATCTCTAGTAGTATCAGCACGACTATGTTCAAGGCTAAATTATTATCCGGAGTTTCAAGTTCCCTCGTCAGATCTCCGGGGTGGAGGTTTCCAATAATGATGAGACGGGAAAAGCTCATAACGCTATCAAGGAGATTGAAAAATTGAAGATAAAGAACTAGTGAAATACTGTGGCCAAACTAATTGCTAAATGTTCCGCAAACTTTACGCTAATATCCGAAAGACTATTGCAGCTACATTGGGGACTGGCCAATATAAACATTGATCAAGTATATGCACCAACTTCCCAATATAGCGAAAAAGAATTCTACTCCTAAATTGAAAAAATATATTTTAATGCAAAAATTTTAAAAGGACGGGTAGGTGACACCATAAAACCATATCGTCTAGGAGAAGCAACTTGGGGCAATTCGTCGAAGAAAGATTGAATAATGTCGGCTATGCAGACGATACTGTTATTTTCGCTGATAGCTTGGAAGCATTACAACAACTTACGGATAGAATAACATATCACAACCAATTCTATGGTCTGGACGTAAACATTGACAACTGTCATCTCGCAATAAATCAAAAACGGATAGAACAAACGACTTTAAATCAAAATTCTGTAATATTTTCTGTTTTTTTTTTTCGTTGTTAGACATTCATTTAACAAAATCCAATTCTATATTTGAATATAAATAAAAGAAAACGTCAATTTTATAGTCGTCTCCATATGTATGGAAGATAATATACATGTGGATGATTTGAAGGCAAATAATACTGGACTTACATCTAAAACCTATAACTTTCGAAACTCAATGACTTGTTTAGAGCAATACTGCTAACAGATATCCAAAATTTCCATAGTAAATATATAAACAACAAACATTAATACATCCAGATAAAAAACATTTCTGACAGCAATTAAATACCAGATTTCTCACTATTACTAATCTTATTTATTGCCAATGAAAAGGCGCAGCTAATAACATGTACATATGTGGAATAGTTACCTTGTGACATACAATTGAATGCGCTACGTATATTTACGTTAAATGAATACCTACACTATCGCACATAAATTTAAGACGATTGAAAAACAACAGAATGTTCAAAAATCAATATCATGTTACGAGGGGAGGTCCAGAAGTTGGTGGAATGGAGGAGATGGAGTGGAGATAGGGGCGCTCGCTAGGTGTCATTCTAATTGCCGACTCATCCTTAGAATATAATTTAAGTTGCAGCTCTATAGCGTCAGTCGTTTACGAATAGTTGCTTGCTAAACAAGTCAATCCGGAAGAACACTGAAACTATGGAGGAAATTGAACACCGTGCTGTGATGAAGTTCCTTACAAATCAAGGAAAGAAAGCTCAAAGCATATTGAATGAAATCGAAACCGTTTATGGGGAACAGTGCCCTAGTATATCAATGATTTATAAGAGGCATGGTCTTTTTAAACATGGTCGGGAGTCGATTGAAGACGACCCCCGCTCAGGACGGCCAATTATCTGCATTAGTTGGAGTATCAGATACCACCATCTTGCGTATCCTACATGACCACCTGGGTATGACAAAAATCAGTGCAAGATGGGTACCACGCCGCTGCAGAAACAGCAGCGCGTCTGTGCGTCCAAACAATTTTTGGAGCTGTGTGGAGACAAACCTGCACAGATTTTGGAGCGGATTGTTACCGGCGATGAAACATGGGTTCATCACTTTGAGCCTGAGTCCAAACAGGAGTCCATGCAATAGCATAAAGAGGGGACACCACCGCCAAAGAAATTCAAAGTGTCAGAATCGGCTGGAATGTTGATGGATACTGTTTCTTGGGATTGTGAGGGGATATTATTAATTGATTACAAAGAAAAAGGTAGGAGCATAACCGGAGAATATTACGCAGCGATATTAGAAAAATTAAAGGAGGCCATCAAGGAAAAATGTCGAGGAAAATTGACCAAGGGTGTGTTGCTCTTGCAAGACAATGCGCCGGTTCACAAGAGCAAAGTTGCAATGGCTGCTCTGCACAAGCATGGCTTTCAATCAATAGTCCATCCACCCTACAGTCCAGACCTGGCACCTAGTGATTTTTATTTGTTCCCCAATTTAAAAAAAGACTTACGTGGAAGAAAGTTTTCCGACGACAATGAGGTAAAGCAGACGATTTTGACCCATTTTAAGGCGAAAGATAAAAAATATTTTTACGATGGTTTAGAAAAATTAATTCATAGATCTAATAAATGTATTGTGCTTAAGGGTGATTATATTGAAAAGGAAAAATAGATTTATTGTTTTATTTTATTTAAAACCCTTTCATTCCACGAACTTCTGGACCTCCCCTCGTAATATAATTATGAATTTATTATACCATATGATCATATTTTTCTCGAAACTCTGCAAACACTTTTTACAGCATAAGGAGTCACTAAAAATTTGGCTAGTACGTTAGGATAGTGAACTGATTAGAACTTGAAAGAAATCAATAAAAGGAACAATAATAATTAATAAATTCATTTATTACTTTCACGTGTATATGTATGTGTAAGTCAAAAAATTAAAATACAGACCAAAAGTTGACATGTATTTCAAGAAAAACAAAACAATAAACAAAGGAAAACGAGAGAAAGAAATATGTACTACATTACTTACTGCTATTAAAGCAAAAATAAATGCTATTATTACTAGTATAATATAGCCATCTATGCACATATATAAAAGTTATGTTCCTTTTTAATACAAAGCTAAGGTCCCCCTAAGTATCACTTTTGTATCAAAAGATGTGAGAAACTCTAATAAAACATGGAAGTGGGATCGGAACGTATTACATGTTCTGGTAGACTTCCGCGGTATTTGTTTTGTTTTAGAGAATTTAGGTGTCTGTGTTGGAACCGGTTCGTAATTGTATCAGTGTGCTGATGTTTCGCCCTCAGTTGCATAAAGCTTCTTCTAGGCTGTTGCATATCGTAACGCCGCTGTGAGAAAAAACGTTGACAGACTCCTGCAACTACGGCGCAGTTTCAGCCCGGAAATCTAAATTCTTAACGTAATCTTTTTTATAAAATAATCGTCTAGGTTTTAGTGTTATAAATTGCAACAGGCATACATATTTTCTCATTAAAATCTTTCTCAAGACGGTCTTCGACTTATGGATAGTCATGTATACTATCTAAAACGTCAACATAGATAATCCTATTTATTTATTCCAAAATTTAATGGTATTTGGGAGCATATACTTCTGGTTATATCAAGACAAAAAATGCTTGTTTAAAATGATGTAAGTATAAAGTACACGAGTTAATTAGATGATTTTTTACACATGTAAACTTTAAAAGCTAACGCTCTTAAATTATATTCACAAAGATTAATTCAATTTGTCAATAAACGTAAGCAAAAACAGCTTCTAGATTTTCCGCTCTTTCAGGGTCACGTCAAACTATTTAGCAGCCCGTATACAAAACTAAATTTCACATTACATACCGAAATACGTACATAATTATAAATTAGAAGGTTTGATATATACTTCTCAGATACTGGTTTTTATTTGAGGATGGTAAAAAAATGGTTTCGTAATTTATGCCAGTAAACCTTCAAATATCTATCAGATTGACTTTCTTACTAAAAAGACAGAGGCAACTAGACGATAATGTGGTAAAAAAATTATTTGTTTATTGAATATAGTTCTACGGGAGTCTGCAGAGAGAACTTTATTTTAAAATAAATAATTATGTCGTATTAAGAGATACAGTTTCAAAATTTCTATGGCGTACTAGCTAAGCCTGCGGAAACGAGTGTGCACTGATTGTCGGACATACCCGAAGTCGGAATTAATTTTATATTTTACCGTACAGTATTTTTGTGTGTAGAAGAGATATTAATAGCAAACAACACCGGTTAAATGCACAGTGTGATGTGCCATATTATAAATTTCTATATGACTTTATTTATTATGTTAAGTCTGTGTAACACTCTGCAAAATGTTGTAGACAATGAAGAATTTCGAAAGTTTTGGGGGAAGTACGTTCCAGAATGGAAATTGTCAACAAGAAGGCAATTGCAGTATATTTTTTCTAGGCTGAAAAACACGATTACGGATCAAATAAAGGCAGAGCTAAAAGATTAAAAAATATTGCTAACGGTAGACGAAACAATTGATACAAGAAAGATTTATATTTTATATCTGTTGGTGCGCACACTCGGGGAAGTGTTTATATCAAGAAATTAGATTTTATCGCAAAAATCTGTCTGCATTCAAGTAAATAGTACATATTTAATACCAGAAAATAAAATTCTAGAAATTATACCTGCATCACATAAATATTTTCTTAGGGTTAGGAAATCAAATAAATTCAAGAAAGAACAATGTTTCTTCGAACTAAATTATTTAGTCTTAAGTTAGGAAAATACTCAGTGATATTACAATTAAGAAATGTCATTTAATTCACAGATTCATTTTTGGACAGGCATTTGGCAATATTACTTCTGTGAGAATCAAGTTAACGAATTCCTTAAGCTAAGAAATACAATTGTTTCGTTACACATGTATAATTCTCCTTGCAGGAGGAAAAAGATGATGAGAAAATATTTCCATCGATTTCAAATAGTAATTCTACAGACTCTATGAATTCTGTGGATAACTGAAACAATCAGTAGACAGTCTTGTTAAAAGGAAATGTTTCTCTGCGTGTGCTTGCCATAGAAAATTGCAGGTGCTTTGGCGCAGCAATGGAGATTTGTATGTTGAAGATCCAGATTCAGAACAAGAAATTGCAAATCCAGTTGAAATACAAGAACTTTCGGAAGATTCTGACGTCGATGAGGATCCGGTGCCAACAGAAGCTATCCCAAATTATGGTAAAGCTATTACCCTGACCAAGCAGCTCAAAAGTTTTGTCGAAAATCACGAAGTTACAGTCTTTGGAGCTTCTTTCTAAATTAGAAATACGATTTCAAGACGCCATTTCATTGTTTTGTATTACATATGTGCTACATCTATGTATCTATGTACATATATTATACTTTGTATGTATATATCTAAAGGAAATAATTTTTTTTTCTTAAGTTTAAAGTTTCTTATTTATTTTAAAAACATTTATATACGTATACAATTTAAATGTCCCAGTTTGTTTAATATATTCATTTTTCGTTAAAATACGATTTTTGTTTTATCTACTATATATTTCTTTTATGCAGATACCCCTCCTGAACGGACATCTTCAGTTGTTCCCGTTGGTGTCCGTTCAAGGGAGATTTCACTGTATATACAAGTATAAGTATTCAAATTATTAGAGTTACTGTTAGGAATACTGTACATTTTCTAGATATTTTCTTCTATAACAAAGACGATTTACTTACACTAAGAATCCCTATTTTCAAATCCTCTGTAAGATCCTCTTGAGTCAAGTTAACGAATTTCTTAAGCAAAGAAATACAAGTATATAATTCTCTTTAGCGGAGAAGAAAATGCTGAGAAAATATTTCTATTGATTTGAAACAATGTATGTGTATCGTGGATAATTGAAACGATTATTTTCTTTAATAAACGTTTCTCTGGGTGCATTTTTAAAAGCAATGAGACATTCTTCCCTTTTCTTTTACGTAGTAGAACATTACAGAAGACAAGCGCTGAAAGGATAGTAGAAACTATAGGAAACATCTTTGGAAAGTTTAACATATCGGCAACCCAACTTGTAATGTTGATTACAGATGGGAGTTTGAATATGGTTAAAGCTAGTAAGTTACTTAAACCATCTCATCCTCAATTGCTTCATCCCATCTGTTTGCTCCGTGCCATGTCATTGTGTAGCTGAATTTATTAGAAACAGTTATCCAAAAGTAGATCAATGGGGAACGTGGCTTAAAGGTTTTTTGTATTATGAGAAATTTTTACACATCATTAAACCTTGTATCTTAAATTTAAATCCTCAAGAAGCCTAAACAATTGCAATAAGCCATCGGTTGGTTTCAAATACCGAAATTCGTACTCAAATAGAGCAAATTTCCGAAAATTATTCAATTCTTTTGGACACTATTTCCAAATTAGTGAACAAGTTCTAATTACATATAGTAGATTGCCTCAAAGCCCCGTTAGGAAATCTAACAGATAGTATAGAAAGATTAACAACCGATAAATTGTTTGTGGTTATAAATAACAATCACGATTTTCAAACTATAGTGCGCATGGATAAGAGTTTATCTGAAAACCAAAAGTGCGAACATTTCGCGCACGACGTTTTCAAATTCGCGAACAACAAATTGTGAGAGGCAGACCGCTCCTTTTCCAAGAGTATGACTGAATCAGCTCTAGAACGCATGCTAATGATACACTACTGCAGCGAATTGTTGCGTTACTCTACATAAACAACACAATCAAACTAAAATAATAAATAATTATATTCATTACTTTTAGTATTCATAATAACCGAGCCCTACGCTAATAGCGAAATCATTCGTTTCTGTAGCCCCTGGTGTTTTTCATTCCGAGGAAAACCTGTTTTTTAAATAAATGTTATACCATAATATGTTTCTTTTCTTTTGCGGCGAGGGGGGCGGGGGGAGGAGAATTTGATTTTCGCGAGGAGAAGCTCCACCACCGTGGTTAGCTCGCAATATGGACTATATATGTGTAGCTACACATCCTGAGTCAACTAAATGTACAGTCAGACCGCAGCTGGTAGAGATGAAACCTTACCGTGATCACGTGACGATTACAGCCACGTGTTATGCGTGCAGAAGGTTTCGAAGGGCACGCGACCGCCATGTGGCTGACGGGGAGGACTATCGCTGGCATCCCTTTACGAGATGACAATTCACGTGCATTTATACACATAAATACATATGCATGGATATATAAAATGATACGCTGTGTGTATAATCCATATATAATTACAGACTAACGCTAATACTATCCAGTTTAATATAATGTTTAAGGACTATGTCACTAGTTCTCCTACTAATTCTCATAAACCTGCATTTTTTAACATTCAAGCACAATGGATTCAATTTACACCGGGAGTTAATGTGGATAATTTTTTCTTGCAACAGCAAACAGTCATTTAAGGAATCGGTGTTATACAATATTTTCATATCCTCTGCAAACAATAGCTTCTAGCAATGCAGAGTTTTAGTAATATCGTTAATAAAAGCTGAATATAAAACTGAGCCCAAATTGGATCCTTGTGGTATTCCAAATATCAGCTGTGTGGATGTTGTTGAACTTCGATAATCCACATATTGCTGTTTGATCGTGAGATATGAATATGTTAAATTTGGATAAGGACGAAGAAGTCAGTTTTCTGACGGGAAGGTATTTAACTTGCCAATAATAAACAATACGATAACGTCAAAGGACTAAAATCTGCGATAACGAGATGTTCAAAGAAGTTACGTTTTCTTTTGTAACATGTTCTTAATAAAACTAATAAATACAATATGTATACTACATTTTCAGTTAGTTACAAATCGAATTGAATTGAAACTCATTAGTTGTTACTAATAAGTGAATAGGGGTTATCTTGCTTTGGACAAGTTGAAACTCTATATCGCTTATGATCTATGTATGGAGCTATGTCTTGTCCTCTTGGAGCTAAAAATTTTTCTCTACTGTACTGACTTACATCGTGTGTTGAATGAATGTACTACTGTACTGCCTGATGTATTGCACGGAGTTACATTGCGAACTTCATTGAGTTATGTACTGAATTACATGGTGTACTGACGTACACCGTGTGTTGGTGATGCCTAGAACCTTAATCTAGCAGATCAGTGTAATTACTGGGATTTCTATTATGTCAACGCTTTCTACCTGAACTTGAGTAATACTAAGTACATAGATATTGCACAGTGATTTGATTGCATTGAATGACATATTAACGTTTATCTGTACAACGAAGTGCAAAGTAAAATAAAACGATTTCAACGTTGAGATATGCAAATTCGAAATAGAAACAAACGAGGTGTTGAAATGATGTTGCTACTTCAGCACAGACTAAATTGATAGACAGTATGAAGACCCGGATATTTGAAGTTATTTCAGTATTTTAATCAACATTTTTATTAAATTTGCACGAGTTCATATGAGATGGAATCATGAGTGGAACAACGCCTGATGATTCCAAATATTATTGTCACGATTTTAGCAAGAACGTTGAAGTTGCGATCAAACGAAATTTTGGGTGCGGTAGTGTAATAGTTTGGGCGGATTTTACCTATAACAATAACACCCCTATATGTTTTATCTCTACGCTAATTCTTGTAGACAACTTCTGGTTCTGATAGACTTTGGTGAACAATAGCCGACGCAAGACTGGATATTTCAGCAAAACAATGCGGCTATCCATAATTCCCGACAAATAAAGGAGTGGTTCCACCAACCACTCGCTCGCCCGATTTGAACCACATCGAAAATCTTTGGGGAATATTGGTAAGAGAAATGTATACCAACAATACACAATACGATAGCGTCAAAGAACTAAAATCTACGATAACGAGGTGTTGGAATGATTATCCTATTTCACTATTAACTAAATTGATAGACGACGAGACCCGAATGTTTGAAGTTTAAGTTTTTTTTTTCGAATTACCATTATTGCAAATATTCTCTGCATAAAATGTAATATTCTTTTAATGTTAGTATTACGATATACATAGTTCTAGAGCCAGTAGTAGCAATCTACACGATGCAAGTCAGTGCGTGTGTTTTTAGGTCGTGAAATGTAACATTCTTTTTCTTAATTAACTATATATCACATACAGTGCTGTTTTTCTTTTTTAATCGAAACTCGTAAAAGTTTCTCTTGCATTTGTATTTTTTGTAGTTCAACATGAACTTAACACAAGTACCGAGAGCAAACTCCATACCACACAAATTAATAATTCATTCGGAACGCAGCGTTTTCAGAGCACATGGACCCACATTTAC
The DNA here is from genome assembly GCA_023509865.1 of Trypoxylus dichotomus. Lineage (NCBI taxonomy): Eukaryota > Metazoa > Arthropoda > Insecta > Coleoptera > Scarabaeidae > Trypoxylus > Trypoxylus dichotomus. Next base: position 72,864,654 of record CM042076.1, on the reverse strand, counting down.
TGCCAGTCGATAACTAGGTTTACTCGGTCACAAGGTGTTCCATTATCTATCCTCCATTATCCTTTAACTATTCGAAAAATCACCAAGCTAGTTAGACTATTTAAATAAATATACTCTTCAGAGAATTGAAAATTCTATACTATTTGGTATACTACTACGTAAATCAGAAGGTTTCCACCAAAGAGATTCAAACTTTTTATAACTGTATGCATTTGTATTATGCGGGTAACTGAATTATTTATAAGTCACACTAAATGTACATTTCACTATCTGTTAATAATTCTCTCATAGCTAGATTATTCACAGAAAATTGATAGAACGAAGATATTTCCCGATACATTTCGATCTCCTTCCAAAAAGCTGAAGCCAAGTTGAAAGGAATTATACATAGCGAACGGCACGGAATTATTTGTTTCCGCCGATAAATTTCCTAAAAAGAAAGACAAAAGAAACGACGGAAGAGGTCAAAAGTCTAATTGTAAGTTCAGAAGCTTCATCCGGCTTAATCCTAGCGTATACTGCACCGCGAAATATGGACGACTACGTTAGTCGGTAGACTTCGAAACTGAAGCCGTTTTCTGCTTACGCGCGGCCCTCGCAGTGGGTGGCGGGCAATCTGCGCGGAAAAGGGAACGTTGTTAAGGCGAGGCAAAGCGACCGCCACCACATCTTCTCCTCTGTCCCCGTTGTAATCAAACGAAGTGCCTCTCTTCATCGACGGGACAGGACTTATACCGCTCCCGCGGCGTACGCATCGGACATTACAGCGTTTGCTTTCCAATGCGCTTGTTAAATCTGACTGTACACTTGTGTGTATGAAAAATATATAAAATTATGTCCTTGTATGTCAAAATAACTAAATCTTTTTTTTGGCCTTCATAAATAGTTATTTAGCCACGTAAAAATTCTAAAATACAAACGTTAAAAATCAGATTCGATACGAAAGGAACTGCACAGGGATACACACTTCATGACAGGGGGCTGATCGCGCCTACTTGAAACAAAACAATACATACAGAGCGGCGTAAAGGTAGGAAACCCACAATGGAGGGACAAAGGAAATTAAACTGAATTATAGAACTGAAAGCGAAAGAAGAAAGACAGTCTGATAAACGTATTTTATTACGAATTAAAAATTCTATAATAATATTATAAACCTCTACATTATTTTGTGCCAGAATGGGAGAGGTATTAACAGGGAGGTAAAAGAAGAATTGACATAAATGTTGTTTCGTTTATGTCAGCTCCCACCTACAAACTATTTAAAAAAATTCTAGAGATTATTAAAGAGAATACACAATTTTCAGCGACATTCATAATAAAAAATTCACTAGACTTACTTGGAAAGATATAGAACATAAAACTACCAAAATTCCCCTTCGCGGACACCCCTCTTACACGGACACCTCCCTTAAACGGACAGTTTCTCATGGTCCCGACCGGCACTCATATAATTTCCATTGTGTTAACTCTTTCTTGGACGGACATTCTCTTGAACGGACGCGGACGCGAGAAAATGTTCTCTTAACCGGACAAAAAATAAAATAAAAAGAAACGCCTTATCGTATTTTTATATCGAGAGTATTTTTATTGCATTTCTCAATCGCACCGCGCGCCAATTTCGCTTGGACTTCCCCGAGTAAACCGGAGATTTACCGACTTTCATCTTTCGGTACAAACGCAGCCTATGCCGTGCATTTTTTCATTATTCGCCGCCTTTTTTCCTTTCTTTAATTTTCTCTTTTTATTTCTGTTTCTTCTTACTCTTATTTCATTTTTATATCTCCGGAAACAGTTCGTTTATTATTGACACCGGCCGTGGAAGCCTACGTATTCATTATATTACTACAATAAGAACGCATCTAATAATTTGCCAGGTAACCCTACGCTCATTTACGAAAACATATTTCGTCGCTCGAAGCCTAACAAAACAGAAGCTAAAAAAATACATAAAACAACCACCTACTACGATGGAAAATATCATCCCGTTATCTAATATGAACATCGTATTATTGCAATAAGTAGCCCTCTTCTTCCACCATCGTATTAGGGTGATTCATATACGGGACGGCAGATGGTTCGAAAGTAAGGATTCGGCAACACGCACACGGGTCTAAATCGCTGATCATAGTTCACGATAGAAGCGTGGAGGAGCGGTCGAAATGTGTGTCTCGATCGGCAGGCGACAGCAAGTCAACAGCTTCGTGTCCGTAGTCGCTTAAGAACGTCTGACCATTGATTGTAACTATTTAACATTTTTAAGTGTACTTTCTGGATCCATACATAATCGTGATGGATTCAATAGCTAAGGGATATTTTTTCTGATAACCACTTACTTAAATTCATAATTATATTAGATGCCTTACGTTCTTTGCGAAAAGTCAAAGTCTTCGCAAATATGCCAAAATGTATATGAAACTGAAGATCTTGATAACCAGTTTGTAGAAAAATTATACATCAAGGCGAAGTACTTATACTTCTAAAATTAAAGACGGATTTAGCAATAGCCATTACACTTTTCACATGTTTTCAAATTTTTAGAAACGAATTCCGTCTAAATAAGTACTCTTGTGCCAATTTTGGTTTTAAAATCGTATTCTGTATGAATGGGAACACCATTCCATGAGCTTTGAAACATATCCAAGATGGGCGAAATTTTGGCCAATTTTCAATGGCTTATGCTTCTTGCGAAATATCGTAATCATCTGAAATATGTCATAATGGGTATGCAACTGATGGTTTTGTTGGCTAGATTGTATGAAAATTATCCGTCACCGCGAAATACTTATATAGTAGAACCCGGTTATAACGACAGTCACGCAACTGCGAATTTTGACGCTATAGTTTTTACAAGTTCCATGTTTACATACAAGGATTAGTGGGAAACAATATTACGGGTGGTAAACAGATACATATGTGAATTTAATTAATTTAATGTACTTAACCATATAACCTTACACATGTAGGTGCATACTAACTTGTTTGTCTAATGAAAGAAATCTGTAATTTTCCGTTGCACAGTTTTCACACGCCAAAAGTGTTTTTCTATATCCATTTCTAATTCTCTCACTTTATCAATAATTTGAGGTGACGTTTCTCGCTGTCTATAATAAGTTTTTAAAAGTGTTATGGCACTTAGGGCTTCTTCGTTTGTCGGTACGTGTTCTGCTTCGTCGCATGAATCTTCTTCCTCTTCGATTTCATTATCGTTTTCGTTATCCCGCTGTTTTATGTCCTCCATGATATCAGAATCTGAACGCATTCCCGACATAATAGGACAACCATTTAATAAGTTCACATATCGGAACGTCATCTTCATATAAGTTGTCACAAACCGGATTATTCCTTAATCTTGAGTGACTAAAGCAGTTTACTATAGTCTCAGAGGTTATACTACGCCAAGCCTTCTTTAAAAAGTCCAACGCGTCGAGAAGTGAAACTGCACATGGTGCATTCTTCTCCATACCCGTAATAATTTTCTGCAGAAGAAAGTTTCTGTAAAAACATTTTAAGCTTCTTATTACGCCTTGGTCCGTTGGTTGAAGGATGCTAGTGCAATTTGGGGGCAGAAATACCAAATTAATATTTTTTAAGTGGGCTAATAATGGATGTGCTGGGCAGTTATCGACTAAAAGCAAGATTTTTTTACCTTTAACCGCAAGTTCTTTATACCATTTTCGAATTTCATTTTCAAAGATTTCTGAAGTCATGTATGCTCCTTTGTTTGCGCAGTAATTTGTTGGGAGTGTTTTTATGTTTTTGAAGCAGCGTGGCTTTTTTGACTTTCCTATGACAAGAATTTTACGTTTCTCCGTACCGGTCATATTAGCACACAAAAATGCAGTTAACCGTTCTTTGGCCAGTTAACCGCCTACACATTTTTCGCCTTTAAACCTCAGAGTCTGGAAGAAGTTTATAAAAAAATTCCCGTTTCGTCGCCATTGTAAATTTCATTGTCTTCATAATCTTGTCTTAATTTAGGCCACACTTTATTTAGCCACGTCTCTGCTTCTGTCATATTAACACTTTTCGCTTCACCGCTCACTTTTCCGAACGTTATTGAATGTCTCCGTTTGAAACGCTTCAGTCACCCGCACTTAAAATTTGTGTCACCAAATAAACTTCCAAATTTTTCGGCCTTTTGCATATGCAGTGGTCCATTAACGGGTAAATTTGCACTTCTACATTACTTAAACCACGTAATAAGCGCTTCATCGATTTCAACCTTTTCGCACGATCGATTTTTTTTTGACTTTTCTTTCCCTTTCACAAAGGTATTCATGATTTTATTCTTATTTTTCACAATTGTAAAAATCGTAGAATTAACTAACCCAAATTCGCGACACACGTCCGATTTCTTCCTTCCACTTTCGACTGCCTCGATTATCACGACTTTGTCGTTCACGCTTAAACTTTTTCGCTTTAAATCTGACATTTTCGATAAAGATATCTCGTGTGTTGTTTCACTCACACGATTCAAATGCCGACTGGGGAAATTTCTTACGAACTTTGCCTGGCGCATTGCAAGAAACGGTAATATTCTTGGAATCCCCGAACGGTCAAACGTTGCAGGCTAGGAAAATTGCTAGAAATCTTAATTCAACGAACGGTAATATTCTTGGAATCCCCGAACGGTCGGTTGCAGGCTAGGCAAATACTGGGAATTGAGCCATAAATGATAATATAAGTACATACCTCAAGTGGTAAATATTTGTCGTTATATCAGGGGTTATTGACGCTAAAACCGGGTTTTTCCCTGTACGTTTGAATAGTAAAATACGGGAACGCTTAAAATTTAACGCTAAAAAGGAGTGTCGTTACAGCCGAAGTTGTTATAACCGGGTTCTACTGTACTTCTAAAATTGAAGAAGCATCTAGCAATAGTTATTACACTTCTCGCTTGATTTCAAATTTTTTGAAACGATTTCCGTCTAAATAAGTACTCTTGTGCCAATTTTGATTTCAAAATCGTATTCAGTATGATTGGAAACATCATTCGATGAGCCCCCTATCCAAGATGGGCGAGATTTTGACGAATTTTCAAAGTTACCTTACGTTTTTTACGAAAAATCGAAATCATCTAAAATATGTCAAAATGCGTATGCAACTGAACATTTTGATGACTAGATTGCAGAAAAATCATTCGACGAGCCTTGAACCAAATCCAAGATAAATAAGAATCAAAGATGAGAATGCTTCATTTAATAACATAAAGAGTAAAAAGAGAGAAACGTCAGAATCGTAATATATACTGTAATTATACTCAGATTTCAAAATTCATCCCGTGATGATCATCTCCACCACCAAAGATGGGCAGTAGGAACAAAACCATCTTCCCCGCCAGCGTGAATAATAATTAAACGATCCCCTTTAGATATTGGTTTAAGCAAATCTTTATTAGAATCATGGTTCAAGCTTCTGTAATGATATGAATTATTGTCTTTTAAATTTTTATAATATCAATGTTTTTCTAAACTTTTCTTATTTATCTACTGGTAGTATATGGTTCACGTTCTTATTTGTGTTATTGTTGATGTTGTTGTTGGAGGCAAACTACTGTAAGGACCCCTCTTCATTGAATTTATTTCAAATATTTATTCCGTACAGTTTTCTTTCTCTATATTAAATTTTACAGATATGTACTTTAGTTGTTCATTACTGATATATAATCTACAATTTTAATGTTTAAAAAAAAAGAGTCCCTTCAACAACATGTGCAGTGGAGACGTATTAATTGGTCTTTCCAGATCTCTAATATCTTCTACCCTTTTTCGTCTAAGGTAATACCATTTTCGTCAATAACATAACCCAAATATGGGACTTGTTCTTTAAAGAATTGACATGTTTCTATATTTAATTTCATTCCTGCCTCGCCCAAACTTGTTATAATAATTTTGATATATTGCTTGTGATCCTCTAGAGTCTCACTAAATATTAAAATATCATCAATATAATGAGAAGAAAAATCCAAAAATTGATCAGAAATATATCTCATTGCATGTACCAATGCAGATGAAGAAGTGTTTACTACTATACTGTCTCCAATATTTTAAAAATTATACCAATGAGTTTCTAACAAAGTTATTTCGAATTTCAAGCCCGACGTTGTGAATAAATCATTAGGCGACGCCTAATAAACTAGAAAACTGCATTTCGTTATAGGTGATTTCATAACCCAGCACGCGAAGGGTGGCCTGCGGTGATTACGATATAATGAAGCGCTCTGCTCCGTAATTACAGGTGATCCCGACCACCTGGGACCGCCACTAGGCCCGAGGGATAAGCCAACGTAAGCAACCAACGGGAATCTGAACCTTAGCGATCGATTGAGAGGGTAGTTTTTATTGTTTCGAATTTTAGGCGAGTTTTCTCGTCTCAAAAAAAGCAGCAGATTTTGTTGTTAGGGACTGTAGATTCGTTCTTTGTGGGCCGCTCCTTCACATTTACAATCTAATATTGAGACAGGGAGTTCTCCCAAGTTGTTTGAAAGCATTTCGTGTTACACCTGTTTTTAAGTCCGGATCGAGGAATAACATTCGGAATTATCGTCCGATATCTATATTATGTAACTTTGCTAAATTTTTTGAAATTATCTTATATAAATATGTATATATTCGCACGTTGCTGCTAAACTGTCCCCGGTGCAACATGGTTTTATTAAAGGCAGATCAACAGTGTCCAACCTGTGCGCGTTTTCTAATGATGTGTCTGAGGCTTTAGATCTACGTCTTCAGACAGATGTAATTTATACAGATTTCGCCAAGGCTTTCGATAGGGTTGAACATCAAACACTATTACGTAAACTGAATATGTGGCGTATCTCTGACGATCTGATATTGTTATTGCAATCTTATTTGAGTAGGCGTACCAATTACGTTGAATACCGTGGATTTCGATTCGGCTTATATCAGTCTGCTTCAGGTGTGCCACAGGGCTCTGTTCTTGGGCCACTCCTATTTATTATTTTCATTAATGACCTTCCTGACCGGCTTAGATCTAAATGCTAACTATACGCCGATGACCTTAACATTTTTCGCAGAATATACTCCACTGCAGATTATGACATTTTGCAGGGTGACCTGCTATCTATTCACCTTTGGTGTCTAGAGAACCATTTACCACTAAATATTGCTAAGTGTAAAGCGATGACGTTTGCCCGTAGAACTGATACAGTGGGGTATGCGTGCAATGTTGGCGGTGAATTTTTAACGCGTTGTGAGGAATAGAGAAGTCTTGGTATATTTTTTGATACTAAGCTAACATTTAACAAGCACATTGTAAGTATTTGTCAACAGTCTCTTAAAACGTTAAGCTGTCTGTTTCGAAATACTAAACATTTGAGTAGTGATGCCTTTGTTGCTGCATATAATGCATTTCTTCGAGCGAGATTAGAATATGATTTTATTGTGTGGAATCCGGGATATCATGATTATATCAATTTAGTTGAGATGGTACAGCGTCAATCTTTGAAAACCTTATATTTCCATGAACACCACGTTTTTTTGCAACATGGCTATCTATATACTAATCTTCTAAAATAATTTGCATTTATTTCTTTGGCGGATCGTCGTGTTGTATCACAAATAATTTTTGCACATAGAATTGTAAACGGTGATTTACAAGTTCCGGATTTGCTGTCCCTTTTGAATTTTTATATACCGAGACTTAATAGTAGGAATAGTTTAACTTTTTATCTTCCCGTGGCTAACACGCGCCACCATTCTCAGTCACCACTATCAACAAATCTGCCCTCCAATAACCACTTTTTATTTCTAAAAATGAAAGAACTCATTGTTTATGACAAAGTAATAATGACAGCGGAAAAAGAAGGAATGTTTTTCAAAGGAGAAACATTTCAACATCGTTATATAAAATGCATTAAACTTTTAGGAAGGCTATGCATACACATACATAAAACAGTTTGCGTATGAACAAAAAAGTTATGTAATGAAGGTATTTAAAAGTTTTTCCTTTTTTTTTTGATCTCGCCGTTAGAGTCAATCATGAGTCAATGAAGGATTACATTAGTTACTTTACAACGTTTTCAAACGTAAATAACTGACAGCATAGATTAAGTGAATTGCGAAATATACGAGATGAAAGCGACATTCAGATTCATACATTTTAACCAAGGATAATAGCAGAAAATAATTAAATTTTAATGGAAATGTATCACACATAAAATATTGAATGTTTTAAAAAATGAACGTTGTTGGCACTATTGGCAAATAAATAAATAAACACTTACCTTTTTAGCAGTGTTTTTAGTATAACAACCCATAAAGTGGATAGAATTTGCAACATCGGGTATGTTTCAACAGTTTCCTATATAGCGTGTCCATTAAATAAAGGAATAAAGAAAAGTATGAAGAACGGAAAGATCTAATGTTATTAGACTTTGGAATGCGGAAATGGCGTCCTTTAATGTTGTTAATGATGTTATTTAATTCTTAGCGTGCCGTTTGAAAGGTAGGCAGTATTATCTTGTAGTTTTTATATGAAACATCCATAACTGTGCTTATTGCAATGTATACTGCGTCTATGTATAGGAGTTTGGTTGGATAACTCTATTATGTATACACATTCTGCATCAAATAGCGTCACATATTACAATTTCCTAGGTTTTTTTTTAATTCTGACTTTCTCATCGTAATTGACTCAAAATTTTTTGGATTTATATTTTATATAATTACACCTTCTCATTTTCCGTACTTTATTTTTATTTCAAAGACACCCTGTATATGGGAAATGACAGTTCAACATCTAATGGTGATATAATTATATAACCAAAATAATCTTTGTAAATATTTAATGAATCTACACACGCCACTATCATCAAAAGTTTCTTTGAATTTAGTAAAGTTTAAATCTTTCGTTAAGACAATATTTACAGTCACTGTCTATTTTATTTGAGCCACCGCGATAATGTACAAATACAAGTATAAAATTGACGAATAAGGTTTACATCATCATCGTCATGAACATTACATAATTGAAGATTGGCGAAAGGTAAGGGAAAATAACTTAAATGAATATGCGAATCAAGTAAAATTTATTCGTTTGAACAATATCTTTTTTTTAAAGATCGTATTCAGCGATGAGTCCAAAGTAGATGCCGTGACCGAAAGATCTCAATTTGTTAGACGATGTCTATCTGAATGGTTTGGTGAAGCTAGTGCACTAAAAACTGGTCCTGTATATCAGTCGAAGGTCCTAGATCATTGTATTTTTGCCAAGGCACCGTGAATCAGCACAAATATAAGCGCGTATTGGAGGATGTCTTGATGCTATATATTAATGATTTAGATCCCAATGAAGGCCCTTACATATTCATGCACGATAAGGCACCATGCCACATGGCCAAAGCCATCCAAAGTGTTTTGGAAACACACGCTCCGCCAGTGTTATCTTGGCGAGGAAATTCTCGCGTCCTCAATGCAATTGAGAACGTATGGAGTGTTCTAAAATCACGCGTATACTCGTGAAGAAACACTACAAAAGCGTAATTAGTAAGAAATAATGAGGATGTGTGGTAAAATGACGCTACAATTAGACATACCATTAACGCTTGCATAGACAGTATGCCAAAGAGAATGACGGCAATTACAAAATATTAGTTATATAGTTGAGACGACAGTTCTGAATAAACTTATGCTTGTACAATACGTTTTTCATTATATATTTTAACGATATTTTGTAGAGGGATTGGCATGACATACACCACCGCTCAAAAGGGTTTAGGCACCCCTGTCTTCGTGGATTATTCATATAGTATTATGTTTACCAAAAAAACATTATAATAAAATGAAATACGTATTTAAAATGTAGTTCAGTAGGATAAACACCCATTATATCGCATAAGGGTAACAATCCCTCTACATTTACTGGGTAAATTTAGTTATCTGTTAGATTGAAGGTAATAATGTTTAAATTACCTTCCTAGAAGATTATAGTGAAATCTTTAACCTATGGTCAGTTGCAGTGTGGTATTTACTCTATTCACATCGTGAGCCAATTTTTTAAAACGCCTCCGCGCAGAGAAATTAGTACGGAAACAATAGCTTACCATAAAAGTGGCATAAGTAATCGACAGATTCCCAAAAAAATTAAAATACGCTACGGTTGACTATAACGTAAAAAAATATCGGGAAACTGGCAGTTTTCTTAATAAAAGACGGAGTGGAAGGCCAAAAGCGACAACATGATGGCACATGATCGCAGAATAGTGGTTACCAGCAAGTTAAATAGACGCAAAACAGCCCCGGAAATCACCGCAGAATTAAATGTTGGTCGCCAAAAACTAGTCAGTGATTCTACAGTCAAACGTGCCCTACGGAAAGCCGGGCTCCATGGACGCATTGCAATTAAAAAACCGTTACTACGCAAACAAAACGAGCAAAAGCGACTTAAATGGGGTCGTGAACACCAACACTGGACCATAGAAGAGTGGAGCAACGTCCTATGGACGGATGAGTCCGAATTTTGATCTGTTCGGAACCCGAAGACGCATATTCGTAAGAAGATCTGTGGGTGAACGTGCCAGAGAAGAGTGTATTGCTGCTACCGTGAAGCATGGTGGAGGTTCTAACATCATTTGGGGCTGTGTTGCTGGCACTAGTGTAGGGGACATTGTGAAAATTGACGGTATATAAAAAAAAGAAGGCTACCGCGAAATTTTGGAGAACCACGCAATACCTTCCGGAATTCGACTTTTGAGTCAAAATTTTATCTTCCAGCAAGATAATGACCCAAGACATTCCTCTAAATTATGTAAAGACTATTTACGTCATTTAGAAGAGGAAGGAACACTCAAAATTATGGAATGGCCTCCCCAGAGCCCTGGACTTGAATCCGATCGAGTTACTATGGGAAGAACTAGATGGGCAAGTACGGAAATCGGCTCCTACATCAGCTACTAACACAAGAAACTCTGGCAAAACTTATTGCGAGAATGCTTCGATTGTGTGCTGCAAGTATTAAATCAAGCGGAGGTCACATAGATGAAAGCAAAATTTAAATTAAACGTTTTAATTTTCACATTTATTTAATATATTTTTATTCGTGTACGTGTATCTGTACATAAAAAATAAATATTATTAACATTTTTGCTGTCAGTGAAAGTGCCTAAACACTTTTGAGGGGTAGTGTACATAAACCAATGCTTTGTTTCTTTCTAATTTATTGTGAAGCTTTTCTATATTGACTCAAAAGAGATATTGCCTTCATTTTTAATCCGAGGACTTCCTAAATGTTCATCGGAAATCGAAACAGCTCTCGTAATCATCTGTACAACCTTGAGTCCTTAATCAGACAACTGTAGGGCCGCCAGACATTATCACGATCCGTTTGCTTCAATTACCTAAGCAGACGGCCCCTATTTCTGGATAACCCAAGCGCGTACGAACAACCGTACGGCTTTAATTCGGAGAAGGGCGCATCCACCGTATTCAGAACCGAAGCCGAATGATGAAATACACAAACCGAATATAAAAGGAGAAGAATCCGAAGGATTATTACGGGCTTCAATCAGCTTCATTGAACGCGTCCGGAAAGCATTGTTGTCGGCGAAAAGTCAGCAGGTTGCTGCCGTTTGATTAGAAAAGCATTCGGGCTGCATCTCGTCGTTTCCCCTGCCTCCTTTTACAATGGTTTTCAACGGGCCGGCGAGCGGCTTACGCTTCGCGCATTTTCGTCGTACCGCAACGCGCTTTGTTCCTCCTCCGTTTTGAAAGCGAGGGCGTTCGAAAAGGGGTAGTATAATGCCCGTATGGCACGTCGAAGCCGTATTAATGCGTCGAAACGATGGGCGAATCCGTTATGCAAGGTGGTATTGTTTGGATTTAGATATAGCGATGACATTTCGGAATATACCGAGGACGTCTACGATCGGACCACATGTTGTTTGTGTGCATGTGTTTTCGCTAATAAACGTTCAGAATTTCATAATAAGTTTATTTATGATATAGGAGATTGCAAATTGAAATATCTCTAATGAGAGATATAATTGAAACAACATATTGTTTGTCATTCTACTAGATATTATTTCTTCCATTAATTTTTTTTTTAATTAGAATTTATGTGGCGGATACCATACTTTCCTTTTTTTTCCCCCTTCATTTCAGGCTTTAGACACTTTACCTGTTACGATTCCCACTTTCCACCTGTTTCGTTCACCGTGCTTAGTACACTAGCTTCACCAAACCATTCAGATCGATTTCGTCTAACAAATTGAGCTCTTTCGGTCATGGCATCTACTTTTCATTCATCGCTGAATACGATACGAATACGATCTTCGCCCAGCTCCATGGATTTTGAATCAAAAAATTGCCGGACTGCATTTATTACATCCACTCAAGTTTTCAACTGCCTATGCCTCATACAGTTGTCAAGAAACGAAAAGAGTTAGTAATTACTTGGCGAAGTATCAGGAGAACATACAGTATGCGGAACCCTGCCTGGTTCAGAAACATTTTTCATTTCAATCTTGCGGTTTACAGTTAAGTATTATAGGATCCTCCCGAACTCAAGGGATGGACGCTTAGATGAGGCAACCTCGAGGAAAGAAAGACGAGACATTTACCCTCGAACCTACTGGAGCCATCGAGGAGACGATCGGCGACAAGAGGACAGGCACTCCACCCTGAAGGAGAAAGAGGATCGCCCGAACGACCCCCCAGGACCGTCTGGAGCCCTCTCTCGAACTGAGGGGAAGACTAACCCTGAGAAATACGAACTGAATAGCCTATTTTGATTGTGATTTATATTTTGAACCTTGGAAAAAATACAAAATAAAATACGTAAGAAAAGGATATGAAATTGTATATAGCTAAGCAGGGAAGCGAGCTACTCCCTTACCAGTTTAATTAGGCTAAGTTAGAGTTGTTTCTAGATAGTTAGATTTGTAACAGTTAAGTCGAAGGCATCCGGTGTAGTGCCTTTGGCGGAGCACTCGAGCTAGGGCATGTATTGTGACTTAGCTTAAGTTTCCCTAATAAAGTGTATGGCGTCATCCTGGAAGAATACCACTTTTCTTCGAATGACTAAAGAAGACTGTTGTTGGATGAGTGCTACTTGTACTTGTGCTGAAGCAATACAAGTTCGCGGTGATGGTTTGGCTTCTTTCCGTAAACTCATAATGAACTACTCCGGTTGCTGTCCACCAAACATTCCATAAAACCTTGTTTGGGTACAAGGAGGCCTTGGGAATGTTTGGTATCGAATCAGTAGGTGAATGCCTACAATTTAGGTATAATATACACTTTTAACCACAGATTAACAACCGATCAAGAAATTCATTATTGTTGCGTGTTATGACGAATAAACGGTAAGACAATTTAATTTGTCTGACAATTCATTTACCTAACTTCCACGTCTTTCCCAGCAGATGAAGGCAAAGCGAATCGCTACAAAACCCACATTGAAGCTTTCTGCAAGCTCTAGGTACGTTTTACTGGAATCTGTCTCAACAATATGTTTAAGATACTTGTTATTGCTTCATCGGTCAAGCTGAGATCCTCCGAAGAAAATTTTTTGAACCACTTCTGTGCTATTCTGTGCTTCTGCTTCTGTGTCACTAACGACACCATTTTCAAATCCGCTACATACTTTTCGCCCCGCCACTGAAGCTTTGGTACCAAGTTCGTATTCATAGAGTAAACAACCTGGAATTGAAGTCATATTCGATGCCATTTTCAACTATTCAAGCAAAGAACTATTCATATTAAAGTATATGATACAAAGAAGTGCTATCGATCAAGAACTTAAATATTCAAGGCACTCTGCTCTGTATAAAAGCTGTACGAACATATTTGTGAAAACATACTTTTAATTTATATACTTTTTCTGATGCAGTAAATAAAGGACATAGCCTTCAATGCATGCAACTTCGTACATCAGAAAAAAGCCCTTTAACTTACAAGGTGAAAGTTTCGGCAAAGTCCCGGGCGTATTAATCAGCGAAAAATGTCCATGTCCAATACTTGTGTATACTAATTAGGTCTTTACAAAGCAGCGTACGAACTCCCTAGCAGCGATGAGTGGATCTTGATCCTCCCTCTATATAAACTCACCCAACCCCTGCGGTTTGATTTCAATAGCGTCCGCGTACCTATATTTATATTAACTTTAATTCTATTTGTTTTACTTATTCGGAGGGCTGAAGAGCTGCAAATATTGTTTAATTATTAACGCGGTCATGATGCTCGTATTTGTTGTTGCGTGACGTGATTGGTTCGAAATGTGGATACAGCTGGCTTGTAGATTTGTACGACAATGATTGTTTTTATCGCGATGCGAAATTAATAGTTTGTTTCAAGACGCGTTCTTGTTCAAGTTGTTGAAGTTGTAATGAAGTAAAGTTAATTTGTTTGCAAGTTAAAATGTAGTGGTGGTAATTTTACAGTGGTTAGTGAAAGTTTAGATTTCGTTGGCAGATTTATTTGGGGCAAAGTTAATTTTCTATCAATGTGTTGACACTGTTTTCTTAATAAATTCTATCAAAAATAGTGTCTGCTGAATACTTGTTTTCTTTCAAAACTAATTTAAATTTAAATTGTTTTAAATTTTGTGTTAATTCACAGTGGTGACTTCACTTCTTAATATTAGGGCACCTAAGCATCTTCAAAGGTTCATTTATTGTTAGTATGTATATACGAGGGCGATCTGAAGTGCGTCCGGAATTGGCAAGAGATGGCGCACAAAAGTTGAAGTGGATTCATTGGTGGGCAGGGGCAACTTTTTTTAATGGCAACTGTCAAAATTTCAGACGTCTACTGTCAATAGTTGTTGTTTAAGAGTACGCATTGCGTAGCAAGTCAGGCGGTTTCGCAAAAATGGATAAAATCGAATTTCGTGCAGTGACAAAACACTTCTGGATGGCTGGAAAAAAGACCACGGCTATTCGAAATATTTTGCTAGATATTCAAATCGGATATACTCCATCATTTTCGACCTTCAGCTTTTAGGTAACCGAGTTCAAACGTGGCCGCGCAAGCACAACTGACAAACCACGCAGTGGACGCCCAAAAACCGCTACCAACGATGAAATGGTCGACAGGATTCATGATGTCTTGTTAACCGATCGCCGATTGGAGCTGAAAGAGATAGCAGAAACAACAGGCATCTGAGAAGAACGCGTTGGCCATATCCCACCGAAATTTTGGATATGAAAAAGTTTTCGATGCTATGGGTACCGCGTCGGAGCGTCTGGCCAGGATCCAACGCAATCCAAAGGGTTTATTCATGCGTTTCGTAACCATGGATGAGATTCAGATCCACCACTACATGCCGGAAAACAAGGAATAGTCGAAGCAGTGGACTTTTCCGGGCGAATCGGCTCCGAACAAAGCAAAAACCGGAAAGGTCATGGCGACCGTTTTTTGGGATTCCCAAATTGTGAGCCTCATCGACTATCTGCAGGAAGGAGGATCACGGGGCAATGCTGCAGCGATTTATTGACCCGATTCGATGTAATATTGAAGGAGAAACAGCCTCGTTTGCAGCGGAAAAGGTGCTCTTCCAGTACGACATTACAATGGCTCATTCATCCCGCATTATCGTTCATCATCACCAGACCTAGCTCCCCAGCGACCTTTTCTTCTTCCGAAACCTGAAAGAATCACTGTGAGGAAAGAGACTTGCCTCAATTAAGGAAGTGATCGCGACTACAGATGGCTATTTTCCCGACCTCGAAACATCCTACTTTCCCGACGACTTGAAGAGACTAGAGCACCGTTTGATCTTCGAGGAGCCTACATCGAAAAATAAAAATAGAAACCACACCAATACCGTGTTTTTCTTGTTGACTCCGGAAACATTTCAGGTCGCCCTCGTATGTTTATAATTTTTTTTATAAATTTGCATCACGAACGTGTAAGTACCAACTGTAATATTACAATCCAGGAGTATTTATGCATATATTTATGTAAATAAACAGTTATGCAACACGACAGATGAATGTCCTCTTAGGATTAACAGCTTGGATCCTAGTATCTCCGTCGCACTTTGAATAACTTCAAATCTCGAAAGATTTAAACAGTAAAATTCAGATTAAAGTAGCTGTTTAATAACAAAAAAAAAGATCTCCTGTTTATCTAGTTGCGTCGTTATCTCTATCCCCTACTGGAATTGAAATTGTCAACATTTGCATGACACATTTAAGCGTAACCTCAACAATAAGGCTTCAGTGATTTCACGAACAACCTACCAACTCCTCCAGATTCGTAGATACATCGTGTTTGTTCTATATTAACGTCGCTCCTATTGATGATGGTTATCTCACCGCCACTTCTGGGAACATCTACTTCACGTCGTTTCTCGGTAACGTGTCAATATTTATTTTACTTTCTAATGATATCATCCTCGATTATTTATTATTATTCTATGATTGGTACGTAAGTGCACACAGATTTTAGTGTGGTTTCGAAAATGCAGGTTAAAAGATGCAAATATTTCCAGCTTCACTTATGGGATAATTTCGGAAATAATTTCTTTCTCCCTATAGTAATTTAATTATGTGTTCTTGTTGGACCATAAAGTTTATTGTTATTTTTATTGTTATACTTTTCCTCACATTCTCCAACCTTAAATGATTGCTGAGTTCTTAATAATAATAAGTGCCTTTATTGTGTGTAGTACAATATACGAGGGAGACCTGAAATGTTTCCGAAATCGACAAGAAAAACACGGTATTGGTGTGGTTCTTTTACTTTTATATTTCGATGTAGTCTCCTCGAAGATCAACACACTTTTTCAAACGGCGCTCCAGTCTCTTCAAACCCTCGCCAAAGTAGGATGTTTCGACGTCTGCAAAATAGATATTTCTAGCGGCGATGACCTTCTCATTTGAGGCAAATCTCTTTCCTCCCAGTGATTTTTTTCAGGTTTGGAAATAGAACAAAGTCGCTGGGGGCGAAGTCAGGTGAATATGAAGGATGGGGAGACTAATTCGTAGCGCAACTCATTCAATTTGGACACGACGATGCGGGATGAATAAGTCGGTGTAGTGTCGTGGTGGAAGAGCACCTTTTTCTGCTACGAACGAGGCTGTTTCTCCTTCAAGCGTAGTATTGCCCCGTGATCGTCCTTCCTTTTTGCAGATAGTCGATGAAGCTACACGTTGAGTTCCTAAGAAATTCCGGACGATAGCATAGTGCTTGCTGTCTTCGATTCGCCCGGAGAAAATCCACTGCTTCGAGCATTCCTTGGTCTCCGGTATGTAGTGGTGGATCCAAATCTCATCCACGGTTACGAAACGCATGAAGAAGTCCCTTGTATTGCGTTGGATCTTGGCCAGACACTCCTCCGAAACGGTCACCCGATTGCGTTTTTTCTCCATCGCATCCAAAGCTTTTTCATACCGCAAATTTCGTGTATGATACGGTCAACGCGTTCTTTTGGGATGCCTGTTGTCTCTGCTATCTATTTCAGCTCCAATCGGCGATCGGTTAACACGACGTCATGAATCTTGTCGACCATTTCATCGTTGGTAGCGGTTTTTGTGCATCCACTGCGTGCTTATGCGGCCACGTTTAAACTGGCTAACCGAGAAGCTAATGGTCTAAAATGATGGAGTACATCCGCCATGGACCTCTAGCAAAATATTTCTAATTTCTGTGGTCGTTTTCCATCCAGAAGTATTTTATCACTGTACGAAATTCGATTTTATCCGGTTTTGCGAAACCGCCTTATTTGCAAACATAAAACACACTCCTAAACAAAAACTATTGACAGTAGACTTCTGAAGTTTTAACAGTTACCGATTCCAGAAACATTTCAGGCCACCCTCGTATATGGAGAATAGACACTCGCCATACCAATATCAATCACGTCATAACCCACAGAGGCAAGAGGAACGATAAAGGAGCTACGAAACTGGTAGATGTGACAGCACTTACAAGATGGTTATTATATGTGTCAGGATCCTTATGTACGGGCGCTTTAAAATTCAAAACGTTCAACTCTTTTCGAAGACAATGATTATTTTTCCAACACGAGATGTAGTCGAAATAGGCTCGTTTCTCAAGGGCAAATGTCCTATTAGTTAAGTTCGGAAGAGACTTATAATAACTCCAATCAGATTCTTTCTTCGTTCGGCGATATTTTAACTTGGTCCCATGCCGTAAAGTCATCAAATATTTCAAGTTGCCGGTCATCCACGGTATGTGCCTCTTAGTAAGCTTTCGTGTATTAAGTCGACAATATTTATTAAAAGTTGTATGACATTGAAATTTAGGAAGTTAATTTTGTTTTCTATATTCTCTACATACAAGATGTAGTTGATATTTAATACTTCGCAAGTCGGAATCAATATCCTCAAATGAAAAATTCTTGTAATCCCGGAATGTGAAATGGAACAGTAGACAAAATTGTGGTCAAAGAAATAACAGCTCCACACACCTGAACTAAGAAAAATGGAATCATCAGGTACAAGTATTAAATCTACCAGTGAGGTAGTTATTCCAGTCAGTCTTGTGGCATCAGTGATAAGCTGTTTGAACCCCACACCATCCAAGAAATAGTTAAAATCGGTAACTGATATTTGATTAGTTTTGTAGAGATCTATGTTAAACTCGGCCAAAGAGAATACTTCGTCAACAAACAAATGACAATTAACTAATGTCAATAAGTACTTATTCATTACTGTGTATCAAACAACCCATCCCTTTCCTTAGTTACGTGTCGCATACATTATATACCATCATTATTATACTTGTATACTTGTATCAATCGTGACGAACACCCCTTTTCGGACGACAACAACAAACCCCTCGAAGTACCAAAAATCGCCTACGTTAATATAGCATTATAAGTACAAAAGAGCTTTCGGGTACTAGTACGTATCCAATAGGGAGAATTACAGGATACACAGATTTGTCGAACGTCCGGAAATGCATTGTTTCCACCGGAAGTCAGGCCGAAGCACTGTCGGTCTCAACAGTTGGTGGTGTGTCCGATTCAGGACACTCTAGTGCTTTCAGAAGGGGAATCTGTTCTTGCCATTAATACCTCAACCAACGCCAATGAGTTATCGGAAGTATTAACTTGTGAACGCTTTTGCGGCACGCGTAGCGCATTTGTTTTGCTACTTTTTCACTTTTGTGTGTTATTTGCGTAATGATGGTTTTTGTACGCCGAAGTAAATAAATAAAGTATTTTAAATAAGGTGACTAAATCAATTCAATGAATATCATATGCGCTAATGCATGATGAAATATTTAGGTTATGTATGTAACTATCCTACAACAAACTGTTACTTTGATGGAACAAAATTTGTGGTAGGATTCAAAAAGATAAAGGAAAATGAAAGATATATTACTCACAAAAGAACCTAGTGTGATTCCAAATCTTCAAAGAAGAACCAAAATGGATAAATTGAAAATAAGAGTAGACTGAATCAGCCAGGATCTTAAAAAATTTAACTTAGATCTAAAGCAGGAGCCTTCAAAATTTTTAGACCGAGCACCACACTGACTCCGTCACTACGTCCCAAATACAAAGACCTAGCTAGCTTATCATACCAACATATTATTGTAGTTTTAAGTTAATTGCTATCAAACAATATCAATTCTCAAAGAATACAATATAAAACTTCATTATAAGACTGAACATTCCCAGAATTGTCTACGGTTAGAAAAATATGAGTCCTAGAATCGCGATTTCAAATTTTAGCAATCGTTGTTTAAGTATGAAGTTGTTTAAATGCGACGAGTATTAATATATGTGCATATATGATGTATGCAGCTAGTTAAATGTTGCTGTTCTTCTCAAGGTCGGTTGTGCGGTGGTCAAATTGTACTTAGGAAGCGAAACTATAGTAACTATAATAGTGTTTACAACAGTACAGTCTAAGACAAAAGTACTCGGCGATTACAAGCAATAGTAGTGTAAAGTGTCGTGTATTTCACTATGGAATTTAAAAGTAAAATAAAAAAATAGGGTAAGGTATATAAATCAATATTCTAACAAATTAATGCTGATACAATGTTTATTCATACTTTAACTGCTTCTGATTATAATGAAATTCTTTCCAAGTTTTAGAGGCGCAGACTAGGGAAGTAATATATTGTGTATTTAAATGTATGGGCAAAGAAGGGATTGACGATGCACTGACCCTCCCTGTAAGAAAGATAAAAACGTAATGTAATAGATATTCATAGATGTTGTTCTATTTTGTTGTTTAGATACAAGAACGCGTGTCATCCGCGTATGATATTAATATCCGAACAGTCAGAACTTGGACTTGTTAAAAGCTTCGAGACACCGAATAAGAAACGGACAAAGAGTGAAAAGTTACTTAGACGATTGTGATGAAATCATTTTAAGAAGAATAGTACATACGAGGGGAAGTCCAGAAGTTCGTGGAATGGAGGGGAGGGAGTGGGGATGGGGGCGCTCGCTAGGTGTCATTCTGATTGGCGACTCATCACTGTTTACGAATAGTTGCCTGCTAAACAAGTCAATCCGGAAGAAAACTGAAACTATGGAGGAAATTGAACACCGTACTGTGATAAAGTTCCTTACAGAGCAAGGAAAGAACGCTCGAACCATATTGAATGAAATGGAAACCGTTTATGGGGAACAGTGCTCTAGTAAATCAATGATTTATAAGTAAAATGGCCTTCTTAAACATGGTCGGTAGTCGATTGAAGACGACCTCCGCTCAGGACGGCCAGTTGAGATCACCACATGCAAAAATGTCTACTGCAAGATGCCCGTTTGAAGAAAAAACAATTCTCTGCATTAGTTGGAGTATCAGATACCACCATTTTGCGTATGCTACATGACCACCTGGGTATGACAAAAGTCAGTGCAAGATGGGTACAGAGAACGCTCTCGCCGCTGCAGAAACAGCAGCGCGTCTGTGCGTCCAAACAATTTTTGGAGCTGTGTGGAGACAAACCCGCACAGATTTTGGAGCGGATTGTTACCGTAGATGAAGCATGGATTCATCACTTTGAGCCTGAATCCAAACAGGAGGCAATGGCATTAAACCGGGACACCACCGCCAAACAAATTCAAAGTGTCAGAATCGGCTGGTAAGTTGATGGCTACTGTTTCTTGGGATTGTGAGGGGATATTGTTGATTGATTACAAAGAAAAAGGTAGGAGCATAACCGGAGAATATTACACAGCGATATTAGAAAAATTAAAGGAGGCCATCAAGGAAGAACGTCGAAGAAAATTGACCAAGGGTGTGTTGCTCTTGTAAGATAATGCGCCGGTTCACAAGAGCAAAGTTGCAATGGCTGTTCTACACAAGCATGGCTTTCAATCAATAGTCCATCCACCCTACAGTCCAGACCAGGCACCTAGTGATTTTTATTTGTTCCCCAATTTAAAAAAAGACTTACGTGGAAGAAAGCTTTCCGACGACAATAAGGTAAAGGAGGCAATTTTGGCCCATTTTGAGGCGAAAGATAGAAAATATTTTTATGATGGTTTAGAAAAATTAATTCATAGATCTAATAAATGTATTGTGCTTAAGGGTGATTATATTGAAAAGGAAAAATACATTTATTGTTTTATTTTATTTAAAACCCTTTCATTCCACGAACTTCTGGACCTCCCCTCGTAATTTTTGTCAGCGAAAAAAAAATCCCACTTTGAAATGCATCATCATAAAAAATTCTCGTGGCCGATACAGGATATCAAGGATGTCCTGAAACGTTATGATGAAATTATTATAAATTGTGCAAAAAAATAAATCCTTTTTTTTTTCAATCTGATGCATACTCCTAATAAGTACTGTGCTACTAGAGCTACTAGAAACCATACTAACATAGATTGGAGAAAATCTATTGCAGTACGGGAATTATACCAAGGGCGGAATGGGTGCACTCATGTGCTCTTGTCACAAAAAAATATGCCGCAGTATCTCAGTGAAATTCTTTGTAAAGCTGTAAAGATGGTTAATTTTTGTTAAAAGCCGACCGCTACAGAAAAATTTCTTACTAAACTATGCGATGAAACGGACCAAAATAAGAAATCTCTTCTTTTCCGTACACAAGTTAGGTAGCTGTCGCGAGGGTAAGTGTTAACCCGGGCATTGGAATTGCGTATTGGAATCATTAAAATGTAACACATGGGCTGAAAAGTCCCGGGCCTAACAAAGAAAACACGTTTTTTTTTGGCTCAAAATTAGCTTTATTCATCAACGTAATCTCCATCAAGAGCAACGCAATCATTCCAGCGCCGCTCTAACATTTCAATACCACTTCTGTAGAACGATTTATCTTTTGCCTCAAAATAGGCCTCAGTTTCAGCGATAACCTCTTCATTCGTGCGAAATTTCTTACCGGCGAGCATTTTTTTTGAGGTCTGCGAACAGCCAGTAGTCGCTGGGAGCCAAATCTGGCGAATACGGTGGATGTGGGAGCAATTCGAAGTTCAATTCATGTAGTTTTGCCATTGTTTTGATTGACTTGTGACACGGTGCGTTGTCTTGATGAAACAACATTTTTTTTCTTTGCCATATGCGGTCGTTTCTTTGCAATTTCGGCATTCAAACGCTCCAATAACGCTATATATTATTCACTGTTGATGGTATTTTCTTTCTCAAAATAGTCGATGAATATTACACCACGCACATCCTAAAATACCGAGGCCATAACATTTCCAGCCGATTGTTGTGCTTTCGGACGCTTTGGACGAGGTTCACCAGTTGCTGTCCACTCAGATGACGATCGTTTTGATTCCGGAGTGAAGTGATGGATCCATGTTTCATCCATTGTCACATATCGACGCAAAAATTCCGCTTTGTTACGTTTAAACATGGCTAAACACTGCTCAGAATCATCAACACGTTCTTGTTTTTGTTCAACAGTGAGCAAACGCGGCATCCACTTTGAACAGAGCTTTCTCATAGTCAAATGCTCATGCAATATAAAGCCAATACGTTCTTTTGATAACTTTACGATGTCGCCTAACTCACGCAACTTCACTTTTCGATCATTCAAAACGATTTTGTGGATTTTTTTTATGTTTTCTGGTGTTACCGCCTCATTTGGACGTCCACTGCGTTCTGCATCATCGGTGTCTCTACGACCACGTTTGAAGTCAGCAAACCAACGTTTTATTGTTGTTTCTGATGGAGCGGAGTCCCCATAACACTGTTCAAGCCATTGCTTCGCTTGAACGGTATTTTTTCCCATCAATAAGCAGTGTAAAATGAAAACACGAAATTGTTTTTGATCCATTGTTTCGAAAATAACAAAAGTAGCGTGACTCTTAGCACAATAACTCACAAACTAATGATTAGAATATCATGAAATTTTAACAGCTGTCTTTTGAAGGTTAGTACTAACTGAGAGAAAGGTGACTGCAATAAAACTAGCGTCATCTATGCGTTAGGCCCAGGACTTTTCAGCCCCTGTGTTATATATACGATTCAAGATAAGTTTATGTACAACTAAATTTTTATATCTTTAATAAATTATCAGCTGATAAATATCTTATACAACTACAGTCATTCGTTTAGTTTCGTTAATATCTTGTATGCTAACTAATATAATTGAAAATATAAAATATTTTTCTATGATGGTGTTCCATTCAATCAGATTCATCAAATAGAAAATTCTTTTAGGTAAAGTGAACAGAATAGTGATCGAAATGATGGCCACAAATTGTTCATAATCCCATATTCCCCATTCATATTTTGGGATGTATTAATCACACGGAAAAAATCAATTTGTTTATTAACGACTTGCTTAACATAATAACTAGAGTTGTTGTTTGGACTATTTCCGTTGTTCGTTGAACTTGTATAGTCCGACGTTTCGGCAGTCTATCTATTGCCGTCTTCAGGGGCGCCCTGAGAAGGGCTGTTGCTTGTCACAGCAATCATGCTTTGATGCTCTGTCAACATCACGTCAAGACATGCTTAGCATCAAAATTCAGCTTCCAATTAATATAAATTATTTAGTAGCATTCGAGAGGGAAGATGTCAATTGCAAGATTTACAAACACATGTGCAATCCACATTTTACAATTTATAATAATAATGTAATAGAAATAATAATAATGATAATAATTTGGGTACTGTACCGTTATTGTTTATCATTTCTAGAGCACGTTTTTTTTTTTGTGATTTATTATATTTGCTCTTTTTTTTTTCGGAATAAAAATTAGAAGTTATCAAACATCTTCAATAGGCATTCAAATCTAAGAGATAGGCACACTTTATCGCCTTCAATAAACAGATAAACACCTAGAGACGATATATCAGGTGGATATCGATATTTGCTCAAGCTCCAACAACCGAATTCTTTCTATTTGAACAAGCTCCCTTGTTTATGCAAACATCCTTCACGGTTCAGAGTTTTACGGTCAAACAACGAGATCAATGTGTGAGAATTCCTCGGTAAATACGATTTTTTTTTTCTTATAAACTGAAAAAAAAACCGATGATATATTTATTTGGGAAAGAGTTCAACGTTATCTCGTGCAATGTCTATATTTACCTAAATCCTCCGAAACTGTAGCACGGTCCTTTCGTAAGCGATACTACGGAGTGAGGCGGGGAGAAGAGGCACTAAATCGTATTCATTGATAGATTATATTATTTGTGGTATGTACACTACTGGTTATAAATTTAAGACCATCTCGATCTTCCACAAGTGGATAAGCAAAAGCATTGCTCATGTTGTAAAGAAAGTCTAGGTGGTTTGTTGTGAAGATGTGTAGCCGTTATTAAGTGTATGCTATCGTTTCTAAAGATGGGGTTGTCTGTACGCAACGCCAAAAGTCGTGCTCAATATTAATAATGTGCGCAGAATGAATGTGATACTAAGCCAGTATTCTATAATCTAGCAAGACTAATATAATGATTTCAAGAAGTTGAAATTTTTGCAGTTTCTTTACAATGATTTCTAAAACTTAGTTGGCTTTCGAATGTAATACCTATAATCTTTTACAGTGAGTATAACAAACAATACTCAACTTATGCAAAGGATCAATATCGGAAATCTTATAAAATACAGGGTGGCCCAGGGGAACGGGAAATTTTGAAATAACATCATTTCGACGAATAAATTCATAAAACTAGTAATTTATTAACGAAAGTGCATGTATGCAGCATGCCATTTATGTTTTTACAATCAAAATGTCCAAAAGTGTCTCTTTACTTTTTAAAGATGTCCTCCCATTCTGCGTTCACACTCTACCAGCCTGTTAGGAAAACTCTGGAATGCGCGGTGTAGCAAATCTTGGGGAATGGCAGTGATTTCTTGTTGAATATTCTCCTTCAGTTCATGGATTGTTGCAGATCGTGTACGGTACACCTTGCCTTTAAGATACCCCCACATCAAGAAGTCGCACACACTAAGATCAGGGGATTTCGCAAGCTATTCAATGTCACCGTTACGTGAAATAATGCGTCTTCCAAACAATTGACGAACTGCTGCCATCGAATGTCGAGCAGTGTGTGACGTGGCTCCATCCTGCTGAAACCACATGTTTTCCATGTTAAGATTAAGTTCGTACAGTCTCAGTGTAAAGAATGTTTGAAGCATTCCAACATATCGAGCGGATGTTACTGTCGCTGCACTACCATCCTCACGTGCAAAAGAATAAGGGTCGATAACGAGTTCTTCCTTAGTGCTGGGTTTTCGGGATCGTTTCGCCATATTCTCTATCGGATTCATGTCTGGTGATTGGCCTGGCCATGGTAAAATCCGAATCCCCTGTTCCTCTTTCCATGTGGTTGTTGTACTTGCTTTGTGGCAGGGTGCTCCATCCTCTATAAAAGTGGCGTCTTTAGATAAAATGGCGTTGTCGAATATCGGTAGTAGTTCTTCTGTTAGTATTTGGATATATTTTGCCGCATTTATATTGCCGTCGCAGATTATTAATTGCGATCTTCCACCATACCATATCGCGCCCCACACCATGATGTTCACACCGCCGTATTTCACCGTCTGATGCAAAAATTTGTCGTCCAGTTGCTGTGACGAACGTCTCCATACCCACGTACGACCACTATCACTGATTTGGCAGTATCTGCTTTCGTCTGAAAAAATGACAGACCGCCAAAACTCTTCGGGCTTCGTTCGCATTTCGATTGCCCAAGCCATTCGGCAACCTCAACTGTACTTTTTCGCGGTTCTCTTAACACTTCGCGCACAAGCACCCTTTTACTTCTTTCAGAAGGTCCGGCACGACCTGGTCTCGGCTCCGCTGTTGTTTTTTCCTTGCGTTTAAATTGTGTAATCACACGGTTAGCTGTGGACAACGGAATATTTAAAAATTTACTTATTTCACGTTGCGAAGCGCCGCGTTCACTCTGGCCAACCACTGGCGACACCCCGGGTGAAGTCGCTAATATCACTCGAACCTTGTAAGCGAGGCATAGTTGTAACGATAGTAAATTATGACGAATTCCTTCCGATACATCTACCCCTACCCTAAAGACAAGAGAAAGTTCTTAATTCGTTCTTAGAGTTTAGCTGTTTACATATTTATACCGCTTTACCTGGTGTCTATTTTATTCTGTCACCCTAGTGTAGTACTAATACCATGCCAGAAACACTGCTTGCCTTTTGTGGCAAACCATTCGTCGAGCCATTTTCCAAATTCCTCTAAATTGCTGAAGTGCAGCTCTGCTAGCGCGTGCCCCATTGATTCGGAGAGGTGATAGTCAGATGAACAGAACATTTCTTGCTTTTGTGTGAAGAATTATGCTAATATATTTGCTACTTCTCTGTGCATGGTCGCCAATCTAATCCTACACATGTGCACGTTTCCTGACACGTAGAGAATTGCCAGAATTTCGCCAATCTTGAGAAATGGCGATTGTTAATGTTCAAAGTACTCAGAATAATGTATAGCTCCCATGAGCATTATAGTTTTGTCTGAAGCACTATTCAAAGATACTAGCATCAATTATATTCGAAATCGTGATAGAGATTTTGTCATCAATCTAGCCTTACGTGATCGAGAAAATATTCCAGTATTCGTAACATAATCAGATTTCGATAGGATCATCTACGAATCAAGTGCTAGATATCATCGTCGATCATTGAACGTGGACGAGATTTTTTTTTGTTCATTGGAGTAACTTTTCGGTAGGTTTTTTTTGTTCTAAATGGTCGAGTGCATTTCACCGTTCGCATTGTAACGGTCGGATCATCTACAAAAGGTATCGATCGAGTGACACGGCCGTGTTTTAGCGATAACGATCGAAAAATCAATAAGCGAGAGCGTTGCCCAATTTGCTTTCACAAAAATGTCGTAATTCACGTATCAGTATTAGGTAGTTGTGTTTTGTAGGGTACATACAGGTAGTTGATTTTTCCTCCTTTTTTTCTCTCTCGATGACACGATTCGGTTAGCGATAAATGGAAACAGTTGAGGAGGAAAAAAAGCGTTCGAACGTCGTCATGCAAAAAACATAATGAATGAATCTTGTTTTGTAGAGATAAGGTAGTGCATGCCATGTAGTCTTTCTTATCGTGAATTGTACGTTATGGAATTATAAGAGAATGCATGTTAGCCGCTTATCTTTATGTTGTTAACAATGGAACCTGCTGTCTCAAAAATTTAAAAAGAAAATTGCAGTTAGAGAATTTAGTTATTTTATCGTTAATATGTGCACATAATCGATTTCATGATTTTAGTAAATCTTAAACAAGTAGGATTTGGATGTAGGAGGTTAAAGACGTTTTAAGCGGAATACAAAATTGAATCTTTCTGTGTCAAATGCATCTACGTTCGCCTTGGAGTTTTGGAACACTCAAGATAAAACTTTTGAACTGTATTCGTGACAACAGGTAATTCTTCATCGAGTTAAGAAATATCTTAAAAATGAATTAGGTGACTGGCACTCAATAACAGATATGCGAGGGTGGATCTATATACACTAGGGTGACAGAATAAAATAGACACCAGGTAAAGCGGTATAAATATGTAAACAGCTAAATTCTAAGAACGAATTAAGAACTTTCTCTTGTCATTAGGGTAGGGGTAGATGTATCGGAAGGAATTCGTCATAGTTTAGTATCGTTACAACTATACCTCGCTTACAAGGTTCGAGTGATATTAGCGACTTCACTCGGAGTCCCATCGTTGGCCAGAGTGAACGCGACGCTTCGCAACGTGAAATAAGTAAATTTTTAAATAACCCGTTGTCCACAGTTAACCGTGTGATTACACAATTTAAACGCAAGGAAGAAACAACAACGGAGCCGAGACCAGGTCGTGCCCGACCTTTTGAAAGAAATAAAAGGGTGCTTGTGCGCGAAGTGTTAAGAGAACCGCGAAAAAGTACAGCTGAGCTTACGGCAACTTCACAGAAAAGTCAGCGCACCGTTCTGCGATACCTCCACAGTGTGGGGATCTATAAAAGGGTGGCAGAGAAAAAACCTCTCTTTACGGCGTTTCAAAAACGGCGCCAAATGGCTTGGGCAATCGAAATGCGAACGAAGCCCGAAGAGTTTTGGCGGTCTGTCATTTTTTTCAGACGAAAGCAGATACTGTCAATTCAGTGATAGTGGCCGTACGTGGGTATGGAAACGTTCGTCACAGCAACTGGACGGTGAAATACGGCGGTGTGAACATCATGGTGTGGGGCGCGATATGGTATGGCGGAAGATCGCAATTAGTAATCTGCGACGGAAATATATATGCGGCAAAATACATGCAAATATTAACAGAAGGACTACTACCGATATTCGACAACGCCATTTTATCTAAAGAAGATGCCACTTTGATGGAGGATGGAGCACCCTGCCACAAAGCAAGAACAACAACCACACGGAAAGAGGAACGGGGGATTTGGATTTTACCATGAATCCGATACAGAATGTTTGGCACATAATCCAGACAAATATGGCGAAACGATCCCGAAAACCCAGCAATAAGGAAGAACTCGTGGCAGCTGTTACAGAAGAGTGGTTAAATATTCCAGAAGATACCATTAATCATTTAATAGATTCTATGCCACGACGACTCGCAGCACTTCACGCAAGTAAAAGTGGATCGACAAAATATTAATCTAATTTAAAAATTTTAAAATATTTTGTAAATATAACGAGAATAGAATCTTTTTTTTTCGATTAGTAGGTGTCTATTTTATTCTGTCACCCTAGTATACTGTACCCCCCACAGCAAAACTACAGTGGCATTATATATCTTTTGTTTTTCGACATAGTTTACCTCTACAATAGTGCACTTGGTTCATCGATGCTCCAAACATCTCAAGAGCCTCCTTGAAACAAATTTGTCCGACCTCTGTAAACCACCTCCCTACAGCTTACATCGCTTCATAATTACTGTGAAATTTTGCCTCACGTAAGATTTCTTTCAATTTAAGAAACAGCCTGTAATCACCATTGCAATACCAGAAGTATGGCTGGGAGTATTATCCCGATGGATGCAAATTCAGTCAGAATGATTCCTTGAGCATCTCAGAACACAGATAGCAAAACCTTTGCAGCATACGCCACGACCTTAAACTTGCGTGGAGGAGGAGAACCGTGATGTTTCCACTCTCTACTTTGCATTTTAATAACTCACTAGATGTAGGGTAGTCACACTTCGTTTTCCACAATTTTATCCATTTCGCATAAGAGATTAAAAAAAGACAATTCAGTTTCACGGTAGAGCGCACACTAAAATAAAAGTATTGGACGCACGCTTTGCATTCAAAACTTAACTGAAGATGTGCAATCTCAAACGCATACTGATGACAGCACGACTTGTTCAAACATGCTCTCACATTGCTGTTTTTCCGATTATTACCATGATATCATGATCAGATGCACAGAAATTTCATTTACAAGAATTGCACTGGCCAACGCGCATTTGGGTGCCTCATATTTTTTAAGTGTAATTAAGCTAATTTGGGGTACCTAATCCAAAAATATCGTCAGATTTATTCTATCAGATCTAGTTTTCGAAATTCACTCTTTCAAATCAATATTTTAAATATTACTGTTTCGTAACTGTTAACTGAACTAAACTAACAAATGAACACAAAAAACGGCTAGAAAGTATTGATTTAACAGAAAAATATGCATAAACTTTCAATCATTAGCTAAAAATTTCCTTTAATAACATTTCCTTGTTTAAGGTTTACAGGAACAGTTTCACTAAAGATTCCAGCAATAATCGGCCATCATATGGGTATCCCATTTTCTTTGGTACCTTTCCTCCATAATGCTGATGTCTTTGTGAAATCTTTCCACCTGTTCTTCACTACGAAAAAATCCCAGTTATTTTTGGAACCAGCACGTTGGAAATACTTCAAATCAGTTGGTATTCTACAGGGACCACGACAAAAAATTATTTTGTTAGGCGGTGTAATCGATAATCAACCACTATAACCAGGTTGTTTGGGCTTGCTCTATAATGCAAAACCGAGATATTTATAACCAGTTCAACAGTAACTGGAGTAGTACACAATGTAACAGTATACAGTGTAACTCACCATGTAACTACACAGTACACCATAACTCCATTCACTACTGATATAGTTAAAAAAGCACAACCGATTACAACATTTGTAAAGTATTTCAAGTAGAAAATATCAAAAAGGTAAAAACTGCAGTATCAGATTCGTGCAGCCAATTACATTCTTTCCTGATCCACGCTATAATTTGATAAAACACACAGATAAAGAGAACTAATCTACTTCGTATTTTCGTTAAGCTATTATTGCGTTACATGGTACTAATACCAAGAATTCCTTAGCATGGTCGTTGTCTCTTACATAGTTCGAAAATCATATTCCCAAAACTTAATTGCTCCATTCAAAGAAAAATTGAATCATACCCATCAAACGCAACTACATACTCCACCTTATACACATCAATCGCTACACCAACAGTAGCAACTAAAAGAACATCGATCCTAACCTAATTATCTCTCCTAAACAATGGGAAGGGCGATCGGGTACCGGATTAGAGTGCAGATACACCACCGATGCGAAGATTTCCCATGTGAACCGTCTCGACATTTTTTCCGTAAGGATTTCCTCTTGTCTCGCAATCCGTCTCCTTCTAACCGAAGCCTACGGCTACCGTCGGGTCTGGATAAGGCGCTAGGCTCTCCGGCGTAATTCGAGTACGCCAACACGTGCCGCGGTGGTCACGTGACGCGGTAAACTCCGTGCACGCGCCTTTAAAAAGTGAACAAACACACGCCGCCGGTGATCGTTCTGGTAGGTGGACGGATGCGATCGTTTGATGAGGGACTTTTGATTGAAAAGAAGCGTCCGACGTCGGTTGCGACCGCCCCATAGCTTTTAGGCTAGGTTGTAATTATTTCTAATCTTTCACACTCGATTTCGAGCTATCGGACGCGACTATTGTTGTTAGTGAAGCACCTATGTAATTAATTGACGTTAAACCTAAAGACTTAGCAACAGTTTTTAGAATCAAAACCTTTTATCGATGTTAATACTTGTTAAACTTCAGACTTGAGAGGTTATGTTAGTTTCAGTTGTTTGTTAAAGTTGTTTCAAGTTTTTGTCGTCGTTATACAGTTATAACGTACATCGTAGATTTCACTATCAAATGGGAGTACGCAAATTTTGATCAATTATCAAATCTGGGCGTTACATTCAAAAACACGCAACTCAGTAATACTATATGATCATATAAATTTACCCTGTACGAAACCATGAAATTATTTCTTCAACGTACGAGTTTACGTTTTTAAGAAGTTTAAGATTTTTTAAGACGCGTACGAAACGATATTTCTGAAAAAAGAACAGAAACTTATTGAACAGAGAACCACTTGACGTGAACGCCACCTAAAAGGTATACAACACTGTTCTGGAATCCGTGGCAAAGGAATGATGATCACTATACTCCGTTCACGTTAAGAATGCAGACTTGGAATAGATAGGCCTTAAAATACGGGTTTGCCATTGGCTAATGGGCGAGGCATATTCACACAGGAGAAATTGATGTAATTTCTTCATATGAAGTTTCTGTCAGTTGTCAAAATTGTTTACAATTTTCGTGTCATTGTTTCCTGCAGTTTTTCATTGTACTTTTTACCTATAAACAAGTTGTGGTAAAAATAATTCTTTTCAGAATTCTTTTATCTTATCATTTCATAATTCAAGATGCTACACAATCGATTATATAAACAAAATAATTTCTACTTTACTATTACGATTACAGCTTCGGTTTGGTATGGCTGAAGAAGCAGTAGTAGATGCAGTTGCAGGACCATCGAAGAACCCTTAAGCAAGCATATTGGCAGTAGACAGAAGCTAAATTGAAGATATGGTTGAAGAACTTATTATAACTACAGATGCAGATTCATAGACAGATACATCAGATTCTGATTTTGTCTAATAAATCAATAGTGTGCATACACTTAGAATACTCTGATTGCTCATTTATATCTTCATGGATTCCATACATTTACTTAAGGTGTTTTATACAATGTAGTAATTTTTAAGGAACATAAATACAAATTTATCGTATCAAACATGTTATCGAAGAAGAGAGTATGATGTATTAACTGGATAATATTGTTGAAAATATATTCGAAGAATTTATGATAACAGCAAATACATGATTTTCGTCAGTCCACCATCATCAGAGTCTGATTTAAATATCTGTTAATATCATTTGCATAATAAATTGAAATTATTCGCATTTTTCGCTCTAGTCTTTGATTTATAAATCAAATTCATATGTTTATTTCATTTGTTATTGTATAAATAAAATGCTAGCAGTAAAGAAATCTTTTTTATTAAATTTATTCCAGATATGAAGAGAAGAAAACTATATAAATTTGTAATATGTGTAGTTAAGAGATTGTTATAATTCATTAGTATATTTGTTTTTTTATTGTACTCATTGATATGTATGCAATTATTTATTGACTGTACTATTATTGAAAATGTACATTGGTTTTACTGCAGCCGGTGTACAGTAGATAAGTATACTTGGAGTGCTGTCTTCTTTTTCACCGAGCAGCTCATCTAATTTCATCATTGACAATAACCAAATTCTATGCAAGATTTAAGGATATTGTGTGTTACCATGTAGTCTGAAGCCACTCGATGGACTTGGATACAGTCCCGTTGAGCCCATTATGTATTGTTCATAATCAGCAACATTCTTCCCTGTTTGGCTTTTGCTTGTATATATTGAATTGCTTACTTTCAACCATACCATTGAAATTGATGAAGGTTACCAACGGAGAGATTTACTTCATGACAAATGACTTGGTATAACACTGTGTATATAATCATTCGTGTCGAAGTTAATTAGTTTCATCGGTTAAATTTCACCAGTGTAATACAGCCGCTGATCGTAGTGCTACCTACTGCATTCTTAACGTGAATGAAGTATTCTGGAGCAAGTATTCGGATTGTACATTACCACGTCGGACATCGTTAAGAAACTTTATGCCATCTGTTCGTGACTATGTCTAAAGTAGAATTAAAGCAGAATTGAAAGATAAAATAATTGTGGTAATGTGTGGACGAAACAGCCGGCCACCAAAACCATTCTGTCATGAATATGATGGTATGTGCAATGAAAGAGTTTGAACCGTCATTCTCTATCTTACTTGCTTCCAAAAGAATTGCAAAATGTACTGACGATGAAATTTTAAAAGTGGTGCTGAGGACATTTAACGATTATTCTTGTAAATGAAAGTTTTATGCATCTGATGACGATGTCATAGTAATAGTCGAAAAACACAGCAATGTGAGAGCACGTTCGAAAAAGTCGTCCTGCCACAAGTATGCTTCAGTTAAGTTTCGAATGCGAAGTGTGCGTTAGGTGCTTTAATTTTAGTGTCCGAACTACCGTAAAACTATTTTTTTAAATTTCTTAAGGGAAATGGATAAATTCTTCAGAGAACTCCACTTACATCTAGTGAATCGATTGGTGAAGAGACAAGGTTGACAATGACAATTATTTAAATTATGGTGTCATCTCATTGGATGGAAAGCCACAATGCGTTCTTTGCTATCAAGGTCTCTCCGGTGAAAGCATGAAGTTAACTAAACATCCAGCTCATAAAAACAGATCCTTGGAATTTTTCAAAAAAAAAACAGCGGTAAAAACAACCCAACTTTTGACGTTTGTGAATGACGATGCCGCTAACATACTTTCGTTAGGCCGATCTCTTAAAGAGGAGAGCGGCAATCTGTTGCAGATCACATCCACAAATGCTTTAATGGCTCATACGAAGGCTGTATTTCTAAACTCCCCAAAACTTATAAAGAAATTTCACGAACTGTGCCCCAAAGTGCTTGAATCACCACAGCCACTTACTACGTGTTGGGGAACATGGTTAAAGGCTGCGTTTTACTACTGCAAACATTTTGATGATGTAAGTAAGGTAATTTTACAATTCGATCCGAGACACGCCAAAGCTAAGGGAAGTCAGAAAATATTTCAATATAATCGGGAAAAATGTGATTTAGAAAGTATTCGCAAATACTACTATGGAGTAGGGGAAGGAACTGAAAAATTATAAAGTGATTCGATGTCGTTTGTAGATTCTGTTCAAATTGTCACTCACACCTATGTTATGTACGGCGGATTCATATTTTGTTATAGTAAGACAAATTTGTGAATGTGGGTCAAAAGATACTTTAAGTTGTCACAAGAATTACTTTAAATTCGCCAATATCGATGTGGAACGGTAGTTTTCATAATTAAAAAAATATTTATTCTGCACGCCGTACTCATTTGACTGAAACGAATGTGGACACACATTTAATGATTTCAATATTTAATAGATTCCACCCAGATTGTAATTTCGTGGAAACTTCTAAAAAACAGTAAGTGTTTCAGCAATGTTATATAATACAGAGTGATTTTATATGTTTGAGGACAGCTTAAATTTCGCACGGTGGATTCTAGGGGATTTGACATGTTAAGAGTGGCCATTGTGAGTATCGGTCCTGTCCACTGCCTGTGCGACACGTTATTTATATTCATTTTATTCGTTATTATTTGCTTCATTTTTACTTGTAACCTGTTCTTCTTAGAGTTACTGTTTATCAGTGTTATTTTCCAGGTATGTTTTTATGCATTTCTATTAAATTACGTGAACTTAATTGTTGTTAGTTTTAAGATGCCGTTTGCGGCCGAGCAAGACGCTTTTATTTTAAAAGCGCATTATCGCAGTGGCACTCATCACGAAGATGGATCATGGACTTATTCATTGCAATCATGCCTGAACCAATTTCGTGAAAATTATCCGGACGTTGTCGTACCATACAAAGTGTTTTGTAATCACAGAGGCAGAATTATTGAACGATTCGAAGGAAAACACTGCATTTGCAAAGGAAAATCAACTGGACGACCAACAGTGTTAACAGAAGAGACTGTTGATGATGTTAGACAACGGATAGAGGCAAGTCCTAAAAAGTCAATTCGCAAATTAGTAGCTCAAACTGGTATGATGCTTTTTCTATTTCTAAGATGCAGTATTTTTCATTTTCGTTATTTTAGGTTTATCGTTCAGTACTGCAAGAAAAGCATTGGTTAAAAATCTACACATGCGTCCATATAGAGTAACCGTAACACAGCAATTATTGCCAATTTATATTCCACGACGAATTCAATATTGTCAGTGGTTTAATGAAAATCTTCATAATGATGATATTTTAGATTTAACATTCATGTCAGACGAGGCCCGGTTTCACTTGTCAGGCTATATTAACAGCCAAAATTACAGGACATGGGCTACAGAAAACCCTCATAATTTTGTTGAGACTTCTTTACATCCACAAGAAATTGGGGTCTGGGTGGCAATGTCTAGACGTCGCATAATTGGCCCTATTTTTTTCTATGAAAATATCAATGCGGAAAGATATCGCACTCAAATTTTGGAAGTGTTTATAGACCAATTACATGACGACGAATTGGAAAGGGGATATTTTCAACAAGATGGAGCACCACCTCATGTAGCGCATGCTACATTGGAATATCTAGAAGAGTATTTTGGTGACAGACTTATTAGTCGCGATCGTTGGCCATCACGGTCACCTGACCTAACCCCTTTAGATTTTTATCTGTTTGGGCATTTAAAAAATAAGATACATCAAAATCGACTTCACAATTTGGAAGAACTACGAGCAGCCATAGAGCAGGAAATTCGTAATATCGATCAAAACCAATTACAGCGACTGTTTGACAATATTAAGAGACGAATACATTTATGTCTTGAATCAAATGGAGGCCATTTCGAACATACATTATAATGTAATTGTTTTTTTGCAATAAAATTATACAAAAAAAACGGAATCGTTTGCTTTTAAATATGTAGTGCTCAAATTTAAATATTTGTATTAATTCAAAAGCTTAGAAAATCAATATGAAATTGATTTTTTGAAGATCTGTTGTCAATATTTTATCACCCATCCAAAATCTATTTGCTACGCTACCGGTTACGAATTCAAAACCAAATCGCCAATGTGACAAAAATTTAGCAAGGCGCGAAATTTAAACTGTCCTCAAACATTTAAAATCACTCAGTATATTTTATGTGTAAATATTTCTGCGTACGCATCGCCCTATCCTCACTCATGAAGGTCACGATCATAAATGATGCGGGTACATAAACGTTACCGAACACTCGCCTTCAAGCGACTGCCCAGCTCCTCCATCTTGTTCTCCGCACTGCACTGTAACTTACCCCACTTTGCCGGGACTGGTGATGATTGTAGCTCTCTAAATTAGTTACAATGATAAATATGCAAGAGCACCAAGTACAATAAAATGTAAACAAGAGCTGTTGCGATTAATTATCAGTAATTATCACAATTATTGTGCGTATTTGTGGACCTAATTTATTTATTATAATGTGTTAATTGACTAGGCAAAGGAAAAATATCGATAGATCGATATGCATGTGTATATGGGGATATAGCTCAGTGGTAGAGCGTTCGCTTTGCATGCGAAAGGCCCCGGGTTCGATACCCGGTATCTCCAAAAGTAAACTTTTGCTTTCAATAAGTTAATCTATTTACTCAATGCACTTAGGAAACCAGTGTATTTACTTTTATTCTTTTACAACGGAAAATTGCAACAACAATATCAGATCGTCAGAGATACCCCACATATTCAGTTTACGTAATAGGGTTTGATGTTCAACCCTATCGAAAGCCTTAGCAAAGTCTGTATAAATTATATCTGCCTGAAAACGTATATCTAAAGCCTCAGACACATAATGAGAAAATGCATACAAGTTGGACACGGCTGATTTAGAAAACCATGTTGCACTGGAGACAGATTAGCAGCAACGTGCGAATAAATATATTTATGTAACATAATTTCAAAAACTTTAGAAAAGTTACATAATATAGATATTGGGCTTTAATCCCGAATGCTATTCCTCGACCTCGATTTAAAAACATGAACTTGGAAAAACTCCCTCTTTCAACATTAGATTGTAAACATGAAAGAGCGGCCCACAAAGAACAAATCTACAGTCCCTAACAACAAAGTCTGGAACGTTATCAGGACCACTTGTCATTTTTCGCTTCGATTGACACAGAGCTTATAAAACATCTTGCTCACTAATTTTTTTAAGAAAAAATGCATCGAAAACCGAGGTATCATTATTGGGGTGGTTAGTAGTAACGTTCGCGTTAGCCATGGTCAGAGAGGAGTGCGGAGGAAAGGCGTTAGTAATTTCATCAAGGGACGAAAAGGTATTGTTGTTATCTGTTATAATATCTGGTGTACGTGTAGAATTTAATTTAGAATTAATATAATGCCAAAGTCTGTTGAGATTCGCCTGAAGAGATAGGTGAATATCCCCAATATGATTATCGGAATCCCGTTTAACAGTTAATTGAACATAATTTCCATACTCCTTAAATTTATTGTTATACAAATGTTTCTTGTTTTTTGTGTTTCATTAGAGAACCTTGAAGGAAATGGAGTCTTCCTAGGTTGTCTTTGGAACTGTTTTATTGAAATAATCACGTAATATAGAATAAAGTTCATTGCAAGCATCATCAACAGAATTACAACTGATCATTGAACACCATTTTGTGTTTAATAACAGCTCATAAACGTATACCATATCGGCACGTCTGAAATTAAAGCTCGCGATTCTACTACTGAAACACAAACAACATCAAATATGAGAGCCGGATGATATCCATCCTCAGCCACCAGCAAAGCATCGGACCGTTCAAAATCACACTTCAAAACCCTAGAGCAAAAAATCAGATCTAAGCATCTGCTATTACTATTTTTTACGTAATTCATCTGTTGAGCATCATGAAGTAATAAAATTATTCACAATTGTCGATGAGACAAAATCAGCACAATCTAAAATAGGGAGGTTATAATCCCCCGCAAGGGTAAAATAATTGTCCAATAGAGAAAACAATTCCAGTTTATGAAGAAGATGTTCATAGCCCTAAATTAGCGCCATCGCATTACCATTTGTTTAGAACCTTACAAAATTGTTTGAATGGTAAATCCCTCAATGTTGATAACACTGTGAATTTACACCAAATTCAGTTTTTTGCTGATAGAAACCAGAAGTTCTATAAACATGGGATGATATAGTTGATGGAAAGATGCCAATAGACCATTGATCAAAGAAATTTAAAAAAATATATTATTGAATAAAGTTTAGTAAATATATAAAGAGATCTTTGTTATGAACGCAATAGCTCGATCTCATCTCAAGAAATTATATCAGTAGTAATTAACAACCCTGATTCAGTAACAATTAAAATATCGCATTGAAATGAAGATATATCATATGACACTTGAGCAAAATGTACTACAAGCAAACCAATGTTAATATGGGCAACTCTTATTAATAGCAAACGTAATTATTAGGTAAATAATTCAGGTATAAAGTTATTCAATCATCTGCCTAGATTAATAAAAAGAATTCAGTTCCATTGTGAATTTAGGTTTTACATGTAACCGTTTTTAACCAAGAAATCTCAGTGTGTTCTGTTTATTTACTTCAAATTAGTTCACTTACTTGCTAACGTTGCTTATGCAGAGGGAAATAAATACTCTTACCTTCAAGTGCCTTATTCCTGGCCAACAACGCTAAGAGAACGTCCGAATTTGGCGGTCCATCCATGGCATGCGGTGGTAACATCGGTGGTGCGCTCGTTGGCAATCCTTGTACGTGACCCAAACCCCTAGACTGTTCCAGCATGGACATAATCATTCAAAATTCTTCCCGCCACTTCCCCTTCGAAAACAAGAAAAGGAAAACGAAAACTCCAAGTTCTTCTCTTTCAAACTACGAATCCGAGCTTTCCGAGTCTTTCGCACGTTAATTTCGCAGTCCCACCACAAACACAGGCGAACACATCAATTTCAAAAGTCTAAACAAACAAATAGAAACTGGCATCGGGCGGCCGAAACGGTGTACAAGATCGTTTCGAGTGGAACCGTCGTGCACTAATACCGTCTCCGTATGTGTAAATTATAGATTTCCTTATCAAATGTTCTCGTGTGAAGTGTATGTGTATTAGGTGCCGAGCAGTTTCGTTATCAGAAACTTAGCGTCCTTGAAGATGGATGCGATTTCGATGTTGTATTTACGATTTTTCTCTTTACGCCGGTAAAAATAGATCGGAACGGAATTGGGAAAATGAAAATCCCCTGAACTTCGTTCAAGATGTTGCATTCAACTTGGAGGTTGCGCGAGCCACAATCCAAACTTCTCCAAATCGAAAATTAATCCTCACCTCTTAATCTCTTATAACGAGAACCACCAATTAATTTACGTTTCAAATTCGAAATTTTCTCACCACCCTAACAGCCGTCGTCTCCACACTGGTCCCCAAATCGCCTATATTCGCTTCCGAGGAATTCCCGAGCAACCCCCACCAGCCAGTAACGCGCATATCGGCGGCCATTATTGAGCATCGGTCTCCGGTATCGGAAAGCGGTGACGTCACGCGACGCCGGGCGTCGGCGCGGTCCCTCGGACACTCCCACGCGACACGGTAGCCTCCTCGCAAGGGATGGAAGATCGGGTACGTCGGAAAGGGGTTCGGAATGAACTGGGGGTCGTCGTCGAGGAAGGGGTGGGTTTGTGCGTTGCTAAGACGTTACGTTTTGTATATGCATGCATAGATGTGTATCTATTGGTTCTGTGTACGTGTAGATGTGTGCATATTAATTCTATACTTGGGCGAAAGGGGGATATAAGTCGATGATGTATATTATTCTGTACTTTTGTTTGCGTGTGTGTGATGTGTGTATTATGAATGTGTTCGATGTGTGGAAACGATGCAATTTTGAATTGGTTGTGAGGGATAACCAAATACTGCACAAAGATAGTTCCTAATGCTTTGTTTCTAAACGAAAAAATGCGTTTAACGCAAATTAAATTCTTAACTTATTTACTTCGATTATTTTGTTTTAAAATGTAATTTTAGCAAAGAAGAAATTAACTTATTAAACAAAGATTTGAAATATAACTTGAAATTTAATAAACTTACGGTTGATGCCATTATAATTGGCGATTAGAGTACAATTGAAATCGGAAGAAACTAATCTGAGCGAACCATATAATATGAGAATGTAAATACCGTTTTTAAAATATTTAATACAGAGACATATATGTATTTAATGTCAAATATA
This sequence comes from Trypoxylus dichotomus, assembly GCA_023509865.1. Classification (NCBI taxonomy): domain Eukaryota; kingdom Metazoa; phylum Arthropoda; class Insecta; order Coleoptera; family Scarabaeidae; genus Trypoxylus; species Trypoxylus dichotomus. The sequence continues at coordinate 72,824,098 of CM042076.1, read as the reverse complement.
CACACATAACCTGACTAAAAATGATACCTTGCACACTAGTTTTATTTTATAATTTAAATGTATATTTTTTATGCTATAATTGTAATGTGCAATGATTTTATGCATATCATCTTGAAAACTATAATGCACGTAACTTGCCATAACATAAAAGTCCAAAAAAATTAGAAAGGGGCATTGCTTCCAAAGATTTTGTTGTTTTATATTGACTAAATATTTCGGAAGTAAAAAATGTAGATTGTATTCCATCCTAAGTCCCTTTGCTAAAACAGTCTTTATAGAAATAAAATAAGAATTCCTGCTACAATAATAAAAATATGAAAATGTTAATTATGCAAAAACTTTTGCGTCTGGGCAGCAAAATCATATTTACTTTATATAATAATAATAATAATAATAATAATAATAATAATAATAGTAATAATAATAATAATACTAATAATTATAATAATAATACTAATAATAATAATAATAATAATAATAATAATAATAATAATAATAATAATAATAATAATAATAGTAACAATAATAATTTATTGGCAAGTAAATAGTGAACACAGAAACAAAAGAGAGAGAAAAAAGTATATAAGCATTTTTGCCATTTGGATCACCATTAGTAAACCAAAAAGGTTTCCTGTTGCTAACGGTGACCCAAGAACAAAGATAAAATGAGAACATAATTCGTTACACAGCCAAATTATCTAATATACTACAATATTACAAATCCCTATCTGCCAGAGAGCTGCTCATTCATTAAACTATTATAAATAGCACGCCTAAAGGAATAAAATGGTAACTCTTTGATATCCAGGAGAAGCGAGTTATATAATCGTGCAGAAGCGTAGCTAAAACTTTTCTCAAACTGCCGGGTATGGTGCTTAGGTATATCGATAAGATGCTTCCTGCGAATGTTGATACTATCCTCATTTTGTAAGGCGGAACACCAGAATTCAAAATTTTATAAACGAGACACGAGGAGTGTAATTGTCTCCGTCGTACCATACTTAGCCACCCGGCATCCCTAAGTTTATGGGAAATCCTTTGACGCTGTCTAATTCCATATATTAATCTGAGGCATGCGTTCTGTACCACCTGAATTATGCGAGAGTCAATTTGGTCCAGACAATTTCCATGAACAACATCGCCGAAATTAAAATATGATAACACCAAGGGTATCACATAGCAGCTTTTTAATAGAAACGTTAAGGCAATGCCGGTGGGGATAAATTAGTTTCAAATTGCAGTAGGCGCGTCTAATGCAAGTACTGACATGATGTTTAAACTTAAGATCATTATCTACAAAGAGGCCTAAATTTTTCACATTACTTTGAAATTTCAGAGGAGTGTTGTTAATTGCGAGTTTGATGTTAGGAAGCATACTCAACCTTACCTTAGAACCGCCGAACACTGTAAAGCATGATTTAGTTTCATTCAAAAATAGGCAATGTTTTTTTGCAATAATATACAGATTGTTGAGGTCGCAGTTGATATCATCAACAACACTGTGAGCCTCATCAGTGGAGAAGGATCTGTACAATGGTGAATCATCAGCATGGAAGTGGAGATTATATGTGAAATTATGGAAAAAGAACATATGCGCCGTGTAAATAGAGAATAGTAGTGGACCCAATGTGGATCCCTGCGGAACTCCCGAGTGTATAGTCGCCCAATTAGACACCTTCGTGCCAGCAACCACCGCCTTTTTTCTGCCAAGTAAGTAAGCCCTAAAGAAGTGAAGAGCAACTTCGCCAAGACCAATGTAGTGAAGAATTGCTAGCAGAAAACTATGATCAACTCCATCAAAAGCCTTGGAAAAATCCAACACTGTCAAATCACCAATGTCGCTCGCAGACTGCTAGCAGGGTTTTTGTTTTTCGGAATAGGACCTCCCCCAATCAGTAGGGACGACACCCACCTGGAGACAATGATTGAGAACGTGGGAGAACACAGTAAAAGCATTCCCAAAGAGATACCATCCGCTCCAACTTGAGTTCGAAGATATGGTGGAAATAATAGAAGCAATCTCTGCTTCACTGGTGTCAAGGAAGAAAAAAGTACCAACTCCCGGTTTCACATTAGAATTATAAAAATTAAACACAGTTGGATCATGCAACGAACTGGAACTCGATGCCGAGATGAAATGATCATTTAGGTCATTTACATTTAGTAAGTGAGGTGGAACGGTAGAGGTGCTTTTTTTATAAATATTCAGGTCACGCAAATCATTCCAAAGCATTTTCCGGTGCGAACCTTTGAACTTGTGCCCGAAATAAGCCTTCTTCTCGCGCTTGATTGCATTTATAGTAAAATTTCTAAGGGATTTATATTCGTTCCAATAACTAACTAATTTAATTGACTTAAATTTTTTAAATGCTTTATCCCTAAACGACATTAATAACCTAACATTATCAGTGATCCAAGGAGGCGGTCTACGTGTCCCTATAGTAGTACTAGTAAGAGGAGCATGAATATCAAATAACAAAACAATGAAATCATTTAAGATTTGCACCTTTTCGTCGATAGAGTCGACGTCAAGGATAGTGCACCAAGGCGTAAGTTCCAGATGTTTGCGAAATAAATCATTATCAAAATTGCGAAACGCGCGGACCGTGCATCTGACCACCACGGAAGGTATACTGTGTGGAAGATTAATAACGCAACCAACCAAAGAAATATAAATATGGAAGAAATAATGCAAATACTAAATACATTTTTCCTTAGGTATAATAGTACAAAGTACGTATGAAAACAGTTGTAACATCTATAATTTGTTTTATATTACAATATAATGTGAAAATACAGAAAATTATCAGCTTCGCATTTTTCTTTGTCGCTGAATTAGTTATTTTCTTCATCCGATGAAAATTGGATTCTACATTAATAATACAATCGGAGTAATTATCCATTCTTTCATTATCAATACATTTTTTTCAATCTTCACAACGTGTCGATAAACATTTATCCAATCTTCGATCCTAATAGTTGAAACTTCTCGTCTTGCGAGCTGCTCTGGGTCGTCTAATTTAAAGGTCACATATTTACAGCCACGCGGTTCTTTACTGCCCCCCTAATTTCTTCTATTATATTTAGTTCCGGCTGATATTGGCGTAGTCGCAATACGGAGTGCCATTTCTCGCAAAGATATCATCTACTATACAGGCATTATGGAGAGGTTGTCTAATTAAGCTATATAACTCTGTTTTCGTATCAAGTTCCGTATTTCCTAGAATGTACTATTTACCTAAGATCTACAAGCCAGGAGGAAGTATGAGACGCGTTGTCTCGAACAATAATGGTTCAACTTGCTAGGTTTCCAGGAGATTGTCCGACAAATTTAGCAGCTTACCAGTACAAGTATCCGATTTGGCAATCAAAAATTCGTACGCTTTCATTGAGGAAATTAAGAACATTGAGCTTACTGACAACGAAGTTCTAGTTTCGTTTGGTCTAAGTCGATGTTACTTTGCAGTATTTAGCGTTTGAGGTTATTTGTTTAATTTATTTGGCTAGACTTTATATGAAACAAAACTTTTTCCAAATTAACAGCATTACACTGAAGAAACGGCAATGGGTAACACCTATGCCTTTTCATGGTTAACTTTTTTATGGGTAAATTTGAAACTGACCATAAGTATACTTTGTCTTATTTTCCACGCTCTTGGATTAAATACGGCGAAATTTTTGAAGCACTGATTTCACCAGATCTTTGTAATTAGAGGCTTCTTTCTTCACAAGAAACTTGTTTATGACCATAGCGAATGAAGTCGAGGAGTCTTTCTCAACTTCGTTCATAGACTTGATGAAATTTGTATCTGTCATTAAAGTTCTAATTCGAGGTCCATCGAATACACCACAAGCTTTAATTTTTCGTAACTTAGTTGTGGAAACTTTTGAGATACGTACTTCAAAAAGTCCTTGTAAACCTACATCTTAACTATATCGCTTCATAAGGCTCAATTTGTTGTGAAGATGTGAAAAAATTACTTTTTCTCTATCGATGGGGTCTATGAAAGGTTCATGTACAAAATCCTTTTGTCCAACGTCAAAGAATTTGTTGGCAGATCAATTTGTTGTAGTTAGTTAACGATTTGTAAGAACTTTAAAATCGGCAAACAAGAAATGCTGTAGAAAAAGAAACGTGACGTGATAAGGAAAAATGGGTTTCGTATTTGGCTTTAGCGTGCCTGTATTAGTTGAAAACAAGTGTCACATCTTAGTCAACAGGAAAGGAATCTTTATTTGTTGGCCAGTGTTATCTGAATAGACTTCGCGATGAATGTAATTTCTTTTTTCCTCTTCGATAGCTTCTTAAATTTATTAAATACTAAAATGTAATATTAATTCTACGCTTTGAAGATGCAGCAACTCCGTTAGACAATCCCATCTTTGTTTTTAAATAAATTATATAACTTATATAACTTATAGAAATTAGACTTCAATTGTTTTTCGCCTTGAAAGATAATGTTTATACTTGCGGAAAGAACTGATAAAAGTTAAGTATAGGAAAACAAAACAATAAATACAAAAATTGATAGTCTATCTTGCTAACACAACAGTTGCGATAGGTGAGTGACAAACCATAAATTATTTGTATTCAATTGGTCCCAATAAAAATTTTTCAACGCAATGAAATTGTTTCTCGAACACTAAACAAACATTACTTTCATATAAGAAAATTGCTTTTATAAATCAAACGTTAATACTATAATAACTATTTCGCTGAAATTGCAACTTGAATTTTGCGCAATAAAAACTTCTTTAATAAATTTGCGCTCATAACATGTAATAAAAAAATTACCGAGATATCGATCTATATATAATTTTATTGAAGGTGCAGAAACATGTTTAACAATAGTCTTAATGTGTGGAGTACGAATGTAGTTACTTAAGGAATTCGGCCGATGTTTTGTATTTGCTTGTTTGCTCCATAGCCTTCCATGTTTTCGTTTATTTAGAGAGGCAGGTAATTGAAAATTGAGTGCTCAGGATGCGCGGTAATGTTCAATGATTTCTGTACCATTAGAGATATCGTATTGTACATGATCGCGAGATCCGCTTCGTAAAATTCGAATATACAGGATGTTCCGTAAACATGTTTCACGTTAAAGTTATTTTTTTTTTAAATAGTACCTTCTATACCAGGTGTATGCATAAGTCTTTTCCGGTTTAACTAAGAGATGGCGCCAGCGGAAAGTACCCAGGGTATTAATTTGACCTGTGCCTGAAAAAGAACATTTGCTCGAGTAACATATGGTGAACACGCTCCATCGATTAGAACATGAGACACTGTCAAACTACATTTCTGTGACAACGATGCAGAATTGCTGGCCGGAAAGATCAAGATATGGATGGTGTATTAAGACCTAATAGTATAATAATAAATTTCTAAAATTAAAGAAGGAGTTAGCAATAGTCATTACACTCTTCACATGTTTTCAAACCTTTAGAAGCGAATTCCGTCTAGATTAGTACTCTTTTACCAATTTTGGTTTCAAAATCGTATTCTGTACGATTGGAAACATCATTCGACGAGCTTGAATCAAATCCAAGATGAAACAAAATTTGACGAATTTTACGTTTTTTGAGAAAAATCGAAATCATCTAAAATATGTCAAAAGTCATATGTGTTATGACTGGTTTACAGCAGCTCGGCATAAGGGGATTCCTTTAACAGATATGCATATGATTTCTTTAGACAAGGTTTTCTTGTATTAATGCGTTGATTTTCTTTTCATATTAAATTCTAAAATAGATAAAAAGTGAGATTACCAATAGGTTTGTCGTGTCAAAAACGCAAAAAACTTTTTTTTTTTTAGGTCCGCTAATACGATGTAAAGCAAGGGAAATAGCCACTTCTTTGGAACATTCTACATTCAGTGCTTCTCCTGGTTGGCTCAATAAATTTAGAATTCGCCACAATATAAGTATTAAAGCGATTTCGGGAGAAGGAGCTTCGGTTAATGCTGAAGATGTTTCATCGTTCTTAAAAAAGTGTCCTTCTTTGATTAAAGGATATTCACCGAGAGACATCTATAATGCCGATGAGACAGGCCTGTATTTTAGGGCTCTACCCAACAAAACGCTCACATTAAAGATGGAAAAATGTGTTGGGGGTAAGTATCCCAAAGAGAGGTTTACAATTTTGCATTGTGCAAATATGGCGGGTGAAAAAGAAAAACTCCTAGTCATTGGTAGGGCAGCTAAACACAGAGCTGTTAAAAACATTAATGTAAATAACCTGCCTGTAACTTGGAAATACAATAAGAAAGCTGGGATGACAGGGCAAATTGTGACAGAGTGGTTGCAAGACCTAGATTGGAAAATGGCGAAAGAAAAAAGAAATATTTTGTTATTTTTAGACAATGCGAGATCTCATCCGAAAGACGTTCGCTTAAATAATATAAAAATATTATCTTTACCCCCTAATTGTACATCAGCTTGTCAACCACTTGACCAGGGCATTATAAAGAATTTTAAAATTTATTACCGAAGTCTAATACTCAAACATCTGCTAGTAAACATTGAAACTGCTGGTACAGCTTTTGAGTTAATAAAGAAAATTACACCACTGGATGCAGTTTATTTGGCAAAAACCGTTTGGTACCAAGCAACCAAACGGACAGTTTAAAATTGCTTCCGCAAAGCAGGATTTAATCATGTAAATATGCAATGTGAAGACCAGTTAACTGAGGCTGATACATCTGACCTAGAAGATGATTTGCCTCTTAGTGTACTTTCAGATAACCTCAAAAATGAGAATTTATTGAAATTGACGGATAATGAAAACCTTAATGGTATTTTGAACATAGATGTAGATTTGTAGGTTGAAGATCCAGATTCAGAGCAAGAAATTGCAAATCCAGTTGAAATAGAAGAACTTTCGCAAGATTCTGATGTCGATGAGGTTCCAGTGCCAACAGAAGCTATTCCAAATTATGGTAAAGCTATTACCCTGACCAAGCAGCTCGAAGGTTTTGTCGAAAATCACGGAGATACAGAGCCTTTGGAGCTTCTTTCTAAATTAGAAATACAATTTCAAGACGCCATTTTAAAGAAACAGAGAAGAGAAACAACAATATATGAAATTTTGCGTCCTTAGAGTGCCTATTCATTTCATTGTTTTGTATTACATACTACATCTATGTATCTATGTACATATATTATACTTTGTATGTATATATCTAAAGGAAATAAACTTTTTTCTTAAGTTTAAAGTTTCTTATTTATTTTAAAAACATTTATATACATATACGATTTAAATGTCCCAGTTTCTTTAATATATTCATTTTTTCGTTAAAACACGATTTTTGTTGTATTTACTACATATTTTTTTATGCGGACACCCCTCCTGAGCGGATATCTTCAGTTGGTCCCATTGGTGTCCGTTCAAGGGAGATTTCACGGTATATATATTAGTAAAAGTTATATTAGGAGTGTTAAATGAAATCAGGATAATTTTATTATATTCATTGATACATATAACAGCATCTTTTAAAATAATATTGTCTCATTTTATGATAGTCAGACTTGGTCGTTGTAAAAATTAACTTCGCACAACACTGTGCATACATATAATATACTTTGTATGTATACATCTAAAGTAAATAAACTTTTTTTCTTAAGTTTAAAGTTTCTTATTTATTTTAAAAACATTTATATACATATACGATTTAAATGTCCCAGTTTCTTTAATATATTCATTTTTTCGTTAAAACACGATTTTTGTTGTATTTACTACATATTTTTTTATGCGGACACCCCTCCTGAACGGATATCTCCAGTTGGTCCCATTGGTGTCCGTTCAAGGGAGATTTCACTGTATATATATTAGTAAAAGTTATATTAGAAGTGTTAAGTGAAATCAGGATAATTTTATTATATTCATTGATACATATAACAGCATCTTTTAAAATAATATTGTCGCATTTTATGATAGTCAGACTTGGTCGTTGTAAAAATTAACTTCGCACAACACTGTGCATACATATATTATACTTTGTATGTATACATCTAAAGTAAATAAACTTTTTTTCTTAAGTTTCAAGTTTCTTATTTATTTTAAAAACATTTATATATATATATACGATTTAAATGTCCCAGTTTCTTTAATATATTCATTTTTTCGTTAAAACACGATTTTTGTTGTATCTACTACATATTTTTTTTATGCGGACACCCCTCCTGAACGGATATCTTCAGTTGGTCCCATTGGTGTCCGTTCAAGGGAGATTTCACGGTATATATATTAGTAAAAGTTATATTAGAAGTGTTAAGTGAAATCAGGATAATTTTATTATATTCATTGATACATATAACAGCATCTTTTAAAATAATATTGTCGCATTTTATGATAGTCAGACTTGGTCGTTGTAAAAATTAACTTCGCACAACACTGTGCATACATATAATATACTTTGTATGTATACATCTAAAGTAAATAAACTTTTTTTCTTAAGTTTCAAGTTTCTTATTTATTTTAAAAACATTTATATACATATACGATTTAAATGTCTCAGTTTCTTTAATATACTCATTTTTCGTTAAAACACGGTTTTTGTTGTATCTACTACATATTTTTTTTATGCGGACACCCCTCCTGAACGGACATCTTCGGTTGGTCCCGTTGGTGTCCGTTCAAGGGAGATTTCACTGTATTTTATTTTATTTATTTATTATATTTTACGTCTATTTGCAGATATATTTTACTAATTAAAGTTCATTAGCGTTAATTAACTTTAATTAGTGTAAAACATCTACAAATAGACGTAAAATGTAATAAATAAATAAATAACATAAAATACATGCACTTTGCATATAATCCGGTCTCTAGTCATTAGTCATTAGTCATTAGTCTTTTAACTTGTTTTCAAATCTTTAGAAACGGATGCCGTTTAGATTAGTAGTACTTTATTGAAAGAGTAATTTAATCAACTGTTCTAGTCTTTTGTTCTCATGCCTACTCTGGCACTGTCTAATAAAACCATCATTGATTTAATATCTACACTACTTAAATAATCACCTGTTTATCTTATCGAATCTTTCAGCTCTGCCTTAACATTTGAATTTTATCAAATGTAAACAAATCAACTATTATTGGTTTTTAAGGAGTTTCTATACGCCCAAAAATAAATATGAGGTATGTACATAGTTATATCCCATTGCACCGACAACGTATATACTGTATAACATTTCTTATTTTAAATTTAATGATGAAGGTATTAAAAATTTGAATTTTAAATCAAATAGATCGTTAATTTCATGAAAAGGATATAAGGGTGTTACAGTATTAAAAAGTTTTAACATATTTTTATGGGGTTGCTATTTTCTATATCATTTTGAAGACGTTATATCGTTCGGATTGAAATATTAACACTACTGCTCATAACTTTACGACCACCTTGAGTTGAAAAATCCATCCTCTGTATTTATTTACTTCTACGATACGGGGGCGAGCTGAAATGTTTCCGACACAAAACCACGGTATTGGTATAGCTTTTTATTATTATTTTTCGTTCTAGTCCCCTCGAAAATCAATACACATTTCAAACGGTGTTCCAGTCTCTTCAAGTCGATGAGATGCCATAACCTTTCCGGCCGACGGAACGGTCTTTACTTTCTTCGGAGTCGATTCGCCCGAAAAAGTCCATTGCTACTGGTGGATCCAAGTCTCATCCACGTTTATGAAACGCATGAAGAAATCCCTTGAACTGCGTTGGACCCTGGCCAAAGACTCCTTCGAAACGGTCACTTGATTTCGTTTTTCCTCTGGTGTGAGTAAACGCGATACCCATCCCGCCACACGCTTTTCATACCTAAAATTTCGTGTAGGATATGGCCAACGCGTTCTTCTGAGATGCCTGTTGTCTCTGCTGCCTCTTTCAGCTTCAATCGGCGATCGGTTAACACAACATCATGAATCTTGTCGACCATTTCATCGTTGGTAGCGATTTTTGGGCGTTGTTACTTGTGCTTGTGCGGTCACGTTTGAAATCGCTCACCTAGAAACTGATGGTCGATATTGATGGAGTATATCCGCCATGAACCTCTAGCAAAATATTCCCAGTCATACAGAAGTGTTTTATCACTGCACGAAATTCGATTTTATTCATTTTTGCAAAACCGCCTGAGGCGCTACACAAACCATACTCTTAAACAACTATTGACAGTAGACGTGTGAAATTTTGAGAGTTGTTATAAATAAAGGTTTGCCTTGCCGACCAATGTATTCACTTCAACCTTCATGCGTCATCTCTTACCGATTCCGGAAACATTTCAAGTCGCCCTCATATTAATTTCTTTATTTTTCAAGAGGTGGTCTAAAATTTATGGCAGATAATGAGCACTTTTAAAACGTCACTCAGGGATTTGCAAAACACCTTTAGGAAGACAATGTCGAGAAATTTACGTAGATCCAAGATTCTTTTCATGCTCAAGCTCCAAATATACATTGCAGGAAGAAAGGGGTCTCATTGAAACTAAAAATGAATATCTAACTCTGAGTGTAAAGGCAGTAAGGATCTTCATTCCGTTATGCGAGGTCGCATTTTCAGTTATAGCTGTAGTACTAAGTAAATATAGCACAAAGATCGATGAGAAGCGAAAAATCAGAGAGGCGGTGTCAAAGCTTATTCCACATTTTGAAAAAAGTGTGTAGGGATACATTAAACTCCTCAGAGTCATATTTATTTGATATTTGTATATATCTTCATATTGTATGATTCAAGTTTAATAAGTGTAAGCTTCACATTGTGAGATTTATCTTTGCCCGATTTACACCATTGTATACATATATTGATAAAAGCGCCCAGACAAAATACTCAACCTGTCAGAGCCTCGGGGCTGATAAGATTTGGGAGCCCCTATTTAATAGGTTTTTTATACCAGAAAACGGGTAATGTATTCCCTGTCTTTAGATGGAGAAAATATGTTATATATTCTACGTTTTTTCTTGGGTAATCAACTTTATTTAACCGATAGCGTTCAGAGCTACCCACGAAAGATTTTCAACAACTTTTAATTAATCTGAAAACAACAAGGGTTAGCTACTGCGGAGAAGGTCGCCAAATCCAGTGATTAACATGCATACATACATACATATATGGATGTAGGTAAATGTAATTGTTGGCCGCTATGCATGCATAAACATATGTAGGTACGTGTGGACTTAATACTATATGCTTTTGCATCATTTTCTTTGGTTATTTTGTAATTATAATTAGATATCTGTCTGGGGCATTGCGAAGATGATGCAATGTTTCTTTTTCTGAAATGAAATTGGAAGCTCGTTAAATGTGACATTTATAACACGGGTATATTTGATGTAACAATTTCCGTACATAAATGGGTACTTCCGGTGTTTAAATACAGCCGTTAAGGTGATTTTAAAATTTGTTGTTATCAAGGGGTATTGAGTATTAAATTACTGGTGTGATCACTGGAAAATAACACACGACAGGTGTTATGCGACAAGGTGAACTATATGTTGGTCCGACAACTGTAATAAATGCAATTGCTCGTGTATCAATTTAAATACTAATTCTTCTTAATCAATTTAAATGCTAATTACTGAAGATACTAATTCAAATGCGTATGAGCGCCACGTGCAGTCAATCACATGTACATATGTCAGCATATGAGTTAACTTAAATATTTTATTAGCTTGCCTCACTAAATTGCGTTCTTTTTCTAATTAAAAATATCTTTAAAGCTCTAGAAGCGTCTTTCCACGTTATAACTTGTACTGACGCAAATGTAAAAAGTGGAAAACAGCGACAAAGTTTCTGAAATGTGAAACTCCCGTACCGATATTAGCTGCGAAGTTACAAATTTGGAATTTGTTACTATAACCGCACTAATCTTTTTTTGAATTCTCGTAATTGTCTTAGACATCTTTCGTATTGAAAGGATGTTGTACTTGTTTAGTATTAATTAATATACTGAATTTTTACATCATTACAGATGCTGAAAGAGAACAGTAGGTATAATGGTGTAAGATACGTATATCACAACCATACATGCATATGTACATATATTGCAGACAGCTTCTTTGTTTGAAAATTTAATAATTATTATTATTATTCTCCAACAGAAACATATTTAATTACAGGACAGAAAGAAAGGGAAACTAATTTTGTTGAGATATTTACAAAAAGGCCAAAAAGTGAAGTATGAATATACAGTGAAATTCCCTTTCGCGGATACCCCTCTTATACGGACACCTCCCTTAAACGGACAGTTTCTCATGGTCCCGACCGGCTCTCATATAATTTCCATTGTATTAACTCTTTCTTGGGCGGACATTCTCTTGAACGGACGCGAAGATGGAAAAATGTGTTGGGGGTAAGTATTCCAAAGAGAGGTTTACAATTTTGCATTGTGCAAATATGGCGGGTGAAAAAGAAAAACTCCTAGTCATTGGTAGGGCAGCTAAACCCAGCTTTTAAAAACATTAATATAAATAATCTGCCTGTAACTTGGAAATACAATAAAAAAGCTTGGGTGACAGGACAAATTATGACAGAGTGGTTGCAAGATCTAGATAGGAAAATGGCTAAAGAAAAAAGAAACATTTTGTTATTTTTAGACAATGCGGGATCTCATCCGAAAGATGTTTGCTTAAATAATATAAAAATATTTTTACCCCCTAATTGTACATCAGCTTGTCAATCACTTGACCAGGGGATTATAAAGAATTTTAAAACTTATTACCGAAGTCTAATACTCAAACATCTGCTAGTAAACATTGAAACTGCTGGTACAGCTTTTGAGTTAATAAAGAAAATTACACCACTGGATGCAGTTTATTTGGCAAAAACCGCTTGAGACCAAGTAACCAAAGAGACAGTTCAAAATTGCTTCCGCAAAGCAGGATTTAATCATGTAAATATGCAAAGTGAAGACCAGTTAACTGAGGCTGATACATCTGACCTAGAAGATGATTTGCCTCTTAGTGTACTTTCAGATATCCTTAAAAGTAAGAATTTATTGAAATTGACGGATAATGAAAACCTTAATGATTCTTTGAACGTAGATGAAGATTTGTATGTTGAAGATCCAGATTCAGAACAAGAAATTGCAAATCCAGTTGAAATACAAGAACTTTCGAAATATTCTGATGTCGATGAGGTTCCAGTGCCAACAGAAGCTATCCCAAATTCTGGTAAAGCTATTACTCTGACCAAGCAGCTCGAAAGTTTTGTCGAAAATCACGGAGATACATAGCCTTTGGAGCTTCTTTCTAAATTAGAAATACGATTTCAAGACGCCATTTTAAAGAAAAAGAGAAGACAAACAACAATATATGATTTTTGCGACCTTAAAGTGACTATTCATTTCATTATTTTGTATTACGTACTACATCTATGCATCTATGTACATATATTATACGTTGTATGTTGTACATATCTAAAGGAAATAAACTTTTTTTTCTTAGTTTAAAGTTTCTTATTTATTCTAAAAACATTTATATACATATACGATTTAAATGTCCCAGTTTCTTTAATATATTCATTTTTCGTTAAAACACGATTTTTGTTGTATCTACTACATATTTCTTTTATGCGGACACCCCTCCTGAACAGACATCTTCAGTTGGTCCCGTTCATGTCCGTTCAAAGGGAGATTTCACTGTACATAAAACTTGTAGAGATAACTTAATGCCTATAATAAACTAGAAAGGGAACTAAAAATTAATACGTAGGTTCATGTCGGTTAAAAGTATAGTGTTAGCGGTAAATATTCGGTAGATTGGAGATTTTAAAATAGTGTTGGTTTTTGCTTTATGACTATAAAACGTGTTACAGAAGCGGCTTGCATATTGGGTGACAGTAAAGTAAAACTTACCTAAGGGTTGAGATGCATCGATATTAGTATGAAGTAAATTGTATAGAAATTCAATATCAGCTTGATTTCGCCGACTATGTAGTGACATTAGGGCAAATGTTTGCAAAAATACCGTATCCGTGAAGATACAAACAAGGTTATCTGAAATGCAAGTATCTTGAAAATTTTCTTTGAACAGCTTCCAATATAATTATACGTGTAACATAAAAGGGCGACCATAATAGTGATGCGTATTCCACGCCAGACCATATAATAATGCAAAATAGAGCATACTTACTCCAAAGAGTTGTTATTTCTTATAATGAGTCCTAAGGCCTTCAGACATTATTTAAAATATGACCTAGAAAAGATAATTTCGCATCGAACATGACACCCAAATCCTTAACAGTCGTGCAACGATTTGTGGGGATGTTAAAACGATAATCTGTTATAGTCGGATTAGTTTTACGTACATGAGGATGTTACACTTGGACATATTCATGTCGAATTTCCTTGAGGAATACCACTAGAAGAGAGCAGGGATTTGTTGCTGCAGAAACGTACAGTCTTCATTTGAATTCGATAATATAGTTTTAGATCATCTGCAAATAACAGCTTTTCACATTTTAAGATATCAAAAAATTCATTAATGTACAATAGGAAAAGAAAAAGGGCCTAAACTGCTTCCCTGAGGAACTCCTGACGGAGGTACAAAGAAATCTGATTGATAGGCATTACAACACACCTACTGTTTTTTTTTAACTGATACTAAGTGAATCATGATCAACCTACCGAAAATATTTCCAACATAGTTGCTTTTCTAGTTATACAGAACAATAGCTTGGAATTCTTCCTTTTAAATGGAAGACATTGGCACAATTTTGAACACTTGAACAGAATTGCAACGATGTATGCATGCAATGTATGTTATTCAATTATTTACAGCGTGCTTTGAAAACAATCGATGTGACCAACTGTCCGCAACACGATTGACAATGGAGTCCATGTACTTTTGAAACGCTGCGTTCTAAATAAATTTGTGTGGTGTGGAGCTTACTGCGATATCTGTGAATTATACAACCACATAGTCCTTGCAATCGTTATGTTGGAGGTGATGTTTAAATGTAAGACCTATGTTATTTGATCTCGGAAGTTTCTCCGCCAAGAAGTTCATTAGCCTTTGTATTTTATTTTCAGAGTTTATAATCAGGTCCACATCATCCGGATATAGTAAGCTCCTCACTGTTACAGGTTCTAGATTTATGTACCTTATTATTGTGCTGTGTTGCTTGGTTTGTGCTTTCATTCGTTTGTCTATCATTCCTTCTGATTTTTGCTCTGCAATTTATATCTTGAATCTTACTGTCTCGTATGTACTTCTGTTGGCACTCACCAGGGCTTTAGAGATTTCCATTTAAACTTTTCCATATCTCTCTTCTATCTGTCGTATTAAAGGCTGCCTTCAGATCGATCAGCACTAGAAACATTTATCCTCCTTCAATTTTTCTTTCTATTAACTTGTTCATTATATAGATATTACAGTCCTTGTTAAACATGAACTCGTTTTTCCGGTATTTTTGTGCTTAGTTTGTAACTTGTTTACGCTAAACGTATAGCGCTATAGCTCTCGCATTGGGTCTGTTCTCCTTTCTTGTTCGTTGTATTTTCTGTTCCTTCCATATTCCTTTTAACATCTACCATATGTACATTTCTTGCGTTAAATTTGTCTTCATAGTATTCTTTCCATATTCCCAGTATGCTTCTTTTGTCTTGTAAAGTTGTAAAATAAAATGACTATTTTCTACTTCGTGACTGCAGGATAGCGTGCATAGCATGATAATACTAGAAACTATAGATCAATTTTCATCCTCGTCAATTTGGAAAACGTCTTTATCCATTAGTTATAAATTATATACCAGTTGACCGAAGAGCTTTTATGACAAATTTATCAATAATTTCCAATCTAGAGGTAAGATTCTTTGACATGACCCTCATTTATATAATCAAAGACCATGTATTCACTAAAATCGGTTCACGTCCTATCTTTTTCACGTCGCCTCTGGAGTACCAAAAGGTACCAATCTGAGACCCCCCCATGTTTTTTAATTGCACTTCATTCACGACTTGCTTGGTCAAATTACATGTAAAAAATCTCTGACCAATTGGATGTAGTTAATAATTGGTATATTGTAAATAAGGGACAAATGGATAATTACCATATGTCTAATAGAGAGAAAGATAGAATTACCACCCGAGTGCGTAGAAAATATTTCAATCGAATGTACAACACATTTAAGAAAAATTGAACTTTTCCATTGCGTACATTATTAATCATTACAATTAATATTATCATTAACATAATATATAGAAATAAATACCAAGAAACAACTTCAACAACGCAGTCGATTTTTTGTTGTCCGTTTATCTCATTGCATACCACATCTAATTATGGATATTAGATTCTCTGCAATTTTTCACGACAATAATTACGAATAAATTATTGCAAAAAGTAATCACTTATTCATTATACATACGGAAATAGAATTATTTCTATTTCGTCATGCCTTTAATACTGAAAAATTGTAGCTTCTAGATCTATCCTAGATCTTACATTTATATGTACAGCGTTGTGTGGAGTTAATTTTTATTGTATGTACTAGAACCGCGTTAATTTTTACAACGACCAAGTCTGATTATCGTAAAATGCGACAATATTATGTTAAAAGATGCTGTTATATGTATCAATGAATATAATAAAATAATCCTGATTTCACTTGACACTAATATAACTTTTACTAATATATATACAGTGAAATCTCCCTTGAACGGACACAAGCGGGAGCAACCGAAGATGTCGGTTCAGGAGAGGTGTCCATATAAAAGAAATATGTAGTAGATACAACAAATATCGTGTTTTAACGAAAAATGAATATATTAAAAAAACTGGGACATTTAAATCGTATATGTATATAAATATTTTTAAAATAAATAAGAAACTTTAAACTTAAGAAAAAAAGTTTATTTCCTTTAGATATATACATACAGGGTATAATATATGTATGTACATAGATACATAGATGTAGTATGTAATACAAAACAATGAAATGAATAGTCACTTTAAGGTCGCAATAATTCGTATATTGTTGTTTGTCTTCTCCTTTTCTTTAAAATGGCGTCTTGAAATCGTATTTCTAATTTAGAAAGAAGCTCGAAAGACTCTGTATCTCCTTGATTTTCGACAAAACCTTCGAGCTGCTTGATCAGGGTAATAGCTTTACCATAATTTGGAATAGCTTCTATTGCCACTGGAACCTCATCGACATCAGAATCTTCCGAAAGTTCTTGTATTTCAATTTGCAATTTGCAATTTCTGGTACCGAGAATGCTCACATGTCTGTGCGTCCAAACAATTTTTGGAGCTGTGTGTAGACAAACCCGCACAGATTCTGGAGCGGATTGTTACCGGGGATGAAACATGGGTTCATCACTTTGAGCCATAGTCCAAACAGGAGTCCATTCAATTGCATAAAAAGGGGACATCACCACCAAAGAAATTCAAAGTGTCAGAATCGGCTGGAAAGCTGATGGCTACTGTTTTTTGGGATTGTGAGGGGATATTATTGATTGATTACAAAGAAAAAGGTAGAAGCATAACCGGAGAATATTACGCAGCGATATTAGAAAAATTAAAGGAGGCCATCAAGGAAAAACGTCGAGGAAAATTGACCAAGGGTGTGTTGCTCTTGCAAGACAATGCGCCGGTTCACAAGAGCAAAGTTGCAATGGCTGCTCTGCACAAGCATGGCTTTCCATCAATAGTCCATCCACCCTACAGTCCAGACCTGGCACCTAGTGATGTTTATTTGTTCCCCAATTTAAAAAAAGACTTACGTGGAAGAAAGTTTTCCGACGACAATGAGGTAAAGGAGGCAATTTTGGCCCATTTTGAGGCGAAAGATAAAGAATATTTTTATGATGGTTTAGAAAAATTAATTCATAGATCTAGTAAATGTATTGTGCTTAAGGTTGATTATATTGAAAAAGAAAAATAGATTTATTGTGTTATTTTATTTAAAACCCTTTCATTCCACGAACTTCTGACCTCCCCTCGTATTTTCATGCACCCCGCTGTGCAAGATTAGTATTTTGGCCCGATGCCTTTATCAAAATACGTGTACAATGACCTAAATCAGACCCTGAAATGAAAACAACTCTTAAGATAAATCTCACATTTGTTAAAATTATATCGCAAGAACCATCGGATTAAGATATGAAAATACAAAAAAAAATAAATGATGAAAAACTTCAACAGTAAGTAAGTGTGATGAGTAACTGGAGTTTTTATGACCTTCCTCTTCTAGAAAATTGCGACCTAAAAGCAATCGTGAGCTGCAGTAGTATAGCAGCACTGTGTGTTCAAGTTTCCACGTCCATTCATAGCTTTTTGAAAAATCTCGCTGTCAATGGCTTAGTTTTTATGTAGTCTACTTACGCCTACGACACGTTTTACTATCAAATTCAATTGAGAGCTTATGGATGATGCAATGGATCCACATAGCATTCAGTGAATAAACGCCTGCAGCTCCATCAGTACACATGTCGATGTGCTATCCCCAACCCAAATCATTTCCGGTAATAAACTTGGCAAGTATATTAAATAAGTCTACAGCCTTTACATTTCCAACGTTGCAGAACAGGTCTTCAACGATACAACGAACAAATGAAATGTGCGTCTTTGTTAATGTCAGTAGTCTTATCAAGTTACAGACCAAATTCTGTACCTTCCATTTTCTCTATTAACTGATCTTTGAGATCCTGGATTATATGTATTCTTCGCGTAATAGTGTTGTTGGACAAGAGTAGCTTTGAAATTAATTTTTCCACGGATTCTCCCAGTGTATTAACCATGTCAAAAACAGTCTCCTGCGATGATGTGAGGTTTTTTTGAACTTCGCTACTCTATATGCGACCATATCTTTCGCCCATCACTCTCCCACGTATTTAAACTCGAATTTATATACCATTTCAGAGCTTTTAATTATTTTAACGCATGCCTTTTAGTTTTGTAATCTGCGCTTTTTCCCGTTTTGCCTAGAGATACTTTCTATACACCGCAACGTTTTTCCTCGTTCGTCCTCTTTTATATAGAATTATGACTATTGATTATGTTTTCCCCGTGTTCTCGGGGATTTTTCATCGCATGTCGATTGGGAAAGGGGTTGCCATGGCGATGCCAACCGCCCCCTTTTGCCTGCCAACCACACCCAGCTATATTTACCACAGTCGGTCGACCGAGAGGACGACCGTGGCGGCGGTGGCAGCAGCAACAACGGCGGCAAATCCACCCCGGGGTGTACGTTCGTCCTTCTCCGACACTAACCTCTATCGAACTGTCTCCGTTCGACAGCATAGCTCGAGCAATATCGCGGGATATCGTACGTCTTCTACTATATTCATTCGTCCGGCTTTTATTCCGAGATATCTACGAAATATTAAAGCCGAAGACTCGTTTCCTCGCGACTTGTCGTCTTTCCTTCGCTTTTAACGGTTGGGTAGTTGGTATGCGAGAAACCACGGAAAAAGAAATGACGAGGAATAAGAAGTTCCCGTTCGATATTATCAAAGTTGACATTTACAATATAGAAGTAAATGAAATATATAAACAATAATGTATTTAAAGAATATAAAGTAAAGTAAATTATGCAAATAAATAACCGTATTACTAAGCATTAATTAAGTTTGCAATGATCCTAAAGGGGAAGGGTAAGTATCAAAACAAGAACTATACTTATTATTAAAATGACAGCAAATTCTAAGTATCAGCGAATTAAACATTAAATTGGTTCGAGCATAGCAGCAGTCGGAAGCATTAATTTGATGAGCTGAGTATTGGGGGACAGTAAAATATAGACCATTTACAGCTGTGGCCATATGTATTCGCCACTCTCGTTTTGAACGTGTTACACGAATATTATTGTATTTCTAAGAAGCAGGGTCGATGACGGACTTAACTAGGTGCCTGGTAATGAGGGTTTAATGGTTTATTGTAGGCCATTCTGAGTAAATTAAAAAACAGACGTAAAATTTTAATTTCTCAATATTTCTTCAGTCTTGCTTAAAAGTTGTAAGAGTAAGGTTGAGCTAGTTAGAGTGAAGATATTCTCTCTGTGATTTTGTCTGTGTAATATGATAGTATACAGTAAAAAGAAATGCCGAAAACACGCTAATTGACGGAGGTAGAGCGAAGACAAATTGTGGTGTTAGAAAAGCAAGGGTTGTCGGTGTCTGCTATTGCCCGACAAGTGAAATGTGCGCGATCGACAGTTAGAATGACGATAAAACGATACAAAGAGAGTGGATCTTTGACAAACAAACCGAAAACTGGTCGAAAAAGGAAGACAACTAGCAGAGATGAGCGAGTCTTAGAGCGGATGTCTTTGCGAGACCGGAAAAAAGGGTCTAAACAGCTTTCCAGTGAGCTTTTCCGGCTACATAATGTTGCTATTTCTCCTTGATTTAGGTGGATACAAAGCTCGGCATAAACCACGGTTGTCTCCGCAACAAAAGAAAAAGAGACTGCTGTGGGCTAAAAGTCACCGCGACTGGACCATTGAGAATTGGGCCAACGTTATGTGGACGGATGAGTCAAATATTGAGGTAAGTAATACATAATTATTGTATTTGCGGTATTCTGTATTCAATTCCTGGTATCTACAGTGTTTTTATTCTTTTTAATGGGTTCCAAAATGTAACAGTATTCATGTTTTTGTTGGTAGCTTTGTGGTAAACCAGGGCCTCAATACGTGCGACGCAGGCGAGGAGAGGCTTTCCATCCCGACTGTCAAGTTTGGGGGTGGTAGCATAATGGTTTGGGGTTCCATGAATGCAACAGGCGTCAGAGAACTGTTCGTCTGCGAGGGCCGAATGAACAGTCGGACGTACATCGACATGTTGGAAGAAGTTCTGGAACCGTGTGCGTTAAAATTATTCGATAATGATGAGCCAGAGTATTGTTTCCAACAAGATGATGCACCGTGCCATAAATCTCGCGAAGTAATGCGCTGGTTCGACGAAAATAACGTGTGGGTCCTGGAATGGCAGGCGCAATTCCCGGACTTATCGCCAATTGAGCATTTATGGTACATTTTAAAGCGAAATGTAGCTAAATACTCATCTACCACAAAGCAATGCTTAAAAACAAAAACATTCGAAGAGTGGAATAAAATCGCCCCCGAACAGTGCTACAACTTAGTGAGCAGTATGCCCCGACGAATTCGTGCGGTGATAAAAGCCCAGGGAGGAGCTACTAAATATTAAGCAATATCTGTATATATGTGTATACACTCACAATGAAACATTTTCATCGATCAATTTTCTTTTATTTCTTACATATTCGTCGGAATAAAAAACAAAAAAGGGTGGCGAATACATATGGCCACAGCTGTATAAGTGGTGTTACATCAATACCATTATTTACCAGATTATGCAGAAATTTCATGTCGGTTGCTATACGTCTCATGAGATTGAAGTTTAAAGAGATTTAATAAAGTGATATGATCAAAACCTCGTTGTGGATATGCGCTATGTTGCTTAAAGTATAAATATGTTAGAAAACGTCTTTAAACTGTTTCAAGTGAATTGGACTGCAATAAAACTAGCGTCATCTATGTGTTAGGCCAGGGACTTTTCAGCCCATGTGTTATAAGATGAAAAAAGCTACCCATCACTGTATTTAGGTAAATGAAACCATTCTGTTATTAACTCTATATTTTAAATTGCGAAAATTTTCGCAATCAAAAGTAATCTAAATTCATTCATCATGGATTAAAAGAAAAGAAAATGGAACCCCACCAAATTTTTGCAGCGTTTAATCAATTATTAAGCGGTTATTATCGAGCAGAATGCCTAGAGAAAATCCCGTCCGAACATTTCCGCTTTCTCGGATCATCCAGTCTCACTGTTTGCTAATTCTCTTAACTAAACAGAACCGCAGGATCCTTTCCATAGCATCGGGACCGCATTCTCCCTGTATCCGACGCAGATAGAAGATGTAAACGAAAGCTGGCGACCCCGAGGCAACGCGGAATTGAATTAAGCAAGCCCGCCGACCATAAATATTTCCTTTTCTCATTTAAACAATTTAAATACTTCATAAAAATATCCGCCTTTATTCTTCCACGTCCTTCGCGTCGGCACTACTGGTAATGTATTAGTTCTGTTAGGGAGCGCGATACAAGAGCTGAATAGAAGGACGGGCGGGTGCCGAGGGGAGGAAGAGGGGAAGAGGGCGTTTTTCATCTCTTATTCTTTCCTCGACTTCGTTTTGTGTTCTTTGCGCTCCTTGGGGTTCCTTTTTTTCTTTTTTTTTGTATTTCGTCCAAGCGCCAGCGTTGGCCTTTTTCCCTGTTTCAATTTTGAGGGGTTTTATTAGTACGGTTTTTGTTTGGTTCTCAGAGTTTCGGTCAAAGCTCACTACGCGTATTATTTGTTTCCGGTTGGTTCTTTGATGAATTATGTAGATTAATTAGGTTGATGTTATTCGTACGTTTTATTATCTCAGTCGAAAGTTGATGTACGAGAAAATAAGATGGCTACTAGTGCCATTTTCCTACCCTCTCGAAAATATTTGAACGTTGCGTTAACGACCAACTCCGTGAATTCGTCGACAGCACCAATATTTTGCCAGTCTGGTTTTCGACCAGTGCATAATTGTACTACGGCATTGTCACATGTTGTATCACATACTCCAAACCGCCGACAACGGAGACATAACAGTCTTAATTCCCTTAGACTTTGGTAGAGCGTTTGGTACGGGGTAGGATACAGCAAGTTGTACTAGATAATTGCATTTCCGGAAAGATCAGTATATCCTGCGAATTTTTGATTTCCATCTATACTACTAACCTTCCCAACGTCTTAAATTATTGTAAATATCATTTATATGGGGACGACACCCAACTTTATTTTTCCTTCAGCTTCTCCAAGCTCACCGAAGCTTTGAAATGCATAAATGATGACTTGCATAATCTAACAGTGTACTGTGACCACCTACAGTTAACACGTAACGCTAACAATACATCACTTATTACTTTTAGTCCAGCAAATCCTAGAGTTAGAGTCTTGCCCAATCTTGGATTTATATTGGGGGCCGCAAGATTGCTCCGTTGGAGTGTGTAAAGAGCTTGGGTTCGTATATCGATTCTTCTCTTCACTTTCATCAGAATACCTCACACATCATAGTATTAAAATCAATTTTTATACATAGAGGGTTCTTCGATAGTGCGACAAGATGCATGCGTTGTAAGACTATTGTTTTGTCTAATTCTAATTATGCAGATGCTGTATACACTCACTACATTACGGGTCATGACTGTCAGGGAATACAGCGTCTTCAGAATGTATGTGTTCGTTTCGTTTACGGCATGCGTGGTGTTATGCAGAGAATCAAAGATTTAAATATTCTAAATACGTATTGCAGGCGTGTGCTTCATAGTGCAATATTCTTCATTAACATTATTAAGCGCAAATGCCCACTGTATTTATGCAATAAGGTGAGATTCAGATATCAGACACATTCACGTGGCGTTCGTCATGGTCACTTTTTGTCTGTCCCCAAGCACAGATGCGAGGTGTACAAACACAGTTTCAGCTATAGTGGATTAGGTACCCCGATAAAGAAAATAAGGAACCACTTACTAACATCATCTTGTATACCTATCCGAACCGCGCCTACACAAGCAATCATATCAGTTGTATTGCATTGTCTTGTTAGTTTTAAGGCATATATTTTACCCTTGAATCCCATAACCTGCGATTTCATCAGTACAATTGAATGGTCAACATGGAATCGTAGCTAAGACAGCAGTGCTGCGCCAATAACAACATAACAACCGGAGACATTTTTCGATGAAGTTGTAGGACACCCTGTAGATTTTTCCAATGCAACCAACCTGAATCAACAAACAAAACAAATTATTTCTTAATTATAAATATATATCTCTCGTCTTGTACCTAGGATATATTATTATTGCTATACAAGTTATACGTGTTTTTTGTCTGTCTTTTTCTATCGTTTCCAATTACCGTGTAACTATAACTTTGTGGCTTACATGTTATTAAAGCCAGAAGGAATTACTAATTTATCTGTTTCCGTAATACCATCATAATTATGCTAATTATTCGCATTGCTCGTTAGCATTTATGCTAATTATTGGTCCATTGATGCAACCTTGAATGGCAAACGCACAAATTACTGAAATAATTATCTCTTTGTTCGTAGTATTAGTATTATTAATATTGCGATATCGCATGTTAAGTATGTTTATGGTATTACATACTTTCACGGCAAAATACAGTGTTTTTGCAGTAAAATGCAGCTCGTAATCATTTAGTAAAATATATTCATTTTAAGAAAATATTCCGAGGGAATTGTCGGTGGTGTTCGTTGGAGCAGGTGAAAAATTAATCACTAAATTATTTTTTGGGTTCGAGGCGTTATATTTGAAAATTTTGGGGGTCTATACAAAACAGCACAATACACGGAGTGTCTGCACTAACAGCTCACATTAAAAAAGCTAACTTGAAACTTAAAATAATATCATCCTATTGTAAGAATTATGCTTTGTTT
The DNA here is from genome assembly GCA_023509865.1 of Trypoxylus dichotomus. Classification (NCBI taxonomy): domain Eukaryota; kingdom Metazoa; phylum Arthropoda; class Insecta; order Coleoptera; family Scarabaeidae; genus Trypoxylus; species Trypoxylus dichotomus. The sequence continues at coordinate 72,799,653 of CM042076.1, read as the reverse complement.
ATTAACGTTATTGGATACGTAGTATTAAGGCTAAATTATTTGACTTTGGTAACGTTTCAACTCTAAAGTGGATAGAGGCCTATTATTTTCATAATGTACAGGATGTCCCAAAAATTCAAAGTATATCAAAGTTGACTTTATTTCATTTACGGTTTCTACGATCGAAATAAGAGTGAGTTCCATTCTAGTTTGTCTCACCTAAATCTTAAGGTTTTGCAATCTTCTCTTTCAAAGAATTTATGTATCCGAGTTGAAATCTAACCAATCGTCCAAATTTGTTTAAAGGTTGCGCTTTCTAAGGTTTAACAAAACTTTTAATTCATCCGTATTTTTTAACGATTTCATTAACATGCTATGGTTTAATTTAATTATCGAAAATTTCTAGATAAGAAACAATCCACTATCTAAATTTAAGGTTAGCAAATTGGCTCAGGAATAGATACAAAGAACTAAGAAATTTTACTCTCAATGTGGACCAATATCATCAATAATAGATGACAACTCCAAAGATCTAATTTCTAATTACGGCATCTTTTATGAGAATCCCACAGTTAATTCTAGTTTTAGATTAGCAAGTGTTGATGAGATCCATTCAATTTTAAATAATATAGACACTGTTACAATTAGTTATGATGGCGTCTCTTGCAAAATGCTTAAATATTGCAATACCTTTATAGATCTCTATATTGCGCATATACAGTTAACTGTTACACTGAGCGTTCCTATTTCCCTAATCTTTAGAAGATAGCTTGGGGTTGGCCTCTGTCTAAGGTCCTAATCCTAACACTTTTTCTGGTTTACGAATCATTAGTATATTACCTATATTATTTAAAATACCGGAAAGAGTTCTTTATAAACAAATTTAAATTTATGGCTTCGTTACTATTAATAGCTATTTTTATAATATTCAAGCAGGATTTCGAAATCGTTTCTGCACTGAATCTGCGCTTGCTAATGTTTTGAATAATATTATGCTATCTTTGGGCAAGGGTCTATGCAGTGTGCCAATATTATTTGACTATTCAAAAGGTTTTCTGAAGAATGTTTTTAAATCTTTAGAAACGAATTTCGTCTAAGTTAGTAAACCTGTGCCAATTTTCGTTTTAAAATCGTATTCTATACGATTGGAAACATCATTCAATGTGTCTTGAACCAAATCCAACATGGGCGAAATTTTTACGTTTTTTTGCGAAAAATCAAAGTCATCTAAAATTAGTCAAAATGCGTATGTAACTGAAGATTTTTATGATTAAATTGTAGGAAAATTATCCATAATGGCGAAATATTTAATATTCTAAAATTGAGGAGGATTTAGCAATAGTCATTGCACATGTTTTCAAATCTTTAGAACAAACAGAGTCCTTGGAAAAGTAATGGAACGGATGCCATCGATTATGACAGCTATTCTTCGCTCAAAAGGGAGGCGCTATTAATATAATACAATAAAAATTTTAAGTTTTGGAAAAGTGAGATTTAATGTTTTCTCGATTCTTTAAAATTTATTTGCGTTTCCGAACTAATATGGACGCCAATATACATACATAGATGTATCATCTAGATTCGCGATAAAGATGATAAAATCAAGCGGGCTATTGTTCGTAAAACAAACGAACAGCGACATCGCATCCGGCGCACGAACGCAACCCCCGAACAGGAGCCCCGAAAGCGCCGCTGACATCGTAGATCTTCGTTAATAATTGCAGACGTTTTGCGTAATTGAATTAACATCATCCGGGGTCGGTTGCGGGGGTCTCCCTCGGCCGCGCGCCGGTTGCATTCTGTCGTGTCGTGTCGATACGGCCGCCGTTTCGCCTAATATTGCACCCGCGAGAGAGGCGCGAGCCAGATACTGCGAGGATACGATCTAATTGCATTACAGCTCCGAGAGTTGTTGAATTCCCGGATGACTTCCGGATGGTCGTCGATGCGTGCCGGAACGTTCGCTTCGTATTCCCCGTCGATCTGCGACCTCGCCCTCTCCTCCCCTCTCTGCATTTTGGGTTTAATGCGACCGGAAAAGATTCTCACGCTATTGAAACGGTTTGTTTTCGAAGAGAAACATCGATCATCACTAAGAGTTTCTCTAATAATAATAATAATAGAATTTATTGTCCAACACACAATTTTAGTCCTGTAATACCAAGGACAAAAAAAATTTTAAAGTCATAATAAAAAGAAAACTTAAAATAACACATGGGCTGAAAAGTCCCGGGCCTAACACATAGATGACGCTAGTTTTATTGCAGTCACCTTTCTCTCAGTTAGTACTAACCTTCAAAAGACAGCTGTTAAAATTTCATGATATTCTTTTCGTTAGTTTGTAGGTTATTGTGCTAAGAGTCACGCTACCTTTGTTATTTTCAAAACAATGGATCAAAAACAATTTCGTGTTTTAATTTTACACTGCTTCTTGATGGGAAAAATACCGTTCAAGCGAAACAATGGCTTGAAAAGTGTTATGGGAACTCCGCTCCATCAGAAACAACAATAAAACGTTGGTTTGCTGACTTCAAACGTGGTCGTAGAGACACCGATGATGCAGAACGCAGTGGACGTCCAAACGAGGCGATAACACCAGAAAACATAAAAAAAAAATCCACAAAATCGTTTTGAATGATCGAAAAGTGAAGTGGCGTGAGTTAGCTGACATCGTAAAGATATCAAAAGAACGTATTGGCTTTATATTGCATGAGCATTTGACTATGAGAAAGCTTTGTTCAAAGTGGGTGGCGCGTTTGGTCACTGTTGACCAAAAACAAGAACGTGTTGATGATTCTGAGCAGTGTTTGGCCATGTTTAAACGTAACAAACCGGAATTTTTGCGTCGATATGTGACAATGGATGAAACATGGATCCATCACTTCACTCCGGAATCAAAACGATCATCATCTGAGTGGACAGCATCTGGTGAACCTCGTCCAAAGCGCCCGAAAGCACAATAGTCGGCTGGAAAGGTTATGACCTCGGTATTTTGGGAAGTGCGTGGTGTAATATTCATCGACTATCTTGAGAAAGGAAATACCATCAACAGTGAATATTATATAGCGTTATTGGAGCGTTTGAATGCCGAAATTGCAAAGAAACGACCGCATATGGCAAAGAAAAAAATTTTGTTTCATCAAGACAACGCATCGTGTCACAAGTCAATCAAAACAATGGCAAAACTACATGAATTGAACTTCGAATTGCTCCCACATCCATCGTATTCGCCAGATTTGGCTCCCAGCGCCTACTGGCTCTTCGCAGACCCAAAAAATGCTCGCCGGTAAGAAATTTCGCACGAATGAAGAGGTTATCGCTGAAACTGAGGCCTATTTTGAGGCAAAAGGTAAATCGTTCTACAAAAGTGGTATTGAAATGTTAGAGCGGCGCTGGAATGATTGCGTTGCTCTTGATGGAGATTACGTTGATGAATAAAGCTAATTTTGAACCAAAAAAACCGTGTTTCCTTTGTTAGGCAGTAAGTCTATCTGCGTTCTTCAAGGGAGGACATGCCATGACGCTCCAGCAAAGAATGGTAATCAGTTCCGATAGGAGGGAAGTGACCATCAATTTTGTAAGAAATTTAAGAAAACGTCGTTGAACTCGTTGTAATAATAATAGAAGAGTATTCTAGACGACTCACTACAAAGGCAAAATACAAAGACTTTAACATATTTATATCACTAAATTGCCCGGTGCTTCGTACCATGGAAGCCAAATCTTTTAGAACAAGTTAAGGAAAGCTCTTCGATATGCTGAACAAAGCTGAAACGGCTATCAAAAATAACTCTAAGATCCTTAAATGGTTCAATCTCCCCTTTTATTGTATAGAACGAATTTAAGGGATTCGCTTTGCGTAAAAATGATGTGCCGGCATTTGTTGACATTAAGCTTGGCAAGGCGGTTATGAGGTCAACAGAAGTTTAACATCTTCTTCGTTAGAAATAGCTGAATAGATCGTAACGTCATCAGCATAAGCCTAAGCCGAACAACAAAGGCTGACCAACACGTCATTAATAAATAATAACAACAATAATGGTCCTAAGTTGAAACCCTGCGGCACACCAGAAGTAGATACAAATTCTCGCGACCGGTAGCCATTATAAAATACGTAGTTTATACTCTGCGATAAATAGGAACTCATAAGCTTGAGAAACGAAGAAATAAATCCAAAACAATCCAGCTTATTGAACAGAATTCTGTGGTTGATTGTATGTGTAATGCGCACGAAAAGTCTGTATATAGTACATCAATCAACGTAGTAAATACATAATACAATCTTCATTAACTTCACCTTATCCAGTTCTTTTCCGTTAACAAGAGATACCTCCACCTTCTGGCAAGAAATTTAAAAATACTTGATCACAAGTAAATTATTATTATTTCTTTAGTATTATTATTATTACAATAAGTGTCAAATGTGTACAATTCATTTATAAAAAGAATTCGTACAACTTCCTTCCTGTATGCATACTGTCAACTAATAACGTTGCAGCCATTCCTCAGGAAGCAGCGGCAACGTTATCTATGGCTGCATCTACGTATATACGCGCTCATCTCGTGCATTTCGGTCGGTCTTCTCTTCCACCGAGAGAAATGATTAACAGGGAAGCGTAGCGTGATATTTTGACGTCGCCGCGCTAACGGCAAAACATCGGAGCAATATGTTCCCAGTGAATACGCCCTTGAGAATATCAGCGGGAGAGCACTGCTAGTGCAGACTATCCGGCAAGAGAAGGAATCCTCACGAGAATTGCGAAACCTTTCACGGTTTTCAATTTCTCATGTCCCCTATAAATATCACCCGATGATAAATTACAACCACAACGCACAAAAATATATATATATATATATATATATATATGTATGTATATAATGTGTACGTGTATGTACTATTATTTTATCGCGAACTAATTAATTTCAAATTTTATATAGACGAAATGTCAGATATATTTTTATGTATGGTAATATATATGCTATAATTAGCTTAAACTCTTGAGTAGAACCGGTTTCCTTTTTTTTTAAATGCACAAAGATGATGCTGTTTCAACATTTATCAAAACGATGTACAATTAAACATAAAGTTTAGGTTGCAATTCATAGTACTCCCTTGAGTGCGAGAAGACCCTCATTGTGCCAGAAGGGAGTTTACTGGCACCTAAATGTTGGGACAAAACAAATTATTGAAAACGTTAATTTACACAAACTAAATTTCTTAATTAAAGAACTACATTAACAACATATTAAATATTTATATGGTTCTTTTTCTATACACATTGAAATAAATTGTAAGTGAATAAATAAACAAATATATTGCATAATATCGTGACAACTAAATTTATCTAGTTAGCATGTATAATATAAATAAGAATGACTTGGCAGCTAGAGAAAAAAAATGCAATTGATAAAACGTGTGAAACGAAATTAAATGACAGAAATAATCGCAAGCAAAAGATTATAATGTTTAATGTAGCTGACAAGAATAAGTCGATACAGGGTGTTGCATTTAAGCGCTACGCTCTTGTGCTAGAGCTGATTATGTGGAAAAGTAATTAGTGCATGTTGGTCATCTTTAACATCCATTATCGATTTTAAACCATTTTCAATTATATAGGGTGTTCCAAAGGTGATATTAACATAAGAACTTCTATCTTATACTACGCACGTACTACAAACACATACACTACCGCTCAAAAGTGTTTAGGCACTCTCACTGACAGCAAAAATGTATAAAAACTCAGCAAAAATGTTAATAATATTTATTTCTTATGTACAGATACACGTACATGAATAAAAATATATTAAATCAATGTGAAAATTAAAACGTTTAATTTAAATTTTGCTTTCATCTATGTAACCTCCTCTTGATTTAATAATTGCAGCACACAATCGAGGCATTCTCGCAATAAGTTTTGCCAGAGTTTCTTGTGTTATTGAGGTCCAACTCGATTGCAATTTGTTCCACACGTCAGTAGCTGATGTCGGAGCCGATTTCCGTACTTCCAGATCTAGTTCTTCCCATATGACGTTGTTCCACTCTTCTATGGTCCAGTGTTGGTGTTCACGAGCCCATTTAAGTCGCTTTTGCTTGTTCTGTTTGCGTAGTAATGGCTTTTTCATCGCAATACGTCCATGGAGCCCGGCTTTCTGTAGGCGACGTTTGACTGTAGAAACACTGACTAGTTTTTAGCGACCAACATTTAATTCTACGGTGATTTCCGGCGCTGTTTTGCGTCTATTTAACTTGCTGGTAACCACTATTCTGCGATCATCTGCAGATGTTGTCGCTTTTGGCCTTCCACTCCGTCTTTTATTAAGGAAACTGACAGTTTCCCGATATTTTTTTACGTTATAGTCAACCGTAGCGTGGTGTATTTTCATTTTTTTGGCAATTTGTCGATTCCTTATGCCACTTTTATGGTAAACTATTAGAAGCGCACGTGTTTCCGTACTAATTTCTCTTCACGGAGGTATTTTAAAAAATTGTCACACGATATTTCGCCCACGACGTGAATAGAGTAAATACCACACTGCAACTGACCATAGCTTACAGATTTCACTATAATCTTCTAGGAAGGTAATTTAAACATTATTACCTACAATCTAACAGATGACTAAATTTACCCAGTAAATTCAGAGGGATTGTTATTGTAATTGCACCGCAATAAACAGTTTATGGTAATCCGACCAAGTGCAGGTAAATGATAGTAAACCTTATGCTATATAATGGGTGTTTATCTTACTGAACTACATTTTAAATACGTATTTCATTTTATTATAATGTTTTTTTTGGTAAACATAATACTATGTGAATATTCCATTAAAACAGGGGTGCCTAAACACTTTTGAGCGGTAGTGTATATCAGAAAAAGTAAAGAGTAACGCTATATAATCCTACTTCATACAGTTTAACTAGTACAACTTGTTTCAGATGCAGCTGTTGTTGTTAGTCTAACTGGATGTAAGTAAAATCAGACTGACAAGGGATGTTTCACCCCTTCAGGGTGAACTTCAACACAAACAAAAAAATATTTTCAAGTCTCAACATACTCTATTTACCTATCAAGTTTCAAGGAAATCTGAATTTGATATCCGGAAACCTTGTCTTGTTAGTGAAAAAGTCGGTGTGGTCAATACGCTCCAAAGTTTGGAGACCCCTGGTCTGTGTATGAGCAAATTACAGTTGGACAAATAACAGAAATATTCGAGCTATGTATGTATATGGAACTTTCTAAAATACTTTCCACCAAAATCGCAATCTCACATCCTGCGTACGAACTACTTCTGTTCCTTCAGAAGGGGACCGAGTCCTTAATTTGATAAGGAACTGATTCCGGGACGGCTCTCTTCGGCTCGATAGCTAGCAATCTCGTCGAAAATTTATAGGAGACGTGTTAGAAATTAAGAAATATCTCCTTGCGCTACTGTCCGATGTTCTAGTCGACGGTACTAGATTACCCGCCGCGAATTCCGACCTTCCTTTCGCCAAGATTTGTCTTGTCCTCGACGCTCGGGCTTTATTTACGAAATACTACCGACAGTTATTTGAACGGGTCGTTCTTATTTTGGAGTTTACGAGATTTCCCTCCTCGGCTTCGATCGGTACGAATTAGTTTCGGAACTTTTTTTTTTTGGAAAGAAGGAAATAATAAGGAAGATGGGATGGAATGAACTGGTCGTATAGTATGCTTCCTGTGCGAGCTTTTATTAAAACGAATCGTGGTCATTTCGGATGGAAGAAGAGCTGGAAGGTTAAAGACTTAATGAAACAGGAAATCGTCTTTGTTGTTTTTGTTTTGCACATTCTATGGCAATATATGTTTGGAAAATATCATGTGGAAAGTTTTTGGTAACATATCTGTACTGTATTGACGAGGATTGAGATGATTTTAACCATTTAAATGTAATCAGGATTTAAATCGTGGTTTATGACTTGTTGTTTTATATTTTGTATACCACGTATTTTACGAAGGAAAATAAAAAATGGATTACATTATACATTTATTTATTAACACATCACACATGACTTAAAATATTTCTTAAATACGAGGGTCACGCTATATATTTTGAGATGCCATGAAAGTAGAGAAGTTAGAACTTGCGACACTACATTTCTAACTACCACCATCCCTAAGTAGTAAGTTCTGACTGTCAGCTAAGTCACTGCTGTCATAGAGCAAACGTGATATACAGTGAAATTCCCCTTCGCGGACACCCCTCTTACACGGACACCTCCCTTTAACGGACAGTTTCTCATGGTCCCGACCGGTTCTCATATAATTTCTATTATATTGACTCTTTCTTGGACGGACATTCTCTTGAACGGACGCGGACACGAGAAAATGTTCTCTTAACCGGACAAAAAATAAAATAAAAAGCCGCCTTATCTTATTTTTATTTCGAGAGTATTGCTATTGCATTTCTCGATCGCGCCGCGCGCCAATTTCGCTGGGACTTCCCCGAGTAAACCGGAGATTTACCGACTTTAATCTTTCGGTACAAACGCAGCCTATGTCGTGCATTTCTGCCTGGCGTGAATTAGGGACTTCCCCAAGTTGGTCGGGGTTTTACCGTTCTTATTATTTGGGTGTACGCTTTCGATTGAATTTGCTTTCAATATTAGTCTGATGTCTATGCGGAAAAGACACAGTGGGCGACACATTCATTGTAGGAATGGCTCCAAATAGAAAAATTCTCACGCTTAAACAAAAAATTGAGATTGTTCAAGTTTACAATAAAGAGAAATTAAGTGTAAGGAACTTATCCAAACGTTTTAATATTGGAAAAAGACAAGCTGCAGATATAATTAAACATAAAGAAATCCTTCTAAACAAATGGATGTCGAACAGCAATTTGGATGAAAAAAGAAGCTTTTTGACGGGAGATGGTACTAAAATTGACAAATTGTGTTATAGTTTACAGCAGCTCGGCATAAGGGAATTCTTTTAACAGGTATTGATACGATTTTTTTAGATAAGGTTTTCTTGTATTAATGCGTTGATTTTCTTTTCATATTAAATTCTAAAATAGATAAAAAAATGAGATTACCAACAGGTCTGTCGTGACAAAAACGCAAAAAACTTATTTTTTTTTAAATCCGCTAATACGATGTAAAGCAAGAGAAATAGCTGCTTCTTTAGGACATTCTACATTCAGTACTTCTTCTGGTTGGCTCAATAAACTTAGAATCCGCCACAATATAAGTTTTAAAGCGATTTCGGGAGAAGGAGCTTCGGTTAGTGCTGAAGATGTTTCATCGTTTTTAAAAAAATGTCCTTTTTTGATTAAGGGATATTCACCGAGAGATATCTATAATGCTGATGTGACAGATCTGTATTTTAGGGCTCTACCCGACAAAACGCTTACATTAAAGAAGGAAAAAATGTGTTGGGGGTAAGTCTCCCAAAGAGAGATTCACAATTTTGCATTGTGCATATATGAGGCTTATACATCTGACCTAGAAGACGATTTGCCTCTTAGTGTACTTTCAGATATCCTCAAAAATAAGAATTTATTGAAATTGACGGATAATGAAAACCTTAATGATTTGTTGAACGTAGATGAAGATTTGTAAGTTGAAGATCCAGATTCAGAACAAGAAATTGCAAATCCAGTTGAAATACAAGAACTTTCTGAAGATTCTGATGTCGATGAGGTTCCAGTGCCAACAGAAGCTATCCCAAATTATGATAAAGCTATTACCCTGACCAAGCAGCTCAAAAGTTTTGTCGAAAATCACGGAGGTACAGAGTCTTTGGAGCTTCTTTCTAAATTAGAAATACGATTTCAAGAAGTAATTTTAAAGAAAACGAGAAGACAAACAACAATATATGATTTTTTGCGTCCTTAAAGTGACTCTTCATTTCATTGTTTTGTATTACATACTACATCTATGTATCTATGTACATATATTATACTTTGTATGTAATCTAAAGGTAATAAACTTCTTTTTCTTAAGTTTAAAGTTTAGTTTAAAAACATTTACATACATACATATACGATTTAAATGTCCCAGTTTCTTTAATATATTCATTTTTCGTTAAAACACGATTTTTGTTGTATCTACTACATATTTCTTTTATGCGGACACCCCTTCTTAACGGACATCTTCAGTTGGTCCCGTTGGTGTCCGTTCAAGGGAGATTTCACTGTATACGATTTCTCATCGGAACATGAACCTGTTAAGAGAAGATGAGTCTTATGAAGCAATATGTTAAAACTCTGGATTTGCAAGGGGATTGTTTTAAATACATATGCCAAAGAGTTTCTACAACCAAGTTACAAAAAAATTAAAGCTAGGGCTTTTGATGGAGTTCAAATTAGACAGATCTAAATTTCTATGAAGAGAAGGAAGCTGGACCTCATTCATTAAAAACCATGGGAACTTGGTACCTCGTGGAAACTCGGTACCAAGAAAGATGAGATCCTCTTACGTTCTTACAAGTACTCTTGTAATTTTTTCATGATTACTTAAATAAATACTTGTACTATGCTCATGACTAACATTGTATTTAAACAAATAAATGAATTACTAAAATTGTATACTTTGTTTATACCTTATCAAGTCTTAAGTAACAACTTAGCTGTATTAATGGTTCTTCAAAGAGCAGAGTATGACGTAGAGTTAAATTTTGACGTGACACGCAAAAACAAGTATGATTTTCGGATTCAGCACATCTAAAATCCAGCGGATTGGGTATTTCAAAGGATTCCACGTGAATACGCCAAATATGTGATTTGCGCAAGGTTATATCCTTACACAGTTACTTCTATACTTTTTAGACCCCTGACACCAAGATGTGTGTTATTACACTATCCTTTATTAATACACTACAGGAGTATTGATAAAAACGTTTACTATTCTAATAGGTTTTACGTTTGTTATACTTTACTTGCCTAAACACGATGGCTACTGTGTGTTATGTGTCTGTATATGTATATTCCTAAATATGAATGTAGTTATATGTACAGTTTAAACTATTAAAATACACATTCTCTTTTTTTTGTATACAATGGAGTACAGCGTGAGTCTCTTCACTTTCTTTTTCTGGTCTTGACGGTTGCGATTTGTATTTGTACTTTCACTAGCACTATTATTTGACTAACCTTTAATTCTACAAATTTCTCAATTATTTTCTGCCCCCCTTACATACCCGCCGCATTTTTTGCAGACAGAGCGACATACAAGTTTAACAACTACAGTTTACTTTAAAAGAAATATTGCCAAATGGTATCTTTCGTTCTGATTCATGGAAGAATGTCTTGTTGAGTCTTTTACCAGTTCCAAAATATTGCGCAATATTTTATCAGTACTTTTCCATGAAATATAAAATGACAGTTTTATAGATTGTTAATGTTTAAAATAAATCAAGAAGAACTCGTGCCTTCATATCCTTATCAATATTGATTTTGGTGCAGTTTTTCCATCTGTTCCAATAATATGATAATTTAAAAATATCTAATGAAGTTGTCTGAGGAAAATTCCCCAATTTAGAAAACTTATACTTACCGTTAAAGTGCCATATTTTGAAGTTTTTCTGCCATATCTCCTTTGATATCAGTTGAATTGGGCTCAATTTTCAATGCAATATAGACTTATATCTTTGTTATCAACTCATAATCTTAAAGAAATTTTAGTTACAACAGAAGGGAGGGAGGCATTATTTTCTGCAGCAACAAATCTGGTTTCTCTTTGAAAAGATATCAGAAACGTTTCATGGTAACTAGTCACCTTACAGCATTCAAATATGCAGATTTATTAAGTTGGAGACTGTTTAAAAAATTGATAAAAACAAAAAGAAAAGAGATAAAAATGGGATCTACACGTTTATTTGAAACCAGGCATTATAAACTTGTAAAACATCAGCATATTTAATTTTTTTTTAATAACAAAGTGTCAAAAGGTTGTCAAAACAATCCTAAAAAATAAGAAGTCGAAATCGTGAGTTTGGTGGGGACTCCCTTTCTTAAAAAGATCTGCCCTTAACATTGAGCCAAGTTAACAGGAATCTAACTTTAAAGGAACTACGTACACTACCGCTCAAAAGTGTTTAGGCACTCTCACTGACAGCAAAAATGTATAACAACTCAGCAAAAATGTTAATAATATTTATTTTTTATGTACAGATACACGTACATGAATAAAAATATATTAAATAAATGTGAAAATTAAAACGTTTAATTTAAATTTTGCTTTCATCTATGTGACGAGGCTCTTGATTTAATAATTGCAGCACACAATCGAGGCATTCTCGCAATAAGTTTTGCCCGATTGGATTCAAGTCGGGGCTCTGGGGAGGCCATTCCATAATTTTGGGAGTTCCTTCCTCTTCTAAATGGCGTAAATAGTCTTTACATAATTTAGAGGAATGTTTTGGGTCATTATCTTGCTGGAAGATAAAATTTTGAGCCAAAAGTTGAATTCCGGAAGGTATAGCGTGGTTCTTCAAAATTTCGCGGTAGCCTTCTTTTTTAAATATACCGTCAATTTTCACAATGTCCCCCACAATAGTGCCAGCAAAGTAGCCCCAAATTATGATAGAACCTCCAGCATGCTTCACGGTAGCAGCAATACACTCTTCTCTGGCACGTTCACCCACAGATCTTCTTACGAATGTGCGTCTTCGGATTCCGAACAGCTCAAATTTGGACTCATCCGTTAATAAGACGTTGTTCCACTCTTCCATGGTCCAGTGTTGGTGTTCACGAGCCCATTTAAGTCGCATTTGCTTGTTTTGTTTGTGTAGTAATGCCTTTTTCATCGCAATACGTCCATTGAGCCCGGCTTTCTGTAGGCGACGTTTGACTGTAGAAACACTGATTAGTTTTTGGGGACCAACATTTAATTCAGAGGGATTGTTATTGTAATTGCACCGCAATGACCAGTTTATGGTAATCCGACCAAGTACAGGTAAATGATAGTAAACCTTATGCAATATAATGGATGTTTATCTTACTGAACTACATTTTAAATACGTATTTCATTTTATTATAATATTTTATTGGTAAACATAATACTATATGAATAATCCATGAAAACAGGAGTGCCTAAACACTTTTGAGCGGTAGTGTATGGACAAATATCTTAAACTTCCCTGTATAAAGTTTAGAAACTAAGAAATTGAATTAAAAAAAAATGGAAAATAAGGGGATTAGTAGTCCTCCTGAAGCTTGTGGCTGCTGATTTCGGTCGGCAGCACAATCTGCTTTTTAATTTGTTGCTCTTTGTACCAAAGAACATCCGTAGGATCAGGCCACTACCAGAATTTTCCTTTCTTTCTCTGGCTTCCCTGCTGACATCAAAGTCAGTTAACGTGGTAAGTGTTATCCAGGCTTAAGGATAACATTTACTACGATATTCCATGACACGGAGTGACCCCCGTAGGCACTTAGTCGCCCTGGTTGACGATATATTTTCGACTATACTTCGAAATTTTCACAGAAAAACCTCATTTTGCACTTTTCTGATAAAAATACACCCAACACACCATAACACATGTTTCAATTAGCATTGCTAAAATATATCAACCGACAATATTTAAACATAGATTATAACGGATAATCTAGATACCAGTCTACATAGTTTAAAGAAGCTTCCTCCGCCCCCATCCTATTTACGTTGATATTTCCGCATATCCGTCAGTTTGGGACGCCATGTTAACTTCGGTGGCATTAATCATCCCTCTCCCCGACGGCACAACCTCCGGGAGCCCTTAAAGGTTCGGCTGGGAGTTACGCGTTTACCGACAGAGGGCGTCCGACGCGAGAAGGAACTTGATTGATTGTAAAGTCATTCGTAGCACCAAGGATACCGATCATTTAACATCGCAGCAGTTTTGCTGCTGTTGTTGTTGTCGGTATTGTATAACTTTCGGTAGTCTAGTATAGAATGACATCAGTTAGGTGATGTTAGTTTGTCTATAAAGCATATACGAACTTTTTCGGAATCTGTATAGCGCCATAGTAATTGTTAATGTTGCTTTACATAATTGCGCAGATGTATGTAGTACTAACATAATATATGACTAAAATTCCATGTGGAGACTATATACAGTAATAGTCATGATGTCGGGTTGTAACGTACTATACTCCATTCACGTTACGAATGCAGACTTGGAATAGATAGGCCTTAAAATACGGGTTTACCATTGGCTAATGGGCGAGGCATATTCACACAGGAGAAATTAATGTAATTTCTTCATATGAAATTTCTGTCAGTCGTCAAATTTGTTTACAATTTTCGTATCATTGTTTCCTGCAGTTTTTCATTGTATTTTTTACCTATAAACAAGTTGTGGCAAAAATAATTCTTTTCAGAGTTCTTTTATCTCATCATTTCATAATTCAAGGCGCTACACAATCGATTATATAAACAAAATGATTTCTACTTTACTATTACGATTACAGCTTTGGTTTGGTATGGCCGGAGAAGCAGTAGTAGATGCAGTTGCAGGACCATCGAAGAACCCTCAAGGAAAGCATATTGGCAGAGAGAGAATAGAGGCTAAATTGAAGATATGGTTGAAGAATTTATTATAACTACAGATGCAGATTCATTGACAGATACATCAGATTCTGATTTTGCCTAATAAGTTAATAAAGTGTGTATGCGCTTAGAATACTCTGATTGCTAATTTATATCTTCATGCATGCCATACATTTAGTTAAGGTATTTTATACAAAGTAGTAATTTTAAATGAACATAAATACAAATTTATTGTATCAAACATGTTATCGAAGAAGAGAGTATGATGTATTAACTGGATAATATTGTTGAAAATATATTCGAAGAATTTATGATAACAGCAAATACATGATTTTCGTCAGTCCACCATCATCAGAGTCTGATTTAAATATCTGTTAATATCATTTGCATAATAAATTGAAATTATTTATTCGCATTTTTCGCTCTAGTCTTTGATTTATAAATCAAATTCATATGTTTATTTCATTTGTTATTGTATAAATAAAATGCTAGCAGTAAAGAAATCTTTTTTATTAAATTTATTCCAGATACGAAGTGAAGAAAACTATATAAATTTGTAATATGCGTAGTTAAGAGATTGTTATAATTCATTAGTATATTTGGTTTTTTATTGTACTCATTGATATGTATGCAATTATTTATTGACTGTACTATTATTGAAAATGTACATTGGTTTTACTGCAGCCGGTGTACAGTAGATAAGTATACTTGGAGTGCTGTCTTCTTTTTCACCGAGCAGCTCATCGAATTTCATCATTGACAATAACCAAATTCTATGCAAGATTTAAGGATATTGTGTGTTTCCATGTACTCTGAAGTCACTCGATGGTTTTGGATACAGTCCCGTTGAGCCCATTATGTATTGTTCATAATCAGCAACATTCTTCCCTGTTTGGCTTTTGCTTGTATATATTGAATTGCTTACTTTCAACCATACCATTGAAATTGATGGAGATTACCAACGGAGAGATTTACTTCATGACAAATGACTTGGTATAACACTGTGTATATAATCATTCGTGTCAAAATTATATTTTCGATTCAAGTTTATCCATGGCAATATTGTTATTTTAAAACTTGTCATGTGGTATTTATATTCTCTTCAATTAACCCCATATACAATCACATTTACTTTCTAATATAAATATAATAAGCTCCAACTATTTTGGTGAATGAAACAACGCTAATTTATATTGCAACTGATGTTACTTTTACTTTATTATTGCGGTGTTATTTTGCCAGATTATATAACCATAATGTATTGCACATAAAATATGAATAACTTGCTATTTATTATACAAGATTTTGATAACCAAACTTTGATGTTTACGATGTTGTCATTTGACAGTTTCATCGGTTAAATTTCACCAGTGTAATACAACTGCCGACCGTAGAGCTACCTACTGCATTCTTAACGTGAATGAAGTATAGACAGCTTAATAAATTATACCCAAGTATAGCGTCTGTATCTATTAATAAACTATAATTTTCTTGTAATTATCAACGTTTAAACATTTCCGAAAAAATATCGTATTAGCCATTAATATGCGTTAAAAATTTTTCCGAAAAAGTGTGGGTAGGATTAGAATCTATCCCCATTCTTTTACTGGGTGAACATAGGTCTAGTTGGTAAGATGTTCGCCCAGTAGGCAAGAGGGAGTAGGTTCAAATCTTACCGACACCGACATTTATTTGAAAAAATTAACAGTAGTTATTACAAGGAAATTATAGTTTATCATTTGAGACCGGATTATTTTCAAAGTGCATATATTTTATTTTATTTATTTATTATGTTTTACGTCTATATGTAAATGTATTACACTGATTAAAGTTAATTAGCGTTAACTAAGTTTAATCAGTGTAAGACATCTACAAATAGACGTAAAATATAATAAATAAATAAAATATATGCACTTCGTGTTAGTTTTGTTTTTATTATTAATAAATCATACATTGCGTCAGCTTAAAAATAAACAAGGAGTGATAATAAAAACGCTGGATAAGCAGTGTGCATAGTAATATAGTTCAGTGAATAATAATAAATTTTAATATAAATTTTCGATGGCGCGATTATTGCCTGGTTCAAATTTCCTCCTTACCTTATCTGAATGTGTAAATTCTACTTAACTCCTCCTATATAAAGAAGATGGCATAGATTCCACAAATTTTGTTAACAATCCTCGTATCTACATCCCAGTCTTTACCCTCTATGTACCAGCTATGCTATCTAGCAGAACCTGTTATCCATAAACGTTACTCTTCGTAAATGAATTGCAGACAATAGAACTTTATACTAACAACGTATAAATCAAGCAGCGGGGTATCCCCTAATTTTCGTTGCATTGCTGAACGTCCCGCTGTTAGTTTCATGACGTTCTACCGGCGGTACCACCTTCTATTATTGTTATTATTATGATTATGTGCAATGATCGCGCTGCGCTGTCTGGCGTAGAACGAGTAAGCCGTCTATAGCGGCGCCATAAATATTAATTTTGTTTTTTACGCCTCTTGATTTCAATGAGTTAATTCACGATTGTGTTTTGACGTAGTCGTCTTTTATCCCGTACGAACGAGATTTATTTTACCATTGGGAGTGATGATCGATGATATCAATAAGGCGTAACATATGTATGTCTACGCTGTTCTAAAATAAAAAAGGGCCATCGGAAATTTTCCGCTGCTGAATAAAAATTATTTGTAATTATAAGTTTCCACTAGAATGAATCTGAAATTAATTGAAAGTAGAATTTTTTTGTTTTATGAGAGGAATTCGATAATTAAGATGAAAAAACAGTAAAGGGAAAAAGTCACTTTATACTATATGTGGGGAATATGTAGGGTCGGAAGGCAAATGAAAGCATGCTTCATCTAAATGTCTCAAGTAGAGTTTTGGAGTGATGTAGAAGAGACTTTCTTCTTTATGATATACGAGGATAATTTAAGAAGAAGTGAGACTACAAATGAAATAAATAAAGGAATTAGATTTTCCATTTTCAACATATTCCGCTTGGCGGGTCAGTCTTTCGTAATATTTTTTCACGTGTAGTTGTCGACATCTCACTCATCTTCTTCCCAACACCCTCGTTCGGCTCTGAACTCAGTTCATCTCCGCATCTGACGCATTTTCTGGCTGAGATACTGCAGCAATATTTCCAGTTTACTTTATCAAACACGACTCGTATAATGAAGAATGCTAATTATAGGACCTTCAAAATTTTATTTAATGTTTTTGAGATGCCATCATACAAAATTTGGGTGTCTCTTAACAATATTCTATCTCCACTGTGTTCATTACAAAAGGAAATCTACTCTGTTCTTGGAACAATAGATCTACGAACTTATGTTCACTAAAATTTCTTATTTCTATTAAGTTGTGCGGTAGTTACTTTCGACTAAAGTAAGCATAATTGAAAATTTAATCTTAGCGACAACAATTTTAAACAAGAAAATCATTTAGGTAAAGTTTGAACATGAAAGAGCACAAATAGATGCAGACATAAAGATATATGCATGTAATTCGTGAGAAGACAAAAAGGAGGGTAAAGCAGAGGACTATAAAGAAAATGAGAGATAATAAAAAGAAGGAGGAGGAACAATAGAAGATAAAAAAGTGAAAAAAAATAAAAAAGAAGTAGGAAAGGAAACGGCTACGATGAGACAGAATGCAGAAGATGCCACCAAAAAGAAGAAAGATAAGAAAAAGAGGAAAGGAAAAAATAAAAAAGAAGAGAAAGAAGGAAGACATAAAAATGATAAAAGAGAAAGCAGAAAATAAGTGGGAAAATTATACAAAAAAGAAAATGATAAGAGGAAAAGAAAAAGATGGAAGTATAGAAAATGAAGAAAAGGTAAAATGGAGAGCAAAAGCAAGGAGAAGGTAAAAGAAGGAAACGGATAAAAGCAGAAAAGAAAATAATAGGAAGAAAGAGTTGGATACAAAACTTACGTAATTTTTTTTTTAATGTAAAAGATGGGAAGGGGAAAGAAGAAGATAAAAAGAAGAAAAGAGAAAGGACAAAAAGAAATGGAAGAATAACCAGCAGAAGAAGTGAAAGAAAAAGGAGAGAGTTATTACTAATCAGTTGAATACAAAATCTACGCAAATACTTTTCTATCAAGAAGATGGAAAGGAGAAGGAGGAAGTTAAAAAAAAGGAAAGGGAGAAGATAAGAAGAAATTAAAGAATAATGGAAAAGAAGGAAAGAAGAAAAAAGAAAATGGTAAAGGAAAAGAAGAATAGGTAAAAGAATAACGAAGAAAAACAAAAAAACAGGAAACTAAAAGAAGAAAACATTTTTTACGGAGACAGTGGAAAGGAGAAATAACATGATAACAACAAGAAAAGGAAAAGGACAAACAGGAATGGAAAAATAGAAAATTATAATAGAAAAGACGGAAATATGGAAGACGAGGGAAAAGAATAACGAGAAAGAGGAGAAAGGAAATTAATAGGAAGAAGAAACCACTAGTAACAAATTTATTTTCCATCAGACGTTACAATAAAACTGAACTTAAAAAGGAATACGGATTTTTATCCACTAAAAAGACGAAGAAAAAAGAGGAATACTGAAAGAATCTCTGGAAGAGAGAGAAAAATAATAGGAAGAAAGAGTTATTTGAGTTAACTTGATAAATGAGCAATTAGAAGAACACGACTTCAATTAATTTTGTTTAGTTTTATTGAACCAACCAACACAATTTCTTGAATTTTATGCTAACAAATTACGAGTAGGTTGCTTCTTGTAGGTTAACTCTGTGAAAATTTAATTTATCGCAAGGGAAATCCGATTCAAAAATTTGTATTATTTTTGAAATTTATTGGTTTCTAACATGCATTTGCTTATAGTAGCTAAATTAAATTTTATACTTCTGAACTTAAATAAATTGAATATTTCCTCAGTAATATTCTGTTTCCACAATTGAGTATGACTTTATATTAAATAAAACACATCTAATACGTAATGTATAACTATTTATTAAACACAAAGCTAACAAAAAAATAAAATGCCACGTATAAAAAAATTATAGTTACAAAAAAAAAATAATCACGACAGGACATACCGCGGAATCTTCACTCGTAACTCTTGCCCACAAGATCCATTCCGTTCGAAAATCTATTCATCGTCATCAGAAGTGGCACGCATAACAACCACGTGATATTGGCGAATGTCTAAATCGTCGCAAGACTTCAGGGTCAGGAAGAAGCTTCCAGGCGACTTACGGTCTATGAATTTCAGAGGAACTCTTACACTAGCCGACAGACACTGATCGTGGATATGGATGGTGTTGGGCAAGATAACGTTGGAACCCTTGGGAGTTGCAATATTGTAATCTACAGCCCGGCAAATTGTCGAAATTCTCGATGTTGTTTCGGTAAAGTGGACGAGCCTTTGAAGGACATGCATGCCAGTGGTGGTATCTATGAAATAATACACAAAAAAAAGGTGATAACGCGTTAGTAATATCTGTAATATCATCTGATTATGTATCCGCTGCAGGCATAGTACAGTTCTCAAAAAGTCGATTTTTCTAAAACAATTTGTTACAGAATTCGTTATAAAAAATAATTTTACTTTGGCGGGTAATGTTCATTAAAATAATTTCCTCAATATTTATAATATTCTGTATAAATGCCTTCCGTAGGCAAAATTTCTAGAACTTTAAAAATGCGTGATCACCCTCTTGCTAGATGTGAATTGTAGTTCGCTCAGTCATAACACATGGGCTGGAAAGTCCCGGGCCTAACACATAGATGACGCTAGTTTTATTGCAGTCACCGTTCTCTCAGTTAGTACTAACGTTCAAAAGACAGCTGTTAAAATTTCATGATATTCTATTCATTAGTTTATGAGTTATTGTGCTAAGAGTCACGCTACTTTTGTTATTTTCAAAACAATGGATCAAAACAAAATTCGTGTTTTAATTTTACACTGCTTCCTGATGGGAAAAAATACCGTTCAAGCGAAGCAATGATTTGGCAAGTGTTATGGGGACTCCGCTCCATCAGAAACAACAATAAAACGTTGGTTTGCTGTCCGTAGAGGCACCGATGATGCAGAACGCAGTGAACGTCCAAATGAAGCGGTAACACCAGAAAACATCAAAAAAATCCACAAAATCGTTTTGAATGATCGAAAAGTGAAGTTGCGTGAGTTAGCTGACATCGTAATGATATCAAAAGAACGTATTGGCTTTATATTGCATGAGCATTTGACTATGAGAAAGCTCTGTTCAAAGTGGGTGCCTCGTTTGCTCACTGTTGACCAAAAACAAGAACGTGTTAATGATTCTGAGCAGTGTTTGGCCATGTTTAAACGTAACAAACCGCTATGTGGAAAGAAGCGTTATATACTCGGGAAAATTGAGTAAAGCATACAAATGATCTAATTAAGAAATGATATGAACGGGAAAGACATTTGGCGTATATTAAAATCGACCCCATCATCATAATTCCAGGAGAATCTTCAATTTTGGAAGAAAAGCTAGATACCTTTTATTTAATATTGTGTCCATTTTTCGATGTTCATCTGTTGGGCATTTAATAAATTATTATTATTGTTACGTGCATCTAAAGATTCATTTAAAATTCGTATTGGCAACTAAGAACATAATTATAGCAACATAACTTACACACAACATCTTTCCAAAAGTCGACGTCAGCCACAGCGAACTTCTGTAGCACCTCGATAATTCCGCTCCACATAACACGATTCTGGCAAGGTACCTCCAAATACAATTCCTGTCTCCTCTTGCACCGTTCCAGCGAGAATTCGCCGAACCTTTTCGGCAAGCGCACCTCTAGCATCTGCTGCAAAGTAGAAGGACTCACAGCGGTGGGGATCAAAATTGCGAAATCGCCGACTTCACTGTTAGTGAAGAACACCCAGGTGAGTACTCGCATCGTATTGATCGCGAACGTACAGAACGTCAATTCTCCGACACCGTCTTCGTCGCATTCCAAACTGAATTCGATGGGAATACATCTGGATAAGGTGAAGGCGCGATGCCCTAACCGATAGGGGATGTCTTTCGCTTCGTCCACCGTGGAGCAC
Organism: Trypoxylus dichotomus; assembly: GCA_023509865.1. NCBI lineage: Eukaryota > Metazoa > Arthropoda > Insecta > Coleoptera > Scarabaeidae > Trypoxylus > Trypoxylus dichotomus. The sequence goes on along the minus strand of CM042076.1, from coordinate 72,778,134 downwards.
TCTTGGCAGGTGAATTGGATCGCGTAGCTAGCTTTCACGGGGTAAGGGGATTTTATCGAGAGCTTAGTTTCGCGATACTTGTAAAGCTCGGTGACAATTTCCATCTCCGCAGTCGTATACGTTACGTCGGGTTCCCCCGTTAGAGTCACCACTTTGCTGATAGCGTAGCGATAACCATTACGTTCACCGCTAATGATCAGGATACATTGGACGTGCCTTACGAATTTAGCCCAATAAGTTACTTTAATTTTACACGATCTATGAGGCTTTATTTCGTATAGGGATTTGTCAACCATAAAGCATTTATCTACGTTTTCGTAGAGAGTCACTCTATAACCCACTGGAAAGTCATTATTATTCTTTAACAAGAACAATTTACTCTCTTGCTCGCTCAAGCCGACTTTGAAGTTTAAAGCTTCCATGGGATACATGTTCGGTAACACTTCAAAGAGATAACCAGCAATCACCAAGGTCCTCATTGGATTGGCAGCCGCTAGATCTTCGACGGAGACGTACAAGTTGAAATTGAGAATCTCCCAGCTTTGGATTACTTTGATATTGTTATGTAAGATTTCCTCGTGTGTCGTTGGCCATTTCCGAAGACCTTCGAAGTGTTTCGCGAGGTAAGGGCAATAAGCCAACGTCACGGCGGCGTAGACAAAGCCGTCGTCCATATTCTCGCCGAAATGCGTTATTTCGCGCGAGGTCAGGTAATCGTTGCTAGTCCAATAGGTCGTTCTCACCGTGTTATAATGAAATTCCAACCAGTTCAGCACTAACAGCTCGGCGTTGCCGAAGAGGTGATTATTCGTAATCATGTTTTTAATGGAACGCCTGTATTCGAAATGCGGTGTACCTTCTCTATCCACGGCAGGGAGAAGGGCCTCCAAGGGTCTAATTAGTCTACCGTATACTAGCAGTTTGTAGATTTGAAGGATCAAGTTCAGCCAACATAACTTACTAAGCCTATTGAATTCTAAATAGTCGCTCACGTGCAAGATATCATCGTACTCGCTCGACAGACAATTAATGTAGAAGGTATACATGGAAAATGTCATCAGATATTCAGGATATATGCAGCAGAAACGTGCGCCCAGATCGATGAGAAATTTCAAAGCTTTCTTGTATATCGCGTAGATGTATTTGGCTTTTATCGAATCACTGTCCTCGATGGGCCTGGATAAAATTAAAAAGGTAAGGTTAGGAAAGACGAAGGTACAGTTTCACTTGGTCTATTTTCAGCTTTTACCTGCGCCATTGTTTTGTTTAAGTTAAGACAATCTATTTATTTGATCAATGAACTAGTTGAGGTGAGATAGACTACGGTAAAGTAATACGTAGATAACAGGGAATACCGCTCCGTTGACATTTGTTATCTGTTTTTGTTAATGAAGCATAAGAAGACTTACAACACATTTTTAAAGGCTACAGTCCAAGATGCCCGGTCGACGACTTAGTTCTTCTTGTCGAGAGTTAGTTTGTCATTTACTAGTGTATTTCGAGAAGGAAAAGTGATGTGGAAGTCATCTAATATCTCTTGATGCAATCCATAAAGTAAATTATAGTTGGTTAGTGTTAGATCAAGTTTACATTGTAAATTGTAGATGGTTATAAATGCTTTGGGCATTTCGGTGGATACCACCTACAACATAAAACAAAAGAAAAAAAACTACCCCTGCTGTTCCTTAATCGGATACTTCAACATCTCCGTACAAGTCAGTATTGATCTCTAATATTCTTGATGTGTCACAGAGAATTAAAATACATAGGTATTCGCAAAGTAATTTATGAGATGTACAACAATAGTAAGTTAATTTACTCAATTAAATTTTAATTCTATTTGAATATATTTTTATAAATAAACATATAACAATAGAAGTGTTGTCAACATAGAAATATTTTACATATTAGCATTTTCTTACTGTGACGTTTGCTTCATCTTTTGGGATTTAAGTTTAAAGAAGGTGATAACACCATTACCATTCACGTAACAAGATGTGTTGTGAGGTAAGTGGGAACTGAAACTATTTGTACCGCCTCACCATGTCCAACTTACGCTCGATATTGCAGGAAATCATGAAAAGATGATTCGATAAAAAGTCAATAACTTAAAACATTTGCAAAATAATATATATTTTTTGTCTAGAATTTTGCAACGAAGGATCTGAATACATGCTCAAATGCTATTAGGTTGGAAAGGAACCGAAGAAAACTCACCTTATCTCGAAATACGCCATCATTTGGTCTCCGACCAGATTGATGAGCATCTGTACCAACGGCGGTATGCAGTATACGCCATTCCTCTTCTCGTCAAAGTGCAAGTAACGGATGCCACGCGGTATCTTGTACGCTGCCTTGCCGAAGAAGCACTGCCTCGAAATCCACGATTCCATCATCAAAACGCACGACTGCATGTAATCGTACAGTTGGTCGTCCTTTTTGGGAAAAAAGGGATACGATTCGAAAAAGTGGCGCAGATCGAACTCCTCGTGAATTTGCGATACGCCATCTGCTATCGACATGAGAGACTGTCTTCTCTAAAAGATGAAAAAATACTCTAATTTTGATTTTAAGAAAAAAAACCCAAACTGTATTTTCTAACAAATTGAATACCGGTTTGTTAGAAAATAACGGAATTCATTTAGTTACATGTTTTACCTTAGACTGGATTTAGTTTTAAAAATATTGTATATTATTTTGAAGATGACGGAAATTTTTAAATTTTATGGATTTATTCTGGATATTAACCGAAGAAACTGTACTATGAATAAATCGAAAATATTTTACAATAATACATATTCCTAATTAGATGGAATATACTGAGTGATTTTAAATGTTTGAGGACAGTTTAAATTTCGCGCCTTGCTAAATTTTTGTCACGTTGGCGATTTGGTTTTGAATTCGTAACCGGTAGCGTAGCAAATAGATTTTGGATGGGTGATAAAATATTGACAACAGATCTTCAAAAAATCAATTTCATATTGATTTTCTAAGCAGAAAATTAATGTAAATGTGATAAAAAAATGGAATGAAATATAGATGATTTTAAATAGCTTCTGAATTAATGCAAATATTTAAATTTGAACACTGCAAATTTAAAAGCAAACGATTCCGTTTTTTGTATAATTTTATTGCAAAAAAACAATTACATTATAATGTATGTTCGAAATGGCCTCCATTTGATTCAAGACATAAATGCATTCGTCTCTTAATATTGTCAAACAGTCGCTGTAATTGGTTTTGATCGATATTACGAATTTCCTGCTCTACGGCTGCTCGTAGTTCTTCCAAATTGTCAAGTCGTATTGATGTATCTTATTTTTTAAATGCCCAAACAGATAAAAATCTAAAGGGGTTAGGTCAGGTGACCGTGATGGCCAACGATCGCGACTAATAAGTCTGTCACCAAAATACTCTTCTAGATATTCCAATGTATCATGCGCTACATGAGGTGGTGCTCCATCTTGTTGAAAATATCCCCTTTCCAATTCGTCGTCATTTAATCGGTCTGTAAACACTTCCAAAATTTGAGTGCGATATCTTTCCGCATTGATATTTTCATGGAAAAAATAGGGGCAATTATGCGACGTCTAGACAGTGCCACCCAGACCCCAATTTTTTGTGGATGTAAAGAAGTCTCAACAAAATTATGAGGGTTTCCTGTAGCCCATGTCCTGTAATTTTGGCTGTTAATATAGCCTGACAAGGGAAACCAGGCCTTGATTGACATGAATGTTAAATCTAAAATATCATCATTATGAAGATTTTCATTAAACCACTGACAATATTGAATTCGTCGTGGAATATAAATTGGCAATAATTGCTGTGTTACGGTTACTCTATACGGATGCATGTGTAGATTTTTAACCAATGCTTTTCTTGCAGTACTGAACGATAAACCTAAAATAACGAAAATGAAGAATACTACATCTTAGAAATAGAAAAAGCATCATACCAGTTTGAGCTGCTAATTTGCGAATTGACTTTTTAGGACTTGCCTCTATCCGTTGTCTAACATCATCAACAGTCTCTTCTGTTAACACTGTTGGTCGTCCAGTTGATTTTCCTTTGCAAATGCAGTGTTTTCCTTCGAATCGTTGAATAATTCTGTCTCTGTGATTACAAAACACTTTGTATGGTGCGACAACATCCGGATAATTTTCACGAAATTGGTTCAGGCATGATTGCAATGAATAAGTCCATGATCCATCCTCGAGATGAGTGCCACTGCGATAATGCGCTTTTAAAATAAAAGCGTCTTGCTCAGCCGCAAACGGCATCTTAAAACTAACAACAATTAAGTTCACTTAATTTAATAGAAATGCATAAAAACATACCTGGAAAATAACACTGATAAACAGTAGCTCTAAGAAGAACAGATTATAAGTAAAAATGAAGCAAATAATAACGAATAAAATGAATATAAATAACGAATAATAAATAACGTGTCGCACAGGCAGTTGACAGGACCAATACTCACAATGGCCACTCTTAACATGTCAAATCCCCTAGAATCCACCGCGCGAAATTTAAACTGTCCTCAAACATATAAAATCACTGTAAGTAAAAACTTTTTTTGCTTTAACGTTTTGCGTACTGCCCATGGTGCGTCAATAATTTAATGAGAAATCGCCTGCTAAACTTTTTTCTGATGAAGCATGTTTTCATCGTTCAGCGTACGGCAATATCCAATCCATTTTTGTGGAATCTCTATTACATGCTCAGAAAATTGGAAAAATCGAAATCATCTAAAATATGCCAAAATGCGTGTGCAACTGAAGATTTTGATGTCTAGAGTGTAGGAAAATTATCCATCATGGCGAAATACAATAGTCATTACGCTTTTCACTTGTTTTCAAATCTTTGGAGACGAATTCCTCTAGATTAGTACTCTTGTGCCAATTTTACGTACTCCCCAGGCCTGGCGCCATCTAACTATCACGTCTTCGCATCAATGGGGCACACGCTCGCAAAATACGTATGCAACCGAAGGTTTTGATGTCTAGATTGCAGGAAAATTATCCGTCATAGCGAAATACTTATACTTCTAGAATTAAAGAAGGATTTAGCAATATTCATTATACTTTTCACATGTTTTAAAATCCTTAGAAGCGAATTCCGTTTAGATTAGTTCTCTTGTGCCATTTTTGTATGATTGGAAACATCATTTGATGAGAGACTTCAACCAATTCTAAGATGGGCGAAATTTTGACGAATTTTCAAGCCTTGAACCAAGAATAGTCTTCATTTGAACGCTTTAGACCTTGGCTTCTTCAATTCTATTCAGTCTTTGCAACATATTAAGAACGTATTCCTGACATTAGAAAAGTGCATGGAGTCAACCATTATGACCTCAAGAGGCAGCAACAACTATAAAATTGAACACATGAATAAATAAAAACGTCTCCGCGAAGGGCATTTACCAGTTTCTATTATGTGCAACCAAACAGCCTTTGAAACAGCTGAATTATGGTTAAATGTGTAACATTTTTTCATTAATGTATCTATGTTTAAATTAAGTTACAAATTATTAATTTTATAAATACTATAAAGCATTTTTCAAAGACAAGAAAACGCGGTAAATAATACATCTTTCTCATGGTATAGTGAAATCAATTCACGAGAAAGACATGTGAGAGACATTAAACGCTAACACACGGACATGTTTTTGCCTTCCCGGGGTCATCAGCGTGGTTTCGAGCAGTTTTAAGCTAACATATGTGGATCGTGGATCGAATGGTGGGTTCGAAGTACCGGGAATCTTTCCCCTCAACTTCTCCATCTGAATGGAATTCGTTCGGACGTCCAGCTACTCAGTTCATCTTTCGCCCGAACGAATTTTCCTCGACGCATTTGGCGGACGTCGTTTCCCCGTCTTATGGTAACTCACTCGAGCTTCCGGCTACTCGATCCACCTTCGGCTGGAGTGAGTCGTGGCTTAGACGGGGGTGGAAATGGGTCTAACATATGTAATTCTCTCGCTGCTTCTATGGTCATACTAAACCCTACGATACAAGTGAATATTCCTAGCGCTAACTAGTGCCAAAAGAAATAAACACTTGTCCCCAAAGTCAGACAGCGAAAAGAAGCGGGTACAGTTTCCCACCCTTTTCTCGAGCAACACTTAACATTGCTAGTCCCGAGAGGGCGTCTTTGCACCAAAGGGCAGTGCAGTTTTCAAAGTTTTATATACCATAATTTGAGACAAATTGCAACGAGAAATGCATATCATAATTTGGGACAGGGGGAGTATAATAAACATAATTTCGATTGAAATTTTTAAAATCGCCGCTTAAAATAATGTATTCTTACCATCAAATCTATTGTTGGAAGCGTTTTCATCTGCAGATCGTACTGTGGATTCGATAAGTAAGCATTAACCAGGGCGTAATTCGTAAGGAAAGAATTCTCGACCACTTTATGCGCGAACAGGACGCATTTACCACTGCAACTGCAAGCCACCATAATATTAAATTCCGCAGTTGCGCACTTCTGCGGTGTCAAATGTATCGCTAACGACAACTCCTCAGTATTCTTGCCGATCGGCCGCCTGTCCAGTATCTCAAACCGTTCGTCGGTATCACTCTGGTTGGCAAATTGCACCGTACAATTCGCGAAGTGGTTTCGTAACACGAACTTCCTAAGCAGTATCACGTGAATCCGCAACGGTATCATAATCAGATGCACTAGAGGTCGGTTACAAGCAATAAGAGGTGGGGGAAATGTCCCCTGCAGGCACAAGATATTATGCGGCTGATAGGAGTGATCCGACTTTAGAAATACCGGCAGAACGGCTTTGTAGGTTCCCACCAACGTGGGCGTGAAGCTCGCTTCGAGGAAGACCTCTTCTTGAGCTTCTAGCGTGCAGATGATAACGTGCTCTTTCTGGACGACCTCCTTTCCTCTGAGATATTTCAAAGATAACGGAGGGTATAGCTCATCCGTTCTGATGCAGATCGTATCCATTTCCGTTTGTGCGTTGAAGATCCTCAGTTCGTAAGTGGGCTGGCACTGATTGGGGGGCGGCACGTATGAGAGATTAATCAAACGTTTGGATAAAGTGATCTTCGCCGCAATGGCGTGACAATGAACCATTACGACAGGTAATTGACACGAGATATTGGCTCTGTGGCTGTAGGATATGTCCATCACAACATTGCAGATTGAAACTGCATCCTGTACAGTGGTCACAGGACCGAGAATGCTATTGATAATCATGGGTAAAATGAACTTATCGGTAGTGATGGCGTAAGGTACGAAACGTAAATACAACTTCACCATCTCGTGTTTTTCAAGCGTTACCGTCTCTACAACGTTGGTATTCCACTGATTATCGCTTTCCACTACAGTAAATTCCGTATACATGGACATGTCGAACTTGACAGTGGCTACGGCTTCACTCATATTCTCCACGGTAAAAGGGACGATATCGGCGGTGCTACATGCAATCTTCGCGAATTGCAGCGTCGAAGGATACACGGCGATGTGCGGAAACACGACGTTACCTCTCAAACCCAAAGCGAGTACCTGCGACTTGCTAATGTTAAACCTTATCTTGGTACTGAAGCTGACGCAAACATTCAGCGTTACGGTGATCTCCAATGCTTCGTAACTGTACGGCAGGACGACGCCGCTAGCGGGGAAAACACTAACGTACTTGGTGAAATCGTCCTCGATCAACGAAAAGGATAACGGAATTCCAGAAGTATTCGTTAACACCGCCATCTTAAAAATTGGAATATTCAACGGAAGATCCTTGAAGATCAACTGGCTTTCGACGAAGGATAGTTTCTGAATGGCGGAAGACGCGACCAAACGCAACTGGTGAGTGTTGGTACCACCGCAAAAGAAGTCGACGTCAACAGTCTGTTGACCATCGACATGCGGAAGATACTCAATGGAGCACGTGAGGACGCAATTAGCTTTGATGATTCCATCCATCGGTCGGATTTGGAAGTTCTTACACGTCATCTTCCACGAGAATGCGATTTCGGCGTTCAAGCGATTGATGATGTCCACGTAACCTTGGGTGCGCTCTTTGGTAAACTCCACTAGCTCGGTACTTAATTGCAGGCTGATAGGATATACGCTGGCAAGGATATACATCAGGATGAAAGCGCTATCGTTCAGGACCAATTTCATCTCTGTGGTGTAATAGCCTACACTAGGGGCTATATACGTCACGGGTATCGAGACCTTGCTCTTTCCCTTGACTAATTTTCGATCACCCTCTAGGAAAATCAAATTGTTCTTGTCCGGTTTGATAGAGGCGCTTATGGTGTTTGTGTTATTGTTGGTGACCGTTACCTCAAAGTCGTATTTTCTATGTGCTGCTATCTGAAAGGTTCAATGGAAACATTTGTAAACAGGAAAGATGAGGAATGAAAAGAATTTAACCGATGAAATTGGATGGCTCACATTCCAAAATTAGTCTCCAATTTCACTGGATGAGGAAGTTTTATGTATAGTCAGGGGATGACGTAATTGAAAGCATATATGAAGTACAGATTATTTTCAAAGTGAAAGTACAGAGCGATCTTAAGGTTTCAGGTTGGTGATTAGATGTTGAACTCATCCAAAAGACTTTGTGCATATGATAAAATTCTGATAATAAATGTCCAAATTTTTTTCTACACAGAAAATTAATGTAATTGTCATAAAGAATAGAATTAGTACATTTCGAGTAATGCTCTTGTTTGTGTAACTGTATTCACTAAACCAAGTGGAAAGCGTTCAATAAATTTTACCTCTAGTAGTACCGGCTACGTAAGTACATGCATATGTCATTATTGTACTAATCGAAGGGACGTAAGTTTATGTACTCGATTGCTATCGGCAAGGGAATAAAATATTAGTGTTTTCCGTAGGGAAGTAAGTTACCATAGACTATAAATTATTTTTCCCAATAACAATTCAAAGCAATAAACTACGGAATAAAACTCTATAGTTTATTATATTATTATTTTAAATAGATTTTATAACTAATATTTTCACAACGAATATGTAATTTCAAGAACTAACTTTATTTCTTTTACAACTGTAATTACTTACGATATTTAATACAATTTAGGCAATGGTTATGGTGAATACTGATATTTTATTTCCTGATGTCAGTAAGTTATTATTAATGGAACAGGACGAGCATTTTTCAGATAGCTCATGAAAGTATGCCAATAGTATTTCGTTGTCGTGGTTAGCATATTTTGAAATGCAACAGCCTTTGAGCGAAACATACATACACAAGCAAAATTAGCTGCCTTTTCAATTTCGTTAACATTTAGAAAATTTTCAATTTTTTCGGAACTAAATCAAATATTTTTCTTAGATTTACAAATAACAGTTCTGCGGTCTTAACACATGGGCTGAAAAGTCCCGGGCCTTTCACATAGATGACGCTAGTTTTATTGCAGTCACCTTTCTCTCAGTTAGTACTAACCTTCAAAAGACAGCTGTTAAAATTTCATGATATTCTATTCATTAGTTTGTGAGTTATTGTGCTAAGTAAGAGTCACGCTACTTTTGTTATTTTCAAAACAATGAATCAAAAACAATTTCGTGTTTTAATTTTATGCTGCTTTTATGGGGACTCCGCTCCATCAGAAACAACAATAAAACGTTGGTTTTTCTGACTTCAAACGTGGTCGTAGAGACATCGATGATGCAGAACGCAGTGGACGTCCAAATGAGGCGGTAACACCAGAAAACATCAAAAAAATCCACAAAATCGTTTCGAATGATCGAAAAGTGAAGTTGCGTGAGTTAGCTGACATCGTAAAGATATCAAAAGAACGTATTGGCTTTATATTGCATGAGCATTTGACCATGAGAAAGCTATGTTCAAAGTGCGTGCCGCGTTTGCTCACTGTTGACCAAAAACAAGAACGTGTTGATGATTCTGAGCAGTGTTTGGCCATGTTTAAACGTAACAAACCGGAATTTTTGCGTCGATCCATCACTTGACTCCGGAATGAAAACGATCGTCATCTGAGTGAGCAGCAACTGGTGAAGCTCGTCCAAAGCACCCGAAAGCACAACAATCGGCTGGAAAGGTTATGGCCTCGGTATTTTGGGATGTGAGTGGTGTAATTTTCATCGACTATCTTGAGAAAGGAAATACCGTCAACAGTGAATATTATATAGCGTTATTGGGGCGTTTGAAGGCCGAAATTGCAAAGAAACGACCGCATATGGCAAAGAAAAATATTTTGTTTCACAAAGACAACGCACCGTGTCACAAGTCAAACAAAACAATTGCAAAACTACATGAATTGAACTTCGAATTGCTCCCACATCCACCGTATTCGCCAGATTTGGCTCCCAGCGACTACTGGCTGTTCGCAGACCTCAAAAAAATGCTCGCCTGTAAGAAATTTCAAAAAAAAAAGTGGCTATCGTTGAAACTGAGGCAAAAGATAAATCGTTCTACAAAAGTGGTATTGAAATGTTAGAGCGGCGCTAGAATGATTGCGTTGCTCTCGATGGAGAGAATAAAGCTAACTTTGAACCAAAAAAACCGTGTTTTCTTTGTTAGGCCCGGGACTTTTCAGCCCATGTGTTAAATAACCTTTACGGGCTCTAGCGAAGCCAATATCGTCGACCGAAAAACCTTACTTACGCTCTTTGTGACACAAATAACTTTCGTCGTAGCTTGTTCTATTTTCGGTTGCATTAGTTGTCAATTTGACAGACTATTCATCCAGATGCATACTTGGGAGTTGTTAAAATTTTATTGCAATTTAAAACAGTTTTTATTATACAACACAAATCATCTATGGATGACTCTTATAAGATTAACGGAACAATTGCAGTGTTTTTCTGAAGATTGCTTAGAAGAATTTAGCAACGAGTTACTGAGCTTCGTTTTTGATTGCGATAGTTTTCGGCAAACACTTAGAAATTCCACTAAGGTCTTCAGCAGATTAGGCTTTTTTTGCTAATGATATTTTGGATAAAAGCTTTTTATAGACGAAGTATTATTCTATCTGAATGGATATGTTAACTCACAAAATATGAGGATGTGGACCACTGAGAAACTACATGATTTTTATGTTGATACCTCACTTCGTCCACAGAAAATTCGTGTATGGTCTGCGATTGGTCGAAGGAGAATTATTGACCCTACTTTTTTAACTGTACATTATCAGGAGAAAAATATCGACAAAAATTTATCATGCAATTTATCGAACAGCTTAATGAAGAGGAAATAACACAATGAATATACTACAGCAATTTCTTCAAATCGGTTGATAAATTTAAACACCGAACATGAATTTCTACCTAGATCTTGTGATAGCCTTTCCCAAAGAACGCAATTTCCTTTGATAAATCCTCCTTTCCCGCTAATAGGGGCTTATTCTGATATAAAAAAGTAATTAGGGGGTTATTCTGGCTTAACCGTGATTCAAATTAAATGTGAATCGTGTCGTCCTCAAACAAAATCTGTGAATTGACCGATATCGGTCAATATTTCCCGAGATCGACTTAAAAGGCTCTCGCAATCGACCGTTAGAACACCTCTGTCTTATAACAAACAAAATATGTGTTAAGAGTTTTAGTAACAAGCTAAGACATAATTGTAATTTCAGATGCTATTTTGAGGTAAAGATTCATTTGAACGCATGTTACAATATCGTTCAATAGTCACGACACATCAATTTTGGAAAATGCAAGCCATCCTGTGCTACTCAAACTTTAACCTAATAGAACATTACCGGTCCTGTGCGTAGTACCAACGGGTCGACGATAATATTAAGGATCTGTATCGGATGCAGTACCAACGGTAAATATTCGGTCGTTTCCGGGTTTTGGATCGCTTTTAAATGATGAGGTGTAGGCAATTTCACGTCATTAGCTAATAGCTTCCTCCGATTGGCGATGTTGTAGTCACCGATTCCTTTTCTGGAAGGCATCGATAGTCTGAGTCGTTCCGCTTCTAGTCGGATGTAGGTTGTGTAATATTTGCAACTATTCAGTTTGGTTTGGAAATCGATCGGCGTGTTCTCGTAATCTGGATCGAGGGGCGGGTTGTAGCGGTTTGTTTTGGTAAATATCGATTTGCATCTAGGATGGAGAAAGAGTGTGTATCAGCATTATAGTGGAGTGAACATAGATAACAGGGCAAGAATAACAATTTTCATTGCTTAACTTAGAAAGTTACAACCGCTGCCGACGCCCTATCTCTAACCATTTAGCGGCTACGGCCCGTCAAAGTTGAAAAAGAGAGAAAAAAAATCCCAACTTCGAAGCGCTGTAGCGTCGGAACGCGTTGAGCTAGGGCGTCCTTCTTTCGCCTGTTTAGAACTCTCGTAGGGGTCCTTACGACGCGCCGATAAGCGAACGTCTAACTCTTCCCGTTAACGCGCAGCAGAAACGTCGCATTTTTTTCTGACCAAAACGATGAAATTTTTTCGACCCGAAAAATCGAGGGTCGGAATTTCGGGGTTTTGACCCTACCGGAACGTGGCCATATATGGGTGTATTACGCCTGAGAAATTTCAGCCCCCTAGCCCTAACCGTTTGGGAGATATGGACGTTTGAAAGTTGAGGGGGTGCAAAACTCAACTCTTTAAAGGAGCTCCGAATTGGGTCGAGTGACATATCAAAAGACGCGTATTTTCGCGTAGATTACGATAAAAAAAAGTTTACCTCTCTATCTCTAACCGTTAAGGAGAAAATCGCGTTTAAAGTTTCGAAATTTCCAAAAATGCTTAACTCCGAAACTTTGAAGCGCCGTAGCTCCTAAACGGTTATAGATAGAGGATCCCGGTTTGCGCCGTTCGAAAGTACGCGTCGAGATCTTTCAAATGAGCACCGAACGGTCGCGCTGCGACCACGCATAACCGAGATACGGAGTTTCGGTCGAGAAATTTCGGTAAAATATAAAAGTCCGAAAATTACCGTTTTTATCATCCTATCCGGTAGATATTTGCGCGCCGAACAAGAATTTTTTTAGCACGCTTCGATATCTCTAACCGTTTAAGAGATACGGGCGTTTGAAGTTTCGGGGCTTCGAAAAAACGCGAAAAATCGACCCCGAAAACGACATCTTTCGACGTTTTCTCGTGTCGCGCGTTAACGACGCCGTTCGGACGGACGAATTAGACGGTTTCCGATAGAAAAATGTCCGCGGAATCGATTGCGACCGCTACGGACGTCCTATCTCTAACCGTTTAGCGGCTACGGCCCGTCAAAGTTGAAAGAGAGAGAAAAATCCCAACTTTGAAGCGCTGTAGCGTCGGAACGCGTTGACCTAGGGCGTCCTTCTTTCGCCTGTTTAGAACCCTCGTAGGGTCCTTACGACGCGCCGATAAGCGAACGTCTAACTCTTCCCGTTAACGCGCAGCAGAAACGTCGCATTTTTTCTGACCAAAACGATGAAATTTTTTCGACCCGAAAAATCGAGGGTCGGAATTTCGGGGTTTTGACCCTACCGGAACGTGGCCATATATGGGTGTATTACGCCTGAGAAATTTCAGCCCCCTAGCCCTAACCGTTTGGGAGATATGGACGTTTGAAAGTTGAGGGGGTGCAAAACTCAACTCTTTAAAGGAGCTCCGAATTGGGTCGAGTGACATATCAAAAGACGCGTATTTTCGCGTAGATTACGATAAAAAAAAGTTTACCTCTCTATCTCTAACCGTTAAGGAGAAAATCGCGTTTAAAGTTTCGAAATTTCCAAAAATGCTTAACTCCGAAACTTTGAAGCGCCGTAGCTCCTAAACGGTTATAGATAGAGGATCCCGGTTTGCGCCGTTCGAAAGTACGCGTCGAGATCTTTCAAATGAGCACCGAACGGTCGCGCTGCGACCACGCATAACCGAGATACGGAGTTTCGGTCGAGAAATTTCGGTAAAATATAAAAGTCCGAAAATTACCGTTTTTATCATCCTATCCGGTAGATATTTGCGCGCCGAACAAGAATTTTTTTAGCACGCTTCGATATCTCTAACCGTTTAAGAGATACGGGCGTTTGAAGTTTCGGGGCTTCGAAAAAACGCGAAAAATCGACCCCGAAAACGACATCTTTCGACGTTTTCTCGTGTCGCGCGTTAACGACGCCGTTCGGACGGACGAATTAGACGGTTTCCGATAGAAAAATGTCCGCGGAATCGATTGCGACCGCTACGGACGTCCTATCTCTAACCGTTTAGCGGCTACGGCCCGTCAAAGTTGAAAGAGAGAAAAAAATCCCAACTTTGAAGCGCTGTAGCGTCGGAACGCGTTGACCTAGGGCGTCCTTCTTTCGCCTGTTTAGAACCCTCGTAGGGTCCTTACGACGCGCCGATAAGCGAACGTCTAACTCTTCCCGTTAACGCGCAGCAGAAACGTCGCATTTTTTCTGACCAAAACGATGAAATTTTTTCGACCCGAAAAATCGAGGGTCGGAATTTCGGGGTTTTGACCCTACCGGAACGTGGCCATATATGGGTGTATTACGCCTGAGAAATTTCAGCCCCCTAGCCCTAACCGTTTGGGAGATATGGACGTTTGAAAGTTGAGGGGGTGCAAAACTCAACTCTTTAAAGGAGCTCCGAATTGGGTCGAGTGACATATCAAAAGACGCGTATTTTCGCGTAGATTACGATAAAAAAAAGTTTACCTCTCTATCTCTAACCGTTAAGGAGAAAATCGCGTTTAAAGTTTCGAAATTTCCAAAAATGCTTAACTCCGAAACTTTGAAGCGCCGTAGCTCCTAAACGGTTATAGATAGAGGATCCCGGTTTGCGCCGTTCGAAAGTACGCGTCGAGATCTTTCAAATGAGCACCGAACGGTCGCGCTGCGACCACGCATAACCGAGATACGGAGTTTCGGTCGAGAAATTTCGGTAAAATATAAAAGTCCGAAAATTACCGTTTTTATCATCCTATCCGGTAGATATTTGCGCGCCGAACAAGAATTTTTTTAGCACGCTTCGATATCTCTAACCGTTTAAGAGATACGGGCGTTTGAAGTTTCGGGGCTTCGAAAAAACGCGAAAAAATCGACCCCGAAAACGACATCTTTCGACGTTTTCTCGTGTCGCGCGTTAACGACGCCGTTCGGACGGACGAATTAGACGGTTTCCGATAGAAAAATGTCCGCGGAATCGATTGCGACCGCTACGGACGTCCTATCTCTAACCGTTTAGCGGCTACGGCCCGTCAAAGTTGAAAGAGAGAGAAAAAAATCCCAACTTTGAAGCGCTGTAGCGTCGGAACGCGTTGACCTAGGGCGTCCTTCTTTCGCCTGTTTAGAACCCTCGTATGGGTCCTTGCGACGCGCCGATAAGCGAACGTCTAACTCTTCCCGTTAACGCGCAGCAGAAACGTCGCATTTTTTTCTGACCAAAACGATGAAATTTTTTCGACCCGAAAAATCGAGGGTCGGAATTTCGGGGTTTTGACCCTACCGGAACGTGGCCATATATGGGTGTATTACGCCTGAGAAATTTCAGCCCCCTAGCCCTAACCGTTTGGGAGATATGGACGTTTGAAAGTTGAAGGGGTGCAAAACTCAACTCTTTAAAGGAGCTCCGAATTGGGTCGAGTGACATATCACAAGACGCGTATTTTCGCGTAGATTACGATAAAAAAAAGTTTACCTCTCTATCTCTAACCGTTAAGGAGAAAATCGCGTTTAAAGTTTCGAAATTTCCAAAAATGCTTAACTCCGGAACTTTGAAGCGCCGTAGCTCCTAAACGGTTATAGATAGAGGATCCCGGTTTGCGCCGTTCGAAAGTACGCGTCGAGATCTTTCAAATGAGCACCGAACGGTCGCGCTGCGACCACGCATAACCGAGATACGGAGTTTCGGTCGAGAAATTTCGGTAAAATATAAAAGTCCGAAAATTACCGTTTTTATCATCCTATCCGGTAGATATTTGCGCGCCGAACAAGAATTTTTTTAGCACGCTTCGATATCTCTAACCGTTTAAGAGATACGGGCGTTTGAAGTTTCGGGGCTTCGAAAAACGCGAAAAATCGACCCCGAAAACGACATCTTTCGACGTTTTCTCGTGTCGCGCGTTAACGACGCCGTTCGGACGGACGAATTAGACGGTTTCCGATAGAAAAATGTCCGCGGAATCGATTGCGACCGCTACGGACGTCCTATCTCTAACCGTTTAGCGGCTACGGCCCGTCAAAGTTGAAAGAGAGAGAAAAAATCCCAACTTTGAAGCGCTGTAGCGTCGGAACGCGTTGACCTAGGGCGTCCTTCTTTCGCCTGTTTAGAACCCTCGTAGGGTCCTTACGACGCGCCGATAAGCGAACGTCTAACTCTTCCCGTTAACGCGCAGCAGAAACGTCGCATTTTTTCTGACCAAAACGATGAAATTTTTTCGACCCGAAAAATCGAGGGTCGGAATTTCGGGGTTTTGACCCTACCGGAACGTGGCCATATATGGGTGTATTACGCCTGAGAAATTTCAGCCCCCTAGCCCTAACCGTTTGGGAGATATGGACGTTTGAAAGTTGAGGTGCAAAACTCAACTCTTTAAAGGAGCTCCGAATTGGGTCGAGTGACATATCAAAAGACGCGTATTTTCGCGTAGATTACGATAAAAAAAAGTTTACCTCTCTATCTCTAACCGTTAAGGAGAAAATCGCGTTTAAAGTTTCGAAATTTCCAAAAATGCTTAACTCCGAAACTTTGAAGCGCCGTAGCTCCTAAACGGTTATAGATAGAGGATCCCGGTTTGCGCCGTTCGAAAGTACGCGTCGAGATCTTTCAAATGAGCACCGAACGGTCGCGCTGCGACCACGCATAACCGAGATACGGAGTTTCGGTCGAGAAATTTCGGTAAAATATAAAAGTCCGAAAATTACCGTTTTTATCATCCTATCCGGTAGATATTTGCGCGCCGAACAAGAATTTTTTTAGCACGCTTCGATATCTCTAACCGTTTAAGAGATACGGGCGTTTGAAGTTTCGGGGCTTCGAAAAAACGCGAAAAATCGACCCCGAAAACGACATCTTTCGACGTTTTCTCGTGTCGCGCGTTAACGACGCCGTTCGGACGGACGAATTAGACGGTTTCCGATAGAAAAATGTCCGCGGAATCGATTGCGACCGCTACGGACGTCCTATCTCTAACCGTTTAGCGGCTACGGCCCGTCAAAGTTGAAAGAGAGAGAAAAAAAATCCCAACTTTGAAGCGCTGTAGCGTCGGAACGCGTTGACCTAGGGCGTCCTTCTTTCGCCTGTTTAGAACCCTCGTAGGGTCCTTACGACGCGCCGATAAGCGAACGTCTAACTCTTCCCGTTAACGCGCAGCAGAAACGTCGCATTTTTTCTGACCAAAACGATGAAATTTTTCGACCCGAAAAATCGAGGGTCGGAATTTCGGGGTTTTGACCCTACCGGAACGTGGCCATATATGGGTGTATTACGCCTGAGAAATTTCAGCCCCCTAGCCCTAACCGTTTGGGAGATATGGACGTTTGAAAGTTGAGGGGGTGCAAAACTCAACTCTTTAAAGGAGCTCCGAATTGGGTCGAGTGACATATCAAAAGACGCGTATTTTCGCGTAGATTACGATAAAAAAAAGTTTACCTCTCTATCTCTAACCGTTAAGGAGAAAATCGCGTTTAAAGTTTCGAAATTTCCAAAAATGCTTAACTCCGAAACTTTGAAGCGCCGTAGCTCCTAAACGGTTATAGATAGAGGATCCCGGTTTGCGCCGTTCGAAAGTACGCGTCGAGATCTTTCAAATGAGCACCGAACGGTCGCGCTGCGACCACGCATAACCGAGATACGGAGTTTCGGTCGAGAAATTTCGGTAAAATATAAAAGTCCGAAAATTACCGTTTTTATCATCCTATCCGGTAGATATTTGCGCGCCGAACAAGAATTTTTTTAGCACGCTTCGATATCTCTAACCGTTTAAGAGATACGGGCGTTTGAAGTTTCGGGACTTCGAAAAACGCGAAAAATCGACCCCGAAAACGACATCTTTCGACGTTTTCTCGTGTCGCGCGTTAACGACGCCGTTCGGACGGACGAATTAGACGGTTTCCGATAGAAAAATGTCCGCGGAATCGATTGCGACCGCTACGGACGTCCTATCTCTAACCGTTTAGCGGCTACGGCCCGTCAAAGTTGAAAGAGAGAAAAAAATCCCAACTTTGAAGCGCTGTAGCGTCGGAACGCGTTGACCTAGGGCGTCCTTCTTTCGCCTGTTTAGAACCCTCGTAGGGTCCTTACGACGCGCCGATAAGCGAACGTCTAACTCTTCCCGTTAACGCGCAGCAGAAACGTCGCATTTTTCTGACCAAAACGATGAAATTTTTTCGACCCGAAAAATCGAGGGTCGGAATTTCGGGGTTTTGACCCTACCGGAACGTGGCCATATATGGGTGTATTACGCCTGAGAAATTTCAGCCCCCTAGCCCTAACCGTTTGGGAGATATGGACGTTTGAAAGTTGAGGGGGTGCAAAACTCAACTCTTTAAAGGAGCTCCGAATTGGGTCGAGTGACATATCAAAAGACGCGTATTTTCGCGTAGATTACGATAAAAAAAAGTTTACCTCTCTATCTCTAACCGTTAAGGAGAAAATCGCGTTTAAAGTTTCGAAATTTCCAAAAATGCTTAACTCCGAAACTTTGAAGCGCCGTAGCTCCTAAACGGTTATAGATAGAGGATCCCGGTTTGCGCCGTTCGAAAGTACGCGTCGAGATCTTTCAAATGAGCACCGAACGGTCGCGCTGCGACCACGCATAACCGAGATACGGAGTTTCGGTCGAGAAATTTCGGTAAAATATAAAAGTCCGAAAATTACCGTTTTTATCATCCTATCCGGTAGATATTTGCGCGCCGAACAAGAATTTTTTTAGCACGCTTCGATATCTCTAACCGTTTAAGAGATACGGGCGTTTGAAGTTTCGGGGCTTCGAAAAAACGCGAAAAATCGACCCCGAAAACGACATCTTTCGACGTTTTCTCGTGTCGCGCGTTAACGACGCCGTTCGGACGGACGAATTAGACGGTTTCCGATAGAAAAATGTCCGCGGAATCGATTGCGACCGCTACGGACGTCCTATCTCTAACCGTTTAGCGGCTACGGCCCGTCAAAGTTGAAAGAGAGAGAAAAAATCCCAACTTTGAAGCGCTGTAGCGTCGGAACGCGTTGACCTAGGGCGTCCTTCTTTCGCCTGTTTAGAACCCTCGTAGGGTCCTTACGACGCGCCGATAAGCGAACGTCTAACTCTTCCCGTTAACGCGCAGCAGAAACGTCGCATTTTTCTGACCAAAACGATGAAATTTTTTCGACCCGAAAAATCGAGGGTCGGAATTTCGGGGTTTTGACCCTACCGGAACGTGGCCATATATGGGTGTATTACGCCTGAGAAATTTCAGCCCCCTAGCCCTAACCGTTTGGGAGATATGGACGTTTGAAAGTTGAGGGTGCAAAACTCAACTCTTTAAAGGAGCTCCGAATTGGGTCGAGTGACATATCAAAAGACGCGTATTTTCGCGTAGATTACGATAAAAAAAAGTTTACCTCTCTATCTCTAACCGTTAAGGAGAAAATCGCGTTTAAAGTTTCGAAATTTCCAAAAATGCTTAACTCCGAAACTTTGAAGCGCCGTAGCTCCTAAACGGTTATAGATAGAGGATCCCGGTTTGCGCCGTTCGAAAGTACGCGTCGAGATCTTTCAAATGAGCACCGAACGGTCGCGCTGCGACCACGCATAACCGAGATACGGAGTTTCGGTCGAGAAATTTCGGTAAAATATAAAAGTCCGAAAATTACCGTTTTTATCATCCTATCCGGTAGATATTTGCGCGCCGAACAAGAATTTTTTTAGCACGCTTCGATATCTCTAACCGTTTAAGAGATACGAGCGTTTGAAGTTTCGGGGCTTCGAAAAACGCGAAAAATCGACCCCGAAAACGACATCTTTCGACGTTTTCTCGTGTCGCGCGTTAACGACGCCGTTCGGACGGACGAATTAGACGGTTTCCGATAGAAAAATGTCCGCGGAATCGATTGCGACCGCTACGGACGTCCTATCTCTAACCGTTTAGCGGCTACGGCCCGTCAAAGTTGAAAGAGAGAAAAAAATCCCAACTTTGAAGCGCTGTAGCGTCGGAACGCGTTGACCTAGGGCGTCCTTCTTTCGCCTGTTTAGAACCCTCGTAGGGGTCCTTACGACGCGCCGATAAGCGAACGTCTAACTCTTCCCGTTAACGCGCAGCAGAAACGTCGCATTTCTTTCTGACCAAAACGATGAAATTTTTTCGACCCGAAAAATCGAGGGTCGGAATTTCGGGGTTTTGACCCTACCGGAACGTGGCCATATATGGGTGTATTACGCCTGAGAAATTTCAGCCCCCTAGCCCTAACCGTTTGGGAGATATGGACGTTTGAAAGTTGAGGGGGTGCAAAACTCAACTCTTTAAAGGAGCTCCGAATTGGGTCGAGTGACATATCAAAAGACGCGTATTTTCGCGTAGATTACGATAAAAAAAAGTTTACCTCTCTATCTCTAACCGTTAAGGAGAAAATCGCGTTTAAAGTTTCGAAATTTCCAAAAATGCTTAACTCCGAAACTTTGAAGCGCCGTAGCTCCTAAACGGTTATAGATAGAGGATCCCGGTTTGCGCCGTTCGAAAGTACGCGTCGAGATCTTTCAAATGAGCACCGAACGGTCGCGCTGCGACCACGCATAACCGAGATACGGAGTTTCGGTCGAGAAATTTCGGTAAAATATAAAAGTCCGAAAATTACCGTTTTTATCATCCTATCCGGTAGATATTTGCGCGCCGAACAAGAATTTTTTTAGCACGCTTCGATATCTCTAACCGTTTAAGAGATACGGGCGTTTGAAGTTTCGGGGCTTCGAAAAACGCGAAAAAATCGACCCCGAAAACGACATCTTTCGACGTTTTCTCGTGTCGCGCGTTAACGACGCCGTTCGGACGGACGAATTAGACGGTTTCCGATAGAAAAATGTCCGCGGAATCGATTGCGACCGCTACGGACGTCCTATCTCTAACCGTTTAGCGGCTACGGCCCGTCAAAGTTGAAAGAGAGAAAAAAATCCCAACTTTGAAGCGCTGTAGCGTCGGAACGCGTTGACCTAGGGCGTCCTTCTTTCGCCTGTTTAGAACCCTCGTAGGGTCCTTACGACGCGCCGATAAGCGAACGTCTAACTCTTCCCGTTAACGCGCAGCAGAAACGTCGCATTTTTTCTGACCAAAACGATGAAATTTTTTCGACCCGAAAAATCGAGGGTCGGAATTTCGGGGTTTTGACCCTACCGGAACGTGGCCATATATGGGTGTATTACGCCTGAGAAATTTCAGCCCCCTAGCCCTAACCGTTTGGGAGATATGGACGTTTGAAAGTTGAGGGGGTGCAAAACTCAACTCTTTAAAGGAGCTCCGAATTGGGTCGAGTGACATATCAAAAGACGCGTATTTTCGCGTAGATTACGATAAAAAAAAGTTTACCTCTCTATCTCTAACCGTTAAGGAGAAAATCGCGTTTAAAGTTTCGAAATTTCCAAAAATGCTTAACTCCGAAACTTTGAAGCGCCGTAGCTCCTAAACGGTTATAGATAGAGGATCCCGGTTTGCGCCGTTCGAAAGTACGCGTCGAGATCTTTCAAATGAGCACCGAACGGTCGCGCTGCGACCACGCATAACCGAGATACGGAGTTTCGGTCGAGAAATTTCGGTAAAATATAAAAGTCCGAAAATTACCGTTTTTATCATCCTATCCGGTAGATATTTGCGCGCCGAACAAGAATTTTTTTAGCACGCTTCGATATCTCTAACCGTTTAAGAGATACGGGCGTTTGAAGTTTCGGGGCTTCGAAAAAACGCGAAAAAATCGACCCCGAAAACGACATCTTTCGACGTTTTCTCGTGTCGCGCGTTAACGACGCCGTTCGGACGGACGAATTAGACGGTTTCCGATAGAAAAATGTCCGCGGAATCGATTGCGACCGCTACGGACGTCCTATCTCTAACCGTTTAGCGGCTACGGCCCGTCAAAGTTGAAAGAGAGAAAAAAATCCCAACTTTGAAGCGCTGTAGCGTCGGAACGCGTTGACCTAGGGCGTCCTTCTTTCGCCTGTTTAGAACCCTCGTAGGGTCCTTACGACGCGCCGATAAGCGAACGTCTAACTCTTCCCGTTAACGCGCAGCAGAAACGTCGCATTTTTCTGACCAAAACGATGAAATTTTTTCGACCCGAAAAATCGAGGGTCGGAATTTCGGGTTTTGACCCTACCGGAACGTGGCCATATATGGGTGTATTACGCCTGAGAAATTTCAGCCCCTAGCCCTAACCGTTTGGGAGATATGGACGTTTGAAAGTTGAGGGTGCAAAACTCAACTCTTTAAAGGAGCTCCGAATTGGGTCGAGTGACATATCAAAAGACGCGTATTTTCGCGTAGATTACGATAAAAAAAAGTTTACCTCTCTATCTCTAACCGTTAAGGAGAAAATCGCGTTTAAAGTTTCGAAATTTCCAAAAATGCTTAACTCCGAAACTTTGAAGCGCCGTAGCTCCTAAACGGTTATAGATAGAGGATCCCGGTTTGCGCCGTTCGAAAGTACGCGTCGAGATCTTTCAAATGAGCACCGAACGGTCGCGCTGCGACCACGCATAACCGAGATACGGAGTTTCGGTCGAGAAATTTCGGTAAAATATAAAAGTCCGAAAATTACCGTTTTTATCATCCTATCCGGTAGATATTTGCGCGCCGAACAAGAATTTTTTTAGCACGCTTCGATATCTCTAACCGTTTAAGAGATACGGGCGTTTGAAGTTTCGGGGCTTCGAAAAAACGCGAAAAAATCGACCCCGAAAACGACATCTTTCGACGTTTTCTCGTGTCGCGCGTTAACGACGCCGTTCGGACGGACGAATTAGACGGTTTCCGATAGAAAAATGTCCGCGGAATCGATTGCGACCGCTACGGACGTCCTATCTCTAACCGTTTAGCGGCTACGGCCCGTCAAAGTTGAAAGAGAGAGAAAAAATCCCAACTTTGAAGCGCTGTAGCGTCGGAACGCGTTGACCTAGGGCGTCCTTCTTTCGCCTGTTTAGAACCCTCGTAGGGGTCCTTACGACGCGCCGATAAGCGAACGTCTAACTCTTCCCGTTAACGCGCAGCAGAAACGTCGCATTTTTCTGACCAAAACGATGAAATTTTTTCGACCCGAAAAATCGAGGGTCGGAATTTCGGGGTTTTGACCCTACCGGAACGTGGCCATATATGGGTGTATTACGCCTGAGAAATTTCAGCCCCTAGCCCTAACCGTTTGGGAGATATGGACGTTTGAAAGTTGAGGGTGCAAAACTCAACTCTTTAAAGGAGCTCCGAATTGGGTCGAGTGACATATCAAAAGACGCGTATTTTCGCGTAGATTACGATAAAAAAAAGTTTACCTCTCTATCTCTAACCGTTAAGGAGAAAATCGCGTTTAAAGTTTCGAAATTTCCAAAAATGCTTAACTCCGAAACTTTGAAGCGCCGTAGCTCCTAAACGGTTATAGATAGAGGATCCCGGTTTGCGCCGTTCGAAAGTACGCGTCGAGATCTTTCAAATGAGCACCGAACGGTCGCGCTGCGACCACGCATAACCGAGATACGGAGTTTCGGTCGAGAAATTTCGGTAAAATATAAAAGTCCGAAAATTACCGTTTTTATCATCCTATCCGGTAGATATTTGCGCGCCGAACAAGAATTTTTTTAGCACGCTTCGATATCTCTAACCGTTTAAGAGATACGGGCGTTTGAAGTTTCGGGGCTTCGAAAAAACGCGAAAAATCGACCCCGAAAACGACATCTTTCGACGTTTTCTCGTGTCGCGCGTTAACGACGCCGTTCGGACGGACGAATTAGACGGTTTCCGATAGAAAAATGTCCGCGGAATCGATTGCGACCGCTACGGACGTCCTATCTCTAACCGTTTAGCGGCTACGGCCCGTCAAAGTTGAAAGAGAGAAAAAAATCCCAACTTTGAAGCGCTGTAGCGTCGGAACGCGTTGACCTAGGGCGTCCTTCTTTCGCCTGTTTAGAACCCTCGTAGGGTCCTTACGACGCGCCGATAAGCGAACGTCTAACTCTTCCCGTTAACGCGCAGCAGAAACGTCGCATTTTTCTGACCAAAACGATGAAATTTTTCGACCCGAAAAATCGAGGGTCGGAATTTCGGGGTTTTGACCCTACCGGAACGTGGCCATATATGGGTGTATTACGCCTGAGAAATTTCAGCCCCCTAGCCCTAACCGTTTGGGAGATATGGACGTTTGAAAGTTGAGGGGGTGCAAAACTCAACTCTTTAAAGGAGCTCCGAATTGGGTCGAGTGACATATCAAAAGACGCGTATTTTCGCGTAGATTACGATAAAAAAAAGTTTACCTCTCTATCTCTAACCGTTAAGGAGAAAATCGCGTTTAAAGTTTCGAAATTTCCAAAAATGCTTAACTCCGAAACTTTGAAGCGCCGTAGCTCCTAAACGGTTATAGATAGAGGATCCCGGTTTGCGCCGTTCGAAAGTACGCGTCGAGATCTTTCAAATGAGCACCGAACGGTCGCGCTGCGACCACGCATAACCGAGATACGGAGTTTCGGTCGAGAAATTTCGGTAAAATATAAAAGTCCGAAAATTACCGTTTTTATCATCCTATCCGGTAGATATTTGCGCGCCGAACAAGAATTTTTTTAGCACGCTTCGATATCTCTAACCGTTTAAGAGATACGGGCGTTTGAAGTTTCGGGACTTCGAAAAAACGCGAAAAGATCGACCCCGAAAACGACATCTTTCGACGTTTTCTCGTGTCGCGCGTTAACGACGCCGTTCGGACGGACGAATTAGACGGTTTCCGATAGAAAAATGTCCGCGGAATCGATTGCGACCGCTACGGACGTCCTATCTCTAACCGTTTAGCGGCTACGGCCCGTCAAAGTTGTAAGATCTCGAAAAAAAAATCCCAACTTTGAAGCGCTGTAGCGTCGGAACGCGTTGACCTAGGGCGTCCTTCTTTCGCCTGTTTAGAACCCTCGTAGGGGTCCTTACGACGCGCCGATAAGCGAACGTCTAACTCTTCCCGTTAACGCGCAGCAGAAACGTCGCATTTTTCTGACCAAAACGATGAAATTTTTTCGACCCGAAAAATCGAGGGTCGGAATTTCGGGGTTTTGACCCTACCGGAACGTGGCCATATATGGGTGTATTACGCCTGAGAAATTTCAGCCCCCTAGCCCTAACCGTTTGGGAGATATGGACGTTTGAAAGTTGAGGGGGTGCAAAACTCAACTCTTTAAAGGAGCTCCGAATTGGGTCGAGTGACATATCAAAAGACGCGTATTTTCGCGTAGATTACGATAAAAAAAAGTTTACCTCTCTATCTCTAACCGTTAAGGAGAAAATCGCGTTTAAAGTTTCGAAATTTCCAAAAATGCTTAACTCCGAAACTTTGAAGCGCCGTAGCTCCTAAACGGTTATAGATAGAGGATCCCGGTTTGCGCCGTTCGAAAGTACGCGTCGAGATCTTTCAAATGAGCACCGAACGGTCGCGCTGCGACCACGCATAACCGAGATACGGAGTTTCGGTCGAGAAATTTCGGTAAAATATAAAAGTCCGAAAATTACCGTTTTTATCATCCTATCCGGTAGATATTTGCGCGCCGAACAAGAATTTTTTTAGCACGCTTCGATATCTCTAACCGTTTAAGAGATACGGGCGTTTGAAGTTTCGGGGCTTCGAAAAAACGCGAAGAAATCGACCCCGAAAACGACATCTTTCGACGTTTTCTCGTGTCGCGCGTTAACGACGCCGTTCGGACGGACGAATTAGACGGTTTCCGATAGAAAAATGTCCGCGGAATCGATTGCGACCGCTACGGACGTCCTATCTCTAACCGTTTAGCGGCTACGGCCCGTCAAAGTTGAAAGAGAGAAAAAAATCCCAACTTTGAAGCGCTGTAGCGTCGGAACGCGTTGACCTAGGGCGTCCTTCTTTCGCCTGTTTAGAACCCTCGTAGGGTCCTTACGACGCGCCGATAAGCGAACGTCTAACTCTTCCCGTTAACGCGCAGCAGAAACGTCGCATTTTTCTGACCAAAACGATGAAATTTTTTCGACCCGAAAAATCGAGGGTCGGAATTTCGGGGTTTTGACCCTACCGGAACGTGGCCATATATGGGTGTATTACGCCTGAGAAATTTCAGCCCCCTAGCCCTAACCGTTTGGGAGATATGGACGTTTGAAAGTTGAGGGTGCAAAACTCAACTCTTTAAAGGAGCTCCGAATTGGGTCGAGTGACATATCAAAAGACGCGTATTTTCGCGTAGATTACGATAAAAAAAAGTTTACCTCTCTATCTCTAACCGTTAAGGAGAAAATCGCGTTTAAAGTTTCGAAATTTCCAAAAATGCTTAACTCCGAAACTTTGAAGCGCCGTAGCTCCTAAACGGTTATAGATAGAGGATCCCGGTTTGCGCCGTTCGAAAGTACGCGTCGAGATCTTTCAAATGAGCACCGAACGGTCGCGCTGCGACCACGCATAACCGAGATACGGAGTTTCGGTCGAGAAATTTCGGTAAAATATAAAAGTCCGAAAATTACCGTTTTTATCATCCTATCCGGTAGATATTTGCGCGCCGAACAAGAATTTTTAGCACGCTTCGATATCTCTAACCGTTTAAGAGATACGGGCGTTTGAAGTTTCGGGGCTTCGAAAAAACGCGAAAAAATCGACCCCGAAAACGACATCTTTCGACGTTTTCTCGTGTCGCGCGTTAACGACGCCGTTCGGACGGACGAATTAGACGGTTTCCGATAGAAAAATGTCCGCGGAATCGATTGCGACCGCTACGGACGTCCTATCTCTAACCGTTTAGCGGCTACGGCCCGTCAAAGTTGAAAGAGAGAAAAAAATCCCAACTTTGAAGCGCTGTAGCGTCGGAACGCGTTGACCTAGGGCGTCCTTCTTTCGCCTGTTTAGAACCCTCGTAGGGTCCTTACGACGCGCCGATAAGCGAACGTCTAACTCTTCCCGTTAACGCGCAGCAGAAACGTCGCATTTTTCTGACCAAAACGATGAAATTTTTTCGACCCGAAAAATCGAGGGTCGGAATTTCGGGGTTTTGACCCTACCGGAACGTGGCCATATATGGGTGTATTACGCCTGAGAAATTTCAGCCCCTAGCCCTAACCGTTTGGGAGATATGGACGTTTGAAAGTTGAGGGTGCAAAACTCAACTCTTTAAAGGAGCTCCGAATTGGGTCGAGTGACATATCAAAAGACGCGTATTTTCGCGTAGATTACGATAAAAAAAAGTTTACCTCTCTATCTCTAACCGTTAAGGAGAAAATCGCGTTTAAAGTTTCGAAATTTCCAAAAATGCTTAACTCCGAAACTTTGAAGCGCCGTAGCTCCTAAACGGTTATAGATAGAGGATCCCGGTTTGCGCCGTTCGAAAGTACGCGTCGAGATCTTTCAAATGAGCACCGAACGGTCGCGCTGCGACCACGCATAACCGAGATACGGAGTTTCGGTCGAGAAATTTCGGTAAAATATAAAAGTCCGAAAATTACCGTTTTTATCATCCTATCCGGTAGATATTTGCGCGCCGAACAAGAATTTTTTTAGCACGCTTCGATATCTCTAACCGTTTAAGAGATACGGGCGTTTGAAGTTTCGGGGCTTCGAAAAAACGCGAAAAATCGACCCCGAAAACGACATCTTTCGACGTTTTCTCGTGTCGCGCGTTAACGACGCCGTTCGGACGGACGAATTAGACGGTTTCCGATAGAAAAATGTCCGCGGAATCGATTGCGACCGCTACGGACGTCCTATCTCTAACCGTTTAGCGGCTACGGCCCGTCAAAGTTGAAAGAGAGAAAAAAATCCCAACTTTGAAGCGCTGTAGCGTCGGAACGCGTTGACCTAGGGCGTCCTTCTTTCGCCTGTTTAGAACCCTCGTAGGGTCCTTACGACGCGCCGATAAGCGAACGTCTAACTCTTCCCGTTAACGCGCAGCAGAAACGTCGCATTTTTCTGACCAAAACGATGAAATTTTTTCGACCCGAAAAATCGAGGGTCGGAATTTCGGGGTTTTGACCCTACCGGAACGTGGCCATATATGGGTGTATTACGCCTGAGAAATTTCAGCCCCTAGCCCTAACCGTTTGGGAGATATGGACGTTTGAAAGTTGAGGGTGCAAAACTCAACTCTTTAAAGGAGCTCCGAATTGGGTCGAGTGACATATCAAAAGACGCGTATTTTCGCGTAGATTACGATAAAAAAAAGTTTACCTCTCTATCTCTAACCGTTAAGGAGAAAATCGCGTTTAAAGTTTCGAAATTTCCAAAAATGCTTAACTCCGAAACTTTGAAGCGCCGTAGCTCCTAAACGGTTATAGATAGAGGATCCCGGTTTGCGCCGTTCGAAAGTACGCGTCGAGATCTTTCAAATGAGCACCGAACGGTCGCGCTGCGACCACGCATAACCGAGATACGGAGTTTCGGTCGAGAAATTTCGGTAAAATATAAAAGTCCGAAAATTACCGTTTTTATCATCCTATCCGGTAGATATTTGCGCGCCGAACAAGAATTTTTTTAGCACGCTTCGATATCTCTAACCGTTTAAGAGATACGGGCGTTTGAAGTTTCGGGGCTTCGAAAAAACGCGAAAAATCGACCCCGAAAACGACATCTTTCGACGTTTTCTCGTGTCGCGCGTTAACGACGCCGTTCGGACGGACGAATTAGACGGTTTCCGATAGAAAAATGTCCGCGGAATCGATTGCGACCGCTACGGACGTCCTATCTCTAACCGTTTAGCGGCTACGGCCCGTCAAAGTTGAAAGAGAGAAAAAAAATCCCAACTTTGAAGCGCTGTAGCGTCGGAACGCGTTGACCTAGGGCGTCCTTCTTTCGCCTGTTTAGAACCCTCGTAGGGGTCCTTACGACGCGCCGATAAGCGAACGTCTAACTCTTCCCGTTAACGCGCAGCAGAAACGTCGCATTTTTTCTGACCAAAACGATGAAATTTTTTCGACCCGAAAAATCGAGGGTCGGAATTTCGGGGTTTTGACCCTACCGGAACGTGGCCATATATGGGTGTATTACGCCTGAGAAATTTCAGCCCCCTAGCCCTAACCGTTTGGGAGATATGGACGTTTGAAAGTTGAGGGGGTGCAAAACTCAACTCTTTAAAGGAGCTCCGAATTGGGTCGAGTGACATATCAAAAGACGCGTATTTTCGCGTAGATTACGATAAAAAAAAGTTTACCTCTCTATCTCTAACCGTTAAGGAGAAAATCGCGTTTAAAGTTTCGAAATTTCCAAAAATGCTTAACTCCGAAACTTTGAAGCGCCGTAGCTCCTAAACGGTTATAGATAGAGGATCCCGGTTTGCGCCGTTCGAAAGTACGCGTCGAGATCTTTCAAATGAGCACCGAACGGTCGCGCTGCGACCACGCATAACCGAGATACGGAGTTTCGGTCGAGAAATTTCGGTAAAATATAAAAGTCCGAAAATTACCGTTTTATCATCCTATCCGGTAGATATTTGCGCGCCGAACAAGAATTTTTTAGCACGCTTCGATATCTCTAACCGTTTAAGAGATACGGGCGTTTGAAGTTTCGGGGCTTCGAAAAAACGCGAAAAATCGACCCCGAGAACGACATCTTTCGACGTTTTCTCGTGTCGCGCGTTAACGACGCCGTTCGGACGGACGAATTAGACGGTTTCCGATAGAAAAATGTCCGCGGAATCGATTGCGACCGCTACGGACGTCCTATCTCTAACCGTTTAGCGGCTACGGCCCGTCAAAGTTGAAAGAGAGAAAAAAATCCCAACTTTGAAGCGCTGTAGCGTCGGAACGCGTTGACCTAGGGCGTCCTTCTTTCGCCTGTTTAGAACCCTCGTAGGGTCCTTACGACGCGCCGATAAGCGAACGTCTAACTCTTCCCGTTAACGCGCAGCAGAAACGTCGCATTTTTCTGACCAAAACGATGAAATTTTTTCGACCCGAAAAATCGAGGGTCGGAATTTCGGGGTTTTGACCCTACCGGAACGTGGCCATATATGGGTGTATTACGCCTGAGAAATTTCAGCCCCTAGCCCTAACCGTTTGGGAGATATGGACGTTTGAAAGTTGAGGGTGCAAAACTCAACTCTTTAAAGGAGCTCCGAATTGGGTCGAGTGACATATCAAAAGACGCGTATTTTCGCGTAGATTACGATAAAAAAAAGTTTACCTCTCTATCTCTAACCGTTAAGGAGAAAATCGCGTTTAAAGTTTCGAAATTTCCAAAAATGCTTAACTCCGAAACTTTGAAGCGCCGTAGCTCCTAAACGGTTATAGATAGAGGATCCCGGTTTGCGCCGTTCGAAAGTACGCGTCGAGATCTTTCAAATGAGCACCGAACGGTCGCGCTGCGACCACGCATAACCGAGATACGGAGTTTCGGTCGAGAAATTTCGGTAAAATATAAAAGTCCGAAAATTACCGTTTTTATCATCCTATCCGGTAGATATTTGCGCGCCGAACAAGAATTTTTTTAGCACGCTTCGATATCTCTAACCGTTTAAGAGATACGGGCGTTTGAAGTTTCGGGGCTTCGAAAAAACGCGAAGAAATCGACCCCGAAAACGACATCTTTCGACGTTTTCTCGTGTCGCGCGTTAACGACGCCGTTCGGACGGACGAATTAGACGGTTTCCGATAGAAAAATGTCCGCGGAATCGATTGCGACCGCTACGGACGTCCTATCTCTAACCGTTTAGCGGCTACGGCCCGTCAAAGTTGAAAGAGAAAAAAAATCCCAACTTTGAAGCGCTGTAGCGTCGGAACGCGTTGACCTAGGGCGTCCTTCTTTCGCCTGTTTAGAACCCTCGTAGGGGTCCTTACGACGCGCCGATAAGCGAACGTCTAACTCTTCCCGTTAACGCGCAGCAGAAACGTCGCATTTTTTTCTGACCAAAACGATGAAATTTTTTCGACCCGAAAAATCGAGGGTCGGAATTTCGGGGTTTTGACCCTACCGGAACGTGGCCATATATGGGTGTATTACGCCTGAGAAATTTCAGCCCCCTAGCCCTAACCGTTTGGGAGATATGGACGTTTGAAAGTTGAGGGGGTGCAAAACTCAACTCTTTAAAGGAGCTCCGAATTGGGTCGAGTGACATATCAAAAGACGCGTATTTTCGCGTAGATTACGATAAAAAAAAGTTTACCTCTCTATCTCTAACCGTTAAGGAGAAAATCGCGTTTAAAGTTTCGAAATTTCCAAAAATGCTTAACTCCGAAACTTTGAAGCGCCGTAGCTCCTAAACGGTTATAGATAGAGGATCCCGGTTTGCGCCGTTCGAAAGTACGCGTCGAGATCTTTCAAATGAGCACCGAACGGTCGCGCTGCGACCACGCATAACCGAGATACGGAGTTTCGGTCGAGAAATTTCGGTAAAATATAAAAGTCCGAAAATTACCGTTTTTATCATCCTATCCGGTAGATATTTGCGCGCCGAACAAGAATTTTTTTAGCACGCTTCGATATCTCTAACCGTTTAAGAGATACGGGCGTTTGAAGTTTCGGGGCTTCGAAAAAACGCGAAAAATCGACCCCGAAAACGACATCTTTCGACGTTTTCTCGTGTCGCGCGTTAACGACGCCGTTCGGACGGACGAATTAGACGGTTTCCGATAGAAAAATGTCCGCGGAATCGATTGCGACCGCTACGGACGTCCTATCTCTAACCGTTTAGCGGCTACGGCCCGTCAAAGTTGAAAGAGAGAGAAAAAATCCCAACTTTGAAGCGCTGTAGCGTCGGAACGCGTTGACCTAGGGCGTCCTTCTTTCGCCTGTTTAGAACCCTCGTAGGGGTCCTTACGACGCGCCGATAAGCGAACGTCTAACTCTTCCCGTTAACGCGCAGCAGAAACGTCGCATTTTTCTGACCAAAACGATGAAATTTTTTCGACCCGAAAAATCGAGGGTCGGAATTTCGGGGTTTTGACCCTACCGGAACGTGGCCATATATGGGTGTATTACGCCTGAGAAATTTCAGCCCCTAGCCCTAACCGTTTGGGAGATATGGACGTTTGAAAGTTGAGGGTGCAAAACTCAACTCTTTAAAGGAGCTCCGAATTGGGTCGAGTGACATATCAAAAGACGCGTATTTTCGCGTAGATTACGATAAAAAAAAGTTTACCTCTCTATCTCTAACCGTTAAGGAGAAAATCGCGTTTAAAGTTTCGAAATTTCCAAAAATGCTTAACTCCGAAACTTTGAAGCGCCGTAGCTCCTAAACGGTTATAGATAGAGGATCCCGGTTTGCGCCGTTCGAAAGTACGCGTCGAGATCTTTCAAATGAGCACCGAACGGTCGCGCTGCGACCACGCATAACCGAGATACGGAGTTTCGGTCGAGAAATTTCGGTAAAATATAAAAGTCCGAAAATTACCGTTTTATCATCCTATCCGGTAGATATTTGCGCGCCGAACAAGAATTTTTTAGCACGCTTCGATATCTCTAACCGTTTAAGAGATACGGGCGTTTGAAGTTTCGGGGCTTCGAAAAAACGCGAAAAAATCGACCCCGAAACCGACATCTTTCGACGTTTTCTCGTGTCGCGCGTTAACGACGCCGTTCGGACGGACGAATTAGACGGTTTCCGATAGAAAAATGTCCGCGGAATCGATTGCGACCGCTACGGACGTCCTATCTCTAACCGTTTAGCGGCTACGGCCCGTCAAAGTTGAAAGAGAGAGAAAAAATCCCAACTTTGAAGCGCTGTAGCGTCGGAACGCGTTGACCTAGGGCGTCCTTCTTTCGCCTGTTTAGAACCCTCGTAGGGTCCTTACGACGCGCCGATAAGCGAACGTCTAACTCTTCCCGTTAACGCGCAGCAGAAACGTCGCATTTTTCTGACCAAAACGATGAAATTTTTTCGACCCGAAAAATCGAGGGTCGGAATTTCGGGGTTTTGACCCTACCGGAACGTGGCCATATATGGGTGTATTACGCCTGAGAAATTTCAGCCCCCTAGCCCTAACCGTTTGGGAGATATGGACGTTTGAAAGTTGAGGTGCAAAACTCAACTCTTTAAAGGAGCTCCGAATTGGGTCGAGTGACATATCAAAAGACGCGTATTTTCGCGTAGATTAC
Source organism: Trypoxylus dichotomus (assembly GCA_023509865.1). Classification (NCBI taxonomy): domain Eukaryota; kingdom Metazoa; phylum Arthropoda; class Insecta; order Coleoptera; family Scarabaeidae; genus Trypoxylus; species Trypoxylus dichotomus. The sequence goes on along the minus strand of CM042076.1, from coordinate 72,745,009 downwards.
GATAAAAAAAAGTTTACCTCTCTATCTCTAACCGTTAAGGAGAAAATCGCGTTTAAAGTTTCGAAATTTCCAAAAATGCTTAACTCCGAAACTTTGAAGCGCCGTAGCTCCTAAACGGTTATAGATAGAGGATCCCGGTTTGCGCCGTTCGAAAGTACGCGTCGAGATCTTTCGAATGAGCACCGAACGGTCGCGCTGCGACCACGCATAACCGAGATACGGAGTTTCGGTCGAGAAATTTCGGTAAAATATAAAAGTCCGAAAATTACCGTTTTTATCATCCTATCCGGTAGATATTTGCGCGCCGAACAAGAATTTTTTTAGCACGCTTCGATATCTCTAACCGTTTAAGAGATACGGGCGTTTGAAGTTTCGGGGCTTCGAAAAAACGCGAAGAAATCGACCCCGAAAACGACATCTTTCGACGTTTTCTCGTGTCGCGCGTTAACGACGCCGTTCGGACGGACGAATTAGACGGTTTCCGATAGAAAAATGTCCGCGGAATCGATTGCGACCGCTACGGACGTCCTATCTCTAACCGTTTAGCGGCTACGGCCCGTCAAAGTTGAAAGAGAGAGAAAAAAATCCCAACTTTGAAGCGCTGTAGCGTCGGAACGCGTTGACCTAGGGCGTCCTTCTTTCGCCTGTTTAGAACCCTCGTAGGGGTCCTTACGACGCGCCGATAAGCGAACGTCTAACTCTTCCCGTTAACGCGCAGCAGAAACGTCGCATTTTTCTGACCAAAACGATGAAATTTTTTCGACCCGAAAAATCGAGGGTCGGAATTTCGGGGTTTTGACCCTACCGGAACGTGGCCATATATGGGTGTATTACGCCTGAGAAATTTCAGCCCCCTAGCCCTAACCGTTTGGGAGATATGGACGTTTGAAAGTTGAGGGTGCAAAACTCAACTCTTTAAAGGAGCTCCGAATTGGGTCGAGTGACATATCAAAAGACGCGTATTTTCGCGTAGATTACGATAAAAAAAAGTTTACCTCTCTATCTCTAACCGTTAAGGAGAAAATCGCGTTTAAAGTTTCGAAATTTCCAAAAATGCTTAACTCCGAAACTTTGAAGCGCCGTAGCTCCTAAACGGTTATAGATAGAGGATCCCGGTTTGCGCCGTTCGAAAGTACGCGTCGAGATCTTTCAAATGAGCACCGAACGGTCGCGCTGCGACCACGCATAACCGAGATACGGAGTTTCGGTCGAGAAATTTCGGTAAAATATAAAAGTCCGAAAATTACCGTTTTTATCATCCTATCCGGTAGATATTTGCGCGCCGAACAAGAATTTTTTTAGCACGCTTCGATATCTCTAACCGTTTAAGAGATACGGGCGTTTGAAGTTTCGGGGCTTCGAAAAAACGCGAAAAAATCGACCCCGAAAACGACATCTTTCGACGTTTTCTCGTGTCGCGCGTTAACGACGCCGTTCGGACGGACGAATTAGACGGTTTCCGATAGAAAAATGTCCGCGGAATCGATTGCGACCGCTACGGACGTCCTATCTCTAACCGTTTAGCGGCTACGGCCCGTCAAAGTTGAAAGAGAGAGAAAAAATCCCAACTTTGAAGCGCTGTAGCGTCGGAACGCGTTGACCTAGGGCGTCCTTCTTTCGCCTGTTTAGAACCCTCGTAGGGGTCCTTACGACGCGCCGATAAGCGAACGTCTAACTCTTCCCGTTAACGCGCAGCAGAAACGTCGCATTTTTCTGACCAAAACGATGAAATTTTTTCGACCCGAAAAATCGAGGGTCGGAATTTCGGGGTTTTGACCCTACCGGAACGTGGCCATATATGGGTGTATTACGCCTGAGAAATTTCAGCCCCCTAGCCCTAACCGTTTGGGAGATATGGACGTTTGAAAGTTGAGGGTGCAAAACTCAACTCTTTAAAGGAGCTCCGAATTGGGTCGAGTGACATATCAAAAGACGCGTATTTTCGCGTAGATTACGATAAAAAAAAGTTTACCTCTCTATCTCTAACCGTTAAGGAGAAAATCGCGTTTAAAGTTTCGAAATTTCCAAAAATGCTTAACTCCGAAACTTTGAAGCGCCGTAGCTCCTAAACGGTTATAGATAGAGGATCCCGGTTTGCGCCGTTCGAAAGTACGCGTCGAGATCTTTCAAATGAGCACCGAACGGTCGCGCTGCGACCACGCATAACCGAGATACGGAGTTTCGGTCGAGAAATTTCGGTAAAATATAAAAGTCCGAAAATTACCGTTTTTATCATCCTATCCGGTAGATATTTGCGCGCCGAACAAGAATTTTTTTAGCACGCTTCGATATCTCTAACCGTTTAAGAGATACGGGCGTTTGAAGTTTCGGGGCTTCGAAAAAACGCGAAAAAATCGACCCCGAAAACGACATCTTTCGACGTTTTCTCGTGTCGCGCGTTAACGACGCCGTTCGGACGGACGAATTAGACGGTTTCCGATAGAAAAATGTCCGCGGAATCGATTGCGACCGCTACGGACGTCCTATCTCTAACCGTTTAGCGGCTACGGCCCGTCAAAGTTGAAAGAGAGAAAAAAATCCCAACTTTGAAGCGCTGTAGCGTCGGAACGCGTTGACCTAGGGCGTCCTTCTTTCGCCTGTTTAGAACCCTCGTAGGGTCCTTACGACGCGCCGATAAGCGAACGTCTAACTCTTCCCGTTAACGCGCAGCAGAAACGTCGCATTTTTTCTGACCAAAACGATGAAATTTTTTCGACCCGAAAAATCGAGGGTCGGAATTTCGGGGTTTTGACCCTACCGGAACGTGGCCATATATGGGTGTATTACGCCTGAGAAATTTCAGCCCCCTAGCCCTAACCGTTTGGGAGATATGGACGTTTGAAAGTTGAGGGTGCAAAACTCAACTCTTTAAAGGAGCTCCGAATTGGGTCGAGTGACATATCAAAAGACGCGTATTTTCGCGTAGATTACGATAAAAAAAAGTTTACCTCTCTATCTCTAACCGTTAAGGAGAAAATCGCGTTTAAAGTTTCGAAATTTCCAAAAATGCTTAACTCCGAAACTTTGAAGCGCCGTAGCTCCTAAACGGTTATAGATAGAGGATCCCGGTTTGCGCCGTTCGAAAGTACGCGTCGAGATCTTTCAAATGAGCACCGAACGGTCGCGCTGCGACCACGCATAACCGAGATACGGAGTTTCGGTCGAGAAATTTCGGTAAAATATAAAAGTCCGAAAATTACCGTTTTTATCATCCTATCCGGTAGATATTTGCGCGCCGAACAAGAATTTTTTTAGCACGCTTCGATATCTCTAACCGTTTAAGAGATACGGGCGTTTGAAGTTTCGGGGCTTCGAAAAAACGCGAAAAAATCGACCCCGAAAACGACATCTTTCGACGTTTTCTCGTGTCGCGCGTTAACGACGCCGTTCGGACGGACGAATTAGACGGTTTCCGATAGAAAAATGTCCGCGGAATCGATTGCGACCGCTACGGACGTCCTATCTCTAACCGTTTAGCGGCTACGGCCCGTCAAAGTTGAAAGAGAGAGAAAAAAAATCCCAACTTTGAAGCGCTGTAGCGTCGGAACGCGTTGACCTAGGGCGTCCTTCTTTCGCCTGTTTAGAACCCTCGTAGGGGTCCTTACGACGCGCCGATAAGCGAACGTCTAACTCTTCCCGTTAACGCGCAGCAGAAACGTCGCATTTTTTCTGACCAAAACGATGAAATTTTTTCGACCCGAAAAATCGAGGGTCGGAATTTCGGGGTTTTGACCCTACCGGAACGTGGCCATATATGGGTGTATTACGCCTGAGAAATTTCAGCCCCCTAGCCCTAACCGTTTGGGAGATATGGACGTTTGAAAGTTGAGGGGGTGCAAAACTCAACTCTTTAAAGGAGCTCCGAATTGGGTCGAGTGACATATCAAAAGACGCGTATTTTCGCGTAGATTACGATAAAAAAAAGTTTACCTCTCTATCTCTAACCGTTAAGGAGAAAATCGCGTTTAAAGTTTCGAAATTTCCAAAAATGCTTAACTCCGAAACTTTGAAGCGCCGTAGCTCCTAAACGGTTATAGATAGAGGATCCCGGTTTGCGCCGTTCGAAAGTACGCGTCGAGATCTTTCAAATGAGCACCGAACGGTCGCGCTGCGACCACGCATAACCGAGATACGGAGTTTCGGTCGAGAAATTTCGGTAAAATATAAAAGTCCGAAAATTACCGTTTTTATCATCCTATCCGGTAGATATTTGCGCGCCGAACAAGAATTTTTTTAGCACGCTTCGATATCTCTAACCGTTTAAGAGATACGGGCGTTTGAAGTTTCGGGGCTTCGAAAAAACGCGAAAAAATCGACCCCGAAAACGACATCTTTCGACGTTTTCTCGTGTCGCGCGTTAACGACGCCGTTCGGACGGACGAATTAGACGGTTTCCGATAGAAAAATGTCCGCGGAATCGATTGCGACCGCTACGGACGTCCTATCTCTAACCGTTTAGCGGCTACGGCCCGTCAAAGTTGAAAGAGAGAGAAAAAAAATTCCAACTTTGAAGCGCTGTAGCGTCGGAACGCGTTGACCTAGGGCGTCCTTCTTTCGCCTGTTTAGAACCCTCGTATGGGTCCTTACGACGCGCCGATAAGCGAACGTCTAACTCTTCCCGTTAACGCGCAGCAGAAACGTCGCATTTTTTTCTGACCAAAACGATGAAATTTTTTCGACCCGAAAAATCGAGGGTCGGAATTTCGGGGTTTTGACCCTACCGGAACGTGGCCATATATGGGTGTATTACGCCTGAGAAATTTCAGCCCCCTAGCCCTAACCGTTTGGGAGATATGGACGTTTGAAAGTTGAGGGGGTGCAAAACTCAACTCTTTAAAGGAGCTCCGAATTGGGTCGAGTGACATATCAAAAGACGCGTATTTTCGCGTAGATTACGATAAAAAAAAGTTTACCTCTCTATCTCTAACCGTTAAGGAGAAAATCGCGTTTAAAGTTTCGAAATTTCCAAAAATGCTTAACTCCGAAACTTTGAAGCGCCGTAGCTCCTAAACGGTTATAGATAGAGGATCCCGGTTTGCGCCGTTCGAAAGTACGCGTCGAGATCTTTCAAATGAGCACCGAACGGTCGCGCTGCGACCACGCATAACCGAGATACGGAGTTTCGGTCGAGAAATTTCGGTAAAATATAAAAGTCCGAAAATTACCGTTTTTATCATCCTATCCGGTAGATATTTGCGCGCCGAACAAGAATTTTTTTAGCACGCTTCGATATCTCTAACCGTTTAAGAGATACGGGCGTTTGAAGTTTCGGGGCTTCGAAAAAACGCGAAAAAATCGACCCCGAAAACGACATCTTTCGACGTTTTCTCGTGTCGCGCGTTAACGACGCCGTTCGGACGGACGAATTAGACGGTTTCCGATAGAAAAATGTCCGCGGAATCGATTGCGACCGCTACGGACGTCCTATCTCTAACCGTTTAGCGGCTACGGCCCGTCAAAGTTGAAAGAGAAAAAAAATCCCAACTTTGAAGCGCTGTAGCGTCGGAACGCGTTGACCTAGGGCGTCCTTCTTTCGCCTGTTTAGAACCCTCGTAGGGGTCCTTACGACGCGCCGATAAGCGAACGTCTAACTCTTCCCGTTAACGCGCAGCAGAAACGTCGCAAAATTTTCTGACCAAAACGATGAAATTTTTCGACCCGAAAAATCGAGGGTCGGAATTTCGGGGTTTTGACCCTACCGGAACGTGGCCATATATGGGTGTATTACGCCTGAGAAATTTCAGCCCCCTAGCCCTAACCGTTTGGGAGATATGGACGTTTGAAAGTTGAGGGGGTGCAAAACTCAACTCTTTAAAGGAGCTCCGAATTGGGTCGAGTGACATATCAAAAGACGCGTATTTTCGCGTAGATTACGATAAAAAAAAGTTTACCTCTCTATCTCTAACCGTTAAGGAGAAAATCGCGTTTAAAGTTTCGAAATTTCCAAAAATGCTTAACTCCGAAACTTTGAAGCGCCGTAGCTCCTAAACGGTTATAGATAGAGGATCCCGGTTTGCGCCGTTCGAAAGTACGCGTCGAGATCTTTCAAATGAGCACCGAACGGTCGCGCTGCGACCACGCATAACCGAGATACGGAGTTTCGGTCGAGAAATTTCGGTAAAATATAAAAGTCCGAAAATTACCGTTTTATCATCCTATCCGGTAGATATTTGCGCGCCGAACAAGAATTTTTTAGCACGCTTCGATATCTCTAACCGTTAAAGAGATACGGGCGTGTGAAGTTTCAGGGCTTCGAAAAAACGCGAAAAAATCGACCCCGAAAACGACATCTTTCGACGTTTTCTCGTGTCGCGCGTTAACGACGCCGTTCGGACGGACGAATTAGACGGTTTCCGATAGAAAAATGTCCGCGGAATCGATTGCGACCGCTACGGACGTCCTATCTCTAACCGTTTAGCGGCTACGGCCCGTCAAAGTTGAAAGAGAGAGAAAAAAAATCCCAACTTTGAAGCGCTGTAGCGTCGGAACGCGTTGACCTAGGGCGTCCTTCTTTCGCCTGTTTAGAACCCTCGTAAGGGTCCTTACGACGCGCCGATAAGCGAACGTCTAACTCTTCCCGTTAACGCGCAGCAGAAACGTCGCATTTTTTTCTGACCAAAACGATGAAATTTTTTCGACCCGAAAAATCGAGGGTCGGAATTTCGGGGTTTTGACCCTACCGGAACGTGGCCATATATGGGTGTATTACGCCTGAGAAATTTCAGCCCCCTAGCCCTAACCGTTTGGGAGATATGGACGTTTGAAAGTTGAGAAGGTGCAAAACTCAACTCTTTAAAGGAGCTCCGAATTGGGTCGAGTGACATATCAAAAGACGCGTATTTTCGCGTAGATTACGATAAAAAAAAGTTTACCTCTCTATCTCTAACCGTTAAGGAGAAAATCGCGTTTAAAGTTTCGAAATTTCCAAAAATGCTTAACTCCGAAACTTTGAAGCGCCGTAGCTCCTAAACGGTTATAGATAGAGGATCCCGGTTTGCGCCGTTCGAAAGTACGCGTCGAGATCTTTCAAATGAGCACCGAACGGTCGCGCTGCGACCACGCATAACCGAGATACGGAGTTTCGGTCGAGAAATTTCGGTAAAATATAAAAGTCCGAAAATTACCGTTTTTATCATCCTATCCGGTAGATATTTGCGCGCCGAACAAGAATTTTTTTAGCACGCTTCGATATCTCTAACCGTTTAAGAGATACGGGCGTTTGAAGTTTCGGGGCTTCGAAAAAACGCGAAAAATCGACCCCGAAAACGACATCTTTCGACGTTTTCTCGTGTCGCGCGTTAACGACGCCGTTCGGACGGACGAATTAGACGGTTTCCGATAGAAAAATGTCCGCGGAATCGATTGCGACCGCTACGGACGTCCTATCTCTAACCGTTTAGCGGCTACGGCCCGTCAAAGTTGAAAGAGAGAAAAAATCCCAACTTTGAAGCGCTGTAGCGTCGGAACGCGTTGACCTAGGGCGTCCTTCTTTCGCCTGTTTAGAACCCTCGTAGGGTCCTTACGACGCGCCGATAAGCGAACGTCTAACTCTTCCCGTTAACGCGCAGCAGAAACGTCGCATTTTTCTGACCAAAACGATGAAATTTTTTCGACCCGAAAAATCGAGGGTCGGAATTTCGGGGTTTTGACCCTACCGGAACGTGGCCATATATGGGTGTATTACGCCTGAGAAATTTCAGCCCCTAGCCCTAACCGTTTGGGAGATATGGACGTTTGAAAGTTGAGGGTGCAAAACTCAACTCTTTAAAGGAGCTCCGAATTGGGTCGAGTGACATATCAAAAGACGCGTATTTTCGCGTAGATTACGATAAAAAAAAGTTTACCTCTCTATCTCTAACCGTTAAGGAGAAAATCGCGTTTAAAGTTTCGAAATTTCCAAAAATGCTTAACTCCGAAACTTTGAAGCGCCGTAGCTCCTAAACGGTTATAGATAGAGGATCCCGGTTTGCGCCGTTCGAAAGTACGCGTCGAGATCTTTCGAATGAGCACCGAACGGTCGCGCTGCGACCACGCATAACCGAGATACGGAGTTTCGGTCGAGAAATTTCGGTAAAATATAAAAGTCCGAAAATTACCGTTTTTATCATCCTATCCGGTAGATATTTGCGCGCCGAACAAGAATTTTTTTAGCACGCTTCGATATCTCTAACCGTTTAAGAGATACGGGCGTTTGAAGTTTCGGGGCTTCGAAAAAACGCGAAAAAATCGACCCCGAAAACGACATCTTTCGACGTTTTCTCGTGTCGCGCGTTAACGACGCCGTTCGGACGCACGAATTAGGCGGTTTCCGATAGAAAAATGTCCGCGGAATCGATTGCGACCGTTGCGGACGCCCTGTCTCAAACCGTTTAGTGGCTACGGCCCGTCAAAGTTGAAAAAGAGAAAAAAAAAACCCAACTTTGAAGCGCTGTAGCGTCGGAACGCGTTGACCTAGGGCGTCCTTCTTTCGCCTGTTTAGAACCCTCGTAGGGTCCTTACGACGCGCCGTTATGCGAACGTCTAACTCTTCCCGTTAGCGCGCAGCAGAAAGAGCTCCGAATCGGGTCTAAAGAAAGTTTAATCATAATGGACCTCCAAGTGTTTGGTCACAACAGACGATGCAATTACAGATATAAAGGATAACTTCTTCGAAAACCTAACAGGCAAGCAATAAGTTGTGTTTTGTCAGGGTGATCACAGTATACTGGGAGATCATGCAGACCTTCATTTATGCATTTCAATGTTTAAGCATGCAATAATTTACTCAGCCAACCTGACCTAATAGTTTGCTCGACATGCGCAATTTTACCTACTGTTAATATACGAATTCTACGCAAACTATCACGAAGGTTGTTGCTTGAACAAAGCCAGCTCCATGAAATAGAACGAAAACGATTAATGTGGTATTGCTTCATGACGAGAATAAAGCAGGAAATGAAAGCCTGCTAATAGAAAGAAAAAAAAAAGCTAAGGAGTTGGGCAAAAGTAATTGAAGAAGCTGTACAGAAGAGAGGACTGGGTTTTAGGATGGTTTTAGGAATAGAGTCTCTTCGAGATCGGGATGCGATAGATGAAAAAATTAGTTGTATACAAACCGCCACAATAAAAATAAGAAATCAAGATTATAGATATAAAGAAATTACTTAGGATTGCCACGCCACGGTCGTAGAGATTTCTGCGTATCGTTCGGCAACGCCATCAACGCCGAACTGCTCTTACACACTAACTGACGGCCGACTATGGTCGTTTTAGGTATCTCAACCGCCGTATTGAACTTGAGTTCGTGACAGAATTTTCCGACTTCCCTTACATACTTCGGCGCTATTCCCGCGTTAATTTCCGGCAACACGTGTCTCGTGACGGCTTTCATTTCGATCCTCACTGGCACCGACACTTTTCCGATAACTTTATAGCCGCCGTCCATCTTCGGTTCATCGTAGTAGACGAGATCGAAGTCTATGCGACTGTTTAGTCTTCCCAACTTCTGCGAAGTGATATAGACGGCCAGCTGAACACTGCTGAAAGCTTTGATGCAAATCTCCGTCTGATCTAGATCGATATAGGCGACCTTCTTGTAGACGCAGATGATTGGCAGCCTACGGGACCGGTTCTTGAGTTCGAGAACGCGCGTCTCACGTTGCCCGAGCAATAACTCGGTCACGACCAATTCGTCCGGAACTACGACGACGTCTGGCTTTTCAGAGATTCCGTGCAGATAGAATTTGAGACATTCCGATTCGTCCAAGGGTTTAGACATTTCCGTTTCCTCCACCGGAGTGAAATGGTCGATAATGAGAGGGATATCGACCTCAACTGTAGAATCGATAAGGTTTATGTATCAAAGGAGATGTGAAATATTAATAAATGTTGAGCTAAGTAATACTACTTATTTTTGAGTAGTGTACATTGAGTAACTTACGTTCGACTAGACCCGAAGTACTCCAGCTGCATCTCGAAGCCTCAGGGGAGTGCATTTGTGAAGAATATAGAATTGCTGATTTTTTTTAAGGATAAAAGAAAGTAGTTAGACTAAAAGAATAAGGTAGTAAGTACAGTTATTACTTACAATACTCTTGTAAAGACAGATACTTGCTTTTCACGCGACATATGTAGACGGTGCAGAAATAGAACTGTTGCTCATTGGCTCCAGGCTTAGGCTTTGTAGGTCTGAACCTATAAAATCAGAAAATCCGTATATTGTCTTGTGTGAAAATCTCGAACCAGTTATCTTATTTTGTGTTAGTAGAAGTTTTTGGTTTTCTTTTCTTAGTAATATTCGTGGGTTGCTCGATATTATTACTGAACAAGATGACAGTACTTAATACATATAATGCTGCTAAATACAGCTACTCGTGACATTGCTGGGATCGCTTACTGGAAAGGACAATGTGAGGCGAAGTAAAAACACTAACACGAAGACATGTTTCTACCTATCCAGCGTCATCAGCGAGGTTTTGAACAATTTTCTTAACCACACCTTGCAAATTCCCTCTCTGCCGATATCACTCTGAATAATCGGACAATCAAAAGTAAGCATTTCTTAGCGCTATCTAGTGCCAAGAAAAGACACTCGCCTGCCATTTATAGATGGGACACAAACGGGTAGTTTCCCATAATATCCCAAGATGACAGTATTTTATTTAGAATCGTATTTAAAAAAAAAATGTCAGTACTCCATACTAGACTATATCAAGCAATAACAGAAAATCAAATCTTAAGAGAAAGCATCCAATCCTCTATGTCTTAAGAGCAGTTAAACGTAATAAAGCCGCTATAACAAATTATAGAAAAACTCAGGGAATACATCAGAGAAACGCACACAGGGTTTATCGACTTCGAGAAAGCTTTCAATAATGTAAACAGGTATCCACATCATTATACATGACATACATTATACGCTGACACCAGAATTATGGTAGATATGGGTGGAAGATTAACTAGGGAAACACCAACAAACAAAGGTATCGTAACAGGCAAAGTACCTAAAAAGAAAAGGAACTAAACACAATGCCAATAAAACTCATGGGTATTAGCCAAATTTATAAAAGAGCAACGAATCCCCAACAATCATGATCGTATTACCCTGCGTGTTGTGTTAATCATGGTATATACGAATATTCCTACAACTTTGGCAGTCGACGTGATCAAAAAGAAAAGAGATGGAAAGATTTCAAAAATCATACCACTTTTAACCGAAATGAGTTTACAGAAGGAACCGAATTATTCCTTAACCCAATATTTTGCTTTTAATAATGAAGGGCGTGATGGTTAGAAAATAAAATTTTAAACAAACAAAACATTCATATACCTTTCTTAAAGAACATATTGATGACTTGTTGTACCAAAAATTTTTGAAAGAAACATTCTTGAAACTTTAATATCTACCATGAACGGATCACTGCCGTGATTGAGAAACAAAACAGAATAAACTTCCGAGATGTATCAGTAATACCAAGATAGCAAAATATACATAAATTGCTACAGAAAACCATATTGATTTCTAAACTTTCCGTCGAACGTACCACTACATTATAAGAACGGCACAATTATTGGCCTCAGGAAGAAAATAATGTAAACTTTCTAGATTTTTCAGTAAGACACAAGGCCGTCAAAATAATTTTTACTTGTTTCATTTTTATTTCAAAACAGAATCTTAGTTGAAGAATCCACATATTACAGTAAGTATCATAATAATTAAAGTTGTTGTTTGGGCTATTTCCATTGTTTGTTGAACTTATGTAGTCCGACGGTTTCGACAGTTAGTCTACTGCCGTCTTCGGGGTAGCTCTGAGAAAGGCTGTAACTTGCTAGATTCATCATACGTTAAATTATTTTTTGTCTGACATATTTGTCTTCAAAAAATGATGGAAATAGCCCAAACAACAACTCTAATTATTATGATGATCCATCATCAACATTATCACGTCAAGAGTGCACTACCTTCTACGTTGGAGCCATATCGCATATCATTTAGAATACCCGAATCATTTTACAGGTCTTAAGAAGATCAATAAAATTTTCCCAATCTTCCAAAATTATACAATCTACATCGTTAATTATTTTGAGCAAAATCTACTTACGTAAAATGAATAGCTTTCACTTGTTTCGTCTGAAACAACCCATGCGGCGGATTTATTTTGAAACAGTTGTAATCGACGATGGCATTGCCGCACGCTTCGATACTCTGAAATCGAACAAACATCTTTAACGTACAACACAAAGGAAGACAAAATGGGCGCTTACAGCAAGTTTAGTATCCAGCTCGCCCATCGCACAAAACATCGATACCGAAGAGCTGTAGTTCCTAATGTAGATCGACTGTTTACTCGACAATCCCACGTAGGTTACGGGAAAGTCGATGAGGGTGAAGGAGGTACCCAAACCATCGCTGACAATCTCTAAGCGGGGATGAATCACGTTCGCGGTGATCGGAAGCACGCAGACCGTCTCTGCCTTCACCCAAACGTCAATTTGAGCTGGACCTTCTACGTTGGCGACGAGCCTTAGGGTAACGGTGATGGAAGATTTCGACTGGTACATGAACGTACGTTAAAATAATGAACCGTTTGCATTCTTTAATTATTTCTTCTAATTACCACAAACACTAATCTTTAATTAATCTAGGCATATTGGAACCGAACACAACTGAGACTATACGAGAAGAATAATAAACGAACTACTTCCGGAATTGGACCGCGTCTTTTATCTGTCTCTTTCCTTTTCTTATTCTTTTCACCTTTCTTCCTATTTAAGGCCCCCGTTTATCATTCTTCTTTCTTTTTTATCTCTTTTTCTTCTTATTTTTCTTTCTCCTCTTACTCTTATTTCTTTTTTATATATATCTCATCATGACACGGTCCAATCCGGAAGTAGTTCGTTTATTACTGACTCTGGCCGTGGAAGCCGACGTATTCATTTTATACGACAAATGGTCTCTACCTAATATAATGCCGTTATCTAAGGAACACATGCCCACCAAAGAAGAATCTCAATATAGAGGAGTTGAAGGCCCTAATCGAGCTTAAACGGAATGAGAGCATCATTATTCTCAGCATATAAAAGCAACGCTACAGTGGCCCTCAATACAAGGGACTACAAGGACAAGATGCAGAAACTTCTAAACGATCCTACGTACAAGCCCATCACAACAGATCCAACAACATACTTGGAAAAGACCAGAATCAACAACACACCGCTAAGTGAAGAAACGAAGCAATCTATTATACCCAGGGAAAATCGAATTGTATGTATGTAAATGTAAATGTACGGATTGCCGAAGATACACAAACAGGATGGACCTCTGACAAACTAACTAAAGCCATACAGCAAACAGATGACCTCCTACGTCAAGAATACAGACCACGCCATCGACATCTTAAGTCAACAGCATGTGGAGAGCACAGAAAGCATCAGAAAGAAGCACCAAGTGGAGAACTATTTGATAAACCTAATAGAACGTTGACTAAAAAACAACTACTTCACATAGTACGGCCACCGCTATCACCCATCATAGATAATACCTTCATGAAAGAGTTTGAAACCAGGGCCCTAGGCACGGCCAAAAATACAAACCTGAGCTGTGGCTCAGATATGTGGATGATAGTTTCATCATATGGAGACACTACGAAGATAAACTACAAGATTTCCTCTCACACCTCAATAGTATCCATCCAAAGACCAAGTTCACTGTGGAAATTGAAAACCAAATTACCATTTCTAGACGTTTTAATAATCAAGAAACAGGATGGCATCAACGGTTAGCCGATGCCGATCACATTCGAACCGGTAGCAGCGAGATCAAACATATACTGCGAACCAACGGTTTCACCACCTACACCATAAACAGAGGTTTCCTTAAGAAAAGAGAATCAATGAACTATGTAACCAAAGCGTATCTCGCTTACGGAAACACCAAATCAAAACCACCGACAGAAAAATTTGACTAATTCTGAATATTCCCAAGAACAAGAAGCTGGAAGCTCAAGGAGTATACGAGATACTCTGCAGGAACTGCAACTTTTCTTATATAGGCCAAACAAACAGGAAAATAAGTGTCGTAAGAGAAGAACACAAACTAGCGGTACGAGGACACATACAAGCTCAGCTTAAGCGCAACACGACCTGATGAGAGGACACAAAAACGTCTCACATAATATGAGGATAGGATTTTGTAGTAGTAGTTAAACAAGGGTAGAAAATATCGTTAGACAGAGCTAGCATACTGACACACAATCGTCCTACAAAAATACCATGCGTTTCTCTCGATTTTGTTTACTTATAGGAACCTTATTTCATCCTCCTCCCACTTACAATTATGGCCATCGACACGTCGAAAGTGCGCTCATGGTATACGGGTAAAAGCAGATATTTTGTGTCTTACAGATAGATATTTTCATGAATTCAATGTGTCAACACTTAGGATAACCTAATTTTACAACTAAAAAAAAATTTTAATATCCCACCTGCAATAATCCTCTGACAGGCTCAACCATCAGGATGTAATCATCCCTCGTAGAAGTATCGATATAAAAACGAGCCGATCTTCCACCGTCATTACGAAGGACCACGGTACGTACTGGAGACGCGGTACCAGCATCTATAGTGCCGAAATCAATGAATTCCGGAGTTACATAGAGTTCGCAACGGGCAACGGTCCTGTATTACCAAAAAAAAATACATAAGATTCCCTCGGTTGCATTAAATATTGATATACGTACACAAATAATCTATAATCGTAGTGATTTTCATTGATGTAGATGGGTAAAATACAACTTTGCGCGCTGACATGGGAGTGAACGTAAACTACCTTCCTTACAAAACATAACCCGGGCGATAAATTATAGTTCCGAACCGGCTTAACCTTGTACGCCTGAAATATTCGATAAGCGAAATCGAAGCAAGTTTTGAGCGAAAAACAAACTTACAAACGAAGTGGGCTCCGTTATCCTGACGACGACTTTCGATTTGCTGATATTCTGTATCGACAACGTCTGCTTATACGTTTTACCTTCGAATGCGCGTTTGAATTCTAAGAACGGTGGTGTTATGCGCACTCCGAAGGTGTCCAAGAACTCCTTTTTACTAGCAGAACTCATAGGGTAACTCGCGGTATATCCGGTGATAACAAAAAAAAAATCATACAAAAACGTGGACGTTCAACGAAATAACATACTTTAGAGGTTAACCCGGCACTATAGCAATAAATAAATAATAAATATTTTTTACGACTATGCGATTCTTATTTTATCAAAATCAAACGCCGATTGGTAGGTTCTTAATGCGCATTCGAAGGTAAAATGTCTAAACGGTACGGCGTCGATTACAGAATCAAAAATCGTAGAGAAATAGAAAATTGAGTTATAGACGTCACGTATGTATATGTAATTCGCCATCAAACCCACGTTTAAGCGACAATTTCAAAGCTTTTTACGAGCGAATAGTTATCGTACAGAGGATAAATGTCAACTACTTACTGTATTTTGAAGTATTGAAAGGTTAAATCTTTTCAATGAACATGATAAATTTATAAATTATGGAAATACTTTTTATTCCGATAAAGGAAACTGTCAAATTTAAAATGCGTTCAGCCGAATATCACTAAGCAAGTTTAGCAATTATCTAACCTCATTCACAAAATAATTTTCTCAACAACAACCTTAAATTCCTTTTTGTTCGCTTTTTCTGCATTATCAATTCTGCTTATGAAAATTAGACTTTCTAAATTTGCATTAAAAGAAACGCTGTCATTATCAACACTGGGTGTCAGAGGTCAAGTGCACCAGGTTAGCAACGCCAGATTTAATTTGGTAAGACTGCCTTGATTTGGTAACTTCATTCTTATTATGTTTAGTTGTCAAACATGAATATCTTATGTAAAGGTTATGTTAGCATAGTTTGTATTCATAACCTTTATAATTAAATTTCATGTATTCTATTCAATTCCAGAAAAACGAAATACTGATGATCATTAAATTTACTAACTTGATATAGATAGAAAGATAAATACTAAGCAGTACAACAAAGTCGCAATACATAAAAAAATATCAAATTCCACAGTTGTAACAAGCAAAAGACTTAAGGGGACATATGGTTAAAATAAATTATAAATGATTTTCAAAATGTGTACCATTATGTTGCAAACACATTCTGTAGCATTTCTTCTGTAATATTTTGGACTTCATGTGTCATTGCAGCTTGTAGCTCATCTAAATTGTGAAGCCGATTTCTGTAAACTTTATTCTTCAGATAACAAAACAAAGAAATCCGGTGAATATGCAGGCCAGCGATTGTAACTTGTCAGTCTATCTTCATAAAATTCTTCTAGATAATTTAATGTAGTAAATAAATATCTACGAGTTAGTTCTTCATCGTCTAAGCTATTTATAAACGGTTCTAGTAGCATTTCTGTATATCGCACTGCATTTATTATAACAACCATTCGTTGTCTGATATCATCCACTCTATCTTCTGTTAGCACAGATGGTACTTGATCAGCCTTCCGTTTTGTAACGCTACCAGTTTCCATAAACCTCTTTAACAGTCTATTACGATGACACTCAAAATATTTAATAAGATGTCATCACATCAGGATACTCATCATGGAACTGTTGAAAGCATGAGGGCAGTGAATATTCCCAGCTTCCATTTTCAGTTAATGTCGCACTTCGAAAATGCGCCATCACAATAAATGTATCTTGCTCTAATGTAAACGGCATTGTCTTGAAAAAGACAGTTTGTATAATGATTACAGACAACAGATTAAAGGGTACCGATTGAAGAAATAAATGCATAACCTGATAGAATCACTAACAAAAATATAAATACAATAATGGCTGAAAACTGACAGCAGTGGGACGGGTTAACGTAAACATGTCCAACATATAGAAATAAAACTGAACCATTTTTCTTCGGAGCAGGGATTTTTGTGTTGCCAACCCGGTGCACTTGCAATTGGACACTTTGTAGATAAAATGTACTGAGACATTAACAGGGGTGTAAACACCATGCTGCGAACACCTCCTCCATTATTATTGCACTCCATAATCAAAATTAAAAATAATTATCAGTGTAAGATAATTTCTGGTTGGCATTAAAATGGTAATCACGTTTAGGTTGGTAGCAAAAGATACTTTAAGTTGGTATCCCTATATCAATATATTTAGTTATTTTTAAATTAATAAGCTTGTGACTTAACGAGGCTATGCTCACAAAAAAGAAAGAAAAAGGTATGTTAGCCAAGTCGCATTAGATGACGCGATTATACACACATAAACTCGCTGTCAAACCTAACCTAACTTCTATTACTTTATTTATTATACCATATCAAATAGAAAATTTTAATAATCGGCACTACAGAATTTAGTAAGAGTCATCTGACAACACGTAAAGGTGTTCGAACTACGAAAAGTAAATACATCTCGCCTAAAGGAAAAAATGTTTTATTTGTGGTATTTTAAATTATTTACGAATTAAATAAAAAAGAAACAAGTAATGAAGCAAAATTACTTTATTAAAATATTTGCTTCGGAACTGTAAAAGATGCAATTCCATAAAATACAAAAACAAACACGTTAAAATAAGTGTAATAATGTATTATTTGTTTACAAATTAATTAATCAGTTAATTTTCTTCAATATCATCTGTTAGCTTGAATTATCATCATTTAAATTAATAATTAGGAGAGAAATTTCGTTACGATCTACCGTCGTATGATTTCAGCTTCTGTATGGTGGATGTTTTTCGACCAAGTTACTTGCGCAATTCCTAATAATGCTTCGTCCCACATCTTCATGCAATTGTTAATACCATAGCCATCTCTTCCTATGTGACGGTTGTAATATGTTTTTGTAATTCCCTATATGTTTTCATGTATAATTGAAAATGCTTTAAAATCAACTTGCGTTAATTGCTTTTATTTAGCATAAGAGGGTGGCGCTTAAATGCAACACCCTATATATACCACATTTGCGTGTATTCAAAGAGTTTTCGATAAGGTAAAATACTTGTATTTAATTTTTGTTCTATCTATTTGCGATCAAGAATTAAATTAAGAAAACTGAGAATCTGCGAATTTTCGAGAGGGTGTTTCACCCCCTCAGGGGTTTCAGCACAAACAAAGAAATTTTATTTTCAAGTGTCAACATACTCTACTCACCTACCAAGCTTCATTATGATCGGAATTTGACACCCGGGAACCTTTCCTTATGATTGGGGCAGTTCTACTAGCGTACTTACCCCCCACTTACATGTAGCTAACACCAGCTGTATTTACAGCCATTTTTGTCTTTGGTGTTACACAATTCATTCTCATTAATTCTGAGACATACCTCGTAACAAACCATGATCAAACATAACTTTTAGTACCAGGATACAGCATTGATTATTTTCGAATTATGACACATGTCATCGACAGCTCTAATATGTAATATTTTGTAATTGACAACTTCTACTTATTATGTTTTACCCGCGAATGCAAACCAAACTTTTTCAAATTCTTTTCTCTCTAGAACAGATTGCTGTAACCATAGTCCGCGTTAACATTTTATCATAGCCGCTTTATTTTCCCTACCTTTGTTTTTGTATTCTTATTCAAAACATGACATCGGATCCTTGTTTCATTCACCTGGAACGTGTAAGAGAGACAGTAGGACGTGCCATCGCACGAGATTATATGGAAATCTTCGGCGTCCGTATTACCCCACCATATTTGGAGTTCAAGGGCGCATTCGGAGGTGAAACGTATAAGCAAAAGATGTCGATACAGAATATCAGCAGAAAACAGGTCGTCCTCAAGATAGCAACACCCACCTCCTTCGTAAGCTTTTCTCCTTATAATGCTGGTGGCAATTAAATTGCTGATACTATCTTCCGAAAACGTTTCAGGCTTATCAAGTGAAATCCGTTAGAAATTACAGCTTATCACCTGGGTTATGTCTTGTTCGGGAAGTTACATATACTTACACCCATGAAACTTCATTCAGCTGCATTCTTCCCCTTTATATAAATGGAAATCGTTACGACTATAAGTTATTTGCGTAAGTATGATTGCTTTTAACAAGGTTCTGCTGGGAAAAGATTTTGCACGAATTACCATTAACTTCAGTATTGTAAGTCTTCATACCAACAATTACCTTGACCATAGAAAAACAAGTAGGTTAGGAAGATGTCTGCGTAGCGATTTGTTTACTTTAATGGGTCTCTGGAAGGGCTGGTAAAGTCTAAATTTTTACTTAGTGCATTACGATACCTTCGAATACCTAAAACACTTTCCTCGCCATCCAAAATACATAGGCATTGTTTGCAATTAATTTACTATTTTCAATTGTTCTATTGATGTTAATGAAGGAAAGGCAAGTCAGTTTTATTTTGAGCATGTTGAAATTTGATTTGACTTTTAGAATAATAAAAAAAACACTTGTAACCACGTGCTTGAGCGTGTAAGGACTTGTTAGAGAATTCTCAAGTGTTGGCACTTGTGAAAGTGTTTGTGAAATTCCTGTATCCGTTGATTTGCAGAAAACAATTTTTGCTGTAATATGCATTACAGATACATTATATAAACCAGGTGTATGCATAAGCCTTTTTCCGGTTTTTTGCTAAAAAGAAACACGTCATTTTCCAAGTTTATTGATCTTTCCCATTCTTCTTCGAAGAGGTATGGCGAAATGACCACGACCTATAAGCAACACCAAACTATTGCGCCCCAAAATATTTGGTGAAATGAATACATAGGCTTCTACGACCAGAGTCAGTAATAAACGAATTGTTTCCGGAATTGGACCGTGTCATGGTAAAGCATAAAAGAAAATATAACAAGAAGAGGAGAAAATTAAAAAAAAAATAAAAAGGAAAGAAAAAGTGAAAAAAGGTGAGGAGTATCTAGAATGGGTACTTCGGCGAAAAGGGAAGTGACATCAAAACAGACTATCAAACCTGTAGACAAAAGTTAAGTGTTGTAAATTCCCTGGTACGTCGTGCTGTTTGTATTTCTGAACCAGACAACCTGTCGAAAGAACTTTAATGTTAAGTCATCGCCCCAAGGTTCCAAAAACTGTGAAGATACAATTCCGGAAAAAAAATCGTTTATTTCAGTAAATCCCTATTCCATATCCGTCATATTTGTATAGATATTTTAAAATAAAATTTAAGAATGTGTGTAACGCATATCACCCACCTCTTTGCACGTCCATGGTCTGGCACCGAATTTACGAATCTTACCAATTACTAATAAATAGAACCATTTCACAGAACAACATTTTTAACATGTTCTAGTAATATTACAGAATATCACCATCATCCAAGATCGAAGTCACCCCATTGCTCATCAATTTCGGCTTACTCGACGCTGGTTGCTCTTCCCCGACCCGCGACATCGTCCTTCGCAATGTCGGCGATAAACCGACACGTTTCTACATTGACAACGCTTCCACCAACGAGTACACCATTATCATAGATCCGGTCAAGGGCATGCTGCAAGTAACCACAAACCAATTCGAACGAATCCTATTCGTAAAACGCTTTCAAATTGAAAATTTTGCGATTTAGCCGAAGCAATCCGTCACCGCCGGCGTGAGGCTCATTCCCAGCAAGGAAGGGGAGCTCTTCATCAACCTCTGGGTGAAGGCCGACGAGCATTCCATGTTGCAGATCACCGCTGACGTCATCGTCGCGAAGCTGGAGCCTATCAGCGACTGCCTGGCTAAAACCTTTACCCTGATCGACTTTCCGGAAACGTACGTTGGTCTTACCGTTAGCCGTACGATCTACGTTAGGAATTATAGCTCTTCGGCGGCGATGTTCAATATAGATGGAGAAATAAATAATGTAGTTATGGTTAGTGGATCGCATGCAAATTTCTTACGTTAACACGCGAGGATCGAGGTAAACACCATAAATTCTCTACCTGATATAGAAAAGAGAAACTTGGAACAATGTAAGAAATTTTATTTTTCAATGTAATCTCCCCTAACTTTTATACATTTATTATAACGATTAATTAATACTTCGATATCCTTGTACAAAAGTTTTTTCGTCAAAATCTTCCATAACAGCTGCTTGCAACTCACTGTCGTCCTTGAAACGACGTTCCCTAAGGTCTTCTTTTTAATTAGAAAACAAATAAAAATCGCAAGGAGTCATATCCGGAATATACGGTGGATGTTCCAAATCTTGAAAGCCACATTCCCGAAGGGCAGCTTGTGACACGGCGGCAGTATGGACGGAATCATTGCCGTGCAATAATCGCACACCTTTTGTCAATTTTCCACAACGTTTTGCACGAATGCTGTCCCTTAATTTATGCAGTAAAGACGTATAATATGTGCCGTTCACAATTGTATTGCCCTCTAAGATCAATTAGCAAAATACCCTCACAATCCCCGAATATTGCGGCCATCACCTTTTTCATTGCTTGTACGAATTGCGCCTTTCTGGGATCAGGTTCATCAAATCGCCACCATTCCATGGACTCCCTTTTCGATAGAGGATTATAAAACAGTGCCATTGTTTCATTCCCTGTGACTATGGACTCCGAAATCGGTTTTGGGTCGTTTCTACACATGTTTAAGAGCTACCGTGCACATTCAACTCGACGTTCCCCTTTGGAGAGCAGAAAGTCGCGGTACCCATTTTGCACTAACTTAATTCATACTCAAAAGGTCATGGAGAATTTGGCGAATACTTGTTTGGAATATGTTTGTTATCACTGCTAATTCCTTCACTTTCAAACGGCGATCCTCTAGCACTAAATCTTCAATAATTGAAATTCGTTGAGGCGTTATCGTTTCAATTGGCCGAGCCCACCGTTCAGTATCTTCCAAAGATTCTTGCCCCAAAGAGAAACATTTTGCTCACTTTTTACTGTGGACCGCGAAGGAGATGAATCACCGTAAACGCCGTCTACGTGTTGCCGTTTTATGTGAATAGGCGTATGCCCTTCTTTTGTTAAAAATTTGATGACCGCGCGGTACTCAATTTCCATTACTAGTCACGTTGGTTGGCTATTTACTAAGAACTACTACTCTTCGAACCACCATAGCGTAGACCTCAGGCATGTGCATGCATGCCATGACAGAGTTTGAACACGTTTGAACATATATAATCCTATCAGGCCGAAAATTTATGGCGCTTGCCTCGTACGTATAAGACAAACGATGACGTACCTCATATATTAACGTAAAACAATAGTAATTCCAAACTAAATACTGTCGTTTTTTTTATAAATCCTGTTACAGCGTCTGGAAGATTGTCGGGAACAAGAAATTGATTATAAGTATTGTACGGTCTATCCAAACTCCGGTATGTTTCAATCGAGAGAGGTTAAAGCTATACATTTTAAGTAAGTATAACTGGCAATCGATACCCATTAAATTAGAGCTACTAAGAAATTATGCTAATTCCACATTATAAAACAAATCGAAAACAATTTTTCTATACTACTTTATCAACAGTTATTCAAATAAACATTATGACTAGTCCATCGCGAGAGGTTTTTGAGTCAATCTCGGGAAATATCGGCCGATATCGATCGATTCACAGTTTTTGTTTGAAGACGACGTGGTTCACATTTAAGTTCATTCACAGCATTTCTCAAGGAAGAGAATTAAATGAATTTGAAATACGTTTTTACGATTTTAGTAAATTGAGACATATCTGAACTTTTATGAGTTATCCTTTTCTGTGTAAAAACATACTACAGCTACTCAAATAGCAAGTCAGTTTAATATGGACTCATCTTCTGTTGAAAATGAGGTGGCGCAGCCACAGCATCTGATACAAAGTTCTGGTCTTTTAAATCTGGAGATAAATATCCGAATCTAAGGCAAATTGCCCTTCAGTTGACATCAATGTTTGGGTCAACTTATTTGTGCGAGTCTGCATTTTCTGAAATGAAAATAATTAAGTCAAAATATCGCAATCGACTAGCTAACGAGCATATGTCATCATGCTTGCGATTAGGATTTAGTAATTACGTACCATCTTACGAAAAGTACGCTGAAGACATAGTATTATATAACACATAGGCTGAAAAGTCCCAAGCCTAACAAAGAAAACACGTTTTTTTTGGTTCAAAATTAGCTTTATTCATCAACGTAATCTCCATCAAGAGCAACGTAATCATTTCAGCACCGCTCTAACATTTCAATTCCACTTTTGTAGAACGATTTATCTTTTGCCTCAAAATAGGCCTCAGTTTCAGCGATAACCTCTTCATTCGTGCGAAATTTCTTACCGGCGAGCATTTTTTTGAGGTCTGCGAACAGCCAGTAGTCGCTGGGAGCCAAATCTGGCGAATACGGTGGATGTGGGAGCAATTCGAAGTTCAATTCATATAGTTTTGCTGTTGTTTTGATTGACTTGTGACACGGTGCGTTTTCATGATGAAACAAAATTTTTTTCTTTGCCATATGTGGTCGTTTCTTTGCAATTTCGGCCTTCAAACGCTCCAATACCGCTATATAATATTCACTGTTGATGGTATTTCCTTTCTCAAAATAGTCGATGAATATTACACAACGCACATCCCAAAATACCGTGGCCATAACGTTTCCAGCCGATTGTTGTGCTTTCGGGCGCTTTGGACGAGGTTCACCAGTTGCTGTCCACTCAGATGACGATCGTTTTGATTCCGGAGTGAAGTGATGGATCCATGTTTCATCCACTGTCACATATAGACGCAAAAATTCCGGTTTGTTACGTTTAAACATGGCCAAACACTGCTCAGAATCATCAACACGTTCTTGTTTTTGGTCAACAGTGAGCAAACGCGGCACCCACTTTGAACAGAGCTTTCTCATAGTCAAATGCTCATGCAATATAAAGCCAATACGTTCTTTTGATATCTTTACGATGTCAGCTAACTCACGCAACTTCACTTTTCGATCATTCAAAACGATTTTGTGGATTTTTTTGATGTTTTCTGGTGTTACCGCCTCATTTGGACGTCCACTGCGTTCTGCATCATCGGTGTCTCTACGACCACGTTTGAATAACACTTTTCAAGCCATTGCTTCGCTTGAACGGTATTTTTTCCCATCAAGAAGCAGTATAAAATTAAAACACGAAATTGTTTTTGATCCATTGTTTTGAAAATAACAAAAGTAGCGTGACTCTTAGCATAATAATTCACGAACTAATGAATAGAATATCATGAAATTTTAACAGCTGTCTTTTGAAGGTTAGTACTAACTGAGAGGAAGGTGATTGCAATAAAACTAGCGTCATCTATGTGTTAGGCCCGGCACTTTTCAGCCCACGTGTTATATTCTTTAGCTTAGTAACTAAAATATCATTTTATAAAGACGCATTTTAGGATATCATCTTACGTACCTACATTGCATGGATCACACATACTTGCGTCATCTACAAAGTCGATCGCTTGTAGTCTAACAATTTTGAAGTAGATCGCCAACGGTTTAAGTAGTCCACATCTTCATATTTTGTGAATTAACTTATCCTTCAGATAAAACCATAATGCGTTTGAAAAATGGTTTTATCCAGAATGTTGGGAAACTCATTTCTAAATTTTTGCAAACAATCTTCAGGAGAACACCGCCATTGTCCATCAGTCTTACGTCCGTTTCGAAAATAAGATTCAACCATGAATGGTTTGTGTTGTATAGGAAAAACCATCAGTTTTAAATTACAATACAATTTTAACAAGTTCCTATCAACTGTGCATCTGAACGAATACTCTGTCAAATGGAAAACTGAAAACAGTGCACGATACGACAAAAATTTTTATTAGATTGGACTACTAGAGATATAATTTATTTGAACACATTGTACTTGGTATACTGAATACAGTTACACTAACAAGGGCATTACCCATACAAAATCTATTTGAGACATTATTCGCAAGGAGTTCAACACACAAATCATCAACCTGAAACCTTAAAATCACTTTGTATTACAACTTTTAAAATAATATGTACTTCATATATGCCCTTTATTATATCAGCCACTGACTGCATAATACTTTGTCGCCCAGTGTAATAGGAGACTTAACCCCTTGCTCATAACAATTCTTTCTTGGAGTATATTAGGATATACGAGGAGAGCTCCAGAAGTTCGTGGAATGGAGGAGATGGAGTAGGGATAGGGGCACTCGCTAGGTGTCATTCTGATTGGCGATTCATCATTAGTATATAAGTTATATTGCAGCCCTATAGTCGTTTACGAATAGTTGCCTGCTAAACAAGTCAATCCGGAAGAAAACTGAAACTATGAAGGAAATTGAACACCGTGCCGTGATAAAGTTCCTTACAAAGCAGGGAAAGAATGCTCAAACCATATTGAATGAAATGGAAACCGTTTATGGGGAACAGTGCCCTAGTAGATCAATGATTTATAAGTAGGATGGTCTTTTTAAACATGGTCGGGAGTCGATTGAACGCGACTCCCGCTCAGGCCAGTTGAGGCCACCACATCAGACATCGTCGAAAAAGTGCAAAAATTTCTATTGCAAGATGCCCAATTGAAGAAAAAACAATTATCTGCATTAGTTGGAGTATCCGATACCACCATTTTGCGTATGCTACATGACTACCTGGGTCTGACAAAAGTCAGTGCAAGATGGGTACCGAGAATGCTCATAAACAATTTTTGGAGCTGTGTGGGGACAAACCTGCACAGTGGATTGTTACCGGAGATGAAACATGGGTTCATCACTTTGAGTCTGAGTCCAAACAGGAGTCCATGCAATGGCATAAAAAGGAGACACCACCGTCAAAGATATTCAAAGTGTCAGAATCGGCCGGAAAGTTGATGCCTACGGTTTTTTGGGATTGTGAGGGGATATTATTAATTGGTTGCAAAGAAAAAGGTAGGAGCATAACCGGAGAATATTACGCAGCGATATTAGAAAAATTAAAGGAGGCCATCAAGGAAAAACGCCGAGAAAAATTGGCCAAGGGTGTGTTGCTCTTGCAAGACAATGCGCCAGTTCACAAGAGCAAAGTTGCAATGACTGCTCTGCACAAGCATGACTTTCCATCAATAGTCCATCCACCCTACAGTCCAGACCTGACACCTAGCAATTTTTATTTGTTCCTCAATTTAAAAAAAGATTTACGTGGAGGAATATTTTCCGACGACAATGAGGTAAAGGAGGCAACTTTGCCCCATTTTGAGGCGAAAGATAAGAAATATTTTTATGATGGTTTTAAAAATATTAATTCATAGATCTAATAAATGTATTGTGCTTGAGGGTGAATATATTGAAAAGGAAAAATAGATTTATTGTTTTATTTTATATAAAACCCTTTCATTCCACGAACTTCTGGACCTCCCCTCGTACTTCAAAGACCCTTTAGTCATAAAATCATTCATGTACAACAAAAATAAATTGTGTGATACTTTCTTTGCATAGTTTAGTTAGCGAACTTCCCATAGTAAGAAAATTGTAATAATCGAAACGAGAGGAAACTGCTTTTATCACAAACTGAACTAAAATTTGTTTTAGCAAATATACATTTCGAAAACGTACGATCTACAAATTGATCAGAAACATTTCGATAAAACATTCTCCGATACAGGTGTACAAATCAAGCGTTAGAATATAAACGCTAAGGCGAGACGGAAAAGATGCCATTTCTCCATTAAAGCTGCATCCAAATTAGTTAATACATTACGCTTGAGTATCATTTTAATGTTTAATCATTAGTCGTATATTTGTCGATTTATGCCGTTCTTTAATTTAGGTTCCATCCTACGAAGTTACCGCGCGGCCAAAAACTAAAGCCGTTCTACTTTTGCGTATTCCGCATGTGCCGGATAAAAAGCAGATATCTTACGGTCGAAGATTCATGTAAATAATCCAGTTCCCTTGCAGCTAATTGAAAATAATTGCGATCGTATTTGTTCTAGATGAATTGAAACAGTCTGAAAGTTCTCCGACTATCCACACCAAAAGTAGCTGTGGTTCCTGGACGATTTCCGATCAGCGTAAGCGCGAAGGTTTTTTAAGTGTAGAAGTCCATATGAACGAAAATAGAAACGTTGTCTCATGTAAAACTTGCAATTAGAAAGATATAATTAAAACATTGATTTCCGAAAATTTAATGAAAGTTAGGGACACAGTCTTTCGGGAGCGCGGGGCTCTCAGCACAGGCGCAGTTTTTTTTTTTCAATTTTCGATAGCTCATAGAAGCAAGACAAGTGTGAATAACAAAATGAATTTATTGCCAAAAGTTACATACAAACATGATCATTTTTCTATATACTCACCGTGAAGATCGACGCATTTGTCATATCTATGGACGAGCCTTCCAATTCCCTTTGCATAGAATGTTGCCGCCAGTAAGTTGAGATGGTCTCTGAACTCTGGATGCTCTGCCCTGCTAACTACATGAATGATAAGAACTCCAGAAGTTAGAATGTCTCTCCTTTTGTTTTAGAGGGCTCTCCGTAATGGTTGTAAAGTCTGACAGTAAACAGCTGCACTAATCGTAGTCCATAATTTCAACCTCCAATACACCCTTTTGGTCCCAAAACACTGTAACCATAACTTTCCTGTTGTTGAATGTTTATCTGAACTTTTTTGGCTGATGCTTTGTGTCGGAAGTACAGTGGTGAATCCGGGTCTAATCCCCAATCACAATTGATTTCAAAAAATCTTCACCTCCTTTCGTTTTTCTCGAACCATTTTGTCAAGACGTTGTACAATGTCTTCTGATGCGACATCTTGCGTCCTTGTGACCCTTCATCGCGAACATCGGCTAGACCTTCTTTAAACTTCTTACAGGATACAAGCACAACACCACGCGCCATAAAATTTAAAAGAAATCGAATTACACCAAACAACTCGCATTTGGCGTGGCAAATATTAGAGTGGGGAAGACGCGCGGTCACCTTCTGGGCATCTCCGTCTTCCACAGCCCTTGTGACTGTCTACAGGTACGAACGGTGGCTAAAAACGAAAAACAGCCCTCGTATTTTCTCTGTTAAGTGAATTTATGTACTCTTCGATGAATATTATTTCGTACGCATCTAAACCTCTATACTGGAAGTAACTGCCCTAAATTGTAAGTGATGCGAAGAAATTATCGTAACTTAGAAGGTGACCATTGAATTCACTACTGAAATCCTACACAACTCGCATATCCTGGAATCTTTCAGAAGGCGCAACTCGTCATTTTCCCAAAGATATTATTGTCTTCATTGTGTTGATCCGCGTAAATATTGTTGCCAGAAAACCTACAGTCTCTAACACTTCTACCATGATTCGCACCAGAAGAAAATAAGAAAGTCTTTATCGAAATGTCAAACTACTTCAGGTTTTTCTGAAACCAGCTACCTACGCGGATCAACATCCAAAAGAATTGTACATATTTCGTAAACATATGTATGTATATATATAATTATTATTATTTTACCGGTTTGTAAACAGCTAATTTTGCCATCTAAAACCATCTTCCTCTAGTCCTCTCTTCTGCATAGCTTTTTTAATTCCTTTTTCCCAGCTGTTTCTTGATCTTCCTTTTTTCCTTCTATTAGCAGGCTTCCATTTTCAAACCTCTTGTGGTGGTCTATCCTGGTTCATTCTCCTCATGTGGCCAAACCACAATAGTTTCCGTTGTATTTCATCTCGTTAACTTACATTATTTGTCTTATTCTTCCATTTCTTTCATGATATAATAATGTCTTCCTACAGTAGCGTCTCCAGTACATCATCTTAACTGGCATTAGTTTGTTTTCCATCTTCTTATTCAACGCCAACACTTCACTTCCTTAGGTAACACACCTTTCAACAAAAGAACATCCGGGCTTTTGTTTTCTTCGAAATATTGTAATTCCACGCCACAAGGTGTAGTTTGTTTTATTTTGTACGTTTATGCCATCTTTACCATCGGAACTTAATTCGTAGATATTTATACGCATTTGACGTTTCTATCGTTTCATTTTCCACCACTATCTGTTTTATAGTGATAATGATCAAGCAAACTTATAGGCGTGTGTTTGCTAATTCTGTGCACATAATAGTATTTCTCCTTAAAGAAAGCTACATATTGTTTTATATGTCTATTTAGTTAGCATGCAATGCCCAGTTAGAAGATCCGCAACTACCTTGACGAACTTTCTGCCTACATCTAATAAGTTAGCTATGAATCAGAAGTTATAGCCTCTCAACAATTTTTTAACTTGTCTATGATCTGAGATATGCCTCCACGAGAGTTGAAACTTCTCTTCTATCTATTGGTTAATGATAATTTCGAGCGTCGTATATAGAATGCCTGCAGAATAAAATAGATTATTATTAACCTGTGTACCAGACAGATTCTAATTCAAGTTGGGGAATCTTTTTCTGGTATTACCGTTATACACCTTTTATCAAAACTGTATTTTGGACTAACGATGTGACTATGTATCATCAATCTGGAAATTATTTATATGCCAATAGTTGTCTTCATATAGAGCTCGCCAGTGTCTTTAATAAAAGAAATAACAGGCTAATAATTCCCTATAATTTTAGAGTTAGATTTGAGACCTTTCTCAATTATACGTTTCTTAGTAAAGTATTTTGCATGGGACAGCTGATAACGAAATGTAATGAAAACTTTCAACACTTAGTTATTAATATTAAACCGTTTAAATTGTTCGACTATTATTTGACTGATCCCTCTTTAAATTATAGAAGAAACAGATTCATTCCTCACCAACAGTTATTTCGTGAGACCTCCCGAATCATTAAAGCCCGTAGACGATATTCATTACATCAAGTTCTTGGTCCACGGTCTCGTCGAAGAACCTTCGGTGGCCGTAACCCCCGACGAGATAGTTCTGCACGACCTGCTCGTAGGTCAAAAAGAGACGCGCGTCTTCCAGCTGAAAAATAACTCCCTCAAGCTACCCATAATCTTCGTCTACAAGAAAGTCGCCTACATCGATCTCGACCAGCCGCGAATCTTCGTCAAACCATCCAGCAGCGTTGAGATAACGGTCAGCGTGTTGCCTCACAATATCGGCACGTTCAAGACGCAGGTGCAGTTCGATCTGGCCTTCTACGATCATCCGAAAACTCGCGACAATTGCAAGGTTATCGGAAAGATAGCATTGCCCGTCGAGTTTAATACGAGAAGCGTTAAGAAGACGCCTCAGGCCGAACTGAGCACCGGAATTACGCCGACGTATATCAGGGAGACCGGAAAGTTCTGCGACGATGTTAAATTCAGTACGCCGGTAAGGAGGCCAAAGGCAGCCGTAGTTGCGCACCATCTCGTGAGCAAGACAAGCTCAGCCTTAATGGCGTTACCAAACGATAGGCCGAGATCTACGCGACCTTGGAGATCCGACGCTAAGTAAGTAAGGTTTAGGAAACTTGGCAAAGATACGCAAAGTCCTTTATAACTTATTTTGCGAAACGAGCAATAGTTATTTCCATGGTTCATTGCCCTTATTCAAAATAACTTACTGGAACGTTGATTTCGAGAGAACGAATTTTTGCGAAATATAGCAATAAAAGCACACTTACATTCTTTATGACGATTGCAAGGACTGTGTGGATGTACAATTCACAGGTATAGCAGTAAACTCCACTCACACAAATTAATTAATTATGCGGAACGCAGCATTCAACAAATCGAATTAGAGAGGGTCAGGAAAGGTTTGCAACATCGACATGTCTCAGTGGAGTTGGTTCACATGTGCAAAAATTGTTTTTATACCTTGAGAAAGATCGTTTCAACATTGACCGATGTAACAGGCAGAGTTAAAATAATCTTTGGAATTAGTTAACGGATTTGTATTCAAAACACTTTCAAACTTTTCTATAACGCGCTTATTTTTATCGTCTGTTATAGCGTGCAGTAACAGACTCACATTTTGCAATTTCTCAATTGCATCTACTACACAATTATCGTAAATAGTTTTTAAATCTCTTCCAATGGAAGGATCTTAAAAATAGATTCCGACGTACGACTTCTATCATTGTCAACCAGACTGCTAGACGCGAGGAACGGGGTAGGTTTCCGCATCGACCTGAGTGGGGATCTGGCGCCCCAAAAATTATGCTAACTGTACATATTACTATTCTTCATGAAATATATACAGATAAACTGTTAAAATGTCCTTCCGCATAATGAAGTATAAATACATATATATCGCGTAATACGATGTACCTTACGCGCATCCACAGCAGAGAAAGAGAGACAGATTGGTTCAACGAACTCAGTTATTTTCGTATCGACTATGTGCGTCGGGCGAGTCCGGACCTGGCGAGCCGAACATTTAACCAACCCTAATAAGTATTAAATATACAACAACGAACATAACATTAACATTGGTCAACCCTACTAATAAGTATAAGAAATAACTGTTTCTATCAGATATTTAACCTATTTCCAGATGCAAGACACTTTTCACCAAGACACCGCGCTACGTACCGCCACTGGATACCGAATACGAACTAACGGTGTTTGATCGTAAGGTCAAGATGACCACCGAAAGCTATTACACCAATTACACCAGGCGGATGGCGTCGAAATTGCGACCGGCACTCCCACCACCAGCAGAGCCTGTCGGCGATTCTATCAGCCCTCGACTTAAGCTAATATGTAAGGGTCTCAAATTGGTCGCACCTTCCAGCATTCATGTTTGCAACCACGACGACAGCTGCACCCCTTTACATCTGTCCCCCGAAGCAATTGCTAATATAGTGGTAACTCCGTTGAATGCACGTATCGGCCCGGTAAGAGATAGGCTTTTTCTTTTCGTGGTAGTAATATTACTCATAACGTGGTTTACCGCATCAACTCTGATTTAATACGGTTCCAAATACTGAAATAGGGGCTCTGTTATTTTAACGCGCAATCTTAAATGCTAACCATCAATTTGGTCTCTATATTTGAGCCATAAACCACGTATTGTGCGGTGTGAAATACGAACAATCAATACTATCTTTTGATTAATCTACAAGTACTGTGAATATGTTTTAAATCACATATACCATTGGTTTCTGTGTTTAAGCAGTATTTTTTTCTCAAATTAAGTCGACGGTACGCTTTTTACTACAAGGGCGACCCGAAATGTTTCCGGAATCGACAAGAAAAGCATGGTGTGGGTGTGGCTTTCTATTTTTATTTTTCGATGTAGTCTCCTTGAAGATCAATAGACTTTCTCAAATGGTGCTTCAGTCTCTTCAAACCGTCGGAAGAGTAGGATGTTTCTAGGTCTGCAAAATAGCAGCCATCTGTAACGGCGATGACCTCCTCATTCGAGGCAAATCGTTTTCCTCCCAGTGATTTTCTTTTAGGTTTTGAGAATACGAAAAGTTACTGAGGGCTAGGACCGGTGAATGTAGAGGATGAGAGACTAATTCATAGCGCAATTCATTTAATTTGAACGCGACGATGCGGGGTGAATAAACCGGTGCGTTGTCGTGGTGGAAAAGCACCTTCTTCCGCTGCCATCAACGCCGGATCAACAAATCACTGTAGTAGATCATTCTTCCCTTCTGCAGATAGTCGCTGAGGATCACACCTTGACAATCCCAAAAAATGGTCGCCATGACCTTTCGGTCTTTGCTTTCTTCGGAGCCGATTTGCCAGAAAAAGTCCATTGCTTCGACTATTCCTTGGTCTCCGGTATGTAGTGCTGGATCCAAGTCCCATCCACAATTACAAAACGCATGAAGAAATCCCTTGGATTGCGTTGGATCCTGGCCAGACATTCCTCGGAAACGGTCACCCGATTTCATTTTTACTCCGGTGTGAGCAAACACGGTATCCATCGCGCCGATAGCTTTTTCATACCCAAAATTTCGTGTAGGATATGGCCAACGCGTTCTTCTGAGATGCCTATTGCCTCTGCTACCGCTTCTAGCTTGACTCGGCGACCGGCTAAAGCGACATCATGAATCCTGCCGACCATTTCATCGTTGGTAGCGGTTTATGGGCGTCACTTGTACTTGTGCGGCCACGTTTGAACTCGTTGGCCCAGAAGCCAATGGTCGAAAATGATGGAATAGATCCGCCATGAACCTCAAGCAAAGTATTTCGAATATCTGTGGCCGTTTTCCCAGCCATCCAGAAGTGTATTTGCTACACAAAAGACACTCTTAAACAACAACTGTTGACAATAAACGTCTGAAATTTTGACAGTTACCCTTGCGGACCAATGAATCCACTTCAACCTTCATGCGCCATCTCTTGCCGATTCCGGAAACATTTCACGTCGCCCTAGTAAATTTGACTGCTAGCATCAACTGACAGAAATTTCGTATGAAGAGATTGCATCCGTTTCTCCTGTCCCGCCCATTGGCCAATGGCAAACTTGTATTTTAAGGCCTAACTATTTCAAGTCTGTATTCTTAACTTGAATGAAGTATAAATACGACTAATCCAAAACATATTATTATTTATTTTCTAATACAATACATAGATGGCGGCTCATAACAGCTGCGAATTTAACATCAACATAAAGAACAAAAACCCCAACGTGGTGTCGATTAAGGTCGTCTCGGACAAGCCCAACGTGATGTTCCCCAATGGTAATCGACAGATCATCAAGGGAAACGACGAGATCGACCTGGCCGGCGTCTACATTTCGCACGGAATGGGCTATTACACGGCGGAATTGAAACTGATCATGAACGAGTGTGCCTTCATAACGACGCAGATTTTTGCCAGCGTATGCCCGATTACCTTGAATCTACAAACGGACAGCATGATGTTCAGCGAAGAAGTAACCAATCATTACTTGGAGATCTCGAATTCTCTCAGTTCGGACGTCTTCTTCCGATGGGATTTGCAGTGTAAGAATTTCCGCATCGAACCGGCCGAAGCCGTGGTGAAACGCAACGACTCCCTCATGTGCTACGTTCAGTACCTTCCCAGCCAACCGGGACCGTTAGTGGTGGATGCTGTGTTAATCACTAGCGACAACAACACCCAACATTTACGGTTGGGTGTTAGAACCGCTAGCAAAATGCTATTTTTCGTCAAGAACAAGTTGGTCTTCAGAGATATCCCTTTAAATATCCCGGTTATTGAAAAGGTGCTGTTGAAAAACAATTCTGGTGTGTCGCAAATCTATTCGCTAGTCAGCGACCATTTCAAGGACTACGTAAAAGTGTTCCCCTCCCATGGAACGGTTTATCCGAACAGCTACGCGGTCATCATAATTACGCTGAGGTTATCGGCGTGTGTAATCTTCAATACCCGTTTGAGATTCCAGATCGGCAAGTTTGGCTTCATCGAACTCGGACTCATCGGGAACGTTGTTTATCCGGAAATCGAGACGTGTCCAACAAAGATTCATTTTAAGAAGATACCGTGCAGCACGGTCGATATGATCAAGTTCACGATCTCGAATAGGAGCAACGCTTTGGCTTCGGTTAGGTTCGATATGTCTATGTATCCGGAATTTCATATTACACAAACGGACAGGTAAAGTATTGTCCAAACGTGAAGTACAGTGATATAAATAATAATAGTAATTAGTCTCGGCAAAGAGGGGCGAGTTTCAGTGCCGTCCGGAGAACGTGGAGGGGCAAAGCGCACGGCAGGGAGATTCGAGTACCCGTATCAAAGCACGCTTGTTCAGAATTATTCGGCTAGTCGTTGTGAGTGCGTGTCAGTACGCACATACTTAGAAAATGTGGCATATAGGTACGTTTCGGAAGCGGCGTATTTCCAATAAACTAGAAACCGTAGTAGCGAGTATTCCGGATTTAGAATACGAAGGCAGCAGGTGGAAGTATGAACGCCACCTAAAAAGTATAAAACGCTGTTCTGCAATCCGTGGCAAACGATACAGCGAACAATTAATATTTGATATAGGTGTTTGTTTTATTTTATGTAATGAATCGTTCACTTTACTAAACCAACAAGCCTTTGTCTCTTTCTGGAGCAAGTATTCGGATTATACATTACCAAGTTGGATATCGTTAAGAAACTTTATGCCATATGTTTGTGACTGCCTTGAAGGAAGGATTAAAGCAGAATTGAAAGATAAAAAATTGTGGTTACGTATGGACGAAGCAACCCATCAGCAAACACATTCTGTGGCGAATGTGATGATATGTACAATGGAAGAGTTTGAGCCGTCATCCCCTCTCTTGCCAAACTACTCCTTTCCAAAAGAATTGCAAAATATACTAGCGATGAAATTTTAGAAGTGGTACTGACGGCATTGAACAAATTTCAAGTTTCAACAACCCCACTTTTCTTAGAGTCATCTCTTAAAGAAGAAAATGGCAATCTGTTGTATGTAACATGTAAAATCCATGCTTTAAACCTTGTGGCGCAATTGATCCCTAAATGTTATCCATGAGTAAATGCTTTAATAGCTTATACGAAGGCAATATTTTTAAAGTGCTCAAACCATACAAAAAGATTTCACGAACTGCGTCCCAAAGTGCTCGAACCACCATAGCCCATTACTACGCGTTGGGGAACGTGGTCAAGGGCTGCGTTTTACTAATGCGAACATTTTTCCATATCTTACCAAAAAGGTAGTTTTACAATTCGATCCGAGGAAACTTCTTAAAACAGTAAGTGTTTCAGTACGTTATATAATATATTTTTTATCATTATTGTACGTGTAAACATTCCTCGGCTCACTCATGAAGGTCACGACCATAAATGATGCGAGTACGTAAACGTTACTGAACACTCTCCTTCATACGGCTGTTGTTCTCCGCACTGCACTGTAACTTGCCCCTCTTCGCCGAGGCTAATAATAATAATAAACTGTCTTTATTGGCAAGATAACTACAAAAATGCTACTCGACGCAACTAGACCTCACAAAATAATACAGATGAAAACCTTCAAAAAAATAGTCAAACTGCAATCATAAATACAAGCAAAACTTAGAGCAACCTTATAATAATAATGAAACTCGCAATTGCGTGGGCCCATTCACGTGACAACAAAAAACAAAATCAAAATGAAAATAAAAAGTGCCATACGTCACCGCAAGAAAAAACAGATGAGTAAACCTACTTAAATTAATATTTTAATTTCATTGTTCATATCAGGCAATGAGTATATATAACAGATGGGCTGAGAAGTCCCGGACCTAACAAAGAAAACACGTTTTTTTTGGTTCAAAATTAGCTTTATTCATCAACGCAATCTCCATCAAGAGCAACGCAATCATTCCAGCGCCGCTCTAACATTTCAATACCACTTTTGTAGAACGATTTATCTTTTGCCTCAAAATAGGCCTCGGTTTCAGCGATAACCTCTTCATTCGTGCGAAATTTCTTACCGGCGAGCATTTTTTTGAGGTATGCGAACAGCCAGTAGTCGCTGGGAGCCAAATCTGGCGAATACGGTGGATGTGCGAGCAATTCGAAGTTCAATTCATGTAGTTTTGCCATTGTTTTGATTGACTTGTGACACGGTGCGTTGTCTTGATGAAATAAAATTTTTTTTCTTTGCCATATGCGGTCGTTTCTTTGCAATTTCGGCCTTCAAACGCTCCAATAACGCTATATAATAGTCACTGTTGATGGTATTTCCTTTCTCAAGATAGTCGATGAATATTACACCACGCAGATCCCAAAATACCGAGGCCATAACCTTTCCAGCCGATTGTTGTGCTTTCGGGCGCTTTGGACGAGGTTCACCAGTTGCTGTCCACTCAGATGACGATCGTTTTGATTCCGGAGTGACGTGATGGATCCATGTTTCATACATTGTCACATATCGACGCAAAAATTCCGGTTTGTTACGTTTAAACATGTCCAAACACTGTTCAGAATCATCAACACGTTCTTGTTTTTGGTCAATAGTGAGCAAACGCGGCATCCACTTTGAACAGAGCTTTCTCATAGTCAAATGCTCATGCAATATAAAGCCAATACGTTCTTTTGATATCTTCGATGTCAGCTAACTCACGCAACTTCACTTTTCGATCATTCAAAACAATTTTGTAGATTTTTTGATGTTTTCTGGTGTTACCGCCTCATTTGGACGTCCACTGCGTTCTGCATCATCGGTGTCTCTACGACCACGTTTGAAATCAGCAAACCAACGTTTTATTGTTGTTTCTGATGGAGCGGAGTCTCCATAACATTTTTCAAGCCATTGCTTCGCTTGAACGGTATGTTTTCCCATCAAGAAGCAGCGTAAAATTAAAACACGAAATTGTTTTTGATCCATTGTTTTGAAAATAACAAAAGTAGCGTGACTCTTAGCGCAATAACTCACAAACTAATGAATAGAATATCATGAAATTTTAACAGCTGTCTCTTGAAGGTTAGTACTAACTGAGAGAAAGGTGACTGCAATAAAACTAGCGTCATCTATGTGTTAGGCCCGAGAATTTTCAGCCCAT
Organism: Trypoxylus dichotomus; assembly: GCA_023509865.1. Lineage (NCBI taxonomy): Eukaryota > Metazoa > Arthropoda > Insecta > Coleoptera > Scarabaeidae > Trypoxylus > Trypoxylus dichotomus. Next base: position 72,707,730 of record CM042076.1, on the reverse strand, counting down.
GTGTTAGCAGCATTATAACTAAAGGACGTTTTGAACAGAGATGCAGTGTTGAGGCATCGTCAGTTGATATCGTAGTATTCAAAACATGAATAGTGACGTGAAATTAAAAAATCTTTAATAGGCACAGGCAAGGGGGTTGGCAAGAATCAAACCCTGAACGAAATCAAATGAATGCAGCTTACACGTTTTCCACTTCAAGTTCCTAATGCTTTCAGACATCAGTAAAAGATAGAAAATTACTAGAAATTTGTAAATTAAAATTTAAAAATTGGGTATTGTGTCTAGTGCCAGACATTAGTTTTACTAAAATTAAAACATTAATTATGATCGAGTGATAATTTATAAATTCTATATAAATCCCGGTTGATACCATCTACAGCTTCTCAGTAATCACCAATAGGAAACGAGAAAAACATCTAAATGTCATCTCCATAGGATTAAATACTAGAGGTTTTGCGTTTAAAATATCATTTGTATAAATTATGTAGAGAAACGATCTTAAAATTGAACCATCGGGTACATCTGCAAAATAGCATTCAACGTTCTCGACTTATTATTGTGTAACATATTGTCTGCGTCCTTCTTAATAAGAATGAGCACAAAAAGAATTGTGATTCCCCAGAAAACCCATATTAATTGCACTTAGCAACAACCAATTCATGGCAGACCGTGTTAAAAGCTTTGGAATATTCAAGTAATATTAGCACACTGCATAGATCCTTGTCCAAAAATAGCATATTATTCAAAATACTAGCAAGCGCAGAGGCAGTGTTGAAACCTTTTCAAAAACTTGCTTGAAAACTAGGCAAATAATTATTAATAGTAATTATTAATTACAACAACTAGCTGAGCACCGTAGTGCACGTGACAGATCTTTCAGAATTGCTGTCTTTATATTTTTTTTTTTTAGTAGCAGAGGTCTTACAGGTTTCGCCGCATTTCGTCTTCCATTCTTCGATGTCCCTCCAGTCATCTCCTATTGCTCTATCCTTCATGTACTGATCGATACTCTGCTTCCATGTTCTAGGAGCTCGTTCTACCTTCCTTAGATTTGGTGGTACATACTGAAGAGCTCTCTTTGACCATCGGTGCTTCTCCATCCTCATTACAGTACCGTACCAAATCAGTTATTTAGTTTCTACTTCATCCAGACTCGTCCAAACTCTTCCCGTTCTTCATCTTGTTTCCTGATTCGGAATATACTCCATTCTTGATATGTGGCATACTCTTCGTAGATAGTCCATTTCAGTAGATTATATAGCTCTCTTGTAAATAGAAATTTCTGCTTTTACCATTATTATTTGATCACAGTAATTAGTTCAAGAGTTGAATGGCTGTTCTACCTTGCTGAAATCTATGTTGTAGAGTTTCAATTGTATTTCTGTCTTGTGATATCATGCAACCCAGATATTTGTATTCCCTACAGTTTAAAATGGTGTTATTATTTATATGTACTTATAAGTCCATACTCGTTCACTTTTTACTCCAAGTTTGAAAGGCTTCCTGTATATATTTTAAATAAGGTAGGGGACAAACATCCTCCCTTGAATCCGTTTGTAATTAATACAATTTTTCGTTAAGGTTTCAAGCATGTTATTCAAGGGCACCGTATTACATGCCTTCTTTAAATCTGTAAACACCATATGTATTGGCAGGTTTTAATGCTTCCATTTTTAATATCTGCTGTAACACAAAGATATACTCCAGACAATACCTACCTCGCTTATTGCTTATTTAATTTTTTTACGTATAATGAATATATTTCTTCTTCTTCTTAACTTGTTTCAGGCATATGCACTTGCATTTTGCTATGTACACTACTACTGAAACAAATATTACTATTATTATTATTATATTTCCAATAGAAACTGCGATACCGAGAAAGTGGATTGGGTACAATTAGAGAAGCACACCTCCATCCAACTTTACGTTAGATTCACTCCGGTAGGTTTATGCAACGACCAATTCTACTTACCGATGATCATCAACGACATACTGGGTCCAGTCGTTAACCAAGCCGCCGCTAAAAGAGGCGCCTATTTCCTAACGGACGTTGTACCGGATAGCAAACCGATCACGTTTCCAAAAGCCCTCTTCCTCACGTTAGTACTATGCCAGGCTACCGAAGGCAAGATAACCCTATCGAAAACGACCATCTTCCTGAGCTACGTTCCCCCGCCGAACATCTGCAAGCCCGAATACGACCTCAAAATAGTCAACGAGCAACACGAAAGCGAAGAGTTCTGCATCCGTCTCGACGACTTGGCGCATCCGTTCTACGTAACCTATTTGCGAGGACGGCAACCACTCTTAGGGAAGAAGGCGATCGTCTGCAAGTTGGAGCCTAAGGAAGTGGTGATATTCAACATTTCCTTCCGACCGGAAAGGGTGGGGCATTATCGGGTCCTGTTGCCGTTGTACATAAGATCGGATAACTCAGACACGCCTCACAATTACGTCCGTATAAAGGGCGATTTTCCGCCTCCGATAATAACGAGCGAGAATCCGGTCATCTTCTTCAAAGCGTTGCCCTTAAAGATCGCTGTGCAAGGAACGAGGAAGTTCACGTTGGAGAACCACTTCGAGAACTGCACGGTGCAGTCGCGAAGCTCGTTAGCCGAATTGGTGGTCGAGGTTCAGAAAAGGTTCTCGACGGGGAAGAATACTCAGGAGTTATGGGTTCTATGCCAGTGTCGGCCACTAAGGGTGATCAACGAGCAGCTCACTATTAGCGTCTCTTGTAGCTGCGGTACGGTCTGCGAGGTTATCGCTTATGTGGTGGCCGAAAATGATTTCTTTACGAATTACGCATTGGTGTACAATTGTATACTATCCCAGGAAGGCGATTTAGGCCCCACAGGGAGAATTTTAACACCAACTTCGGTGAGTCGCTATCCTTTTCTTCCATTTAAGACTTGGAAATAATTCTTTTTTTGTTCGTGGTAAAATTTATTCTAAGGGGGAGAAAGACCTCTTCGAAAATTCAGTTTTCTTCATTTAATTCTTGGACAGAAATAGATGGAGCAAAAATTTAAATGCAAATATTGTACCTTATCAAAAGGTCTTTCAGGACACGTGAATGTTGTATATACAGGGTGTTACATTTAAGCGCCACCCTCTTATCATAGAGCTGATCATAGTAATGTGGAAAAGCAATTAACGCAAGTTGTTTATCTTTAACCTCCTTTATTCATCTTAAGCAGTTTCAATTATACAGGGTGTTCCAAATGTGATATAAAAAATTATATCTTATGCTACGCACGCACTACATATACATGCATCAGAAAATGGAAACAGTTACTATATATAATTCCCCTCATACAGTTTAGCTACTCCAATTTGCTTCGCATTAATTACATTTTATTGAAGTAGATAACTGCATTCTCCAATTGATATGGTATCAGATGCAGCTGTTGTTAGTCTAACTGGATATAAGTAAAACCCTACAGAATTGACACATATCACATTTCTTTAAAATGAAATATTTACAAACCGCATCCTATTATTTGAAAAGTCATAGTTAAACACCTTTCGGTAAGGTACTATGTTTCCATTTAAAGTTTTGTCCTATCTATTTCCGTTGATGAATTAAATCAAGAAAACTGAAAATCTGTGAATTTCCGAAAAGGTGTTTCAGCCCCTCAGAGTGAATTTCAACGCAAACAAAAAATATTTATTTTCAAGTCTCAACATACTCTAACTACCAACCAAATTCTATTAAGATCTAAATTTAACACCCGGGAACCTTTCCTTATAGCTGAAATGAATTTTTGAAAATTGGAAAGTTTCCCATGTGCGAAAACAATAAGTTATATCATTGGTGCCGTGGACATTACATGACATAGACCATCATACAACACACAGCTACAACCCTTTAGCTCCGACCGTTGGTCTCAATAATTGCATTTTTATTTTCTAGCGTCAAAGATCGCACGCATCTGAAGCAAGCATGGTGGACGTCAATAAAAAACACGATCTCACGTCATTTTTCCCGAGTTATCCGTTTTACCCGCTCGAAGACGACGAACTTTACGAATTTATGGAGGATTGCGTTGCGGCCATGGAGTCATGGATCTACATGCAAGGCTTTAACGGAAAATGCTTCTACAAATTGCCGGACAGTATCTCACATATTCCTTGCGGTAAAAATTGCAAGAGCGAGAAGAGCAACAAGAAGATCTGCGTGCCTCCGTTCATTCAACTGTTAATCAATTTGCTAGGTGAGGGAGTGCTCAAATACTTTGAATTGGGGTAAGTCGTTATAATTTTTATGTTAAATGGAGATTGAACATTTTGCCTTTATAAAAGAATTACCCATGATATAATAAAATGACGATTGCAAGGACTGTGTGGATGTACAATTCACAGGTATAGCAGTAAACTCCACTCACACAAATTAATTAATTATGCGGAACGCAGCGTTTCGGGAGCACGTGGGCTCCCATTGTCAACCGTGTTACCGACTGAAAGTAAAAACTGTATCACACATGCAAATTATTTTCTACGCAGGCTCTAAAATTTCTACCATATGACTATTTACAATCTACTAGGTGGCCTCATGCCTTTTACGGGGAAGGATGGACCGAAAGCGAACCGTATCATTTAACAGGGTCTATGGTAATAAATCCATCAAACTCGAGTGTGCAATTGGGGGTGGTTCCTGTTCAATAAGTTTCCGTTCTTTTTCATATATACCATGGCATAGGCATGATATAATACGCTAAGTAGGACTTGACTATTCGTATCTTCTTTGGTTTTTCCAACAACGCAAACTGAGGCCACAAGCCCTCAAAGTTTGTAATAAATCACGGACTCTATAAGTTGAGGTTTAAGTAGTTTAAATAATGCTTTGTTAGTAGTTCAAAAGAAAAGACATAGATGGCTTTATTTAAAAAATACAGTAGAAAGAGAAGAAGTTATGAAAAATGTTTTGTCACTGCACGAAGTTCGATTTTATCCATTTTTGTGAAACCGCCTGACTTGCTACACAAAACACAGTCTTAAACAACAACTATTGACAGTAGACGTCTGAAATTTTGACAGTTGCTATAGAAAAGGTTGTCCTTGCCGACCAATAGATTCTCTTCAACTTTCGTCCGCTATCTCTTGTCGATTCCGGAAACATTTCAGGTCGGTCTCGTTAAATAATAAAGGAAAAAACTATAATTAAACAACTACAATCTGTGGTGTGGAATGACAATCCTTCGAAGAAAACACTCTTTTATTGAAAACTGCGTTACCTATGGAAGTAAAGTGTGGGCGCTAAATAAGAAGATGGAAAACAAAATAATGTCAACGAAAATGATGTAATGGAGACGTTCAAAGAATCAGAGAAATAATGCAAGTGGCACATCATTAATACATGAAATAGAACGCAAACAACTACTACTGAGAAAAATGGACCAGAACAGATTACCACAAAAGGCTTGGAAGCCTGCTAATAGAAGAAAAAAGGACGACCAGAGTGGAGTTGGGAAAAAAAAATTAGAGAAGCTATGCAAAAGAGGAACAGATGGTTTTAGGGATAGACTTTCTTGGAGATTGGGATGAGTTAGATGGCAAGATTAGCTATTTACAAACCGCCATAATAATAATGATAACCTCTACACTACCTACGGCTTCACAAGACTGCCAATACCTAATCAAATTTACTACTCTTTCAAACTGTCAGAATACGCAACTGCCGAGGATTAAGTTAACAAAGTCCTGGATAGTATCTGCAATTATTTGCACCAACATCAACGTAGACTTAATCTTAACAAAATGCAATTAACTTTGTTTGGTTCACGAAACCGCCGGCAAGTAATAAAATCTGCACTAAACATTAAAGTTCAATCACAAGTTCTTGCTCTTGCAGACTGCGAGAAAAACTGCGGCATAAACACTATTGTGTTACACTGCATTTTCTATAATTTCTGTATTTTGTCTTGTTATTGGTTTTTTTCTTGAATCTATTTGATCAGATAAAATTATTTACTATTAATAATAACGATATTGTTTAGCAATTTTTCGGAACGCGAAGACGAACAAGCCAATTACATCTACACGCTGTACAAGGCGGCGTTGACAATGTTGAAGGAACTAGGAGCGTGTCTTATTTGCAACTTTCCAGAATACTTGATGCCTTTCAACATGTACACGTATTATACAAAAAATAGGTTGGAGAGTTGCTACGAGACCGAAACCATGGACGTAACCGAACTGCCGATGTTCTATAGACTCTCTAAACAATGCTGGCTAGATCTGATGTTGCAAACCTACAAAGTTCTCACTTTTTCGCGTTTGTTGTGCTCACTCAATAACGGTCTCTCAACGGTGCCTTCAGTAATAACACCTCACTCGAAATATCACCATGCCATCGAAAATGTCGACACGAATAACCACGTTTTTAGCAGTGCAGAGTTACTGGTGCTGTACTGGCTGGAATTCCACTACAACGAAGTCCGTGAAATGTATTGGGCGCACAATAAGTACTTGATAGAGAGATATTTGTCGCACTTCTGCGAAGATATGGTGGACGGATTCGTTTACGCTGCCGTTACGTTAGCATACTGTCCTTATCTAGAGAATCATTTTAAGAAGCTTTGCCAGAATCCTACTTGCTACGAGGAATACCTGCATAACAATATCAGAGTGGTTCAAAGCTGGGAGATCCTCAACTTCAGTCTTGGAATTACTGTAACGGATTTAATGAATCTGCATCAGTTGCGATCCTTGATGGTAGGCTGTTATCTCTTCGAGTTCTTACCGTACATGACGCCCACGGAAGTGTTAATATTCAAGGTCGCGTTGAGCAAAAAGGAAACTAAATCGTTGACGATAAAGAACAGCAACCATTTTCCGGTGGCTTACAAGGCGATCATTTACGGGGACGAAGATAGATGCTTCAAGGTTAACGATGCCGTGCAGGTGGTAGAAGCGAGGAAAGAAGTCGAGATCGACGTCGAATATTGGGCGAAATTCGCCAAACGTTCGCAGTGCACGCTGATATTGAGCGGGGAATGTAAAGGTCATCGTTACGCCAAGAGCAAGGTGATAACGCTCATCGCCGAGTCGGACGTATCATTCGCGCTGATGGAGTTCGAATTTCCCATCGAAATGTACAAGGTGACGCGGATTAAGTTCAAGATCACTTCGCCGTACACCAAGAGAGCGACTTACGACGTTATATATTCGTGCAGCGAGTTTAAATCGGTGGAAGATCTTCAGATGGCGATATCTAACGCGAATCGTCAACCGTTCGATTTGGCAAGATGCTACCCGCTGGAATCGAGGATCGAATTTAATGACCAAGGCAAGGCCGACGTCGCCTTCGTCGCCTTCGCGGTTACCGATAGGGTAATACCATCGTGGGTGGTATTCCGCAACCAGACCTTGGGCGACTTCACCGTCTACATTCCGACCATTCCGAGTATGACTACCAATCAAGAGGTGATACATGTGGAGGTTCCTCCCAATTACAACGAGCTCGTTAGGCGCGGTAAGATCGGATGCGAATTGTTTCTGGAGATCCCGTGCAGGAACAGGCTATTGTGGAAAGGATTGATTGATATGATGTTTCTGTTGAACTCCGATGACCTGGAATTTTGGCAAGAGCATGTTGGTAAGTAACTATTTTTTTCTTAGGTTTTTCTTTTTGGATAGCTTTAGTACCTGCAAAATACGACAAAGTTCTGATAGTATTCGCAAGTTTCACTTTGTCGGTCTCTGTATATGTGTGAATATACTTGGTTCTTTTCTATCATCATTTCAATTCTTTAGAAACGATTATGGTCGAGATTAGTACTCCTGTACCGATTTTGGCTTTAATCTTGTATTCTGTATGATTGGAAACATCATTTGATGAGCCTTGAATCAAATCCAAGATGAGCGAAATTTTGACGAATTTTGCGAAAAAACGAAACACGCCGTTTCCGAAACGTACCTAAACACGACAATGATCGTTCAATTAGCTTTACAAATCTGTTTGCAACAGCTCGCTTGGTCAATTGGTTATAAATCTGTTATTCGTATCATTAACAGCGATACAACAGAAAGCTTTAGCGAGAAAACGGCTGAGCTATGACGTGTCACCGAATATAAACAAATCTGTGCTGTGCCCTCGGGCCTAACAAAGAAAACACGTTTTTTTTGGTTCAAAATTAGCTTTATTCATCAACGTAATCTCCATCGAGAGCAACGCAATCATTCCAGCGCCGCTCTAATATTTCAATACCACTTTTGTAGAACGATTTATCTTTTGCCTCAAAATAGGCCTCAGTTTCACCGATAACCTCTTCATTCATGCGAAATTTCTTACCGGCGAGCATTTTTTTTGAGGTCCGCTAACAGCCACTAGTCGCTGGGAGCCAAATCTGGCGAATACGGTGAATGTGGGAGCAATTCGAAGTTCAATTCATGTAGTTTTGCCATTGTTTTGATTGACTTGTGACACGGTACGTTGTCTTGATGAAACAATTTTTTTTTCTTTGCCATATGCGGTCGTTTCTTTGCAATTTCGGCCCTCAAACGCTCCAATAACGCTATATAATATTCACTGTTGATGGTATTTCCTTTCTCAAGATAGTCGATGAATATTACACCACTCACATCCCAAAATGCCGAGGCCATAACCTTTCCAGCTGATTGTTGTGCTTTCGCGCGCTTTGGACGAGGTTCACCTGTTGCTGTCCACTCAGATGACGATCGTTTTGGTTCCGGAGTGAAGTGATGGATCCATGTTTCATCCATTGTCACATATCGACGCAAAAATTCCGGTTTGTTCGATTTGTTAGGTTTAAACATGGCCAAACACTGCTCAGAATCATCAACACGTTCTTGTTTTTGGTCAACAGTGAGCAAACGCGGCACCCACTTTGAACAGAACTTTCTCATAGTCAAATGCTCATGCAATATAAAGCCAATACGTTCTTTTGATATCTTTACGATGTCAGCTAACTCACGCAACTTCACTTTTCGATCATTCAAAACGATTTTGTGGATTTTTTTGATGTTTTCTGGTGTTACCGCCTCATTTGGATGTCCACTGCGTTCTGCATCATTTGTGTCTCTACGACCACGTTTGAAGTCAGCATACCAACGTTTTATTGTTGTTTCTGATGGAACGAAGTTCCCATAACACTTTTCAAGCCATTGCTTCGCTTGAACGGTATTTTTTCCCATCAAGAAGCAGTGTAAAATTAAAACACGAAATTGTTTTTGATCCATTGTTTTGAAAATAACAAAAGTAGCGTGACTCTTAGCACAATAACTCACAAACTAATGAATAGAATATCATGAAATTTTAACAGCTGTCTTTTGAAGGTTAGTACTAACTGAGAGAAAGGTGCCTGCAATAAAACTAGCGTCATCTATGTGTTAGGCCCGGGACTTTTCAGCCCATGTGTTATATGCTTAACAAAATCTAAACCTACCATTCATAAACACTCAGCAGCATATTAATATACAGGGTGTTCTATTTAAAAATATTAAATTAGTTTCTAACCTGTTTCTAATTATCATAAAAATTCCATTAAATCACCATTTTTACAGCTACATCGACAGGAATGAACATCTTACAGAAGCTCATACGTTTCACCTCCCAAAGTGAATCCCTCGTCCCCCCCAGGATCTGCGCCGGCGGCATGTTCACGGTAACTAAGCTGACGCGTAGCAAAATAAACTTACCATCAACGATAGTGGTTGAAAACGAATGCCTAGCTGGATCCATCAGAGTTCCTATGGAGGTGACGGACATAAGGGATCTGAAACCTTTCACCATCAAACTGAAATCGGCGAGCATGCGGATACGTCAGTACACGGTAGTCTTCGTATTTTCGTCGGATGAAAACGAAGAATTAATGAACGAAGACGATAGTTGAATTTTATCGAGGATCCGACTTTTTCTTTTTTGTTCAAAGTTGAGAGTGAAAAATTATAGCGATTTTGTCGAGTCGTTTCTGTTTATTTCTTTGGTCTTTGCATAAATTGTAGTAAAAGTAGTGGCAATAGTAATAAAGTGACAGAAATTGACGTGCATTACTGGAGTTATGTAACTGTGAAGACATTAACACACTGTGAAGAATTAAATCAAGAAAACTGAATACCTGTGAATTTTTTCATCCCCTCACAGTCAATTTCAACACAAGCAAAAAGAAACTATTTTCAAGTCTCAACATACTCTAGTTACCTCCCAAGTTTCAATAAGAACTGAATTTGACACCGGGGAACCTTTCCTTGTTAGTCAGATTTGTATTTGCAGACCCCTTATTGACGAAACTATGATTGATAAAGTACATATCCAAAAACCTTAGTGCAGTTGGATAGAATGCTAATTGGTCTGTAGTAATATACTAGGGTTATAAAAAAAACTTAATCAAGAGGGTCTTGCTTTTCTCTTATTTTTTATTTATTTTAACGATACCTGGCAGTTAAACGTTGCCTAAATCCTATCAAAAACTTCAAATTACATTTGACAGTAATGATCCTAGATCATAGATCGAATCATGGTTCGAAGTACCAGAAATCTTTTTTCCCTCAACTTCTCCATCGGATTGGAATTCGCTCGAACGTCCGGCTACTCAATTCACCTTTCGCCCGACCGAATTTTCCTTGACGCAATTGGTAGACGTCGTTTGCCCGTCTTATGGTAACCCACTCGAGCTTCCAGCTACTCGATCCACCTTCGGCTCGAGCGAGTCGTGGCTTAGACGGGGTAGAAATAGGTCTCAACCCCATCGGGATGCGAATGACCCGAGCGTCCGGCTACTCAATTCACCTTCGGCTCCGGGAAACCGCACCTGCGACGAAGTGTGAGGGTCCCATCTCTGGATGGAGGTCAGCAGGTAGGTTGGTCTGCTGTTGGTCTTCGTTGCCCGCGACGGCGTATCTTGGGCGGGGTAGAAATCTAATTTCAACCTCGTCGGGGTGACGGTTACCCGAGCGTCCGGCTACTCGATCCACCTTCGGCTCAGGGAAACCGCACCTGCGACGAAGTGGAGTTCCATTTCTAGACGGAGATCAGCAGGCTGGTTACTCTGCTTCTAATCTTCGTTGGCCACGATGAGTGACCGTGGGCGGGCGTACCTCCAAGGGATTCCGGGGTCACAGTAATGATGCAAATTGTGTTCGCTTAAATACTCAGAAATGTGCAGCATATTCTTTCTCCAAACGCCTTGATTCTCTTACTTCTCAATACACAGTTTCTGGAAATGCCATTCCGAGAATAATACAACTGTATCTTATGTGATGGTGTGCTTTCTTGGTCTCCATTTGTGTCTGGGATATATGCATTCCCCATATAGATTTGTAAAGTTTCCTTCTTGCAAAGTTTTTCGTAATTTGAAAGCGTTGTCAATACTGTTTTACATCCACAAAATTTACATATTTGATCTGGAATCCACACTATATTATTCAGAGTCAGAAACAAGCAATAGTTGAAAGTTCCAATTTCTACAGCAGTATTCTATTGACTTTCGTCAATGGGAGAATAATAATGACTTCTTACAAATGAGTATGCACACTACCGTCCATAAAAGTTTGGCCAACGGAGAAAATTTTACAATACTTTAATTAAATAAGCTCTATTACATTTAACTACGTTAATCTTAATAAACATCTATCTTAACAATTCAAATAGTGAAAGTATTACGAAAAGAAGTTATGGTGAGTTATCCTCGACAGTAAAGTACACCATTCGCCGATATCAAGAAGCAGACGACTTGGAGGTGGCTGACTGTCCAGGTGCTTCACAAACAACCACCCTAGCAGATGATCGTCTACTATAACTATCAAAATGGCACCAGAAGCGAGCGAATTCAATCACGGACGTCAATTTCCGATTCCAGTTAACACTGTCAAACGCCGGCTGACCGATGGAAATTTACATGGTCGCGTAGCCGCTCGTAAACCATTGCTGTTGCAGAGTAACCGACTGAAAAGGCTACTGAACATCGGAATTGGACGGTAGAACAGTGGCAAATTGTTTTATGGATTCACGAATCAATATTCAAAGTGTTTGGTCGAAGCAGGAGAGTTTGTCAGACGTTCCGCTAATCAAAAGATCCTTCCCGAATGCATTGTACCGACAGTAAAGCATGATGCAGTTGCAGTTTAGGGTTACTTGTCTTGTTCAGAATCAGGAACGTTACATCGAATCAAAAAAAATAATGCTGAAGCAGCAGTACCGCGAAATATTAGAGACTGGTAACACACCTTCTGGGCTGCGACTAGCTTTAATAGAATCCAGATCTCAACACTAGAATAGTTTGAAGTGTCGGTCCTACTTCCAAGGAACAGCTTTGGAATATCCTTCAAAAAAAATGAAACAACATCCCAGACGAAAATCCCAAAAAAATAATCGAAAACATGCTGCGAGTTGTTCGAACGGTAATCAATGCAAAAAAGAATGTTTAAGATTTTTGTTAAAAATGAATAGGAAAAAATAAAGATTTTCTTTATATGTATTTTGATAGCCGATTTCTTTAGATTTTTTTAATTTTTGGTACTTGGCCAACATTCTATGGACGGTAGTCCAAATGAATCTGTGATGTTTGTTAATTACATATATTTAAACAATCAACACAACTGTTAACTGGACAGTATATTGCTAACACGTGGTTAAGGACAATACTCCCACTCCAGGTGCCTATAGTAAAAAGTACCTCACACACACGTATGGCACAATAGAAAAAAGGTATTTTATTTCAGTATATTACAGAATCCAACAAGGATAATCCTAAGAATATTATTAAGAACTTTTCCACATTGACACCATTTGAAAGGCCTTCAATCCATTTTCAAAATTCTAATTTGCATAGCAATTTATCATGATTAAAGCACATACGAATGACTCATGTAAGAATCTACTATAAATTATGCTGTTGAACATAAGATAATACTCAAAGAAAAAATCCCAACTACCAATATTTTTCCAACAAACAATAATTCACAGGTATAGCAGTAAACTCCACTCACACAAATTAATTAATTATGCGGAACGCAGCGTTTCGAGAGCACGTGGGCTCCCATTGTCAACCGTGTTACCGACAATAACTGTTGAGTATTATAGAACTTGGATCATTTTGTACATCAATTGGATAACATTAAATAAGTAACAAGCTGTTTTCAGAAACTAATTTACACGTCAATGCTTCGTCTGTAAATATTTCCCAGCAAAGTAATTGTCAGATAATCGCCAGCTTTATTGCAAAGCTGATGACCCTGTGCTTAATCACAATTCTATCGAACAAGAATACAATTGACAAGTTGTAGATTTGATTTGAGATTTTGACCTTCAAAACACATACGTTCTAGATGAAATAGCGGATTCGCTGATTTCTTTCACGGACTTTAACTGGACCCATTGCTATGGTGCTGTGAAATTATACGTTTTGTTTCTCCTTTTATGTGATCGTCTTGTCAAACGCTTCCCTTTTTCGTCCATTTTTTTTCTGTACGTATGTCGTCAAATTTACTTAATCAAACCCATTCGAAACCGGTGAATATTGGCGACAGACGTGATTTCTTAGACGTCTTCGGGGCACGTCTTACGCCGCCCTTCCTACAATTTCAACAAGCGTTCGAAGGTAGAACGTACAAGCAGAAGCTGTCAATACAAAATATCGGAAAATCGAAGATAGTTGTCAGAATTACGGAGCCTACTTCTTATGTAAGTGAACCGTTGGATGTGTCGAAACGGATGTTTATTTTTGACGTTTTGTAGGCGTTCAAAATCAAACCTGTTAAAGGTTACAACTTATCGCCGGGACTAACGCTTGTCAGAGAGGTCAGTTGCACATTTTCCTATGCCAATTCGCGTAGCTGCATAATCGCAATCTACATTAATGGAAACCGATACGATTATCAATTATCCGCGTAAGGATTATTTTTCAAATTTGAAGATGATCTAGGTGGATAATTCAGTAAACTAATCATTTTCCTCTATTTGAAACAGTACAGTATCTTATTCCGAAGTGGACGTCACCCCGAAAAGCATAGATTTTGGTTCTATTGACGTCGGTTATGCGTCTCCAGCTCGCAACCTTTTCCTCAAGAACGAAGGAAGCAAACCGACACGTTTCTACATCGATACAGCAATTCAGAACGACTACACCCTTATCATCGAACCACCCAAAGGAATGCTACAGGTACACACACCAATACGAAGTGTTTTATCCCATTTCCACCGTAACTATTAAATATTATTGGCAAACTACATATTCCTTGACTTGGACCCATACCATTTCTATAAGAGTTAAATTACAATGATATGGTGGTTGCCTTAAAATTGTACAACCAGTTTCTGCTACCATTTCATCGATTACATAGGGTATCGATATGCGGTATTATAAGTCTACTTCCTTTTCCATGTAGATTTTTTAGTCCGGTTGTTACCGCTCCAATAAGACCTTGCCTTGTCGAAAGAATTGTTGTAACTTGCCATACATTTTGTATGATGTGGCCAGCATTAACCCAGGTCACATCTAAGTAATATATTCTTCGACCCCCTGCACGAAATTTCCTGATGTTCCTTAGGTAGCGACGTCTTCACAAAACAATGTCTTGCCTTTCTATTAATATATTGCTTAGGCTACATTTCACTTAACACATGGGCCGAAAAGTCCCGGGCCTAACACATAAGTGACGCTAGCTTTATTGCAGTCACCTTTCTCTCAGTTAGTACTACTAACCTTCAAAAGACAGCTGTTAAAATTTCATGATATTCAATTTCGTGTTTTAATTTTACACTGCTTCTTGATGGGAAAAAAATACCGTTCAAGCGAAGCAATGGCTTGAAAAGTGTTATGGGGACTCCGCTTCATCAGAAACAACAATAAAACGTTGGTTTGTCGACTTCAAACGCGGTCGTAGAGACACCGATGATGCAGAACGCAGTGGACGTCCAAATGAGGCGGTAACACAAGAAAACATCAAAAAAATCCACAAAATCGTTTCGAATGATCGAAAAGTGAAGTTGCGTGAGTTAGCTGACATCGTAAAGATATCAAAAGAACGTATTGGCTTTATATTGCATGAGCATTTGACTATGAGAAAGCTCTGTTCAAAGTGGGTGCCTCGTTTGCTCACTGTTGACCAAAAACAAGAACGTGTTGATGATTCTGAGCAGTGTTTGGCCATGTTTAAACGTAACAAACCGGAATTTTTGCGTCGATATGTGACAATGGATGAAACATGGATCCATCACTTCACTCCGGAATCAAAACGATCGTCATCTGAGTGGACAGCAACTGGTGAACCTCATCCAAAGCGCCCGAAAGCACAACAATCGGCTGGAAAGGTTATGGCCTCGGTATTTTGGGATGTGCGTGGTGTAATATTAATCGACTATCTTGAGAAAGGAAATACCATCAACAGTGAATATTATATAGTGTTATTGGAGCGTTTGCAGGCCGAAATTGCAAAGAAACGACCGCATATGGAAAAGAAAAAAATTTTGTTTCATCAAGACAACGCACCGTGTCACAAGTCAATCAAAACAATGGCAAAACTACATGAATTGAACTTCGAATTGCTCCCACATTCACCGTATTCGCCAGATTTGGCTCCCAGCGACTACTGGCTGTTCGCAGACCTCAAAACAATGCTCGCCGGTAAGAAATTTCGCACGAATGAAGAGGTTATCGCTGAAACTGAGGCCTATTTTGAGGCAAAAGATAAATCGTTCTACAAAAGTGGTATTGAAATGTTAGAGCGGCGTTGGAATGATTGCGTTGCTCTTTATGGAGATTACGTTGATGAATAAAGCTAATTTTGAACCAAAAGAACCGTGTTTTCTTTGTTAGGCCCGGGACTTTTCAGCCCATGTGTTAAGAAGGGAGATATTACATAAGGTTTTCTACTTTATCGAAGGGACTTGACTAGAGGCTTTGTTTAATGTAACTAGTGCTATGTAAGATATTGTAAATTATAACAAATAAAGATTGGACATTAAAAATAAACGACTAGATAAACACTAATCGTATTCTGACAACACTTTATTTAATAATAACTTAACTCATTGACAATAAGTGTCCTAGCTCCGGTGCTCCGCCAGAGGCACTACGCCGGATGTCCTCAACTTAACTGTTCAATATGAACGCAAACCTAGCTAACTTAACCTACGCTAACTTAACCTAGTGGAATAAAATAATGCGGGCCTAGCCCGCGTCCTACTTAACTTAAATATTTACATATTATTTCCTGGCCCTGAAGAAGCAGATTGATAAGCGATTAGTTACTTAAATTATTATAAGTTATTTAAATACATTATCACAGAACACAGAAATATGCTTCTTTCCTTAAGACTGCTACTTCTTCAAGGCTGGTTCGTCTCGCTGGTTGTCCCTTTGGTTTAAGAAGGTCCTAGGCTCCATGAGTGGTATACTATCGTACAGTATATTCCAATATCCCGGTCCCGACCGCGACCCCTGTGGACATCCTCTAACTACTTGTCTACTTACAATGAGCCCGGGCTCTTCAATTACGGCTTCGCGTTCAGAGAAGTAGGCATTTGCCGTTCGCGATAGGTTCCGCGGACAGTTCTTCCTACTCAACCGATTTTTAATTTGTGGCCACCACGCATGGTCAAACGCACCGCTTATATCCAGTAAAATCACCGCGCTATAATCCGCTTCGTCCTTCGCTTTTTTTACGAATCCCACGACCCGCTCGATCGCGTCAACCGTCGAACGTCCCCTCCTGAAACCATATTGATTATCGCTCATCGACCCGTTCGCGAACACGTGATATTCTATCCGGTTAATAAGGAGACTGTCGAGTGCCTTCCCTATAACCGGAAGTAAACTTATCGGACGATAGCTTTTGACATCGCTCATATCCGTTTTTCCCGCTTTCGGAATAACCCGCACGAGTTTCTTTTTCCAACAACGTGGAAACGCGCCCAACTCCAGGCGTTTGTTAAACAATGCCTCGAAGACTTCCGGCTCCTCGTCGTACGCCCTCCCCGCGATATCCGCCGTGATTCCGTCGCTACTATACATAGTAATTAAATTCTTAATTTGGTTTATAACAAAAAAAAATACTGATATCACGTTATTATGATGCTACAACGTTTCTAGGCTAACAGTTCTACCAGCGTCAGTATCAAGTTGATTCCCGAAAAAGAAGGCGTCATCCAGATGAATCTTTGGGTAAAGGCCGAAAAACCTAACGTAATAATGTTGAAGGCGGAAGCGATCAGTTCCAGATTTGAACCGATCGGCAGCAGCTTATTGACCACCTTCACTTTGGTCGATTTTCCAGCGACCTATTTAGGCATAACTAGCACGCAAACGATTTACATAAGGAACTTCAGCGCATCGGCAAATATGTTCTGCATGATGGGTGAAGCGGATGGAACCGTTTCCGTAAGAAACAACTTTTTCTGATTGCTCTAATGAAAAGTACGGTAAAAAATTCTATTATGCAGACTTTAGATGTTTGCCGAGAACGCCACGTGGACTACAATCATTTTAATGCCGTACCATCTTTCGGTATGTTCCAGCCAAGGCAAGTTAAGGCTATTAATTTCAAGTGAGTACAATTGCGTAAACACCGCTTTGTCCGTTAAACTAAAGAAACTTTTCAAATATGCTATGTAACATAAAAATAGCAGTGCTTCAGTGAGGATCATTATAACGGTTGTTCAAGAAAATTTGGACTCAAAGTAATCCATGGAAGTTAGAAGTCATGACTAGAGTTGATATATTTTGCCCGCGGATCGTAGCAAGACAAGTGATGAACAAACGGGTGACCTTGCGTTGCAAGCGTTATTTCTATCTTATAACACATGGGCTGAAAAGTTCCAGGGCCGCCCTAACATTTCAATACCACTTTTGTAGAACGATTTATCTTTTGCCTCAAAATAGGCCTCAGTTTCACCGATAACCTCTTCATTCATGCGAAATTTCTTACCGGCGAGCATTTTTTTTGAGGTCTGCGAACAGCCAGTAGTCGCTGGGAGCCAAATCTGGCGAATACGGTGGATGTGGGAGCAATTCGAAGTTCAATTCATGTAGTTTTGCCACTGTTTGTGACACGGTGCGTTGTCTTCATGAAACAACATTTTTTTTCTTTGCCATATGCGGTCGTTTCTTTGCAATTTCGGCATTCAAACGCTCCAATAACGTTATATATTATTCACTGTTGATAGTATTTCCTTTCTCAAGATAGTCGATGATTATTACACCACGCACAACCCAAAATACCGAGGCCATTACCTTTCCAGCCGATTGTTGTGCTTTCGGGCGCTTTGGACGAGGTTCACCAGTTGCTGTCCACTCAGGTGAGAGATCGTTTTGATTCCGGAGTGAAGTGATGGATCCATGTTTCATCCATTGTCACATATCGACGCAAAAATTCCGGTTTGTTACGTTTAAACATGGCCAAACACTGCTCAGAATCATCAACACGTTCTTGTTTTTAATCAACAGTGAGCAAACGCGGCACCCACTTTGAACAGAGCTTTCTCATAGTCAAATGCTCATGCAATATAAAGCCAATACGTTCTTTTGATACCTTTACGATGTCAGCTAACTCACGCAACTTCACTTTTCGATCATTCAAAACGATTTTGTGGATTTTTTTGATGTTTTCTGGTGTTACCGCCTTATTTGGACGTCCACTGCGTTCTGCATCATCGGTGTCTCTACGACCACGTTTGAAGTCAGCAAACCAACGTTTTATTGTTGTTTCTGATGGAGCGGAGTCCCCATAACACTTTTCAAGCCATTGCTTCGCTTGAACGGTATTTTTTCCCATCAAGAAGCAGTGTAAAACTAAAACACGAAATTGTTTTTGATCCACTGTTTTGAAAATAACAAAAGTAGCGTGGCTCTTAGCACAATAACTCACAAACTAATGAATAGAATATCATGAAATTTTAACAGCTGTCTTTTGAAGGTTAGTACTAACTGAGAGAAAGGTGACTGCAATAAAACTAGCGTCATCTATGTGTTAGGCCCAGGACTTTTCAGCCGATGTGTTATGTTATGCTTTATAGATAATGCACTTACCTTATTCACAGCTGATGTCGCGTTGCGCAAAGTGTATAAGACTGACAGAAAGTCTACAACATGACGCATGTATCTCGTGCTGAATAGATGCCCTTACATTTAAAAAATTACCGCTAAATATATACGCACATATATAATACATGCATAATTATAATAATCTTTAAATAGATAACAGATCTGTACATTCGAAATCACAAATTTGTTCATACACAAGTTTTCCCTATCTGCTTAATAAGCTTAAACACCGAAAGTGAATTTCCACCAAGATCATGTTGCATTACATCTTGCGACTTTTTCTTATGGTCATTTTTAAAAAATTGCATTTATAAGGTTCAAATAGTTAACATCGCCCATCTTCAAAACAGAATTGTAGACCGTATTAATGAAATTCTTGATGCCATGTTGAGAAATGTGTTTTGTAGTGTATGAGAAATGTCTTGCATATGGCGATAGCCACTTTCAACAGCTTTTGTAAAAAGAATTTTCTTCTTCTAATAGTTCCTATCCGTTTCGAATGTTGGCTACCATGCATGCTATTTTAACTTTGTTTGCTATTGCTCGGAATAATTCAGTCGTATTTATGGCGAACCAGATTCTGAGATTCTTCAACCCAAAATTTCTATCGTCAATCTTTCCATCTGCTTGATAGCATTATAAACTTTTCCAGTTTGTGCTGCACTCCGAACATGCCAAGTGCATATATTTACGTTTAATACTGGATTGAATTTCTCGGTATCATTATTATTCAAAGCCGTTCCCACCGAGGATTCGTCCGGGAAACTTGAAACTCTGGATAATAGCCTTGAACATAGATACCTATTGTAGCTCTTTCATGCAATGGTTTCTCCTTGCCTCTTACATTCCCATGTCGTTGGCTATATATTGGTTCATCCACCTTTAGGACCGATCAATCCATGGGCAAGGGAATGCACTTTCTTCTTATTAGCTCCTCCACCCAAAGCTGTCGGCTAATAAGAGGGAGGTTGCATTTTCCGGCAGACATTCGATCGACAGAGCCTCGTTAGTTCTCTAGCGGGATGCACCACGAGCAGGTAAGGTTGTCATTTGGCTTGCTTTTTCTTAACCAACAACCTTTACATCCAAAAAAATTGCAAATAGACTTATTTGATTTGATAACAGCATTGTGACTTGACGTTTAAGTAAGATAATCAAAAAATAATGATAGAACATAAGTAATAACATTAGACACACTTTTTTACGCAGCTCTTTATTACGATGGTGGGAAGATTGCGTGCTCAATACGAACCTGACCCGCGGAAAGATATCCCAACTCTAGTCATGTTTGGTATACAATGCGATACAATGCTACATTTACTTGATACAATTCTTCATACAGATAAGTTAGAGAAGTGCATATAAACATCGGATCATTATTTCCGTTTAAAATTGAATTAATACACCATATTAGCCACTAGAAATTTGTCAAGTAACGATTTTAGAAGGTGAGAGTTGTCAACCCAAACGGTAGACACAAAGCTCGGAAATTATCGGCAATATGCTGTAATAACTAGTCAGGTATTTATTTTCGTATTAAAAGTGAAGCCAAAAACAATATGTTATCGTCAATGTATAATTCGGTCACTTGATATTTTCTTTTTTCAAAAAGAAAAAAAAAAGAAATTATACACTTTCGAAACTTTTAAAGCATAGAACTTCTACCATGAGATCTTCCACTTCACTTCAATGATACAAACGAGAGAAAAGTTTAACTTTTGCCTAGATTTCAGCCGAAGAAGCTCACACCCGACTATAAACCGGCACGTTATTATTTCTGTATTTTGCATATGTGCAAGATAAGGAGCAAATTTTTGACACCCGACGATTACTGTAAGCAATACTCCCTTTCGTATAAATTATAACAATTGATCTTCCTTCGTCCTTTAATCAGCCGAGTTATTAAAAACCGACGTGTTACCTATCAGCTTTCTCCAAACAAAATTCAGCTGGAATTCCTCCTTCATCGGTCTGCGTAAGTCATTCCCTTCGAAAGAAGATCGTAGATCATTCATAAGTACTCTTCCCGTACGATTTAGAGGCAAGCGACATCGATCATTCGATCCTACTCAACAAAGACGAGATCGGAAGAAGGGAACTCAGCTTCGTAAAACCGGCCGAGCAATGCAACTGCGTTAAGCTATATCTCCACGCCATTCCGGAAACGCCGAAGGTAGCAGTTGTTCCGGACGAGCTGGTCGTAACCGATATGGTAATGGGCGAACGCGCAACTAGAGTTGTTGAGCTACGAAATTATTCCGAATATCTCCCGATAATCGTCGTCTATAAGAAGATAGCCTTCATCGACCTTGAGCGTACGGATATCTTCATTAAAGCGAATACTCGCGTCCAAATCGCCGTTTACATAACGCCGAAGATGATCGGTACAATTAACACTCATTTAAACTTTGATCTAGTCTACTATGATTTTCCGAGGCGGGAAAACGACGAGCGTAAGGTCATCGGTAAGCTATCGATGCCTGTAAGCTTCGCTGTTAAGTCCGTACCGAAGTTGCCGAAACCTCAGGTCAATTCTGGGCTGGGACCGAATTATCTCAATGAAGTGGGTAAGTCTTGCGATGATCTTAGGTTCAACAGTAGGAATGTGAAGATACCTAAGACGACGATGGTATCGAACGAATTTGTCGACAAAAGCAGCTCGGCTCTGATCGCACTTCCAAATGATATGCAAAGATCGTTGAGACCTTGGAGGAACAAACCTAAGTAAGTAACTTGCTTGCTAATACCAACTGGAATGTGTCAGTAGCATAGTGGTCCATTTTTTCGAACTAGCAAGACAAAAGACTAAAGTAAAAAGCGTTCAAAAAAATTTTACCTCTAGTAGAATCAATGTATTATTTCATGAGACCATCCTCCGCGAAACGTTACATGATATTCACCTTCTAACAAACACCGGACCAAACACATCAACCAACGGACTACAGCATAGTGGTTAGTCGTGAAAATAACATGGAATATGAGAATAAGTATTTCAAGCTGTATTAATTGAAAAAGTTATAGATTTCGAAAAACATGCATAACATTTTTGTAAACAAATCTATTCTAACGGAAATGAATAAGCATTAGTTTCAGACTAATATGCTAATCTATTATGTGTGCCGTACTGGTGTCTAGTAGTGGAAAATGAATTCATATGACACTTCAGAACAAATCAATACATACACTACCGCTCAAAAGTGTTTAGGCGCTCTCACTGGCAACAAAAATATATAAAAACTCAAAAACTGTTAATAATATTTATTTTTATGTACAGATACACGTACATGAATAAAAATATATTAAATAAATGTGAAAATTAAAACGTTTAATTTAAATTTTGCTTTCATCTATGTGACCTCCTCTTGATTTAATAATTGCAGCACACAATCGAGACATCCTCGCAATAAGTTTTGCCAGAGTTTCTTGTGTTATTGACGTCCAACTCGATTGCAATTTGTTCCACACGTCAGTAGCTGATGTACTTCCCGATCTAGTTCTCCCCCCCCCCCCCTTCCCCACTCGATTGAATTCAAGTCGGGGCTCTGGGGAGGCCGGTCCATAATTTTGAGAGTTTCTTCCTCTTCTCAATGGCATACATAATTTAGAGGAATGTTTTGGGTCATTATCTTGCTGGAAGATAAAATTTTGATCCAAAAGTCGAATTCCGGAAGGTATTGCGTGGTTCTCCAAAATTTCGCGCAGACCTTCTTACGAATATGCGTCTTCGGGTTCCGAACAGCTCAAATTTGGACTCATCCGTCCATAGGACGTTGTTCCACTCTTCTATGGTCCAGTGTTCACTAGCCCATTTAAGTCGCTTTTGCTTGTTTTGTTTGCGTAGTAATGGCTTTTTCAACGCAATACGTCCATGGAACCCGATTTTCTGTAGGCGACGTTTGACTGTAGAAACACTGACTAGTTTTTGACGACCAACATTTAATTCTGCGGTGATTTCCGGGGCTGTTTTGCGTCTATTTAACTTGCTGGTAACCACTATTCTGCGATCATCTGCAGATGTTGTAGCTTTTGGCCTTCCACTCCGTCTTTTATTAAGAAAACTGCCAGTTTCCCGATATTTTTTTAACGTTATAGTTAACCGTAGCGTGGTGTATTTTCATTTTTTTGGCAATTGGTCGATTACTTATACCACCTTTATGGTAAGCTATTATAAGCGCACGTGTTTCCGTACTAATTTCTCTTCGCGAAGGCATTTTAAAAAATTGTCACACGATATTTCGCTCACGACGTGAATAGAGTGACCAGCACCACACTTCAACTGACCATAGGTTACAGATTTCAGTATAATCTTTTAGGAAGGTAATTTAAACATTATTACCTACAATCCAGCAGATGACTAAATTTACCCAGTAAATTAAGAGGGATTGTTATTGTAATTACACCGCAATAAACAGTTTATGGTAATCCGACCAAGTGCAGGTAAAATGATAGTAAACTTTATGCGATATAATGGGTGTTTATCTTACCGAACTACATTTTAAATACGTATTTCATTTTATTATAATATTTTTTTGGTAAACATAATACTATATGAATAATCCATGAAAACAGGAGTGCCTAAACACTTTTGAGCGGTAGTGTATTTGTCAAGTTTAAATATTTATGTTAGCTTTTTTTAATATTCCTATATTTATGAAATATTTTATAGTATCACATATTCATTCAATTTAAATTATTTAAATATATGTATTTTAATAGGGACATTTAAAATTGAAAATAATAAAATATTACCATGTACATATTTTTTCCTATCATAAAAAATAATACAAATATTAGGAATCTATCTTTTATTGAACATACCATAACATACTTATAGCAAATATATACAGATTTTAGTTAAAAATTGCAAATTGCAAGTAATCGTAGCATCTGTGTTATACATACTGTCACGTTGAGTTAGTCAACATTTCAAAAATTGAAATGCAAAATAAATAAAAAAACTGTTAATAAAATAATTAGTAGGATAAAAAGATAACAATATAAACCCAAACATAACCAAGCAAATTCAGCAACTGCAACCAACTACGACTAAGCTACAACAGATCACGTGTTTAACAAATATATTTTTAGAACGGTCCGATTATATACTTGTCTTTCTATTACCATATTTACCTCTCTTTCTAAGGCGCTAATTGGTTTCTGCAGCAGTCTCACGAGATAATAAAACGACTTTAGTCCATTCCAATAAAAGCTTTTGTCGTAACTTGTACTATTCTTACCTGTATTAGTTGTCAATTTGAGAGAGTATTTGTTTAGATGCATAGTTGATAGGAACTCGTTAAAATTTTATTGTAATTTCAAATTGATTTAAAATGGTTTTTACTATACTAAGTGTTGTTACCAAAACGTGAGAAGTATGCAGTCAAAACGTATGGTGTTTTGTGCATCATTGTGCTATGAGGGCTACATGAAATTGTGAATATCACTGACACCTAGTTATCTGAGGATATTTCGAGTTCTGAATATTTCCCTGATTTCTATGTGATGTGCAGAGATGACAGAAATTTTACAGAAACGTCACGTCATACAGGAGAAGGGGTGTTAGCAGCAAAAGACTCTATTAATAGCCCAAATGGATTTATCCTGTATCGAAAATGTTTGCAAATGTATTGACATTGTAAGATGTTAGTATATTTCCTTTGTCATCTTTTATATTTTTCAATCTTGGTGTCTTCTTCTGTCTCAATTGTTTTATTGTTCCATAAAATAATTTTTAGTTTTCTCTATAGTTATCTCTCAGTTTTAGTCCAAAATAATTTTATAGAGCTTAATAACCTGTCCCAGTTCAACGATGTGTTGAATACCACCAACCGACTGTTAGATTTAATTTTAAGCAACTTAAAGGTAACTACTGATTAAAGAGAGATCCCCATCATTCCGCTCTTATAATTAGCCTACAATATCTCCATAATTTACACTTCCCTTTCTCCTTCTTCCCTAGATGCAAGACAATATTTACCAAACTGGTCCGTTACGAACCTCCTATAAACTCAGAATACGAACTGACAGTTTTCGAAAAGCGAATGAAGGTTGAACAGGACAACTACTACGAGAACTACATTAGGCAGGAATCTAAACGTCTAAAATTAGCCGCTCTCGTATCCAAGAAGGCTGCTGGTGATTACGAAGTTGACAATTCCAACAAGCTCCTTTGCACGGATCTAAGACTGCCGCTACCCGAGCCCGTCAAAGCCAACGAAAGAAAGAACTACTCTCAATACCTACCGCTATTGTTGGACCCCTTGCAGATTATCAATATCGTTGTGGATCCTCTGATAGTACATACCGGACCGGTGGGTATTGTTGATCAAATTAACCACCATTATCCAACGGTCATATTTTGGAGTGGCTTGTCTTATAACATTTGTCAGTTGTACAATTGTCTCCCTGAGCATCTTAAGTTGTTGAAATGAATACGTAGGCTTCCACGGCCAGAGTTAGCCTTCTGAAGGTTCTCGCTTCTAGCGCGGTCAACACGCCGAGTCAACGTAACCTTCTGCCAAAGTGGTTTCGCCTCTAGCGTGGTTTACACGTCGAGTTACAGTACCACTTTGGTTTCCCGTATTCTTCTGAAGAAGTCTCTTACGACGGAGGTTTTTGGTCTCTTTCTTTTTCCCTTTTTTCTCTCGTATACCCCCCTCCCTCCCCCTTCTGTCTCTATTTCTTTCTCTTATTCTTTTCACATTTCTTCCTATTTCACGTTCCCCCACCCTTTATCATTTTTCTTTTTATCTCTTTTCTTCTTATTTTGCTTTCCCCTCTTACTCTTATTTCTTCTTTTATATATATCTCATCATGACACGGTCCAATTTCGGAAGTAGTCCGTTTATTACCTTAAGTTGTTGTTTGTTCTTTCACTAAAGTTGCATTTTAAAATGATTTCGATCACGCGGGATATGTTGGCTATTTGAAACTTTTTAGAACTAATTTTTTTGTGTAATTATGTTGCTTAATTGTTGGACTGGAAAATTACCATTACGCATTTGTTTTTTTTATTTAGAAAGTTGTTGCTACTTTTAAAGTCTATTCTGTATTTATATGGGATAGCACAGGAAAATTCCAAATTGCAACTGGAAGATGGTGAACCTGCTGAACGCACTGATTTAGTTTTTCACAAGGACGTAAGATGGTTGAGGCGCGGAAAATTCCTAGAAAGGTTTCCAGAATTATTGGCCGAGATATTCGATTTTCCACACGAAAGAGGTGATAACACTCGGATACCTAAGAACGAAAAATGGCTGACTGATTTAGCATTCCTAACGGACGTTATAATTAACGCATCTAAACACCACTAATTTCAGCATCTGTATCGGGGGATAAATATCCGAATCTAAAGCAAATTCCCTTCATTTAACAGCAACGTTTGAGTCAACTTATTTGTGCGAATCTGCACTTTTTGAAATGAAAATAATTAATTCAAATATCACAATCAACTAACTTACGAACATATGTGTCATCATGCTTGCGATTAACACTTAGTAACTACGTAGCATCTTACGAAAAGTACCCTGAAGACATGCAGTGCCATGCACAGACATCTTAAGATTTCTAATTCTTTAGTTTAGTAACTAAAACATCGTTTGGTAAAGAACCAATAAAGACGCCTTTTAGAATATCGGTTTTCTCATTAACTTTTTAGAGCAGCGACCTACACCTGTGACCTACATCCGCCATGATACATCACTTTACCTAATATAATTAACTCTAATGAGTTGTTATTTGGGCTATTTCCACGTTTGTTTAACTTACGTTGTCCGACGCTTCAGCAGTTCGCCTACTGTCGTCTTCAGAATAGTCACGAGAAGGGCTGTTACTTGGCAGATTAATATATAATACGTTCGATGATGTTTTGTCTAATTACGTTAGATTTTTTTATTTGAGGATATTTATGGCCAGGAGTATACATCCAGCTACTTAAGACTTTCGCATTACAAGATTACATAATTTTGAAGTGTCGATAAAATAGCCATCTCCGTAGCAAACAGCTTACCCTCGGCCGTTATTGTGGTGCTAGCTGAATCCAAGGTATTTTAATACGTGTTGTTTTAATTCGTTGCCGAAAATTAGAAAGAAGCTGTACAGTTAACATTTATTATTGTTAGAGTCGTTGTTTGTGCTATTTCCATCGTTTTTTTGAACGTATGTAGTCCAACGCTTCGTCTTCAGAGCAACCCTGCGTATGGAGATAGAACTCGATTTATTTTTCCTCGAATTTCGTATTCCGCCTGACTTAACAACTAATCTATTAGGAGGGACAAAAACTACTGTATTAAACGTATATTTGAGCTACAATTTCTTGCGCAGAAGGGAGTGCGCAGTAGACCGTTTTTTTTGCGCATGAGCGGTTGTGTATTCAGCTGATCCTCGATTCTGCGGGATTGGTTTACGTATGTTTTTTTTTTTCTTTTATCCCT
The DNA here is from genome assembly GCA_023509865.1 of Trypoxylus dichotomus. Lineage (NCBI taxonomy): Eukaryota > Metazoa > Arthropoda > Insecta > Coleoptera > Scarabaeidae > Trypoxylus > Trypoxylus dichotomus. The sequence continues at coordinate 72,680,291 of CM042076.1, read as the reverse complement.
CTTTTATTTATCATTGCCTATCTTCGGCTAATATTTCCTTTGATCAAGTGGAGCCTAATGGAGGTCGGTGTAATGTTTCCAAGATTTCTCTTTTTGCGGCGTTGTCTTCTCTTTCCAAGATTGCCGCGTTGTTCCATGAAATCCTATAATCCCCTTACCAAGCATGTAGTACCAATCGTGATTTATCCGTTTCCGCTATGCGAATGAATACACCTTACCTACCTACACTACAATTCTGTGTCACACATACTTGCGACATCTACAGGGTCGATCGTTTGTATTCTAAGAGTTTTGAGGTTGATCGCCAGCAGTTCAAGTCTGAGCACCCCTGCAGCACATTATACAATCCCACAGTCGGAATCGATACACTCGACCTGACTTAAATTTTATTTGTTTCAGATCGCAGCCCATGCCAAATACGAGTTCACCGTCAACGTAAAGAACAACAACGATATTGCGATCAGCGTTCGTATACGTCCGGATAAATCCAACGTGTTCTTCCCCGAGGGCAACCAGCGAATGGTTAATGGACACAAGGAAGTCGCCTTTCCAATACTTTACGTCTCTACCACCGTCGGCTTCCATACGGCCGAACTGAAATTGGTCATCAACGAATGCGCCTACATAATCGTCGACGTGATGGCTAACGTTTGTCCGGTCGCTCTTAAACTGGACAAATCCGAGGTCGAATTCGACAGCGACACTCAGAACCAATACGTGAAGATCATCAATCCGCTCAGCACGCCCGTCGATTTCGAGTGGAGATTCGCCTGTAATAATTTCCGCATCCAGCCGAGAGAGGGTTATTGCAAAGGTAGGAATTCCCTCCTATGTTTGGTCGAGTATCTCCCTAACGTGGACGGACCTTCGATAACCGATGTGGATTTCTCATGCGTCGATAAGACCATCGATCAGTTGAGATTGGTTGTTCAACCCGCCGACAGGGATTTGTACTTCGACGAGCCGCATTTGATACTAAAGGACATCCCGCTTAACATTCCCAGAATGGGAACGGTGCTTTTAAAGAATGATTCGTCGATCTTGCAGTGTTACTCCCTAATCGAGGACGAATTCGCTGAATTTATCCAGGTAGACCCGAGCCGGGGAACGGTCCATCCGCGTAGCTTCAACACGCTCACGTTGACTGTCAAGTTGACGGCGTGCGTGCATTTCACGGCGACGCTACGCTTCCACATCATCAGGTCGAAGAACATAGAGTTGAAGGTCAGCGGGAACGTCGTCTATCCGAACGTGGTGATTTGGCCTAGCGTCCTGCATTTTAGGAAAATCCCCTCCAGCACCACCGATGCGGTACGATTGAATATCGAGAATAAGAGCCAAGCCGAGGCTGTAATCGCGTTCGAGATGTCGATGTATTCCGATTACGCCATCACTAAATCGTCGAAATTTTTCTACGCCGACGTCGTGGAAAGGATCGCGATTGAAAGGTTCGCTTCCATTCATCTTTACGCGCATTTCAAGCCTACGGCACCAAGCACAGATAAATTCGTCTTACCCATGATAATCAATGACATTCTCGGTCCTGTCGTTTCCAACGAAACGAAGAACGTTCATCACTTTTTGACGGCCAAGATCCCCACCAGCACCCCTCTTGCCTTGCCGCACCATTTACCTATATCCACCGTGCATAGTTACGCTACCGAATCGAAGATCGTCATCTCCCGAACTCACATCAAATTAATATATGCGTACTCGCCGAAGGATCGTAGGACTTCTTGCAGGTTAAAAATCGCCAACCCGCAAGGTGAAGCCGAGAAATTCTGCATAAGGACGGACGATTTAGAGCAGCCGCTCTATCTGACGCATCTAGAAGGGAAGAGGATCGAACAATTAGGCAAGGCGATCGTATGCGATCTGGATCCATTGGAGGAGGTATTCTTCGAGGTTTCGTTTAAACCGGACTATTTCGGATTTTACCAAGCTTCCCTACCGATCTTCCTAAGATCCGACAAGTCGATGCAACCGCATAATTACTTATACATCGAAGCGATCTACGAAGCGCCAACAATAACTATGGATAGCTCTCAGATATACTGCAGACCGTTACCGCCCAAATTAGCGATCGTCACCACCAGACGGTTCATATTCACGCACCATTGGGAGAACTGCAAGGTTAGTTGCGAGAGTAACGTGCCGACGATTGAAATACGCGAATGCGATAGACACGTCATCGATGACGCGTTACGTACGCAGGAAGTTTGGTTCCGCGCTCACATCCAACTTCAGGAATTCAGAGGCAGCTTCCGCTTATCGCTTACGGTGCGCTGCACTTGCGGTGCAGCCTGCAACGTAGATTTTCATGTTATAATTGAGAACTGTTTCTTAACCAATTATCCTTTGGTTTACTGCTTAGTCATGAATACCAAGTATAACCTCAGGAAGGAGCCGTCGGTAGACCTGTCGGTAAGTCAATTCTTAATAACTTCAAATGGATAAACATAGAAGCATCTAAAATATACTTACGAGGGCAAGCTGAAAAGTTCGATAATTAACTATGAGAGAAGCAACTCACAGCCGTGAAACTAAGATTCTTAAGAAGAACAGAAGGAGTAACAAGGAGATAATCATAGAGGAGGGACAACTGGGATGGCTTGGACATCTACACAGAATGGAAGAACAAAGTTCCAGTTTACAACAGCGGAATTGTCGAAGCAAAATTGGTCAAATTAAAATTCGAACAGCTTGAGCATTTTTCTTATTCACCGGATTTAGCTCCGTTGGACCACCATCTCTTCCCCGAGCTTAAGAAACACCTCGGCGGTATGAGATTTGCTTCTGATGAGAAGCTGATAGCTGCCGTGGACCACTATTTCGAGGACCTCGAGGAAAATGGGTACTGCGAAGGCATAAATAAACTTGAAGATCGACTAATTAAATGTATTGATCTTGAAAGAGATTATGTCATTGAAATATTGCTATTTGCTATGCCTTAGTTGCCGAATTTTTCAGCTTATCCTCTTATCCAAAAGCGAGCAGTTACCATACAGCAACGCCATCCTACTATGTTACAGGAACGGCGGTCGTTGGTTTCTCTTTTCGAACCGCAAACGAAAGTTGTGGAGGAATACGATATGTGGAGCTTTTACGAAACCTATCCCCTCTTTCCTACTAAGTCACGTGTCGTCAACGAGTTGGCCGCCATGTTTCTCGACTTCATGGAAACGAGCGTGACTATAATGGAGTGGTGGATCAGCTCACAGGGTTTCTTCGGGCTGGAGTACTACAAGATACCGGATGGTATAAGCTACGTGAAGTTCTATGAGGACGAGAACGACGAATTCAAGGTTAAGCTGCCGGTAGTAGACATGTTGATTAATGTAATTGGTGAGAAGGTCGAAAAATATTTCGAAGTCACGTAAGTACAATGTAGCTACATACGTCGTTGTATCTCGTTTCAATGTTGATCAACGTCTGTGTTAATTACATATTTCCACTAAGATATTAACGACTGGTTAAACATAGCTGACCACTGTTCAGGAACTGGGTGGTTCATCTCCTGTTCTGCTGATAACTCTCGCCACAGGTTCTTGCAAATTTCCAGAACTGGGGCTCTTATTAACTATCTTCATTAACTTCATATTATGTAACAGCAGCGACGTTCTTGTTATCTTGTCCTTCTTCCTTGTGAGATGATATTTAACTGACAAGGAAAGGTTCCCGTGTATCAAATTCAGATCTTAATGAAACTTAAGTAAAAAAAGTTCACATATTTTTCAGTTTTCTTAATTTCTTGAATTCTTGAGCGGAAAAAGATAGAACAAAAATTTAAATACAAATATTGTTTCTTTTTTTTTTAATCCTATGTCCTTTATACCTTGCGGTGTTGGACTATTTATTTCTTATTTTTATCTTCCACAGGTTCCTGTTCTGAGCTAGTTGTTTGGCTTCAATCCATCCCATACTTCTCTTTTCCAATATTCTATACACCTGCTCCCTCCAGGTGTTTCGGGGTCTACCTAGTCTGTTTTTGCCCTCTGTTTTGGCTTCAAATATACTCTTTGTGATTCGATCTTCTTCCATTCTGTGTAGACGTCCAAGTCATCCCAGTTGTCTCTCTTGTACGACCACTTCTACTGGTTTGATACCCAGACTATTAGTGATTGTCGTGTTTCTGATTCTGTCTCTTCTAGTTACTCCTTCTATTCTCCTTAAGAATCTCATTTCCATGGCCGTAACTCTGCTTTTGATTCTATTCGTGGTTATCCATTACTCACTACCATATGTTAATGTTGGTCTGACCACTCTTTTATACAACTCTGTCTTTATTTTTTTTGGTATTTCTTTTTTATCCAGAAACGAATTTCTCAATATGTTATAATTTTTTGCGGATTTCCCTATCCTCTCATCTACCTCTTTCTCCATTCTCCCATTGTCTTCAATGATTGTTCCTAAGTAGTTGTAACTTTTAACTTGTTCCAATGCTTTTTCCCCGATTTTGATGCTATGTTTTCTGTCTTCTGCTGCTATTATCATTGTGTTTGTTTTCCTCGTGTTTATCTCCATGTTTATCTTTGTTAGTTCTTCTTGGTATATCTTCAAGTTTTGCTGTAATGTCTCTTCCGTGTGTGCTATCAGTACCATATCATCTGCAAACATTAGTTCCTGTACGTTAATTGCAGTCATTTTCCAGCTTCCTACTTTCATATTTTTTCCTTTTAACTTTTTTAACAGCGTCGTCTATTAATATAGAGAATAGCAATGGGCTCAATACGCATCCCTGTTTTAATCCAATTTGCGATTCGAATTCAGCTGATTCTGCATTGGAAGTTCTCACCTTATTCCTATTGCTTTTATACAATGCCTTAATCATCTCCATCATTCCTTTCTGTAAACCTCTCCTTTCCAAGCTCTGCCATATATCTTCTCTTCTTTCCCTAACAAAAGCTTTTTTAAGATCTATAAAACATATATGTATTTCCTTTCCTTTCCCTATTAGTTTTTCTCCTAATTGTCTGATTACAAATATTAAGTCCTGGGTGCTTCTTCCTTTTCTAAATCCATGTTGAGTATCTTCTAGTGCTGTTTCCAGTTTCTCTCTGAGTCTTTTTTCTAGTATTCTTGTCAATACTTTTCCTGGGATGCATATATTGTACCTTACCGAAAGGTCTTTCAGGACACGTAAATGTGGTATATACAGGGAGTTGTATTTAAGCGCCTGTTGTTACTCGCACCTGCCGGAAGCCTTGTCAATTTCAGTTTTTCTCATACAAAGGCAAATTTGTGAAGGTGCGTCGCAAGATCCATTAAGTTGTCACAAGGATTTCTTTAAATTTACAAATATGTGTAACATCACTCGATCGACTTCATCATTAAAAAATATTTATTCTACACGCCGTACTCATTTGACTGTAACAAGTGTGGAAACTTACTTGCTTCCAAGAGAGCTGCAAAATGTACTAGCGGCGAAATTTTAAAGGTAGTGTAGGTGAAATTCGTTTCTAAAGATTTGAAAACATGTAAAAAGTGTAATGACTAATGACATTCCAAGTATAATGTATCCAAATAGCTTGCGAAGCTTTCTAGAGAGGCATGGAACATTCTCGAACTAGACAAAATCTTCCATGAAAGTATGAAGCTTTGGTGAAGTTTATAAAACTTGCTAGTAGATTTATACAGGCTGATTCAAATTAAGTACGTACCAAATGCTATCTCTGTTGTTATTGTTTCCAGAAAATCAGTGAAATTAGTCAAGCAACAGTGTTTTAAGAATTTTACTTTTTCAACACAAGAAAAGTACTTGCTATCTTTAAGAATATATTGTTTTGTGTTATAAAGGCGACTAAATTATACTAAGAAACTATATTCACAGGTATAGCAGTAAACTCCACTCACACAAATTAATTAATTATGCGGAACGCAGCGTTTCGGGAGCACGTGGGCTCCCATTGTCAACCGTGTCAACCGTGTTACCGACAGTCGGTAACACGGTTGACAATGGGAGCCCACGTGCTCCCGAAACGCTGCGTTCCGCATAATTAATTAATTTGTGTGAGTGGAGTTTACTGCTATACCTGTGAATTGTACATCCACACAGTCCTTGCAATCGTCATAAGAAACTATATTTTCAAATTTTCTGTAAGATTTTCTTGAATTCTCTTTAGCGGACAAGAAAATACTGAGAAAATATTCCTCTTCATTTGAAGCAGTAATTCTATTGTGAAGAATTGAAACAATTATTTTCTAGAATAAAGGTGGACAGTCTTGATACAAATAAATGTTTATCTGCGTATGGTTGCCATAGAAAATTTCAGGTGCTTATTTGCAGCAAATCACCGCACGCTCTGCTTCAGTCGTATAAGCATTTTGACATATTTTATATAATTTCGATTTTTCACAAAAAACGTAAAAATTGCAAAATTGGCACAAAAGGACTAATTTGGACGGTTTTCGTTTCTAAAAATTTGAAAACATGTGGAAAATGTAATGATGTTACTCCAAACTTTCTACCAATACCACAGCACTGTCACTAGCACATTTAAAGTGTTTCGTTTCACTATGCCATCCTGTATATGCAGCGTGAAGTACCTGTCCCGTATATTTTTTTACTGCTTTATAGTGTGAATACCAAATTTGACAGTGCCGAACAAAAACAGGTCTACATAGTCTATCAGATCTACAAGAAGGTCCTCGACTTCTTAACGTCCCTAGGAGCTTATTTTGCCTGCGTACATCCAGCATATCTACTACCCTTCAAGATGTACAGCCTGTTCGTCGACCAAGTGGCGAAAACATTAAAGGAGGAAAAAATCTTAATAATAAAGGATCATTTAGATTTCTATAGACTCAGCAAGCAATGCTGGTTGGACGTCTTCCTGCAGACATATAAAGTGACCGTACTGAAAAGAGTAATTAACCCTGTGGATGATAGAGGGAGTAGGGTTGAGGAACCGCACCATCCTCGTCAAAAATATCGCCATTCCATAAAGAACATCGTCAGGAATAATCACCTATTTAGCACGCCCGAATTGCTGCTGTTAAACTGGTTGGAGTTTCATTATAACGACGAAAGAAGCGTGCATTGGCCCGATAATCCTTATTTAGAATATAGACAGGTGTCGCATTTCGGCGAGAATCTCGAAGATGGCTACGTCTTCGCGTGCGTCACTTTAGCCTACTGTCCTTATCTCGCGGATCACTTCAAAAAGATGGCGCCGCAACCTGTGTCTATGGAAGAGATCTTGCACAACAACATCCTCCTGGTTCAAAGTTGGGAGATCTTAAACTTGAACACGGGAATTACCGTTAGAAATCTGGTCGAGGCCCATCCGTTGAAGACGCTATTGACTATAGTTTACCTATTCGAAACCTTACCGACCTTGCATCCCGTGGAACAGCTCGAATTTAAGGCAGGTTTAAGCGAACACGTTACCCAAACGCTAACGTTGAGGAACAAAAACGATTTCGAAGTCGCTTATAAGGCTATCGTTTACGGCGACGAGAAGAAATGCTTCGCCATCAAGAAACACTTCTACGTAATAGCGCCGAAGTCTAAATGTAAAATACAAGTCACCTACTGGGCCAAATTCGTGAAGTGTTGCAGCTGCACGTTGATATTGAGCGGGGAATGTAGCGGTTATCGCCTGGCCAAGAGTAAGGTGGTAACGCTTAGGGGACAACCGGATATCTCCTCCGTCGCTGCCGTGTATGATATATCCGTCGAACTGTACAAGATTCATGATGAAAAGTTGATCATTCAATCACCTTACGCCGTCGCGGCAAGCTACAGAATCCAGCAGACGTATAGGAATTGTTTAACACCCGAAGAAGTAGAACAGTTGCCGTATAGAGAAAGTTTCCCCTCGTTCTCGTTGCCGAGATGCATTTCGACGGTAATGGAGTTGATGTGTAATGAGAATGGGGAAGCTGAATTACCAGTTTGTCTATATCCGCTAACGCTGAGGACGATACCGACGATGATGTACTTTCGAAACCAGGAAGTTGGAGATTTTGCGATTAAGATTACTACAGTTGCTACGGTAAGTAATATTCTAATCTCATTTAATAACACTAGCCAACAATAAGCAATTTCGGGGTAATTCGACGTAATTTGCTGCTTTATGTCACCTTCACTTTTCTGGAACTGTACCTCGTCAGACGATGTATCTGAGTCATCCTCCGGAAGCATAGGTACGTTATTAAACGTTGTAATAGGGATTTCTTCAGGATGAGGAAGAGGTCTCTTTGCTGATCCCATGTTAGGATATACCCGTTTACCGGTTATTGCGAATAAAACCTTTGATGTTGACAGAACAAAAATAGCAATCATCATGATGAGTTTTACGCTCCCTCCATACCATAAGTACCCCAAATTTTAAGCTCTTTCTCTTCGCGTTTGTCCACTGTCGCAAATTTTCTACGTATGTTTTGCATACAAAATGTGGTGCCCACGATTTATACTGGTCTCCTAATTGGACACCAAAATACGCCAAATATGCCATTTTTACAAAGGGAAATATGGGTTATCTACTTTCCTTAAAAATATATTCACCACAAAAGTAACAAAGAACATAGGGCTTGCTGGAAGAGCTGGTCATGTTCAGGAGGCATTTCCCAGGTTTTTATAGGGTGTGCTCATACTGCATCGCACGCCCTCCACATACATTTAGAAATAAAATCGCCATTTATGCAGTTACTATTATTAGAACTATTACAGGCACTTCAACGGCAGGAAATATTAAAAGTGGAATTACCGTGCGGTTTTGGGAGTACGCGGACAAAAGATTCCGAAATATTTTTGGAGATCCCGTGCCAACACCATATCATGTGGAAAGGGATCATTGACATGCTGCTAAAGTTTGCCGTAACGGATGTCTTGTTCTGGAAGGATGTTATACGTACGTAAAATCTAATCACCTGTACAATACATGACATTACTATACCTACAGATACAACGGCCGGAATGCACGCTTTGCAACGCCTTCTTTGTTTGGCGATCAAACCTTACTCAGACGATCTGAATCTTAGCGAAGCCTGCCATTTCAAGATTAAACCTGAAAGGAGATCCGGCGCAATACTACCCGATACGGTCTACATAGAGGATAGATGCTTATCCGGTTGCGTAAGGGTACCCATTACGTTCAAGAGGAAGAACGAAGCACGTAACTTCTCCGTGGCCTTAAAGTCCCTAGATGGTTTAGAAATTCGCCAGTACGCTGTGTGCTTTATACCAAAGGAAGGTAGCGATCACCTTCAGGATATCAGTTATGTTTAAGGACTGCTCCGATTGACGTCTTAAGAGATTTTAGCGCATTTTTTTCCTTGTATGTTAAGCGACCTATCTTTTTACCATCCAAAGAGAATTTTTTGCCAAAATTGCGTGTGTATGTTTCTTATTTTTTGTCTTTATTATTTATTGCTAGTATCTATTATATATTTTCTTTATTTTAAGTTTAAATAAAGGTATTTATGTATAAAGGTCTGAGGCTCCTCTTATTTTGACTAGAACATTAGATTTGCTTGACTTTAACGTTCGTAATGCTCGTACACCTACTCCATATTTACAATAATTTACGTGGCATCATTCAACTACTCTCTGCGCCATTTTATTTTTGCATAACCATAAATCTGATAAAATTTTTAATGGGAGTTGAAGAGATCAGTTAAATCAGCACTTCCCTGTTGTATAATAAACCGATTATTATTATTATTATTACTAACTGGAGTTTACCTGTCATGCGGGTTCTATTATATAAGGAAACTGGTAGAAATATATTTGAAAATACAGCTCGCCAAATGTTGCTGTTCTCTCAATGTCAGTTGCACGGTGAACAAATTGAACATAGGAAGGAAGAGCCCATTTCTTTAGCAACTGTGACAGTGTTCAAAACAAAGGTACAGTCAATAGTAGTGCAAAGTGTCGTGTATTTTACTATGGAATTTAAAAATAAAATAAAAAATAAGGTAAGGTATATGCGTTCATATTATAATGAACTAATGCTAATACACTTTGTAGTTTTTTATGTTTATTCATGCTTTAACAGCTTTTCATTATAATGAAATTCTTTCTAGGTTTTAGAAGTGCAGATTAGAGTCGTAATATATTGTGTATTTAAATCTACTAATAAAGAAGGGAACGACGATGTACCGACCCTTTCCTTAAGAAAGGCAAAGTGTTTCTATTATATTATACAATGAATAAGCGAAACGGAAAATAATAAACATTCATAGATCTTGTTTTGTTTTGTTGTTTAGATACAAGTGCGTGTGTCATCCTCGTATGGTGTTAGTATCCGAATAGTCAGAAAAATTGTAAACGAGTGAGACCAAATAGAACCTAGACTTTTTAAGAAGAACAATACGTAGTTCTTATAACCATAAGAAAGTTCCTACTTTGAAATACATCCATAAGAAGTTAAGAAGATACAGGGTGTCAAGGACGTCCTGAAAGTTGGAGAAAAATTATGAGACAGATAGGATTCCGTTGCCGAAGCATGAAGACAAATAGAAAACTTGATTGAACGTCACGATGTCTGCAATTTAAGTAGCAGTTTTTGATAATCATCCACAGGTACAAAGAATAAAGGCGTCCTATTGTATACATGTCGGAACGACGATTCTAATGAAGGTTTGCTTAAACCAACATTTAAAAGGGATCGTTTAATTATTATTTCGTCCAAATACTTATGGACAGTAGTGTACACAGATATTTTCAATATCATATATATATTTATATTAAATATATCATATTCATATCGATTAGAAATTGCATAATACTGGGCCAAACATTACCTTTAACGAAAGTTTGTCGTATTTAGAAGACTCTACCCTTTCAGCATAAAAATAATAATATAACATTGCGTACGTGTCATATCAAATATATACGAGGGGAGGTCCAAAAGTTCGTGGAATGAAAGGGTTTTAAATAAAATAAAACAATAAATCTATTTTTCCTTTTCAATATAATCACCCTTAAGCACAATACATTTATTAGATCTATGAATTAATATTTCTAAACCATCCTAAAAATATTTTTAATCATTTGCCTCAAAATGGGCCAAAACTGCCTCCTTTAGCTCATTATCGTCGGAAAACTTTCTTCCGCGTAAGTCCTTTTTTAAATTGGGAACCAAATAAAAAGCACTGGGTGTCAGGTCTGGACTGTAGGGTGGATGGACTATTGATTGAAAGCCATGCTTGTGCAGATCAGCCATTGCAACTTTGCTCTTGTGAGCCGGCGCGTTGTTTTGCAAGAGCAACACACCCTTGGTCAATTTTCCTCGACGTTTCTCCTTGATGGCCTCCTCTAATTTTTCTAATATCGTTGCGTAATATTCTCCGGTTATGCTCCTACCTTTTTCTTTGTAATCAATCAATAATATCCCCTCACAATCCCAAAAAACAATACTCATCAACTTTCCAGCCGATTCTGACACTTTGAATTTCTTTGGCGGTGGTGTCCCCTATTTACGCCATAGCATGGACTCCTGTTTGGACTCAGGCTCAAAGTGATGAACCCATGTTTCATCTCCGGTAACAATCCGCTCCAAAATCTGTGCAGGTTTGTCTCCACACAGCTCCAAAAATTGTTTGGACGAACAGACGCGCTGCTGTTTCTGCGCAGCGGCGTAAGCATTCTCGGTACCCATCTTGCACTGACTTTTGTCATACCCAGGTGGTCATGTAGGATACGCAATGTGGTGGTATATGATACTCCAACTATTGCAGATAATTGTTTTTTCTTCAGGTATCTCGCAGTAGAAATTTTTACACTTTTTCGACGATGTCTGATGTGTTGGCCTCAACTGACCGTCCTGAGAGCGGGGGTTGTCTTCAATCGACTCCCGACCATGTTTAAAAAGACCATGCCACTTATAAATCATTGATTTACTAGGGCACTGTTCCCCATAAACGGTTTCCATTTCATTCAATATGATTTAAGCGTTCTTTCCTTACTTTGTAAGGAACTTTGTCACAGCACGGTGTTCAATTTCCTCCATAGTTTCAGTTTTCTTCCGGATTGACTTGTTTAGCAGGCAACTATTCGTAAAAGACTGACGCTATAGTGCAACAACTTAACTTATGTACTAATGACGAGTCGCCAATCAGAATGACACCTAGCGAGTGCCCTTATCCCCACTCCATCCTCTCCATTCCACGAACTTCTGGACCTCCCCTCGTATCAAGTATTCAAATTTCTAAAATCGACTTATTATATACTTAATCAAATTAAATATGCATAAGTGACACATTATTCCATTAAATACTTTTCTTATTAAAAAAAGACAAAAAAAAATAACGCCCCCGGGTGGGCTCGAACCACCAACCTTTCGGTTAACAGCCGAACGCGCTAGCCGATTGCGCCACGGAGGCTTATGCGTTTTTGTTGTTTTCATATGTAATACAAGAGTTGAGAGTAATTATTTAATATCGTTATTAAATTAAAATACATATAATTATGAAATTAATTAACAATATAATTTCTGCAAATATATTCATGATTAAAGAAATCATAAATTGCCTTCAGTAATAATAGAACTTTCACGAAAAAAACATCTGACTATAATTTCAATTTCACTTAAACGCTTATGTTAGTAATGAGATGGCATGTAGTTTCACTCTCATTATTAGAAAATAAATGGCATAAATACATAGTCAGATATTTTCTTTCTTTAACGTATGTATTTAGGCGTAATAATATGTTTCTAAAGAAGGTAAAGGTGGGTATTGTATGTACGTATGTATAGACGCAAATTAAATTGTACTCTAACCTACATTATAAGCATATAACAAATACCGCAATAAATAAATAAATAATAAATAGTGTTACACCATCATACATCTCTAGCATAGACAATGGCAGGAAAATTAAAACAGTTTTGGCCCTTGGAACTTATACTATACCAACGTAGGAAAAGCAACCCCAAACAAGCACAGAATTTCTTCCTTGCTTGACAGTTGGCACTGTACAATCCTGTAACATTCATTGGCCTTTGGCTCTTCTTACAAAAACACGCCTTGATTGTCCGAACACCTCAAACTTTGACTCATCAGTCCATAGCAACCTTTTCCAATCATCCACGGTCCAACTTCTATGTGCTTCTGCCGACTGTAGCCGTTTTTGCCTGTTTCCCCGTCGATTTAGGGTTTGCAGCTTTTAATCGTTTTTCACTGTAGTAACAGACATTTTTCTTGCACGGTCGCGATTCATTCCTGCGGCGATTTCTGGTACTGTTTCGCTCGCTCAGCAATGTTATACGATCATCGTCAGAGTGTCGATTTATTAATCTGTATTTTATCGAAAATTTGACGTACTGAATAATCTTCTTGATGAAAAGCAACAATTACAGAGCGCTTTTCTAAGCTTCCTCTCCGTATTTTAATCAAATTCACACAAAAACATACGCTCTTAACACAAACACACGCACAAGCAGGTTTATTTAGAAACTAAAGCATTATATCAATACACAATACACTTTCGGGTGGCCTGCTCCTATCCTGAAAAGTATTGTAAATTTATTACCTGCAGCATTGTCCCAAAATTAATCCTATTTGTGGCGATAAGGATTATTCTGAAAATTACTATATTGGGTCATAAAATTTAATAAGTTTTTAATAATTCTTTAATTGATTTTCTTGGAAGTTTGCCTGTACAATTAATAAGCATCAAACTGTATAAAGAACCTAGTATAAATGTTGTGTATATATGTATAACATTTCTATGCATATGTGTTAGATTCTTTGATAATAAAATGGGCGAAATCAATAGCTTATTTTGGGGTTCCACAAGTATTGCAACCATCTGATGACAGATGAAGAAATTAAAAGAAAATCTTCCTGGGATCTTGATTCAAAAATGTATTTGTCATTCTTTGTATTTTTCAGCAGTCAGGCATTAAAAAAAATGCCAAGAGAATAGAAGAGTTAGTAAGAAACATTTTCAATTATTCTGTCACCCTAGTGTATATATATATACGCGATTATATTACATTAAAACATTTTACTGGGTGTCCGAACTAATATGGACGGTAATGTGGATCATAATAAAATTCGTTGGATTAACAGAATCATTTTTCTCAGTGTGCTATTACATCACGTATAACCTGTTACTTGATTATTTATGCAGATACGGACGGCTATGCTACGCCGACCGACTTGGCAGCTCTAGTCATGATGCAAAAATGATGTCTAATTTCGTAAGACTTTCCATCGAGATTTTTAATATCCTCAGATGGCGAATAACTGTGAAGGTGAAAATATTCAAAGAGAACAATAGGTAATTTTGGTACCTTCCTTATTCTCGAGTTACATCCGACTTTCTAAAGAGTTTTGTTCAAAAATCAAAAAAACAATATTGTCATTTTCTTTTCAATCTCACCTTAATATTCCCGCATTAAATTGAATAAAATATCATAGCAAAATATAATAAAATATTTTATTTTACGATAAAAAACTCGCCTTATTGGAAAAAGATCCTAAATATAATAGCGGCGACGCATATACCAACCTCGCTAAACTAAATTATTATGTTCTATGAGCAATTTTAATTACAATTAAATTATTATTGTGTAACCGCACAATTTATTATGTAACAAAAGGAATTAGTACGTCTCCCATCTCACGCTTTATTTTTTGTGGTCCTGTCGAAGGACATTCTGTCAATCGTTTGGAGATCTCGTGCAATACTGCGGATCGGAGTGGGGTATATTTATCCCCTTATATATAATAGACATGTAAATATATGTACATACGTCAACATGCGTATATAACGTACGAATATCGAATTTTCTTCATCGACAAAAAGAACTAGAATGGGGGGCGGCTTATATATTCTTATATTGCCCAAATCGAAATTAAGCTAGATTAATCCGCCATCAAGAGGAATAGGAACCACAACGAATCTCTACTTTTGTAGAGTGGACGCTTCTTTTTCTAACGTTCGAACGCAAAGAGTGATATTATAGTTATTACCTCCTTTTTTTTGTCGTCGCTATAACACGCGGATCTTTTGTGAAAGTTTTTAGCCGAGTGTTATTGTACACACCGCGGAGTGTATTCGCCATCCATCGAGTGTGTGCAGCGCGTGCTATAGAAGTATATAAATTCTATAGCGAACGTCCAGGATCGTTCCAGTATTTTTGGTGCGAGCAAAATTGTCGGTGGCTGTCCAGAGACCTATTGCCAGCGGAAGAACGCCAACATCATGGACGCAGATGAATTTAGGGAATTCGGAAAAGCGATGATTGATTACATCGCAGATTATCATGAAACTATACGCGGTCGGTAAGTGGATATTCTTTTCTTTGTGGATTTTGAATCAATACTAAAAAGAATCGAACATATAACTCCTTGTGAGGAAGAAATATTTATCGAAATGAACGCTTTAGAACTATATTCTTGTAAATCATCAAATACTTGGAAATTATAGTATTTTTGAAATGAACTGAGGAAAAGTAATAATATTCTGTACATTTTCTCGTGGCGATTGACTGCGTCATCTTAGTATACCACGGAAATATTTAAGGATTTATTAATTATATTCACAAAAATGTTAAATTTTACGTATACTAAGCGAAATTTCTATAGTTCTATATGAATTTTTAAGCAGAATATTTTTAATGTAAGAGAAAATAATTGAGTGTAGGCTTTCACGACCGTAGTCCATAGTAAAAAAATGTTTTCGTTTGTCGTGTGTTCACTGTTTTACTTGACGTTTCGCCGATTATGCTGTCAGCTTCTTCAGAAGGTTTCTAAAGACAGTCTTTAGAAACCTTCTGACAGCATAATCAGCGAAACGTGAAGTAAAACAATGAATACACCACAAAACCGGAAGAATAGAAACTATTTGCAATAGTGGCAACTCAAAATAGCAAAACTTGTATAGGTTACGTTCACAAGAAATGTATATGTTCATATATAATTAATAAGACCCTTATACCCACTGCAATTTTCTAAGCTTCATGTCAAGTTTTTCCTTTCTTATCTAAAATTTTGCATATTTTTTTATTCCAGCTTCCTTTTGGCCTCCCTCTTGTTCTTTTCTTGTTCTTACCACCATGCTAATTGTCTTTGTATTGATCTTGTACGTAGCTCTCTACTGATTTGTTCGTTTCTTATCCAGTCTCTTCTGGTTACATCAATTGTGTTTCCAGTTGGTGTAAGCTTAACAGATTGTCCTTAAATATTTCAAAATGCACTACCATGACATTTACTAAGCGTCAGCAAGCTATTACTCACAATTATAACGTTGAGGGGATGCCACTGCAGGTGTCAACATCTGTCAAAGATTTGGGGGTGCTTTTTGACACCACTCTGTCTTTTTCTGATCACATATTTCAGTTGGTATCGCGATGTAATAAAATATATGGATTTATTTACCGTGATTGTAGGGACTTTCGCTATATACAAGCTCTATCTACGTTATTTTTTTTTCTCTCATTCGATCTCTGTTGGAGTACGCCGCGTTGGTCTGGTTTCCTATTTATGAAACACACATAAACTATATTGAGACGGTACAGAGAAGGTTTCTGACATTTCTCTATTATCTGTTGGAGGGGTCTTATCCACCTAGAGGCTTTGAACATGGAAATTTAATTTTGTATCTCTTTCTACCACACGAACGATTTCTTTCCTAAAATTTTTGTTTTGTTTAGTACATAACAGGATTGATTGTCCCTGGTTCTTGGGTAAGCGTAATTTTCTTGTTCCCAGAGTTGGCTCCAGGTCCTCATTTGCCTTCTATTGTGGTCGCGCTCGAACAAATGTCCTTATAAGGTCCCCAGTGCACCTGATGTGTACTAACTTCAACAGCATCTCTGATCTTTGTGACATCCACGCTGACCCATTTAGATCTATCAATGATGCAGTCTTTCTTCGTCAGATCGCTTCCCCCTAACATTTGTCAACATTTCATCACCAATTTAATTTGATTTGATTTAATTTAATTTTAGTATTAGTCGAATAATCCTCTTTATACCATAGGGTAATTGTAATATTTACTACTTTATGCTCCCTAACGTGTTGGTATTGTTTAGATTGTTCCTGTAATCTTTCATTCACATCCAAATGTGAGAATTTGTCTGAATACTATTCTGTAGACCGTCATTTTTGTTTCTTTTGTTATTTCTTTTCTATTTATAAATCCTTGAGTTCATAGCGTAGTATATCTGGTTGGCTCTCTGCATTGTTATTAAATTCTTCTTATTATCTTCCGTTCTTGTGTATTGTAATTCCTAAGTACTGGGAAAAGATAACTCTGACAATTTCTGTTTCTACAAATTGTATATGTATTTTCTTGTCCTCGTTTGATATAAGCATTACTTTGTTTTGTTTCTATTAATTTTCATTCCATAATCAATGACTGTGTTGTTCGAAACGTTTATATTGTTCTATAGAGATATTTCATTTCTCGCTATAAATGTCACGTGATCTAAGAATATACATTCTATAATTTCTACTTTTTCTAAGTTCTACATGAAAAGCTTTTATTCTCCTCCTTGTTTCTCTGATAATTTCATCCATAAATGTTATAAATAGTAAAGGGCTAAGTCCACGTCCTTGTCTAACACCTTCGTTTGGATAGAATACATCCGAATTCATGTTTCTGCTAATTACGCGGTTTGCTGTTTCTTGACTTTTGACAGCCGTTATTAATTTGCAGTTTACTCTTCTCTTGTGTAGACATCCATACTCTATTTCTAGATGCCCTGTCAAATGCTTAGTCCGTATCCAAAAATACCAAGCATACACATTTTCTGCCGCCATTCTTCTATCGTTTGTCAAGCAAAAACTGAATCATATAGGAAACGCAGTAGGTTTCCGCAAAGGCCTGAATGGGAATCTGGCGCGCCGAAGATTTGGCCAACTTTACATATTACTGATCTTCATGACATATCTACAGATAAACTGTTAAAACTTTCTTTCATATAATGAAGTATAAATACATTATAACGCATAATACGATGCACCATATGTACATATACAGTAGGGAAGACACATTGGTTCAACGAACTCAATTTTCGTATCGGTCATACGTGCGGGCGAGTCCGGATCTGGAGCACCAAAGATTTATATATTTCACGCACATGCGGTATATCAAAATAGTTTAAGATCTGCGAAGTATACTTTCGCGGAACATTTAAACCTCTACTTCTTAATCTACTGCTATGGTTAATCCTAGTAACCTTGGCAATACGGCTCCGACTCGCTTGACTACCGATTACATAAATCCTGTAAAGTTTTTGTGATAATCTGGGCACTTGTCTCATTATTCTGTTTCAAATTGAATGTTTTTATAATAGAATCAAATACAATGTAAATTTAATAATTTTTAGTCTTCTTGGTTTTTCAGTTTACGCGTAATATATAAACAAACGCAATATTTATTTAATGCCATGTGCAACTGTCATTAGTTTTAAATTATACATTGGAATTTCAATGATTTTTCAACGTTTTAACTTAATTAATTCGTCAACGGAAGTTGCATATATTAATTTAATTAATGCAAATGTTTCATATTTATGGTCGACTTCATTTCTTGCGTATAAGTTTTATTTGGACTAGTGTCAAACTTGTTTATGCACGTACATACAAACATAATATAATATTTTCAACACTGAAGGCTAACAGAAATTACCATTAATATTAAGATATTGTTCTTGCTTAAATACCTTGTTGATTTCATTTTAAATTATATTTAAGTTTAAAATAATTAAAACGTGGATACCTTTTCGCCATTTTCACTATAGAATAATCCAGCTATACAGAAGCAACAAGTTTGCCGGAGTTTTTACAAAAAGCCACAGATACAGAATTTATTGTGATTATTGGAGACCGGATTATATGCAAAGTGCATATATTTTATTTTATTTATTTATTATATTTTACATCCACATGTAGATGTATTACACTGATTAAAGTTAATCAGTGTAAGACATCTACAAATAGATGTAAAATATTTATTTTTATTTTCTGTACAAACTGCATCATACCCTATTGTGACTTAGTCCGAAATATGAATATAAAACAAAAAGTAATGGTTGTAATTCGCCTTATATTATGTATAGCATTGTTGTCGAAGCTATAAATATCCTCGAGAAATTCTTATAGGATCAGATCTCTTATTAACTAATCAATATTTGAAGTTTCGTATACTACTGAACTTCCACCAGTTTCACTGAATGTATTTGACTTTCATTCGCTACCACTATTCCCTTGCCTGTTTATTGATGTCTCTAGTAGAGCCTAAAGTGACTTCTGCATTTTTATTTAGTAAATACTATCTTTTATAAACAAAATGCAGACATCTATGATGCATATTAATGGTCTCCTATATAATATTTCTGAATTTTCGGACTAGAAAACTTTCCCTATGTTAACAGCGGTCCTTGATACGAGGGCGACGTGAAATGTTTCCGAAATCGACAAGAAAAACACGGTATTCGTGTGGTTTTCATTTTTATTTTTCCATGCAGTCTCTTTTCTCCCAGTGACTTTTGCAGATTTAGCAATAGGAAAAAAGTCCCCGGGGACTAGGTCCGGTGAGTATGGAGGATGAGAGCCTAATTCGTAGCGCAACTCATTCAATTTGGACACGACGATGCGGGATGAATGTGTCGGTGCATTGTCGTCGTAGAAAAGCACTTTCTTCAGCTGCAAACGAGACCGTTCCTCCTTCAATACTGCACCGAATCGGGTCAATAAATCGCTGTAGTATTGCGTCGTGATCATTCTTCCCTGCAGATAGTCGATGAGGATTACATCTTTGGAATCCCAAAAAAATGGTTGCCATGACCTTTCCGGCCGATGGAACGGTGTTTGCTTTCGTCGGAGCCGATTCGCACGGAAATGCCCACTGCTTCAGCTGTTCCTTGGTCTCCGGTATGTAGTGCTGAATCCAAGTCTCAACCACGGTTACGAAACACATGAAGAGATCCCTTGGATTCCGTTGGATCCTGGCCAGACACTCCTCTGCCATTCTCCCAGCCATTCAGAAATGTTTTATCACCGCACGAAATTCGATTTTATCCATTTCTTGGGAAACCACCTGACTTGCTATACAAAACACTTTCTTCTTAAATTGGAACTATTGACAGTAAACGTCCGAAATTTTGACAGTTGCCGACCAGTGAATCCACTTCAGCCTTCATGCACCATCTCTTGTCAATTCTGGAAACATTTCAGATCGTCCTCGTATTGTTGTAGGGATAGAGAGCTTTTTCGTCGATCAGCTCCATTGTAATGAGATCGCAGTTATGACAGTTAAAAAGAATTCATATATATATCACTTGCAATATGTTAATAGTTAACTCTTTGTTGCGAAATACAATAAGTTCTCTATATATCTATTCATCTTATATCGTCACACTTCCCTTACATTCAGCGCTGAAATACAGTTAGTTACAGAGTTATAATAAAAATGTCGATCTAATGAACACTTGTTAATAAATCTACGCACCTGTGCAAAATACGTACATAAACTATACAGAACTAATTCTTGCGCTCTATAATTTAAATAATTCGTTATTATAACATCATTATTATTGTTGTCTTTCTCTTTCGAAATGAGAAAAAAACAACCAGCGTTAAGAAGGTTAGGATTAAAATAAGTATTAAAATATACAAGTTGTACACAAAGCTATGTTTATATGTATATATACGCAACATTATCTAGATTTGCATAGAATTGTTTTCCGATAGTTTTTCTACGTTCCCACAGAATATTATTGACATATGCAAGTTAGACATTTAAATTATACTATAGTATTTAATACGTGCGAGTTAAAAACTCTATTATTTCATTGCTACCTATATCAGTATATCTAACCAAGTCAAGTGTAATTACGCATTTGTACCGGGGGAATAATTGTTCTTTTTTTTGTTTACTTTAATTAAATTTATGTTAATTTATGAAGCTTTACTTTTATGTTTATTGTGATTTTTATCACCTATAAAACGTAATTAGCACTTCTATATTACGTCTTTAATCATTGTATCTGATGGAAAGACGGAGAATGTAATAAATAAATGTTGATTTACAACACAATTCGCATGCCTGTTTTTTACTTCATTCGCCCTTAGTACTGCTATACTTAATTTTTTAAATCGGAGGAGTAAAACGGACAGACGCGTTTACACGATGGAATTTTTCAATGTCACTTCTTGGCGGCAGTTTTAAAACTAACTATGATTTTATATAAATTGTAGTTAAGTAATTAATTATATATTCATTACTCGTTACAAACATAATTAATCAATTAAATATAGAAAACACTTAAGTATAATACAGTGGAACTCCCCCAATTCTAACTCCCCTAACTCGAAAATTTCTCTAACTCGAATATTTTTTTATCCCGTGCTTTATCTATTAAATTTATATGCATATGACTGTCCTTAACTCGAGTTAGAGAACTAACTCGAATTTATCCCTAACTCGAAACAAATTTAACCAAACGTAGAATCTCTGTAACTCGAAATGTTCACTAAAAGTACGTGATACGCCATCTGTTAGCGAATATAAGGTAATATCTATCGAAGGAATTCGGGGAAGTACCAATGACAACGGGTTTTCTCATTCTTATTCATCTGCGTGTTGCGCTATATATTCAGTCGTATTCGTTAATGTTTGTCATCAACATGCCCCAGCAACGAAAACTTAAAAGTTTAACAGTGCAACAGAAATTAAAAATATTAAAAAAAGTGGACAATGGAATAAAAAAGAAGGTAATAGCTGCGGAATATGACATACCAGCGAGTACATTATCAACTATAATTAAAAACAAGGAACATATTCGAAGTTTCGCGAGTAAACTTACAAAACCTCCCAATTTCTCAAGCGAAACCGAGTTTCAAACAGAAATGTAAACAGTGCGGTGTTTAAGTGGTTTGTGTTTACTAGAGAAAAAAACATTTCGGTGTCGTGGCCACTTCTACAGGAGAAAGCACTGGAATACAGTTAACATTTAGGAACAAGAAATTTTAAGGCCAGCACCGGCTGGCTTCATAAATTTAAAAGAAGGTAAAATTTACGTTATTGTATTAGACATACGTATACACATATGAAATTTATATTTTATTTTTTAAATTTAGACATGACATATCGCATAAAAATATCTGTGGTGAAAGTGCCACAGTGGATGATCGTCAGGTTAGTGATTGGATTCGAAATGTATTGCCGGGGATTTTGGGGCGGTTTAGCAAAGATGATACTTTCAATGCTGACGAGACAGGGTTATTTTTCAAATGTCTACCTAACTTTAGCCATTAGAGACGACAAATGCTATGGTGGAAAACTTAGTAAAGATCGGGTCACATGCCTTCTAGCAACGAATATGAGTGGCACTGAAAAACTAAAACCTCTCATAATTGGCAGAAGTGCAAAGCCACGATGTTTTAAAGGGGTAAAATGGCTTCCTGTAGATTACGAGAACAACGTAAAGGCATGGATGATCTCTGAAATTTTTGAAAAATAGTTGGTTAAATTGGACAAGCAATTTTCACACGAGAATCGAAAAATAATAATGTTTATAGACAACTGCCCTGCTCATCCTGCAATACAACAGAAGCTGAAGGCCATCAAATTGCAATATTTGTCACCAAACGGAACTTTCAAACTGTAACCTTTAGATCAAGGCATCATTAAAAGTTTCAAAGATCATTACAAAGGAAGAATCCTTAAAAAAACTTTGTATGCATTAGAGAATAACGGTTCTCCTAGCATATCACTTCTCGACTGTGTGAGAGAGGTTGCCATGACATGGCATGTGGATGTTAAACAAAAAACCATTCAAAACTATTTTAGAAAGGCTGGTTTTGGTAACGAAGACGAGGACGAAGACGAAATTCCCCTTGCTCAACTAATAGAACGACTGCAAAATTTAGAAGATAAAGAATTTCCTGTTGAAGTAAGGCAAGATTTTGAAAACTATGTTGAGTTGCTAAATGTCGAGAATGTGCCTCTTGACATTTATCTTGAAATTGATAGTAACCTCTTAACTACTAGAACTAACAAAGATAAACATGGAGATAAACACGAGGAAACAAAACACAATGATAATAGCAGCAGAAGAAAGAAAACAGCATCAAAATCGGGGAAAAAGCATTGGAACAAGTTAAAAGTTACAACTAATTAGGAACAATCATTGAAGACAATGGGAGAATAGAGAAAGAGGTAAATGAGAGGATAGGGAAATCCGCACATATTGAGAAATTCGTTTCTGGATAAAAAAGAAATACCATACGCAGATAAACATTTATTTGTATCAAGACTGACCACCTTTATTCTAGAAAATAATTGTTTCAATTCTTCACAATAGAATTACTGCTTCAAATGAAGAGGAATATTTTCTCAGTATTTTCTTGTCCGCTAAAGAGAATTCAAGAAAATCTTACAGAAAATTTGAAAATAGAGATTCTTAGTATAATTTGGTCGCCTTTATAACACAAAACAATATATTCTTAAAGATAGCAAGTACTTTCGCCGCTAGTACATTTTGCAGCTCTCTTGGAAGCAAGTAAGTTTCCACACTTGTTACAGTCAAATGAGTACGGCGTGTAGAATAAATATCTTTTAATGATGAAGTCGATCGAGTGATGTTACACATATTTGTAAATTTAAAGAAATCCTTGTGATAACTTAATGGATCTTGCGACGCACCTTCACAAATTTGCCTTTGTATGAGAAAATCTGAAAATATATAACATATTGAGAAATTCGTTTCTGGATAAAAAGAAATACCAAAAAAAATAAAGACAGAGGTGTATAAAAGAGTGGTCATTAACATATGGTAGTGAGTCATGGATAACCACGAATAGAATCAAGAGCAGAGTTACGGCCATGGAAATGAGATTCCTAAGAAGAATAGAAGGAGTAACTAGAAGAGACAGAATCAGAAACACGACAATCACAAATAGTTTGGATATCACACCAGTAGAAGTGGTCATAGAAGAGAGACAACTGGGATGGTTTGGACATCTACATAGAATGGAAGAAGATCGAATCACAAAGAGGATATTTGAAGCCAAAACAGAGGGCAAAAACAAAATAGGTAGACCCCGAAACACCTGGAAGGAGCAGGTATATAGAACATTGGAAAAGAGAAGTATGGGATGGATTGAAGCCAAACAACTGGCTCAGAACAGGAACCTGTGGAAGATAAAAATAAGAAATAGTCCGACACCGCAAGGTATAAAGGATTAAAAAATATATATATATTGTTGTGCGAAAACCCATAAAGACGCATATTTGGATATCGGTTTTTTTTATCATTTTTAAAGCAGTAACCTACACCTATAACCTGCCTACACTAGAATCCTGTATCACACATACTTGCGACATCTACACAATCGACCACTTGTAGTCTAACAATTTTGAGGTAGATCGCCAGCAGTTCAAATCTGAGCACCTCTGCACAATATGTTAAAACCATAGCTATATTGCCATATCACTGCACTAAAAGTTAGTTTTAAACCTATGTGTGATAGTGTAGCTCCCAATAATAATTGAAATATAGAGTGCGTGCTAATTCCACGTACGCGTTCCATTCGTTTAAATTGATCAATGTAACAGTGCTGTAATAGACAAAATTTGACTGCTAGGTTCCAATATAAATCGTTCCGAATTAAATTTTCTAATAATAGAACCCTTACATATGACCAACCTAATTTTACAAACGGCCAAAAATCATTTAACCTCTTCTCTCCCATTCACCGAATAAATCTCTTATTTTACATCCAGCACGCTAAGTTAATTTGATATCCGTAGTACATTGAACATTTAATCATCTTCCTATTCTCTCCCTCTCTCCAATCTCGATATAATATAATACCGTCTCGTTCTATTTCAGTAAAGTACTGCCATCCGTCGAACCGGGATATTTACAGCAACTTCTACCGGACGAACCGCCGCAAAAGGGTGAACCTTGGCAGGAGATTCTGAAAGATGTGGACAGGATCATTATGCCGGGGGTTACGCATTGGCAGTCGCCCAATTTTCACGCGTATTATCCGACGTCGTTTTCGTTTCCGTCCGTTGTCGGCGATATGTTGAGCGGAGCTTTTGCTTGCGTCGGATTCAGTTGGGTAATATGCATTACGTAAAGTTATTTATTTCTTTAGTAATTTTACACCGCCAAAAACCTCGTAAAAATTAGAGAGAAATTAATTGGATCAATGTGAATCTGCCGTTGGGTTTTTGTTACGTTCTCCTGGTTTGAAGAACAACGCCGTTGTAGCCTGCTCGTAATTTCCTAAATTATTTGACCAATACTTACTTGTAGAGTATATTCGCTCATTTACTAGAGGAAAGGTTGTACAGTGAAACTCAATGCGCATGCGCAAAAAAATATATTTAAAAATGAAATGGTTACACGGTTTCCACTCTTACCTATGTACATGTACGATGTACGTAAGATATATATATTTGCAATAATTGCAGTTATTCGAGCTCTCTTATACATGTAATGTACATTAGCATTTGTATATGTATTTTCATTGGTAGCAACATAAAGTAATGCCTCAGCATGTACGTTGCAACGCTATGTCTTAATTCTGTTTAAAAGGTTAAACTCTTATATGCTTCCGCTGAAGCTTTGTCAGAGGCATGTACTAATGCCTCTATCTGTTTGCATGCACCACTACCTTTTATAGGAGCCAACCCTATTTATTTCTTAAATTTATAAGCGCACCTCGGTGCTATGCTTATTTATATGTCCCTTTCCGGGAGCCTAATATACTTTCCTTGTTTTAAACTTGCCTAAGGGACTTGGCCCTGTATTATTGGCATGTATTTGTACTTGACCAAATACGTTTGTTATATTCACATTTATAGGGGAACCCACCCTATCTCTTAGAGCTTGAACGCCTGGTCGAGGGCGACGGTAGCGATAATAGCCGATCTCAATACAAAAGTAATGTCACAGCTACCCAGGCGTTCTCGTTTGAAATATTACGCTATGTGCAATCTTTAGCTCTCTACTCTACTGCGCCCCAAAGAAGGGAAAACTCCAGTAACCAGTAAATGTGCGAACTGCGCACCGACAAGTAAAACGCAGCGATGATGCCGACATTACATAAGAAAACTGGTCCGTGACACTCGTCCGCTACGACGAGCAACTAAATGAAAAATTTCTAAGTCCCGATACGACAAGGACCGAACAAACGTACAAAAGACAACGGGCGCTGCGGCCGCAACGACCGTCAGCAAGAAGCGGAGTGATCGTACTTGTAGAGGATGTCTATACTTGCTCGCAGACAATCTCACCAAAATAATTTCCGACTTAATCTTCACTGAAGACTAATAATTGGTATAGACGACAATGGACACAGTAGACTAGACGTACTATGATAGAAAATCGAGAATTTATACTTATTAAAAAATCTATACGTGTGGTCCGACGACGTTACCAAATGACTCCCGCCAGAAATAAATGTATAGACAACGTCCTCGACGATTCCCGCCAAAACTAGAAAATCTTAGAAATCTCTAATAATCTTACGACGACGTTACTGTACACGTTACGACGAGGCACGAAAGGTGACCGAGAGTGCACGATCGCTAATACCTCGACTGTCGCGCGGGAGACGACTGCCTATGCTTGTGTACCTTAAATTTCAAGAAAACTCCCATTACATATCCGACGACGTTGCAGTGAATGATTTCTAATTAGGCAGTTTTAGCTAGCGTAATGCAAATGGCTGGCTTGCATACATATACAATGCGTAATGTACATACATATTAAAATAAAATTGGATATAAGAGAGCAAAATAAATAAATATAAAAATGAAAATAAAATAATATTCTAAATGAAAATAATAATGCAAAGAAGATAAAATACATAATAGTAAAAAATTTAGAAAATACAAAAAACAATGTTAAGTCCTTAACAGTTTTTAAATGATAAGTTTTTGTTTGCCTTATGATTTCTAAAATTTATTGGAAAAAATTAAATATTAACATTGGAAATTATAAAGAAAGTCAAAATGCACCACAATCAAATGTTCCTAAAGTTTTTAGAATCGCAAATATAATCCAAATATACGAGGGCAACCTATATATGTTGAAAATATATATATTTCCGGAATCGGCAACAAATGACTTCCAAGATAAATATTTGATGATTTAATTTAAATTAAAAACAAAAAGTGGGAACTACTGCGATGAAATGAATTGCAAACATTTTTCAAAATTGTTTAAAACGCACTTGATTCTCAATGTAACAGATTTAATGTACATACGAGGGCGACCCGATATATTTCCGGAATTGGCAAGAGATGGCGCACGAAAGGTGAAGTCGATTCATTGGTCGGCAAGTGCAACCTTTCTTATGGCAATTGTCAAAATTTCAGACGTCTATAGTTGTTTTTTAAGTGTGTTTTGTGCAGCAAGTCAGGCGGTTTCGCAAGAATGGATAAAATCGATCTAAAAGAATGTCTAGAAAATAACACCAAGATAAGAAAACGCTGTAAATACAGCTTTCTCATGGTATTAGTGAAATCAATTCACGAGAAAGACATGTGAGACGTAAAACGCTAACGCACGGACATGTTTCTGCCTTCCCGCCTTCATCAGCGTGGTTTCGAGCAGTTTTATGCTAACTGGCGCTAACTAGTGCCAAAAGAAAGAAACATTTGTGCGCAAAGTCAGACAGCGAAAAAAAGCGGATACAGTTTCCCACCCTTCTCTCGTGCAATTTGTGGATTGCTCTCTCCCGTGACGGCATTTTTGCACCAAAGGCAGTGCATAGGGAAACTGTACATGTGAACGATTTCTGAAGGCTTACCATGACGTATTTAAAACACATCTAAAGCAATCCACGAATTGCACGAAAGAAGGGTGGGAAACTGTACACGCTTCTATTCGCTGTCTGACTTTGCGGACAAATGTTTCTTTCTTTTGGCACTAGTTAGCGCCAGGAATATTCATTTGTATCATGGAGATAGGTATGATGATAGAAGCAGCGAAAGAATTACATGTGTTAGCATAAAACTGCTCGAAACCACGCTGATAACGCCGGGAAGGCAGAAACATGTCCGTGTGTTAGCGTTTTGTGTCTCCACACGTCTTTCTCGTAAATTGATTTCACTAATACCACGAGAAGACTGTATTTACAGCGTTTTCTTATCTTGGATAAAATCAAATTTGGTGCAGCGATAAAACACTTCCGAATGGCTGGGAAAAAGGCTACGGATATTCGAAATATTTTGCTAGAGGTTCATGACGGATGTACTCCATCATGTTCGACCATTAGCTTCTGGGTGAGCGAGTTCAAAAGTGGCCGCACAAGCACAAGTGACGAACTACGCAGTGGACGCCCATAAACCGTTACCAACGATGAAATGGTCGGCAAGATTCATGTTGTCGCGTTAGCCGATCGCCGATTCAAGCTAAAAGCGATAACAGAGGCAACAGGCATCTCAGAAGAATGCGTTGACCATATCCAACACGAAATTTTAGGTATGAAAAATCTATCGGCGCGATGGGTACCGCGTTTGCTCACACCGGAGCAAAAACGAAATCGGGTGACCGTTTCCGAGGAATGTTGTCTGGCCAGGATCCAACGCAATCCAAGGGATTTCTTCATGCGTGTTTCGTAATTGTGGATGAGACTTGGATCCACCACTACATACCGGAGATCAAGGAATAGTCGAAGCAGTGGACTTTTTCTGGCAAATCGGCTCCGAAGAAAGTAAAGACCGTTCCATCGGCCGGAAAAGTCATGGCGACTATTTTTTGGGATTCCCAAGGTGTGCGCAGGGGAAAGAAGTGCTTTTCCACCACGACAATGCACCGGCTCATTCATCCGGCAACGTCGTGGCCAAATTGAATGAGTTGCGATCCGAATTAGTCTCTCATCCTCCATACTCACTGGACCTAGCCCCGAGGGAATTTTTCCTATTTACAAACCTGAAAAAATCACTGGGAGGAAAGAGATTTGCCTCAAATGAGGACGTCATCGCCGCTACAGATGGCTATTTTGCCCGACGACTTGAAGACACCGGAGCACCGTTTAAAAAGGTGTATTGATATTCGAGGAGGCTACATCGAAAATGAAAAAAGACCATACCGATACCGTGTTTTTCTTATGGATTCTGGAAACATTTCAGGTCACCCTCGTAATAGAGGCGAAGGCAGTGTAGTATTTTTCATCTTGATAAACGTTTTATCATAATAATCTAGTTCTTTTTATTGGCGATTTGAAACCTCACCATTGCAAATCTGCAAATATTCGTTGAATCGTTTATTAGAAGAAATTTTACATTATTTAGCGTATATAAATTAATCCCCCTTTTATATTGTTTACATAACATAAAAAGAATCCTCACAGGTACATTGATAATAGATTATAAATTTTACATCTCCCGAATCTCTTTAAACAATCCAATAAATACAATTTCGTTAAACCTTGTCGTTTCCTATATATAATTTTAGTTCTAGTTTCGTATTCCAATCACGTTCACAGGCGGTTATTAAACTCGCACGTCGTACGGATAGTCTTTTCCATCGGCGAATTTCACTTCCATTCAGCACTTTCTAACGAACTTGACCTTGTACTTGCAGATGGCCAGCCCGGCCTGTACGGAACTCGAGGTGACGATGATGAATTGGCTAGGTAAAGCGCTACATCTACCGGAAGAGTTCCTCAACTGTTCGGAAGGACCGGGCGGAGGTGTTATACAGGTAATTTTGTGTTTGGATCGTCGTGATTCTGTTGTTTGTTTTACATCTTTCTTTAGGATTTAAACCATATCCAGTTTCTCTTTGTGTCACAAATTTTATTATATACTTTCATATAATTGTGTGAGAGAATTTAAAAATTTGTTCTTTCTCGCGTTTTTCAATTAACTTGTCATTACATCTAAGATGCATAATGTATAATATTCATAAGATCATCTAACACTTTTTCTTGGTTTAAGTAACAAAGTTACAAAATATTTGTTACCTAAGTTCACTAAAACGTTCAGTGTTTAATCACTTTACAAAGATGACTGCTAGATTGCTGTTTGATTCAACATATTTGTTTAGCAGTGGTCTCAGTTCGACAGCTTTATTTAACGAAAGCTGCGGTACTTATAAAATGTTAGTAGATGTATTATTCGAAAATACTCACACAATTGCTGCTCATATACCAGATAAAACGAATCGAGACATTTACCAGTTCCAAATTTGTCAGATCCGATCCCACCTCTTTCACGTCACTGTTTAGCAAACAAAAGAGGGTAACTCGGGATCAATTATAAAGTATCGGGGACACGGTGTTAAATAACGTAGTAATGTACGAACTTGTAAACATATTTCATGTCCAATTCTTCTTATTCAAAAAAATTATCTAATAAAGAAAATACCGTAAAAACATCTACGGGGTATATATAAATGATTGAAAGGTGTTTGAATTTCCAGCTTCCTATCTTTTTTGCTTTAAATTGATGCTGAGTACTAGTCAACGCATCTAAAAGGATACCTGACTTTGCGGACAAGTGTTTCTTTCCTTTGACACTAGTTGGCGCCGGGAATTTTCATTTGTATCGTAGAGTTAGGTATGGTGATAGAAGCAGCTCGAAATCACACTGGTGACACCGGAAAGGCAGAAACATGTCCGTGTGCTAGCGTTTTATGTCTTCACATGTGTTTCTCGTGAATTGATTTCACTAATACCATGACAAAGCTGTATTTACAGCGTTTTCTTATCTTGGTACTAATCAACACATCTGCAGCTGTAAACACTCTATATTATAGGCGTAACATAAAAATATTAGAAAAGAACCCACTTTAATATTGTTGATAAAATTAATTAATTAAAAATGGTGAGAAGTGTGTTATTTCCAACTATCGTGCCATATCGTTATTAAATAATTTTGCTAAAGTTTTCGAGAAATGTTTGTACAAGTATATTTATGCTCAAGTTAGACCCTGGATTTCAAATGACCAACACGGTTTCGTTGCTCAACGATCTACGGTAACTAATCTTGTTACAATTACACAATACCTATCTGATAGTATTGATGCCGGTGGACAGGTAGATGTTGTGTATACTGACCTAACAAAAGCTTTTGATCGAATCGACCACACCGTGCTTATTAATAAATTGGACAATATTGGATTTTCGTCTTCTCTTTTGTCTTTATTCCAATCGTATCTTCTTGATAGAAAGCAATTTGTGACATACATGGGATTTCAGTCTGATTGCTTCTCGCCGAGCTCTGGAGTTCCTCAGGGGAGTAACTTGGGTCCACTTCTGTTCCTCATATATATAAATGATTTGTGCTATCAACTGAACTGTCCAAAGTTGTTATACGCAGATGACTTGAAGTTGTACTCAACAATTAATAATTCTCAGGATTGCAATCATTTGCAAAGCCAACTCGATATATTCCACACGTGGTGTGCCAACAACAAACTAACAGTTAATGTAAACAAATGCAAAATTGTCACCTACACTCGTAAGACGACTCCAATTATATATACCTACCACTTGGCTGGATCTTCTTTACCTAGAGAGACCTCTATGAGAGACTTGGGCGTCGTCTTTGACTCAAGACTGACCTTTATGGAGCACATATCCAGTATTTGTACATCAGCGTTGAGTATGTTAGGATTCATTATACGTGCTACACGACCATTTGCTTCTATAACAGCTATTCTTCCTCTTTATTTCGCTTTTTTTCGGTCTCGACTGGAGTATGCGTCCGTGGTCTGGTCACCTATGTACATCTATCAGATACATCTTCTAGAGCAGATTCAGAGAAGGTGTTTGAAGTTCTTGTACTTTAAAAAATTTAATACTTACCCGATACAAGGATTTAGCCACAGTGCTCTGCTAGACGCATTTAATATTGATTCATTAGAACTACGTCGAAAACAGGTTGAGTGTAAATTCCCATTTACTTTACTTCATAATGGTCTTGATGTACCTGAGTTGTTGAGTAAAATCAACTCCGTTGTACCACGTTCAGGATCTAGGCAAACAAATACATTTTACTGTTTCGCACCTAGAACAAACATCGCCATCAGGTCCCCAATACACAGATTGTGTAGCAATTTCAACTCTATGGAGTTTGCCGAGTTGGATATACATACCTGCACTTTACCGTCCCTTTTGACGGTATGTAGACCATGCGGTGATTTACACTTAGTTGAATATTTTTCCGTTCTCTCTTTTTCCTAACCACTGGTAAACTACTTTTTTTTTTAATTTAAATTAAAGCAACTAGTTACTAAGTTTTCTAATTTGACATACTTTAATTTTATGTTATTTATGTTATTTATATTTGCATGTGTACATTATTTAACATTGCCTTGTAATTGGATATTTGTATCTGTTGGGCATTAAATATTATTATTATTATTAAAATATTATTATTAAAATTACAATTTCCTTGCAATTAACCAACGTAATTAAATTCCTGAAAAAATATCAACCGTAGTAGGATTTGAACCCACGACCTCTAAATTACCAGCGCATTGCGCTACCATTACACCACGCAACCGAATGCGAGTTCAAATTGCTTTTAATACCTAGATGTCACAATGTCGGCAGATTTGGATTGGGATAGACGCTACCAAAGGATGCCACTAATTATTATTACTAATGTTTACGCATAAGATAATGTATTATATAAAATTGCTGAAACACTTACTGTTTTAAGAGGTTTCTACGAAATCACAAACTGGGTGGCATCTATTAAATTTATTACTTATTAATTAAATATGTTTCCACACTTATTTCAGTTAAATAAGTACGGCATGCGGAATAAATATTTTTTAAGGATGTAAACGACCATTTCACATAGAGTGATGTTATATTTGCGCATTGAAAGTAATCTTTGTGACAATTTAATGGATCTTTCGACACGCCTTCACAAATTTGTCTTAGTATGAGAAAATCTGAATCAATGTCAAGAACACGTTTAAATTTTCGTATTATACTTTAATTTTTAATGAATTAAATGTGATTCAAGCAAGATTAAAGTATTGCCAACCTAAAATTCGTGCGAAATATCAAATATATTAAGAGAAATTTAATTTATCTTACAGGGATCTGCAAGCGAAGCATCTTTAGTCGCCCTTCTAGCCGCCAAAGATAAATTTGTCAGGGCAATCAGAGAAAGAAACCCAAACGTACCCGCTCCCGAAATTAAAGGTAAATTAGTGGCATATTCGTCAGACCAATCAAATTCCTCCGTAGAGAAGGCCGGCATAATCGGCTCCATGACGATGAAACTGCTTCCATCGGACGAAAACGGTTCCCTACAAGGTTCCACGCTACGCGAGGCTCTCCGAAAGGATCGAGAAGCCGGCTTAATCCCGTGCTTCGTCATTGCTTCTTTAGGCACGACGGGAACTTGCGCCTTCGATAATTTAGAGGAAATCGGTCCGATTTGCCAGGAAGAAAAGGTCTGGTTGCATATAGACGCGGCTTACGCCGGTTCAGCGTTCATCTGTCCCGAATACAGGTACTTGATGAAGGGGATCGAGTACGCGGATTCTTTTAACTTCAACCCGCATAAGTGGATGTTGACGATCTTCGATTGTTCGTGCCTGTGGGTGAAGGACGCGAGGCACGTAATGGACGCCTTTAACGTCGATAGGATCTATTTGCAACACAATAAGGTTAGCGACCTTCCGGACTATAGACACTGGCAGATCCCTTTGGGAAGAAGATTTAGAGCGCTCAAATTATGGTTTGTTCTGAGGTCCTATGGAGTTGAAGGCATCCAGGACCACATCAGAAAGGACATTTCTCTCGCTAAGTATTTCGATAGCCTCGTGAGGAAGGATGATCGATTCGAACCATGCACGTTATCCTTGGGATTGGTCACCTTCAGGTTGAAAGGTGACGATCGTCTCACTCAACAACTACTAGATAATCTAACGGCCGATAAGACACTCTACCTCATCCCTTGCCATTACAGGAATAAATTGGTCATTAGATTCGCCATTGCAAGCAGAAACACCAAAAAGATGGACGTTGACTTCGCTTGGAAGATAATCTGCGAGGAAGCTAAGAAAATCTTAACGCCTAAAGACGAAGCGGATGCTGTAATCGGAGATAAGTGCAAATTCGACGCCATCAGCATTACTGCGACGACAGAATGTTTAGAGAAATCCAAATAGTGACATTTTAGAGAAGATAAAAATATAGAAATTACTTAATTCTACACCTTTCCTCGCTCCAAGAGCGTTTATATATTTGTTAATTGTAGAGTCCAATTCGTTTCAGATGGCACTTGCTAAGAGGGCAATATTGAAGACGAGCAAGAGTAAGCTATATCTAATGAGAACGGCGCCTAGAGATGGCGCTGTGTAAAGTTCTGTGTTATTCACTGTTTTAATGCGTGCTTCTCAGGTGCCTATAGAAATGAATCGCACTCTAAACCAGTTTTAATTTGTAGTAAAAAAAAAAAAGGAAACTACGTTAGCTAGATGTGTATAATATGTACAATGTATTAAATATTTTATCCACATACAAATTCCAGACTCAAAAACTGCAGCTTTTTCCTAAATATATTGAGATAAGTTGTATCCCTCCCATTTTATTCACACTGTACATTTGTATTTATAGATTCTATTAGATAGAACAGTTTCTTCTGTATATAACGCATATTTACTGTAGTAAAGACATTTGTTACACATATAAATAAAAAATTATATATTCACAATTTTTTGTTTTTTACACCAAAGTTATAAAATATTATCCCCAACAAAGAGATACACTATCTGCTCATATTTGCTAACCTTATTATTGAAACTACGAAGATGGTTTTATTAGAGAATTGGGTTATTTCCTTTTCTGATAGTTTTAATTTTTTTTTATAATTACCGCAAAAAATTGGCTGAACCAAAATACGCTTAAACTGTTCCAAACTATCGACACAGAAGAAACCAATTTATCGGCTTCTTTGATGTTTGTGTGGTCTTATTTTATTACTAACATGGGATGAAGTTAGTTAGCCACCATATTGAAAATAATGAAATGATAGGAAATTCAAACGACAAAAACGTAATTATAATTTAATCTGATCATTTGTAAGCAACATGCTTGAAAAAAGCTTAGTAAGGTAAATAATACGACTGTGCTTTTATTTTAGTAACAACAATAACATAAAACTGAGCGATCCTTCATATATATGTAGTAATAATATACAGCGCAGTAATAAACTAAAATGATTAGAAAAAGATACAACTGAATCATAAACATAAAAATAGCTCGGTGACACCAGAATGCAAGAACAAAATAGGACGACAATGTAAATCCATGTAGACACTTCAGCGAAAAGGATCGTCAAGTAATTCATTGGCATTTCTAATCATACGCGTAATGGATGCTTTAAGCAGAACATTAGTTTTGTATGACGGGTCCTTAAAATTAGGGAAGGACCTGTTATCGTACTGAGGTACCACAAAATTAATTTTGGAGAGAAGGGATGGAGCGTCAATAGCGTGATTAATCAGTTTAAGTAGAAATTGGCTGCTAAATTCCTTCCTTCGATCCGATAACGATACAAAGCCGTGTCTCCTCAGCAGACCAGCATAATCAACATCGCGTCCAGGGTAAGTGCCATCAATTTTAAAGGACAGGTATTCCAAAAATCGTTTTTGCACTCTTTCAAGTAGTACTTACAGACGGAGATGGTGAGGATACCAAATTATGGAGGCATACTCCAACCCAGTACGGACAAGCGAATAGTATAATGCTTTTAGCGAGGCAGGATCGTATGAGAAATCCTAAGAATTTCATCGCAGAATTTCGTACGGATAATATGTGGTCTGCAAACGACAAATTTGCATCAAACAGCACGCCCAGGTCCGTCACAGATGAGTGCTTAGGAATAATAATTTGACTCACAGCATAATGAAAATTGTAGAGTCTATGACATGTAGAGTAGCTTACAACAGCACACTTATCCAGATTCAAATGAATTCCATTCTGTGTACACCATCTAACAATAGTATCCAGACTGTTCTGGAGAAACAGACAATCTGCCGGGGAGGTTATGGTATTGTAGATCTTAAGATCGTCCGCGTAAGCCAGTACATTGCAGTCCAGCTCCTGTAGGAGATCTGAAGATTGAAGCCTTTTTAAGAAACCATCACGAGCAAATCATACTTCCTTAATTGTTAATCGATAATTGGAATTTTCCATAATGCATGTTTACTATTACATCACACCTACAATATACTAACTATACTACTAAAGCAATTATAAAGTGGTATAACCCTGGACCTGACTGAAATGAATAATAAAATTCGCAATTCGACACAGTAAATACTCTAGCAGAATAATAGGTAACAGATTGTATATCGTAACACAATTATTACTGTGTCAAATTTCATATTATGTTTATTCAGTTTACTTCGGTCGAGGAATAGGCCCCTGACTTCTGATCACTGTTAATTTATAAAAGAAATCAAAAAATTTAACATAATAGAGAAATGTAAATGTCTCAACTCTGTATCTATATTACAGATTTGCATGGCACAATATGAAGATTTGTGCCCTTTCTTCCACTACTACCCACCATCACTCTCTACTCATTTCTATGTTATAGTCGAAATAAAAAAAATAAACAATGATATAAAATGAAAAACGAGAACGAAATAAACTAAACTAAAAACAAAAACTGCATATAATGTAACTCAAGCACAAACGTATTTTAATGATATATTTTACCCAAATAGTGGTACACAAAATCAGATAGCTCTATTCCATTCCATATAATATAAAATAAATTTTGCCGAATATGAGATTTCTAAACTGTGGTGCCATCTGCAAGAAAAAGTGCTGATACAGGTAACGTGTAGACATTGTTCTCTGTATTATCGGCATCTCCAAAAGGAAACTGCCGAAACGAATTATTTTAAAGATTATAAATATATAGAGATACTACTAAATAATAAAAGTACTACATATACTTGCTTTTGTTTGCTAAAAAATGTATAAGCATATGACCCAACTAACTTAGATAAATATATTTTTATTTTATATTTGCTTATGTAATTTTTAGAGGTTACTAAAACGATACACAATTTTATTAATATATTATTTATTGAGAAGCCGCTAGAAACTACATTATTGTAGCATACTGACATCTGTCATTAGATGGTGAAAAAATGCCTTACAGAAGTCTAACAAATCAATTACAGATATCTATAATACTGACAGAAAGTAATATATTTAAATGAACGATCAAGGTGAAATTACGCAATAGATGACAGCACAAACGCTTACAAATCACTTTTATTTTAACTTTTGAATTTATTTTAGGAACATTATTCAAATATATTATGACCTCATTGACCACTAAGCATTGAAAAACAAATATTGATATCCTACTAGAGTCAGTAATCTTGCAAACAGCGTTTCTCAGTAATGGCATTGATTTTATTTAAAATGAGTTTTACGGCATTTTATCTATATATTTCCTTAAATTCATATTATTCAGAATTGCGTTGATTACAACATTATTTATACATAAATTAGTTAATTGTCAGTTTATTTATCTATTACCTATTTGACTACTTACTAGAATCTATCACACACCGTTTGTTAAGCACGTAATATACTCAGGTTAACAGCTTTTTTACGTACTATTGATGCTCACTATTAGTGCCACATACAGCTGTGGCCATATGTATTCGCCACCCTGTTCATTCGGCCCTCGCAGACGAACAGTTCTCGGACGCCTGTTGCACTCATGGAACCCCAAACGATTATGCTACCACCCCCAAACTTGACAGTCGGGATGATACAGTCTAGATGGAAGGCCTCTCCTCGCCTGCGTCGCACGTATTGAGGCCCAGGTTTACCACAAAGCTACCAACAAAAACATGAATACTGTTACATTTTGGTACCCATTAAAAAGAATAAAAACACTGTAGATACCAGGAATTGAATACAGAATACCGCAAATACAATAATTATGTATTACTTACCTCAATATTTGACTCATCCGTCCACATAACATTGGCCCAATTGTCAATGGTCCAGTCGCGGTGACTTTTAGCCCACAGCAGTCTCTTTTTCTTTTGTTGCGGAGACAACCGTGGTTTATGTCGAGCTTTGTATCCACCTAAATTTAATTCACAAAGTCGTCTTCTAACCGTGCGAGGAGAAATAGCAACGTTATGCAGCCGGAAAAGTTCACTGGAAAGCTGTTTAGACCCTTTTTTACGGTCTCGCAAAGACATCCGCTCTAAGACTCGCTCATCTCTGCCAGTTGTCTTCCTTTTTCGACCAGTTTTCGGTTTGTTTGTCAAAGATCCACTCTCTTTGTATCGTTTTATCGTCATTCTAACTGTCGATCGCGCGCATTTCACTTGTCGGGCAATAGCAGACACCGGCAACCCTTGCTTTTCTAACACCACAATTTGTCCTCGCTCTACCTCCGTCAATTAGCGTGTTTTCGGCATTACTTTTTACTGTATACTATCGTATTACACAGACAAAATCACAGCACAATATCTTCACTCTAACTAGCTCAACCTTACTCTTACAACTTTTAAGAAAGAAATATTCAGAAATTACAATTTTGCGTCTATTTTCTAATTTATTCAGAATGGCCTACAATAAACCATTAAACCCTCATTACCAGGTACCTAGTTAAGTCCGTCATCGACCCTGCTTCTTAGAAATACAATAATATTCGTGTAACACGTTCAAAACGAGAGTGGCGAATACATATGGCCACAGCTGTATGTACATATTACCCATGCAAGAATTTTTAAATTCCCTACGTCCCAATAATAAAGTGATCCCTTGGAGCTACCAGTTACGCCTACAAGTTCTAACTACACCGAAAAAGCACATGCGAAACATTTTTTAAATTTTGCAGACAAGTTCGTTGTTTTGAAACTACCAATTTAAATAGCCCGAGAAATTTAAGAAATGCTTAATAGGAAACTTAATGTAAAACGGTGTTCACCACCGTTAATAAAAATATATTCATATAAAATAACAAAATAAACTAGACAGATATTGCTGGTTCGAGAAATTTATTAAAGGAACAAGCTTTACTCATTAACTTAAAATATTTTATTGACTAGATAGCACATTCTAATAAAATATATACTGTTATAATGTCTCCTCAAAGTAACTCCTTTTTTGCCTTAATAATTGCGACATTCTTAAAACTAACCGCTCGAAATACAGTTCGTCTATAGCATTACACACTTTCTGCAAAGCATTCCAAAATGCTACTTTGGTAGTCGGAGATCTTTTCCGGATCTCATGCTCCAAGTAATCCCACAAGAGCTCAACCGGATTACAATGTGGGGGAGAGGGCTCTATGGCGGTTATTCCATTAAGGATAGGACTCCTTGAAAATAAGCGTTAACCTCCTTTGCGGTGCGTTTGGGGACGTTATCTTGTTGCTAAATGAACCCCATCCTCAATTAATTCATATCCAGTTGGTACCACATCATTCCCTAGGAATCTCAAATACACATCTTTTGTCATTCCTTCATCCATTTTAGCTCATTTTCTCTTCCTCCTTCCACCTCCAAAGCAATCCCATGCCATGATGTTTTCTCCTCCATGTTTTACGGTTTCTAAAATAAATTCGTCTAGCATTCTTGCTCCAGGATGGCGACGAACAAATGTGCGACATTTGCTTCCGAATAATTCGAATTTCGATTCGTCCATCTAAAACACATTTTTGTATAGAACTTTAGTAGTTTTCCTGCTGCTATAAGGCATCTCAGACAGTATTGTAAATTGTAAGAACAATGCCGTAATTTTCGGTGTGGTAAGGGGGCGATTACTTAGGGAAATCACTCGATCCCTTTCCTTCTTTTAATTGTCCTATGCAAACAACACTCAGAAATATTTAATTGTTCTGCAGTTTCCCTATTTGAAAGATTTGTTTGGTGTAAAACCATTTTAGTGCGCTTCTCAATGTACAAATCTCTTCCTGTATCATCCGTACCACTTTTTTCCGATCATTTACACTCCAGTTTGCGTAAGGCTTTGGCTAATTTAGCCT
This sequence comes from Trypoxylus dichotomus, assembly GCA_023509865.1. Taxonomy (NCBI): domain Eukaryota; kingdom Metazoa; phylum Arthropoda; class Insecta; order Coleoptera; family Scarabaeidae; genus Trypoxylus; species Trypoxylus dichotomus. The sequence goes on along the minus strand of CM042076.1, from coordinate 72,640,357 downwards.
TTTCCGTTTGTGCATGGAATTTAATAGTGGTTTTACTTCTATACGACTCTTCACACCGGCTTTTATTAGTCTTCGCTCTACTGTATTTATTTATTTATTTATTTATTTATTTATTTATGTATTTATTTATGTATTTATTTATTTATTTATTTATTTATTTATTTATTTATTTATTTATTTATTTATTTATTTATTTATTTATTTATTTATTTATTTATTTATTTGTTGTTATTTATTTATTTATTTATTTATTTATTTATTTATTTATTTATTTATTTATTTATTTATTTATTTATTTATTTATTTATTTATATATTTATTTATTTATTTATTTATTTATTTATTTATTTATTTATTTATTTATTTATTTATTTATTTATTTATTTATTTATTTATTTATTTATTTATTTATTTATTTATTTATTTATTTATTTATTTATTTATTTATTTATTTATTTATTTATTTTAACATCGAGTTCTTCTTTTGGCATATCTTCCATCAAATAAATGAACAGTATCAAATAATGTCTTCCTAAAGCAATCACACACGTCTCCAGTATCTCGGCAATTTACTACATGCATATTGAATGTACAGTTTATTATAAAGCAAGTGGATAATTGACCACCCCTCACAAATTCTATTTCATAACGCATTCACCCCCAATTTCCAACCATTAACACAATATTGCTCTATTGCCAGCATAAAATTTTTAAGCAAATTTTAAAATTTTGAAATGCAACGAATGCAGGAAATTATTGTATTATCTAAGCTATTAATATAAGTAAGAAATAAAGCAAATTATAACAAGAATCTGTAGCAACTTTTTAATCTACTTCAACATCTGAATACCAATGCAAAAACAAGACCCTGTCGTCCCATACTTAAGCTTTATTAATTTAGTACTTACAATAGCGTTTAGACATTTTTTTAATCTTCGTATCCATGAAGAAGTAGAAGAAGAAATGTTACGAACTTAGACTATTTCCCACTACACATGACTATACCGAGTGATCCGTAGACGCGTCAATGTTTCGGAGGTGGACCGCCTAATTTCTTCGTCAATTGTATGATTCTCTCCGCTTCCCGAATACCGCTCAACCTGGCTCCGTGCACAGTCGAATAGTGTCCGGCGCAAGTCGCCTCGCCGGCAAACAACAGGATCGGAGGTTCCGGCTCGCAAGGCCCCGGCAAAGGGGCGGATAGATCGCATTGATGTCCTATCGTAGAGTTAATCCCCATGTAACTGTACGAGCCGCAGAAGTACGGATCCGTAACCCATTTCGAACGGAGAATGGTTGAAGGGTAAGGCAACGAAGAATCGCCGGTAAATTGACGTAGCACCCTCGTAATCCCTTCGGCAACCTCTTCGTCGCTCGCTTTCTCCATCGTCGCGGCTTCGGGACCGGAAACGTAAGCGCATAAGACGTGTTTACTCCCTTCGACCTCTTCCACGTGACTTAAACCTTTGGTCCAATCGCATCGCGAAGATAATTCATCGGCGGACCAAGCGAATTTAATCCCGCCTTCGTGCCAGACCCAAAAAGGTCTCGCGTAGTCCAAAAACACCTTATTGACTTGCCCGTACCCGAGTGCTTTGATCGCTTCGGTTTTCTCGGCCGGTAAAGCAGGACAAAACAATTTATCCGCGTGCTGTTTGAGTACCCCCAACGAAACCGTAACTATGACGTAATCGGCGCAATATTCATCGCCATCGCAGCATTGCACCACCACCCTAGGACCCTTATTTCGAACCTGTACAGCGCCCCACCTAATATTCCCGACCGGTTTGCAGTATTTCAAGCTACAATCCGGAAGTTCCCTCAGCAACGGGGCCAGGATGCCGACGAATCCCAACGGAACCCTTACGTTGCCTCCGGGAATTTGGATGTAGCTCCCGTAATTCTCGGCGCTCAATTTGGTCAGATCTTCGCCCCATCGCGCCCTTATATTGCTAGTTAGACCGTAGAGGATTCTCGAAGCGTCGTATTTTTGTTCTTCGGGGAAGTTCTGCAGCTCCTGCTGTATGCGTAAATTGAAGAAGTTCATTAGCGAGCCGTGCTTGCCGCCGCCTATACTGAATAAAAGCGACGCTTCGTGCTCCATCTGCCGGAAGACGTGGTAGGCGGTGACGGCGACCGGAGCGTCGATAGCCCTACCATCGCTGGTGCAGTACAGGCCCTTGCTCGGATCGCAGCGCGCTAACGGTTGGCAGAGGAGGCCTTCTTGAGCGGCGAGATTGAAAACGGGATTAACGCTGCAACCGCCCTCTATGAAATGAGCGCCCATCTCGGCGATGACGTCACCTAGCCAGCATGAATGAATTCTACCGCCCGGCCTAAAAATGATCAGTTAACTTTATGTTTGTAGAAAAAAATATAAAACTGTAGAAAAAAATATAAAATATACGAGGGCAATCCCAAAAAAAAAGGTCTCCTATATTTTTAGACATACAAAGAACCGTTTATTTTCTATAATTGCTACATCACTTTAAAGATTGAAGAATGCTTTATTTTTCAACATAATCGCCATTTCGGTCGATGCATTTTTGTAGACGCTGTGGCTGTTTTACAATGCCCGTGTCATACCAGCTTGCCGCCAAGCCCTTCAGGAAGCGTTGAACCTCATCTTTCACCTCATCATCGGAGCAGAACCGCCATACAGACAAATGTTTCTTCAACTCAGGGAACAGGTGTACATCGTTGGGTGCCAAGTCCGGACTGTAGGGTGGGTGTGTGATGACGTTCGAACCAAAATTTTGCACGAGATCGACGGTTTGACGGGCGACGTGAGGACGGGCGTTGTCGTGGAGAATGCTTACCACCCTTGCTCAACATCCCTCTTCTCCGGTTCTGAATTGCCCCCACGGCCTCCCGTTCCTTTCTTCGTCATGAATTTCAGTACGACCGGCTGTAAACTCTCTATACCACTTGCGAACGTTTTTAACATCCATGCACGACTGCCCATACACTGCCGTCAACAGGCGGTGAATTTCAACCGGTTTAACCCCTTTTGCGTTCAAAAATCGAATAACCGCGCATACTTCGCACTTGGCGGTAACGTTTATCGGGAGCTCCATTTCGAATGGCTACCAAGCCAAGACTGAGCATCCGAGCGAAGCACCTGCGTGCTTATGTGGTAGCGGAGAAGGCACCACTCACAACAGTGTTACCAACAACCGTATTAAAACTTTCTCTACGTCCCCAAAAAATAGGAGACCTTTTTTTTTGGTATTGCCCTCGAACATATATAAGGGTGTATCTGTATGGTGTATCCCTGATCCCTTAACAGTAAAACTACAGTGGTATTATATTTTTATTTTTCGACATAGTTCGAATATTCAAAACTTCCGATTTTTTTCCCGTTTTTCTATAATTCTCTATTATCTGTTTTAAAACCACTTTTCCATGAAATTTGGCACTTTGAAAACATACAGCGAATTCTTAGTTACTGAAAAATTTTGCCCCGCTTAAGATTTCTTTTAATTTGGGGAACAGCGTGTAATTATTAGGGACCAGATCCGGCGAATACTGTTGATACTCCACTAATTCAAGGTCTTCTTGAGCCACAACCACAGCAATACCAGATGTATGGCTGGAAGCATTATCCTAATGGAACAGCACACCGTGCCTTAACTTTCTTCGACGCTAGCGTCTCGCAATTTAGAAATCAATTGTGCGTAATAGGTCCCAAAATGCTCTGTACCTTTTGCAAGTAGTCAGTCAGGATTATTCCTTAAGCATCCCAGAAGACAGATAGAAAAACCTTCCCAGCAGACCTTACATTTGTGTGGAGGAAAACCGTAATGTTTCCACTCTCTACTTTGCACTTTGGTCTCAGGATCATAGTGGTGCACCTATAACTCATCCATGGTCACATACGGACTAAGAAAGTTCTCTTTGTTTACTTGGTACCTTTCCAAAAGACGCTTACGAATCAACACCCAGTTTCTGTTTTGATCAATGACTGACATTCGGGGCAGTCATCTTGCACTCTGTCTGTTTCATAACTAATTCTTTAGTCAGTATGTTGTGCACCACATCATATAATAAGCCAGTATCTTTCACAATGTCCCCTGCGACATCGTGTACCTTTTTAATGTTTTTGTCTGTTGTTACCGTTACCTTGTTGCCAACCAATACATGATTAGGAAATTTTACACATATTGCAGTGACAACCGTCTGTTCTTGTTGTCAGGTATCTACCGTGTTTCTATTCTATATATACTTCAGATCTTTTGCTCTTCATCCATCACTTTAATCGAAACGTCTTCGAATTGGGTAGACTGACAGGGTTTATCGTTATCTATATTTAAATTAGTTCTTTTCAAGAAACGTGTTATTTTGAGCAACTTCAATTTTTCTCAAAAGTGCATATAGAACTCAGCTTCTTCTTAATCATATTCGTGTTTATCATATTGAATTCGTTCAGAAATTACTATTTTTATTTCGAAACCATTAACTTTTAAAAATTCTGTTGCCCAATATTGTATTTCTATTTACTGGGTGTTTGACTTCTTTATTCCTATCCATAATTCGTTGTTATGCAAGGGGAATAAATAATACATGCACTTAGGCATCGTAAATATATTTCTTAGTATTGATGTAATTTGGCAACATTGTTTTGTTTTTTAATTACGTAAAGAATGGGATCTGTACACTGCTGAATTACCAATATATAAAAGAAAATTTTTAATCATATCTAACTCTCCTTTAATTGGATAAAATAAAAACCAAAAATTAGGGGTATAAGTTTCAAAATGTTAGCCAGGGAGATTGGAGTAGACTCATTTTATTCTCTTTTAGATTAGTGCTACGACAAGGAAGTACTATTTTTCCAAAATTTTGACACCTGTCATAACCTCTCCATTTACGTGACTCCAATTTAATGTTATAACCATATCAGTTATATTAACTTAAGACATTATAGAACTTTAATCGTACATCAATCATATCATCATGACTTACCTGTCTGTAGCTTCCAAAACAGTAAAATTAGTAATTCCGCTCTGCGCTAATCTTTGAGCGGCCGATAAACCCGCTATTCCAGCTCCAATGATGACCACCGCCGGTTCCGGTTTGCAAGGGTCCACCATGGAATCAGTGATGTGACATACTTCGAAGTTACCGGGGTTTTTCGATCTTGTTCCGGCCGTGACGTGGTGGCAGCGTATTCTTGACACAGAGAAATTTCTACAACGACAATTGCATCGAAATTAACACCCCGTGGACGGAAGGAACGTTGAACAACGTCGCAAAGCGCTACTACGAAAGAACTTACCGGCATTCTTTCAAGATGCGAAGAGTCAAGAACGGTGCACGATTAGTGGCGAACATTTTAATTTTTCTACGGGAATTTACATTTAACACCTATAACATTTTGAGAGCTGAGAAATGTCAATTAATTTTACGGTGATTCGCTATTGTTTTGGGAGAAGGCGTTGAATTGCTTGATCGCTACATTTGCAGTTACGTTCGTGATGGTATTTCGAAGAGGCTTAAAAAGACTTAACCAAGTTCGATGTGAAAGTCTCAAAAGCATGTTCAATTTCAATACTTGTACATATCAATGATAATTTTCAAATCGATGTTTCGCCTCGGATCCTCAAATTTTTTTAAAAATCCGGGGGATGATGTCTTAAAAAGTCGTGGCCCACCAGTTTTTCTCTCCACCCCTTCGTGAGCTAAATAAGTTGAGACTACGATTTGAAATTGAAATATTGTCCAACATTGAAGGAGAATTCACAGGTATAGCAGTAAACTCCACCCACACAAATTAATTAATTATGCGGAACGTAGCGTTTCGAGAGCACGTGGGCTCCCATTGTCAACCGTGTTACCGACTGAAAGTAAAAATTGTATCGCGCATGCAAATTATTTTCTACGCAGGCCCTAAAATTTCTAAACCATATGACTATTTACAATCTACTAGGTGGTCTAATGCCTTTTACGGGAAAGGATGGACCGAAAGCGAACCGTATCTTTAACAGGGCCTATGGTAATAAATCAATCAAACTCGAGTGTGCAACTGGAGATGGTTCTCTATTCAATAAGTTGGTAATAAGAAATTGATAACTCTTCCTTTTCACCCACCCAACAGTAAAAGGGTTAAGTAAAATTTTCCGACAACTAAATATGAACGTGTCTTTTGTGTCAAAAACAACTTAAAGAATCTCTTAGGAATCCCAAAGATAAACCGGAGATGATAAAAAGGTCTGGAATATACCAAATCGCATGCAATGATTGTGAGAAAGTTTATATTGGACAAACAAAAAGGAGTATCGAAACGAGATTCAAAGAACATATTAGACACTATCGTTTCGACAAACCTAAACTATCAAGCGTAGCAGAGCATATGGTAAAATCCGGACATAAGATTGATTTAAAAAATCTGACACTACTTAAAAACGTGAACTCGTATAGAGAATTAGACGCGTACGAAACGATATGTATGAAAAAGAACTGAAAGTTATTGAACAGAGAACCACCCCCAATTGCACACTCGAGTTTGATGGATTTATTACCATAGGCCCTGTTAAAGATACGGTTCGCTTTCGGTCCATCCTTTCCCGTAAAAGGCATGAGGCCACCTAGTAGATTGTAAATAGTCATATGGTTTAGAAATTTTAGAACCTGCGTAGAAAATAATTTGCATGTGCGATACAGTTTTTACTTTCAGTCGGTAACACGGTTGACAATGGGAGCCCACGTGCTCTCGAAACGCTGCGTTCCGCATAATTAATTAATTTGTGTGAGTGGAGTTTACTGCTATACCTGTGAATTGTACATCCACACAGTCCTTGCAATCGTCAATTGAAGGAGAATAATTCGCCCGTGTCAGAAGCTTTAATAAAGATTAATCATTCACATTTTCAGGTAGTTGCACGAGGAGACCCTAAATATTTCACTTTCAAGTGTTGAAGTGGTAACATTTGTAGATAAAAACAGTTAACATTTTACGCAAACTATGTGAAATTTGGAATTTCAATTAAATTTAGTTCATTAATCGGATGTAACTAAGTTCTACTCAAACCGACAAATTTAGTTTGCTTGATATTACGAACATTGAAGGCTAACTTACTTTGTGAAATAAAAAATTTCACGGTTCCGGTAAGATTCGAACTTACTGCTCCTGTTCACCGAGACCGTATAGTCGCTATTTAAACCAATACGGTCTCCGTGGCGTAAACTTTTAATTTCATAAACTAATAATTATTATTATAACACATGGGCTGAAAAGTCCCGGGCCTAACATATAGATGACGCTAGTTTTATTGCAGTCACCTTTCTCTCAGTTAGTACTAACCTTCAAAAGACAGCTATTAAAATTTCATGATATTCTATTCATTAGTTTATGAGTTATTGTGCTAAGAGTCACGCTACTTTTGTTATTTTCAAAACAATGGATCAAAAACAATTTCGTCTTTTAATTTTACACTGCTTCTTGATGGGAAAAAATACCGCTCAAGCGAAGCAATGACTTGAAAAGTGTTATGTGGACTCCGCTCCATCAGAAACAACAATAAAACGTTGGTTTGCTGACTTCAAACGTGGTCGTAGAGACACCGATGATGCAGAACGCAGTGGACGTCCAAATGAGGCGGTAACACCAGAAAACATCAAAAAAATCCACAAAATCGTTTTGAATGATCGAAAAGTGAAGTTGCGTGAGTTAGCTGACATCGCAAAGATATCAAAAGAACGTATTGGCTTTATATTGCATGAGTATTTGACTATGAGAAAGCTCTGTTCAAAGTGGGTGCCGCGTTTGCTCACTGTTGACCAAAAACAAGAACGTGATTCTGATTGATGATTCTGAGCAGTGTTCGGCATGTTTAAACGTAACAAAGCGGAATTTTTGCGTCGATATGTGACAATGGATGAAACATGGATCCATCACTTCACTCCATAATCAAAACGATCGTCATCTGAGTGGAGAGCAACTGGTGAACCTCGTCCAAAGCGCCCGAAAGCACAACAATCGGCTGGAAAGGTTATGGCCTCGGTATTTTGGGATGTGCGTGGTGTAATATTCATCGACTATCTTGAGAAAGGAAATGCCATCAACAGTGAATATGATATAGCGTTATTGGAGCGTTTGAAGGCCGAAATTGCAAAGAAACGACCGCATATGGCAAAGAAAAAAATGTTGTTTCATCAAGACAACGCACCGTGTCACAAGTCAATCAAAACAATGGCAAAACTACATGAATTGAACTTCGAATTGCTCCCACATCCACCATATTCGCCAGATTTGGCTCCCAGCGACTACTGGCTCTTCGCAGACCTCAAAAAAATGGTCGCCGGTAAGAAATTTCGCACAAATGAGGAGGTTATAGCTGAAACTGAGGCAAAAGATAAATCGTTCTACAAAAGTGGTATTGAAATGTTACAGCGGCGCTGAAATGATTGCGTTGCTCTTGATGGAAATTACGTTGATGAATAAAGCTAATTTTGAACCAAAAGAACCGTGTTTTCTTTGTTAGGCCCGGGACTTTTCAGCCCATGTGTTAAACTAAATTTGAACGTTTAGGTGTTACAGTTGAACTTCAGGAGAAGAGGGATTACTACAGATTTATTAAAAGTAGGAGGAGATACCGTTATTACAGCTAAGAAAATACTCATAAACAATTGCCTCAGTGAAGTTAAAATACCTAACAACTGACAAAATGCATTAATCATCTTGTTGCTGGCAATTACTGACCTATAAGCCTCCTTCCTCGTCTATACAAACTTCTTAGGAAAATTATTACGAATAGGTTGACAAACAAATTGGATCAATATCAACCTCCTGAATAAGTAGAATTTAGAAAAGTATACAGCACGATAGAATATATCCAGATAATGCATACATTAATAGAGAGGTGCAATGAATACAATGCAAAATTTGAACAATTTCAACAGCTATGGATCACGCAAAAATCGACTCAAGATAAAGAAACCTCTTAAAGTACATATGCGACAATTCTATATTGCAAGTTCAAACCACAGATGTCTACATAACAGCTAAAATTAGAGTTAAACGAGGAGTCAAACAAGGCGACACAGTATCTCCTAAACTGCCCTTAAAAACGCTATTAAAAAATTAAATTGGGATAAAAAAGGAGTAAGCATAGACAAACCACCTTCGTTTTGCGAATAATATTGCACTGATCGAAACCAACCCCGAAGAATTACAAGAAATGATGGACAAACCTCGAATGACATCCAAAGAAGTAGGACTTTCTATAAATATCGGAAAAACAAAAGTATTGTCCCCGGACACCACAATATTTAGAATGGGAAATAATACTTTGGAAAAAGTGGAAGAGTACTGAAACTCAGGAAAAGAAACGCCAAAATACCAGGTGTGTGCATAAGTCTTTTCAGATTTAACTAACAGATGGCGCCACCGAAAAGTACGCAGAGTATTAATTTGACACATACGCCATTTTATTCGTTTGACATTTACACTACAAACACACATAAATTGGATCCGCCAAAAACTAGCGTCTTTGCCTTATCGTCCAAGCATCATGTCGAGTTTTGTACATGAAAAAGATCATTCGCGGCACGCATTACTTTTCTTATTTAATCAAAAGAAAAAAGGCTGTTGAAAGTCATCGTTTGCTGGTAGAAACATATGGTAAACACGTTCCATCGATTAGAACATGTGAGACATGGTTTTGACAATGTAAAAGTGATGATTCCAATATGAAAGACAGTGAGCGCAAAAAACTGAAGACGAGGAATTGCAGAAGTTATTGAATGACGACCCAATGGGAATTAGCAGATGCATTATATGTGTCACAAGACAGCAGACATTTACGAACCGCGGAAAAAGTCAATAAACTCCATGTAAAAAAGAAAAGAAGAGGAAGACCTAGGAAGAAATTGATGGACTAGATATGGGTAGAAGAAAGAGTAAAACTTAGAAGAAATGAAAGAAATGGTAAGAAATAGAGGAAAGTGGAAAAAGTGCGTACAAAAAGAACCGGAAACCTCAGCTAACACCTGAAAACGTACAAGGATATGAGAAGAATAAGAAGAAGAAGAAAAAGAAGAAGAAGCAAATCTCAGCTACAAACTATACAGCACTACCTAAGAATGGATATGTGAGAGATCAAACATCTAGCTACCTCATGGATAACTTTTTTGCATTGAGTCGATTATCTGGTGCGACGTGGTTTCATTGTATTTTTAGAGATTCTTCATTCTACTTGCGATTTATCAATACCTTAAATCTCGCAGTATTAACTTACTTCCAAAAATGTTACTCTTACTAAAAAAAAAGAAGAACGTATTCGAAAAAAATATTTATTACTGACGGGCACAATTTTGTATGAAATTTTAAAATTTGAATCACATCTCAATAGTACAAACTTTCACGTCACTTACATTCACAAACGGCACAAATTCGAGCGAAAGAGGAGCAATTTATTCGTACCAAAAATACGTTCTTGCTCTTCAAGACAACGGATACTTGAATTTAAAGAGTCAAACGAAAATATCCGTTTAGAGAAGGTGCCAAGTTGGAAGCATCTCAATATTTCTCAGGATAAGAATAGTCGACGTCATCATCCTCGTAGGTCTCGTTCTCGTCCGGAACACCGTGTTCTTCTCCGCCCGATTCATCGTATTCGCAGTCGCAATCGCAATGGTCGTAATCGGACGAAGACGCGAGCGATTTGGAGCGAGATGAGCCGAATTTGAACTTAACCTGTCTACGGCGGAATAACAGCTTGAAAAGCTTCTTCTTCGATTTCTTCAACTTCTGTATGATGTCCTTAAGGAATACACCAACGCCGCAACTCCTGCATATGGAAGAAGAAGAAAGAAACACATAATTACACAAATTAAACTAAATAATTTTAATGCAATTGACTATCGTGGAAATTTCATAAATGATTAGAGCTACTCATTTTTGTTTGTTTAACATTGAGTTTCGATGGAGGAGGTTATACAAACTGAAGCCGGCAGACGTCTCGGTTCGTTCCCTCTAAGGAGAAGTGTAAGCAGAGCGAATAAAAAATGGGTATCGTAACAGGCAAAGTGCCTGAAGCCTGAAGTGAAGAAGAAGAAGATAAATAGATAAATAAGCACTTACGTTAACAATCTAAGATCAATCATCCTCGTGGCGTGCATCACAGCAAAAAGAAAGAAGATGCTCAACATGTAGCTCGCAATAACCTGCGTTCCATTATATCTGAGCGGGGCAAATACACCGGTAGACTTCCAACCACCCTGTTGTAAGAGATCCTCTTCAGCGGCGGCTATCTTAGGCAGCAGCGACATCAAACTCGATTCCAGTGGGAACCAAAAATCGGTCATGATATGTTCCATGAGGAAGGCAGCTATTAAGAACTGGAAAGAAATATATATATATATATATATATACAATAATCAAAACAGAAGAGAGTTACTACATCCTAGGTGGTCTAATGACGTTGTCTTTAAACCCTATTTCATCGTATTCAATATCAGAAATACAACAACCGTTTATTTTAAAGGATTTAAGACATGTTGTCTCTGACAAAGTTCATCCAAAATGATTTACAATCAATTTTTTTTTACTGCATGTAAATCATTCTACGTCAAAGGAACCAATTTTAAAGATCGTTCCAGCTCAACCATTTCCAAATTTAATGAAACTTGGTGGGAGCGTTCTATGAGGTCTCTTATGGATATGCGTTAAATTTCAATTCAATATCTTTATCGGTTGCAGTTCTATGACCTCTCGAAAAGAGGCGGCTCATCTTACAAAAATGCCAACTTTGCAAGAGTGCCCGAACTTCTTTGAAAGTTATATCAAGCCTACAGGCTTGAGCTCTTAAACTCTTAAATACCTTTTTGAGCTGAATAAAAATGTATTATTGATTGGCCTTATACATCTGTTACAACCATTGGTAATGCCGTCCATGTATAGATTGAATTCAATTATAAACTCCCCATCTACATAAAAAAGTATGCACTTAAAAAATTGATCAAAATTTTTCGCACTCAAATTTTTATATATTTTTGGGGGATAACACTTCGAGAATTCCTTCTGTAAACTTCTTTACCTTGCTACATCTAAAAAGAACATGGTTCATTCTCTAGCGTCCACGTAGTTTAATTTTGGAACTCTGTTTGTGAATAAATAAAAAAATTGCTTCAAGATCATCTTTAATAAAAATTTTTATAATTAAGGAACTTCGCTCATGAGATATAGGATGACGCAATCATTGAAAATTATTTTTATTTCACTAAAGATACAAAACTGCCAGAACCTAAGTCAATTTTATAAAATGAATAGAAGCCTATAAAGTAAGATGTGAAATATACTCTTTTCGAAAGGTCATAGGGATGCAACCAATGAAGACATCGGATTAAAATTTGGTGCGTAACCTTAAAAGACTGTACAGAAGGTTCCCATTATATTTAATCAAATTTAGAGTGGAATAATCAATATACATTTGAAGATAAGATCTTATTGTCAATTAAACTAAATTTCATGGGAATAATTCCATAGTTAAATGAACTAGAAAGGGTTAATTTTTTTGTTTTCGTGTCTTGAATGAGGGCAGTTTGCCTTAAACACCTTTAATAGCTTTTAAACTAGATTAATTTTTGTTTTGATTTCATCTTTATAAATAAATATTGTAACCTGAAATAGAATAATGACTTGATGGGTTAGAGCACTTGATAGCCCTGTTATGTATTATCATTAAAGAAGAGCCAATTTTGCAACAAGTGCAGAATATTATGTACATATATTCTAGCCATCATACTGTTTGGTATCAGACGAATAGATGCTTTTATTAACAAAGAAAAGGTTTATATCAGCTACTAGCGCATTTACAGTCTTGTAATTTTAGAAATACAACCACACTATAGGATGTTATTTTACTAGTTTTTAATAGGTAGTGTGTGTTGTCAAAAATATAGCAATTAAAACAAGTGATGATTCTAAACCATATCGCTGCATTTCTGGAAAACCTGAAGAAGGAAAATTGACTTAGAAGTATAACACTAATAGTGCAAGCAAATCTCTTTATAAAAAAGAAACACCACTGTTTTTTTTTCAGATATATCCTCCAATGAGACCATTAAACATTTCAAATACTCTTTTTACAACAATAGAAACTAAAGCAATTTCAAAATAAATGGTGAAGCAACAATTCGACACATTAATTTAGCTATTTACGCTAAACCAAATTCAAAATTGACAACGAAACATATTTATTCCAAAATTAGACGTAAGACGAAAGAACAGCGTTTTACCTCAATGACACACGCACCACATCTGGACAGCTTCCTCAACGACGAAGGATACAATCGCATGTCCCAAAGCAGGAAGAAGACCGCCGTCAGGAAGATCAAACAGGAAATGAGAGGTTCGCATCCCGGTACGATCTCTCTAAATATATTCACGCCGAAAGAATTTAGAACGTATGCCAAAAACACTGGGGCACATTTGCCCATTGTTTCGATCTTGATTACATTTGAATTTGATCGGACAGAGCGTGAATTTTGACGTCTCTATTAGTTTCGGCTTTTAGCAGCGGAAGATTGTTTTGTTCCAGCGCCTACTTACTTTCTCTAGGTGATTTAGCGTCGATGTGCTCGATAGAGGGTTGACAATTCAAACGTCACCTGCCAAATGGAAGATGCGTAGTGGTCGCTTTAAAGTTTACACTGATTTAGTGTAGTAACACCAATCCAGAAAAAGAATGTAAACCAAAAGCGTAAGTAGCAAAAACAGGTTCGGAAATATTCAGCGGATACAAAATGTAATGAAAATGAATATAACTAAGTCGAGTCCAATGCTAAAATATGACCATAATAATGGAAATAAGTTATAGAACGAAAGTCATCTCAAAAGTACAATAATAATACAAAGTAAGATACAACTGACGCAATTGGCAAACGTGTTATGACGAAGATAGCAGGCAACAAAGCATTTGTAACCCTTAGCGATGCTGTAACTGAATGATCTTTTATGTATATAATTTTAGGTGGTGAGTTAACACATGGGCTGAAAAGTCCCGGGCCTAAGAAAGAAAACACGTTTTTTTTTGTTCAAAATTAGCTTTATTCATCAACGTAATCTCCATCAAGAGCAACGCAATCATTCCAGCGCCGCTCTAACATTTCAATACCACTTTTGTAGAACGATTTATCTTTTGCCTCAAAACAGGCCTCAGTTTCAGCGATAACCTCTTCATTCGTGCGACATTTCTTACCGGCGAGCATTTTTCTGAGGTCTGCGAACAGCCAGTAGTCGCTGGGAGCCAAATCTGGCGAATACGGTGGATGTGGGAACAATTCGAAGTTCAATTCATATAGTTTTGCCATTGTTTTGATTGACTTGTGACACGGTGCGTTGTCTTGATGAAACAATATTTTTTTCTTTGTCATATGCGGTCGTTTCTTTGCAATGTCGGCCTTCAAACGCTCCAATAACGCTATATCATATTCACTGTTGATGGCATTTCCTTTCTCAAGATAGTCGATGAATATTACACCACGCACATCCCAAAATACCGAGGCCATAACCTTTCCAGCCGATTGTTGTGCTTTCGGGCGCTTTGGACGAGTTTCACCAGTTGCTCTCCACTCAGATGACGATCGTTTTGATTCCGGAGTGAAGTGATGGATCCATGTTTCATCCATTGTCACATATCGACGCAAAAATTCCGGTTTGTTACGTTTAAACATGCCAAACACTGCTTAGAATTATCAACACGTTCTTGTTTTTGATCAACAGTGAGCAAACGCGGCACCCACTTTGAACAGAGCTTTCTCATAGTCAAATGCTCATGCAATATAAAGCCAATACGTTCTTTTGATATCTTTACGATGTCAGCTAACTCACGCAACTTCACTTTTCGATCATTCAAAACGATTTTGTGGATTTTTTTTGTTTTCTGGTGTTACCGCCTCATTTGGACGTCCACTGCGTTCTGCATCATCGATGTCTCTACGACCACGTTTGAAGCAAACCAACGTTTTATTGTTGTTTCTGATGGAGTGGAGTCCCCATAACACTTTTCAAGCCATTGCTTCACTTGAACGGTATTTTTTTCCCATCAAGAAGCAGTGTAAAATTAAAACACGAAATTGTTTTTGATCCATTGTTTTGAAAATAACAAAAGTAGCGTGACTCTTAGCACAATAACTCACAAACTAATGAATAGAATATCATGTAATTTTAACAGCTGTCTTTTGAACGTTAGTACTAACTGGGAGAAAGGTGACTGCAATAAAACTAGCGCCATCTATGTGTTAGGCCCGGGAATATGATTTTACAATAGAGGTAGTTAGGTTTTTCTATGGCAAAAGAATTTATTTATTTATATTAAACCAGCCAGCCCACCTGGAATTGTAAGAAATCTGGTTATATTTAGGTGTTCCGCGAATGAATCTAAGGCAGAAGCTTTGTATGTGCTCAATTCTATCCTTGTCCAGCCCATCCAGAAAATATTCCTGCAAACACCAATGACCAACACAAAACCCTATTTAATTGTGTATCCAAGAAATCCTTGCTGCCGTACAAGACTTTTAGGTTACGAGGGCGACCTAAAATGTTTCCGGAATCGACAGGAAAAACACGGTATGGATGTGGCTTTTTATTTTTATTTTTCGATGTAGTCTCCTCGAAAGTCAATACACTTTTGCAAACGGTGCTCCAATCTCTTCAAGCCTTCGGTAAAGTAAGATGCTTCGATGTCTGGAAAATGACGATCTGTAGCAGCGATGACCGCCTCATTTGAGGCAAATCTCTTTCCTCCCAGTGATTTTGCAGGTTTAGGAATAGGAAAAAGTCGCTGGAGGGCTAGGTCCGGTGAATACGGAGGATGAGAGACTAACTCGTAGCGTAACTCATTCAATTTGGACACGACGATGCGGGATGAATGAGCCGGTATCGTGGTGAAAAATCAGTTTCTTCCGCTGCAAACAAGGCCGTTTCTCCTTCAATACTGCATCGAATCGAGTGAAAAAATCGCTGCAGTGTTGCCTCGTGATCTTCCGTCCCTTCTGCAGATAGTCACACCTTGGGAATTCCAAAATATGGTCGCCATGACCTTTCCGGCCGACGGAACTGTATCTTCTTTCTTTGCAGCCGATTCACCCGGAAAAGTCCATTGCTTCGACTGTTCCTTAGCCACCGATATGTAGTGGTGGATCCAAGTCTCATCCACGGTTACGAGGCGAAACATTTGTTATCTCTGCTTGATTTGCTTGATGCTGAAAGGCCCAGAAGTTAACTACAAACACGTTCGACAGTTTGAGGGTTCTAAACCGTATGTGTACAACTAACTGCTGAATTCATTCAGGGAGATCAGAAGGGAAAAGATTACGAAGGCTTACTCAATATTGCAGATGTTTAGCTTAATTAATTTAAATGGTTAATACATGTCTCGTCGGTGTTTAATAACAATTATAATATAATTTCTTATTACTAATTATAAATTATTTATTGCGCTACTTATTATACGTAAATAAATATTAGAATGTACGCTCTAATTATAATTTATAGCTGTTATTTATAAAAACTACAAATTAGGAAGGTTTTATATCACTGCGCCCATAAGCAGGGACTTATTTATCTTGCTTTAAGTCGATAAATAACCCTCTCTAACACGTATCCCATGAATAAAACAACAAAACCTTCACGCGGTTCAACAGAAAATTCTATTCCAAAGCACATAAGAGCACTAGAGATTTATATGTATTAACTCGCGTGCCTAGATAGCATTCAATTCCCCCCACGAATTGTAGTATGAATTTCAAATGCCACTTCAAATATTAACGACTAAAGCCAATAGAGATAATCGCAAAAAAAATCCTTTATACGGAAAAATAACATTAAAAAGAAGCATAAGGGATATTTCAATATTTAATATTTTAATCGAATCGCTTAACCTTCCATAGAGAATTACATATTACCAACCTAACATAAATAAGCCATCCAGGGTGCATTAAAACGAAATCACCGTAGAGATTTTGGTCGGGTACCGGCTTCACGACTTGATTGCTGATACTCCTATATAAGCTCCATAATTCTATTCTCGCTCTATTCGGTCCTTATTGTTCGTCCCGTCACCATGACGACAAAGTGCTCTTTGACGGCAACAAGTGGAGAGGAAATGACTCGACTGACCTATTTGAGCGCGCTCGTCGTCGAGCTTTTCAGATTTAAAGCGAAAAGAGGCCTGAGGGAAATGTCAAATGCAGGTTGATCTATGCTAGAGCTTTTTAATTAGTTTAAGTGTAATGTAGTGTATATTATTTTCTGGTATTAGGCAGAATTTATGTCTCGATATACATAGGTACGGCAATGATATGTACTCGTTTTAATAGAACAGTATTGTCTTTTACAGAGTACTCTTATACAGGATGCGGTAAAATAAACAGTAATTATGAAACGTATATTATTTATTATTCATGTATTTACGTTACATTATATTATAGCGATACTTCAACATTATATAGCGTCGCAAACATTATTCACGACGACGTTCCCGATAAAATAGGTGTTCAAGATGCCCTCCGTTCAGTTTCAAGCAGTACTCGCAGCGTTCGCGAAGGTTCACAAACTTGTATGTGAACAGAGGTTGTTGCATGGCACGATAAAAAAACTCGAATTTTAATCTGCAATTCCGAAATGTCAGACGGTGGATCGGAACGGAAAACAGCCTCCGTCATTCCCCGTATGTACGCATCAGGTGGTGTTAGGTCTGGTAAGTGCGATTGGTATGGGAAATCAGCCACGCGAAATAAGGTGATCCCCAAAATGATTGCGCAGCATTCAAAGAGACCATGTACTCTGAAGCCAGTCGATGGACTTGGATACAGTCCCGTTGAGTCCATTATGTATTGTTCATAATCAGTAACATTCTTCCTTGTTTGGCTTTTGCTTGTATATATTGAATTGCTTACTTTCAACCATACCATTGAAAGTGATGGAGATTACCAACGGAGAGATTTACTTCATGACAAATGACTTGGTATAACACTGTGTATATAACATTTCATGTCAAAGTTATATTTTCGATTCAAGTTTATCCATGGCAATATTGTCATTTTAAAGCTTGTCATATGACATTTATGTTATCTTCGATTAACACCAAATGCATTCTCATTTACTTTTTAACATAATTAAATAAGCTCCAACTATTTTGGTAAATGAAACAACGAAAGCATACATTTAGATAGCAATTGACGTTACTTTTACTTTATTATTGCGATATTATTTTTCCAGATTATATAACCATAATGTATTCCACATAAAATATGAAAAACTTTCTATTTATTATACAAGATTTTGATAACCAAACTTTGATGTTTACGATGTTGTCATTTGACAGTTTCATTGGTTAAATTTCACCAGTGTAATACAGCCGCCGATCGTAGCGCTACCTACTGCATTCTTAACGTGAATGAAGTATAGACGACCCGTGTAATCTTTACGTTGACAAAGCCCACTTCCCGTACGATGAAACCTGTCAACAATTGCTAACATAACGGCGTTGCTCGTAGCATGTTTCATAATCTTACGCCCAACTACGTCGGCAACTTCTTTTAAACTTGGACCGTTTTCGCGCCATTTTTCGTGTGACCAAAAACAGTTCACGATAAAAGCTTTTTCTGCAACATTTAGAACCATCCTGAAGCAAGTAACCACGTTCGGAAACCACTCGGGACGTTTCGGCGCATGGCACATACACATTTGACACGTGCGCATTTCAGTACTGTTTATTTTGCCACATACCGTGCATACATGATGAACCAAATTTATTGTATATTCTTTACACTTTTGGCACGGATTGTAGCTTGTCGAATAGCGGTCTATTTATCTCACTCGCACACTGTAACATCTCGCTTCCCCGTCTGAGCATCTCACCGGCACAGGTGTTTCAGACGACCTGTAATATAAACTTCTTATAACGTCATTTTTTTCCTATTGTTACCAACCTATAGATATTACAAAAAAACATAAAAGAACATAATTTATACAAACCACAAATGCAAAATTTTAATAAATCTTGCATTCTTTTAAAACACTACTAGAATATAAATATCTTATTTCGTTTATTTTTACATGTCTGTCCCAGAAATAACCTTTAGATTTTATAAAATTAAAAAAAATATTCGCTATTGTTTAAATTATTCTCTTAAACGTATCTATAACATAACAAGTTACTTTACTAAATGATACAAATTAATCTTATAACAGAATTCCTTGTAACATATAATCTACTCATTAGTAAATGTACATTGCGAAATTCCCATTTATACTATCTATCCGTTACAAAATATTCATAATACATAATACAAGACGTCAGACGCAGCTCGGACGATATCTAGAAACCAGTTTCTTAATTTCCTCCGAACTAATAGGCTCGAACCGGACAAGACTTACCAGAATTTGCAATTAACCTCACCGATGGAAAATACTTCGAGTTTTTGGGGAAATCCGTCCTCCGCTAGAATACTACGCTGACTCGTCATTCAAAGTTGCATGTAAATATGTATGTACAGCCTTGGTCAATAAAACGAAGCACCTTATCGCTTGCCGTAAATTTATCGAAATTACGTTTCAATTTAATGATTGGAAAAATAGAGTGGAATATTTCTAAACGAATCTAAAATGGCATATAAAAGATATTATGGGACCGTTTCAACTACGTCGATGTTTCGACGAGATGTCACTGATCTTCTTCTGGACGCTCTCGTTAGCTATCGGAGATGAACTGTTCATCTCCCAACAATTAAATAATCCATAGTAGAAACCATTTTTGGTACCCAATATAACAACGTGGTCCATTGACATACACACCCTGGCAAATGTCCTTGAAAGTTTTACATCTGTTTATAATACAATCTATGCAATTTATCTATTTAGAAAAGGCAAACTAATTATACCGGCCAACAAATATTTTTTTTCCTGCAGACAGATCTGATCAATGTTTTTAAGTAACATAGGTACACTAACTACTGCTGTAAGCGATAAACAAGACGAGAAATTTCATCACTATTTAAAAATTCACAGGTGTAGCAGTAAACCTCACTCACACAAATTTATTAATTATGCGAAACGCAGCGTTTCGAGAGCACGTGGGCTCTCATTGTCAACCGTTTTACCGACTGAAAGTAAAAACTGTATCACACATGCAAATTATTTTCTACGCAGGCTCTAAAATTTCTAAAACATATGGCTATTTACAATCTACTCGGTGGTCTAATGCCTTTTTCGGGAAAGTTTGGACCGAAAGCGAACCGTATCTTTAACAGGGCCTATGGTAATAAATCAATCAAACTCGAGTGTGCAACTGGAGGTGGTTCTCTGCTCAGTAAGTTTCCGTTCTTTTTCATACATATCGTTTACGTTTTTAAGCAGTGTCAGATTTTTTAAATCAATCTTATGTCCGGATTTTACCATATGCTCTGCTACGCTTGATAGTTCAGGTTTGTCGAAACGATAGTGTCTAATATGTTCTTTGAACCTCGTTTCGATACTCCTTTTTATTTGTCCAATATAAACTTTCTCACAATCATTGCATGCGATTTGGTATATTCCAGACTTTTTTATTATCTGCGGTTTATCTTTGGGATTCCCTAAGAGATTCTTTAAGTTGTTTTTTGACACAAAAGACACGTTCATACTTAGTTGTCCGAAAATTTTACTTAATCCTTTTACTGTTGGGTGAAAAGGAAGAGAAACGTTGCGTTCCGCATAATTAATAAATTTGTGAGAGTGGAGTTTACTGCTATACTTGTGAATTGTACATCCACACAGTCTTTGCAATCGTCATACGATTTAAAAACCATGGAAGCTCGGTACCAAGGAAAATGGGATCCTCATATGATGACCAATTACTAAAGGAAAGTTTATTCCATGATTGTTGTCTGTGTTTTTACAAGTACTCTCGTAATTTTGTGTATTGAAATAAATAAATTAATTATTAAAATGTTATACTTTGTCTACATCTCAACAGTTCTTAAGTAACAACTTGGCCGCATTAATGATTCTTCAAAGAGCAAAGTATGGCGTATCCAAGCAACACATCCAAATTAATAAAAAACAAGTCTCATACAAGTCAGCGAAAACTATATTAAGCAGTGTTATTAAAGTAAAGTCCACTGAATTTCACCAACTTCAAGTTCTAGTGTGTGCTGTTCAGAGCTGTCGCAAATTGCACAATATTACAACATACGATTGCTTTTCAAGCTACTTCGTATTGAACTAACAAACAATGACAAACAAACGAAGCCAAAATGATGCAGATCGACTAACTTGCTAGATGATTTGATATTTCATTATTTCACAGTGGATATGATAAATATCAACATACAACTTACCAACTTAATGTCAATGAAATACTAATATTACACGATTATTTTCCAACTTTAAGGGAGCGTGGTGCCCAAACAACTGGATGAACGGACTACGAGGGCTATTTTTCTTTTTCAACCTCCGTTTGTGCATGTAAACAGTGACGCTAGCGCTAGAAAACGGGGATACCCAGGAAGTCCAATTCGATTCCCTCAAGCAGAGTGCAGCTGAAATTCGTCGAAGAATGAATTGAGTATATGGTAAAAACTTTATGGCGGATGGTATAGTGCATGAATGGTGTAGGAAATTTAAAGAAGGCCGAGCCGATATTCACGATGAAGAGGACAATGACGCAAATCTGTAGCATCAGAACATATTGCTCAAGGAGTTGACAAATTGTTTTCCTAAAGTTTCAAGGTTAGCTGGGTACAAAATTTAACGGATCATCTCAACTCACTGACAGCAATATTCTATGCAGACGGTATTGAAAGGCTCGTCAATATATATGACAAATCAGTCAATCTTCACGGTGGTTATGGACAGCCATGCTTGTACAGAACTTTTGGTAATAAATTCCTTTTATTATTTATACTCGTCTTGTTTTTATGAGATATAGGAGATTGAAACAAAACAGCCCTTGCATACTAACAAAATTACGAGCAATCGAAGAACCAATTAGTCAATATATCATTTTGCTTTTACTTTTTGGGGGCTCATTAGAAAATTCTCTGCTTTGTAATGAGACAAAACATATCTTTCATTATCTTGCATTTCCACGATAGACCTTTTCAACCTCTGAAAAATTAGCATTTTTAGCACCCAAAACGCAACTAGAAAAGGTAGAGAATTTTCTACCTTAAAGCTGTTCATTCCATCGCCTCAAAAGTAAAACATAATATTGTGAGAAAAAAACTATATAGATTATATTGTATGACTGTGTATCAATAACAACAAACTTCTTGGCATAACAAAGTACATTGTGCGTCTTCTATAATGGACGATATGAAATGGAGATTAGTTTTTTGCTGAAAGTTTTAAGAAAATATGCATATGGTAAATATTACTAAGTAGCGGGTTGAACGTAATAATATATAGCATATTCCGTTAATAAAAAAATCCATGCTAATGACACGAAAAAAATGGTTTAACTCTAACAATTTAGCAAATCAACAAACTACTTCTGTCTCCCTTCTCTCTTTCCTTCTCTTATCCCCTTCCCTCCTTGTTTTTCGTTTTTCTTTTTATCTCTTTTTATTTCTTTTCCTCTTACTGTTATTTTATTTCTATATATCTCATCATGATACGGTGCAATTCCGGAAGTAATTCGTTTATTACTGACTCTGGCCGTGGAAGCCTACATATTCATTCGAATTTAGCAAAGTTTGATCACCTTTCTTGAAAGCAGGTGTTATTATGCCAACCTTCCAATAATTAGAGAACGTTAAAGTTGGACGGACTATCTTAACTCACTGGCGGTAACATACTATACAGAAGGTATTGGAAGGCTCACCGATAGATATGACAAATGCGTCAATCTTCACGGTGATCATGTAAAAAACTAACCATGTTTGTGCATAACCTTTGCTAGTAAATTTATCTTGTTATTTGCACTTGTCTTCTCTTTGCGAGATTCTATTGACAATGGATTCTCATAATGATTAGAGTTGTTGTTTTGGCTATTTCCATCGTTTTGAAATGGTGAGTGTGATTTTTAAGCCATTCGGGACGATCTTAAGTTATCTTGCTTGGTACAGGAATGTAAGATGGTCGGTTTCCTTGGTCAGCTTGATCATGGTCTCTTCGTATTGTCTGAAAGACTTGTTTAATTCGGGGCCATTCCTAATTTCTAACTCTTGACATGATATTGTTGATGCTGGATTCTCATAATAACTAGAGTTGCTGTTTGGGTTATTTTCATCATTTTGAAACGGGGAGTGTGATTTTTAAGCCATTCGGGACGATCTTAAGTTGTCTTGCTTGGTACAGGAATGTAAGATGGTCAGATTCCTTGGCAAGTTTGATCATGGTCTTTTCGTATTGTCTGAAAGACCTGTTTAATTCGGGGCCGTTCCGAATTTCTAACTCTTGACATGATACTGTTGATGCTGGATTCTCATAATGACTAGAGTTGCTGTTTGAGCTATTTCCATCGTTTTGAAACGGGGAGTGTGATTTTTAAGCCTTTCGGAAACGATCTTAAGTTGTCTTGCTTTATACAGGAATGTAAAATGATTAGATTCCTTGGAAATTTTGATCATGATCTCTTCGTATTGTCTAAAAGACTTCTTTAATTCGGCGCCGTTCCAAATTTCTGATTCTTGACGTGATACTAAGTGTCAATTTGCCAATTAACTATTTTTTTTAATCATTCCCAAGCAACATACGAAAACAAAATATTTCCTTTTCATTCTAAAATCAAAAACAAAAACGTCCCGTTTTAAAAGTAAGCGAACGTCATGTTCTAGGAGACTTCTAACGACACCATCCATCACCTTCAAAAAATACACCATACGATCTCCTTTACAATATTCCCCGTATACGCGGAGATATTTAACAATAACAAAGCATTTGATCAATATTGCGTTTCGTAAGCCCCACTTCTTCTTCGGGCCACCAGCAACAAGTCTTTAAAGATCCCGTCGCCTCGATGGTGCGGAGCATATCGCTCGGTAACTTCATCTAGTCCACTTGTATCGCGCAATATCGCACGTCTGAACAGATACGTTAGCTGTTATCCGAAACGAAAGATAAGATTTCGTAATTTATACCGTCTGGAAAGCAAAACGAAAAACCAGGTGCGTTCGTGCGAGAATTTATTTTAGTCGATATCGGTTGTTCTTTACATAATAACCAATAACACGTATTATTAATATATTTACTAAACGTGTAGGGAAAAGAAAGAGTGCCATGGAAGGTGGTTAGTAGAAAATTGAAAGAAATAGAGAATCTAGCTTTTGTCTCTTCGTATTGCTCCTTAATATTATTATTATTTTTTGCTGTATACTTTGATATAGTTCGAATATTGAAACTCTCATTCCATCTTGCTTGTGCTAATTTAATTTTCGCTATATCACATAAAATTTTTTGCATCTACGTTAAATGTAGACGTTATAAATCGAATTTTGTGAAAGCTGCCGGTTTAGCAATACGTGTTGCATTTGCGTTACGCTTCTGTAATATTATAATTTCGTTAGCCATTGGCGTTGATTGTGCCTTTCTTAGCTGAGCCGTATCCTAATTCTTATAGTTTGTCGCCTCTGCACGGCACTCTGTCGCTAGAACGAAGTATATACATACGATAGCAATAGTAGCAGAGTCTGTATACCACGGCGTTTGTCGCTAGACCAATTTGGCGTATAATCGGGTTATAGTCGAGTATTAGTGACGCGAATTGGTGTTGCTTTGATTGCAGAAATGGATGCACCTCAGTTCAAGGAGTTCGCCAAGGAGATGATCGACTATGTGGCGAATTATTTGGAAAATATAAGAGACAGGTTAGTTAGTATATTATACAGGCAGGGACACAATTATTAGGCACCCCCATTTTTTTCAATCGAATAAAACAAATATTATAAAAGCAAATATTTATTAACTAACATATGCAATGTCCTCCCATACTCTTTCAAGTATTGCTTTTAATGATATGAGAAGGATGCTGAAAACAGATTCTAGGCGGTTATATAAGAATTTTATTCAGAGCGCTGAATTCTCCATTTCAACCGATCCTAGACATTTTTGGCAGTTTGTGCGGTCTCGGAGGGATAGGGGAGGTATTCCTAAAACTATGAAGGACGATTACGGCAATACGTATAACGATCCACCTTCCATAGTGAGCGCCTTGCGGCAGTTTTTCCAGTCGGTGTACCTTCCTTCATTAGCTCCGAAGCCTGTTGCCCCAATTGCTCCGTGCGCTACTATGGTTGACCTAGGTTCTGTAACTGAGATGGATGTGATGCCATTCCGGCCTTTGTTGTTAGGAATTGTGCAAATATATTTGCTTCTCCTCTTTGCTACTTGTTCAGTCTTGCTCTCAAAACATCCACCTTCCCATCTGCGTGGAAGATTGCTTGTTTTTAAAAATGGTGAGAAGTGTGTTATTTCTAACTATCGTCGCATAGCGTTATTAAATAATTTTGCTAAAGTTTTTGAGAAATGTTTCTATTTATGCTCAAGTTAGACCCTGGATTTCAAATGACCAACACGGTTTCGTTCCTCAACGATCTACGGTAACTAATCTTGTTACAATTACGCAATACCTATCTGATAGTATCGATGCTGGGAGACAGGTAGATGTTGTGTATACTGACCTAACAAATGCTTTTGATCGAATCGACCACACCGTGCTTATCAATAAATATTTTTATTTACGTCCGACAGCCACGGTTTCTTTCTAGCTTTTCCCTATGATAGACCGACTTCTCTAAGACGTCTACTTGCTGTTTTAGGCGAGAAATTAACGTTGAGTTGTCGATTTAACGCCCCAGCCAAATCTGTTACCGTTTGACATCGATTTTGTAGAGAGTGTCGTTATAACCACCGGTCCTCCCTTTCTGTCGTACTACGTTTTGGACCTCTTCCCGGTCTTGATTTAGAATCCCCTGGTTCTGGTTCTCGCTTTAGAGGTGTTTGTACGGCGCACCGTGAACATTTTGCTCTTTTACTAATCATCACTTGGGATAATCCCTCAGGATGTAGTGTAATAATTTGCGCACGTTGAAACTCAAAAAGTTCTTTAGATTTCGGCATTTTCAGTAACATAGACATAAACTAATCACGAATAAATATTTTTATTTGCAAATAACAAACGCACATATAATTTAAAATAAAAATACTGATATTCACTGGTCACTTTACCGAACTATGCTAAGTGTAAAATACAATTAGTTCCGCAAATACAGCAATAAATGGATTAACAACGGTATTTCTCCCACCAACCCTTCTATGTATACTACGGGTATTTGTAAGTAGCGGCAGGTAAAGAATATTTGTCTGTTAATGCCGCTATATTAAAACATCTAAAGGGAGCCTCATATTCATGTCCCTGGGTGTATGTTTATATTAGTATTTTTAATTATATTGGTAATAATTTGATCAAAGAAACACTTTCACGCGAATCCATTGGAGCCATAAAGCTTTTGTGTTTACACAAAAAATAGATGATAATTTTCAAATAAGAATAGATTCAGCTTTAATTCATTTCACATTCATTGCATTTGAGATCACAAAGCACAGGAAAACTTGCAATTTAGGCTTATATCTACAAATCGTACCAATTCACTGCCCAACACTATTTTTGCTGACTTCTATATGAAACTTTTTTACTAATATGGGTGGGCTGAATCCGAAAATTATATTAGTTTTTGGGTATCGCGTCAAAATTCAACTCTGTGCAACGCTATGCTCTTTGAAGAATCACTAATGCGGCCAAGTTATTACTTAAGAACTGATAAGATATAAACAAGTTATAAGTAATAAATTCCAAAAAGAGGTCTTCTGGTTTTCCCATCACCATCTTCAATTGTAAACGCATTCCAACATTTCTTTCAATTAGTTTATATACATTCTTCTAACTCTTACCAGCAAAATTCTGCAAAATTAAACTGTCATCAATTGATCAGTCTGGTGTCAGTTCAAAGATTCTTCGGATGTCTGTCGTGCACTGAAGCAGCTAAAAATAAATCCACAATGGGACATGATGACTTACCCACCTTCATAGTTAGGGATGTTTTTTGCTAAACCATTATGTCTTTCTTTAACAACTTGTGTTTTTCCAAATTGCTGGAAGATAACTACAATCATAGCGATTATTACTAACGTTCCTAAAGCATTTGAAATATGTATTTATCATTGTATATACCCACAAGTCCACCCATCCCTATCAGAATATCAACATGGTTTTGTGCAGACGATCAACTTTTCCATATTGAGCCAGTATCTTTCGGAATATTCGGATGCTAACGGACAAGTCAATGATCGTATTGATCATGGGCAATTGCTGCATAAACATTTAGCCGTTGGGTTCTACTGTTCCAAACGTACCTATTAAATAGCAAAGAGTGTGTGTGTTGTAATGGCTATCAACCAGATTCCTTTATACCTACCTCAGGAGTTCCGCAGAGAAGCAATCTAGGCCCTTTACTCCTGCTGTTGTATATTAATGATCTTTATGATATCTTGAAATGTGAAAAGTTGTTATTTGCAGATGATCTGAAACCGTATTATCGAATTCAAACAAATGACGTCTGCACGTTTCTGCAACAAGAAATCACTGTTCTTCCCTTGTGATGTTATTATAATGGATTATCGTTTTAACAACATCCCTATAAATAGTTGCACGACTGTTAAGGACTTAGGTATTATATTCGATGTTAAATTATCTTTTCTAGTTCATATTTTAAATATTGTCAAACCCTCTCGGAAGGTCCTCGGATTCATTGCAAGAAATAGCCGGTCATTCAACTCTTTGGAACCAATAATTATCCTCTATTTAGCATTCATACTGAATTACAACAAGGTCTCCAATTCCACATAATAAGGGGATTCTCATCACGAGAATTACATAACAGTTCAACTAATTGATACTTTCGCCTCAAAATTTTCCTCAGCATACATAGACAGTAATAACTTTTCCATATAAAACCACCAACTTTAACTGATAAGGAAAATGAAATAATCAGCATTATGTCTAAATTTCCTCAGAAATACGAGGTAGGTCTCAGAATTAATGATAATAGTTAGTCTTGAAGCTTTTAACTGAATCTGTATCTACAATTGAAAGTTTGATCCTTTCGAATGCACACAGCGTCTCCAATAAGTTTTAAATTCCCGGTAACAATTCCGGAAGTCTTTTTCCATTAAGCCGTTTAGAATCTGCGTCATGACTCTTTCGATGTTGTTTATTGTTCCGTAATGGGTACCTTACAATTTCCGTTTAAGGGTTGGAAGAAGAAAATAATGAAGCTATACCTGAACTATAGGGCGGGTGTAGAACTGCTTCTCTACTCCACAATGAGCTACAGACATTATTGTGATGCATTCTCGTGGAATTGTTTCGTGGAAGAGTTTTGCGTGTGCTGACATTGCCAGCGTGTGGATCATCATGATAATGTCTTCAGTCATAGTTCATTGTCGGTTAAAGAATTTTTGTCAGAGCAAAAAAAAATTCTAGTACTCCCATACCCAATCTATAGTCCAGTTATAGCTACATGTGATTATTTTCTTTTTCTAACGTTTAAGACGGAAGTTGGAAGGTTCCTGTATCGATATCGGATGCTGTCAAGGTTTTTGAAAATGTTATCTATCAGCATGGTTTTGTCCCTGGAAGGTCAGCAGTTACTAATCTTGTTTCTCCATGAAAATTTATTAATGGACAACTAGACATACAAGGTCAGGTTAACGTTGTTTAAATTGACCTCAGCCAAGCCTTCAGGGTAATTAACCATTAAATTTTGTTTATTAAGCTTAACTAAATGTAAAAGAAATGTCAAGCTTAGCTAACTGTAAAATGTATAATAATGTATACTTAAGGATCTTAAAGCAAATATTTTAGCATCCTTAAACAATCAGCAATCTAATTTAAATATATTTTTATTGAACAATTCTCGTATATCTTGGATCGCATTTAAATAATCATTGTGCAAAAATAACGTTTTCCGTTGCTGTCGTATTATCAGCAACCTTGTCGAACAAATCTCTAAATTGCCCAATTATTACATATTTATACAACATATTTCGCAGATATAACTTCTGTTTATTATTAATTTATTAATACCCTACCATAGACAGTAGTCGTGATAAGTATAATGCTTATCTAATTATTTATACTCGAGTATATTTGTGGAGTGTTTTATTGGTCAAGGTTACTATTATAAAATATATCACTTAATTTAACAATTGACACGATTTCTTAAAATCCAAGGATTTTAGATGAAAGTGTTTTGAACAGAGGTTATTTATTTTGTTAGTCATAAGAACTATGTCTAATTTATAGATGTAAAATGAAAGTAAATGAATAAATTTCGCGGACAATTTAAGCTGATAGTTCTGACAATAAAGACTGTATGTATACTATCGTCCATATACACTATCGTTCATAATAGTATGGACACTCCTATTCCATGCAAAATTTTACGCTTGCTTCAAAACTTTAAACAAAACTTATTTCACATGTGTACACAAAAGAAAAAGTAATAATAGTAATTAGTAATTAGAAAAGATAGAGTAAATTCTATTTTCTTCTCATCGAAAAATACACCTCTCGACTTAATTTAACTACTCCCACAATTCGTGGCATTCTTTCTAATTTCCTCAGTGTATCTTGAAGAATATTGTTCCACTCCCTCTACAATACCGCCGCACATAGATGAGTTTTGGACGTTGGGAATTCTACTATGACATTCTCTAAGCGGTAGCAAGCTATAACGTTGAGGGAACATCACTATAAGTATTAACTTCAGTCAAGGTTTTTGGGGTTCTTTTTATAGCGCTCTGTCCATTTCTGATCGCATAACCCAATTAGTAACGCGATGCCTCAAAATACACTACCGCTCAAAAGTGTTTAAGCACTCTCACTGACATCAAAAATGTATAAAAAAATGTTAATAATACTTATTTTTTATGTACAGATACACGTAAATCTTGCTTTCATCTATGTGACCTCCTCTTGATTTAATAATTGCAGCACACAATCGAGGCATTCTCGCAATAAGTTTTGCCAGAGTTTCTTTTGTTATTGAGGTCCAACTCGATTGCAATTTGTTTCACACGTCAGGAGCTGATCTCGGAGCCGATTTCCGTACTTCCCGATCTAGTTCTTCCCATAGTCACTCGATTGGATTCAAGTCGGGGCTCTGGGGAGGCCATTCCGTAATTTTGAGAGTTCCTTCCTCTTCTAAATGGCGTAAATAGTCTTTACATAATTTAGAGGAATGTTTTGGGTCATTATCTTGCTGGAAGATATAATTTTGACCCAAAAGTCGAATTCCGGAAGGTATTGCGTGGTTCTCCAAAATTTCGCGGTAGCCTTCTTTTTTTAATATACCGTCAATTTTCACAATGTCCCCTACACTAGTGCCACCAAAACAGCCCCAAATGATGATAGAACCTCCACCATGCTTCACGGTAGCAGCAATACACTCTTCTCTGGCACGTTCACCCACAGATCTTCTTACGAATATGCGTCTTCGGGTTCCGAACAGCTCAAATTTGGACTCATCCGTCCATAGGACGTTGTTCCACTCTTCTATGGTCCAGTGTTGGTGTTCACGAGCCCATTTAAGTCGCTTTTACTTGTTTTGTTTGCGTAGTAATGGCTTTTTCATCGCAATACGTCCATGGAGCTCGGCTTTCTGTAGGCGACGTTTGACTGTAGAAACACTGACTAGTTTTTGGCGACCAACATTTAATTCTGCGGTGATTTCCGGGGCTGTTTTGCGTCTATTTAACTTGCTGGTAACCACTATTCTGCGATCATCTGCAGATGTTGTCGCCTTTGAGCTTTCACTCCGTCTTTTATTAAGAAAACTGCCAGTTTCCCGATATTTTTTTACGTTATAGTCAACCGTAGCGTGATGTATTTTCATTTTTTTGGCAATTTGTCGATTACTTATGCCACTTTTATGGTAAGCTATTATAAGTGCACGTGTTTTCGTACTAATTTCTCTTCGCGGAGGCATTTTAAAAAATTGTCACACGATATTTCGCTCACGACGTGAATAGAGTAAATACCACACTGGAACTGACCATAGGTTACAGATTTCACTATAATCTTCTAGGAAGGTAATTTAAACATTATTACCTACAATCTAGCAGATGACTAAATTTACCCCACTTTGATGTTTACGATGTTGTCATTTGATAGTTCCATTAAATTTCACCAGTGTAATACAGCCGCCGATCGTAGCGCTACCTACTGCATTCTAAACGTGAATGAAGTATATACTTTATACGTATATGTATATACTTTCTTTTTATATTTTACTGTCATACTATGTTAATTTGCAATGCTTCCTGTAATTGGATAAATGTGTACCTGAAGGAAATAAATTATTATTATTAAAATTAGCACTACTGTTTCATTAATTTAAAGTTAAAATTTTTGATATTTGGTAGTTTACTGTTTCCAAAGAACTTGTCTCGAAAATTTAATACAATTTAAGCAAAATATTTTAATGAATAAACAATATAATTTACACTAGCTAGTGTAATGGTATACATGACCTATCTTGTCCATTCTATTTCTATTTCAAACGCTTAATAACTGCACCGATCTATGCCGGTATTAAATACACGTGCAGAGATCTTGCATATGTTACGTTTAGAATAAAAGAAAAATCCGCCAATACGAAATTAGAACATAATGTAATATGTAGAAAGTAAAAGTTGCTGTTTCGCGCTTAAAAACCTTGACCTAATGCACGATTTTCTGTTCGTATTATATATTTTTTCTTTCATTCTTCGTTTTTATTATAGACGCGTGCTGCCTACGGTTGAACCCGGTTACCTCAGGCCGTTAATTCCAGACTCCGCCCCGCAGAAAGCCGATAAATGGGAAGAGGTACTGAACGATATCGAGAGGGTCATCATGCCTGGGGTACGATAAAACTATCTCTTTTAATTGTTAAAATTAATAAATACTATTGAAAATAATTATATTTGTGATTGTCACAATATTGCCAACATGTTCTCACTGCAGATTTCCCTAAATACAGCGATTCACAGTGAAAATGTTGCAGTTGTATATAATTTGGTAAGAAGTTGAAAATGTTTGGAAAAATAATTATTTGGGAAAAGTAAATTAAATATATTATGTCTACTCTCATTGAAATACATTACAAAAATAAAACAAAACAGGAATTCTATTCAGTTAACATTGCAGTGGTTACATATTTAGCATCTCAATGAAATTGATGCACCTACAATAATAATGAATTAATTATTTTTAAGTTAAAAAAAACAATTAATATTTAGTTGGGTTTCCTTTATATTTTATAATTAATTATAATCTATTTGGAACAGATTCTACTTACACGTATAATCTGGCGAAATACTGTTCCATTATTGTAAGAAAGCATTTTTTAGGTTATTCCTATTGGATATTCGGTGAATACGGACTTTTGTTTCAGCCACAAATTTTCGATAATGTTATGTATGTCAGGTGACTGAGCTGGAGTTTTCACCGTACTGCGGCAGTTATATAACTGCCATTCCTGGACCACACGTGAAGAATGTTTCGGATCTTTGTTCTGGTAAAATCGAAAATCATCTTCTGTGTCAAGTTTCCTGGCACTAGACACTAAAGTCTGTTTAAGGATGTTTCAGTATATCCATAGTACCTTACAATAGGTTTCCAACATCAGCAACAGGAATACAGACCTAGACCATTACATGACGATTTCCGTGTTTAACAATTGGTTTTAAATGTTGCAGTTTTAATTCTTCATTCTTTTTCCTCCAGGCATTTCCCATATGCACAGAGAAGATTAAATTTGCTCTCATAAAGGAATAAAACAGTTTTCGAAAAGTCGAAATGTTTATTTAAACTTGTAATCCAAACTATAAGCGACTTCTTTTATCCTTCTGACTTGTAAACGGTTTCTTCCGGACTATTCGTCCGTGCAAATTGACACGGAATACCTGTTCGAATTAGTTTTGTTTTATTTTTGTAATATAAAAGGTGAAGAGTATCTGGAATGGGCGCTTTAGCGAAGAGGGAAGTGTCGTCAAAATTGACTAACAAATCTGTAAGCGAAAGTTAAGTGTTGTAAATTTCCTGGTACGTCGTGCTGTTTCTATTTCTCAACCAGACACCCTGTCGAAAGTACTACAGCATCGCAAGTTATCAATATTGGAATATACTAAAAGTCATCAATAAACACTTACATCCTCCCATAAAGACAAGTCCCAAGATTCCAAAAACTCTGAAGGTACGGCATATCTTCCTTTCATGCACGTTCTCTCCAGAATTCTTCAATAAAAAAATAATGTTTAAAACTCCTTCGAAAATTGCCAACATTTTGCCATCTCCTAAGGTTCAAGTTCAGACCCTATCCTGCAGTTTAGTATACATAGATGAGATAGGTCGTGCAGTCGAAACTTGCATTGGAGAGCGTAAACGTTGTCTTAAATCGGGGCACGTATCTTCATCTTGAAACGGGTCACAATATTCTATTTGAAGAAACTTCGGTCATCGCAAAAAATCCCCATTTCTATGGTAGAAAAATCGGGGAGGTAATGGAAATCCACAGACACCCCGATAATATTAATCACCTCCCCTACTCAACCGACCGTTCAGGCGTAACTCTCCTTCTTCCAAAGTGGTTTCACCTCTAGCGTGGTTTACACGTTGAGTTACCGTGCCACTTTGGTTCCTTTGTTTTTCTCCTGAAGAAGCCTCCTACGACAGAGACGAAACGTCGAATACTCTTTTTCATTATTTTCTTTTTTCTGTTCCCCTTCTCTCTTTTCTTCTCTTATTCTTTATTAAACCTTTTTGGTTTTTTCTTTCCTTTTTATTTCTTTATTTTTCCTCTTACTTTCACTTCATTTATCCTTATACCTTATCATGACACGGCCCGATTCTGCTGACAATTCGTTTATTTCCTACAGCATTGACTTATTTAATAACTTTCCCTCGTACTTGATCTCCATACAAGGTCGAGGTCTATGCATTAAAACGGAATCGAAAGCAATACTTCAAAAAAGTTAGTAATTTAGTTTTGCTGGAAAACCACGAAATATTTTACGTCTCTCCAAACCAAAGCAGCAGAGAAAATAATGCGAAAAGTAATTTCACAGAGGCCGTTAATATAGTACATACAGAATTACGCAAAAAATGGTTAAAAGCCAATTTAGATCTTATCAATTTTCGCGGTAAAGCAATTTTATAATGGTATTAAAATTAATTATAATTGATTTATACCGGATGCTTAAAAATGCTATACTATTCGTCCTTTTTTTCTTTTTAGTATTTCTCCTTCAAGGATGGTGAAAAAAAATCATTGTTTTGATTTAAACGTTCGTTTATAATACGGTTATAAAAAAAACGAGATTTTGTAAGACATGATACAAATTAATTTTAGCAGCAAATTAATCTGGTCTTACATAAATATTATATGCTGCAACGAGCACTCAAGAACGCGCATACATTAGACTAATAGTTCCATTATTATACAAATGGTAAATTATCCAATTACCTTACATCCACAGTGTAAAAGTCAATTCACCCTTTGGTAACTCATTTGGTAATACTGAGATCGAAACTAATTTAACTTAATTAACGTCAATTAACTTTAATCAGTGTAAGACATCTACAAATAGACGTAAAATATAACAAATAAATATTTGCATTTTGTATATAATCCGGTCTCTGCTTATTAGTAAAAAAGCATAATATAACCTGAAGCTTGGATTGATAGTAGTGATGGTTACAATTATATTTTCATTCAAAGTTATTCGCATTGTTTCTATAATCCGAATCCATGGAACAACGTCAACAAGTAAATTTATTATACACCGATTTTAGTAAAGCATTTAACACTATCAATCACTCCCTTATGGTATCTAAGCTGAGTAGTTTTGATTTTCCGCCAAGTGTAACACAATTGATCCGCTCGTATTTAACTGATCGTTCACGCTATGTTCACTACAGTGGATATACATCCTTAACATGTTCTGCTTCCTCTGGTGTGTGCCAGGGATCCAATTTGGGTCCCCTTTTGTTCAATATTTATTTGGATGATCTACAGGGACTGGACTGCAATGTACTGGCTTACGCGGACGATCTTAAGATCTACAATACCATAACCTCCGCGGCAGATTGTCTATTTCAGGACAGTCTGGGTACTATTGTTAGATGGTGTACACAGAATGGAATTCATTTGAATCTGTATAAGTGTGCTGTTGTAAGCTACTCTAGATGTCATAGACTCTACAATTTTCATTATTCTGTGAGTCAGGCTATTGTTCCTAGGCACTCGTCTGTGATGGACGTGGGCGTGCTGTTTGATGCAAATTTGTCGTTTGCAGACCACATATTATCCGTACGAAATTCTGCGATGAAATCCTTAGGATTTCTCATACGATCCTGCAGATCATTCAATAATCCTGCGTCGCTAAAAGCATTATACTATTCGCTTGTCCGTACTGGGTTGGAGTATGCCTCCATAATTTGGTATCCTCACCATCTCCATCTGCAAGTACTACTTGAAAGAGTGCAAAAACGATTTTTGAAATACCTGTCCTTCAAAATTGATGGCACTTACCCTTGACGCGATGTTGATTATGCTGGTCTGCTGACGAGACACGGCTTTGTATCGTTATCGGATCGAAGGAAGGAATTTAGCAGCCAATTTCTACTTAAACTGATTAATCACGCTATTGACGCTCCATCCCTTCTCTCCAAAATTAATTTTGTGGTACCTCAGTACGATACCAGTTCCTTCACTAATTTCAAGGTCCCGTCATACAAAATTAATGTTCTGCTTAAAGCACTCATTACGCATATGATTAGAAATGCCAATGAATTACTTCACGATCCTTTTTGTTGAAGTGTCTACATGGGTTTACATTGTCGTCCTATTTTGTTCTTGCATTCTGGTGATTCAGTTGTATCTTTTTCGATTAATTGTAATTTATTACTGCGCTGTATATTATTACTACATATATATGTTAGGTTACATTATTCTCGTATTGTCCTGTAAATGGAATTATTTTCTGTTGGGCAATAAAGGTATTATTATTATTATTATTATTTCTTCTCTGTATTCAAACACACTGCCGACAATTCTGGAATTATATTTCATCTTGTTGAGGCCGGGTGAGGCAACAGCTTTTCAACTATTTCGTCTTATATTGCAATTCTTTGAAAACCGTTTGAAAAAAATAATAAATTTAGCTGATGCGCGTAGCAGTTCACATAAGCAGTGTATTTGTAAGTTTGTTCAATACGTCGGTATCCCATTACACGATCCGTTCATGATATGACTTTACATTATAAATAGTTACTTTATTCTGTGATTTAAATCTTTAATTTAAAAATGTAGATTACGTATTGTTTCATTCTGCGCAAACCTGCAAATCATAGAAGAAACTGTCACTATTAAATAAATAAAAAAGGTGCAAATAATAGTGTAAATCATGCATCTAAAATTTCAACTACAGTTCTATGACTGATAAACATTAAAAGATTGTATCTACAGCGAAAGACAATTAACTTTTCATACAGACATATAATAATTCTATTTTTCGATTGATTATTTGTTACTTGTTTTTATAGCGAAATACGACCGTAACTTTCGTGTCCCTAAATATTTCTATATATTAAAGGTGACCCATTGGCATTCACCAAGATTCCACGCCTATTTTCCAACGGCAAACTCGTATCCTGCTATAGTGGCCGATATTTTAAGCGGAGCTATCGCCTGCATTGGCTTCAGCTGGGTAAGTACCACGTATTGTTGTTCGCCGTAAGTATTTGTAATGCATACGAGTAATTTATGGCATTTTCTTCCTTGTATGAAAGTAGTTTCGCGCTAGAATTCCGTATGTATCCTATTTCGCCGTGAAATATTTTTTGCGCAACAATGCGATAACTAAAATAATGCGAGGAGATCGAGCACAAGTTGTTTCTGTTCTACAATCGATAAATTTAGAGAAATTAGCACCTAATATGTGTAGATCTG
Organism: Trypoxylus dichotomus; assembly: GCA_023509865.1. Classification (NCBI taxonomy): domain Eukaryota; kingdom Metazoa; phylum Arthropoda; class Insecta; order Coleoptera; family Scarabaeidae; genus Trypoxylus; species Trypoxylus dichotomus. Next base: position 72,603,379 of record CM042076.1, on the reverse strand, counting down.
AAAGAAATCTTTTCGGGGAAGAAGTAGATCTATTGTTCTGTTAAATATGCCTTAAGAAGCCTTGAAAGTATATATTTATAGATGCAGTCTGCGTACTTATCCTCTATCTATCTCTAAATCATTTTTTCATTATTTTTCCTGTTTTTGAAACATTGTGGTAGATAAAAAAACTAATTTGTGGTTTAGGATCTGAATAACTTCAATGATCTTAGAAAGATCTCGATTGGTTTTCTAACGACAACAAATTAAACAAAATTATAAGTGAAAGGTTTTCGAATACGTAAAAACGTATTGCTTTTTAATATCTACACTAGCATCTAGCCTTACATAACACATGTGCTGAAAAGTCCCGGGCGTAACACATAGATGACGCTAGTTTTATTACAGTCACCTTTCTCTCAGTTAGTACTAACCTTCAAAAGACAGCTGTTAAAATTTCATGATATTCTATTCATTAGTTTGTGAGTTATTGTGCTAAGAGTCACGCTACTTTTGTTATTTTCAAAACAATGGATCAAAAATAATTTCGTGTTTTAATTTTACACTGCTTCTTGATGGGAAAAAATACCGTTCAAGCGAAGCAATGGCTTGGAAAGTGTTATGGGGACTCCGCTCCATCAGAAACAACAATAAAACGTTGGTTTGCTGACTTCAAACGTGGTCGTAGAGACACCGATGATGCAGAACGCAGTGGACGTCCAAATAAGGCGGTAACACCAGAAAACATCAAAAAAATCCACAAAATCGTTTTGAATGATCGAAAAGCGAAGTTGCGTGAATTAGGTGACATCGTAAAGATATCAAAAGAACGTATTGGCTTTATATTGCATGAGCATTTGACTATGAGAAAGCTTTGTTCAAAGTGCGTGCCGCGTTTGCTCACTGTTGACCAAAAACAAGAACGTGTTGATGATTCTGAGCAGTGTTTGGCCATGTTTAAACGTAACAAACCGGAATTTTTGCGTTGATATGTGACAATGGGTGAAACATGGATCCATCACTTCACTTCGGAATCAAAACGATCGTCATCTGAGTGGACAACAACTGGTGAACCTCGTTCAAAACGCCCGAAAGCACAACAATCGGCTGGAAAGGTTATGGCCTCGGTATCTTGGGATATGCGTGGTGTAATATTCATCGACTATTTTGAGGAAGGAAATACCATCAACAGTGAATATTATATAGCGTTATTGGAGCGTTTGAAGGCCGAAATTCCAAACAAACGACCGCATATGGCAAAGAAAAAAATTTTGTTTCATCAAGACAACGCACCGTGTCACAAGTCAATCAAAGCAATGGCAAAACTACATGAATTGAACTTCGAACTGCTCCCACATCCACTGTATTCGCCAGATTTTCCTCCCAGCGACTACTGGCTGTTCGCAGACCTCAAAAAAATGCTCGCCGGTAAAAAATTTCGCACGAATGAAGAGGTTATCGCTGAAACTGAGGCCTATTTTGAGGCAAAAGATAAATCGTTCTACAAAAGTGGTATTGAAATGTTAGAGCGGCGCTGGAATGATTGCGTTGCTCTTGATGGAGATTACGTTGATGAATAAAGCTAATTTTGAACCGAAAAAACCGTATTTTCTTTGTTAGGCCCGGGACTTTTCAGCCCATGTGTTAATATGGACACAATTCAGTATGCAGGTGGCACTGTTATATACACTAAACAGAATTCACTTGATTTGTGTACTGCAATCTTGAATCAAGCTATGTCACTGTTCCAAGAGTGGTGTAACTTGAAAGAATTTACCATTGCCTCCAATAAATTCAACGTGGTATGTTTTACTAGACATCGGCCCTCTGACCATATAGAAGTTAAATTAGCTAACGATCTTTTTATGGTTTCCAACGTGGTTAAGTACCTTGGTATGTGGCTAGAACTAAGTTAACGTAGCGTAAGGCTCATATATCTGCTAAGAAATGTCAGAAGGTTATTAATGTTTTACGGATAATTAGTAAAGTATGATTTGGAGCAGATTAGCTAGAGCTACGGTGAGATCTTTGCTAGATTATGATTGCGTCCTTTACGATTCAGCGTGTAACATTATTAAAAAGTTTAGATGTTGTTAATAACAAAGCTATTCATTCATACATGTTTCACAACCTGTTTTCTTACTGGTGATGCTTTAAGATGTTATTATACTGAATTACACTATGGATTATGCAGTAATGTACTTTTTTCTTCTTGAAAATTTAGTTATGTATTTATTTTTTTATTTTGACAGATGCAATAAATATTTAACAATCTAAAACGCAATTTTTAAATAATTTTAATCCGAATTTTTCGATAATCCAAACTGTCCATGTTTTAATTATTTCGAAATAGCGAGTCCCCATCGTTACTGCCAAACAATTAACGGTTAAAACAGAACGCAACCTTATTAATGTTTGTTTCCTTTTTGTAAGATTCCAAACCGCAAATGAAAATTTAAACAACACCTTTTGAAACATCCTGTATGCTCCGATCAGAACGCATCTAATACGATTGCATTGAACACAGGGTTCTTTACGCGGATTACTAAGCGGCACATTGCGAAATCTCCAACGCAAGAATCGGAACCGTACGCGATATAAATTCTTATAAATTATTTATCACGTACTTTACGCGGTTCGCAATCACGAGGATGGTATTTTACTTGCAGATCGCGAGTCCGGCTTGCACCGAGCTCGAGGTTGTCATGCTGGATTGGCTCGGCAAGATGTTGGATCTACCGAAAGAGTTCCTGGCCTGTTCCGGCGGCAAGGGAGGCGGCGTGATTCAGGGCACGGCTAGCGAAGCGACTCTAGTAGCCTTGTTAGGCGCTAAGGCACGCGCCTTGGCGAAGCATCGCAAGGAATTTCCAGATTTAACGGATTTCGAGATCGTTTCCAAGCTGATCGGATACACTTCAGGTGGGTAGAACGAATTTCGTTAAGAATTTCGAAATATCGAACGGAAAGGTAACTGGTTTTTCTCTCGGGATATCGTTTCAATGGTAATTGGATATTTTCAGTTGAAGATTTGAAGGATATAAGGTTTAAATCGAATTTCAGATGAAATAAAATTATTTTCAGTGCTGTTAGGGAGGTTTTACTTTTACAGTTGGCAGTCATACAATAAAATATTGCATGAAATGTCATACTAGTTACTTCTTTGCTTGTTAATTAATTTATACATTTATTTGTGGAAAACCATTGTAACTTACTCCAAAGATGTAAGCTACAAGGATGTAAAATGGTATACTTCTATTAAAACGAGTCAATTTTAGCAATTTCGGAAGTTTCGGATCGTTGCTAGTTTAGAAAAGAAGCAAGTGCTATTTGTACTAAAAGAGCACCCACCTGCCTATAAAGTAAACAAAACACAAACGTATATGGCAAGAATTCCCAAACCTCCCGTGTCCAGGTTGATTTTAGAAAACTATTTAAATTTTCCGCTGTGTATTTTTAGCTATTTCACATGTTCGGAGTGGCCACTATCATTATCTGTCAACGTCCTGTGCAAAACATTATTTATTACAGTTATGTACAGCTGTGGCCATATGTATTCGCCACCGTTTTTTGTTTTTTATTCCGACGAATATATAAGAAATAAAAGAAAATTGATCGATGAAAATGTTTCATTGTGAGTGTATACAGATATTGCTTAATATTTGGTAGCTCCTCCCTGGGCTTTTATCACCGCACGAATTCGTCGGGGCATACTGCTCACTAGGTTGTAGCACTGTTCGGGGGTGATTTTATTCCACTCTTCGTATGTTTTTGTTTTTAAGCATTGCTTTGTGGTAGATGAGTATTTAGCTACATTTCGCTTTAAAATGTACCATAAATGCTCAATTGGCGATAAGTCCGGGGATTGTGCCGACCATTCCAGGACCCGCACGTTATTTTCCTCGAACCAGCGCATTACTTCGCGAGATTTATGGCACGGTGCATTATCTTACTCTGGCTCATCATTATCGAATAATTTTAACGGACACGGTTCCAGAACTTCTTCCAACATGTCGATGTACGTCCGACTGTTCATTCAGCCCTCGCAGACGAACAATTCTCCGACGCCTGTTGCACTCATAGAACCCCAAACCATTATGCTACCACACCCAAACATGACAGTCGGGATGATACAGTCTGGATGGAAGGCCTCTTCTCGCCTGCGTCGCACGTATTCAGGGCCAGGTTTACCACAAAGCTACCAACAAAAACATGAATACTGTTACATTTTGGAACCCATTAAAAAGAATAAAAACACTGTAGATACCAGGAATTGAATACAGAATACCGCAAATACAATAATTATGTATTACTTACCTCAATATTTGACTCATCCGTCCACATAACATTGGCCCAATTGTCAATGGTCCAGTCGCGGTGACTTTTAGCCCACAGCAGTCTCTTTTTCTTTTGTTGCGGAGACAACCGTGGTTTATGTCAAGTTTTATATCCACCTAAATTTAATTCACAAAGGCGTCTTCTAACCGTGCGAGGAGAAATAACAACATTATGTAGCCGGAAAAGCTCACTAGAAAGCTGTTTAGACCTTTTTTTCCGGTCTCGCAAAGACATCCGCTCTAAGACTCGCTCATCTCTGCTAGTTGTCTTCCCTTTTCGACCAGTTTTCGGTTTGTTTGTCAAAGATCCACTCTCTTTGCATCGTTTTATCGTCATTCTAACTGTGGATCGCGCACATTCCACTTACCGGGCAATAGCAGACACCGACAACCCTTGCTTTTCTAACACCATAATTTGTCCTCGCTCTACCTCCGTCAATTCGCGTGTTTTCGGCATTACTTTTTACTGTATACTATCGTATTACACAGACAAAATCACAGACACAATATCTTCACTCTAACTAGCTCAACCTTACTTTTACAACTTTTAAGCAAGACTGAAGAAATATTCAGAAATTACAATTTTACGTCTATTTTCTAATTTACTCAGAATGGCTTACAATAAACTATTAAACTTTCGTTACCAGGTACCTAGTTAAGTCCGTCCTCGACCCTGCTTCTTAAAAATACAATAATATTCGTGTAACACGTTCAAAACGAGAGTGGCGAATACATATGGCCATAGCTGTATATTTATTATTATTTGCTTCATTTCAATTAATTAAAAACCTATTTAAAAGAATCTATATTTCAATTAATTTTCTGAATAGAGAATCAATGTGAAATGAAAAAAGGGCGGGACATTCAAACTAGCATCAGTCATTTAAAATCACTCTGTATTAACTTCTATTTTGTAAAAAGCGTTCAAGTGAATTTTATCGCTGGTGATTCATACCAATAAAAACTTTGTACTAACTTGTATAAGTTTCAGTTGCATTAGTTATCAGTTTAACAGAGTATAGTAAGAAAAAGTACCTAACACAATTGACTTTTGTTGATAGTTAACTTGTCTACCGGCTCAAACATTTTACTTAATTAATAACAAGAAATACCCGTATCAACGTTTCTATTTTAAGAATTTTAAGCATATGTTAATGTTATATAATTTATGCATATTGTAAAGTACAATATTCATTTTCTAGCATTACGTCATTAAAAATGAACATTGTGTTATCTACGTAAATGCCGACTTTCAAGAATAGCTTTTAATTTCCTTTTTATAATTACATATTGGTAATGGAGGTGTAAGATTTGTGATTTTTTAAAATTAGAAATCTTTAGAACTAACATACAAATCTAGACGACTTTTTTAACTTAAGATTTTTTATATATGAAAAAAATTATAAGTCCCTTTTTCATCATCGATCCTTTAGTGTTGTAACAGCACTTAAACATTTGAATTAATTGATAAAACAGAACAGTAGAATATACAAAAAGATGCAGAAGCTGTTGATAAATTTGGTAACTACAGAAAGTACAAAACAGGCTCAATAGTATTGCTTTTATGGAGGTAGCCTTAAACGTTGCTAAATTTCCAATACGAAAGTTATTTCAAATAATAAGTTGGCACTCCAGTTGGAAATGTATCTATTTTCACGGTACTTAATGCCGGTGTTAGAATATATAAGGTAAATTATGACTTATAATTATTAAAGTTACTAACAATTATAACAGGATAAACTAAACACTTGCATTTTTGAAATTATATCTAAAGCATACTGAGACTGACAATATGGAAATAACCTTAAATTATGAACAGCAGAATTATATATTTACTGTACTTGTCCACTTTTAAATTTCAAATAACCTGGGAACGCTCCTGGTTCCAAAAAAAAACGTTACATGCAAATCCATATAAGCTGATAAAAAAGGGCTGTACTATACACTAATACTTCGAAGCCTGAGTGGCATAATCTATAGTTGCCTTACAAAATTTTCTTCTCTAATTTAATATACTTCATTTCCAGCGCAAAGCCATTCCTCAGTGGAAAGAGCAGGTTTATTAGGTGGGGTTAAGTTGCGTTCATTACCGGTAGATGGTGATTACAAACTTCGTGGCGAAACTTTAGAAAGAGCTGTGAAAGAAGACCTTGAAGCCGGGCTTATTCCGTTTTACGTAAGTTTAACATAATTTTCCTATGATGATTCCAAGAGATTTGAAAACATGTGCAAAGTGTAATGACGACTGCTAAATCCTTCTTTAATTTCGGAAGCACAAGTATTTCCCCATGACGGGTACTTTTCCTGCAATCTAGACATCAAAACCTTCAGTTGCATACAGATTTTGACATATTTTAAATGATTCTGATTTTTCGCAAAAAAACCCCTTTGAAAATTCGTCAAAATTTCACCGTTCTTGGATTTGTTTCAAAACTCATGGAATGATGTTTCCAATCATACAGAATACGATTTTAAAAGCAATATTGGCATAAGAGTACTAATCTAGATGGAATTCGTTTCTAAAGATTTAGAAACATGTGAAAAGTATGATGACTATTGCTAAAGGCTTCTTTACTTTTATAAGTATAAGTATTTTGCCATGGCGGATAATTTTCCTGCAATCTAGACATCAAAACCTTCAGTTGCATACGGATTTTAACATATTTTAGATGATTCCGATTTTTCGCAAAAAACCTAAGGAAATTCGTCAAAATTTGAATATGGTGCAAGTCTCACCGAATGATATTTCCAATCATACAGAATACGATTTTAATACCAAAATTGGCATAAGGGAACTGATTCATACAAATACCTCCCATAGTTTTGACACAACGAGTATCTTGTGGTTGTCGGACAAATTGACATTTTTCAGTTGACGCATGCGTAGCAAGTGAACTGTTTTTAAACAGAGCCGCCTAATACTTTATTACAAACACCGCATGTAGATTATACTAAAAGGATAGAAACTCGTTAATTCCCCAAACTTTCCTTAATCCATAAATTTCAGAGATATTTATACCATAATGTAGGACTCTTTCATATATGTATGTACATCCTTTAACCTATTCAATGTAAAAACTTTGCAATTCTAGGCTGTAGCAACATTAGGTACCACGTCTTCGTGCGCCTTCGACAGACTAGACGAAATCGGTCCCGTTTGCAACGAAAATGACGTTTGGTTGCATGTAGATGCGGCTTACGCCGGTTCCGCTTTCATTTGTCCAGAATTTCGCCATCTAATGAAAGGCATAGAGCGTGCTGATTCCTTCAATTTCAACCCGCACAAGTGGATGCTGGTTAATTTCGATTGCTCGGCGATGTGGCTGAAGGAACCGGCATGGCTGGTGGACGCCTTCAACGTGGATCCTCTGTACTTAAAGCACGATCAACAAGGTGCGGCCCCTGACTATCGCCACTGGCAAATTCCCTTAGGTCGTCGGTTTAGAGCGTTAAAATTATGGTTCGTACTTCGCCTGTACGGTGTCGACAATTTACAAGCTTTTATAAGGTAATTTCCGATCGGTAACATTGAAAAACGCCATTACCAACTGCATTTTCCAGAAAGCATATTGGCCTAGCGCACTATTTCGAGGAACTGGTTCGTAGCGATGACAGATTCGAAATTACGGCGGAAGTGATCATGGGGTTGGTTTGCTTTAGGCTCAAAGGCAAGAATGAGCTTAGTGAACAGCTGTTGAAGCGAATTAACGCCAATGGCGTCGTTCATATGGTTCCCTCGAAGATAAACGACATTTATTTCTTGCGTTTGTCGGTGTGCTCGCGATTTACCGAGAGGGAAGATATCGACGTGACATGGAAGGAAGTTCGAGAAAATGCCGATCTAGTACTTGCCGAAAAAAGAAATTAAATCCATTAATTTTCTTTGAAATACCGCAAAACGTCGTTATTACCATATGTATATCCTATTTATTGTGATCTAGATGTATTTATTTCATAGCTTCATTGACAATCGCGTAACAGTTACTATAATTAAAAAAAAATCGTTAATATCGTTGTAAATTTAAAAAGTATTGTTATTTAAGACAGAAGAGACCAATTAATTGTTAATAAAGATATATGAAAAGGCATATAAATTATAAATGTATTGCACTCTATTGCCTTTTTCTTATCAACTATATTTTCCAATCCTCAATAAATAATAATCACTAATTATTTGATTTCCAAGCAATATATAGTAATGCTAATCTGCAATCGAAATATTCTTTGAGGTATTCAAAATTTGCCCGTTGTTACGTCACATATATATATACGAAAGACCTATATAAAATGTGTTATTATTAGAGGCCGGATTATATGCAAAGTACAAAAATTTAATTCAATTTATTTATTATATTTTACGTCTATTTATAGATGTCTTACACTTGTTTGATATAACAACCAACTAATTTTTCTTTTACATTCTTTACGATCGCCATCTAGTTTGTAATAACAGAATTATTTAATGAAAACTCGCATAATTGTATTCAGGTAACACATTCAGAGCTGCCCTGTTACAGATTCCTGCATATCGGTAACAATATGACTTGTTAGATTTTGCTTATATTATAACATAATCACTGCAGTTATATTGATTAATTTTTTCTTCATTGAAAGTAGACTAAAAGTCGTTAAATAAAAGAAAACAATCTGGAAGTTACACTACTACAAGACAAAATTTATACGTTGTCTATAAGATGGCGCTGTAAGCAACATTATTATAATTAAAGCTACTTATTTTGTCGGAATACCAGAGGCGTTACTATTATATCATTACAATAATTACAACATTATAATAATACATATGGAATGAACTATACATAACATAGCTAAATTTTACATTAATATTACGTACAATTCTGCTATGTTACGCCTAGTTTATGTTTGTGTTTTAGGAAAAAGAGATTAGAATAAACCTATTTAATCAGAGATGTATGGATACTTATAATCAAAGTAACAAGACACTTACAAGTGGAAGTATTAGATTCAAACATGTCTATATTCCTCTCATGGCATCAAGTTCGCATTATATAACTTCCTGTAGTACCTCATCAAATAAAGAAGTTCCACAATGAAGGAAACATCACCAAAAAAGAAATCTAGAAGTAGCGTTTAAAAGTTCCAACGGTTAACAACTTAGAAAACATTTCCGCATTTTAAGAGGCACTTTCAACTATATAACCTTTGTATTGTAGAAAGAAGTGTAAAGTTTCTATCGGGTTGACATATAAATGTATGAAATGGCCTTCAAAAAAGGAATCTACTCAAAGGATGAAATTTTTCAATGAGACAAATTAACTCAAAATTGTACTTTTAGATTGTAAGCTTCATTCCAGAATAAAGCTTTTAAACATCCTTCTGTGGTTTTATTGAATCTAACTATATGTAAATAACACTCTTTATGGTTCTATTACACTGGTTTTTACTAGAAAAACTGATTCTGCCCAATAACAATTTAGACATTCATTTTATTTAATACAGTTATTATGTCGGAGCAAATACAATGCGTTTCACATGGATATTAGCGTTTACGTACAGGTTGTATATAAATGATTGAAAATGTCTGAATTTCCCGCTTTGTATTGCTTTGCTTTAAGTTGCTACTAAGTACTACTCAACGTCTCTGAAGCTGTAAACACTACCTATATGTTACAAGCGTAATATAAAAAATAAAGGACCATAGAGCATATTTGTAGGGACATATTACGACAAATTTCGTTGCTTAGCGATCATAAATATGCTGTAGTAAAGAAGTGGTAATAAGAAAAGACTTTCTAACAGTAAATAAGTAAAATAATAAACAAGTAGACGAATATATAGAAAATCAAAACAACAGTAAGATAGACGTTGCCAAAGGACGTTACTGAGTATTATTGCTGTCTTATAGCAGCGTTAATTTTGAAAAAGCGATGGTGATTCAAACACCCTTCAATCATTGTGTGCTATAAACTGTGTCAGCGAAGCTTTTAAGTATTGCTCTTATTGAGATAGCACCAAACGCTATCATATTTCTATTAGTTGGTACTGCGTATGATTATTATGTCGTTTTGATAAATTTTATAAGCAAAATGTCAAATTACTTTTCTCAATAAAATATCTCAAAGAGGATTCGTTTTTTGTTCCACTTTTTTCAACCTCTCTCTAACTCACATGACATACACACCTAATTACGACCAAATGTGTAAAATTAAGTTAGCCAATGTAGCTGATAAAATAAGGATAATGTATAAGATTATGCTCTTTTTGATTCGTAGATATTTTCTAAAGAAAACTTGCCATAATTCTTAAGGATTGATTGTAATTCAACAACCTTATAACATTTTTATTCCTTGACAGATCACAGGAACATTGCCTATAAGCCTATGTTCACGACGGTTTACATTTAAAATGTTTTTAAAACGTCAAAGCGTCGTAAGTGGTTACTAAAATGTTACAAAAATTATATAATATCGCTCGATTATATGCAGTTCTGAACACAAACTACCTCCGAAACTTCTCGATAGTACCATTCTCGATTTTTTACAAAAGATTTGTTACCGGTGAATTTCAAAGAAAATTGTTATGTAAACCTAACCTCTTATCAACATGCAATAATATACATATTCATCCTCGTTTACGTATGCCCCGCATCAATATACTAGCCATCACTATTCTAGGATGGTTAGGCTTCGAGGAAACGGACGAGGAACGAGAATCGGAATTAATAATGACGCTAAAACGTGCAGTACTTTCGGAGCAACGAGAAGAATACAACAAAGCCGAACAACTTTTGCATGTAGCGCTGAGACTCGCTCAACAGCAACAGAATCAACAGGGAGTACTGTATTGCTACGATCTAATGGCCAATTTAGCTTTAAATCAGCTCCAATTGGATAAAGCTGAGAAATTATTTGTCAGCGTCATGCAGATGTTATTAAGCAATGGGCTGCAACAAGATGATATAAAAGTAATTTAAAAAGTACGAAAAGGAAAAGCAAACATTCTATTAAAAATTTATTTACACAATAGGTGATCCATGTCAGTCTTAAACTTGCAAGAATATATCATTTAAGAGCAGAGGAAGAAAAGGCCGAACTAGGTTATAAATGGTGCTTGGAAAAAATCGAAAAACAGAAGAATGATAATATCGATAGTCAAACACTTTATGGGGTTATTAATGATTGGTATGCACAATTTTTGCTTGATCGGGGTGACGTTAAAACATCCCTAGTATATTTAAAAGAAGCATATAAAACATGCTGTGATTTACGAGGCAAAAAAGATAGTCAAAGTATGTTGTTGTTAAATGATTTAGGTGTTACTTGTTGGAGAGCAGGTGATTTAGGAACCGCTGAAGATTTCTTAAAACAAGCTATTGAAATTGGTAAAACAATGGATGATCAATCATATGTAGGAGCATTTTTAGCTAATTTAGGGCTTCTTTACCTACAGAAAGGAATGTTAGATGTTGCAAGGAGATATTGTAAAGATGCATGGAATATAGGTAACGTATTATCATATGCATATTGATGATAAATTTTCAATGTGTTTCAGGAAAGAGGCTTAATAATACAGAAACAATTGAGCAGGCAAATTACTGCTTTGAGCAAATAGAATTGAAATAGTTTGAATTTATCTATATTATAAAATAAAACTGCTAACAACTCATTTTACAATTATTTTATTTTAAAAAAAGGCAAAATGTAATAAACACCGAATTATAATTAGAATTAGCTTTAATTAAAGATTACTTCTTCTGCTTTTTCTTCTCAGCTTCCTCTTCTTTCTCTTTCTCAATTTGCGTAACATACTGCTCTATCGTATCGCTATCTAACATTACCATTGGTTGACCCCGCCTCATTACCGCTATCTCTAGATTCTTCTGGCCTGACTGGACAACTTCTAAAAGCGCTTTAATAGCTAACTTCACAGTTTTAGCCTCTGTAGCTACTTCCTCATCTGTATAATACTTTTCCAAGAATTCTCTGACTGTCTTAGCTGATCGCCCTGTAGCATTGGCTTTCCATTCATAATATATACCAGAAGGCTCTGTTTGATATAAATGGGGAACACCGTCGTAATCGAAGCCACCAATCAAACATGACATACCAAATGGACGTCTTCCGTTGCTTTGTGTATATTTTTGTTTCAAGCTTGCGATGTAACGTGTTATGTATTCTAAGGTTACGGGATCTTCAACTGTAAGCTTATGCGATTGACATTCTATTTGTGCTCTGTTGATTAAGATTCTGGCATCAGCTGTAAGTCCCGCAAACGCCATTACTACGTGATCATCTAAAAGACATATTTTCCTTACGGTTCGTTCTTCTTGAAGTTTAGCTACAGACTTCTTTTCAACCCCTAATACTACCGCCTCCTTGCCACGTACTCCTACCTATAAATAAGAATATAGTAATGAATGCAAATATATTGATAACGAAGGAATTTTGTTAAAATAAGCGAAACTATCGCTATAAAGCTCACATCGAACCCATACAGCTTCTGTTAATATCTAACTAAGACATATAATTATATTATTACTTATTTAATTTATTTCTAAAACATTTTGCCGAGTCATAAACAAAGTTTAGGTTAGGGTTAAAAATTTAACTTACAGCAGTTGAGCCTTTTCGTACGGCCTCTTGGGCGTATTCAACTTGCAGTAAATGTCCATCTGGTGAAAATACTGTAATAGCGCGATCGTAGCGAGCAGACATCTCTTTTAATTTTAAATTAAAGAATAGTATATGCTGAGAATGCTTCAATATTTGCTTGGTAATATGTCAATAACCTGTCAGTTGGGAAATGAATAAGAATATGCAATTGTATGCCATTTCAGTTAACATACTACCATGATAGAACCAAAATCACTATTAGAAAATTATACTAAATAAATTCAAACATAATGTTACTTTATATAAAAGATTTGGAAATAATTGTTGAATAAAATATTAAATATATTTGAAATGGGAATAATAAATCATTTTGTTATATGTTAACTGCAAAACTAAAATTACAGGAAACTGCATTACAGTAAACATAAATTTCTATTACAAAAATTAATAACGGCTATATTTCTGTTTAAATATGTTTTTTTAACTTCGAAAAGTAATATCTTACGAAAACATATATGCTAGGTATGTTTTTGTAAGAAATTTCTCCTTTCTGAAAAGGTTGGTCACAGAAAAAGACCACCTGAAAGTGAGTTGTGGTGAGTTGGTTACAATAAACGTGTCAAAATGATTTGTACGTGGTAGAGGGGAACTAGATAAAAAGTTTGAATAGAGCATGTAGTGTAATACATGTAAAATTTTAGAATTCAATAAATAAATCGCATGGAAAAATTATATAGTACACTTTCGCAAAAATCATAAAAACAATCCCCATACAAAAATGAATCATCTACAGAATGTTTTCTTAATTCTTTTGTTTTTATCCTGTGTGATATACAATGTGATTAGTCAAGCGCATCAGCATCATCACCATGACGATCATCATGGGCATTCACACGACGAGCACGAAGAGCCACCATCATTTAAGTACAGCCAAGCTGCAAATGAAAAGTATCAACCACATTCGCACCATCATCAACATACTCACGAAACACCAAAGAATAAAGAAGACTTTAAAAGACATGCTCCTCTAACAGGGAGTGATTTATGGTTGTATGCTATGGGTTCAACTTTATTGATAAGTGCGGCGCCCTTCTTTATTTTATTTTTTGTTCCTTTAGATAATACCAAACAGAAGCAACCGTTGTTGAAGGTCTTGTTAGCATTTGCTTCAGGTGGTCTGCTAGGCGATGCTTTCTTGCATCTGATTCCTCATGCTGCAATGAATGTGGAGTATCATGGACACAGTCATAATCATGGTCATTCCCATTCTAATAACGAAGTTCATGGACATGATATGTCAGTTGGGTTGTGGGTTTTAGCCGGAATTACAACTTTTTTAATTGTCGAAAAGACTGTTAGAATATTAAAACAAGAAGGCCATGGACATTCGCATCATGTCGCAAAAGTAAAAACAGATAATGATGTAAAGAATAAAGCACCGAAAGGTGATGCAAAATATAAGAAAGTGAACGATCAATCTAAGAATAAAGATGACGAGGGGAAGGATAATGAAAAGAAGGATATTAAAGTAGCAGGATACTTAAATCTAGCTGCAGATTTTAGCCATAATTTTACCGATGGTTTAGCTATTGGTTCTTCATATTTAGCAGGAAATACAGTCGGAATTGTTACCACAATTACTATCCTTTTACATGAAGTTCCTCATGAGATTGGCGATTTTGCTATCCTCTTGCAATCTGGTGTTACCCGTAAGAATGCAATGCTTCTTCAATTAACTACAGCAATTGGAGCACTAGCTGGGACTGCTGCATCGCTGTTTTTACAGAATAGTGTAGATTTAATGGCAACAAGTTGGATCCTACCATTCACAGCGGGTGGATTTATTTATATTGCTTTAGTGTCTGTTATTCCTGAATTACTGGAGGAAGAGAAACCGAGCTTTACAGGGACAATTTTCCAAGTAACTGCTTTGTTGATTGGAGTGTACATGATGGTTCTGATAGCCGAATTCGAATGATATAGGCTGTATTTATTGGAGCTGTTCCGTACTTTAAATTCCATAAGATTCGCATTGTAGATAAATATATTTTTGTAACTTTATTTATCATATCAATTGGGATAGATTTTGCGATATGTGTAATTGTTGACAAGATTATTCTACGCCTAAAAATAATAATAGCATGGAAATGAAATCTGACATAAATATTGTAAAGATATATTAACGAATAAAGTAAAAAAAAAATAAATGGATATATGTATTTACTTTTACAGCGCAAATAACAATTCAGATAATAACTTATCTGATCAGTAAAATGGAAAATATCTTGTATGTGTTCAAAAATGTACAGATAATCCGTTCCATTAAAATTTCTATAAGATAAAAATTAAAATCTTCCCGCCGAAATATAAATAATGTATGGCAAACATGTTAACTCAGTTGATAAAACAGATTGACACTATTAATCAAAACGTTTGAAAGTCACTGGAATATATAAATTGTTTATTTCACCAACAACTTGATCTTTTGATTTGATGTTTATCAAAAACATTTTATTTTTATTACTTTGAAAATGTTATTTTCTAATTCTATTTGTTATCTCTCTTACGAACAAAGGTTATCTAACAGTTTAGATAGTTCTTAGTTCGAAATAAATAAAGTTAATACTAATTGAGAGTTGTGGTTAAAATATTTTCATCAAAAATATAATAGATCAAAAGTGGCGTCAAATTCAAATAGTGGCAGTGGCGTGCATCGGTTCCACACATAGATTTATAAGTAAATGTTGAAAGCGTTCAGAAATAAATTTTAGAAATATTTAAATTGTGTCTTTTACTAAATGATTAAATATTCAGTGTAAATGTAGTAATTACGTATAACTAAACCAGTTTATTTTTAATTAATTGTCGATTGTTTACATATTGCAAGTCGTGTTACACCTATAATCACAGTAATTAAGGTAACTAACGCTTTCTCATTTACCGACCTCGTCAGAATACACGATCGGAATGTGCCGGCTCTCGCCATGCTAGAGCGATTTACCTGTACTTAAAAAATATATCGTGTGCAATGGTCAAGAACTACTACTCCTAGACAATATCTTTTATTTTGAAAATTCTATTGGTTTAAACACGTTAGCAACTATATTAAAATAATACGTTTTTTCATTAGTCACACAATTCTTTGATAGAACGTTTGTATTTACTACTCATTTTGTGTACTTTTTTCAAAATTGAATCGTTTAATAAGTAACCCAGTTAACCATTTTTAAATGTCGCGGACAATTAAAGTTGCTATTTCCGGCTACGAAGGTCATATTTGGTCATATTCACAACTGTTTCAGAGTAATACATGCGAATATGGTCTTTACTGCCGGAACTGGCAACGCGAGATTATAATGGTTCACTGGGAAGTTCTTGACTATATTTTAATACTTTTAACAAATCATGGATTATAAAAATTATTCTTCAGACGGAATTAAATTTGTAATAAATTGAGTCACAATTAGCGTATGTCCACACTTACAATAAAAATGAAGAAACGATCTGGATCAAACAACTCGGTGATTCTATATAGTATTCGTCTTCTGCAGTATAACAATATTTTATTATCTTGTGTGTATGAGCATGTAACTATTGTCCCTTTATAGAATTAAAAACGTTACCAAGTTACTTGGTACCCTTTGTATCGAAATAATACATTTGTTTTGTTTGTTGTTTCTGTCACCTGCCAAATTTTATTCTGAATGAGTTATAAATACATTTATTTCTCTTGTAACAAACAGAATAAAATTATGTTCCACGTTACGTATCAATAAGAACTTAAAATGATTTATTTTCATTCATTCTATTTGTAAAAATGATATGCAGTATTAGAAACCGGGCAACATTTGGTGCTATATCTATAAGAGCACTACTTCGAAGCCTAGGTGACACAGTCTAAATAGTATGATAATAGTAAACGAAATTTTTAATAATTACTCCCTTTTTGATATCCTTGGCTATACTATAGGTACAATACATGCCATGCAAGAGACCATTAATGAAAATAGTTGTATTTTAAAACTGTTTCCGCTTTTTGTATCGCATAAAACGAACAATCCCAAGGAGCATTTTTTAAATTTCGCGAACATGTTGGTGGTTCCGACAATCAAGATGACATTTACTAATTTTTTGGAGCAATATCTGCAAATATTGTTTTTATCGTCGTAATTACCAATTTAAATCATCGGCGAAATTGAAAAACAATGTTTATCGGGAAGCTTCCTGTTTCAAAGGCAAATGTATTATTGGTTGCATATTTATCGTCACTAACTATATTCACTAATTTAGCGTTCTAACGTAATGTTACGTTCGCACATTATAAATGCGCTCGCATAATTTTTGAACAAATCTATTATTTTTCACAATGTTGTAACATAATTTCTCAACAAACCACTGACAACATTGACTATAGATGGCACATTATGTTTGTATTTGTATTACCATAGTAAATCCCGTAAAACTGATTAGATTAAAACTGAAACACAAGATTGTATTACGTATGATATTAAATAACCTATTATGTAAATCATCTCAAATTACAGTCGTACAGATTACCAATATGTTTTTAAAAAATGGAAAGTGGTATATACAAATTATAAAATGCCATTTAATTTTAATAAAAGTATTTGTCTTTATATATGTTTGCGTATTATCTTCAGTTTGATGCCATCTCTATATTGCAGCGACCGCATATCTAATTTATCCAATATTTGATTGAGAAATTTTAGAAACGTTTAATTTTCTCAGTTTTTAAGTCGCTAGAAACGTTTATTCTTTTAAATTATAACAGAAACCTATAACAAAATATTACTTTTGAAGCATTTGCATGCACTTTATTTGATTCATACAATCGTGTAAAATGATAGCCACAGCCTTCGGTAGCTTAACACTAATCTGTAATTACAAAACAACATACTTATAACTTATTCATGTGAATGATGTCATGCATGCGTATGCATGATTATTTCTGTTTCGTCTGCATAATAAACTTCTCAACTCTAAGTAACAACATTGGGATTTGAATGTGTACGCAGTACGCAGTAAATCAAAAGCCCGTAAAAACAATTAATGTTAATATGTGATACAAACAGATATTTAAGTACCTGCAAGTTTTTGTCATACTTTTCGTTTTTAGAAACTTATTTTTAAGCGTTTTCTCATCTATATATATTTTTTTAATTTATAAATTCACTCCTTTCAAAAGTGCATTACGGTATGCACTTTCGTAACACCTGTATACGTAAACCACAGAACTACCGACAGCCACATTTAAATTTAATGAATAGGATTTGCGTGGTTTGGACGGAAAGAATGGTGTCATCGTTGCAATAGAACATATTTATAAATATTTATATCATTATTATTTACTTCCTATGTAGATAAACTTCGAAATGAACTTCTTATATAAAAAAAAATTCGGTTTATAATTGTTAAAGTGCATAAATAACCTAAGAAGTTAATTTTTAAATGAATATTTTAGAAAATGGATAAAGGAAGGTAATAACAAATATATGTATACATATATATATGAAGTGCTACTTTTAAAATTTCTTGCTTTCTTAGATTTTCTTTATTATTACTGGACCCAGGTGAAATCTATTTTGAAGACTTCAGTGCTGTTTTTGTCACATCCGATGTAACATCTATAAACTACGATTACAAAAGACAAGATGGCAGGTTGAAACTGTGTTCGAAATCACTAGTATTCGAGCCGAAAGACATATCGAAACCATTAATAAAAATACCTTTAAAGGAATGCAAGGTTATCGAGGAATGGAAGGGAAAATCTAAGTTTATAAAGAGCAACGCAATCCTTAACATCATATGTAATCGATACATTGAAATGTTGGAAGGCAACGAGATAACCCCCTACAAATTCTGTGATTATAGTAGATTCCTATTCTTGTTGAATTATGCGAACGTTAATGATTGTTTATCGCAAATTTTACAATTACAGAGGGCAAATACATTACCTCCTTTAGAACAATCTAATATGGTAAGCAGACTCGCATTATTAAAATTTAAAGTTCTTTTTTTTTGTTTTTGCATCATAGATTAGTGCAATTGTGAATTCGAGGCATGCAGGTGTCGAATTCAATCCGTTATGGCTCGATTTATACGAAAAGGTTGTTATGGAAACACAGGGTGAAAAAATAGATCCGTTAATTAGAAATCCTGGTAGAATAGTACTAACAAACAGTAGATTCTACTTCCAACCTTACAATAATATAGAAATGGTAAAATGTGCTTATGTTTTTAATTTTATGATTTTAATATGGTAATTTATTTACAGTCTCCGTATTTAAAAATAAATTTGAATTGCATTAAACGAATAGTTAAGCGTCGTTTTCTTTTGCAACACATTGTAAGTAATTTTTTATATCGATATGTAGGTTATTCCAAAAATATTGGTCCATTCATCTGGAGTTTGTTAGTGTATAGATGTCTAATTTAACACTAAATTTTCCACAATCAAATTATGCACTACAATTTATGTACCGATTATTTTGGAGCAACTTGTATTATCTATACAGTATCGTTCAAAATCAAATACCATCTTATTCGTATAAATCCTTTTAGGGATTGGAGATCTATTCGAACGAAAACGATAAAACTGCCGATATTTACATAGCTTTATCGAATCAGAAAGCTAGAGACGAACTGTACGCCGCCATGTTGGCCCAAACCGATCTCAAATTGGAAACGACCGAAAAACACGAGATGATGTTAAAATGGCAGAACGGTATCGTATCGAACTACGATTATTTGCTCTACATTAATAGGTAAGCAAAGATATAAATCGCTTGAGTAATCATTTTATGATAATGCCTTATTAGTTTAGGCGATAGAACGATCAACGATTTGACGCAATATCCGGTTTTTCCGTGGGTGTTATCGGAATATAAGAGCAGTTCAATCGACCTGAACGATCCGAATCTATACAGAGACTTGTCGAAGCCAGTCGGTGCCTTAAATCCAGTTAGGTTGGAAAAATTAATGGACAGGTATTCTATTTTTATATATACAGGAGGATTGCAAAGGTCATAAAAATATTTTAAAATTTTAATGGACCGCGTATTGTTTATATATATATATATAAAAATTGAAATTCATGGCACTCTGGATGGCACCAAAGATGAATATGAACTTTCCTATTTATAGAAAATTGTTTATTATGTTTACCAGTTATTGTTAGTTATTTTTAATATTAATTTCCCTATATTACTGTATCTCTGGTCTTAAAAATTCAAATGCAGAGCTACATATTTGCCTGTGACATGTTCGTATCCGATTTTGACATTAAAAATAGCACTTTTAGGTTACACTTAAAGAGTGTTATTGCAGAAACATCCGACATGAATATACGTATAACTAGGAATAATTGTATTCACAATCACGTTATTCAACTTTTCATATGAAAGACTGACTGTGGAAGAACTTTTTACGCAATAGGGATCTCAGTTATCGTATGGGATACAGTATTAATTTATTTTTTGCGTAGTTGCCAAATCTACCAATAGATAATCAAATAAAAAAAAATGATTATTTTTCAGTGCCTGTTGTGATATTTACAATTTTAACTTGTATTTTTTTATAATCTTGGAAGAATTCAAAAATAAGTTATATACGAGGGTTGTCCGAAAAGTAAGAAAAAAACAAAATTTATTTTTATATATAGTTGCCACTACTCAGATATTTGCCACAGAGGAAAATTAATTATTCTGTGCCATTTTCATAGAAATATACCACAAGTGAAAACAACTACTGCAAAACACCGGTTTTTACGTTGTTATTTTGAAACTGATCAATCAACGTATTTAAATTACTGAAAAAATATCAGTCTTGGCAGGATTTGAACCCATGACCTCTGCGTTACCGTCGCATTATGCTACCACTACACCATGAGACCGTTTGCGAGTTCAAATCGCTTTTAATACCTAGATGTCACGAGTGAGATATTACGATATATCTACAGACATTGTGACAGCCCAAAAGCGATTTTAGCTTACAAGTGGTCTCGTGGTGTACACACGCACAATGGTGCGTAACGCAAAAATTGTGGATTCAAATCCTACCGAGACTGATATTTTACGTTGGTTAATTGTAACGAAATTGTAATTTTATCACTAAACATTCTTATTATGAATTATCTGTTTTTACGAGTTTTCTCATTAACTTCTTCAACTAAACCATCATTGTGAACAGAACGCCAGAACGCCACACCGTGCTTCGTCCATCATTGAGTTGTCTAACCCACTTTCTCACCATTCCATCTGTCATTACATTTTCGCCATAAATCTCTACAAGTTGACGATGAATTTCGGTTGGCTTAATATTCCTTGTGTTCAAAAACCGTATTACAAAGCCCACTTCACTATAGGTGAATTCAGAAATTGTTTTAAACATTAAGAAGAAGAGATTTAGAAGACTAAACAAGAGAGATACGCGAAACTACGACAATAACGCTGCGGTGGCGGTAGAACGAGACGACACTAGTTTCTGGACAAGCCTTATACTATTATGGCATCTTTTATGTGCAACAATATTTTTTATTTTAACGTTCCTAAAATGCCAAAGCATCATTAGGTTCTACATCCAAACCAGCGCTTCTTTTTTTGTTTTTTCATTAAATACTATTCTTTTTCTGATTACCATTATATACACTACCACCCATAAAATTTAGACTACCTTAAGAAGTTTATACTATGATTTAATTAAAAGGAACACAATATATTTTTCATGCAAAATGATGCAGTTCTAAAACCGAGAAAATTATATTACAAAAAATTCCTTAACTACATTTTTCGAAGGTACAACGAAATGCCTGAACCAAAATATATGTATGGTTCCCACTATTCAACCCCGGGGTTCGTTCTGTACTACCTGGTTCGTCTCTATCCGCAATACATGCTGTGTCTACAAAATGGGCGTTTCGACCTACCGGACAGGATGTTCAATTCGTGCGCGGACGTCTACAAGAATTGCCTAAACAACATGGCCGATTTTAAAGAATTAATACCGCAGTTCTACGACGTGGAAGAAGAGGGAAAATTTTTGGTAAACAGCATGGGTATCAACTTCGGATATCGCGATAGCGGTGCCAAAGTAGGCGATGTGCAGTTGCCTCCGTGGGCGAACAGTCCGAAACATTTCATTCAGACGCTGAGAGATGCCTTGGAATCGGATATAGTCTCGAAAAATCTTCATTCGTGGATAGACTTGATATTCGGGTACAAGCAACGAGGTGAAGAGGCTGTTAATGCCTATAACGGTGAGTTTTTTTGGTAATTTGTAATTGTTCTCATACGTATTTAGTTCTTTTTTATATTTGTCTGATTCTTTTTTTATTCTTTATAAGATGATTGGGAGTTGAAATAACAACTGCATAAGTGGATTGGTTTTAGATTAGAAATTGACGTTAACAGACACATAGGATCTTTATAGGATTAAATATGTTTGCCTCCGTAACACGAATATAATTTGTCGATGCATTTTTTTTAAACAGAAGGAAAACCACTCACATGCTTTTTTATGAACAGCATACTTCTTTAATAGCCTTCATTAACTTCTTTACGTTTTTTATTGGATTTAGATCGGAAGAATTTTCCCAATTGTTTGCAGTAAAAGATTTCTTATCATAAAAATTAAATTTGTGCAGCAGAAAGATGTTTATTTTAATTTTTGAACACGCTAGATAATTATCAGAACAAGTCCACAGTAATATTTGAATCGTTATGCCAACTTTATTCTTTTTCATTTGTTATATTCTTTTAGTTTTCCATTACATGTGTTACGAAGGAAACGTTGATCTTGATTCGATAACTGACATGCACCAACGGCACCCTCTAGAGGTCCAAATCATGGAATTCGGACAAGTACCTAAACAAGTATTTCGTGTCCCGCATCCTCATAGGAAAGTGGGTCAGATGCTGTTGGAGGTGTCTCAAGTAGCTACGATAGTAGAAAGTGATATTGAATGTGGTAAGTCAAACAGAATTAACTTGCTTGTTTTTTAAATACAATCACTTTTGATATGTAACTTTTTTTGTCCATCTTGTATATGCAAATTGACAGTTTTTCGGATAATCTATTTCAAGTCTTTCTTAGATATATATCATTCCTGGAAAACTTTTAAAACCTTAGAGTGTGTTACCAAATTCGCAACTCATAAAGGTCCGATCACTTGTTTATACGTCAGCAACGATAGCGACAAGGTAGTCTCGGTAGGCCAAGATTCCCGAATGAAGATATTCTCGATCGCAAGCAATCGACAAACGCGAAGCGCTAACATCGGAAATATGCCGTTGAGCGGTTGTATCGAACTACCAAAATTGAATACGATAATTGTTAGTAGTTGGGATAATAGTATGTAAGTGCTAAGTACAATAAAAATATATTTCTAATTTGCGAATATGCACGGTGTCTTAAAACATGAGAAAAACATTCTGACGTATGGTTTTACTTTCGTAGTACTATCAAGTTTTAAGACATCCTGTATAAGTCTCTTACTAATATTATTTTATGTTATTTCTTTTAGTAAAATGTACGATTTAGATTTTGGAAGAATAACTCAATCGGTTGAAGCTCACGAGGACGCCATAACTTGCATGCTTTGGGGCGTTAAGTCGAATTTGTTATGTTCGGGGAGCGCCGATTGTACCGTTAGGGTATGGAGAGGTTTCAACGAGCATGGAACCATAAAACCGATACAATGCTTGATATGCCAACTGGATCATAATTCGGAAGTTACGTGTCTCGCTTTTGATCCGTAAGAACATTTTACTTAAATAAAGGGCAAGAAAATACACTACCGCTCATAAGTTTAAGGCCCCTTAAGACGGTTGTGTTGAGATTTCATCAAAAAACGAAATAACATATTTTTAAAGAGAAAAAACATGTACCGAGTGATTCATTTAACCGATATATCTCGAAAAATTTGCCGGAAGTGGTGGTTGATTAACGTGAGTTTTCTTGTCTCACGCTGTTCAAGTAAATGCTCGAAGTGGTCACCTCGAACGGCAATACATTCGTTGATCTACGCTTAAAATGACACAACTGAGAAGTATGTAACTAGTAATATGGGCACATGCATTCGTATGCGTTCAATCACAGTTGTTAGAATTTCTTGGTATACTTTGTCTTTCAGGTATCCCCACAAAAAAAAATCGAGCGAAGTCATATCTGATCTGGCAGACCAATTTATCAGACCAGCTCCACTTTCTACAACAATTTTTTGCGATTACCACGCCATCTGTGGCAAATATACAGCTTTAGCGCGTAGAATACGTATCTGCGATAAAAAAATAAAGGTTTCTTTTAAGATGTCAAATTTGCCCCCTCCCCTTCTCTAGAGAGGATGTGGAAGTGGGCGTAAATTAGTACTAATGCATGCCCACCTCGGAGATATTATTAAATTTTTCTGTACGAAGCGTATTTTTCGAGATGTTATAAGTTCCAGTTTAAATGAATCACTCGGTGTATATATTAGAAATTGTAATACTAAAACGAAGATGTTTGTGTTAAAAAGTACTATATGTAAAAACCATACTTATTTTTTTAATTTTTTTATTTTTCGATGTGACCTTAAACCTATGAGCGATAGTGTATGTTCACAAATGGCTATGCTTAACATTAGCAATCGGTATGCACCGGGTAATTTAATTTCCTTTCGCATCTCAATAGCCAAAATACGTGCTTGGCCGTTGGTACCGAGGATGGCGAAGTGTATGTATGGAGGATGGAAGATCGCGTCTTAGATCGAAAGTTCCAAGTCCACAGCGCTTGCGTCAAATCTCTATGTTATAGTCCGGATGGCGATAAGCTAGCGACCTGTAGCTCGGATAAGTCGTTCAAAGTTCTCGATCTCCAAACGGGAATGTCGGTTTACGCGAAGACGACGGACTCTGCGCTTAGGTGTCTGAAATGGGACGGTTTCATGCTTGTATTGGGTAGCGAAGACGGTACTCTATACATCTGGGACATCGTCGAAGTGAAATTGTTATATCAGAATAAGATCCATGACGGTAAGGACTTGTTCGTTAGAATGATATCGTTTGTAAAGTTCATTCTGTAATTTCAGGTCCCATAAATGCTCTGGACGTCTCGCCGGATAAAAAATACGTAGCAACTGGCGGTGAGGATCATCAAATCTGCATTTGGAAACCGAGTTTATAAGTTCTTCCTTTTTTTTTTGTTTTTGGATAGAGGGATTTACACGTCTTTTTTAACACGAATTTATATTGAGCAGTATTTCACTAATATTTTTTCTCCTTTTTTATTATTTATTAATTGCATACAACATTCACAATAAATACTTTTGAAAGTTTATAGTTATTTTTTTTGTCGAGATTTACATATTCCAATGGAATCCTGTGCGTATGTGCAAAATGGATGCCTCCTTAAGGTGGAACAACTTGTATAGTTGCATTTATTGAAGGCAGTTGTTTTTTTTTTTGCCACGTAGATTAGGGGGACTTTTCGCAACACAATAGCGACTTCACTATTTGTCGAGGTCAGTTTATCACGCCGACAGCGAAAGAAAATTGAGGTGCTCTGGTGTTTATAGCGATACTGAATGATGTGATGATTTCGGCGCAATTTCGTTTATATTTAGAGCAATCAAAAAAGGTGCCGCTATATTTTAACGGTACCGCTACATCCTGTATACCTAATACCACGGCTCGATGATCTAGTGCAGACGTCTCCAAACTACGGTTCACGGATCAACACCAGTGTACCAGAACCGCCAATTCGGTGCGTGACTCCCCACAAGATGGCGTTACACACTGTACCGTGATTGAAGTTTGCGCGTAATTCAAAATTACATGTTGGACTGATGAGCTTGGCGCTTGGAACTCGGTGTGGCTCTTAAGGTGAAAAGTTTGGAGGCTTGTGATCTAGTGGCAAGAGGACCTGAATCAAAGGTTGCCCGAACAAATTATAATCAAACGAAACAAATTTCGAAATGAATACGTAATCTTCTACGGCTAACGTCAGTAATAAATGAACTGTTTCCTGGATTGGAACGTGGTTAAGTAAAATACAGAAGGAAATAACACCAGATAGGAGAGGAAAGGGGAAAAACAAGGCGGGATCTCGACGTTTCATATCTGTCGTAGGAGGCTTATTCAGGAGAAAGACACAAACATCCCGATAATATTGATAAGGAGAAAGCTTAACGTTATAGCGCGAATTGCTATAACTAATACTCATTTGAAAAACTTAATATACACTACCGCTCAAAAGTGTTTAGACACCCCCGTTTTCATGGATTATTCATATAGTATTATGTTTACCAAAAAAACATTATAATAAAATGAAATACGTGTTTAAAATGTAGTTCAGTAAGATAAACATCCATTATATCGCATAAGGTTTACTATCATTTACCTGCACTTGGTCGGATTACCATAAACTGTTTATTGCGGTGCAATTACAATAAAAATCCCTCTGAATTTACTGGGTAAATTTAGTCATGTGTTAGATTGTAGGTAATAATGTGTAAATTACCTTCCTAGAAGATTATAGTGAAATCTGTAACCTATGGTCAGTTGCAGTGTGGTATTTACTTTATTCACGTCGTGAGCGAAATATCGTGTGACAATTTTTTAAAATGCCTCCGCGAAGAGAAATTAGTACGGAAACACGTGCGCTTATAATAGCTTACCATAAAAGTGGCATAAGTAATCGACAAATTGCCAAAAAAATGAAAATACACCACGCTACGGTTGACTATAACGTAAAAAAATATCGAGAAACTGGCAGTTTTCTTAATAAAAGACGGAGTGGAAGGCCAAAAGCGACAACATCTGCAGATGATCGCAGAATAGTGGTTACCAGCAAGTTAAATAGCCGCAAAACAGCCCCGGAAATCACCGCAGAATTAAATGTTGGTCGCCAGAAACTAGTCAGTGTTTCTATAGTCAAACGTCGCCTACAGAAAGTCGGGCTCCATGGACGTATTGCGATTACTACGCAAACAAAACAAGCAAAAGCGACTTAAATGGGCTCGTGAACACCAACACTGGACCATAGAAGAGTGGAACAACGTCCTATGGACGGATGAGTCCAAATTTGAGCTGTTCGGAACCCGAAGACGCATATTCGTAAGAAGATCTGTGGGTGAACGTGCCAGAGATGAGTGTATTGCTGCTACCGTGAAGCATGGTGGAGGTTCTATCATCATTTGGGGCTGTTTTGCTGGCACTAGTGTAGGGGACATTGTGAAAATTGACGATATATTAAAAAAAGAAGGCTACCGCGAAATTTTGGAGAACCACGCAATACCTTCCGGAATTCGACTTTTGGGTCAAAATTTTATCTTCCAGCAAGATAATGACCCAAGACATTCCTCTAAATTATGTAAAGACTATTTACGCCATTTAGAAGAGGAAGGAACTCTCAAAATTATGGAATGGCCTCCCCAGAGCCCCGACTTGAATCCAATCGAGTTACTATGGGAAGAACTAGATCGGGAAGAACGGAAATCGGCTCCGACGTCGGCTACTGACGTGTGGAACAAATTGCAATCGAGTTGGACCTCAATAACACAAGAAACTCTGGCAAAACTTATTGCGAGAATGCCTCAATTGTGTGCTGCAATTATTAAATCAAGAGGAGGTCACATCGATGAAAGCAAAATTTAAATTAAACGTTTTAATTTTCACATTTATTTAATATATTTTTATTCATGTACGTGTATCTGTACATAAAAGAAAAATATTATTAAGATTTTTGCTGAGTTTTTATACATTTTTGCTGTCGGTGAGAGTGCCTAAACATTTTTGAGCGGTAGTGTATATTATATTAATCTTTATTATTGACTCTAATCCCCAAAATCGTATTATGCGCAAGCGCCAACTAAATCGCACTTTGTTTTAAGAAATAAGGTAATAGAATGATAAAAAAGGTAAATACATTCTTTATATAGATATATATTGGAGTATCACAATATTAATTGTTCACAAACAACAAATCGGTATATCATTGAGTCACTTTTGTTTTTTTTTATATATATAGTGCAATGTTATATAAAATATACAGTTAAAAAAATTTTAAAATTCATACAAACATTCTCAATATCATATCGCCAAATAAGGCATTCATAACTTCAATTATCCACGATCTATATATATATGAATGCCCTATATACCGTTTCAATACGACGAACATGTATAAATATCAAAATACGATGGATCTTGTCACGATAAATGCATCACATCACAATCCTTACTAGGAATTATAGGAACGTTGAATTAGAGTTATTTTGTGGCCCTTTATATTCCGAGAGAATCGCCTTCAACGTCTCCATTATCTCTTGCGCGATCTCAAAACGATCCGACGAGCTATCATTCCCCTCGGAGCACTCTTCTATCAAATCGAATAGACGTTGGTATTTGTACGCTATGTGAACTGGCGGCGTATGAAGCAGGCCGTTCTTTACCATCGGATAAGGAGCGTTCCTGCTTAAAAGTAGCTGAAAAAACAAAACTGTAAACGTGTTACTAGATGGCGCCCTATTAATTACCTTGCAAATTCCGTAATAGTTATGATCACTAACGCTATGCCTGCATAGATCTTCTTGGGAATAAGCGAAACCATCAGAATCGTGAATGACTTGACTTTTGTGTCGGATCTTCGTATCTGAAGGAAAGAAAATGTAAAAATTATACAGGCTGTGAAGAACGAAAGCAAATAAATACCAGTGCTATCGTGGAAAACCACCATATTCTCCAGGTCTATAAAAGTCAACTTAAGCGCGTCATCTACGGCGATGTTATCCGCAGAGATGTCGGTGAGATAGAATCGAAGTTGCGGATAGTCGAACGTGAAATTTTTCGCACCTTGTAATAGCTGCAAGGCCAGGTAAGCCCGATCAACCCAAGGTAATTTGATCTTGCGCAGTAGCGTCAAACCCCTGTTCTCGACGACGGCAAGTCTCCCACACGAACCGTAATAATTCGGTACGGGCCAGCTCTTATCGGAATTTAGGAGCTGAAATGGAACAGAAATGTAATTGTAGCTTACGCAAGAAAGCTTAATGTCTAGGGATGTATTTACTTCGAATATTCGACAAAACATTGTTTATCCTCAGCAATGTACAATGTTACGCTGATAAAACGGTGGGGATAGAAGGCTAAAAAATAAAACATGCGTTCGTTAGATAGTTTCTCAGACTTTCACGGCTGTTTGTTATAGTCGGATGAAGATGAAGAGGAAATGGAGTATCTCTCCGACCCTTATTCAAAATCAATAGACCTAATGCATGAAAATGGTATCTTTGAAAATGTTAACCGCAGTTTTTGGCGAAACGTCAGGGACAGAAAACCTAGTGACACGCCGGAAGCCGACAATCGTTAGGACTATGATGTGTTCGTTATTATACAGCTCCATATCCTCTTAATGATAATGTATTACTATTTTTTAACTTGGAATCAAAACCTGTTCATAATTGAGAAGTGGGGTGCCACCGTAACCATATGCGAGCATTAAATACAGTTGACAGCTTCAACGCCTTAGAATAGTAACTTAAAAAAGTTTAACTACAAAGTGAAGTGCGGTATAGCATGCATCAAAAAAAAATGAGAACATGAAACTTTTTCACCAGTACTGTATGCTTTGAAAAATATGGAAATATATTTATAATTTCTTGTAACTTTTCACGTGACAATTATTTAACAGTGAAGTCAATGTAATGAGTAACTATACCTGACATCAATCCTACCAAGATAATAGGATGGTTGTTTATGGTATTCTAACCTAAATTGTATAAGTAAAAAGACGAACTCACCTGAAGCATCAACGGTTCAACATTAATCTTCAGCACAGTCCAAACGTTCTTCAAATAATCCTTCACTTGCAGATCAGCGGGTTTCAACCGGTAAAAATCATCATAGAGCACGTAAGCCGCAGCACTCGAGCACACCTTAAAAGGCTTGAATTCGTTTATATTACCGCTCATATAATCGATTATCTTCCGAGTATAATTCTGTTCGTCGTCTATGATGCCTAATTTACAACCATCCTGCAAGTGGTTCTCGTAACAAACGTTATCGTCGAATCTGCGCAGCTCCTCGTTACTGGCCAACTTCTTAACTATTACATTAATGTTATTGTACTCTCCGTAGAAGATGTTCTTGTAATTTATAAAGTTTGCAAGCGAAAAGAAGCTGACGACGATCTCGTTACTCTGGAAAGCGTGGCATATCCCGTTTCCGTAACAGTAAGGGCACTTCTCGATATCCGAATACGACGTAATCGGCTTCACGAAAAAATACGCCGCTATCCCGATAACGACGATTAAGATCGCGATCGATGTGCATGCGCAACCTATTTTTTTATTACACATTCTTTTATTACGTTTCAACTTTGTTTAAATGATTTATTTAAGTGCGGAAATACGTTTAATTATAATTTTTCAACTTGAAATTATCGCACAGTACTTATTATATTACTTACAATACTATAACGTTCGGAATTAAAGGGTTGTTAGTCTGTATCACTTTCATATTACTTCAGTCCTTGTTGCAACGCCTTCTGTCGGTAACCGTAAAGTTCCTTCACCCATTTTTCCATGCGCGCTTCTTCGTTCAAGAACAACTACAACAATAGAAAACTTTAGACGTTGATTCCTAGCGAAACCGTGGGTACAATTTGTATTGGAGTGCATCATTCGCAACTATCCCAAAATTATGAATCAGAGAAACATATCTCGGAGCTACTACTAGCTCGACTAATATTAAGTTAATAATTTAAGTAGTTCGTGAAATTAAAAGTTTCACAGTTGCAGTAGGATTTACAGCTCACTTACATTAATGGGGGCGCTGCGTACTCAATACGAACCTGACTCGCGAGAAGACATCCCAACTCTAGTTATCAAATACTTAAATAAATTACTTATAGGTATTGTTCACATTATTTTAAAAACAATTTATTTTGCATTTCTTTATAATAACAAGCGTTATTGCCCAACAGATTTACATCCAATTATAGGACAAATATGTGGAAATAATAAAAAAAAGTGGTCACAAAAATTAATTATAGTGAAGAGCAGCCATTCTTTTAATGTGTCTATAGAAGCGTGAAAGATATCACACTGTGCGGAAAGGAGATTGAAAATCGTGCAAAAAACGTAAATGGGTGTCGAGTAAAACATTCGTTCGAGGACGGGGCCGATTGCTGCGCTGTCGATGTGACCATAACACAACTTCCAGAGAAATAGTATGGCAGTAGATATGCGTTAAAAGATGAGGGAGGATATATTAAGCTGCGACAATAAGAGAACATGATTAACACCTCTAGGTGGATAAATTCCGTTCAGCCGGAATCAAAGAAATGTTGCGAATCTGCGCTGCACCATTTCTAATATACGTTTATGAGGCATATACTAAGGCGGCCAAACTACAGACGCATATTCTAAATGGGATCTGATAAGAGCATAATATGTAGCATTCAATACATTTGGACATTGGAAAATTTTCTGGAGTTACGTACAAGAAAACCCAGAGATCTTCTAACGGTGCGTGATACGTTAAAAATATGTTGCGCAAAGGTAAGTTGCGCATCAAACGAAATTCCTAGGTTCTTTCCCAGTTTGGTTCAACAAACACTTAATCAAGCTCGTAGTGGAAGGTAATAGTAGTATGTCGGCTAGTGAAGGAAATCACTTTGGGGGTTAAATTATTCAATGCGCACCATCTAAGTAGTGCAGCTAGTTACAATCCTGAAGACTACACACTTCACGGAACAATTTCAAATCAGTGAACAGTAAAGTATAAGATGAGATGTGGGTTATTATATCATTTATAAATAAAATGAATATCACAGGCCCAATGTTAGACCCCCCGAGGAACTCCGGAAGAAGAAATATATTTGAGAGAGGTAAATCCATTAAAGAAAACATATTGACGTCTATTAAAGAGATACGATTGATGATAGAGACGATTAACAGCTTTAGCAAAATCGTCATATAGAATATCAACTGAATACTGAGTACGCGAATCTAGGGCATGAGACAAGAACTGTATAAATTGACATAAATTAGTCATAGTTGATCGGCTTTCAACAAAGCCGTGTTCAGAAGATGAAATGCTACTTTTGAGGATAAATAGCAGAGTATAGGCATTGGTCAAAGACTTTAGCAAAGTTTGACGGAATAGATATAGGATATACCGGTAGGATCATCAGCTTTGAATATAGGCACAATGCAAGAAATCTTCCATTTGTCCAGAAACAGCGAGGTTCTTAAGACTAAGAAAAAAGATTCTGGACAAAAGATTCGCCAAAATGTATTTGCAACCTTTAATGAAAAATGCAAGAATTTGGTCATGACCAGAATTACGAGTATTTTTTAATTTATTTATGGAATGCAGGATAAAATTGTGAAAACCCAGTAAAACTAATGCAGAACTTAGTGTTACATGCGTCTTGTGGATTATTAGCAAATGATGGATCCCTGAAAACACTATTAAAATATTCAGCAAATTCATCAACAATTTGTTTAGGGCTACTGTAGCTGACGTTGTTGTGCATCATATTTCCATGAATGCGACATTTTCTTTTCTTCTCTTGGACTAACGACCGGAAATGTCAATGATGTTATGGTGCACATTGCCGAGATACTTGGAAAAAACCCTAGTTGGTTGATTTTTAATAAGTCGGCAAAATACCCTAAACTGCTGTAGAGCATCAATACACTTAAGACGTCTGTACCGTCGTAGGAAGTAATATTTTAGTTTAATACAGGGTGGCGCAGGGGAACGGGAAATTTTGAACGTTACAATTGTCAGCACTGTAGAGCCGGCAGTTGTTCGTAACGTCGCACAATTGTTGTGAACGGATTGCCATTTAGTAATCATGGATCGTTGGACTGGTGCGGAACGTGCAGTAGCTGTGAAAGCGTTTTATAAACATGGTAATAGTGCGACTGCCGCGAAGAGAATATTTCGACAGCATTACCAGCTTGGATATCATGGACGTGTCCAATCTGCGCATGCGATTACAACGTGGGTGCGTAATTTTGAAGAAACGGGATCTGTCTTGAAAAAGAAAGCTCCAGGTGGCATTCGAACGCTACGTACCCCAGAGAACATTGAGGCTGTTAGAGCTGCAATCGAGAGAAGTCCTCGCCGCTCCGTTGGACAGCATGCACCTACGCTAGGGATTAAGCGACGAAGCTTACAAAGAATACTGCACGAATTACATTTCCATCCCTATAAGTTGCAGATTGTGCAACAATTAGATGAACGAGACCCAGCGTCACGTATGGAGTTTAGTAGGCAGATATTGGCTAAAATTAACGAGGACGCGAATTTCGTTGGTAACATATGGATATCAGACGAAGCCCATTTCCACCTGAACGGTTTCGTAAACAAACAGAATTTTCGTTATTGGGCCCAGAACAATCCTTTTGAGTTACACCAGCGACCACTACATAGCGACAAGGTCACAATATGGTGTGCTGCATCATGTCATGATGTTATCGACCCTTATTTTTTTTGCACGTGAGGATGGTAGTGCAGCGACAGTAACATCCTCTCGATATGTTGAAATGCTTCAAACATTCTTTACACCGAGACTGTACGAGCTTAATCTTAACATGGAAAACATGTGGTTTCAGCAGGACGGAGCCACGTCACACACTGCTCGACATTCGCTGGCAGCAGTTCGTCAGTTGTTTGGAAGACGCATTATTTCACGTAACGGTGACATTGAATGGTCTGCGAGATTCCCCTATCTTAGTGTGTGCGACTTCTTCCTGTGGGGGTATCTTAAAGGCACTGTGTACCGTACACGACCTGCAACAATCCATGAACCGAAGGAGAACATTCAACAAGAAATCATTGCCATTCCCCAAGATTTGCTACACCGCGCATTCCAGAGTTTTCATAACAGGCTGTTAGAGTGTGAACGCCGAATGGGAGGACATCTTTCCGATGTCATCTTTAAAAAGTAAAGAGACACTTTTGGACATTTTGACTGTAAAAACATAAATGGCATGCTGCATACATGCACTCTAATAAATTACTAGTTTTATGAATTTATTCGTGGAAACGACGTTATTTCAAAATTTCCCGTTCCCCTGCGCCATCCTGTATAACTGATTATTTCAGGAGTGTACCATTTCGAATAATTTCGCTTTCGAGGTAAAAATACAGGAACAACGAATACACAGTATTGAATAAAATAGGTCGCAAACAGTTTTCAACGAAGGACCGATTTATATCGCACATAGCTCGATATAGGCACAGAAAATTGGCTTTTCTAAAGTTATACGTTCTTGAAATATTTTTCGGGAAGTTGGTTGGTGAGACTAAAACGGTGGAGACTTCTATCAGAAATGCTGGATGGTGGTTAACCTCAGCAACTAAAGGTGCAAGTCTCTTATTACTTGGCAGGAAACATTAGCAATAACAAGGTCAAGTAACCGATGTCTATTAATCATGGTGACTTAGATCAGGAGGTATATATAATACAATTATAGACAATACATTATATTTGGAAGTAAATTTACAACCAATAACGTCTATAGACGGAAAATCAGCAAGAAAACTAGTAAGATCCAAAGTTGTAACGTTTAAATGGTTTTTGTGGACCAGTGACACTCCTCTGCCATAACTCCTGCCTGTAACTTGAAATATTTTATCATACCAGTGAACACTATAAGGTTGAGGAAAATACTCCTCGCTGTAAATATCTTTAGACAGTCAGGTTTCAAATTCGTCAACTTTAGATCGCAAATTCCTAACGTTTTGGTAATAATCTAATAACGTTCCACATTCGTACATCTCAGAACATCTGTTTCACTAACAAAAAGTAATTTGTATACGATTACCCCGACAATTACATGCGTAATTCCACCCATCTCTGTACTTACATTATGATAGAATATACTATCGGGTTCTGTCGGTTCCACCTCCGGCACCTTTATCGTCTGCTTTTTCAAATCGATAACGATATTATCGGGAATTTTCTTATTGCCTCCGCTTGACATGAACTTCTTCTGCGTGAAGCCTTCGCTATTGATCTCGTTCAACACTTTCGAATCGACCACCGTTGGGGAATCGTCGAGTCTATTCGAAGTGACAGCCTTGCCGCCGGCATGACCGTTACTTTTCTCTCTAGATTTGCGTTTATTAGCATCCGTGGACGAGCTCGACGATGAACTGGAGGTCGAGCTGCTACTTCTTTTCGTCGACGGCTTCCCAACGTACTCCCTAATGTACGATCGTGATCTAGAGCGTTGGGAGCGATGTTTATCGCGCGATTTGGACCGTTTATGGTAGTCCTTGGAGGAGGAAATAGTACTTTTCGACTTATCCCGTGATTGGGAGCTTTTGTACGATGTTTTGTGCGATCTGCTTCTGGAAGAGCTTCTGCTCTTTCTGAAAAATATGATCCGTCATATGTTAGAGCGAATTGATTTATATTAGTCGCCTTGTATATTATACCAAAATAAACAGAATTGAAAGGGCGAATAGTTTAAAAACATATTTTTCGTATATTTTCAAATTTAAAATACTTTTGTTATTACCTAGATTTAGAATAACGGCTTTTACTTTTGGAACTATAACTTTCAGTTCTTTTGTCTTTTCTTCTTCTACTTCTTGAATCGTTAGAATCTGAGGAAGATGATCTACACCAAATAAGAGAGATGCATGTTTAAAATAAAGATATGTCATAATTTAAAAATATAGATTACTAATTGTACCCAGTGATGTAATCAAGTATCATTTCCGGGCATTTTACTATGACGTAACAATTACGACTGTCAAACCATAGTAAAAATCACAATCACAGTTATTATAACCTGTTTTTTTATAATAGTTCTTCACATCACTAGTTGTACAATACTCTTCAAGAAAATATAGTATAGCTATAGAAATCATCCTTGAGACTGAATTAAAAGCTCAATTTATTATTGGAGAAGCATTAGGATGAAATTCAAAGGAATATGTGCCCTGGATTTATGCCAAAAGAACTAATTACAGTTGAAATGAAGAATATAAGACTAACAACCTATTTGATAAATTCATATTTCAACATTTTTTTTTTATTGAGGGACTTCTCTTTCTCAGCTAAGATGATTAAAGGTATAAGCATTACAATTGATCCTACACATACTTTAAACCTCAAACCAATTAAGTTGTAAACATATAAATACATATACATATTTTACCACATTACATTGACAGCGTATTATTACTAACATACACTCTTTTAATTTGGAAAACATGAGGTAATTAATTCTATACACGTAAAATTCCGCGCCACAGAAGCATTTCTATAGTTGTTACGCTTCACATTTTTGCATAACAAATACAGTTATCGGATAACAAATTAATTGATACCTATTTATAGCTAAATTATCGATGGACTCACCTTCGTCTATTACTACTACTTTTATGTTTTTTGTAGCTTCTTTTTTCGCAATCTGAATCGCTGGAATACTTACCCATGTCGCTAAACAAAAGTTAGGTTAGCAAAAATCGCTCGTAACGTAAAAAAACATAATTTATTAAATAAATGGACATACTACCTGTTAAAAGCGAATTGTATACACTAATAACACACACTATAGAAAAACTCGTTTAGGAGTGCACTACTCGAATTAAATATTTACATATTTTGGCTACTTGTTAGCATTAATGCAAAACGCGGTATACAGATAACAGTAGGATGATAATACTAAATAACACTAGGCTGCACGCTGCACTAGGCAATGGCAAGAGAAGAGCAAGTAGAACGTCAAAATTTCTATAGTAAAATTAGCCACAATTAGTGCAGAAGTATAAATAAGCTTCTTCTTCTAACGATTTGTATTCTTATATCTTATGCGACTATTATAACTAACTCCACTCATATTCCGTACTAAATGTTGTATTTCTGAAGAATGCCATCTGTTGGTGTGGGAGGTAAATTTTTGTCGCGTGTGCTGTCAAAGACCACAGAGCGCATATGGCGACAAATTCAAAATGTATTTATTTCGTTTTTATTTGGATGGTTGATAAGCATGGAAACACTGGCATCTTTTTAGAAATCTTTATTTCACAAAAGTTATACGAAATTACATGGTACGTATGGTAGTATTACATTGTGCAATAATGAGTAAAGGCTGGAACTCAGAGGGCCGAAATCTGCAATAATCAACAGTAGTTGGACTTTGTGAATAACCATGCCTTCATTACAATTTCAATGAACAGAGGTAAAGATTCGCAAGTATTTTTATATTATCAACAAAATAATTTCTTTCAAGCATATATGCAACTTTCTAAATCAAAGATGATTGAAATGCTGTATGTAAAAAATTATTTTGTCTGCCCAATATATACTCGATCACAGCGTTTACGTTATACATAGTAAATTTCCGATTTTTCCCATGTTATCTACTTGGTCTTAGAGGCTTCTGTAGAATGTGTTACACGTTATTGCTGGAAATATAGCGAAGAATCGAATCTCCAAAGATGAACATACAGGTATTTGTAAGTTTTATGTATACATCTATTTCATGCTTACCTCTAGGTCCTGGAACTAACACTTCAAGTAATATAATGCTGCTATTGCTGACCATTCCATGGGTAACTGTACTTGAAAAACATTTGGAAAGTAGTGAAGGTTTCCCATTTGCTTTGCACTTACCTCGTACTGATGTTTTACAGCAATCAATAGATGTAGCCACACTTGTCGCAGCTTCGCAAAAGTATTCCAAAACCACAGCTTCATCTGGCTTTGACTTATTTGACATATTGTAAGTACTTCTGTCGACTCCATTCGACTCTGATGTTGGAGCGTTACTTTCAGCCACACTTGTACAATGCTCGTGATCAGAAACATGTGCAAATATTTATAGACGATAGTATTGTTAGAATTTTCAATTAACAGTTTTTCCTATTATAAATGGGATTCGCTTTTGTTTGTTACTGCATTCATTCTTAACGGACGTATCTATAACATATTCATGTACTTACTTTCTCTTCCATCTACTGTTGGCACAGGCAGGAATAGCGAGGGCACAGCATTTTCCTTCAGGTAACTTTTTGAAGCTCGATCCTCATTACGAAAGTGCACATGGCATACTCGATGATTTTTGTGCAGCAGCTGAGAGTTTTTTTGGGTTACAACTTCATTCGCACACGCAGCTAGCCACGTACGAAAGGTTCAGGAAACGGTGGCGGGGTGAACGTTTGTTACCCCATCCATGAACGGTACATTTTGCGAACACGATGACGATCCATAACACAGAAACCTGCAACACACTTAAAAACTATGATGTATTACACCAATGCGAACAATGAATGCACCGCTACAGTCTTGAAAAAGACTGAATTCTAAATGTGGGAGTGCAGTAATGTCGAAAAGAGTTTTAAGAAAATAAGCGATCACCACCGATCAAGCAATAAAGTCCCACAGGCAAGTGTCATACGACAGAGCACGAGGGTGAAATGCAGAGATAATATATATAAGACTGGAAAAGAGGGTGCAACACAAACATTTTCTAATATATATGCTGAATACTTTTCATTACTACCAATGTTACTAATTTAGTGACCTAAAACAGGTCAACATCACCACAACTAAATAACTATATCATAGTTATGGACATTACTTTATGTAAGGTTAGGGAGACGCCGCCTAGTGGTATGATAAGCAAGCTTAAACACGATCTCACCTGGTCCTGTTTAAGATACCAAAACGCGTATGGGACTATTTAGTTTTATTATATTATGACATAAGGTAAAATGTAATAGATCTAATTAATAAATTATCCAATAATAATAATGCTACTATATTACTACTAATAATAATAACAATGCGCAGGCGTTAATCAAATTTATATGGAAAAATGCTCATCAAAAAGAATTTTAGCATCTTAATTCCTTGAATTTAAAATGACATAATAAGTATAGCGCTTCTTTTTTGCTCGAATGAATCCAAGAAAACTTCAGTTTTTTAATTATTATTCAATTAATACAATATAACAGCTGATAAGAACAAAAGTAATATTTTTTTAAAAAACGTTAGTAAAAATTAAGAAGAGCAAACCAAAGCAAACATTTTTAAATTTCGCGGGTAATTTAAGTTGACACTTCCGAGTATAAAGACCATATTTAAATGTATTAGCTTGAAAAATTAGCGAATATTACTTCTACTGACGGAACTATGGTCGGAACAACAAGTTAAATCGGCCGCTAATTTTAAAAATGTCCGCTTGGGAAATCTCACAAATAACTTTATTAAAATTAAGCGACTGGTTTCGTTTCTCTACTAAACTGCAAGAAAGTTTCGAGATCATTGCTAAATTCAAAGACGATTCCACACAATAGAAATGAAT
Organism: Trypoxylus dichotomus; assembly: GCA_023509865.1. Lineage (NCBI taxonomy): Eukaryota > Metazoa > Arthropoda > Insecta > Coleoptera > Scarabaeidae > Trypoxylus > Trypoxylus dichotomus. The sequence continues at coordinate 72,564,143 of CM042076.1, read as the reverse complement.
AAATTTGACGAGAGAAAACATATGTACCACCGAAAACAACGAAACTTTGTTGTGACGTATGCCTAAGTAGCTACGACACTCTCGCTTGTGTATACGTATGCTTCTGACTTCTACATATAAGTGCTTGTCTTCACTTCATCGATGAAATAATGATGTAATTACACACTGATTTCATCTATATGCTTTGTATGTTTATGAGCTTGGTACAGTCGTTCAACTTCATTTTATGTTTTGGTCGTTTCTAGCATGCGAGTTTGATATTTTGACTTAATTTTACCATCTTAAATATTGAAACTGCAAATTTGCATTAGTAAATTTGAAATAACGGTATTACGTATTAACAATAAATGATCTATCTCCCTGAAACCCCAATCGCCAATATCTACTACAATTTGAGAGTCAGTAAGGAGAAATATGGCTTCGAAGATAATATTGGATGATTTCCATTTTTTGGGATTCCCAAGGTGTGATCCTCATCGACTATCTGCAGAAGTGAAGGACGATCAGGGGACAGTACTACCGCGATTTATTGACCCGGTTCAATGCAGTATTGAATGGGAAACGACCTCATTTGCAGCTTTTCCACCACGACAATGCACCGCCTCATTCATCTCGCATCGTCGTGTCCGAATTGAATGAGTTGCGCTACGAATTAGTCTCTCATCCTCAATATTCACCGGACCTAGTCCCTCGCGATTTTTTCCTATTCCCAAACCTGAAAAATTACTGCGTTGAAAGAGATTTGCCTCAAATGAGGAGGTCATCGCCGCTGCAGATGGCTATTTTGCAGACCTCAAAACTTTCTACTTTAATATCAATACCGTGTGTTTCTTGTCGATTTCGGAAACATTTCAGGTCGCCCTCGTATGAATATATTTATTATGTCATTTTATAATATAAATTACTAGAATAAAATAAGAAATCATTGCAATTTTTTGTTTTAGTTTAAGATTATTTCTACATGGGTATTTGACATATATTATGCTTACTACGCTTTTTTTGTTATTATTTATTATAACTTGTGGCATAAGTTAACCAACTGAAAGTCAAATTCAAAATATATACTTTGTAGTTTGCCTTTCGTTTGGATTTAGCGCGTTAAACTCTTTCCGTGAAGTGTACGTGACGTAACACATATATTATACAAGTTATTTGTAAAAATGGTAAAAATAAAAATAAACAAATTAAAACAAATGTATAAATAGAAGGAATAAACATTAACATTTTTGTGTAAAGGTCAAGCGAAGCATATTACCGAATTTTAGTTCTTTTAATTTTTATCTACATTTTTTGCCATGAATTCACACCGAATCAACAATTTTGTTATACAATAACATTTAATTTTGGATTTATTTTAAAATGTGTCGCTAAATTTTCTACAATTACAATAATTGGGGGCACTTCCATTATTATTAACTTCATTAATTATCGTAAGTTTGAAATTTATTTTGCTGCAGCCTTACAGCGACATCTATTAATGAAAATCCACATCGTTTATGCGGCCAACTTCACTGTTAGTTATCATTTTCAAGGCAAATAAACAGTACACAATCATTTGTTTAGCGTGTCGCGCCAGCGCAGTTTCAAATTTGTTTTGGAGGTGTTTGGTTGTGTATCGATTAGTCGTTTAACGTCGTAAATCGTAAAAATTGAGGAGTAGATAAATATGACAATTATAACGAAACCGATCTCCGAGAAGAAAGCGGAGAAAGTCATACTGCCAACGTCCGAGAATGACCAGCTGGCCGGTGATACGGTAAGTTTTGACGAGGCGACCTTCCCCTTTTTTTGACAGAGAAATATGGCTACGGTTTTATCGCCCTCCTTACTGTATAAATGTAGAACGTCGTCATTTAACGTTTCGCGTTTTACGTGTCGTAAATATAAGACTTTATATTGAGCGTACGAGTAATTGAAACCTTTTAATGTCGATCATTACTGTAAAACGATAAAAACGCGATGAATATTTTCCGAGAAATAATCTCATGTTCGTGTAGAGTAAAATTATAAATCCTCTGTATTGGCAATCAGCTGGGAAATTATTACGTGCCATTTTTAATAACACGTTTATATAAACGTTTACATCTATTTAAAGTAATTTGTTTATCCGTTAGAGTTTTTACGAAGTGGTTTTGATTGATATGTACTTTATACGAGAGTATATGCGCTTGCCCTTTGACAAGGTCTTTATAAATTATTAATGCATAACGATTTGCATGTCTGTTTATATTCTTGTTACGATGTTGAAATAATAATGTATCGTCTGGATATTCTTGCGAAATACGCGAAAGTTATACTTGTTATATTTAGAATTCCGAACAAAACGCTGTTTGACAGTACCTGGTAATTCGATTACTTTCATTATTCGTTTTCTTAAATTATATCTCGTTATCATTCAGTTTTTGGAATTTTTTTATGTTTGTGGTAATTGTTAAATGATCGATGAAGACAATATGTATATGTAAAATATATACAGGGTGTCCCAGCTTGTGTACTGATCGCCGAGATTTTTTTAATGTATTAAAAGAAAAGGATAATAGCATATAAGATGATTGTCAATTAAAAGTCTTAACGTATTTTTAAACGTAGTATTTCCGATTATTCCGGAAATGGTTTTAAACGGGTTTATATCTTAAATAGAACATTCTGTACGTATATCATCATGCAGACAAAGAAAGCGATTCTTTTGTTAAAAATTGTCACCTTGCGTCGTCTTATTTGCACTCCTTGTTGAGACTTTACATTTCCTATTTCTTTGGCGGATAAACTCGGTTTTTAGTTGCTTTAGTTGCTTGTTGTTGGTATCTTTTCTTTTACTAAAACGGCGATTCGCTGCGCGTGTTTGTCGGAATACTTCTTTCTTTTTTTGTAATTGTGCCTTGTACCCAATAATGCCTCAATACGCAGTTTTATCTCGTTTGGTATGCCCTTTTTTATCCATAACCAAAAAATATAAAGCACATACAAGCAACAACTTAAAGTCCAACACTAACGCAGAAAAAACGTTACATACAGTTGTTTTCACAAGAGCCTAAACGGCGTAAATACCTAATTAGACCATCCTTCTTAGAAAAGGAGGTATATTTCGTAAACAATTATGATTACTTTATTACGCTAGAGAGTTTCAGGTCAGTTTTATTTGTGTATTCGTAAGAACAGGTCACATAGTAAAATGAGTTCACCTCATATTAAAAGATTAGAAGCAGTATTTCTGTGTTCGCACCCTAAGGGCCTCAAAATGTCGTTGCAAGCAGCGGCAAAGTATTCACATCGGTCGAAGACATTTGTAGATAAGTGGGTTACTCGTTATAAAATAAATAAAAATGTGGACGATTTGCCTGAACGTGGGACAAAGCGCGCGACTGTTAATCGCATGGATCGAGCAATAATAAACATTTTCCGAAAAAATCCGACTTTAACATTAAAGCAAGGCCAACAGCGATTAGCTAAACGTAATATTAGTGTTACTGTAGCAACAATACGTCGTCGATTACATGAAAATAACATTCAGTGGCGATATGTACGAACGAAATCACTTTTGAAACAACAACATGTTGGAAAACGTCTAGAGTGGCCGCGCGAGAATATGACTCGCGATTGGCAGAACGTGATATTCTCAGATGAATCGTCGTTTTGGGCTTTTAGTCCTCAACGAAAAGCGTGGTCCGTCCGTGGAAAACCAATCCTACAGCGAAGTGTTAAGCACCCATTAAAGGTGCATGTTTGGGGTTGCTTTAGTGCGTTTGGGTTTGGCAAATTGCACATCTTTACGGCTAATTTAAACGCTCAAAGAATGACGCAAATTTATAAAAAATGTTTATTACCATCAGCAACAAAATGGTTTGGTGATGATCCGTCGGTTTGGATATTGCAAGAGGATAACGACCCAAAGCATCGCAGCCACCGATACGTGTCTTGGAAAACAGAAAATGGGGTACAAGTGTTAGACTGGCCTTCACAATCGCCCGATGCGAACCCCATCGAAAATGTTTAGGCACTAATGAAAAACCAACTTCGAGGAACACCCATATTTAATTATAAGTCGCTCTGTCGAAAACTCAGGCAGATATGGAGGTCACTACCAGCAGAAAATAATGGAGACTGGAGTCTTTATTAGTTGTGAGCGTAGTAGTATATATATTAATGTAGTTTTTTAATAAGAAAGTTTCTTTCTGAAGCGTTTTTTTAATACCGTTATTCCGTACATGCCCTTGTGAAAACTACTGTAAACAGATAAATATTATTTCTACAATAGTAACCGATCCAAAGTATTCTACGAATTACACTGTCTTTCAATCTTGTTTTTACCTATTTTCTACGTAGTACAGAATGATTCATGAGAGGGATAATAATAGGCAAGCGGATTAAGAAGCACTTTCTCAATTTCTTAGAAAAATATTTAGGGAACGTATTGGGATAGGTATTCTAATCCCTATTCATGAATTTTATACTTGTATTTGTAAATTACCGCATTGGAAACACGCAAAAGCTGAAATTTATAAGGTGGCCCTAATGAAATGGACAGGGACTGTATGTATAAGCTACATCGAAAGGTTTTCTATAGTCCACTCACATTAAGAACGAAGTGGTGACCGTTACAATCGACGTCCGCATCACATTGCCAAAATTTAACTTGATTAAATAATAGTGGGCAATTGTAAATGTAAATCGTCAGTTGCACGATTACCTTTGTCAAAATCTTTTATGTAAATTAAGTTACAATGAAAATTGCTTGAGTAATATCTTATAAAACTATACAAAAATAATTATCATCAACTTTCCCATATTTTAAACTAAATATTGGTAAACATACATTTATCTTAAGCAGTTTCCTTAATCGAATCAAAAGAAATAGAAACGATTTCGTTTTAAATATACTGAATATTTTATTATAATTTCTAATTACACATAGAGAATTACTAAAGTAAACCAAAATAATCATATACAAAATAATTTGAAGTAACAGACGCTTCGGTCTTGGAGTGAATGGAATATAATCATGCATTATAATTTTTCTTGTAACTTCGAACTTCAAAATTGAATAACAAAATATGTCGAATTGATTGAATCCGGTAGGATTCGAACCCACCCTTCCAACGGATGTTTCATATTAATTTAATTAATAAGAATTTGACATTATTCATATTCAGTCTACTCAGGTATTACGATATATCTACAGAATAACTAGGTCAAGGTATTAAAAATTATTCTTTCCCGCAATTTTCTGGCGTAATAGTAACGCACTTGTATAAGAAACAAGGAGATGTGGGTTCGAATCTTACCGGTAACCAGCAAAAGATTTTTTATTAAATTTTAACTTACTGAAATTACAAGGAAAATTGTAACGTATGGTTATTAAAAATCCAGTAGAAGGTTCATATTCATTTAGCGAATGAACTATAGTAGCATATATCACGTTTAACATACACCATTATACGAAATATCAACCTATTATTTGTGATAGAAATTTGGCAACGTTTAATGGTATCTCCGACAGTAACATAGTATTACATTTCAAAAGTATAAAATCTCTTAACAACAAGCAGGTGAAAAATACATATTTAAATTACAAAATTGTGTTCTAAGTGTATTAAAAATAGAGAAAACAAAGGATTTCTTCTGGGAAAAACCAGAAAGATGTATTCCAAACAAACGCATTATTGTGTGTAACGTTCTACCACGTATCTAAAAAGTAACGAACAGACCGCAGATAAGAAAATAAACAATTTTTATATCTTAGATGTAAGCGTAAATGTAGTATAGATATGTACACTACCGTCCAAAAGGAAGCAGCAACGGTACAGATACAGTAAAACTTTAATGATTCTTAATGAATTTATACAACATAAGTGATTGTCGTCATTCAAAAGTAAATTAATTAATAAAACATGCTTCCACATGGGGCAGCATGATTTTGCAAAATATTAAAATACTCTCCTTTTCGCATTGTACCACTAATTTTCACTAAATCATCCGTAGTTGTTCCAGCTAAGCAACCCCAAACCACGGCACTAAGCAGGACTCACTAGCTGTTTTCCTTGGTTGTCGACTAACAAAAACTCTGTTGCTTAGCAAGTAATTAAAATTTGGACTCGTCAGTCCATAAGACTGCGTTCCAATCATCCAGTGCCTAATTTGCAAGCTCTCTTGTATATGTTAATTTTTTTCCGTCTATGATCGCGTTTTAAAATCGATTTTTTACGGCCGATGCATTCCCTTAAACCTGCTCGCAATAATCGCTTCTTGACGGTGTTAACTGCAGCATTTCTTTGCAGTTGGGTAGTAACACGTATTGCGATATCCGGTACCGTTAGACGTCGATCTCGTTTTGAAGTCGTTACTATAATCTATCGATTACCGAAGTAGTACTAAACCGTTTGACCGAAAGTAGTTACTGCAAGTATTCTACCCCATCCCCTTCAAACAATAGCCGTATTCTTGAAAAAGAACAATAAAATGTATTCGGGTAAAATTTGTACTTACGCATTTTGTGTAAACAATTTTATATTTGCATACAGTAATTTATAATAGGGATTAACGATTTCACGATATACATTTCAGTTGCATTATTTTAAAGAAATTTCATTTTACTTCCAAATTTATGCACGGCAGTGTATATAGTAAATTCTTTTTTAAATTCGAATTATCAAAACATGTACGGTGTTATAATTACCATGCTTTAAAAATCAATACCTACAAGTATATTCAAGTTTGTTTGATATCTGATTTACGCATTTCCCATCTGATAACTGAGTAAATAGGAATAAACGTGTACAGTTAGATGTAATGCTTGTTGATACGGTAACAAACGCTACTGGTAAAAAATTCAACATATTAAACCACTAATTGGGGAAATCGTAATATGTATTTTGTAACAAACCAAAAAATGTTTGTTTTACAAGCTTCCACGGTAATCTTAACAATCCTCTGGAAAACTTCCAACCGCTGTTTTTTTTCCAGAATATAATTTATGGAAGTATGGACATCTACTTACTTTAGTAAAGAAACCATACTGAATAAAACATATTATGTGAATAAAATAAATATTTATTATAATTTATTCGAATACAAAAGCGCATTCTGTTTTTCCATATTAATGTTCATTGTTGTTTTTTTTTTTTTTTTTCGGAGGTGAAATGCATTGACGCATGTTATGCTGGAATCCCTCTGAAGGAGGACTACCAACTAAAACACCCCCTCTTCTTCTAGACACCAGTCCGGAACCGTTTATCACATTACTTCGGGCTGGGTCTATGCATTTGGCTGTAGAAAGGCCACACTCCGTTGTGGTTTGGAATTATAACAATTCTCTGTCTATGCTGCAATTCCCTTCTTTTTGTGCGGTACATATTGCACGTACCGCGAATGTTCATTGTTGTACATGATTAAATAATAATAATATGTTATTTCGCAGATGAAAAATAGAAACATGGTCCGGTTAATAAAAATAAAATAAATACGGTATACGATTGAATAACGCGTGTTTATTACTGAAAATTATATTAAATTTGGTGACAGTTACATAGAAATTCTAACAAAATTCCGTATAGAATATAAATAATAAAATTGTCAATCACATTTGAAAAATTGTTACAAAATCTGAGAAAGTTTACGACAAAAAAAACAAACACACCATCGCACAGTGAGGCCAAGACGGAAAAAACTATCTTACAAGATAAATATTTGGTTGCGATGAAAATATTTGTTTAGAAGATATAAATATTTAAATCAGAAACATCGAATCAATGATATCTAAAATGTGTGATGTTTCCAGTTCACAGTTTATAATGAAAAAAAATCGTGAATCCTATATCACTTTAGTTAGTACATATTTCTAATATCTTATAACATATTCACTGCTCAAGAAGATTTGTTTGATGTGGAAATCGGGATTTTTGGCGCGATTTTCAACTACGATAGAAGAATTAATTTAAAAACAAAAACTTCATCTATCTCCAATCTCGCGCAACTTTTCCGCAGAAGCTCTTAATAGTAATTAAGATGTTTTGTGAGGTTCAGGTCCACATTCAGCCCTATTTGAACGTGGTAACGTGTTAAATTGCTGAATACTACTTATTTTTTCCCTTTTTCTAGAACTCAGTCTTGTTTCTCATACCCTTCGTAATGTTGTTCAGACTATTGGGAAGCAGATGTCCAGCTCTTGCACCATTTCTTGGTTTTTTATCGTCATTCTGTCGATGTGGTCCCTCCAAAATCGTCGTCTTGCCCTTGTAAACCGTACCATGTCTTGAATTTTGAGATCGTTTCTTATTACTTTGCTTCTTATTTGGGCCCTCAGACTCACTCCCTTAATAGACCTCAGTGTCTTCATCTCCGCTGCCTTCGTCATGTTCTTCGGTTTTGTTGTATCTGTTCGAGTTTTCACTGCATATGTGGGTACAGGTCTCACGACTGTTTTATGCATGCGAACTTCACTTTTGGCGGACATATATTTATGCTGAGGTCCCTCAGATAGCCAGAGATTTTTGAGGCTTTATTAATTTGGGCTCTGACTTCCTGTTGCAAGTTTTTGGAGGTTGTTATCTCAACTTCTACGCACATGCATTGACGAATGGGTCTATCGTTTACAGCCAATTTACAAGTAATGGGCTTTTTTGCTGTGAACATTGATTCTGTTAAGGATTGTAGTATTTGGAAATGCAGTGTTGCCAGCTTTAACTTCTCTGGTTTCGTGGTATCTCAAAATATATAGCCTCATATTATTTCACATATTTAGTCCTACTATTTTAACGATATATCCTTCGACAGAGTAACAAAAGTAACTCCAAACAATAACCAATCCTTGCTGATGCTTTATTGTGATTACTATACAATCGGGTAACATTTTTCTCACTTGCTTGTCGGCTGCGAATACTCTGCGTCTTTGTCCAAAATATATTTTTCCAATTATGATAGCTTTTTACTAAGTGAAGACGCTTCTGACGATTCCCTACTTAAAGTAGCGTTTGATTTATTGCTATCTAAGTGATTCATCATCTTTTTAGATATCAGTTGCAAGTTTAACCTTTTTTTCCTTTTATTTTTGTAGCAGCTAATCGGAGATGCAGAAGCTCCACAGGATCCTCATTTCATCTTCCTCAGGGCACGCGCCCGTCGCGTCTCAACAAAGACCACCCTATGTCTGCTCCTAACAGCTCTCATGGTGGTCAGCATCGGTATCATCTGCGGTACGTACCTTTACCGCCAGTACCTACGCTCGCAGATCTTCAAGGGATGGTGCAATTTCCCCGTCGAACAACCTCCAGACTCAGCCATGCTCCTCGACACCAATTTCATCCAGGAAGAGTTCGAGATCGACCTTAACCGCGAAGAGTATGAGAAGATCAACGTGCCCGATTTCCGCGACGGCCGCAGCGGTCGCTTCATTCACGATTTCAACACGAACAAGACCGGAATCGTCGATATCACCGGCCAGCGCTGCTTTATCATGCCGTTGAATCGGGACAACGTCCTACCGCCGAAATCCTTATTCGATTTAATCCAGAAGATCTGGGACGGTTACTATAAGGTGAATACGGAGGTGGTCAGAGAGACTATGAGAGTCGTAACGCCACCTCTCGAGGATGCTAGCGAAGCTGGTAATTATATAGCTAAGGAATGCAATGGGGTGCCGATTTATCGCTTGGAGAAGTATGTTGGTGGAGGTAAGATTTTGTTTTTTTTTTTTTACGCAATGTAAGATTAATTTATGCGAACTTTTGCACTGGATTAGAATAAATTATATTTTGTCTTGGATTAGAATAGAGTGATTCAGATATGCCGCTTAAACTGTTGGGTTGGCAACAAGATAATTGACGATTTTAAATGTAGATGAGAATAGTGCTCCTTTTGAAGGTCAACTGTCAATGATACAATTATATAGTTTTTGTGAGATTTCTTTGTGTGGTTGCCAAATGTTATCTTCGAACAACTGTCGTAATTTGAAATGGAAAATAATTTTGTGAATTTTTGATTATTAAAACGATGTTCAATAATGCATGATGGAATCGAATTTTTGAAATAGTTCCCAATTGAAGATTACTTAGAAGAATTCCCAAATGAATACTCCAGCCTTCTTTTTGAATGCAGTATTTTTCAAAGTACAGTCAATAGAATGCAACCCGTAGCATGAGATAACACGATTTCTCGTTCGAAACAAAGTGGGTTGTCAGCAGGTTCTTGTCATACGATTTTAAAAGAAGATTTGCAATTAATTTGCAAGAAATTCTCAATATCTTGTAAATAGGATCAATTTTAAAGATGGTCCCACCTTTACCACATCTAAATTTCATAAAATTTGATAGTATCGAATGAAAGATGTTTTACTTTTAAGTGGACTGTATTTTAATATTTAACAACTAATGTTTTACAACTAACAACCACATGTTACTTCCACTGTGTGTCTGATCATATCTGTTACATGTTATGGCTGTACTACCGGTCAGGTACCGAACTCAATGCCCTCTATCAAGCGCGCAATTTAAATATATACAATGACTAACTACAGTAATTTGTGAAATGAAATTCTAAGTATTAAAAAGATGGGACTACTCATTTTATTTTCACGCACATTAGTTCAAAGGTTAAAAGTTGTATAATATATACAGGTTTGTGCTTTTGCACATTTAAGCAACTTTATAAGCTGAATCACTTCTTAGCTTGTTAAATACTTCCCTGTATAGATATGCTTCTTAAAGAAATTCGTTTCACAATTGTGGATACTAGTCTAAATGTTGGCCAGATTTATACTAGTGGTGATGAAGTTCTAAAAAGAAGACAGTGCCGGAATTGGTTTAATAAATTTCGCTTCTTCATTTTATTTTTAAGAATTTGCGATCAGGACATCATCTGTATATAGTAAGCTAATCACTCTTGCATGTCCTAGATTTCCATACCCTATTATTGTTTTGTGTTGTTCGGTTTATGCTTTTATTCGTTTAGATACTGTGTCCATCATTAGTACGAATAAGAGTGGACTCAGACTGTCATTGCTTTATTCCTTTTTTATTTGGAATTCTTACAACTTTTTGCCCTGCAATTTATATCCTGAATCTTACTGTCTCGTATGTACTTCTGAGGCTATCTAGCAGGGTTTTAAGGATTTTCATTTCCTCTAAACTTTCTCATATCTCTCTTCTATCTATCGTATCAAAGGCTGGTTTCAGATCAATGAACACTAGACACATTTTTTCTCCTTCTTCAATTTTTATTTCTATTAAGTTCTTCATTATGTAGGCATTGTCGTTCATTTGTCTCTGTGACCTGAAAGCTGCCTGCTCTTCCTCTAGTCTTTGTTCCACGGAAACAAATATGATCTTGATATTTTGTATGGCTTCTTCCATTTCTTCTTGTTGGTTCAGTTCTTCTCTGTTCTGTATTTATTGCGTTAAATTTGTCTTCATATTATTCCTTCCATGTTCGTAGTAAAACATGGGCTGAAAAGTCCCGGGCCTAGCACATAGATGACGCTAGTTTTATTGCAGTCACCTTTCTCTAAGTTAGTAGTAACCCTCAAAAGACAGCTGATAAAATTTCATGATATTCTATTCATTAGTTTGTGAGTTATTGTGCCAAGAGTCACGCTACTTTTGTTATTTTCAAAACAATGGATCAAAAACAATTTCTTGTTCTAATTTTACACTGCTTCTTAATGGGAAAAAATACCGTTCAAACGAAGCAATGGCTTGAAAAGTGTTATGGGGACTCCGCTCCATCAGAAACAACAATAAAACGTTGGTTTGCTGACTTCAAACGTGGTCGTAGAGACACCGATGATGCAGAACGCAGTGGACGTCCAAATGAGGCGGTAACACCAGAAAATATCAAAAAAATCCACAAAATCGTTTGGAATGATCGAAAAGTGAAGTTGCGTGAGTTAGCTGACATCGTAAAGATATCAAAAGAACGTATTGGCTTTATATTGCATGAGCATTTGACTATGAGAAAGCTCTGTTCAAAGTGGGTGCCGCGTTTGCTCACTGTTGACCAAAAACAAGAACGTGTTGATGATTCTGAGCAGTGTTTGGCCATGTTTAAACAAATCGGAATTTTTGCATCGATATGTGACAATGGATGAAACATGGATCCATCACTTCACTCCGGAATCAAAACGATCGTCATCTGAGTGGACAGCAACTGGTGAACCTCGTCCAAAGCGCCCGAAAGCACAACAATCGGCTGGAAAGGTTATGGCCTCGGTATTTTGGGATGTGCGTGGTATAATATTCATCGACTATCTTGAGAAAGGAAATGCCATCAACAGTGAATATTACATAGCGTTATTGGAGCGTTTGAAGGCCGAAATTGCAAAGAAAGGACCGCATATGGCAAAGAAAAAAAATGTTGTTTCATCAAGACAAGTCAATGAAAACAATAGCAAAACTACATGAATTGAACTTCGAATTGCTCCCACATCCACCGTATTCGCCAGATTTGGCTCCCAGCGACTACTGGCTGGTTATCGCTGAAACTGAGGCCTATTTTGAGGCAAAAGATAAATCGTTCTACAAAAGTGGTATTGAAATATTAAAGCGACGCTGGAATGATTGCGTTGCTCTTGATGGAGATTACGTTGATGAATAAAGCTAATTTTGAACCAAGAAAAGCGTGTTTTCTTTGTTAGGCCCGGGACTTTTCAGCCAATGTGTTATGTCTTTTGTTCCTATATGTAGTCGATTAGTCTTATCTTTTATTGCCTTTATTTCCTTCCTTTTGACTCCTCCTAATCTCTTTATTCTTGTCCAAAATTTTCTGTTGTCCATTTCCTTTATAGTTTTATTTACTGGGTTTCTCTTCCTACTGTAATCTTCTTTATTTTCTGTTTGTATGTATTAGAAGTTTTCTTTTGTTTTACCATCTTTATTTTATCGTTCCACCAATTCGTTCTCTTTATATGTGTAGGGATGAAATTGAGTACACAGTTTTAATAAACTTAAACTAATTTACTAATATATTGTATAACAGATTAACACAACCGTCTTCACACCATCACTACGAATACTAATACTCATACTGTCCTTCTCGCGTTACTCCCTTCCACCTCAGTTGCAGTCGTACCCTATTCCCACATATGTTTATTAAACTTTCTTTTTCCGTATATTTTTTCTACTATTGTTGCCACTGTTTCTTTAAAGGCCATCCATTTCTCTCCTATGGTCCATTTCATTCTTCCAATGTCTAGTCTTCTGAATTATTTGTTTGTTTCTTGTTCATATTTATCCTGATTTTCTTTCATGTTAAGTTTGTGCAATGCTAGCTGGTAAATTAAAAATTTAATAACTTATATGGCGACATAAATAGTGATTTGTTCAGACGGTCTCCGTGCTGTAATTGGATACACACAGGTTCAGCGAACTGGAGCTGTAGGTTCAAATCCGGCTGCGAACCGTGAAATTTTTATTCATTAAAAATTTCATAAAAATCTAATCCAATTAAATTCAACGTTGGTAATAACAAGGAAATTGAATTATCATTGAAAATCCTACGGAAGTTATTCTAAATAATTTAAGTCTCTATCTGTTTTCTTTTTTTTGTGAAAGGATTCATATTTGCGTAAATTGCGTGACATATCGGCGGAGAACTGTCACCCTATTATTCGCACTATCGAGTCAAATTTACAGTAGAATTACATATCAGAATTTCAATAAACAAGAATTTCTCCGTTACAGTGGTCAAGCGTTCAGCTGATCTCCACACCGAAGCCAAGTTTGCTCAATTCTCAGGTAAGGGAATTACCGAATTCGACATCGTCAACCTGGAGGACGTACAAGCCTACGAAGAAGCGCACAAGACGCAACAACATTAATCACAGAACAACGTGAGACAAACAAAAAATATAAACAAACAAAAAAAAATATCGTTAATAATTACGCATTATATTAGGCATATAGATGCTACCTTTATTTTATTATACTCTATGTATACAAACAGGAGATAAACAAAAATGTAGTGTAAGGTCTTTTGAAATTATAGTCCGTTTTTAGAGTTGTATAAATATGATATATTGGGATCCTATTTAGCTATCTACTACCTTTTCGGAGAACGACAGAGGGTAACCACGCCCTAAAAAAAAGAGGCAAAGAATGTGTTTGAGTAATGTAATACCGTTTACGCGAATATGGATGGAACCTTATTGTGTATTGTAAGTAATGTCTTGGATATTATCGAATGGTACAATAAGGGTAAATCAAGTAAAACAGGGAAACGACAAGAGGTGCCATAAAGTAGGGGTTCTCCGTCGAACCCTTTAACTATCAGCGAAGGTAACAATGCAATTTCTCTTGCAACGTTAATAATATTATCACCACTATTCAAATTGTTGTTCTTAAAAGAATTTAATTAATAAAACACCTCAAATCATCAAGTACCGCAAATTTAAGAACCGAATTTTCTAATTTATTTATTACCGTTATGATTATTAAAATAACAAAAGCAATACAACAAATAGGTGTATCAATAAAACTTTTCTATAATAATAAATAACTATAACATGACAGTACTACCTTAAAAAAATTGGTGATATATGAATTTAATTGATTATATATATAAAGTATATAATATATGAATATATACCATAATTATTTGTTTATGTCATGCTGCATTTGGCGAATGACAGCATGGTTTCGAATTGGTTTATAATTGGTGCAATATCGATATGCTCCCTGTAAAGGTGAGGTTTGGAGTTTAGAAGGGTGTTAATATGGGTTTTTCGGAATGGTGAAGTTAAATCATTGCTGACTTCGCTGAATGTAGAATCTTCTTTGTGTTATACATATATATTTAATCTTTTCGTTTGTAATTTATCAGACATTTGAATAAAATGTGATTATAAATATTTATTTTAATAAAATAGTTAAATCACCAACGTAACTTGTTGTTTTGTGTTTATGTTGTTGAGCTCATCGAAGGAGATATGATCGATTTATTTAATTTGCAATGACAACTTTCATCAAAGAAGGAGGACGATATCAAATACAATCATTGCCCATTAATAGAGAGGGGCAAATTTTAGGTAAGTGGTATTGCTTACTGTGCAAGAATATAATCTGAAGTATGTATAGTTCAATGTCAAGGTCAAGAAGAGCTACGATGTAGTAACCCAAGTGAACAACACATGTACTATTCATCAAATGGATCTTTAGACACACGTCATCAGATATACGTCTCTTCCGTGCGTGAATAGTCGATATCGATATTAAATGAGGATAATTAGATTAACTAGCGATCAATGTCTATGCCATCAAGCAATGACGTGCTTCTAAAGATCCATTTGACGAAAAATACATACGAGATATGTCTCAGATTCAATGATAATGAGCAGCAGGCTCTAGTCGATTGTATGTGAGTGGAGGGGGTAAGTACGCAACCACTCAGTCTACACTAGGGTGACAGAATAAAATAGACACCTACTAATTAAAAAAAAGATTCTATTCTCGTTATATATATAAATCTATTAAATGATTAATGGTGTCTCTTCTGTAACAGCTGCCACGAGTTCTTCCTTATTGCTGGGTTTTAGGGGTCGTTTCGCCATATTTGTCTGGATTATGTTCCAAACATTCTCTATCGGATTCATGTCTGGTGATTGACCAGGCCATGCTAAAATCCGAATCCCCTGTTCCTCTTTCCATGTGGTTGTTGTACTTGCTTTCTGGCAGGGTGCTCCATCCTCTATAAAAGTGGCGTCTTTAGATAAAATGGCGTTGTCGAATATCGGTAGTAGTCCTTCTGTTAATATTTGGATATATTTTGCCGCATTTATATTTCCGTCGCAGATTACTAATTGCTATCTTCCACCATACCATATCGCGCCCCACATCATGATGATCACACCGCCGTATTTCACCGTCTGATGCAAAAATTTCTCGTTCAGTTGCTGTGACGAACGTCTCCATACCCGCGTACGACCACTATCACTGAATTGGCAGTATCTGCTTTCGTCTGAAAAAATGACAGACCGCCAAAACTCTTCGGGCTTCGTTCGCATTTCGATTACCCAAGCCATTCGGCGCCGTTTTTGAAACGCCGTAAGGAGAGGTTTTTTCTTTGCCATCCTTTTATACATCCCCACACTGTGGAGGTATCACAGAACAGTGCGCTGACTTTTCTGTGTAGTTGCCGCAAGCTCAGCTGTACTTTTTCGCGGTTCTCTTAACACTTCGCGCACAAGCACCCTTTTACTTCTTTCAGAAGGTCCGGCACGACCTGGTCTCGGCTTCACTGTTGTTTTTTCCTTGCGTTTAAATTGTGTAATCACACGGTTAACTGTGGGGACAACGGAATATTTAAAAATTTACTTATTTCACGTTGCGAAGCGCCGCGTTCACTCTGACCAACGATGCGATCCCGGGTGAAGTCGCTAATATCACTCGAACCTTGTAAGCGAGGCATAGTTGTAACGATACTAAATTATACATCTATCCCTACCCTAATGACAAGAGAAAGTTCTTAATTCGTTCTTAGAATTTAGCTGTTTACATATTTATACCGCTTTACCTGGTGTCTATTGTATTCTGTCACCCTAGTGTAGTGTTAATGACTTAAGCATGAGATGTTTCGAATTAAATTAATATTTCACATGTAAAATGCAGGCAAATATTGAACAGCGATATGCAATTAAATTTTGCATTAAACTGAGACGAACTGCTTCAGAGTCACTACAAATGATAAAAACGGCATATAGAGATGCTGTGTGGTTGTCGGCACAAGTTTCCAGGCGGTGTAAGGCTTTCAAAGATGATCGTCCACTTCGAAAACCAATGAAAGCGTGGCTATGGTGCATTCTATGTTCGAGACAGACAATTGACACTTAGAATGATTACAGATGAGGTCAGCATGATTAAGAATACTATTCGTCGAGCTGTGGCAAAGGAACTAGACACGTGTGAAACTTATGCAAAATTGGTGCCCAAAATCTTGGTCTGATTAACAAAAGCAAAATCGCTTCTCTATTAGCCAGCAACTACTGGATCGCTTAACAATCGAACCCAACTTCATGCATAGAGTGGTAACGGGTGATGAATCATGGGTATTTGAATGTAATCTTGAAACAAAGCAACAAAGTGCGGAATGGCACACACCTCCATCACCACAACCAAAGAAAGCTCGCACGAGCAAATCCATGCTAATCATCTTTTTCTTATTCTCGTGGAATTGTCCACAAAGGATTCGTATCCAAGGCCACACAATCGAATCAAGCCCTTTTTATCACGAGGACCTTGAACGTTTGCGGAAAAGTTCATTGTCAGTTAGAGAATTTTTGGCAGAGAAACATTCCAGTACACACACTCCCTGCAGTCCAGACGTGGCTCCATATGGTTATTTTCTTTTTCCAACGCTTAAATTGAAAGGTTCGTATTACGAAACAAACAATATCCAAAGAATCACGAAGCAGCTTCTAAACAGTGTAAGGGAACAATACTTCTAGAATTGTTACTAGGAATGGCAAAACCGCTGAAGACGCTATATGCATTCCTAAGGATACTTTGAACTGAACAATATTAAATTATAGATACATTAAATTAAATATGTTGAAACTAATCATTCTCATTAATTCTGACATACCTATTATAGCTATGATTCTTAACCTGGGCGCGTGTATGCAGTTTATATTTTTGTCAATAAAGAAAAGATAACATGGTACCAGTGGCGTACTGTTTTATTTCGTATTTTATAAACTATTTAAATCAACGTTACAGTTACAGTTATTACATTTTCCAAGTTTTCGTTTGTAATTCTGGTTCTCTTCGATATGAAAACATCTTTAAACGATGAAAGTGGAATTTTTTAAACTATTTTGGATAGAGGTCAGAAATTTATTACCCATATATCTACAATTCAGTTGGTAAACTCGATTGACAATGACGCTGCGTTATGAATAAATTACCAATTAGTGTGGTGTAGAGTTTACTGCGATACTTGAGAATTATACATTCCCACAGACCTTCGTAAATCGAAAAGCATTTCATAAAATTGTTTCAATATACAGCCTTGCTCATTTTGCATTAGACACCTGCTGGGAAAACCCAATATTTACATTAAATTGAAGTATCAAACAAAATAGATGCGCAATATATTTCAGGTTTCGATAAATATGTGTAGTTTTATTGCATCATAAAAATATATTTGTAAATTGCATGTAATCATTGATTATATCCTGTTTTCCACATATTAGTTACTATTGACCGTTATCGTGTATTTCTGAGAATAAATATTTGCGCGTAATATTTTTGTTTCGTCGGTGCTCTTATATAATAATAGATAAAACTCGCGAATTAGTGGAAGCTCAATATACAAAAGTAATAATGTTGCATTTCCAAAAGTTATCATTAACCCTAATAGCAACGTTGCCTACATTATAATTTTGTATTACGCGGCGTATTTATATTAGCGAAGGGTACAAACATTTTACATACCAGTTGTAATTAACCTCAAATACAACGACATTCAGAACATGTATGCCATTGTGATGGCACAGTGTACAAGGCAAATATGTTCAATATAAACATACATAAAAATACAGTCTATTATTATCACACAACGGGCAAGAAAAAAGTATTAGTGGTGCAAAATTCGTACTACTATTAAATCATACTATGAAACTAAATCGTTTGCTAATAGAACAAAAAATGGTTACGTCGCAAACATACAATAAAAGAAGGAAAGATTAAATGTTAGAGCGGATTTATTTCTGTACGCTACAGAAGAAAGTGTTAAAAGCGCGAGTTTACGCTAAAATTAGGCCAAATGCGGTACTATTTCTCAATTATACAGAGTGCCGGTAATTAGCATAAATAATAAGACAACTACTACAATGCAACTGTTCCTTTATTACTTTGAATAACTTTCGTAAAGGTTTTAGATATTAAACTCGACTATCTCTTCGATTTGCTTTAGTTCTACTACCATAAAACCTCCATCTCTTATGTACGTGTGAAATCGTTGCCCATTTAACATTCCAATACGATGATGCGCCGAGCAAGGGTTGATGTATATTATTTAATCTGCTGGATCCCTTACCTGCATGCGAACTCTGCCTACTTGACATTCCAATACCTTGACGCGTTAAATAGGAATTCGGTGTAACAAAAGTTTTACTCTTAAAAGAGCGCCAAACCACACCCAGACCCCATAAAAGTTGTATTATTTACGATTTGTGGGACTGTTACTAATTACTCATTGACACTCGTTTTACATGGTCATCCTAAAACGTAGTCCTCCCTCTCTCTTACTATACGGAAAATTAAAAATCCTTAGATTACATGAATACAAAAACACTAAATCGCATAGTGCGATAGATAGATTGCCGCCAAAACCAAATCGAAATTAACAATAAATTACAGTTAAATTAAAATCATGCGAGGTTGTAGTCTAAAAGACCGCAACCCCTTTCTAGACAAAGTTAAAAAGAAAAACAAGCGACTCATGCAAAGTCAACGATAAATCCATCAAAATGTTGAATTATTGTAAATTTCCTTATATTTACTAATGAGGAAATTTAAGGTGCCATCTAACATTGAAAAAACTAATAGCAGCTAACAAAATAATTATTTTCTATTTCCATTTATTTCTAAATTTATCTTAACGTGAACCCATGAATTTTACATCAATAATAAAACCATGTCAATGTCAACTTGTATCATTTAATATTGAATTAATATTAACAAATCAGAATGAAGACGATAAAGTAGATTTCCTCACGATACATTTTCTATCATTCGGAACTTTTACAATATAGATGGCGCCATCTAATAGTATATTTTTGTTAAAACCTACTTTTTATATTAATAATATGCTTGTTCATAGAATCAATTCCATTATTTGTTTTTTTTAGTTTTCTTACTATCACCTTTTTTGTCCTTTTTCTTATCTTTTTTATCCTTCTTACCCTTCTTTTCTAAATTAATTTCCGGCTCCAATTCATAATCCAATTCGAAACAGAAATTCGGCAGGGTTAACAGCCGGATCAGTGGCATATGTCTCAAATATAAAGTAGCGAAGTGTAATAATATTCCCTTGCATTGCTCTATATTGAATAGTTTGACATGTGTAGGCGGAAACTATAAACAAATACGAGTGGGTTATTTAAATTCGAACGAAACGCAAATATCCTAACGGTAAAAGTAGGAACGTGGGTGTCCTAAATAGCAATAGTTGCGTA
This sequence comes from Trypoxylus dichotomus, assembly GCA_023509865.1. Lineage (NCBI taxonomy): Eukaryota > Metazoa > Arthropoda > Insecta > Coleoptera > Scarabaeidae > Trypoxylus > Trypoxylus dichotomus. The sequence continues at coordinate 72,543,985 of CM042076.1, read as the reverse complement.
TAATATGCAAGAAAAAATAGAATTATTTATACAATCCATACCAATAAGCTGTGATGTAACACGAATTGCTTGAAATAGTCTAATACATCTTCCGGACATTGGTATAAATGATCCGTGAAGTACTTATGCGTTAAATAGTACATTCCTAAGATGGCGCTGCTGTGTTCGAGTCCGAATTTGGAATTTTTGCAAAAAATTGTAGCGTCTAACATGAATTCGATCAGGATTAACCTAGGAATTCCTTTAGGTTTGCTTCCCAACTTCTCCTCTATGGAGAAGAGAAAAATAAATTTCTAATTAATTAGATTGAAGAGATATCGAACCCAACGCAAATCTCATGTCCGTTTTACTACGTAAAGTTAGATACTTTTCTAATTCCTTCTTTCCCATAAACGACCACAAACAAACAGAAGGATTATCGATTTCCCTAGGCTGCTGGAAAGGTGCGAAATCGGGACATGGTGGAGGAGGAACTTCCGTGCTTTTTTCTTCGACATCCTCTTCTTCACCTTCAACTGTTTCCTCGACAATTTGCTCTTCCTCCTTTTTGCGAACTTTATCTACGAATAAGCTGGGAACCGAGAAATTTTCTATGTTCGTCTCTAATTGATGGATATATTTGGAAAGATAGCTGATGGAACCTTTGTGGTAATTCATCTTTGTTTGTCTCGCTTTATTAAGAAAATTTGGTTGTAATGCTTTCAAAATGTTTAAGTGACACTAGGAATGACAGGAGACTTTTGATGTTAAATTTGAGAATTAATTTAGTAACTTTATCGTATACCAAGTGTATGCATAAGTTTTTTTTCCCGGTTTAACTAAGAGATATACGTCATTTAGTTCGTCTGGTATTTAAATTACAAACACACATAAATTGAGTCCGTCAAAAACTAGCGCCTTTGTTTTATCGTTCAGTGATCATGTCAAGTTCTGTGTCTCAAAAAGAACATTTGTGGCACGCATAACTTTTCTTATTCAAAGAAAAAGGTTGTTGAAAGTCGTTTGTTGGTAGAAATATTTGACCTAGTGCCAGCTGACTATGACCTCTTCGCATCGTTGGAAAATGGCTCGACGAATGGTTTGCCGTAAAAGGCAAGCAGTTTTTCTGGTATGGTATCCATAAATTACCTTAAGTATGGGTGAAATGTGTAGAAAAAATAATTTCCCTTGAAAATTATGTGTTTCTTTTTAGCAAAAAAACCGATAAAAACTTCACTTCACTGCATACACCCGGTATATAAAAATACCGCTATTTATAACGACGATATTAGATAAATAAAATTATTTTCTCCTCCAGGGAGTGTGTATGATATTTATTCTACTAATTACTAAATAATGAGAGTATTTAGCAGTACTTTTATCTAATTGGAGCAAATTACAAGGGAACACGCTTTTAAACTTGTCAAGAAAACAACATAAAAACATTTTATGTTAAACTTTCTCTTTAAATTTTACTTTCTCGAAATGATAAGACGTGTCCAATGCATTCATCTATAAAACCAATGGAATCTAATAATTACCAAAACACGTACCGTACTGTTATATTATTTCTAGAGAATTTGATTATAACATGAATTATTATTGCATAAAAAAAACATTTCCCAAGCAGGCATTTCTAAATTTTATAGCCGATTTAAGTTGGCAATGAAGGTAATATTCGCTGATTTTTCGAACTAATATATGCTAATCGCCCAAACATTTTTAAAGTATCCGCTGTGCGCGTCTAATGTACGGAATGATCTAATGAATCATGATAACGATGCTTTTGGTAGCGTCTCCTATTCACTGAACGCATTAAACGAACATTTCGGTCATATGGATAAAACTTGTCACGAGCCATCGGTTTACGATCTTTTTAGAACATGAAAACATGTTGTAAACATACAATACGTATTTGTTACATCTCAACGTTAATATTTTAAATTTTTACGTTTCTGAATGGGCTAAACACACTTTGATGTGTACCCAATTCTATTATTCCAACAGCTGCATGCGCTAATGGTAATAGGGGTAGTGTGATTCAAATTATATGATCGTTGGGATTTCTAACACAGGAAACTTAGAATATATCATTCAGGCTTCCATATATTAGGCCGTATATATAACTCTCTTTCATTACGTTATATGGATTCAGATGTAACTATCTTTTCTTTTGAAGTAGGTGCGTTGTTATTTGACGCGCTTTGTATCTAGAGTAATACATTTGTTTTGTTTAGAGAACTTCAACTCTTGACGTGATATTTTGACGATGGATTATCATAATTAGAGTTATTGCTCGATGATTTTGTCTGACGTATTTGTCTTCCCTATTTTTTTATTAGCGAAACTTGTCTTCAGGGCTACCTTGAAGATAGCAATAGACACATTGGCGAAACGTTTGGACTCCTTAAGTTCAACAAACGATGGAAATAGCCCAAAGAACAACTCTAATTATAGTCCGTTCGCACTTTAAAATTCGGTATGGTTCTTATGGAATATTATCCCCTGTGTCTATCTATTGACAGAAAGTTTATGTATCTATAGACCGTTCGCACCTTAAAATTCAGTATAAGGTCTTATGGAATGTTTATGTATGTACATTTCTTTGCAATTTGAGCAGAGTTAAGCGATTTTGTACTAGTAATTTTTTTGACAGCTGCATTTCCATGATTTCCATGACGTTTACATTTTCGATTAATTTAAGAATTATGAAGAAATGTTACATTCGTAAATTATATTTTAATAAAAGCCGTTTAATATAATTTGGAGTAGAAATAACTTGTAATATTTTTATTAAATATGTATTATCATGTAACATAATATTATAATAAACATATATGCGAGATATTGGTTATGTTCCTTTTATCATTTCTTCATATAGCCAACTGTAGAGTTTAAAACAGCCTAAGAATATAATTTTGGCATAATGTGGTAACCGCGTTCGCATTTCCCATAAGGGCCATACTGAATTTTAAGGTGCAAACGGACTACACAAAACTCTACTTCAACTAGTAAATATGGCGACCGTTGGCTGCTAGCGAACGCATTAAGCAAACCGCTAAAACTCACTGAATGCAACTAACAATTTAACCGCAATATAGCCGATATTCAACAAATTTTCGCTTTTTATCTAAAATTCCAAGTGTTATGGCATCTGACATTGATTCGCGAATAATGTAGAAATTGTTAGCGATAGTTATTTGAACAGATTTGCGCTACGTCTTTGGCGCGCTTTTTTGAACCGAAGCCTTCGCTTCTTATCGAGCACCGCGCCGATGGAGGCAAAATGTTCGGTGAGCCGAGCTTTGACGTCAGTCTCTTCCTTAGCCAGCAACATGGCGGACGTAGTAGACGATATTAACATGGATTGCACCGTGAATGACGAAATTATACCCAAAAGTGCGCAAGAGTAAGTAAAATATTAATAAAAACGATAATTTAAGATAATGGTTTTATTGTACGATGCTTGTTCTAGTAATTTTCGTAAGTTTTACGCTCGTACTTGCTTCTTATGCATGAATATTGCTTTTCTTTACATCATATAGCGTTATAATAACTTAAAGCTTGATTGTGAAACATTTCGTTGCTTTTACACGAGATGTATGCCTTTCTGGATAAGAATCACTGATTTAAGCCGTCTTTCAGTGTCAATGTCATAATCGAAGCGTTTCGCAAGGTAATTAATTACAGGTCAAAAGCCTACATTCGTGATTTCATTCACCTACGCATTTTATCCTCGTTTTTTTTTTGTTACCTTGCGAATGCTCTTTGTATGCACCTTATTAAAATTATACCCTAATTTCGGCTGTCTAGTGACCTCTGCGAATTTTGCCTTTTGCCCTTTATGTAGTAGCGTTTTGTCAATATCAAAATCATGTGTCAAGTTTTAATTTTACCGTTCTCATTTTCTTGAGCTCCCCGTTTTTCCTTGTTGTTATTGCCTGGTATGTCTGTTGCTACACGAAATTATGAAACGGAAAGCACGATCAGCGGTTTGAACGGTTTCAAACAATCGTATGTTTTTATTTTCTTTATTTTTTTTATATATATGTATTTCTATATTTTATTTCTTAATCAAGGTATACGTGTTTCGACAATAGCAATTTTATCTCGGATATTTAAACATGTGGAATAATCTTCATAGCTTTATTGTACAAGATTCTTTGTGAGAAATGCATATTCTAGAAACGTTTCGAACGTTTGACTCATTCTAAACGTAGATCTTTCGGATATTTTTAGTTCTGAATTTTACCTACAGTTTCAATATATCGTTATAATCTTGTTCGCATCTATAAATAAATTTTCAATTCGATTTGAGTAGATTGATTAATGACAATGTTTTGCGCGTATTTTTAGATGTTTTCAGCTATAATTCTAATTGTACTAAAATCATGTGTTATCCTCTTGCCAGTAATTACGTTTTCTTTCTCTGAATGAGGTGTCATTGCCGACGCTTCTAGTTTAAAGTTTTGCGCTATCAGCGGTTAAGTTCTTCAGGGGATTTCCTTGTAATGCTAACGTATAACATCATTTAACCTTCGAGATTAGCAAACAATACATGGCAGATTCTAGAGTAAGGTATACTATATTTCTTTTTGTCTATCGAGCTGATTATTAGCGTAGTTTCTTTCGATGCAGGATACACTTAGTAAAAGTAAAAGGAACCTTGTTTTAGGTTACTTAAATCTAACAACTAGAATTTCTCTACGTATTACTTCCAAAAAGTTTCCAAAATTCAAGTAGAGCATAATTTTGCGCTGGCAATAAAGAAAGTTTTGTTTTGACGCATATGATGAGTAATTAGCGGTTTTTTGTGGTTGTGTGGGAATATGCTAGGACACGACATCATTTTGTGGCAATTTTGTGACGTTTTTTAAACCAAGTTTTATTATTGTGACATTCTTTGCGGTCGTCCTACGGGAATATTTATAAGACAACGCTGTTATGAGCATAAACAGAAAATTTCAAAAAATGTATTCTTATTTTGTGTTGCAGAAATGCTTTTGTTTTGCTTAATTTACTACGTTATAGAGCTATCTATGTATGTGGTTGGAGCGTGCACTAGTGGTAACCGAATCAAATGACTTCATTCGTTAAAAACAAACGAATGCAAACATCGTTTTCTAAATCGATTATTATTCACTAACGTAAAACTGTTCGTGAAGAAAACAAAACTCGAATTGGAAAGAACTCTCAAATTCAAATTTTGAAATTAATTCAAGCATATTTACTTATATGTATAACCATTAATTTTTTCATCATTTTGGTTGAATATGACCAGTTTTAGGTAAATATGTACATAGAGTGAACACAGAGAGAAATGACAATAATTTTCTGGTGGAATGTTATAACTTATTAAGCGGAATACATGACAGTTACAATAAATAAATGAATTAGTTTGGTTTTGAACGTAATTAACTAATCATTACTTCGAATTATCCAAAAAATATACCGAACACTTTAACAACATTAACGTGATTTTGTTAGATGCATTCAAGTAAGACTTTTCGTCAATACGAAACATAAAATTAATATGGTCTATTAAGTCTACATTGTTTGTAACTTGAGGGCACTAATTTGTGCAAAGCAATTAGCACAAAAAGACAAAGATAATTCTAAAACAATAAACGATTCGTAAATTAACAAATAATCCTGGAAATAAAATAATATACTACAAAATATTTTTCAAATAATAGATTGGGAGGTACTTTTGCAAAAGATTATTTATCTTAGTGTTAAAATACAGGGTGTTCATGAAATAAAATAAAAAGATATCGAAAATGAAAAGATCTAATTTTATCGGACTGAAATCCAAAATATTTTGCGAAAATTCCTTCGCACACGCGAGAAATAAAAATAATAAAGATAGTAGAAATGTCTTTCGGGTTTTGTCGTGTAGTTACAGTATTGTTTGACGTTTCGAAACCTGAGGCTGACAGCATGATCATCAACTGTAACTACACGACAAAACCCGAAAGACATTTCTACTGTGGACGACGGTCGTGAAAGCCTACACTCAAATAATAAAGATATTTATAAAATATTCGTCGCGCCACTGCATAGCCGAAATATTCGTGTGTAAGCATGTTATTGAACTCTCAGCATGCTATTTGAAAGACGAACAATGTTATGTTATAATTTTTATAACGTCGACAGCTGTGTTGCTACAGTGTATGCAGTTTGAGCGTATGTTTTCGAGCTTGGTTGGATAGATGTTTTTTCTATGTACACATTTTGCATCCATAGGCGGCGAATTACAATTTCCTAGTTTTTTTTTTTAATTTTGACGTTCGTGTCCTAATTGACTCTTTTTTTTTTTGAATTCATGTTCTATATAACTACATCTTTTTATTTTCGGCATATCTCAATTATTAACAACTTTGATAAAGCCTTCGAGATCTGTATAACAGCATTTACTCCTTATTCTGTCCTTTCGTATTCGAACATCAGCATGGATTTGTGAGCAAACGTTTTATGTCATCTAATCTTGCTGTTATTATACAGTTCTTATGCGAGTCTCTAGATGTTGGCGAGCAGACCGACGTTATATACGCAGACTTTTTAAAAGCTTTTGATGAAGCTTTGCACTGTTGGATTATCTTCGTTCTTACAAACACTTTTTAAGTCTTACCTATCTAATAGAATACAATTTATTAGAGCTATAAAGGCTATCGTCCAAATAATTTCTCTCCTACGTCTGGAGTACCGCAAGGTAACAATTTGGGTCCACTACTCTTTCTATTTTTTATAAATGTTGTTCCTCTAACTCTTGATTTAGGTAAACAATAGTTTAGAATAATAATTCGCTGATGATTAGAATTATTTGCAAGAGTAAGTATTCCCCTAGATTGCCAGCAGTTACAAAGCCAGACAGATCTTTACCTGTGGGGGGTACCGACAACGATCTCAATCTTAATATATCGAAATGCAACATTGTTTCATTTTCACGCAAATCAATGTTAATAAACTTTCAATGCCGAATTAATAATATTGCATTGAATCGTTGTGATACTATAAAGGATTTACGAGTCACATTTGATTGCAGGCTTACCTTTAACGAACGCACTAGGAATATTATTTCGTCATCTCTCAAATCACTAGGTCTCATTATACGTAATATGCTGTTTTATAAAACTTATTCCTATTCACTTGAAAAAGTTCAAAGACGAAGTTATGCTTTTCTTTCAATATTTCAATCATATATTCGTTCCTTACAGATATACTTCTTAAATACTAATACGCTCCTGGATCCATAACTCTGATGATAATAGAATGTATGTGGATTTATATCCTTTAACTACTAACTATAAAGTACCTATAGGTGTATTAGGTGGCAAGTTTGAAAATGTTGTTATTGCTCTCAACAGGAATTGTTTTAGCTTTGTCCACCCACTTTTGAAACACTATGTACACTTTCTCTTTGCACTTTTTATAATAATACTATTGAATAGTTTTTGTTAGATTTTGTTAATAGTGTAATATAAGTAAACAAAAAAAAACTGAAATATGTTTAAATTTGTATGTTGCTTTGTTAAAAAAATTGACGTTGAATACAATCGTGTAAAGGGAGTGCTTTAGTTTTGGCCGATACTGTATTTGGCCTTGCCCATTTAGTTTTGTGATAAATTGGTCTACAGTTTCACCTTAGTTTTTTGTTTTAAACCTCGAAAAACATAACGTAAACTGTAAAATGCGAATATCCTCTGCTATTGATAAAATTACAATTTCCTTACAATTCACAGGTATAGCAGTAAACTCCACTCACACAAATTTATTAATTATACGGAACGCATTAAATTCCTGAAATATATCAGTCTCGGCAGGATTTGAACCCACGACCTCTGCATTACCGGCACATCGTGCTACCATTATACCACAGGACCACTTGCTACCATTATACCACAGGACCACTTGTGACCGATTTGAACTCATACGGGGTCTCGTAGTGTAATGGTAGTACAATGCGCTGGTAACGCAGAAGTTGTGGGTTCAAATCCTGCTGAGACTGATATTTTTTCAGGAATTTAATTACATTGGTTAATTGCAAGGAAATTGTTTAATATTAATATTAGCTTAATTAACTAATTTAGTTAATGCGATCTTTTTTTTTTGTTTTCGCAATCTAGACTTGCGGAACTGAAGAAAGAAAATGGCAACCAACTGTACAAAATCAAACAATACCGCTCAGCCTTACCGCTGTATACCGAAGCGATCGAACTATGTCCGGACGCGGCATCTTATTACGGAAACAGATCTGCGTGTTACATGATGCTGAACCTGTACCAGGACGCGTTGGAAGACGCCCGAAAATCCGTACAGCTCGATTCTGCGTTTGTAAAAGGATACATTCGCATCCTGAAATGTGCCATAGCATTAGGCGATATGATGACCGCCGAACAAGCTGTGAAAAGCATCAAATCACTTGAACCGAACAACAATTCGATCAAAAACGAGCTGGCCAGCTTGGAGATCTTGAATAAGTTCGAAGCCGACGGCGCCAAAGCTTACGACAAGAAAGAGTTCCGAACAGTTGTTTACTGTATGGATCGGTGTATCGGACAATCGCCGAACTGCTCCCGGTACAAAACGATGAAAGCGGAATGCTTGGCTTACTTGGGAAGATTCGAGGAATCGCAGGAAATCGTGAATGGGATACTGCACAGCGATAAAGGAAACGCCGAAGCGATATACGTAAGAGGGCTGTGCTTGTTTTACGAAGACAACATCGACAGCGCCAGCAACCATTTCATGCAGGTCTTGCGATTGGCTCCCGATCACGGTAAAGCAAAAGAAATGTATAAGAAAGCGAAATTGCTCAAACGAAAAAAGGAAGAAGGAAACGACGCGTTCAAGAACTGTCGATACCAGGACGCCCTCAATCTATACACCGAAGCGTTAGAAGTCGATACCTTCAACAAGAAAACGAACGCCAAACTATACTTCAACAGAGCCACCGTCTATTCGAAGTTGAACAACCTACAGAAGGCGATAGCCGACTGCACCTCGGCCCTTTCCTTGGACGAAAACTACCTCAAAGCCCTCCTGAGACGGGCGAAGTGCTACATGGATCTTGGCGAGTACGAGGAGGCCGTGAGGGACTACGAGAAGGCGTGCAAGATGGATAAGAATCGTGAGAACAAGAGGTTGCTGCAGGACGCAAAGCTAGCGCTGAAAAAATCTAAACGCAAGGACTACTATAAGATCCTCGGCGTTGAGAGGAACGCTACCGACGATGAGATTAAGAAGGCGTACCGCAAGAGGGCGCTGGTTCATCATCCTGATAGGCATGCCAATGCTTCCGATGCTGAAAAGAAGGAGCAGGAGAAGAAGTTTAAGGAATTGGGCGAAGCATACGGCATACTGTCGGATCCTAAGAAGAAGGCGAGGTACGATAGCGGGCAGGACTGCGAAGATGGACTTGATGCTGGAATGCACGGTAAGTAGTTATAATTTAAAAAGTTGGAAACGAAATATATTTTAGTCATCTAGGGAAAAAAAAAAAGATAACTTATCATGTTCCTAAAGGTCACATTATAATCTCTATAGCTTTTTGTCGTTGATTGAATCTGTAAAGACCATAACGTATTTAATTTTTAACGAGTGAATTGAATGTCATAATCGACGCCAGTTCTGGAACATTTTATTTATAGAGCTAAACAGATGAATCAGGTAGATGTATTAAATAGTATTGTATTCTAATTAATCCTGTAAAGATGATAATGGATAAACTCAAAAAATATATAATATACGCAATAACATATGATATCAAACACTTATATCACATTCTTAAAAGTAACACATGGGCTGAAAAGTTCCGGGTCTAACACATAGATGACGCTAGTTTTATTGCAGTCACCTTTCTCTCAGTTAGTACTAATCTTCAAAAGACAGCTGTTAAAATTTCATGATATTCTATTCATTAGTTTGTGAGTTATTGTGATAAGAGTCACGCTGCTTTTGTTATTTTCAAAACAATGGATCTGAAACAATTTCGTGTTTTAATTTTACACTGCTTCTTGATGGGAAAAAATACCGTTCAAGCGAAGCAATGGCTTGAAAAGTGTTATGGGGACTCCGCTCCATCAGAAACAACAATAAAACGTTGGTTTGCTGACTTCAAACGTGGTCGTAGAGACACCGATGATGCAGAACGCAGTGGACGTCTAAATGAGGCGGTAATACCAGAAAACATCAAAAAAAATCCACAAAATCGTTTTGAATGATCGAAAAGTGAAGTTGCGTGAGTTAGCTGATATCGTAAAGATATCAAAAGAACGTATTGGCTTTATATTGCATGAGCATTTGACTATGAGAAAGCCCTGTTCAAAGTGGGTGCCGCGTTTGCTCACTGTTGACAAAAAACAAGAACGTGTTGATGATTCTGAGCAGTGTTTGGCCATGTTTAAACAAATCGGAATTTTTGCGTCGATATGTGACAATGGATGAAACATGGATCCATTACTTCACTCCAGAATCAAAACGATCGTCATCTGAGTGAATAGCAACTGGTGAACCTCGTCCAAAGCGCCCGAAAGCACAACAATCGGCTGGAAAGGTTACGGCCTCGGTATTTTGGAATGTGCGTGGTGTAATATTGATCGACTATCTTGAGAAAGGAAATACCATCAACAGTGAATATTGTATAGCGTTATTGGAGCGTTTGAAGGCCGAAATTGCAAAGAAACGACCGCATATGGCAAAGAAAAAAATTTTGTTTCATCAAGACAACGCACCGTGTCACAAGTCAATCAAAACAATAGCAAAACTACATGAATTGAACTTCGAATTGCTCCCACATCCACCGTATTCGCCAGATTTGGCTCCCAGCGACTACTAGCTGTTCGCAGACCTCAAAAAAAATGCTCGCCGGTAAGAAATTTCGCACGAATGAAGAGGTTATCGCCGTAACTGAGGCCTATTTTGAGGCAAAAGATAAATCGTTCTACAAAAATGGTATTGCAATGTTAGAGCGCCGCTGGAATGATTGCGTTGCTCTTGATGGAGATTACGTTGATGAAAGCTAATTTTGAACCAAAAAAGACGTGTTTTCTTTGTTAGGCCCGGGACATTTCAGCCCATGTGTTATTTATAGAGCTAAACAGATGAATCAGGTAGATGTATTAAATAGTATTGTATTCTAATTAATCCTCTAAAGCTGATAATGGATAAACTCAAAAAATATATAATATACGCAATAAGATATGATATCAAACACTTTATATCACATTCTTAAAAGTATATCCATTTAAAGCCTTCAATGTCAATCCTTGCATTTTTTTAGTTCATTGTGCGTAATTTTGTTAGGATTTATGGATGAGAGCAAATATCACAGTACAACGCAAAAACAAAATTCCAATTTCAAATTAGATGTTTCTGGAGTTGGTTTTTGTGCAGGACATAAAACCAGCACTGGATTTTTTCGGGTCATATCAAGGAATCCTCGTTTTTTTTTTTTTTTACTATCATGGTGCCGATTTTTTTATTGCGCAATTTATTGTATGCTGTTTCTGTAAGTTTTAAAATTTGTCGCGTTTATTTATCAACGACACATTAGAGAATCTTATTTTTTTAATTATGCATAATGAATATGAACAACACAAATAAAGATAATGTTTTGTATGTGCGGAGCTAAGATGAGTGATGTATAGACTGTATCGAACTGTAATTCTTTTTCCCCCTTTTTTTCTGTCTCTTTCCTTCATTTTTTTCTTTTCTTTCGTTTTCACTCCCCTCCCCCCTCCTATTGTTCTCCTTTTTATCTCTCTTTCTTTTCGTTTCTTTCTCCTCTTACTCTTATTGCTTTTATATATATCTCATCATGACACGGTCCAATTCCGGAAGTAGTTCGTTTATTACTGACTCTGACCGTGGAAGCCTACGTATTCATTTTGTATCGAACTGGTTGCTCCAACACTAGTTTCTTTTAATGATTAGATTTCGAAGGAGCAGAGAAATACATAAATAATTCAATAGCGTTGTTTTACCACTTTTATTTCTTAAGCACTAAATTACAATCACTTATTTCATATATTTTTCAATAAATGTATCCTCGAAGCGACTTAAGTTACGCGTAAAACTCAGCTCTAACTATAACTGTAACTCTAACTTTGACTAACTATCACTGACTCTTACCTATTAACTATCTGTAACTTGATGGTCCCTTTTACGCCTCTAGAAAATAAGAAATTAACACATGGGCTGAAAAGTCCCTGGCCTAACAAAGAAAACACGGTTTTTTTGGTTCAAAATTAGCTTTATTCATCAACGTAATCTCCATCAAGAGCAACGCAATCATTCCAGCGGCGCTCTAACATTGCAATACCATTTTTGTAGAACGATTTATCTTTTGCCTCAAAATAGGCCTCAGTTACGGCGATAACCTCTTCATTCGTGCGAAATTTCTTACCGGCGAGCATTTTTTTTGAGGTCTGCGAACAGCTAGTAGTCGCTGGGAGCCAAATCTGGCGAATACGGTGGATGTGGGAGCAATTCGAAGTTCAATTCATGTAGTTTTGCTATTGTTTTGATTGACTTGTGACACGGTGCGTTGCCTTGATGAAACAAAATTTTTTTCTTTGCCATATGCGGTCGTTTCTTTGCAATTTCGGCCTTCAAACGCTCCAATAACGCTATATAATACTCACTGTTGATGGTATTTCCTTTCTCAAGATAGTCAATGAATATTACACCACGCACATCCCAAAATACCGAGGCCATAACCTTTCCAGCCGATTGTTGTGCTTTCGGGCGCTTTGGATGAGGCTGGTGAACCTCATTGCTCATTGCTGTCCACTCAGATGACGATCGTTTTGATTCCGGAGTGAAGTGATGGATCCATGTTTCATCCATTGTCACATATCGACGCAAAAATTCCGGTTTGTTTAAACATGGCCAAACACTACTCAGAATCATCAACACGTTCTTGTTTTTGGTCAACAGTGAGTAAACGCGGCACCCACTTTGAACAGAGCTTTCGCGTAGTCAAATGCTCATGCAATATAAAGCCAATAAGTTCTTTTGATATCTTTACGATGTCAGCTAACTCACGCAACTTCACTTTTCGATCATTCAAAACGATTTTGTGGATATTTTTGATGGTTTCTGGTGTTACCGCCTCATTTGGACGTTACTGCGTTCTGCATCATCGGTGTCTCTACGACCACGTTTGAAGTCAGCAAACCAACGTTTTATTGTTGTTTCTGATGGAGCGGAGTCCCCATAACACTTTTCAAGCCATTGCTTGGCTTGAACGGTATTTTTTCCCATCAAGAAGCAGTGTAAAATTAAAACACGAAATTGTTTTTGATCCATTGTTTTGAAAATAACAAAAGTAGCGTGACTCTTAGCACAATAACTCACAAACTAATGAATAGAATATCATGAAATTTTAACAGCTGTCTTTTGAAGGTTAGTACTAACTGAGAGAAAGATGACTGCAATAAAACTAGCGTCATCTATGTGTTAGGCCCGGTACTTTTCAGCCCATGTGTTATATATTAATTACATTCAGGTAAAGAATTTCGCTTTAATGTAAGTAAAGAGCTTCGAAATATGAATAGAACTCAGACTTAAGTAAATACTAAGAATGCATTATTACCCTAATTATTGCGAAACACAGATCTGTACATTTGAAAATGCGAACCGCAGTTCGCGAAACGTCACCTAGTGACACGGCGGAACCCGACAACCGTTACGGCTATGTCAAACGGCCGTGAAACTCTGAGATACTATTTACAGATCAACTAATACCTTTAAATTACAGTACTTTGATATTTAAAATAAATTACTTGAATACAGTTAGTGAAGTATTGACAAAGGGGTTCGTAATAGACACATTGCAAATATTCAAGCTTACTAAATTATGCGGTATTAATAAAATTCTTTCGTCGAAGACGAAACAGGTAGTACATTAAAGACCATGAAACTTTGTAGTTACATCATAATGGGTTATGACGTATGCAGCATCTGAAAGAAATTCAGGTACTCCAATCATGTTTGCAATGAATTGTGCGAAAACAACATTTGTCAAGTTTTATGAGGATATCATCTTTAATAGATTTTGTTGGTTATATAATATTTTAGTCAAGGATGCATTTAGAAAGAAATCATGACTGATTGCAACCAACAGGATTATAAATAGTAAGTTGACGATTGCAAGGACTGTGTGGTTGTATAATTCACAGGTATAGCAGTAAACTCCACTCACACAAATTAATTAATTATGTGGAACGCAGCGTTTCGAGAGCACGTGGGCTCTCATTGTCAACCGTGTTACCGACTGGTCATCCTGCTCGCAGTCGGTAACACGGTTGACAGTGAGAGCGCACGTGTTCTCGAAACGCTGCGTTCCGCATAATTAATAAATTTGTGTGAGTGGAGTTTACTGCTATACCTGTGAATAAATAGTAAGCTTTTCTATTGGCAATGCTTTCATAATAGTGTATTAATACGTTTGTACTTACGGAAAAGAACTGAGCAGGTTAAACTAATTATGAAATGTTAACATGAAGTAAATTAAATTAAAACATTTCAATATCGAAAGAACTAACCAGATAGGACAATTAAAAATATATTTAATCTGTGTCTTCTCTCTCGCCTTCTGATCCACAATTAACCGTCACAACAAAGTCTTCTACATTTGCTTCACGTTCTTACCACTCTTTGATTATTTTGCCTATATGGTTTATGCAATTTTTCCAGATGTCTGGTGTGCAGTTGGCCAAACTTTCTTGTCACATATCTAACACTTTGTCTATCGTCATAACCATCTCGACCAATATGTTTGTTATAATACCCTTTCGTATGTTCCCATATCCGCTCAATAGGACTGAAGTCGCAGTGATGCGGAGGAACTTTTAAAACTTCCATGTGCTCCAAACAATTCGTCAATAATGTAAACCTTTTCTTTTTTATGTCTCTTGGTAATTTCTAAAAGTTCACTTTTATTTAATGTATTTTCATAAGTAATGTTATTTTTATCACTCCATGCAATAATGTTTCCTTTAGGCCAACTTAGATTTGGCGACTTCTCAAGTAAAACGCTATGATACGATGCATTAAATTATTGATGGTTCTTTTAAATTAAGGTTTAATTGAGATTCGACCCATTAAATCGCTATTCACATCACCATGGTAATCACCTATATTTGATTTTGAATCAAATTCACATTTCGTACAAAGCCGCTTCTGGTATCCGTATCCAATATAATAAATCGTTGTCATGCTGTCATGATTTCCTTTCATTTCTTTTTGAAAATATCCAGGTTTTCTCTAGGTATACCATATCTCTTTTTAAAGGTAATGTCAACATTTCATTGTACTTCCTTAGGAAAGAAAATGGTAATGCTGAAATATCATTCCTCTCCATAAGAGCTGTGCGGTTATCATCTGTTTTAAACTTAAATCTCGAAAGATGGAGTAAACGTCGCAGTGAAGAAATGCTAGTATGCAAAATATTTCTGTCTTGAAGCACTTCTTGTAACACTCTTGCTGTTGCATATTTTTCTGTTGTACATCTAATAAATTACTTTACAAAGATGCATACGACACATTAAGTGTTTTGGGCATCAATCTTGATTGGTACGGGGCTGTTGAAGGATTGGATGAAGGAACAGAAGGTGCAGTTTCTTCTGTTGTATGTTGTAGACAGGTACCCATCGAATTGCTCAAAGCATTTGCAACTTTATACAATTTACAATCTATTAATTCTCAGCAACAAGAACTAAATCGTCGACCGGACATCTTGAACTGTAATCTTTATAAGAATGTTTTACGTCTTCATATGCTTCTTCGCCATGTCTAAACTTACCACGAACTAAGCGATTTACTTCACTATACTTCTGAAAAGAAGTAGAAGTAGTGGAATTGAATGAAAAACAGTAAACAGTAAAAAGCAGATGTTAAATGTCAACGTAGCGGTATTCTCTGTTATTATTAGGGTTGCATGCACTGTAGTAAACATGTTCAAAGCTCTTATACGCAGTACTCGACCATATTCTATCTTACTTCAACAAGTTCATTGATACTGAGCGCTTGTCTTCACTTTGAAACGATGATATAACTGCAAACTTTCGTAATTTCTTCTGTACTTTTTTATTACAACGAACAATTATAAGATGCACTAACTTGAATCTGATGTTAAACAACTCAACAAATTTTGAATGTAAACGCGTTTTATACTAGTCCATCATCTATCTGAATGGCGATAGTACTTTGCATATTTATTGATAGTGATTTTTATTATTTTTTTTATAGATTTCGATCCTACGCAGATGTTCCAGACGTTCTTCACCAACGGCCACGGCGGTCAATTCAGTTATTCGTCAAGCGGATCGTTCCCAGGATTCTCGTTTCAGTTCAGTTAAAACAGCCAGCAGACATCGCAATGGTCACGGCTAACACGAACGACAAACCGGAGGTGGCGGTTCTCGCGACGAAAACCGTATAATTTCTAGTCGTACGATTGCGATGTTGTATGCATTACATTCCAAAAGTTAAATGAAAGACGTAAGAACTATCGGAGATTCACACATATTTCCAACCAGATGTATGTATCGTGTTTTACGGATTAATTAGTAATTTGTACCGTAAGCTATGCTAATATTAATTCCCGTTACCAAGTCGCTTTTCTTTCCCGATAACAACGTGTATTATAGTTTTTTTTGTCTAATATCAAATAGAATAACATTGACTTTATTATTTATTTAAAGCGTAGGTTCATCTGAATAATATATACATTACATATATAACGCGACCTCTTTACCCATTACTACCTTCAACTTTGTATTATAAAATATTACCCGAATCAAATTATGGAAGTATTGTAGAGTATAAGTGCACGTTATACTATATTTCATGCAATGTAATATACGACTATTTCCAGTTCTTTGTTCTATATTTATTTTCGTTCTTAGTTCTACAATTCAGATATGTCCTATTAATTTATTCTGTTTGCTATTCGGGATTTTTCCTTTTGACAACTTATCGAAAAAAAAATATGTCGAACTATACTCTATTTTTTAATTCGGAGGAGTGTTTTTAAATTGTAGCGCCAAAAAATAGGCAAGCTTTTGGATATATTGCCGGCCGCCATATTGGGTGCGTTCGGAGAGTTCTGACGCTAGAAGTCAACGCTAGGACTGGTTAAACGGCCAATAGCCTTCTGACACATGCCCATTGCTTACTTAATTGGTGGTTTGGCGTGAATTGACGTGATCGCAGCGTAAATTTTCATACGTTTCCCCTACCACACGTTGCTAGGAGGTGCATCCTCCAAACAATTGACGAATTGCTGCCATCGAATGTCGAGCAGTGTGTGACGTGGCTCCGTCCTGCTGAAACCACATGTTTCCCATGTTAAGATTAAACTCGTACAGTCTCGGTGTAAAGAATGTTTGAAGCATTTCAACATATCGAGCGGATATTACTGTCGCTGCACTACCATTCTCACGTGCAAAAAATTAAGGGCCGATAACACCATGACATGACATAGCACACCATATTGTGACCTTGTCGCTATGTAGTGGTCGCTGGTGTAACTCACAAGAATTGTCCTGGGCCGAATAACGAAAATTCTGTTTGTTTACGAAACCGTTCAGGTGGAAATGGGCTTCGTCTGATATCCATATATTACCAACTAAATTCGCGTCCTCGTTAATTTTAGCCAATATCTGCCTACTAAACTCCATACGTGACGCTGGGTCTCGTTCATGTAATTGTTGCACAGTCTACAACTTATAGGGATGAAAATGTAATTCGTGCAGTATTCTTTGTAAGCTTCGTCACTTAATCCCTAGCGTAGATACATACTGTCGAACGAAGCGGCGAGGACTTCTCTCGATTGCAGCTCTAACAGCCTCAATGTTCTCTGAGGTACATACCGTTCGAATGCCACCCAGAGCTTTCTTTTTCAAGACAGATCCTGTTTCTTCAAAATTACGCACCCACGTTGTAATCGCATGCGCAGATGGGACACGTTTATGACGTCCAAGCTGGTAATGCTGTCGAAACATTCTCTGCGCAGCAGCCCCATTATCACCATTTTTATAAAACTCTCAGCTACTGCACGTTCCGCATCAGTTCAACGATCCATGATTACTAAATGGCAATGTGTTCACAATAATTGTGCGACGTTACGAACAACTGCCGGCTCTACAGTGCTGACAACTGTAACGTTCAAAATTTCCCGTTCCCCTGCGCCACCCTGTATAAACAAACACTCTCCTCCACTATCTCGCACAAAAGTATCATATTACACTTTCTTACTTTACTAATGCATATGAGGGAATGCAAAATCCATAGAAGACACTACTTTACTTAAAAATAATACTTCAAAACATGAATATTTGATTTTTGAGAGAAATCTTATCATTCGCCCCTATGTGCTTTGCAAATACACACGATTCAAGTCACTTTAATATAAAAATACGATGTTGAGACGAATTCGTATCCGCTAGATTGTCCAGCGCTTTTTTTTTCACTAGGCAAGATGGCGGCCGCTAGCTCGAGCGCCGGCACCTAGCGATCGCGTTTAGGACGCCGCTCGAGCTAGCGGAATTCAGCGCCGGTGGCGCCCGAACTCCCTGAACGCACGAATTGTTATAACTGTTTGACGTTTAGATCGTGTATTTGTCCTGAGTACGTTTGTATTTAAGTTTCTTTTCTCTGTAAATTTGCGTTGTAATAGTAATTGTGTAACTACAACTTATATAAAATCATAGTTAATTTTAAAACTGCCGCTAAAAATTAGCTTTGAAAAAATCCATTACGTAAACGCGTCTTTTAATTGTAATCCTCCTAATTAAAAAATAGATTATAGTTATACAAGAGATGGTGCTGCTCAAATAGCGAAAGCTAGGGTATTTTTGAACCAATAAAAAAGCTCGAATCTATTGAGAGTTACCAGGAGTGCCATCTGTTGATAAAATTAGAGATCAACTATACGAATTGTTGGTGTTAAGCTTAGTCGTTAGATAGAGAGAGATTTTCAAATTACTTCGACAGAAAAAAGACTGGTGCCAAATAACCAGGTAATCTAATTTTACCAAAGTTGAGTCTGCAGCCAAGTATACAGTTTGTCTGAACTGAGATACAATTAGTCCAACATATTTTTGCTTACCATGTTCAGAAGTGTCTTTGGGCAAATTTCTTGGCCTACCAGACCTCTTTTGCTCTGAAAGCTGTGCTTGCTGCTTGTTAAAACAGTCTTACATGTAATTACCAAAGATATGTTGAATTTAAATATGAGCCAGACGCTGCATCACCATAATAGAATACTTGGATTGACGTACGCACGCAGAAAACCGCGAAACTTTATAGTTACGTCATAGTTATGACGTATGCTTAAGTAGCTACGACTTATGTTATATACTTCTATCTCGCTTGTGCATACGTATGCTTCCAACTTTTATATTCGCTACATATAATATATTGCCTTCACTTTATCGATGAAGCAATGATATAACTACGAACTTTCATGGATTTCATCTGTATAAGTTTTTCCATATGTATAAAAATAAAATGCGAATATCTTGGCCATTTACTAGATATATCGATGTATTGGTGGTGCAGCGTCTGAATAATACTTAAATTCGGCACGTCCTTATTAATTACAACCACGCCATTTCGGCAAAAGTTTCGAGACGAACACTCTAATTACAACTTTTCTGTGCGGTATTCACTCTAAATCTGTGGCAAAAAGATCAGCAACACCCTGAAAAATTTGTCGGTAGATTTTTTAAAACGATTCTCGTATAATATATCAAATGGCTAGGCTCAACAACAACAATCGGTATATATTTTTTATTTTCATATATTTTACTGAAATGAATTTCGGATTGATGCACGGGATATTTGATCATTTAATGCAATAAAGTGCAGTGAAACTTGCTTATAACTGTGATGACTCGTAAGTCCTTAGGAAATCAATTCTTTATTTTGTCGAAACTCTTAAGAGTTTAAAACACAAACCTAGTTTTATTTTTTTTTTATTTAGTTCCAGAAAGATCTTTCGAGTTAAAGGAAGTTAGTTTCTTGGAAGATTTACTTTATTGATGTGTTTTGAGAGGTGAAGATATTTTCGGTGTTGTTTCGATCAGTTTTTTAAAGGCTCATTGCTTTAAAAAAGATATTGATTTTGTTTCTTTTATTTGCGTGGGGAGCTGGACGTTTTTGAAAGAAATATTGTTTGCCATTGCGGTTTGCAGGTTTCATAGTAACTTTCAAAAATATGACAATTATATTAGTTCTTTGTACATACACAAATACTATTAATTTACTTAATTATATTCTTTACCTACTTATTTATGTGATACCCCCCTCGATTATTACTAACAAATATAGATGCGATATTTGAATCCAGAGAATCATCGAAAAAGAAAAAGACAACCGTATGACGTTCTGTATATTATTGAAGTGTGTCGTAATGTTACGGTATTGATTGCTTCAAAGTCACTCGATCCGGTTTGCAATAAACATGTACCTTATTAAAATTATTTAAATCGAAAACCGTGCTTCAACGAGACATATTTTACGAATTTTGTTTTTATTTTATTTGTGCTCCTTTTTGAGACTGGTTTGATGTCTTTGTATATTAGTCGTTTCGTTCCTGTTTTAAGGTTAACAACTATTGATGATGAAGACAACACAAATTACCTTTATATGATGTAGTTGAGATAGTGGAAGTTTATTATACCGTATATCTTATTAACTAATATTAATTATTGAAAAGGAAAATCCTTATTATTGTGATTCAATTTGATGGTAGAAATAAAGATTAGAATTTGTATTACTTTTGTATTGTTTTATTACATGTTTTTTAATGATTCAACAGCTAATTACGTCGATACCAATATAGGGTGATTCTAAATTTATGCGACAAATTTTAAGGATCGATTCCATAGGTTACTCTGATTATAAAAGTCCCTACGGATACATGATTAAAACACAGTGTTCCTCAAGGTTCAAATCTTGGACCACTTCTCTTCAATTTTTATATAAATGATTTACTATCTCTGTTTACGTGTCACGTCTTAGCATACGCAGATGACGTAAAGATATTTAATACTGTTGGTAGCATTTTCGATTGTAAACATTTACAAGACAATCTTCTTCGCATTAATACTTGGAGCAAGGTCAATTATCTCCCTCTGAACATCAACAAGTGTACTGTGGTTTCCTACAATAACACTCACACTACTTTATACTATAACTACCAAATTAATGATGCAGCCATACCACGCAATATCAAAACTTTGGATCTTGGTGTTTTGTTTGATAATAGACTGTCATTTACGGAACATATTTCGTCCATGTGTTCATCTGCTTCCAAAACTCTCGGTTTTGTCATGCGTTCTTGCAGGCATTTCTCAGACTTAGGTGTAATGAAACGTTTATATTATGCCTACGTTCGTTCTAAGCTTGAATACGCCTCTATTGTTTGGTATCCCCGTTATTTACACCAAGAGCTTATGATCGAACGCGTTCAAAAGAAATTTCTAAAATATCTCTCCTTTCGAATGGACAACGTGTATCCTGCAAGAGGTATCGAGTATTATAGCTTACTTGTTGAGCATGGTTTTCTATCTCTTGCTGACCGCCGCGAGCGTAACAGTGTGGAGTTTCTTTGCAGGATCCTGAAAATACTGTCGACTCGCCAGCCCTTCTAGCGCAAATAAACTTTACCGTACCTACTCATCATACTCGCTACTATAATACATTTCAAGTACCTAGAGCTAATACCAACATTTTGCTTAAGGCACCTCTCAGTCACATGGTGAGGAACGCAAACAAACGGGATCTGGAGCCATTTTTGTGAGTCTTTCTTTTTTTGTTTGTTTCATTATTATATACATTTTCAGCATGTTATTATTGTAGGCAACACGATTTTAGTTATTTTATTTTAAATAAGAATTGCATTGTAATTTGTCCTGTAATTAGCCCTTGGGCTGTTGGGCAATAAAGGATTATTATTATTATTAAAACAGCTTACTTTCGTTGGGCTTGCCTGAAAACTGAAGTTCGTAGAGTCCAATCCAAATCTGATGACCCGTTGATATGTGAGAGGTCGTGAAAACTAAGCGAGAAATATCGGCACCAACAATGCAAGTCCGAAAACTGCATCGTTCGACATTTGCTCGTGTCGCGCGTTAATGACACCGTTTCGACGGACGAAATAAACCGTATCCGATGGAAAAATATCCGCGGAATCGATTGCGATCGCTCCGAACGAATCTCTAACGACTTGAGAGCTATGGACCGTCAAAATTGAAAAAGAAAAGCATATTTCAACTTCGACGTGTTGTAGCGTCGGAACGGGTTGAGCAATGAAAACGTCGCATTTTTTTCTGACCAAAACGATGAAATTTTTTCGACCCGATAATTCGTAAGTTGGAATTTCGGGGTTTTGACCGTACCGGAAGTCACACGGGACACTTTTCGTATCACCTCTTAGGGTGGATCCTAATCACGTCAGAATTCAATTAGCTTTTCAGCATTTTCCATATTGCAATATGATTCATGTGTACATCTAGAGCAATATTTTTGGTGCATGTAGTATGATACTATTAGAGATACTATTAGTGAATAAGGGTCAAATTCGCTATTATTTTAGGCTGAA
Source organism: Trypoxylus dichotomus (assembly GCA_023509865.1). Lineage (NCBI taxonomy): Eukaryota > Metazoa > Arthropoda > Insecta > Coleoptera > Scarabaeidae > Trypoxylus > Trypoxylus dichotomus. Next base: position 72,521,391 of record CM042076.1, on the reverse strand, counting down.
ATGCAAACATGATCTTTCTTGTCAGCATTACCAACTTAAATCGCCCTGAAAATTTAAAAATGTTTGCTTGGGACTTTTTGCATAAACGCATTGTAAATAAAAGACTACATTTAGTTATGAATGACGTAAATTTATTTAAAACCAAACCATATACAGGATTTACAAACTTGCACAAGCCTTTTTCCGATTTTACAGGCGTTTCCTGTCAAGACCTAGAATGAAATGGGGGTAAGTAGTTTTTATATTCAGTTTTGCTTTTTTCATGTAATTAAAGGCGTTAATAAAAATTAAAGACATCGCATACATATAGGGTCCGATCTAACTACTTAGCAGCTCCAGGCAAAAATAATATTTGTCGCTCTTTACAATTAGTTAGTGCAACTTTCAGCCGCTACCTGCCCTCAATTTTGATGCTCTGGGAATTTGCCCTCTCACCCCTTACATATTCTAATTGTTCAGAATGAAATGTCTTCAAGAATAGATAAAATAAAAAAATAATACGTTTATTACATTAAAAATATAAATATACAAAAACTATTTCTTATTGCCAGTATCTGATACATACAGCGTAAATTTAAAATTCCCTAGTTACTAAACATTCAAAATTGCAAATAGGCAAATGTCTTTTGAAATAAACATATAAGCTTTGAAAAATAATTCAGCTAAACCGATATTTACTTTTGAATCATATCCTTTAGCTTTCCTTCGTCGTATAAATTCTGCAAATCGGCAGAGCCGCCTACGCACTCTCCTTTGATGAAAATCCTTGGTATCGTGCGAGCACCAGTTATCTTCTCTAATTCATATTGCATCTCTTTTCCGTCCTTCCTTAAATCTAAATCTATTGAAACGTAAGACTTATTCATGCTGTCGAATAGATCTTTCGCTTTCTTGCAATGGGGAGAGCGAGATTTGGTAAACATGACGATCGTATCTTTTTTCACCAGATTTTTTATGTTCTCCGCCATCGATTTCCTGGTAAAACACAAAAGGAAATGTGGGGAATGGGTTTAAATAAGTACTAGAATGCGTCATAAGTTTTTGTGCAGTGAAACATTTTAATTTTATGCAATTGTCTACCAGGGGTCTCCAAACTTTTCAACTTAAGAGCCACACTGACTCCTTCACTAAGTTCCAAGGGCCAAGCTCATCATACCAACATGTAATTTTGAATTACGCGCATATTTCAATCACGATACAGTAGTGTAGCGCCATCTTGTGGGGAGCCACCGACAGTATTGACGGTTCTCACGCCCTCGTGTAGCCCCGCGGACCATAGTTTGGAGAAAACACCGATAATGAAGCAAGCACGTTATGAATTGATAAAACGTCATCAACGTTACACAATTGAAGATTGGCGAAAGGTAAGACAAAATAATTTAAATGAATATGTAAATCAAGCATTTTTTTTTGTTTGAACAAAACGAATGCAAAAATTAAGTTTACCGTTTAAATTCGATAATCGGTAACCTCTTCTCTTGACGTTTCGGTATCATCATCTTTTGTACGAATCGCCTCTTGATCTTGGACTCTTCTTTCATCATTTCTTTCTTGGTATAGACCTCTTTCTCGTACTGACCGCGTTCCTTGAACCATATCCGTCGGTACTCGAAATTCAAAAGGCAGTACATGTTCGGACGGCCTTCCTAAAGTAAAAAAAGAAGTACGAGATAACGTTATTATCGATGCCTATTCTTCGGATACGGACGCTCTCATAACTTGGTACAAATCCTTTTTCATTATTCGCTCTGGCGTGGGAAGAGACTATGTTGTCCTTGTAGGCGATTGGAACGGATCGTGTCCACTTACCAAGGTTTTTCATATGCATTTTGACCAGTGAAATCGCGACGGATTACCTAATGTGAATTTTTGAAGAAAATGACAATTCTAAAATGTCAAATTTATTTTCATTTTGTCTTAATTCTATGAGAACTTTCCCTTATAATAAACGTAAATATATATATATATATATATATACAAAGTAGTCGTTGAATATACAGCACGATTCATATAAATGTAACAGATAATGCGATTGTCACACAGAAATTTATATGAATGGTTAATGATTTATCTGTGCGTAGATAAAACGACTTACCTTTGGATAAAGGCAGATTTAGTCTCGTTGCTACAAAAGTATAGCAGAACAATTTTCAATCCGGAGAGTCAAGCGAAATCTGCGCAGCTCCACGCTTTAGCCGAATATTTCCGACAATCGAACGCTTTCTTTTATCCCATACATTGTAATATTGTCGCTCGAAACGAAGATGGTGTTCAACTTCAAAAGGAGTGGGGCCTTCTTTGAAAGTAATCTGGCATAAGGATTTGTAACTAGTATCCAAGCCCCGTAATTTTTTAAGAATTTCAAATTCTGTAATCCTTCAATTTTAGATTTCAGTTGTATTTCCGCAATGCAATATTGAATCTTTTGTCCGATGCATACATCCTACTTAAAAAGAATAGCATATACGCTATTCTAAAAGCTACAGCAGGGATTTTCTAAAAGCTAAGGTCGTTCGTAGGAACTCGAAAAGAAAAAAACGAACCGTATAGAAGGTGCATTGTTATGCCTCTGGTTATGAAAAATACCGTTCAATTTCGAAAAGAGTGTAACCTTTTTTGAAAGTGATCTGGCATACAGATTTGTAACTAGTGTCCAAACCCCATAATTTTCAAGAATTACGTATTTCCGCAATGCAATATTGAATCTTTCGTCGGAAAAACATGTATGCTATTCTAAAAGGTATAGCAGGAATTTTCTAAAAGTTAATATCCCTAATGGGAAATATGAAGGAAATAATTTTATTAAAGATTTAGATTTATCTACACTAGGGTGACAGAATAAAATAGTCACCTACTAATTAAAAAAAAGATTCTATTCTCGTTATATATACAAAATATTTTAAAATTTTTAAATTAGACTAATATTTTGTCGATCCACCTTTACTTGCGTGAAGTGCTGCGAGTCGTCGTGGGATAGAATCTATTAAATGATTAATGGTGTCTTCTGGAATATTTAACCACTCTTCTGTAACAGCTGCCACGAGTTCTTCCTTATTGCTGGGTTTTCGAGGTCGTTTCGACATATTTGTCGTCTGGATTATGTGCCAAACATTCTCTATCGGATTCATGTCTGGTGATTGGCCTGGCCATGGTAAAATCCGAATCCCCTGTTCCTCTTTCCATATAGTTGTTGTTCTTGCTTTGTGGCAGGGTGCTCCATCCTCCATCCTCCATAAAAGTGGCGTTGTCGAATATCGGTAGTAGTCGTTCTGTTAATATTTGGATATATTTTGCCGCATTTATATTTCCGTCACAGATTACTAATTGCGATCTTCCAACATACCATATCGCGCCCCACACCATGATGTTCACACCGCCGTATTTCACCGTCTGATGCAAAAATTTGTCGTCCAGTTGCTGTGACGAACGTCTCCATACCCACGTACGACCACTATCACTGAATTGGCAATATCCGCTTTCGTCTGAAAAAATGACAGACCGCCAAAACTCTTCGGGCTCCGTTCGCATTTCGTTTGCCCAAGCCATTCGGCGCCGTTTTTGAAACGTCGTAAAGAGAGGTTTTTTTCTTTGCCACCCTTTTATACATCCCCACACTGTGGAGGTATCGCAGAACGGTGCGCTGACTTTTCTGTAAAGTTGCCGCAAGCTCAGCTGTACTTTTTCGGGGTTCTCTTAACACTTCGCGCACAAGTACCCTTTCACTTCTTTCAGAAGGTCCGGCACGACCTGGTCTCGGCTCCGCTGTTGTTTTTTCCTTGCGTTTAAATTGTGTAATCACACGGTTAACTATGGACAATGGAATATTAAAAAATTTACTTATTTCACGTTGCGAAGCGCCTCTTTCACTCTGGCCAACGAAGCGACCCCGGGTGAAGTCGCCAATGTCACTCGAACCTTGTAAGCGAGATATAGTTGTAAAGATACTAAACTATGACGAATTCCTTCCGATACATCTACCCCTACCGTAATGACAAGAGAAAGTTCTCAATTCGTTCTTAGAATTTAGCTGTTTACATATTTATACCGCTTTACCTGGTGTCTATTTTATTCTGTCACCCTAGTGTATTAACACTCTTTGTTTGATGAACTTGAATAAATGACAATAATTGCCGTAGCTCCGGTGCTCCGCCAGAGGCACAATACCGGATATCCGCGACTTAACAAAACATATTGAATGCAAATCCAGCTAACTAAATCTATGTTAATCTTAACCTAAAAAATAAAAATAATGTGGGCCTACCCCGCGCCCTACTTAACTTAGATATTTACGTTATATCTCCTAACCCTACAAAAGCAGATCCGAATAAATAATTTTATATAATTTTAATCGCAACTATAATATATATATATATATTATATGTATAATAGAATAATAATTCAAAATAATAAGATAAAATACAAGTTCTACATAACAAGAAACAATCGAAATAGTAATATAAAGAAATGCTTCTAAACAATACTGTAAGGTAAAGTTACAAATATCAAATCGAAAAGAAAAAACAAACCATAAAATAAAATAAAAATTTAAATAATAATATTAAAGAAAATCCTTCAAAAGATTCAGTATTGCATTACAACTTCGCACTTCCGGTGACAGGACAATTTATATTCCCAACATTAAAAAATGTTAAGCGCAACTCCTGTATTAGAATAATTACATAAAAAGTAATAGTTACAGTAACATAAATCAGTTTTTGAATTTAGTTGTTTGAGATACCATGCTGTCTTGAGCGGTGAACGCGCTGTAGCACATTTGACAACGGTATCTTGTCAATTTGCCTTAAGTCTCCGATACCAAACATAACTTTAGAAAATTCCTTGCACGCAGGTAGAACAATTTTTTCCACAATCTCATGCACCTTATTAATCACGATCAATGTTACCATTTTGTAGAAAGTAATAAGACTTTTATCGTACGCAATGCAGTATCAAATACCGTTCGTTATTAACGTAAACTTATTGAAATCATCGCATCGTATAAAATATTTGTGCGATGATAAAAACTTGCGGGAACATCGTCACCGTACAGGTTTCTAGTCGCTTACCATAACTAACAAAATTCTTATAAATAAGAAATTCAGTAAAAAAGTTAATATTTTTTATTATTTCATTATTTATATATATACATACATAGATTTATGTATATGTATATAATACTTATATATTTCTTTTACTAATTTACAATATAGTATATATAATATATATTTATTTATACAATCTATCATCTCTTCTTTACATTTGTACTGCTATATAAAATAAATAAGGACAATAATAGTAGCAGACGGCATGATACTGAACCACAACTTGATGCGTTAAATCGCTCTTAATATATTACAAATTATAATAATTACAAAAATACTGAAACGAAGTAACTTAAAAGGGAGAGAATTAATTAAAAAAAAAATATGCCTAGAAAAATATATTTGGCGTCCAGAAAAATACGCGTACGACACAATAGAAATCGCAAAATTTGACCTTATAAAAGATAAATATAGTCGCTCCAATTGATCTTTGTCTATGACGTCATTAGCGACTACACGGCCGTGGGCGTTGGAAGTCGATCTCATTATAAAGCCAAAACATTCCCAATTTAGCCAAGAGTACAAAAAATATCTTAGGAAATTTCGCATTTGCTAGGATTAAAGTGAAACTCAAACATTAATTTAATTTTTGCCTCATTTGAAAGGCATTTTCATTTTTAACAATATGAAGAAATATTTGCAAAATTTGTGTATAAAATCTTTAAAACGTGTTTTTTTTTCACCTATTTCTCATTATTTCAGAAAAATCACAATTTCGATGGTTTTTTTTTGTACTTCCTTAAAGCAAATAACGCAAAATTTCGAAAATCCAAGATGGCGACATATTTCAAACACTTCCTGTGAGAAACAAACGAAACTCAAGTGGTTTAACCTTAACAAAAGTCAAATCTAATTATCAATCGATTTATGTGTAATTTCAATTAATACAATGTTTCTGTGCGCCCTGTATATATAACGCAACGAAATTTTAACTTGAAACTAGTCGAGTATATAGACTAAATTACTATCATACAAAACCGCTTTAAAAAAATAAAATTCAAGAATCAGGATCACTTTTAGAAAAAATCTAAAAAAAAAAAAAAACTAATTTTGTTTCGTTGAGATTTGATATTTCAATTGAACCTGATTTATCTTAATAAATACATCCTGGGATGCTAATATCCTATTTTACTTTTAATAAACTAGTTCATATTCTATGAAAGACAACTCGACTAAATTACAACATTTATGACGTCATAGCTAAAGATGCGTTAGAAGAACTATACAGGATGTCCGTGAAATAAAATGAAAAAGTATGAAAAATGGAAAGATTTAATTTTATTAGACTTACATCCAAAATATTTATTACCTTTCAATTTTTCGTAATTTCTTATTTTATTTCAAAGGCACCTGTATATACAGGATGCGTTATTTATGGTGATACAGTCAAACTACAAAAAATCATAAACGTTTTTAATTCAAGCTAAGTAAGCGCGATATTTACAAAAGGGGATACATTTTCGTAGAGATTTTATTCCTATAGGAGTTGCCATGATGTTACATGGAAGTTTCAGTTTCATTTTGTATAAGACCGTTTTCTGTTGGATTACTTTATTTCTATGTGTTAGAGAGCTAATATGTTAGTCAGATATGCAAAAACAGGTAAATAAGTTTTGATATTTGCATTTCAAATTTTAATTGCGCAGTTTCTCACCTGATGAATACGTTTCGTTCATTGATATACTCCCATTTACAACGAAACTTGAACTTAAATGAAGTTCAAGAAGACCTACCTTATAGAGAGAAAAGCTGTAAGTTTCTACAAGAAACCCTCTGTTGTTCTACGAAAATGATTGTAAACGCTAAGAACTGGAGAAAAGTGAAAGACAATCGTGGTGGAAAAAGGAAAACTAGCCCTAGAGAAGGCAAAAACATTATAACTTGTGTAATTAAAAATGAGTTAGAACTTTCTATAAGCACCTTTACTATTAGGCGAAGATTGATTATTATTGTAGTTATGTAACATATAGTAATAAAGGGTTGGAAACGATTGAGTTTCAATGCCCTTGCCGATTATAAGCGCCATCTATTTATTTGTAGGAAAAACTATTTAGAGTTAATTTCAGACAATAACATATTTATTTATGTATAAAGGAAATTGAAATCATGCAAATTGTATTGTGAATTTCAGCGACATCTAACGTGTTGATAACTTACACTAACTTAAAAATGTAGCCCTTCCCCCACTCCAATTCATAATTGCTTTATTTGGCCTAAATTGTCATATTTTATAATTCTAACTGTAATTTGACTTTATCACTATAAATGGCGCAGCCTCTACATATCAATTACATTAAAAAAAGACCAATAACACCACGCCAATCTTTTCTTTTCACCGCGGTTCTCCGGTGACTAAGCTTACAGTTTACGGTATAAATATGCACATTTTACCTAACGCCTTAAAATATTTACAAAAAAAAAGGACTAATAGTAATAATCATAATAAGAAAATCACGAAATTATAACCTCGATTTCTCTCGTCGGACATGTAAATCGTGGACAGCCTGTAGAATTAAATAGTATCTATCTTACAAGGAGAAAAGTCTGAATAAGTGTTTTCAGTTCTTAAATTCGCGATACTGATCCGTCAGCGTAATCATTCGCACATCACCTTCACGGCGGATATTATCATGTTGGTCTGATGGATGAGGCAGAGGGCGCTGGCGAAGACCGAATTCGCTCTGCGAAAACGCGGGAAATTAGGAAGTTGAAGGGAAAAAGCGGACGATTTTAAAGGTAATACTTACTCTCCCGCCTTAAAATACTCCTTCAGCGTATTGCTGAATAGCTTGGAATACTTGACGAATTCTCGTTTGCGGCCTTCTAGGGCGCGTTTACCTTGGGTGCCCGGTATATAGCCGTTGATTTCATTTACTGCATCTAGTAGTTTCTTTATGGCACTTGCGATTTCCCTAAGGCATAAGTGAAAATGGAAAATTTATTTATCGTTAAGAATAGATGAAGCAACTATAGGACAGGCATCTTTTTAATTTTTTAAGAATATTTCTCCTTCTAAAGTTAGTAATCCTAAATCGTAATAGACAGGGTTGGTTAAATAAGACAAAATATGCGTCCTCTTTAAGGCTGAGTTAAGAAAAAAGGACTGACACGAACGGTGTATACGAGGGTGGATCTCTATGTTGTACCCTGACCCCTTTACAGCAAAATTATAATGGCATTATATTTTTTATTTTTAGACATAGTCTCCCTCTACACTAATACATTTGATCCATCGGTGCTCTAATATCTCGACAGCCTTATGGAAAATTTTTTGTCCAACGTCTGCAAACCACCTCTTTACAGTGCACATGTTAGCCAAAAAATATTTTGTATTGCGTATAATGAAACCTAGTGGAAATGTTTTTCGGGTTTTGTCGTTTTATTTAAGTGAATACACGACAAAACCCGAAGAACATTTCTACTATGGACTACGGTTGTGAAAGCCTACACTCAATGAAACCTAGTGATTTGAGAGATGACGAAATAATATTCCCAATGTCTTAACTCGTAAATTCTTTATAGTATTCACAACGATTCAATGCAATGTTATTAATTCGGTATTGACGGTTAGTTTTGCGTGAAAGTGAAGCAATGTGTAACATTGCTTCGATATATTAAGATTGAGATTGCTGTCAATACAGCACAGGTAAAGATCTACCTGACTTTGTAGTCTACGGGAGTACTTACTCTTGGAAATAATTTTAAATCATCAGGGAATCATTATTCTAAACTATTGTTTGCCGCAATCAAGAATAGGAGGAAGATCATTTAAAAATCAGAAAGGGTAGTGGACCCAAATTGCTACCTTGCGGTACTCTAGTTGTAGGAGATTTAAAGGTTTAGTTTTGTATCAGTTTTATTTTGCTTATTTAATAAGAGCTGTTTTCATCAAGAATCATCGCCAATTTTGTCACCACCAACGGTAAATACGAGTACTAAACATAAATTTTGCTACTAAAATAATCATTTTGAGTTTGTTGCTTGTACAATGTAATTTACGAATATAACAAATTCTAGGTACATTTCTAAATAAATTTGGAAACAATCAACAACACGATGTAAATAACACTTTTAAAGTGTTTACGTCAATGGACGAATTTTCCGCCCTTAATATAATGACATCAATGCGTCTTCTCATTCTGAACGAGCTTAACATAACCCACACGTCATTGATTTGCATTAGAATAATACTTCAACGGTATATTACATCAAATAACTTTCCTCAGATAGCTTGTATATGATGGCATGAAATGAAAACATACTATAAACTCAAGCATTTGTCTGCCACAAGTGTGTTCTTTTAATGATGAGTCTAATGCAGTAAAAAGAAACGGTATTTTATTCTATAAGTTTCATTGTATTTTTTAAATTTCTCAAAAAAATATATGTGTATCTTTTAGACACTACATATTTTAATTTCTCTTAAATCTTGTAGACTCAGAAAGGCCTAAAACTGACAAAACCTTAAAGCAAATTGACAGGTGATAGAAAATATGGTACTTAGAATAATCACAACTGATAATAAGGTTTTCATCTCCTGTATTAAATTGTTTTAGTCAGGTATGACTCAACAAATTAGAAATGTCATACAAAAAAAAAAAAAAACAGGAACAGAGAATATTTGATTAAATACCCGAATTACTTAATTAAACCATCTACCTTATAAAATAAAACATACTTACTTAATTATCTCTAAAAAGGTTTTCCTGTCCGTAATTTCATCTGGAATTCTACTTAAAATCTTCTTCAACGTCGCTGATTTACGATTTAATTCTTGAAATGCATCTTCTGATCTGGTTAAACGATGCTCGACAACTAAAACGTATAAAATTTATCAGAGTATCTCGATCGGACTTGTGAGAAATTACCATCGGTATCTGTCAAGGAACCTTGCAGCCTCAGAATGCTTTCGTTCATATTTACATTCAGTTCTCCTTTTTCGAGGATGCCCATGATGAAATCATATGTTACTCCGGGATTGGATGCTTCGGCTTTGGTGAAGGCGGCGCGTAAGGTTTGCGTAGCCGTGACGTCTCGCCGTTCCAGCTGTGCGAAAATTACGATTTCGTAAAAGATTTGTCTGTTTTTTTTTTTCTAATGGTACTCAAATACCTACCTGTGATAGAATCGGTCGCACTAGAACTGGCAAAATTAACGAAGACACTGGCGTTTCTTCGCCCATTGTCATATTTCTCGGAAATAGTAACTGATTGGTATTAACAAGAGAACTATTTACTTAACTAGTTTACGATAAGATAGATAAATACATATAAATTAATAAATACATGTCAAATGTTATGTGACATTAGAAATTATGGACGTTAATTTGGACGTAACTCACCTAACGTACATAATAGCTAATTTTTATTTTTACGTAATTCTGGAATTTTGCAATATGTATACGTGTAAAAACATCAGTAAGTAATGTCCCACTTAAATTTTTACGGATTATTTTATCGAGTTAAAAGATTTTCATGAAGAAATTTTCGGGATTGGGTTTTAGATGACCATATGAGGAATTTACAATTAGCACAAAAACACCCACACAATTTTTTCTCTAATCTTATTTCTAATCTTTACAACTGTCAAAAATCCCGCTATAACCTCTCTTTTGGAGAAGTTGTATAAAAGGCTGTTTGGGTTTTAAAGGAAGCAAAATTATTTAATTGTGTGATAGCAGTTTCACACTCACAGAGAGTATGGATGAGGATGATTATTTGCAACGGATCACAGAATTAGTATACGACGATAATGAAATTGTAAGTTTTACTATATCAACAGCCATTATTCGTACTTTATTTCCAAATTCTAGTTAACTGCCACAGCGATAAGTAAAATTTTACAAATCAAAATACATAAGGCGCAATCCCTGCTCGACAAGTATATTAAAAATGCTGACGTACCTGGACAAACTGATTTGTCGTGGACTTTTACAGTAATTGGTACTGATAAAAATGATGGATTCTCCATAACGATTGCAAAACAGGATGAGCTAGAAAATGTGAAGGCCAAACTGAAAACTGTGCTATCGGAACATGTATTTAGTGTACAAAAACATGGTGATATAGATTTGGTTATTCTTGCCAATGTTGAACCATTTACAGAAAATAAAGTGCGGACGGCACCTTTGTAAGAATTGATTGGATTATTCAAGGTAATATAATACCATTGGATTTTTAGGCAAGGATCTGTACTTAGTAAGAATGCTATAAAAAGGAAATTGAAAAAACAGGTTGTGGCTACTAATGAGATTAAGCATGATATAAATAAGGTGGAAAATAAGCAAAGTGAATCTGTTGAAGAATTAAAGGTAAGGTTATTTTTTTTTAATATCAGAGCTAATTTATTTCCACTCACTACATAGTCTAAGCGAAATGGGATCGAAAGCTTTTGTACTAAGGGACCAACCGCTTCAAGTACACAACCAAAACCACTACTTAATTCGAAGGTATTTACTGAAATCATCTTTTTATTTTTGTAATTAAATAGTTTGATGTGTCTGCAGGCAAAGCAGAAGAATATGATGACAAATTTCTTTTCAAAATCGAATTCATCTAACAAAATACAAATAAGTAATGGAGAAGCTGATAAAGAAAAGCATGTTGATACGAAACCTTGTTCTAATGAAATCAAAGAGAATATTACAGAAAATATCATTGAAGAAGTAAAAATGAACACGGACGATGATATTTTAGTTGAAGCGATGGATGTATGTTCCAATGAGAATGAAACGGTTTCAAAGAACGAAGAAGAAATAAAGCAACAGGTAAAGAAAAGCAAAAAACGTAAATCGAACCACAAGAGCAGTCAAGCTTCGAAGAAGAGGAAACGTATCGTTGAAGTGGTAGATTCTGATAGTGATAGTGAGTTCCATTTCCACTGACACCATTATATCTATCGCACATTCTGTTTTCAGTATTTGCGAGCAGCGAAAGTGAAGTAGAAGTCGTCCCTGATATAAATTTCTCTGATGATAATTATGAAGAAGAAACTAAATCTCAGCCTGTTGTTCCAACGAAAGCTAGAAGAATGAAGCAAATAACAGAAGAATTCGTGGATGAAGACGGATACATGAGTAAATTACCAAGAAATCTGAAACATTTTCCGTTAATTATTCTCTTTTTTTTTAATTTTAGATACAGTGCAAAAATACGTATTTGTTTCTGATGACGAAGTTGAAGAAAACAAAGAACACAACAACATGAATACCTTATCAGATAAACCAGTTACTAAAACCAAAGCCCCCTCACCTCCTTCGAATCTAACTAAAACAAATAAAAACACCAAGAGTAAAACTGCGAAGACTGTTCAAAATCAGCCAACGATAATGAATTTTTTCAAGAAGGCTTGATATGTTGTGTTTTTAAAATATTTACGAATGTCTTTTTATTGTTTATTTGTAACATTTCTGCCGTAAAATTATTTTTCTGATATTTATTATATTTTAGTATTATTAGTGTGTAAGAATATCAATTTATCGGAACTTCTAAATGACGTTGACATTGACAGCTACACAACCAACTTTATACAGATATTTTTAGTTTTCTCCTCAGACTATACAGTAAATAAAACAAACGTTTTGTGATATTTCAAGTAAAAAAATAAATTAAAATTTAAAATGTCTTAAATACTAGTTTTAATCTAATTACAAATATATTTTTATTCTTAATTAATTTGTTTTTATCATGCTTTTCTTTGTTTAATTGTTCCTTTTGCCTACCGTTAGTGAGGTGAAGCATTAAATGTGTTCGAGAGGGGGGATATCATCACAATAGACCTTTGTTTAACAACATGGATGTATTTTCTTACTTTTTTATGGTTTCATTCTTGTATTTTAACTTATGCTTTGCATTTCATAGTTTAGTGCTCTGTGCATGTAAATATTTAATTAATTTTGTGCTTTGCTTACTAAGGGAAATGTTTGATCACTTGAAAATGATAACTCATCCATTTTGCCATAGAAAGAGTTGTGCTAGGTACTACACAGTGATTTTAAATTGCCGACGATAGTTTGAATTTCCCGCCTTCCTAAATTTTGATCAGATTGTCGATTTGGTTTTCAACTCCTTGACAGTAGCGTTGGAAAAAAATGTATGGATAAATAAATAACAATTCTTCAGAAAAAACGATTTTATAGCGATTTTCAACAAAGAAAATTAATGAAAATATAATAAAATGAGATATGGAGTGTCGTACAGGATGTTAACAGATAATGATAATGGCCATTCTCATCATTCCAGTACACAATTTTTTAAATTTCGTGGACAATTTAAGTTGGAATTTTCCGCAATGGAAGCATACAATTTCCATACATATTCCATATTTATTGCCGGATCTACCAACTTAAATAGTTTACGGAATTAAAAGCCACTCTGTATTTAGATTTACGATGGGTACATGTAACAAGAGCTTCCTCCAAATCAAAAAAAAAGACAAGATTTATTTATATTGTTTTTAAGACGATAAGGAAAGGTCTATTTTGACGTCATTAAAATTAATGCATGCCTTTTGATTGGTAGTCCTCACAGAACAAGACAGAATGGTGTCTGTCGGGGTGAAGGTAAAACCTAACCCTAATTAACTTTAATCAATGTAATACATCTGCATATAGACGTAAAATAGAATAAATAAAATAAAATATATCCACTTTCCACAGGTATAGCAGTAAACTCCATTCACACAAATTAATTAATTATGCGGAACGCAGCGTTTCGGGAGCACGTGGGCTCCCATTGTCAACCGTGTCAGTCGGTAACACGGTTGACAATGGGAGCCCACGTGCTCCCGAAACGCTGCGTTCCGCATAATTAATTAATTTGTGTGAGTGGAGTTTACTGCTATACCTGTGAATTGTACATCCACACAGTCAATGCAATCGTCATTATATATCCACTTTGCATATAATCCGGTCCCTGTCAATTACACTCTGTACCTTTGACGCGCGTTTACTTTAACTTTAACCCAGAGATAATTTCACTACACCGACAATTACCAATCTATCTTGCTCTGTGGTAGCCCTTGAATGGTCAATATTAGAGTCATCGATAACTTCAGAGTCAATATGTAAGTTTATTATATCAGATAACCTACTATCAAAATAAACCTAATGGGCATATAATCTAATGCAATAAGATATGTTATTTATTTAAAAAATGTATGTCCATTTTCTTATTATTCAAACATTTCAACTTATACACTAGTTTCAATCGCTTTGATAAATACAAATCCTTTTATCCCCTTTATAAATTGTAACCATTATAACAAGTGGTACTGTATACAAATAAAAACTAATTTCAAATTGAAATAGACAGTTACAGACTTTCAAAATACTTTTACAATTTTTATTCGGCTGAAAGCTTGCTCCTATAATATGGAAACATCAGATGTTGAGTTTTTTAACATGTCTCGAGTAGATATGACCAAAGAAGATTTACAGCTCCAATATTCCTCATTATCCAAAATTTGTAGACAATTACGTATAGAATTGGAAGAAAAGTCTCAACAAGTCTACGATCATAAACGGGAACTAACACGACTGAATACTTTAGAAGCGGAATATTTAAGCGAAATAGAATGTTTACAGTCTGGAGAAAAAAATGAATGCAAGAGGTTGCAGTTGAAAATTCAAAATTTAGAAGAAGAAAAAACCGAAGTCACCAATACATATACCAAAGAAATTGAGTGTTTGGAGCTGAATATTTTTAAGAAGGATGAAGAAATTGCGGAATTACAAGAGAAATTGCAAACAATGACTAACACCTTTAATGCAACTGATAATAGGAATGAAATTGAGGAAGTGCAATTGAAAAATATTGAATTAAAGAATAATGTGCATGATTTAAACGAACTATTACTTCATTTAAACAAAAGAATTGAATCTCTTGAAAAGAAGCACGTAGTGTCCCAAGAACTAAATCAGGTGAGCATCCAGTTAATAAAGTATAGACTTAATTTGTTATATTTACTCTTATTTTCTAAACAAATAGAATCTACAAGATGAACTGAAAGCATTAAACGAGAATTATAAATGTAAAAAGGGAGAACTGGATGAAGCTAAACACTTAATAGAAACTCTACAGGAAGATCTTATTCTAACAAAGAATGAATTAGAGATAGCAAAGACGAAACCTCTTGAAGATGGAAGTCAAGGTAATTCATTATTTGCTGAAGTTGACAATAGGTAAGGGGATATCATTAAAGAAATTGATTTTATGGTTATTGAAATTAATTAATTGCAGACGATTAGAGTTACAAGAACACATGGCTCTAATGAAATCGCAGTATTTACAAATGAAGCAAGAACGTGGAAAGTTATTGGCTCAAATAGCAACATTAAATTCGAGCAATGCCATGTTATGTCAGAGGTGGGAGATTGAATGTAAAGAAAGCGTTGAGGATCAGGATAGATTGGAAGAGGCATATAGGTATCGTAATTATTGCCTTATATTATCTTATTTTAGTTTTTTAACTTATGATATTGAAAGACTTTGTAGACCGTGTTGATTTCATTTCATATTAAAGTCACTTGTTTTCTGTTTTAACCACATTGTTATTAGTCACTCGTTACATCGTCCATTTACCAACTTATAACTATTAATTTTTCTTCTGTTATTCAGATTTTAGTGCTAAATTTTTGTCGTGGTATGTTTTTTTTTTTGCATTACAAAATTTACTTTTATAATCATGGTAACTTAATAAGACACAGTATTAAGGGATTAACTTTGAAGTATAGTAGTTGGCGCCATCTGGATAACAAAATAACATACATAATCAGTCACAGTCTTTAGAAGAAAGTATAACTTTTATAGAAATTTTTTACATTTAATTTCATAATTGATACAAACGTATTGTAGAAGAAAATATATATTCGGACTAAGAATTGCAACTTCCCGAAGTATTTCTAATAAAGTATGATGTAATATGAACGATCTAAAATTCTGGGTTGATGTACATAATGATCAAACTTACGGTTTAGAAATATGTACTACGTTCACAAGTTTCTTTAAGCAATTACTATTCCATTCAATTATTGGCTTTTAGAGAATTATTCCATTTGGGGTTGGTAGTGGAATACTGTCAGGGGAAACCATCTATAATGAGTTGGCAATATAGCTCAGGAAACTGTAACCAATTTGAACATCACGTTTAATAGTTGCAAATAACTTTGCATCTGATGGTAATTACTCGGTCACTTGATTTTACATTCAACGATGAATAATTCGCAATTAGCTGCCCCGGACTTGTCACTATTTGACATCTGTCATTTTACATATTAATAATATTGAGCCATTACATATTATGCAACGCTTAATATTTTATGAAATATTCCTACTTGCAATAACCAGTACAATTATAAATAACGCGCATAAATATACAACCCTATAGAAATACGAGCGACACTCGACATTTCAAACTATTTTGCTTGTATCATTAATAGAAATACAAAGTGATTTATTTAAAGTGCGGTATGGTTGGTATAAAATTCCCTAGTCCCAGAGGATTTTTATGCTAAACACGTTACATCACTGAACAATAGTTACTATTATTTCATTCTTTTGCTTTGATGTCATTTTTTTGTAATTATTTTTTTTATTATATTACTGCCTTTTGGGCTTTTTTAATTTAATATAAAACAATACATTTATTCTTATTTCAAAATTACTTCTTACAAGATTTGTCAAAATTGTGTTTACGTCATCGCTGATTTCTCAGTCATGTCAACTCAAATTTTTTCAGATCATCAGTTGGAATTGATCATTTTGTAGAACTCGTTCAAAACAAGAATACACACACGTCATACATGCGCAATAACGAATTTATCTTTGGGGCGGGTTCATTACTTATGTGCAGTCTCACTTAATGACAACAAAATTTTTGTAATAGAACTGTTAGGTAGTTGCTGAACGCAGTATTTTCCACTAAATATAAAATGGACGACATGACAACTACCACATTCAGATCAATCATTATCAAGGTCACAAGAACCGAATATCACTAGTCTGAATTCAATTTTGTCTTATATTTCTGTGATCTATGGTCAGAAAGATGAAAAAAATAGCTGTGCAGTGCGAAAGTATACTTCGTCAAATGGATGTTTAACCTAACAAAGACACATAAATCATGCATGCGTAATAACGAATTTATGTTCGGGGGAATTCATTATCACTAAAATAGGGCTGGACGGAAGTTCATAGGCGTTGCAATATTATTTATCAGTTTAGGAGGTGGTAGTTGGTAGTTAGTAATTGGTGATAGTTGGCATAATTGTTTATTTTTTCTTCATGTTTGTCGTTTGTCTAAGGCGAAGGTTATCTTTATTGTGTATACCTTTTGTATATATATTTTCCTAGTCCCTAGTACCTATTACTTTTAAACAGTCTATGCCAATGGGTGAATTTTCTTTGCATATTATAATGAAGTCAATGTGTCTTCTCAGTCTGAACAAACCTACCGACCTTGATACCCGGGATGCGTTCATTAAGTTTATTGTACAATGTATTCCAAAAAGAGAAGAAAAATTTTTGAACAGACTCTAGTAACAGTTATTTCTTATTGGCTGTTAGCAAAGCGAAATCACACCGTACAACATTCTTTTTTGCTAATAAATTGTTAAAAATTTTGATACCCTTTGCATTTCGGCAGTTTTATTCATAATTACTATATTACATTCGTTATTTTGCGATATAAATTAGTTCTCAGAGCTTTGATTTGAAAATTAATGGATTGTGCATGTAATATGCAAATACAATCACTTGAGTAACAAAGTACTGAAGTACCGTTGAAATTGCGAACGGCAGTTCGCGAAACGTTAGGGACAAAAAGACCTAGTGACACGGCCGTGAAAGTCTGAGATACCTGAGATAAATGATATGTACTATATTTGAACTTTTTTACAATAAATAAATAAGATATAACACATGGGCTGAAAAGTCCCGGGCCTAACAAAGAAATATGTTTTTTTTGGTTCAACGTAATCTCCATCAAGAGCAACGCAATCATTCCAGCGCCGCTCTAACATTTCAATACCACTTTTGTAGAACGATTTATCTTTTGCCTCAAAATAGGCCTCAGTTTCAGCGATAACCTCTTCATTCGTGCGAAATTTCTTACCGGCGAGCATTTTTTTGGGGTCTGCGAACAACCAGTAGTCACTGGGAGCCAAATCTGGCGAATACGGTGGATGTATTCATGTAGTTTTGCCATTGTTTTGATTGACTTGTGACACGGTGCGTTGTCTTGATGAGACAAAATTTTTTTATTTGCCATTTGCGGTCGTTTCTTTGGAATTTCGGCCTTGAAACGCTCCAATAACGCTGTATAATATTCACTGTTGATGGTATTTCCTTTCTCAAGATAGTTGATGAATATTACACCACGCACATCCCAAAATACCAGGCCACAACCTTTCCAGCCGATTGTTGTGCTTTCGGGCGCTTTGGACGAGGTTCACCAGTTGCTGTCGACTCAGATGACGATCGTTTTGATTCCGGAGTGAAGTGATGGATCCATGTTTCATCCATTGCCACATATCGATGCAAAAATTCCGGTTTGTTACGTTTAAACATGGCCAAACACTGCTCAGAATCATCAACACGTTCTTGTTTTTGGTCAACAGTGAGCAAACGCGGCACCCACTTTGAACAGAGCTTTCTCATAGTCAAATGCTCATGCAATATAAAGCCAATACGTTCTTTTGATATCTTTACGATGTCAGCTAACTCACGCAACTTCACTTTTCGATCATTCAAAACGATTTTGTGGATTTTTTTTTATGTTTTCTGGTGTTACCGCCTCATTTGGACGTCCACTGCGTTCTGCATCATCGGTGTCTCTACGACCACGTTTGAAGTCAGCAAACCAACGTTTTATTGTTGTTTCTGATGGAGCGGAGTCCCCATAACACTTTTCAAGCCATTGCTTCGCTTGAACGGTATTTTTTCCCATCAAGAAGCAGTGTAAAATTAAAACACGAAATTGGTTTCGATCCATTGTTTTGAAAATAACAAAAGTAACGTGACTCTTAGCACAATAACTCACAAACTAATGAATAGAATATCATGAAATTTTAACAGCTGTCTTTTGGAGGCTAGTACTAACTGAGAGAAAGGTGACTGCAATAAAACTAGCGTCATCTATGTTAGGCCCGGGACTTTTCAGCCCATGTGACAAATTTATTTACTTTCATATGTTGCAACTACTATATTTACCATCTTGTTGTCTTCATTGTAGAATTATCTTTGAAGAATCCTTATACAAATTTTATTTGGTATAGATTTTATATTTCTGACCTTCAAATTTAAGTTTACTACGTAAAAATAATTCCACAAATTTATAGGTTGTAGTTTGGGCTGGAGGACTGTTTAGAATTTGGTCTCTCTTTCGAATAAAGTATAATTAATTCCAAGTTAACTTGATTTGTAGAATGCATTCAACATAAGTTGATATTACGTCATCTATTTTTGCGCGGTAAAAAAATTCACATATTATCAGTGGCGTGTGGAATCTAAGTTTATACATTAATGAATAAGATTTTTTATAATTATTATTTTTTTGATATCCCAACGTTATTTTTATGAATTACCATGTACAATTCAAAATGGCTTCAAGATCAATGTCGGTTTTATATCCAAGGGTATTATCGATTGCAGATTTACTTGCAGTGAATTTTGCCTTCTTACATAATGTCACATTCTCATATTGAATGCACCCCACTCTAGCCTAACTTACCTCTGAAGTTTTTTGAGAGCGCATCTCTGGACGACGCAAGCTATAAATATAATGTGAAAATATCTTCCTTCTCTTCATTAAAATCTGCAATTTTATTCCAGAGCGCGAATTAAATTCTTAGAAACGGAACTCAACGAATGTCGCGAAGAAATCGCCACCAGACAAGAAATACCATCCAATAATCTAGATTCCGAAGGAATGAAGTATCTGGAAAACGTTCTCGACTCGAAGAACGAAGAGATCGCGAAATTACAGAAGGAGTTGGACAGGTTCTCGTTATCCCACATGGTCCTGTCGCGACAATTGAAGGACTCCAACGTCGACTTGAGAAATTGGCGCGCCAAAGCCACAAAATTAGAATCGCAAGTCGGCAAATTACGGGCGGAAATCGAAGATATCAAATTGAAGCAAAATTCCGAAGCCGTGATCGGCGATAGGCGGACAATCGTTATCTGTCCATCGTGCATAAGGAACAAAAAGTCTATGGCGCCAGTGGCGCCCTCATCGCAGATAAAGTTGAAGGACGTCGTCAAGAATTTGTGTCGGAATTCCGAGGTGTCCATTTGCGATGATCGTTTTAGGAGCGTCGATTGTTCGAGGCAGTTAAAACGGTCACTCTTGAAGGAAACGGAGTTAGGTGCGAAGAATCCGACGTCTGTTCTCGAGGACGCCAAAGAAAATATCGAAAACGTACGTGAATCGGAATTGCCGAACGATAACTTGACGAAAAAGGTGCAGTTCACTGAAGAAACTCTCGATAATTCGGACAAGAGTAGGGGTAAGTTAAGGAAGGCCGGGACTGTTATTCATTGTAAGCCTATGGTTCTTAAAAAGAAATGTTAATATATTGTGAAAAGAAGTTTTAATATGATCGTGCAAATAGTTTTGTAAGTTTTTTATTTTTATAAATGTATTAATTATTAATAAAGAAAGTGGTATATTTCTAACATCGTTTTTTTTTCCACACTAATCCTACGCCTATAGCCCGGATTTAGTAGACCCAAAACGATTTTCAAAAGTTTTTGTTAATTTACGGTAGAACTACTGTACAGGTCGTCTAAAATACCTGTGCCGGTAAGATGCGCAGATGTTCCAGTGTGCGAGTGAGATAAATAGACCGCTATTAAGCAAGCTACAATCCTTAACAAAAGTATAAAGATACACAATAAAATTGGTTCATTATGTATATATCTATAGCATATTACTATAACATTGCGTGTGCTAAATGTATACACTTAGTTTATAGTTTAATGGTAATTACAGTATGCGAAGTAAATTATGAAATCTGATCATAAAATGACCAAACCTCGGAGTAATGGGTGGGCAAATTCGTAATGAAATGTTAATCCTGAGTGACAGTCTATAGATCAAGCTTTTAAATTGGGAGAGCTGAATTTGTTTCTGTTCTATGAGCTGTATGTTGAAACAGCGTTGCCAAACCCCCAAAGAAACACATTCAAAACCAAATCATAAATGAATAAGATGCAGGTTTTGTTACCATATTTTGAAAATTCAATTTCTAACTAATGAATAAACTAAATTATAAATATATTGTACAGAGAGAAATTCCACAATACTCTACCTAGATTTTTAATCTTTATCTATGAATTTATTTCTAGTTATTTCAATTTCCTACAGGGTTTTCTATTTATGTTTGTACTATTACGTTGGCAATACGCTTAACCTCTCTTTCCACGTGTTTGTTTTGGATACTCATAACACAATTTTACAAATGGGTATTTCTAAAAAACACGTACAGTTAAACCATAGTATACACGAGGAATATGAAGATACAGACAGTTCAGACTCGGATAGTGACGAAAACATGTCCGAAACGAATGAAGAGATATCCGACGAAGAACAACAGAATACAACTCTGGAAGTTGATGAAAATAGTGATAATGAAGAAAACGACGACGAAGAAGAAGAAGAAGACTCAGTAATCAAAGCTATACGAGAAGCGAGCTCGAAGAAACGTGATCATCCACCTGTTATTGAATGCGAATCATTCGTAGTCGATATCTGTTTTCATCCCGGAGAGGATCTCTTAGCAATAGCTAATATCGACGGTGACGTTTTGTTATATAAATACGCCAATGAAGAAAACACTTTACTGCAAGCAATCGAATTACACGAGAAAGCTTGCCGTGCTATCGATTTTAGTACTAATGGCGATACACTGTTCTCTGTTTCGAAAGATAAGGCGATAATGTTAACCGATGTTGAAACATGCAAATTGAAGCGGTTTTATGATAATTCACATGATGTTCCTGTATATACAATATCCATATTGAATGAGAATTTATTTAGTACAGGTGATGATAGTGGTGAGGTAAACTTGTGGGATTTACGAGTAAATGACGATAAATCTATATTTTCCCTGAAAAAGAATGAAGATTATATTAGCAAGATATTGACTCATTCCGATGAGAAATATTTGTTTTGTTCGAGTGGTGATGGTTCTTTGACAACGATTGATTTGAAAGCTAGGTGAGTTGAAGAAGCAATTTTCATTTTTAAGCCAGACCCTGCAAACATTTTAATTTGTTTATTTCAACTACTTATGAATAAAATTTGTGAACATTTGTTAGTTCTATGAATCTTAACACAGAAAGATGGTAATTACTACGTAGGGTCATTCACTACGACTGTCTGTTAGTTGTGTAAAGAAACTGTCATTTTGAAATTATGGCGAAACTTCTAAACATAATTACAAACGAAATACCATTGTTGTAGTCTTCATTTTTTTTCGTTCACTACAGCCTACTGTATCAGTTGTGATTGTTTATGACTGCTAATTGGTTAATTTCATGATTTTATTAATTCATGACAATTCGTTACAATTTTGTTAAAGAAAATCCACATACAATAGAAGCAAATTCTAAAATTACAATTCGAAATATTCGTTTATAGGATAATACACCTTATTTAGTAGAATCTTTGTTGCTAATCTAAATTGTTGTGCCGGCATCTCTTTTATTTTGGAAGGCAACGTCTTGAAAAGCCGAATGCTAATGAATGTACTGTTGGTGTACAATCTTGTAAATGGTTTTGGCAGTTTCTTGCTTGTTTTGTTTGATATGTATGGGTGTTAATGATTAATTATAGCAGTGGACTGTATTTGTTTTAAATTGTTTTTATTGAAAAATAGATTAGTAAAATAGTTGTTACATTGCACATATTGCTCAACGTTGTTCGTTATTCTATGTACTTGCTTACAATCTGTCTACTTCGCATGCGCTTGCGTATTTTCAAAGGGGTACCCAACAAAGGGGTATGCAATTGAAGGTTTTGATGTCTGGATTGCGGGAAAATTATCATGGCGAAATTCTTATACTTCTAAAATTGAAGAAGGATTTAGAAATAGTCATTACACTTTTCACATGTTTTAAAATCTTTAGACACGAATTCCGTCTAGATTAGTACTCTTGTGGCAATTTTGGTTTTAAAATCGTAATTTGTATGATTGGAAACATTTTAATATTCGATGAGCCTCGAACCAAATCCAAGATTTGATTTGAATGTTTTAGACCTTGGCTTCTTCAGTGCTATTCGGTCTTTGCAGCACCAAACATCGCCAAAAACTGTGGATGAATTAACAAATGGTGTTGAAAGTGCCAAAGACGCATTAACTAAAGAAAACTTAGATAACGTATCGTTGGCAGGAAAGTGCATTACCTGTTTCTATTATGTGCAACCAAACTATCATTGAAACAGCTGAATTGTGTTTGAATGTGTAAAATTTTCATTAATGCATGCTTAAATTAAGTTACAGATTGAATTACTAATTTTATAAATACAATAAAGCAGATTTCAAAGTTTTGTATTGCAAAGAGAAATGTATATCATAATTTGGGATAGAGAGAGTATATTCTATTAGCCACAATCGATTCCAGTATTTTGGAGAGTGTTGATAATACAGATACAGGTCTACAGTTTAATGAATTTGCTGCCTTTTAAAATAGCAAAGACCTTGTAACTTTCATTTTGTCTGGAAATATTTCTGTAGTAAAACAGCTATATCCTGTCCTTGTTCCCACCTAATCTTTGTTTTTTATGTGTTGTATAGTATGCTACGGAATTAAAGATATTTTTAGGTTAGTTATAGTTATTTATATTGTCACCATTGCATGTTTAATAGGTGGTCGTTGTGAATCACCCAGTATATGTGATGTTATGCATCGAAGAGAAATTTAATTCATAATTTTTTATTTTGAAAACGTGAAACCTTAGATATGTTATGAAGCACCTTGTATAGTAAACTTTTTCATTTAAGCCAACATTCCTGGGTAATAGTTGACTTTTGTTTTAATACTTCTGAATCACCTGTATAGTAACATTTCCACAGACTTCTAATTACTGCTGAACTTTCATGTTAACAGGAAATTCTTTATGCAATCTGAAGAGTACGAAGAAGAACTAACATCATTAGGTTTATTTCGCGATGAGACAAAACTTCTGGCAAGTTCGAGTAAAGGTAATCTATTCCTTTATAATTGGAACGAATTTGGCCTGCATAGCGACATGTTTCCCGGAACAAAGACCGCCATTAACGCCATAGTTCCCATAACGGAGAATATCGTAGTCACAGCTTGCGAGGACGGCATCCTCAGGGCCTCGCATCTTTTCCCCCATAGGCATCTAGGTATCGTCGGACGTCACGCCCTTTCGATCGAATGCGTCGATATCTGCAATAATGGGATCTTTCTCGCGTCATCTAGTCACGACAACGACGTCAGGTTTTGGAATATACAGTATTTCGAGGACTTCGAAAAGGTCGATAAGAAATACAATAAGCATAAGAAGAAGATGGACATGAGAACGAATTTGCCTTCTTCGCAAAGGAGGAATAACGCGGAATTCTTCAGCGATTTATGTTGACTGCTCTGTATTTATTTGTTGTTATTTGTAAAATGGTTGCAAATATTTTATATGGCTTTTATTTAATCCTGTGTTTCATTTACCATTTCCTTATGAAGGATGTCATGAATTTGGTCGTGAAATTCTTAATATTTATTCCATCGCGCCTATTTTTAAAATATATTAGCAGTACCACCAACGTTATTGAGTCCTACTCTAAGATTACATAATTCTGTGGAAAATTAATTAGAAGAAGCTGATGATGATAACTATAGCAAGGACTGTATGGTCACATCACACAACCTAATAATAATAATAATTCATTCGGAGCGCAACGTTTCAAAAGGACATGGACTCTCATTGTCAGTCACAGTCGGTAACTTAGTTGACGATGAGAGTCCATGTGCTGTTCGAAACGCCGCGTTCTGAATAAATTAATTTCTGTGGTGTGGAGTTTACTGCGATACCCGTGAAGAAGCTGATGGATTGATTGATCTAAAACTGGGAAAACAAATGCAAACACAACCAACTATCACAACGGCGCCTTACAATATTTACACTAAAAGTTGGGAATTACCTAGAATTTCATCTCTGAAAATAATGGAGATGTCTCGTTACGATCTCTACTGATAAATAGGAGAAATACCTTCAACGCAAATATAAATACCAGCGAAATTTTATACATGTTTAAAATGAAATGAATTTACATAATTGTTTTGTAATTATATTGCATCTCAAATGTAATTAGTTTAAAATAAAGATTATATTTATTTTGCGATAATTTTGCAAAGCTAGGTAGTAATTGAAAGTTTTTGTATTCATTCTTTTATTAATCAATAATATGCCAACAAAGATGTAAAGAGTTCATATAACATTTCAATACTTACCAATAAAATTTAAATAAATATTTAATTATCCATCGCCATCTTTATTTTAATAGCATAAGAATCATTCCAATTATAGTTCGAACATATTCCGTTAGATGGGTGTAGTACAGACGGTAGAATTACCTTTAATCTATTAAAATTTTTAGTGACCTGTAAACACGCGGTGAACTTAGAGGTATTGTCCAAAGATAGCGCAGTCAACAATAAATATAGAAAAGGTAATACTCAAAAAACTAAATTGTTAAAAAGAATTAGTAATTATACTTAATAATTAAATGTATAATGGATTCTAACTCTTTTCTTTTCTTACTAAAGATGTGTAGTTTGCTTTTAAATTAAATTCTAATACAAATTTCTCATAGTGGTCTTAAACTTATATATTATAATGTACACAGAATACATGTACAACCATGAAATTGTAACGAGACATTTTATTGTATCTGAGGAGAGAAATTGATCTCTGTGAATTGTTTTCATATTTATTGTTAACCATTAAGCACAGTCTGATATGTATTATTATTATTATATCATTATTGTTATCTTCGTCCTCAAGACCAAATTTATTTTGCTGGTGTTTGATGGTGATTAGTGAATTCGATTCATTTCCAAACACTTTCTTAAACTTGGGGTATCTTTCGAATTTGTATCTTCAAGACTATAATATTATTTAGAAAGTTAGAATAAGAGTTTGTATTTATTTATTGGTAGTTAGTATAAGTGAAATAAAACAAATAATTCAATATTAATAATATTTATGGCCCTGTATTTTCTTTGGTACATTTTTATTTAAGGTCTACTACATACAGACAATACACAATTATTTCTCACTTCATGTAGGTAGTAATAAACACGATATTATTATACTTTTTACACATATTTCTTGAAAGATTCAAAAACAATGGCAGCAGCAGTTTTCGAAACAGTAAACAAATCTATTTTAAAAAAGAAATATGTATTCAACAAAAATTTCGAGATTCATCCTATTTAGTCGTAGTGCCATTGTTTGGAATCAAGTTTGCTGTGATGGTATAAAACTCTTTATAAATACAATTTTTAACAGAAAAAATAAAAGAAAAAAACATATACATCTATGTGCTTGATAAAAGATAAGACTCTTATCGATATTAACAATAAATAAATTAATTACGTAATATAAAATTTACTTTATTACTATACAAAAAAAGGCACTGATTGTCGACAAAACGAAATACCCTACATATTTTATATATAACTGTAACAGGAAAATTTTCGGTATGGTTGTTTAAATGTAGTTAACGTACAAGAAATTATATACGTGATATTTAAAAGTGATTAGAAACATCTTAATGGGACATCTATATTCATATCTAATACAAAATGTGTAATTTAGTTATTCGAACTTTCATTTAAAATTCAAGCATCGATAATCAGTGATGCCAATGTCTATTTATCAAATGCGTAAGTGATTTCACATGAACGTTATCTGATATTGATTGCATCTTTGGGAATTCATTTCGAAACGTTAATATCAACGTTAAATTGCTTGTCTAATACAGAATTTAAGTTTATATTTTGATTTTGTAAGATATATATTCTTAAATTGGTTTTATATTTAGTAGTTTTAAGTTGGTAATGACATGGAGAACAGGTTTTAGATTTTAGGTTATTTCAATATTAACAAGTTAGTTACCTACCATTATTATATTCATGAGGCTAAGCCAAGTGTTTTTATAAATTGATGTATTATGGTATATAATGTGAAAAATAAGACGTTAGTAAACGTTATTGTTAAAAGTTTATCATTCTGTGTGAAAAGCCTAACCGACTGCAGATTTATAATTTTAAATAGATAATTAATTTTAATATGGATTTGATTTGAGTAGAGATTAAAATAAGAAGCTGAAGTGAATATTTGAAACAGTTGGTCACACTGGTTGCAAGGTATTTGCTATAATGCAATTTGTTAGCTGGTATGCAGATATTTATTTTGAATTTATCAAAGAAAAGAAACAGAGCTTAGTTAACTTGTTTGAATAATAAAAATGCACGCTGATGGAGCCAATTACCTTTTATGTCTCAAGTTTTAATGAGTTTGACAGAATTAGAGCAGTGTCACGAAGTGTTGTCAGGAGCAGTGCTAAAGCACTATTTGTATTAGTACTTCATTAGTGCTGCAGTATCAAAGTGCTACTTTTAGAAGATAGATATTTTTTTTATTCTATTATTCAAATAAAATTTTTAAAGGGATGCTAAGTTAGTAATACTGTGTGCGTATATAATGTCAACTTCAACTTTCAAAGTTGGAACAGTATATTACTTTGATTGAAAAGGGGAAAAGAACAGAGACGTAAAGAGGAATGGGTGGAGCGAAGACAAATGTTGATATTCGCGTTATATTTATTGTTTTATATGTATTATATATTATAAAATTGTTAAAATTGTCGTACGAATTTCAATAGAGGCATTTGCAGCTTTCACCTTAATATGCATTCATGTCTCGAAAGAAACATTTCAATATCATTTTGAACAGAAAATAAAGTGTTGAAAAAAATATGAATTAAAATAAATTTAACGCAATAAACTCCTGAAAAGTAGGCGGTTAATTGGTTACATGATGATACCGTGAGAGCTCCAGGTGGAATAAGTATAATTTAGGGATTTTATGTTCTCTTTTTTGTTCGTTAAGGTACTTTCGCGTTGCTATCTCCGACAACGCGGGTGACACATCATTAAAACTTCAGTTAAAATTGAAGATATTGATCGTTGAAAATTGTTTAGTCTCAACAGCACATGAATAGCATTACAAAATCTACAGTTGATAAAGCGTTCGTTAGTTTTATCTATTAGATGGTCTAAAAAGTATTGCTGGTTAATCTGGTAAGTTATTTTAGGTTAAATAAATTCTGCGCACAGATGCTATTAAGTATCTTCATATCTTTAACTCCCATTAGATGGCGGTCTTGCATGAGGTTAGTGTACATACCAATCATGATTTTATTAGGTTAAAACGCGGAAAATTTGAATGAATTTCATTTTTGAGATGAGACAATAACTATTTTATTGAAAGATGGGTGTATTTGGGGTTAATTTACCTGCAAGATTTGCAATCTTTTAACATTTATTTTAGGGAACATTTATATAATAAGAACGATATGTGAATATTACTGATTACTTTCATCCCATTATGTGATTCTTTTTAGTACTTTACTTTGATAAAAGTACCTATTTTTATTGCAATTGCTTTATTTTAATATACTTAGAAAATTCGAAGAAGAAGTGATTGAATGTAGGTATTTCAAAAATTTACACACTTAAACCTAAAAATATTCATTCAAGTATTTCTTACATTTCTCGATTGCTAAGAGGAAATTCCTCTAAGATTTCGCATTACCTATAATCTCCCCTTCGGAGAACAAAAGAAAATCATACATCAACGCTTGTCTTATCGCCGTAATACGCGGAGACGATCCTATTTCTTTGCGAAAATCTTACGCTTCGTCAGTCCGGCAGCGTCTCCAGATATTGCACCGGTTCTTTGACCTCCTTCGCTAATAGATAACCTTGCTCGTCGAGCAGATCCATCTGTGGAGGAACAGGTAGCGGTGGCGGTCTCGGTAAACGCTTCAAACTTGACGTTAATTTCTCGTTTTCGAACTTGAATTTCAATTGATCCTTCTGCGACAAAGCGGAATCTTCCGGTTCGACGAAGTTATCGTGGGCTTTCTCCAGTTTTGCGTAGATGTCGCTGAAACGAATCCTATCGCGCGGTTCGGTCTTCCAGCAGAGCTGCATCAATTCGCAGATCAGTGACGGCGTGTCCTCGGGAGGGATGAGCATTATGCCTTCGAGGATCAGTTTGACGACCTCTTCGTTGGTGTGGCCGTAGTACGGTTGCTTGCCGAAGCTGTAGATCTCCCAGAGGACGACGCCGTACGACCATATGTCGGATTCTAGCGTAAAACGGCCGTATATAACGCTTTCAGGCGACATCCAACGGACTGGAAGCAATCTCGAACCTCCGATCTGGAAGATAGATTAAGCTTATTTGAAAGTTTCGTAATTATTGTGGATGTAAATGTAATGCCAGTAATTGTTTTACAAATAAGATACAGAGCCGGTAAGAAAATTAGAATGGTCTATAGATATGAAACGCCTGAAATATTTGGCTGTCCTGATTTTAATAATGCTGTTAAATATAGCTACTCATGGTTATTGATGGAATTATTCGCGGGAAACACAATGTGAAGGGATAAAAAAAAGGTTAACATACGGATATGTTTCTGTGTATCCGGTGTCATCAGTGTGGTTTCCTCTTGGCTACTAACACAGTATCTAAACTTACACTAAGACGTGCGGGCCCTCTCTAGTTTAGCAGTCCATGACCCGCTCGGGAGAAAGGTTGGGGAATTGTACCCGCTTGTTTCGCTGTGTTTGGCAGACGAGTGTGTTATTTTTGTGACGCTAGATGGCGCCAAGAATGCTCACAGGAGCTGCAAGTTTCGATACGGTGAAAGCACTAGTACCTTGAGTAGTTGTATTTAACAGCATTGTTATGTAAGGTATTCTTTTCTATGCACTTTTGATGTGTTTTTTTTCTGATTTTGTTTATATGGTTTGTTCTATATTTGGTTGCCTAAATCAAAAGTGGTCAAAAAAAACGTACATACAAACATGGCTCCCATGTAACGTGTTTCTGTTATAATTATAGGTTTATTTACATTGATTTTCTAATACAACAAATTATAGATAACAATGAATTCGTAATAGGCATAGCAAGCTAAATAGTTACCACTGAGAAACACATCATTAGATCTGGTGACGAATTCCGCAAGTTGGTAACATTGCATAAGGATATTCAATAAGCTAAATTGTACACCAATAAAAAATAATAAAACAAACACCAGTACAGATTATATCATCCAGTCTTGTAAGTACTAGGTCTTATGCGGTATAACCCTCATTTATTACCTTATATACGAGGGCTGTCTTTGTTCAATCTCCGATAGCTCATAACAACAAAATGAGTTTATTACCAAAAGTTATGTACAAACATAGTTACTTTTCTATATAATCACTGTGAAGATCGATGCATTTGTCATATCTATGGATGAGCCTTCCAATTCCATCTGCATAGAATGTTGCTGCCAGTAAGTTAAAATGGTGTCCGTGACGTTGTTTTGAAGTTCCTGTGTACTCTGCAAGCTTTGCACTTCTAGAGACTTTTTCAATTCACGAAAGAAACTTCTTTGCGCTAAGTCGGGTTTTCAAAAACTTCCCATCGAAATTATTGAAGAAGTCGTTGGGTTACAGCAGCAATGTGAGGGCGAATGAAAAAAACTCAACAAGGCAGCATGCCTCTTCTTTTGTTTTGAATTGCTTTAAGCAATCGTTGTAAACTCGCACTTGGTGGGAGAATCAATTCAGTAGCCATGTTTACGTGCCTATAACTCAGCTGATAATGGTGTAATGACGTTGTAATTGGCAGATATAGTGGGGGAGATGCGCAATCACCTTCTGGGCATTCCTGTCTCCCACTAACTCGCGTGAATGCTTACAGGCATTAACTGAGGTTGAAAAAAAAAAATAGCCCTTGTAGATTCATATGTTGCTATCTTATTTTTGGAAGTAGAAGCGTTGCTAAGACATTTGGCGCGCTTTGTATCTGGGTTTTGTTTATTGTGTTTGTCACCTGTCAAATTTTAAACTAGAAATAATCTACAAATACACTTACTTCTCTTGTAAAGGAAACAGAATAAAATTGTGCATGAAATTATGGATCGATAACTTTAAAAAATTTGAATTTATTTATGTATCTACCTCACTCGTTCTTCGTCAAACGTTATTTTAAGTTAATGAGGAAAAATCTATATAAAATATGATGACGTTAAATAGTATGATTTTATAAGAAGAAATTCACGAGTCGTTTGAAGATTTTGATTGATAATACTGGGCTTTTTCATTTTGAATATTTAGTGGAATTCCTAAAATTAAAGGATTAAAAATTTCTCCCAAATTATTGCATACAAAACTTTGAAAACTACTGTATTGTATTTATAAAATGAGTAATTCAGTCTGTGATCTAATTTACACATACATTAATGAAAATTTTACACATTTGAACACAATTCAGCTGTTTCAATGGCAGTTGGTTAAACATAATAGAAACAGATAAACAGCTTTCGCGGCGAAGCTTTTCTTTATTCATGTCCTCAATTTTATAGCTGTTGCTTCCTGAGGCCATCATACACTAGGGTGACAGAATAAAATAGAGACCTACTAATTAAAAAAAAGATTCTATTCTCGTTATATATACAAAATATTTTAAAATGTTTGAATTAGACTAATATTTTGTCGATCCACCTTTACATGCGTGAAGTGCTGCGAGTCGTCGTGGCATAGAATCTATTAAATGATTAATGGTGACGTCTGGAATATTTAACCACTCTTCCGTAACAGCTGCCACGAGTTCTTCCGTATTGCTGGGTTTTCGGGGTCGTTTCGCCATATTTGTCTGGATTATGTGCCAAACATTCTCTATCGGATTCATGTCTGGTGATTGGCCTGGCCATGGTAAGATATTATTAGGACTTAATACAGCATCCAACTCTTGATCCTTCAGACAGCAATTCTGCAGCGTTGTCGCAAGAATGCAGTTTTGCAGTGTTTTGTTGAACATAAATTGTCTTGGCTTTATATGCTTTTGGAAATTTGGATCTAATGGCTGGTAAAACGTTATCAATAATTGTCTTTTTGCATTCTGCTGTGTTAATAGACTTGATATTTTTGGTCACCATTGTTCTTCTTGTGGTTTCTTTTTGCAGGTTCTTTATAAAAAAAAAACCAGAGTTTTATTTTGTCACTAAAATATTGTTTTGTTGTACTAGCACAGGGTGGTCTGGTCACTACAGCCATACTTTAGTTATGAACCGTTTGCTTTTACAGTGCTTTTCTGTTTCTGCTTCGTCCAGCATGATATAGTATGACCCTTTAACTTGTGATAAGTAAAACTACTTTTCATTGTAGTCGTATATATCCTCAAAGCATCAATTTAACTTTCGATAAACAGAACTCTAATCTAATGACGATTGAAAGGACTGTGTGGATGTACAATTCACAGGTATAGCAGTAAACTCCACTCACACAAATTAGTCGGTAACACGGTTGACAATGGGAGCCCACGTGCTCTCGAAACGCTGCGTTCCGCATAATTAATTAATTTGTGTGAGTGGAGTTTACTGCTATACCTGTGCATAGAACTCTAATCTCGTTCTTTTGTTAGAGTCCGTTAGTAGTGTCTTTACTGTTAAGGATATTCTCTTAAAGTTTCGTCCTTCTTTGAAAATGCGCAAAACAGTCGGTTTTGGAATGTTAATTGTAAACGACAAACTTCGAATTGTGCTAAATTCTCAGAGTAATTCTTCCACTTTCGGCCACAATTCCTTTTCCTGGAAGCTATATTGGCACAAATATTTCCTTCGCTGTACTGTTCGTTCGCCCTATTACAAATACGCGTAACAGTTAGTCGGGAAACATCAGCTTGACCAATAACACCGCGCTTCAATTTGCCGTCGATTTTGTGTTGTAAAAGGAACTGTAAAACTCCAGTCGCTGTTCATACGTTAGTTACTTCGTCTTTGCGTCCCTTTTGTACATTTCGTGACAAATATCTTGCATAGTTTTAACACAACGGGTATCTTGTGATTATCGGACAAATTGACATTTCTCAACTGACGCATGCGTCACGATTGAACTGTTTTTAAACATAGCCGCCTAATACTTTATTAAAAACACTGTATGTAGATTATATTAAATGGATAGAAACTTTCCTTAATCCATAATTTTGGACAGAAGGAGTAATACTTTTTAATTAATATTAAGACAGTGTTATGGCTGTCCTTTTGCAAAAATCAACTTGACTAAAGTGCATTATCATGGTAATTGAAATTTTTCACATTTAATTTCTAACTACCGTTAAATAATTTTCAATACAACATGGCTACCATAAGACATGTGTCATCAGCCATTGTAATCTTCAGAGGCAGAACCAAATAGATCATTTATCCGTTATCTTTTTAATTGAACATTCCTACTTTTCATCTGTCATGTCTCTTTTTTACGTATGCCAACGTATAACAATCGAAACATATGTACACTACCGTCTATGCCGAAACCTTCGAGGCATAGTACTTACAACAAAAGATCTTTTACGCAACAGCCGCGATTATCTTGTTTACGAAGCTTGAGGACAAATACGATTTGGTAATGAAAAGGCGTAAGTCCGAGTCGAGGAGAACGAAAGGAAGAAAATAAACGGCATTAATTAGGAGTTATCATATGTGAATTTGAAAGGGAATAATTATTAAAAAACGATTCGGAATAAATTCGAGATAAGTCGGTGGAATAAATTTTAATTGATGCGAGTCCGGGCGTCCTTTGGCCCGATAACATTCAACCTTTCCAATCGTTCTTTTCTTATTTATGAACGATTATAAATTTTGACGATATTGATAACTAGGATTTTATTTATTTATCTGTTCGTTTCCAATATCGAATTATGAAGACGTAATGAATAAATAATTTGTTCGAGTATGCGGGTGGTATAATTGTTAACCGTTAAAAATACGCGGAATATTTAAACTTTGATCAATATTTTCTATAGGACGTAGGCACCTTAAAATTTAGTGTTAAATTTTATTGCATGTTCCCATTCCATTGACAAGGAGTTTACGTATGTATATCTTTTTTCAACCTAGGCAGTGTTGCGCAACAGATGCATTGCCAGTGTTGCCAGACGTACCATAATTATGTTTTCCTTCTTTACCATAATTTCTGTCTGTACCGTAAAAATAATTTGATCCAAATGTAGCATAATTTTTACGGCATGAGAATTTTTTGGTAGTTTAATTAGATCGTTAAAATGCTTTACTTAATGTAGGGTATCAGTTGACTATTAAAAATTGGAAAGAAAATAATTTTATCGGCAGCGCTTCTACCTACTTTATTGTGTCTCTTTTGCGCTATTGCAAGTCCTAAGTTTTAAATCTTTATTTGCTTAATAGGTGGTAACAGTCATCGATGAAAATTGGCCGCGCTTTCTCATCAAGTTTGCAAAATCTTTAAAATGAGTACAAGTCCGGAAAGTTCTCATGAAGACGAAACAAAATTGAAAAATTGTAAGGAACCACACAGATTACAACATTTTCGGGAGTGTTGGAGAAGCTATTACCATACATGTATTGTATTAAAGGTTTCACTCACAAGCTAATATGCAACCGGCTTCTATTAATTGCTTTTAATTTTAACGGTGATTAAAACCGTGTATGTAAAACTTCGCATCAATTCAACATCTCCAATTTATTTAATCAAAATAACATTAATGAAAACAATTTTGTTAGACTAGTTGAAATAATATTCTCGAGTTTTGTTGCAGAAAGAAACATTTCTTTTAATGTAACAGACAAGTCATACCCTGCATTGAAACACTGCTTCCCAAATTCAAAAATAGCACAACAAATTAGATTAGTTCATACAAAGACTACTGCAATTGTAACAAATATTATTGGTACACACCAAACTAAAGTTTTAACAAAGATATTATCTAATAATAAATGCTCGATTATTATAAATGAGCCTACAGATATAGGTAGGGTGACAGAATAAAATAGACACCTGCTAATTAAAAAGAAGATTCTATTCTCGTTATATATACAAAATATTTTAAAATTTTTAAATTAGACTAATATTTTGTCGATCCACCTTTACTTGCGTGAAGTGCTGCGAGTCGTCGTGGCATAGAATCTATTAAACGATTAATGGTGTCTTCTGTAACAGCTACCACGAGTTCTTCCTTATTGCTGGGTTTTCGGCGTCGTTTCGCCATATTTGTCTGGATTATGTGCCAAACATTCTCTATCGGATTCATGTCTGGTGATTGGCCTGGCCATGGTAAAATCCGAATCCCCTGTTCCTCTTTCCATGTGCTTGTTGTTCTTGCTTTGTGGCAGGGTGCTCCATCCTCCATAAAAGTGGCGTCTTCTTTAGATAAAATGGCGTTATCGAATATCGGTAGTAGTCCTTCCGTTAATATTTGGATATATTTTGTCGCATATATATTTCCGTCGCAGATTACTAATTGCGATCTTCCACCATACCATATCGCGCCCCACACCATGATGTTCACACCGCCGTATTTCACCGTCTGATGCAAAAATTTGTCGTCCAGTTGCTGTGACGAACGTCTCCATACCCACGTACGACCACTATCACTGAATTGGCAGTATCTGCTTTCGTCTGAAAAAATCACAGACCGCCAAAACTCTTCGGGCTTCGTTCGCATTTCGATTGCCCAATCCATTCGGCGCCGTTTTTGAAACGCCGTAAGGAGAGGTTTTTTCTTTGCCACCCTTTTATACATCCCCACACTGTGGAGGTATCGCAGAACGGTGCGCTGACTTTTCTGTGAAGTTGCCGCAAGCTCAGCTGTACTTTTTCGCGGTTCTCTTAACACTTCGCGCACAAGCACCCTTTCACTTCTTTCAGAAGGTCCGACACGACCTGGTCTCGGCTCCACTGTTGTTTTTTCCTTGCGTTTAAATTGTGTAATCACACGGTTAACTGTGGGGACAACGCAATATTTAAAAATTTACTTATTTCACGTTGCGAAGCGCCGCGTTCATTCTGGCCAACGATGCGACCCCGGGTGAAGTCGCTAATATCACTCGAACCTTGTAAGCGAGGCATAGTTGTAACGATACTAAACTATGACGAATTCCTTCCGATACATCTACCCCTACCACCCTAATGACAAGAGAAAGTTCTTAATTCGTTCTTAGAATTTAGCTGTTTACATATTTATACCGCTTTACCTAGTATCTATTTTATTCTGTCACCCTAGTGTATATACATGGTAGTTATTTGTATAAGAACCATATAAGTAAATATAAAATAATAATCCACAATTTCGAAAAATTGAAAACATGTATTTGGGTATTGAGGTTATACACTGTAAAGATTCTATCTCTGCTGAAGAAAAGCAAGCCTTTCATTTAAGATGTAGGGACTTTTTGATGGAACTTTGCAGCTAAATTAAATCTAGATTTGATCTGAACAGATAAAATTCTTTGTAGATTGCATATATTTTCCTTTTGTAAAATCGTAAGGGATAAACCTAATTCATTAATAACCTTTTTAAATGTGCTATTAGAATAGTAGAATAATAATGATCCCAAAAACCTACAAATATTGCCGATGAATGGAGAAAGTACTTGAATTACAATTTAGAACAAGTTGATTTTTTACACAATACAGTTGATACATCTTGGTTTAAGTTAGGACAATTAACAGATTTTGAAAACAACCAAATTTTATCTGAATATGTTCTCAATTTATTAGTACATCCACACAGTAGGGCAGCTTGTAAAGGAGTATTTTCAAAGAATACAAAAATAAAAGAAAGAAATAAACTCATAAGTAAGTTCAATGGGTTATTACTCTATTCTCAATCTTTAAGTTAAATGGAGGTTTCACAAGCTTTGAGCCAAGTAGTGATTTAATAGAAAATATGACATTCAAAAAATTATATTTATTAGATGAATCGAACTTTCGGAGATACCCATGATATTGAATATAATTAAAACAAAAGTTGATATCCATTGTATATTTATATACAAGTATTGTTTAAATATTATTTGTAAATCCATTGTAGGTTTACAAATAGGAGTTCACTATAGTTTTCCTTAAAATACCGTAATGTTGACAGTCTTGTACGGTAATTCCTATGACGTTTACATTTTCTGTTAATTTAAGAGTAAATCAATTTATTAATCTTATTATAGTCAATTGTAAATACTACCATGTAACATATTACTGTAATAAACATATATGAAAAATATTAGTTATGTAATTTCTTCGCGTCGCTAACTCTAGAGTTGAAAATATCCAAAAGAATATAATTTTAACCCAATATAGCAACCGCGTTCGTATTTCCCATAAGAGCCATACTGAATTTTAACATGCGAACCGACTATAGAATCTAGATAAATACATACTTGAGATTTAAAAATTGAATCTTGCTTAAATACGAGTAAGTATACTTACAACTATAAAAAAATATTTTTTTTAAAATCTTGCTATAATTTTTTAATAATCAAAAGCAACAACATGTTTGTATTCGAAAAGGCTTAACTTGACGGATTTAAATAAAGTGTACCTTGTAATAATCGCAAGTGTAGACATCGCGACTCATACCAAAATCAGCTATCTTCACAGTAGGGCCCGCCGAGACTAGGCAATTCCTGCAGGCGAGATCTCGATGGACGAAACGTTGGGCGGCTAGATAACGCATTCCGCTGGCGATTTGCAGGGCGATGGAGAGTAAGCTCTTGGAGGTGAGTTCGGGGAAGTTCTCCCCGCTACTGTGGCGTTTTTTCTGCGCCCGAAGAACCTCGGCTAGATCACCATGGGGCATATACTCGAAGACCATCATCGGACTAACACCAGCATCTGAAAAAGATAGGAGAAAAGTACGTAATATGTTATGTTAGACTTGTCTGATCTTCGGTGACTATTCTAATATTTTCTCTCCATTCTCCACACAATCATCAGGCTTCTTAATAAGAAGTTGTCGTGCTTTTCGTGCCATCTCGGCAATAAAGAATCCATACTGTGCCCTTGGAGTATGCCAACTTAATATGGTATCTTGTATCAGGATATTTCAATTGAACGTGTCCAAAAGAGATTCCTCAAATATCTCAGCTATAAGGTTAGTGGTATTTAACCAGATCGTGGTTCATTGGAAAATCGTCGCAACAAAAGTAGTGCAAGATTTTTACTTATATTACTATCAACGAAGTCGATTCACCATTATTGCTGGCTTATGTGAATATCTGAGTACCACCACGTTATACACGATCAGTTAACTTTCTCGTGATCTATAGGCATAGTACAAATGTTTTGGCCAGGTTACCTGTATTTCATGTGGTCACTAATTTTAATAGAATGTATTTTGAGTTTCAAGATTATATTTACGTTTGTGATATGTGATATGCGATATGATATAGAAATACCGCTTTTGCGTAAATATCGTGTTCTTACAAGAACAATTTTTAATGGAATATACTATACAAATAATAATACAACGAGAAATACAACAAACAACCAAGTAGACACCTAAAACGAACGAAGAAATTTGACAATTGACATTACAAAAACATTTTATCCAAGATAATTTTTGTGTACATTAGACACTTTTTTTGCCGTGTGTAATTTTGCCTTGGGTATCTACCAATAGCAAATGTCAAAAACATTAGCGTATCTTGTCAAACGCTACATTCTTGAAATCAATGGACTATACGTTAATTTAAAGATGGAGGTTAATTTTTAGTATTGAAATTTGATTAGTGGCGCCCTCTAAGTCCAAGTATACAAAACTTAAAAGACCCTTTTCAATTCAATTTCGCATTTCCCTTTAGTTGTTCCAAAATCGATGTAAAATTATAAATGTACTTTTATCCTTACACTTATTCATGATAATTCAAGGAATGTTGAGCTGTACAATGCACAAGTATTGCAGTAAACTCGTCGACAGCAGTCCTCGTAATAACGAAGCGATTATTACCAGATAACTTTGGAGGCGCTGTATACTTTAAGGAACTCTTAAAATGCGGAAGTGAAGGAGAGAGATGATTAAAAGAAAACGACGTATCATACCGCTTAGAAAATCGAAGAATACCTCGTTTAAAACCGACATTGTCTTTAGATTTACAAGGTATTCGCGTGGCATAGCTTACAGCTCTAACGAGGCATAAGCGGTGGAAGAAGGATAGAGATACTAGCTGTCCATCGAGCCGCTTGAACGGGCAGCGAATGCGTGGGCGTTCGGTCCGATAACCGCGGAATAAATTTCCCTTTGAGCGTTAGGATCGAGGAGAATCTTCTCCATTGTAAATCTTCCGCCTTTATCTGATCGGTGGTTGTCCGAAGCGGTGTCGGCGTACGTATTGTTGTTCAGGTTTTGGCTCATACACGAGCAGTCTCGGTAAAGTGGGACAAGTTACAGTGCAGTGCGGAGAACAACGTGGAGGGGTTGAGAAATCGTATCAAGGCGAGTCTTCGGTAACGTTTACGTACTCGTATCGTTTATGATCGAGACCTTCATGAATAAGCAAAGGCAATGCGGATGCAGGAAAGTTTATAGATAAAATAATGATAAAAAAAAATATTATGTAACGTGCTGGAACACTTACTGTTTCACAAACTGGGTGGCATCTATTAAATATTAGAATCATTAAATCGACTCTCAACAACTAGTCGTATAATACTGAACAAGCGTGTTTTGATACGGGTACTCGATTCTCCGTGCCGCGCGCTTCACCCATCCACATTATTCTCCGCACGGCACTGAAACTTGTCTCTCTTTGCCGAGACTATTTATGAGGGCGAACAGAGGTGTATATTTTTTTCAGTGGACGTATGTTATACGTATCAACAAAGAAAATTGTGTTAGAAAGAAAAGGAATAGATACTCGTGCATGTGAAGGTAAATTTCAACGAATCAGGTATACATTTCCCGTATCAAAGATGTAACAAGTGTAATTCGAATAAAAACCACCTACACGAAAGATATGAGATATAAAAGAGAAAGATTTTTTTTCTAACGCGGTGATAAGGAGGTTCTATAGCAAAATTAATTAAAATCCCGTCCTTTTGAAGTATACAGGTTGCGAAAAATCCGTAGAAATGAGATTACTCGTAACATCACTTTTATTAAGCATTTATATCGTGATATTATAAAGCAGAGGTAATCAAACAGTTTTTGAGTCGATCTCAGGAAATATTGGCCGATATAGGTCGATTCACAGTTCTTGTTTGATGACGACGTGATTAATATTTAAATTGATTGACAGTTATGAACATCGCAATAAAAATTGTGAATTGCAGCCGTGTCCGAAGTTTGCAGCGACCGCTCTTCAAATTGCAGTTGGAAGATAGTGAATCTGCTGAACACACTGATTTAGTTTTTTATACGGACGTAAGATAGTTGAGTCGTGGAAAATTTTTAGAAGGATTTCAAGTGGTGATGCGTAAAAGTGAAAAATGGCTGACTGATTTAGTATTTTTAACGGACGTTACAATACATTTAAACACCATTAATTTGGAGCTGCAAGCTAAAGAAAAAACAATTACCGAAATAATTAGCGTAATAAACATAATCAAAAATAAATTGCATCTGGATCTGAAACATTTTCCTTTCTATGAGAGAGAATTAACAAATATTTTGAATCAATTTGATAGACGTTTGTTTTATGATTTCAGTAAATTGACAAATATCTCAACTTTTATGAGTTATCTTTTTAGGCGCGTCGGGGCCCCGTAGGGCACACTCAGGGAACCTCTTAGACAATTTAAGTTTAGCGAAGAAGCTTACCTCTAAGTACGACACCAAGCAACGAAAGTATATTCGAGTGTCTGAAGGCGCTCATTATGTCCACTTCGCGTAGGAAATCCTCTTCAGCTTCCCTAGTAGCTGTCTCCTTCAACACCTTGATGGCCACCACTTCTGGATGTTCAACGGATTCACCTTGTAGTTCACCTGAAAAGAAAGCGATAGTGAGCAAAAGCAGTACGTACACCACGAGAAATGGTACACTAAATATTTGTTAATAGAATTTTTAACTAATCTACATATGAGGGTAGTTCCAAAAGTAAGGATTCTTAGAAATACAATGAAACACTTGTTTTCAGTGATGTTCTGTACAATCGCCATTTTGGTCGGTGCATTTTGATACGCACTGTAGAAGCTTTTGTATTCTCATGTCGTACTAATTTCGGATATTATTTCACCAGTAGTAGAAATATTTCGAAAGTTTATATTACAATTCACTCATTCGCGTGTTATGTTATAACACATGGGCTGAAAAGTCCCGGGCCTAACACATAGGTGACGCTAGTTTTATTGCAGTCACCTTTCTCTCAGTTAGTATTAACCTTTAAAAGACAGCTAGAGTTAAAATTTCATGATATTTTATTCATTAGTTTGTGAGTTATTGGGCCCAGAGTCACGCTACTTTTGTTATTTTCAAAACAATGGATCAAAAACAATTTCGTGTTTTAATTTTACAGTGCTTCTTGATGGGAAAAACCCCGTTCAAGCGAAGCAATGGTTTGAAAAGTGTTATGGGGACTCCGCTCCATCAGAAACAACAATAAAACGTTGGTTTGCTGACTTCAAACGTGGTCGTAGAGACACCGATGATGCAGAACGCAGTGGATGTCCAAATCAGAACACCAGAAAACATAAAAAAATCCACAAAATCGTTTTGAATGATCGAAAAGTGAAGTTGCGTGAGTTAGCTGACATCGTAAAGATATCAAAAGAACGTATTGGCTTTATATTGCATGAGCATTTGACTATGAGAAAGCTCTGTTCAAAGTGGGTGCCGCGTTTGCTCACTGTTGAGCAAAAACAAGAACGTGTTGATGATTCTGAGCAGTGTTTGGCCATGTTTAAACGTAACAAATCGGAATTTTTGCGTCGATATGTGACAATGGATGAAACATGGATCCATCACTTCACTCCGGAATCAAAACGATCGTCATCTGAGTGGACAGCAACTGGTGAACCTCGTCCAAAGCGCCCGAAAGCACAACAATCGGCTGGAAAGGTTATGGCCTCGGTATTTTGGGATGTGCGTGGTGTAATATTCATCGACCATCTTGAGAAAGGAAATACCATCAACAGTGAATATTATATAGCGTTATTGGAGCGTTTGAAGGCCGAAATTGCAAAGAAACGACCGCATATGGCAAAGAAAAAGAATTTATTTCATTAAGACAACGCACCGTGTCACAAGTCAATCAAAACAATCGCAAAACTACACGTATTGAACTTCGAATTGCTCCCACATCCACCGTATTCGCCAGATTTGGCTCCCAGCGACTACTGGCTGTTCGCAGACCTCAAAAAAATGCTCGCCGGTAAGAAATTTCGTACGAATGAAGAGGTTATCGCTGAAACTGAGGCCTATTTTGAGGCAAAAGATAAATCGTTCTACAAAAATGGTATTGAAATGTTAGAGCGGCCTTGGAATGATTGCGTTGCTCTTGATCGAGATTACGTTGATGAATAAAGCTAATTTTGAACCAAAAAAACCGTGTTTTCTTTGTTAGGCCCAGCACTTTTCAGCCCATGTGTTACATATGAGGGTAGTTCCAAAAGTAAGGATTCTTAGAAATACAATGAAACACTTATTTTCAGTGATGTTCTGTACAATCGCCATTTTGGTCGGTGCATTTTGATAAGCACTGTAGAAGCTTTTGTATTCTCATGTCGTACTAATTTCGGATATTATTTGACCAATAGTAGAAATAGGTACTTCGAAAGTTTATATTACAATTCACTAATTCGCGTGTTATGTTATAATTGCATTTTATACTTTCCCTTCCCAACTACATAAAAAGAGAAATAGCAAATTCCTAGTAAAAGCGTACATGAAAGAACATTGTAGTTTCTTTGCGTTGATAGTTAAACATGTCGCGACAATATTAGTTTAAAAACAATATAAATACAATGAAAATAAGCATCCTGCTCCTTGTAATATATCACTTTTAAACGTTCCTCTGCTTTCCGTTGCTTTCAGTCAATTTATGACACCGCACAACACGAACTTAACGCTCCAATTTCAGCCTCTACAACCTCAAGTCCGACCAGCACATATAATACGTCTGGTCACGATCTGACCATTGTTTTCGTTTCTCCGCCGTCACTTTTTATTACGCTATCACGTTTTTAGTTTAGTTAAGTTAACCAGATCATCGCCTAAGGTTTATTTTATGTATTTATATCTCTTTCTATCTACGTACCTTTATATACATATGTATAGTAGGTTTACAGATAATATGAATGTATAGATTAGGTTGGTGTTTTGTAAGGGTAGTTAGGTAAGGTGTTTTATAATTTTGGCGCGAAATTTAAAATTAATACCCGTGAGCTAGTAAAGTTTCATGCATTATTCATGCGTTAAATTATTTTAGTGTATCGAACGTATGTCATTTGTAAAAATATAGTTGCTTGGCAAAGTTTGCCTAGCCATACGAAATTCTTGTAAATTCTTATAAATGGGCAATTACCATGAAGCTGAAGAAGCGCCATAACTTTAAAGGTTTCATCGTAGAAGATTGTAAGCAAAGTGATAATAAACGTAGATTTTGTTGACATGTGCATGAAAAATAATGCAAATATTATTTCAATTTAATGCGGGGAAATATACCTAAAATATAGTAATATTGCGTCCATTAAAAATAAACATTTATCGTAACGGAAACACCTTACGAGGGTGA
This sequence comes from Trypoxylus dichotomus, assembly GCA_023509865.1. Classification (NCBI taxonomy): domain Eukaryota; kingdom Metazoa; phylum Arthropoda; class Insecta; order Coleoptera; family Scarabaeidae; genus Trypoxylus; species Trypoxylus dichotomus. The sequence goes on along the minus strand of CM042076.1, from coordinate 72,477,500 downwards.
CCTGAAGTGTTTCCGGAATTGGCAAGAGATGGCGTACGAAGGTTGAAGTGGATTCATTGGGCGGCAACCATCTTGGCAAAGACGTCAGAGACGAAGTGGAAATACCTTCTCTGAAACCATCGCAACTATTGTAGTTTATTAAAGCTCTTAGCCTGGATGAGGAGCTATAAGCGCGCGCAAACCCTAACAGTTTACAGCTCTTATAAGGTGGCACAATAGATCAATAAATCGCAGTGCAACACCACCCTTAATTAATCTAATCTTAACCATTTGGTCTACGTACCGGTTTGAACCAACCCCAGCATAAGTTTTAACTCTGACATACGCAAAAATTAGCCTACTGGGCAATCTCCTTTGCGCAGAAAATTATAGCTTAAATATAAGTTTAACAAAAATAAAACAAGACGGTTATATAAGAGAAAAAGAGCATAAAACAAAAACGACGATGAACGTATCACACCAATAAGTGACGAAGAAGTCAGAGAAGCAGTTATCAAACTAAAACTAGGAAAGGCGGCCGGGGAGGATGGAATAACAGCTGAAATGATAAAATATATGGGAGACAAAGGTAACGAAGAACTACTTGATCTCTTAAACAACATTATAATAAAAAAAATAAATACCTAAGGAATGGAATATGGGAATAATTATGCCCATATACAAAACGGGAGACTCTAAGGAATGCTCAAACTATAGAGGAATAACATTAACTAGCATCCCAGTAAAAGTATTGACAAGAATACTAGAAAGAAGACTCCGAGAGAAACTGGAAACAACACTAGAAGATACTCAACATGGATTTAGAAAAGGAAGAAGCACCCAGGACTTAATATTTGTAATCAGACAATTAGGAGAAAAACTAATAGGGAAAGGAAAGGAAATACATATATGTTTTATAGATCTTAAAAAAGCTTTTGATAGGGTAAGAAGAGAAGATGTATGGCAGAGCCTGGAAAGGAGAGGTTTAGAGAAAGGAATGATAGAGAAGCAATAAGAATAAGGTGAGAACTTCCAATGCAGAATCAGCTGAATTCGAATCGCAATTTGGATTAAATCTATATTAATAGACGACGCTGTTAAAAAAGCTAAACAAAAAGCAAAAAATATGAAGGTAGGAAACTGGAAAATGAATGCAATTAACGTACAGGAACTAATGTTTGCAGATGATATGGCACTGATAGCACACTCGGAAGAGACATTACAGCAAAACTTGAAGATATACCAAGAAGAACTAAGAAAGATAAACATGGAGATAAACACGAGGAAAACAAACACAATGATAATAGCAGCAGAAGAAAGAAAACATAGCATCAAAATCGGGGAAAAAGCATTGGAACAAGTTAAAAGTTACAACTACTTAGGAACAATCATTGAACACAATGGGAGAATAGAGAAAGAGGTAAATGAGAGGATAGGGACATCTGCAAAAATATATAACATGTTGAGAAATTCGTTTCTGGATAAAAAAGAAATACCAAAAAAAAATAAAGACAGAGGTGTATAAAAGAGTGGTCAGACCAACATTAACATATTGTAGTGAGTCATGGATAACCACGAATAGAATCAAAAGCAGAGTTACGGCCATGGAAATGAGATTCCTAAGAAGAATAGAAGGAGTAACTAGAAGAGACAGAATCAGAAACACGACAATCACTAATAGTCTAAATCTCAACCAAATAGAAGTGGTCATAGAGGAGAGACAACTGGGATGGCTTGGACATTTACACAGAATGGAAGAACATCGAATCACAAAGAGGATATTTGAAGCCAAAACAGAGGGCAAAAACAGAATAGGTAGACCCAGAAACACCTGGAAGGAGCAGGTGTATAGAACATTGGAAAAAAGAAGTATGGGATGGATTGAAGCCAAACAACTGGCTCAGAACAGGAACCTATGGAAGATAAAAATAAGAAAATAAATAGTCCTATACCGCAAGGTATAAAGGGGATAGGATTAAAATATATAAGTTTAACACAGTAACTTCTGTCCGCCCTATTAGCACGAAATTCTAGAAAAACAAGTCGAGTTCGATCCTCATACGAGATAGTTGTGCTAATAAAGAAATACGGAAGATAGATATGTTAGACAAAATCATCGAACGTATAATGAAGCTGGCATGTAAGAGCCCTTCTCAGGGCTACCCTGAAGATGGGTCAATAAAAGGTAAGTGCATTTTCACGCGATATTTGAACCTCTCCTTCGTAGTCTGAGACAAATTGTGTAACTGTTAATGGTGTCTACTTTTCATGTAATATTTTTGCGGATTTCCCTATCCTCTCATTTACCTCTTTCTCTATTCTCCCATTGTCTTCAGTGATTGTTCCTTAGTAGTTGTAACTTTTAACTTGTTCCAATGCTTTTTCCTCGATTTTGACGCTATGTTCTCTTTCTTCTGCTGTTATTATCATTGTGTTTGTTTTCCTCGTGATTAAGTAAATATATGGTGGTTTATAGATTTTGAATTGGCTTTTATAAAGCACAAATAAAACCCGGTACATACCCGGATATAACGACAAAAACAGGTATTGACTGGATGAAATGAAATTCCAGATTCTCAATTGCAATTCAAATTAATTAATCTTTCATTTCCTACTTGTTATCCCATCACCAAAAAAATTAATTCAGAATACAAATTACGTGCCAAAATCAGTATTTTCCCACACGTTTTTATCGATCTCAGCGTTGTAATTAGGGCACCAGGTAATTTCATATCGCACTTTGCTCTTCAAACCCATTACTCTCTACCTTTTCGCCGTTTCTATTTTCGTTGCAAACGCGTAGGCGCTGCACTTTTTCCAGAATTTCCCTCCAAATCCAGGTGATTATCGTTACGTCACGAAGAGTCCTTATTACGAACGTAACGTCAAAATGATGGGTGACAAGATTTCGTCGCTCCGCTCGTGGTGAAGCTTTCGCAAGTAATAGGCAATCAGTATCGCGATATTTATTTTGTTTTTAGACGGAGATCTCGATCGCCTGTGTTCTCAGGTGTCTATCCGTATACATGGTAATTGGAGATCCGCTGTTATTGGCGATGAAAAAGAGAAGGAGGATACGATCAAACAAGTATTAATTTGTGTTATTATTAGAACGGAGGTGAATGTTGGTAAACAACGGTTTGTGTAGAGGATGCATTTCATAATGATGAAGTTTGATCTAAAAGCAAAACTGAATCCTATTATTAATGATTTAAGTTTCTAAAAAAATATTAGTCTCTGTAGGATTTGAACCTACATCCTCCCCGTTATCGGGCGAACGTCATAACTAGAGACCGGATTATATGCAAAGTACATATATTTTATTTATTTATTACATTTTACGTCTATTTGTAGATGTATTACACTGGTTAAAGTTAATTAACGTTAATTAACTTTAATCAGTTAATCACTGTCTTGATCATTCTGGGAAATAACCCTTATACTTTTGCATATGATCAAATATCTTTGATGATATCAGCTTCAACCGTAGTTCTTATATCGATAAGTTTCATGCAGCGTTCATGCTTACATTCCACATTATATCTCGAAACAAAATATACTGCATTTTAACAGGTCAGTCATTGTTTGTTTAGAAAACAAACGTTAGTCAAGGTATTAAAACTAACAATATTATTCGATTTTGACCCTGAGAAATTGCATTAACAATAGCTTAAGTCATACCCATATTCCTTTGGAGATATCTACGCCGATAGCAAGTTAGTGCGTGCTAAAAATAAATTTTTATCTAACGCCTAGAACAAAACAAAAATCCTCATACGAAGGATACGTAATTAAATTAACTTTAAAATGAAATATATTCATGATATCACATGAATTAAACATTATCGAGGTTATAAACTTTAGGCAGTAACCTTTGAATATCCCATGTCGTATTGATGTTAGAAAGAGATGCTGAATTATAAGAAAAAATTGGTAATGAATAATTCAGAGTTTTTAACGTGGTACTCAGTTTACCAAAAATAAACCAGTTTAGGAATCACTAAATCGCTAACATTAATAAAAGTAGAAGTTGTTTTCGTGTAAAAAAAATGTTTATTACACTATAAAATATATCATGAAAAAGTATATCAAAAACATGTAAATAAATGTATAGAAAAAAAAAGGTAACATTAAAAGTGAATTGTACTCAAAATTTGTGTCTTCATCGCGGATCAAATTTCAATTTCACCGGTTTCGACGGGACAGCGACCATCTTCAGCACCATCTCGATATTTTCTTCATTTTCCAAAGAAATCGAATACTTTCGCACCAATTCGCTCAGAGCCATTTGAAGTTGGATTTCTGCTATCTTCCTTCCAATACACGACCTAGCACCGATGGCGAATGGAACCGTAGCCTGTATCATTTGTTTGTGGTTAGCGCTTTGGTCTCTTAGCCACCTATCCGGCTGAAATTCGGCGGGATTTTCGAAATATTTCGAATCTCTTCCGCTGGTGAAAATCGACAATATCACCAATGTGTTCTTTGGAATCCGATACCCGTCAATATCGACATCTTCCGGTGGAAATCTCGTTAGGAATGGAGCTACTGGATACAGCCTCAAAGATTCACGGACGACATTCTTAGGTAAAGGAGTATTTGGATTAGTTTGCAGGTCGTTATATAGTTGAGTTTGGATCTTTGGGTGTTTCGATATGAGATATAGGATCCATTCCATTGAATACGCAGTGGTATCGCCGGCTGCTAACACTAAATCGGTTACGATTCTTGTAATTAGATCCCTTTCAAAGTTCTCTTGTAACATTTTCGCGAGCAAGCCGTTTTCTTCTGGGTTTTCATTTAGAATCTTATTGACTAACGTTTTGGCGGTACTCAACGCTACATCCACGGAATTTTCGAACGTTTTCCAACGAGGTAATCCGAGGTTGTAAGCTAGATTCGCTGAGAGAAGTTGTAACTTCGAAGTGGTATTAAAAATAAGATGCACTGTTTTGGCCAAGCGTTCCAGTTCGGATTTATGCAATTGTTTCGTTTCTCGAAATTTTTGAGCGCCTACTGAGATCGAAACCATGACGTCCAAAGACCATTTGTACAGTAATTCTTCCAGATTAAGAAGATGCGCTTTATCCAAGTGGTGTTTTCGGATATCTTCGATTAGATCCTCAGTAGCCACTTTGGAACAGTTTTCTAACCATTGGAAATCGCCTTTGAGGAGGAGCTTGTTCATCTTCTTCCTGGTGACGAGCCATTCTTCACCGTCCATGAAGAAGAGGCCTCTGCTACATCCATGGATCCTATTGTAGACCATCCACGGTTCCGGGAGGATGTGCGCCGGATATTTTCCTTCGTTATTGAACACTGCGCGTATATAGTCTGGATTCGAGACGAAGATGGCGCTGATCGGTCCTATTTTATCGCGGAAAATCGGTCCCAACTCCTTGTGTCTCTTCTCCACGTACTCGTGTAGTTTGGGGGTCGATCCTGACGCTAGCAGCGATAACGTAGTGCCGATTAGCGGTAGGCCTTTCGGCGCGGGAATTTCCCTCGCGTTTTCGGCGACCCGACGCCGTTGCAGGCCGTGTTTCGCCGTCAGCCTGCGGATCATCTCGAACGTGAAACGGTCTCGCACTCTACTACTAAACAAACTCCGACGGCGGGCGATGGCAATGTTTGACCTGCGACCGTCTGCGTGTTATATTGAAAGATACGTATTATAACGGGAACGCTATCTGCGTACATCCTAGGCAGGCCCCGCGCTGAGATGCGACGATATAAACACACAATTGAGTTGAAAGAGGCGACGGTCGTTTATTCCGACATTATTGTTGGGTGGATTAATGCCGCGCGGGGGAACGTACAGTACGGTGCAAAATAAAGCGGCGCTTCAAATAGTTTATCGGCGGAAATTCACTTTGAAGGGGTGAAATCCTCGTAACGTGGTACTACGAATTATACAGAGTGTTGATTAAATAATCGCAATATTTGTGTGATGGGCAAATTTGTAATAATATGGGAAAAGTTTTAGATAAAAATTGTTTAGTGTGTCAATCGATTTAAAATTGTACACACATTTTTAGATATACAGAGTGTTTCAAAACAAGACACAAAGAGCACTTAAAAACCACCTTTAGAACAATATTGACTCAAATAATCCAATGATACTAATTGCAAGAAACAATTGCGAGATGTATAGAGTGTTGCACTTAAATAAAGTTTTTTAACGCTACCTTTTTTTTATCTGTTGATGGATAAATTGGAACGACAATAAATTACGTCCGGTGGCGTGAAAACAAAAGTGACTGTTTGTAACAGAGTATATTAATATTTATTCAATTATCTTAATTTCATTCTCTTTGAGCTTTTGCTTGGCTCGCATTTGTTTGCTTCTTGTTGTTGTTGGAAAGGCAAAGTAGCGTTAGATCTCGATTTTGATGATCCTTTTTAAACGTTATTGAAATTTTAAAATCCAGGAATATCTTCGTTACATCATACGTAACTTCAATTCACTTTACATAATTAGCGAAAGTAAAGCAGTAAAAAATAGATATTTGTTTTTAAAATTCATATATAGTAAATCAAGTAACAGTAATAATTAATCTCGGCAAAGAGGGTAAAGTTTCAGTTTTCATTCGATACAATTGACCTTGAAATTCTGCTGAATATGCTGGATTGTTTTGGATTTACCTCTTCGTTTCTTAAGCTTATGACTTAACATTTATCGCAGCGTACTAACTACGTATTTTATAATGGCTATCGGTTGCAAAAGTTTCTATCTACTTCTGATGTCCCGCAGGGTTCCAACTTAGGACCACTATTGTTTTTATTATGTATTAATGATTTGTTGGTTAGCCTTTTCTGTCTGGCTTTGGCTTATGCTGATGATGTTAAGATCTATTCAGCTATTTTCTAACCTGTTGCACTCCTTCAGAAAAATGTTGGCTTCACAACCGCCTGGTGCACAACCAATAGATTCAAGCTTAAGGTGAACAAATGCCGGCACATCACCTTCACGCGCAAAATGAATCCCTTAAATTCGTTCTATACAATTAAAGACGAGATTGTACCTGCGGTTGAATCATTTAAAGATCTTGGAGTTATTTTTGATAGCCGCTTAAACTTTGTTCAGCATATTGAAGAGCTTTTTGGCTTCGTGGTGCGGAGCACCCGGCAATTTAGTGACATAAATATGTTAAAGTCTTTGTATTTTGCCTATGTAGTGAGTTGTCTGGAATACGCTTCTAATATTTGGTCCCCTTATTATTCCTGCCACCAGCTTACATTGGAACGAGTTCAACGTCGTTTTCTTAAAGTTCTTTCGTATAAACTTGATGGTCAGTATCCTCCTAGAGGAACTGATTACCATTCTTCGCTGGAGCATAATGGCATGCGTTCCCTTAAAGAACGCAGAGAGACTTATTGCTCTCAATTTATCTGGAAATTAATAAATGGATTTGTTGATTGTGGCGATTTATTACTTAAATTGTACTTTCATATACATGGTTTTTCGTCTAGATTCTGTTCTACGTTTGCAGTACCTATTCCGTAAACTAATATGTTGCATAATGTCCCCATATATAATATGTGTAGCTTAGTGAATAAATATTATAATGATATTTTTTTCGAACCTAGATAAATTTTCGTTAATTTCACTTTGTTTGGTATAATTTGTAAGCGCTTAGTCACTCTTTACCCTAGTTACTCTTAGGTCTTTAGTTTCTAAGTTTTCTCTTTACAATGTATGTATGGTTTTTTACTATTTCTTGTCCTGTAGTTGGTATCCCGTTATACAATAAATTCTATTATTATTCGACTGATCGTTGTGAGTGACATATACCAGCAGGTGGAAGTATGAGCACCACTTAAAAAGTATAAAACACTGTTCTGCATTCTGTTCGTGTCATTGTTTCCTGCAGTTCTTTATTGTACTTGTTATCTATAGCTCCAATTATTTCGGTAAATGAAAGAACGAAAGGATACATTTATATTGCAATTGATGTTACTTTTATTTTATTGTTGCGGTATTATTTTACCAGGTCATATAACCATAATGTATTGCACATAAAATATGAAAAACTTTGCTATTTATTATACCACATTTTGATAACCAAACTTTGATGTTTACGGTGTTGTCATTTGATAGTTTCATCGGTTAAGTTTCACCAGTGTAATACAGCCGCCGATCGTAGCGCTACCTACTGCATTCTTAACGTGAATGAAGTATAGTTTATAATGTTAGTGGGATTCATTTCAATTATTTGTTAGTTATTATGCATAAGTTGAATTTTCTGCATATTATACTTGTCATTAAGCATTACCTAGCAATTAAATAAAACCGAGTTATTGTCACTCCGTGTTTTTTATCCAACTATTCACAGCAACAATAACAACAATATGCCATTAGCTATCGCGGGCTGGATTCATGACACTGATCATTATCTGTCGTGGGCTGGTTGATGACACAATTTGAAGACTTCCGGGTTAGTCAATCAAGACACCAATAAACTTTCTCTCGCAACATTTGCGTTGGTATTATTGGCAATTATTTAATGGGACCAATTCTCTTACCAGACAGATGAAATGGGACAAATTACAGGAATTTCTTAGCAAACGATTCCTCTATTTTACATGAGTTTTAGATGTTTTATTGGAGACTCGCCATGACTTATGATTCATGCACGATGGTGCTCCACCATATTTTCAGCCTTGTTGCTAGGGACTGCTTAAATAATCGTTTCCCGAATCGTTGGGATGGCGGAGGTTTGTCAGTCACGTTAATTAGATTCTTATCTTAGATGACCTCTATGATGAATAATTTTTGAACGAGTCAATGCTTTGACGATTACTTCTGAAGAAGGACACTTCCAGCAATTACTCTAACATGTAATCATACAAAATTTAATGAAAAAAATCGCATAAGATAAAATTTGGTCTTGTTGTGGTTATCGATTGCTCGCGATTTTGAAATTTGCCTATAACTTTTTAACGAAGCATTTAACGATATAGGTTTACAGGAATTTTTCTTACGGTTTTGTTCCGTACATCACGCTGGTAAAGTTTGATTAAGCAATTCAGATACATCCTGTAACGTACGATATACATAAATTGAAAAATCGCAGTCAAACTCAAAAGAACTGAGGATGTGATGATATTTTCTTTAAAAACGTCTCTAAAATACGTTAGAGAACCTCAAAAGCATTCTTTACCTTTCTTTTATCTTCTTCGTTCTGCGATTATATTGAAAAAAATCAACATCCAAAGGGGTGTCTTCCTCATTTCATGCATATTTCAGTATATTTTTCTGATTAAGCAAATGCTCGTAAGTAAATATCAATAAAACATCAAACTCTCTACATTTTCTCGTTAAGTATTTTCTTTGAGACCTCCTGTACGCGCAACTATAGAAATATATTCCGTTTCAACGATTATTAGCATCGCATATTCAAGAAACAACGCAATTGTAATTAAGAGAAAAAGAAAGGATACACCCACTCAGTACGTACCTACAGCAGATAGATATATATACGTAAGATGAGTGCGAAGAGGATAACGGCGAACTCTGTGACCACATATCTAACACCCGCGACAATTCCCCTCCACTCATTGTTTTATCTCCGACGGCAAAAAACGATTTCAATACGCCGTATAATGCGGCACTTAATACATTTTAAACACACGCCTCGGTCTAGCGTCTATTAATGTATATACAGTAGCGTGCAAAAGAAAATAGCGCAAGTTTAGGCTGTTAGAGCTATAAAATAACCGACATTGACAAGCATACCTTATTTACAACTTTTGGTTTTAAAATCGTTTTTAAATTTTATTTGTTCTGCATTCGTTTGTCACTGAATTAAGACCGTTAAAAAAAATAAATAAATACGTAATAAATATACAGTGTCACGTCAATTAAAACTGAAATTTCTGTCCCTCATATCTCACATTCATTCCTACTTCTATAAAGTTACATAATTTCACAAGGGGTGACTCCCATAATGTAGTAATCATCCTTCCTCCCAAAAAGGTCTTGACAATGCTCATCAAATATTTTTATGAGTAGTTAGTTAACTGCTGTATATACTTATTATGGAAAATAATATGTTCCAAGTCGTTGCGAATATGAGCTGTTTGCAGAGGAACAATTTACGATCTTATCTCTTCGCATCGTTGGTAGAATTTGAAACTTCAGAATGTGATTTTCGCACGACACGTCGAGATTCTAAGAATTTCGTGCAGTAATTTGCACCGTCATCGTTAAAAGTGAAGAACTGAGAACATCGGAGTCTTATTACTGCAGTAAAAGCGAAAGATGAGCAATTTTAATACGTAATGATGTTTGCTTCCAACTGAAATCTAATAGCGATTCTCTTGTTGTGGTTAAATACAGGATGTAACCGATATAATATTAATTTTCTTCGTATGTGATAGGTGGGGAGTGAAATATACAAAAAGAAATAGGTGTATTTTCAAGTCTTTGGTGAATGAAAATGAAATACATGTTAAACTTATTACGGTGCTGATTAATTCCACTATACTATTTTTTTTGTCAGCACTATACGAGGGCAATCTGAAGTGTTTCCGGAATCGACAAGAGAGACACGGTATTATTTTTCGATGTAGTCTCCTCGAAGATCAATATACTTTCTGAAATGGTGCTCGAGTTTCTTCAAGCCAACGGAAAATAGCCATCTGTAGCGGCGATGACCTCATTTGAGGCAAATCTTTTTCCTTCCAGTGATTTGTGTAGGTGTGGGAATAAGAAAAAGTCGCTGCAAACGAGGCCGTTTCTCTTCTAATACTGCATCGAATCGGGCCAATAAATCGCTGTAGTCGACGAGGAACACCCCTTGGAAATCTCAAAAAATCTCCATGACCTCTTCGGCCGATGGAACAGTGCTTCGACTGTTCCTTGGTCTCCGGTATGTAGTGGTGGATCCAAGTCTCATCCACGGTTACGAACGCGAACGTTTTATACGCAAAATTTCGTGTAGGATATGGCCAACCCGTTCTTCTGAGATGGCTGTTGTCTCTGTTATTTCTTTCCGCTTCAATCGGCGATCGGGTAATACGACATCATGAATCTTGTCGACCATTTCATCGTTGGTAGCGGTTTTTAGGCGTCTACTCTGTGGTTCGTCACTTGTGCTTGTGCGGCTCACCCAGAAGCTGATGGTCGAAAATGATGGAGTACATCCGCCATGAACTTCTACCGCAATATTTAGAATTTCCGTGGCCGTTTTCTCAGCGATCCAGAGGTGCTTTGTCGCTACACGAAATTCGATTTTATCCATTTTTGCCGAACCGCCTGATTTGTTACACAAAACACGCTCTTAAACAACTATTGACAGGAGACGTCTGAAATTTTGACAGTTGCCTTTGTCGACCAATTAATCTACTTCAACCTTCGTGCGTCATCTCTTGCCGAATCCGGAAACATTTCAGGTCACCGTCGTATACTTGTTTGAATAGTAAAGTACCCAATATTCAAGGAGCAACTACTAATATCTAAATCGACTTTGTTGGAAGTAAAGCAAGTATTATGAGCACATACATTCGAGAATACGTCTGCAAAAGTTTGAACAATATCAAAAGGTTAGGAATAATTTTAAGTCAGTCTATATTTACGGTAGTCAGCATTTTTAAACTGAAATCTTAGATCATGTTTAGACGGAAATTTACGTGTAGATTTTGGTATTCGTTATGCTGAGGGATATATATATATATATATATATATATATATCTATATATATCTATTTAACACAGAGTGAAATGTAGCAAGCATTTTGTCATTACAGTTTAATACTTCACTATATTGTTTCAAGTTCACAAATGGCATTATCAGAACATAATTATACAATGCAATCCATCCATTTGAACATACGTCAAGCAATTAGAGGAATTAGAGAATTAGAAGGCGTTCTCGATTCATGTGACAGTCTTTCTCTCGTTCAGATAATTAAAACAATTTATTTTTACCATCAACGCCCGTTTCGTTTTGTTTTCGAAACGATTTAAGCGTTGTTTATTATCGTACATTCTTTAACGTGACATACGAATCGGGTAGCATTATTATTATTTCACCGAAATATCCTAGCAAGCGACGCATTGCTACAGCGTCGTGCAGATAGATGCGGTCATGTGTGCTGTACGCTTTAGGTATTCGTATTCAGTGTTGCCAGCGGTGTATCGAAAGTTCTTTAAAAACCATTGCGAAAAGAAATCTAGCATAATATTTAGCAGTTACGTAATTTACGACAAACAAAGAAATCAGGGTATTATTAAAAAAATAAACAAAATGGAAGGTGCAGATATCGCGGTAAACTCCACACCGCACAAATTAATAATTTATTCGGAACACAGCGTTTTAAAAGCACGTGGACTCTCTTTGTCAACCGTTTAAAATATCAAAATTTCAGGACGGGCAGTGTCGCAATTCTACGTTGTCTCTTAAATTTTGCATAAAATTGGGATAAAACAGTAGACAGCTTTTAAAAGACTTCTTTGTTCTTCAAAGTATTTTGTACGAAGATTGATGCACTTTTATATGAGCTCAAGTCAACTCTGAAAGTAATTATTCCACTTGTCTGTTGGTATAGTCAAAATTGCGTTTTTTAAGGCATCGATTTGTCCTTCTAACGACTGGAACCTTTGACCACGCGTTCTTGATTTTTGGAAAAGTAAAGACATCGTTCGGACTTAAGTCCCGACTGTACAGAGGATGGTCTAACAATTCAACGTTTTGACGCATTGAAAATTTAATTATTTTGCGTGTTGTGTGTAAACTTTGCATTATCTTGGTGGAGGTTAATTCGTCGATCGGGGTTGGTCTTCCGAAGCTCAGCGATGACTTGGCGGCAAATAAATTGTTGCATATCAAGCGGCAGTAACAGTTCCTTGATCTTGCTGCATGACCTGCTTTCGAGACAAATATCGCGACCTCCTTTTGGAGACATTTCGAAAAAGGACGACCTTTGTCGCCTTTTCTTCACTTTGCAACATCCAATGGACGACTGGTGTTTATTGTCTGGCTCGTATGAGCAAATACAAGGGCGTTCTGACACCAATACCTTAGCTGCTTTCTGTTCTTCAGTCAACAGATGCGGCATACAACGAGAAACTTCTTACAACTTTCTTTACACATAATTCTTCATGCAACATTTTTTGAATTGAGGTATTTGAAATTCTCAGTTATGTCTTAATCACGCGATATTTCACGTATCGATCTTCATTGATGATCTTTCGCACAGCATCGACGTTTTCCTGAGTGACTGCCGTTTATGGTGCACCTGCTATTGGATTGTCGCTAAGACTAGTCTGTCCATATTTAAATTCCCTGTTCTAACGAGAATTTGTTGACTGATGTGGTGCTTCATTGCCGAAAAGAGAAACCAACTTGGCGAAGCATTGTTATTGAGATAATTGTCTTCGGAAATTATAAAAAATTATTGCGCAAAAATGTTCTCGATTTAATTTTATTTTAACTAACTTGTCAATTTTGACAGCTTTTTGTAGCTGCAATCGTGGCTCGGTACTTAAATGGGACCATCTGAAACTTTTTCACTGTTAAAGGGTTTTTAACAGTGGGTATCAAAAACACGTTAAAGTTTGATAACAGGTTAACAGAGGGCATCTTCTTAAGGAAGCCATATTTATTTAGTTGTTGTGAATTTAGATCAGTAATATTGGTAGTAACGGAAAATACTGTTTTTCTGATATTTGCTGAAATATATTAGAAATTGTTAGAAATTAACCTGATTTATTCCCTGCTCATTACCTTTCTTCGAGGGATGGTAGTCGTTATTTTGGTTGTACAGTTTAAACATTCCTATATTTCAAAATCTGTCGTTTTTAACCGTTCGCAAGGTTAGTTTTACATATCACATAACTGATATACACGGTAGATTTTAAACCTGCTCCTTCCTTAATAGATTTATTAGCTTTACATTGTCATGGTGTACTTGAAATGTGCTATTCATGGATACGATAATATATATTTGGATTGCCACCAGATACATACAGAATTCTCTTGTGTGCGGGTAACTGCTTGCAGTAACTTCAATATAACCACGAGAGACTCTCAGCAGGTATACAATTCTAATCGCACAGGTCATGCATATTTTTATGATGAGGATCGATCCACAAGTAATTTTTGAAGAGAGATGCTGCGCCATCGCTATTCCTTCCTGTGCCAATCAAACTAAAATAGTAAAATAATACTTCTCTATTTTTAATATGGATAGTAACCGATCCGTATGCATCTCCGGAAGCACCCCCTTCTGCAGCCGTACTACCAACCCAACAAAAAAAACAGAAATAAAATTTAATTTTCCGCCTAGAACCATCGATGGTGAAAGTGATGACGTCACTGGTATTATGGGGATAGTGAAAAAGTTTCCAAACAGATCAACGACACGTGTTAAAACTAACCTATTCCTGTCAATTTGTTGTTTACGTTGTTTACTGTGCTGTTTTACGATTGTAAGCAGCATTATTTTGTTCGTTAAGTAGAATTATGAAATTCATTACAATTATTATTGGAAAACTGTAAATATACCTAAAGAATTACATTAATAGAATTAAGTTTCAGCATCATGGAAATCTGGCTGTACAGAAGTCTGTGTTACCTGTTGATGAAACATATACATTTCGTATAAATATATGAACACAGTTAAGGGCTTGTTAGCATAACTCGAAGTGGTGTAGTACGATACATTAGCCACCCGTACTCTAACACATGGGCTGAAAAGTCCCGGGCCTAACACATAGATGACGCTAGTTTTATTGCAGTCACCTTTCTCTCAGTTAGTACTAACCTTCAAAAGACAGCTGTTAAAATTTCATGATATTCTATTCATTAGTTTATGAGTTATTGTGCTAAGAGTCACGCTACTTTTGTTATTTTCAAAACAATGGATCAAAAACAATTTCGTGTTTTAATTTTACACTGCTTCTTGATGGGAAAAAATACCGTTCAAGCGAAGCAATGGCTTGAAAAGTGTTATGGGGACTCCGCTCCATCAGAAACAACAATAAAACGTTGGTTTGCCGACTTCAAACGCGGTCGTAGAGACACCGATGATGCAGAACGCAGTGGACGTCCAAATGAGGCGGTAACACCAGAAAACATAAAAAAAATCCACAAAATCGTCTTGAATGATCGAAGAGTGAAGTTGCGTGAGTTAGCTGACATCGTAAAGATATCAAAAGAACGTATTGGCTTTATGTTGCATGAGCATTTGACTATGAAAAAGCTCTGTTCAAAGTGAGTGCCGCGTTTGCTCACTGTTGACCAAAAACAAGAACGTGATTCTGATTGATGATTCTGAGCAGTGTTTGGCCATGTTTAAACGTAACAAACGGGACTTTTTGCATCGATATGTGACAATGGATGAAACATGGATCCATCACTTCACTCCGGAATCAAAACGATCGTCATCTGAGTGGACAGCAACTGGTGAACCTCGTCCAAAGCGCCCGAAAGCAGAACAATCGACTGGAAAGGTTATGGCCTCGGTATTTTGGGATGTGCGTGGTGTAATATTCATCGACTATCTTGAGAAAGGAAATACCATCAACAGTGAATATTATATAGCGTTATTGGAGCGTTTGAAGGTCGAAATTGCAAAGAAACGACCGCATATGGCAAAGAAAAAAAAATTTGTTTCATCAAGACAACGCACCGTGTCACAAGTCAATCAAAACAATGGCAAAACTACATGAATTGAACTTCGAATTGCTCCCACATCCACCGTATTTGCCAGATTTGCCTCCCAGCGACTACTGGCTGTTCGCAGACCTCAAAAAAATGCTCGCCGGTTAAGAAATTTCGCACGAATGAAGAGGTTATCGCTGGAACTGAGGCCTATTTTGAGGCAAAAGATAAATCGTTTTACAAAAATGGTATTGAAATGTTAGAGCGGCGCTGGAATGATTGCGTTGCTCTTGATGGAGATTACGTTAATGAATAAAGCTAATTTTGAACCAAAAAGACCGTGTTTTCTTTGTTAGGCCCGGGACTTTTCAGCCCATGTGTTATTTCATCATAGATTGCGGTGTGTAGAAAAATGTGGTGCTTGGTGATCTAATATTATTTGATAAAGAATTTTAATCGAAGACTTACCTTCCTTTTTTAGGTACATCACTACACAGCTATGGCATAATAATATTTCAAATTTGGGGAGCACTAGTCTATACATATGTAATTTCCTTTAGTTTCAGAGATTTCCACTTTAAAATATTTTTATAAATATAAATAAAAAATCTTCTAAACAGTTTATTTTATTATTTAAAACATATCATGAAGCTATAATTAAGTACATTCACAAAAAATAATTTATATGTACACACTCACGTTAAATAAATTTGTAGTTTTGATATTACAAAAATGAGTATGTTTTCATATACAAGATGTAAAGTTCTATTCTTATCTGTCAAACGAGCGTACAAATGTGGATAATAATTACCGATTTAAAACAGTTGACAAAAATAAAACAATTGCGATAAATAGGATACAAATAAATCTCGCTCGTGTGCAAAAGTAATAAGTTTTTAAATAAAAATCCTTTAACAAGTAACAATAATAATTGTAATGAATTACATAATTTTACTTAATGAGCAATACTGTTTACGATCGCAAAACAGAACAGTAAACAACGTAAACACGAGAAATTGACAGGAATAGGTTAGTTTTATGAAATGTCTTTGTTTTGCTTGGAAATTTTTCAGTGTTACCATAATACTTGACGTCACACTTTCACGGTCCATTACTACCCCGTTTTTGACAGATAGTCGGTTGTCGGGTCCCGCCATGTCATTAGGTATTTTGTCCCTGACGTTTCGCGAATAACTGCAGTTCGTATTTTCAAAGGTAGGATAACATATGGAGCTTTTAGGGTTACAACATTTACTATGGAACAGAGATAATATATATATGTACGAGATAGGAATCTGTTTGATATTATTTTGTGGCTGCTTAGCGCCACCTGCCGTTTGTCTAAAAAGTATTTCAAAACGCCAAATCTAAATACCGATTTCAAATCATGTATATGTAATATATTCTGCACGTTCTATTGTAACAAATATTCTTCTTGCTATCTGCTCCATATGTTGCGAATATAGCAAGAAGAATATCTGTTACACAATAAAACATGTATTCCGCAATAAGTATGAATATTGCCGAAATAGAACTGCTTCCATAATATTCTTGGAAAGCAATATATTCCTATCTTAACAAACCAGAATTGTAAAACAAATAACAACAAATTTTCGAAATTTATTGCATTTTAATATAATAATAAATAGTAAAATATAATAATAAAAACATTCACAATGTAAACAGTAATGTATTTCACTTGTACAATCTTTCTATACCTGGCACTTATATACGAAAATTAAATAGGAGTAAACTATGTACAAAAAGTGGAATAGAAACGTTCGCGAAATGTAAATTTTTTTTAAATGTATTTGCGTATGAAAACGTAAAACATTCAACAAAATTCAGCGTTAAAACTGCGACTAAATCACAAAAACGAAACGAATAACTGATAACCATGTGTAACAGTAGAAACCTCATGTAATTTTTAACGGAATGGTAATATCTGGGTAATATTTAAGAACGCGCATGCGTATTTGTCTGTATAATTCGATTCTTGCGTTCTCTACCAAATATCTATGAACGAATGAAAAAAGAAAAAGAAAATCAAGGTCACATACTATGGAACATTCCCATCTGGATGGAGTTATCTATGGCTATAACACTAACTTAACTAAAGCAGGTGGTTACCTTTTAGTACTGACATTTCATTAGTAGCGCCCTGTATGCTCCAGTATGCAAAACTTAAAAGACATCCCTAGTAAATTAATTAATTTTCTGATGTGTTCTATAGGAATCTGCTTCTTTAGTTCACGTAAATTCAACAAGCTTAATCTTATATATCTTTGATATCTTGCATTTCAAGATAAATTTTTCGTGTTTGCATGCATTTGCCACACATCACGTCTATTTAAACCGGGATTGGTTAAAGAATAAAACGAAATCTAGGTTGGCCAGTACGTATGGCCGCAGCTGTAGATCCCGTGCGCATCTCTCCGATCTAATTGCGAGCGATCGAGAATCGGGGAAACAGACGAAGATAGTCGGCCGCCTAAAAAATACCGCGACCGAGATTTTTGTACTGATGTGGAGCATGGCGGTCGGCGGCAAGCACGGCTTCGACGATCCTTCTTATTTTAATTATGTAATTACGGCTTGTTATTGTTTCTGTCCTGACGCATCTTATTTATACGGTACTATTACGCGTACCTCACGGAAGAAGAGCATGAAAAAGAACTACGACCACGTAATTTATTTTTAACCGTTCGAAAAAGAGGTAAACGGACTTAAGGCAAGCTCTATATGTATATGTATGTATACAGCACTTTCGCTTGGAAATGATACAGCTGTCGCGAAAGAAGCGAATCGGATTCTTAGAATTTGATTTGTGTTGTTTGAAATATACAAGGCGTGATAGTATAATACCTGTTTTTAATTACAATTCATTGTAAATGACTTCGTTTAAATGGGGTGTAGAACACTACATGTGAAGCCTGGGTAATGCTAAATGAGCTGGTGTGACTCGGCAGCCAGACCAAATATTGGATTTCCTGGTTACAAACATGCAGACAAATCGAAATCAAAAAGCCTCAGAAAATTGGCCATTTTCAATGTTCCCTAAGCAGCTTGCGATACTCCTTAAATACCGCAAGTTGCAGGGGAACCTGGAATTTCCCATACAAGAAGACATACCAAGCTTGCGACGAAATTGACTGCGTTTGAGAAATCCACTCGTACGGCAAGTAGAACAGCTAGATGCCAGTGTCGAGCTAAGAGACTTGTGGAATCATATTTGTCAACTTATTGAAAATCGCGAAGAGCATGAGTGGTTCCCAGGGTATGGCTGTGACACTGCTGGCACAGAACTCGACGGGAAACTGTGGGTCAAATTAAACCGAGCTTGCGTTGGGTATGGTCGATGTCCGAGGGTTGATCGCAATTAGTAATCTGCGACGGAAATATAAATGCGGCAAAATATATCCAAATATTAACAGAAGGACTACTACCGATATTCGACAACGCCATTTTATCTAAAGAAGACGCCACTTTTATAGAGGATGGAGCACCCTGCCACAAAGCAAGTACAACAACCACATGGAAAGAGGAACAGGGGATTCGGATTTTAGCATGGCCCGGCCAATCACCAGACATGAATCCGATAGAGAATGTTTGGCACATAATCCAGACAAATATGGCGAAACGACCCCGAAAACCCAGCAACAAGGAAGAACTCGTCGCAGCTGTTACAGAAGAGTGGTTAAATATTCCAGACGACACCATTAATTATTTAATAGATTCTATGCTACGACGATTCGCAGCACTTCACGCAAGTAAAGGTGGATCGACGAAATATTAAAATATTTTGTATATATAACGAGAATAGAATCTTTTTTTTAATTAGTAGGTGTCTATTTTATTCTATCACCCTAAAAGTTAATATTAAACTACGAGGAAAGGGCAAATAAAAGAAAAAATAACATGAAAAAAATATGAGTACGAAATGTGAGTGACATGCCATGGTTTAATTTAATTATGGAAGATGACATTGATCTCAAGCTGGACATATTTAATAGGTTATTGTTGGTTGTTTACGATTTACATGCACCATTAATTTAGGTTAAGGTTCAATTTCAATGTTTGTATCTTACGTTATTGACAAAAATTCCTAGAGTTATATAAACTAATTTCACTTCAAACCGAGGATTTGCATTACAAGAAGATAGTCTCATGCCCTCCATAAAAAAAGAACACCATTCCCAAGTGTTAATCAGAATCCTTAGTACGTAGTTATTTTAGTCCTACTTCCATTATAGACTAAAATTAAGATATACAAAGATATTTTAGAATTTTGAAATATTTTGGTACATAACTATACTTTCGCATCTAATTTTCGTAATGTATATAACCACGATAATATTGTTTTCATCTCTACCTATTACAGTAGCATCTGTAGAGTGGTTATTTTCTAGAATAAAAATTGTTCAAAATCAAATTTTCAAGAAGAATACAACGAGTAGACATAAAAGTTTTGAATGATATAGATTTAACAGAACTGACAGAACCTTGAGAGCTACTAAAAAAAAAAAACAACCGGTATGGAGTGCATCAACACAGAGCTTTGGAAATACGGGGGATTTATGTTGAAAAAATAGTATTATCCCTGATGATTGGAAAAAGAGAGAAAGTGGTCTCGCTGTTCAAAAAAGAACAAGAATAACATTAATTGTTCTTTGGGTTATTTTCATCCTTCGTTGAACTTAGTATAGTCCGACGTTTCGGCAGTCTGTCTACTATCGTCTTCAGGGTAGCCCTATACAAGTTCAACGAACGATGGAAAATTGCCAAAACAACAAGAAGAATCTATCGTCAACAGTACCACGTCAAGAGTAAGAATAACATTATTTAGACTTTCATTTTTTGTCGCTTTCTGCCATACATAGGTGTTAGTGAACATCATAGATAATTTGAACAGAATCCACAAACAAGATCGAATCATTTTGTAATTTTTCAATTCCCTCCGCTAGTCCATAGTAGTTCTTGCGACTTTGGAAATACAGCCTTCGTATAAGCTATTAAAGTATTTACTCGTTGTTTTGCGCACGGCACTGAAACTTGCCTCTCTTTGTCGAGACTCGTAATGAAGCTCGAAAACTACAAGATTAAAACCATAATCTCTTCTCATAAACATAGAAACCTACACAAAAGAGGTGGCCTTGGTTGTTCCCCTCGATAATAGAGAAAACAAACAAAATCACTTGAGTTTTATTTCCCTCAATTTTACAGCCGTACAACGTTGCCTAGAACACGCGCCCACGCTACGGAGATAAGTCTAAGCATTCTAACCGAAGGGGTATTAACTGCAAGGGTCGAAATTTACACCCTCTCACGGAGTTACGTATATGTAAAGTGGTATTCATGAACGTGACAGAACGCATTAGCCGTCGCGTTCCAGCCGTAACACGCGGACGATCTACGTTTTAATACGTTCGGTCGTTTTAAGTGCGTCGTCTTTACGGCCCATTTTCAACAGATACGACCAACAAACAGATTTCGTACGTTCACGGTCCAGACGCATACGGTGACGGGGAACCTAATACCATTGTTATACGGGAAACCAGACGAACGTGTGCGTTATAGCCACCGACAAAGTGGTCGTGTACACGACACCTGGACGCAATGCGTGAAGTTTATCGAAATATATCGCGTTTCGGATATACATACGTATGTATGTACACATAAAGCGTACGTAGTAGGTTATTAATTCGCGAGTTGGGAATAATGTGTAATTTCACGCGTTGTTTATTGAAAACTTTATGTTCGTTTAACAAGATCGCTTACAAAGTTAAAAGCTGCGTTCTACAAATCGAATTAAGTTTAAATTTAGCGTTCAGATTTGCAATAGATAACCTAATGTAAGCGTACAGGAATAAATTTTCGTTTAAGTGTGGGAAACGTTGAATTAATTACATCGAATTTGATGAGGGGATATTTCGAAAAGAATTTCTTGTTTGAAACGGACAAAATTATTATTATGGCGGTTTGTAAACAATTAATTTTGCCATCTACCTCCCAGTCGTCTCTCTAACTTCTCTAACTCGTTTTCCCCAATTCCTTCTTACGTCCTCCTTTTTTCCTTCGATTAGCAGGCTTTCATTTTCAAAGCTATTGTGGTAGTCTGGCCACATGAGGAAAATGGAAGATTTTCCTCATGTGGCTATATCACAGTAGTTGTTTTCTTTTAAATTAATTATTGGTCTTGGGATTGCGCCATTAGCCACTTACACCAATTAAACCAGAAAAACTGAAAAATACGAAGGAAACCAAACAACCCGAATGGACACAAGGCTAACACAGGACACGCTTCACACCCGGGGCCGATCGGGTGACTAACACGAACACACAGGTAGGCCAACGGAAAGAAAGGAAAATCCACAAAGGATACATTACATAAGGAAGCAAGCTAAATAATAAAACGCAGGTTACACATGTGTTTGAATATCTTGTCTGACATCTTCATTCTCCAAGGCTACTAGATAATTTATATTAATTGGCAGCTGAATTTTGCTGTTAAGCAAGTCGTTAACAAATACGTTGATTTTCCCGGTGTGATTCCTACATCCCAACATAATATGATTAATATCTCCATATTCAGATTCACAAAAAGTGCACGTGCTACTGTCCGACACATGAATTTTATGAAGATATGCAGGGAATCTCCCATGATTGAACAGCAACCTTAGGATCTGTGACAGCATGTTCCTTTTAACGGTGTTTCTATTATACCACCAGTTACTTTTAATTTCTGGGAAAATCATGTAGTTGGTGGGATTATTCTTATACACATTAGTGTAATGTCTCTGCCAATCTTTATAAGATCTATTTTAAATTTCATTCAGGAGTGTGGTGGGTGTGGTATCTCCGAACTTGCCAGAGAATATTCTGGCTAGTTCGGAGACCACACCAGCATCTTCGACTACATCGAACAGACAGCACCGCTTTCAATGAGGACCGATAAAATTCGGCCCGTGTATAGCTTTGCTGGGGGATACAATGTAATAATTCCCAACGGCGAAGCAATAAAGGCATGTGCAAGCAAATCGAGACGGGGGATTTCCCACTGGTTTGCGGACGCCTCGAAAACTTCGAATGGCACAGGTATTGGAATTTGGAAAGAGGGAGAACCGGATGGCGAGACTATCAGTCTAGGGGTCTCCTGCTCCATCTTTCAAGCAGAAGTAATTGCCGTCCAGACAAGTGCAGAGAACTCTCTGAACTACGCACATGACCTCGAAGCGGTGGAAATCGTATCGGACAGCCAAGCCGCTCTTAGGGCGCTACAAGCTGTCAAGTTTGACTCCAAAGTGGTGTTGGGGTGCCATAGAAAGCTGCAACAACTGGCGGAACATTGCAGCGTTACGCTGAGATGGGTGCCAAGCCACTCGGGGATCAAAGGGAACGAAATAGCTGATTTGCTAGCAAAAGATGCCAGTGGACGACCATTCTCAGGTCCTGAACCGACGTGTGGGAGTACCTACGGCAGTATTAAGACCTACGTTAGCTGACCGCCAATCACCGGTCCTATTGGAACGGTGTAGACGGTTTAAGACGCTGTAAATCTCTCGGGATTTATCCAGGTGAGGGAAGACTGTGTAAGGCAGTCCTAATGAGCAGGACCAAACTGAGAGCACTCACAGCGATGTTAACTGGACACTGCGCACTGAATAAACATGGGTCTAGTAAACTCTCCTTCGTGTAGAAAGTGCGGGAGAGCAGAGGAAACTC
This sequence comes from Trypoxylus dichotomus, assembly GCA_023509865.1. NCBI lineage: Eukaryota > Metazoa > Arthropoda > Insecta > Coleoptera > Scarabaeidae > Trypoxylus > Trypoxylus dichotomus. Next base: position 72,454,192 of record CM042076.1, on the reverse strand, counting down.
CTGTGCGCCTTCTTGTCGCCTGCCCTACAATCTGCAGGGAAAGACAGGTTCACCTTTGGAGATGCTCAGCTTGACGGATCCAAGTTAGGAAAATTACCGCTTCAGCTGATTATGGACTTCGTTGCTGAAGTACAAACCGGTTGAGTGAGCTAAAATCACTTGGGTGCACAATAGGCGAGGTACTGGCCGAGTTTGTTCTTTGGGATTAAAGCCCCGTCCATGAAAAAAAAAAGTGCCTCCTGGTTTTCGCATTTCATTTTGCTACCTTTCTTGGGATTAGAACTTGCATATGCAATTTTCCATTCCTTTGAAAGCAAAATCCCGTGGCGAAGAAATATACGATGCTTTCTTAAATTTTGTGACATGTTACAAGATGCCAATTTGTAAACTATTGTGTATTTCAACAGATGGAGCACCAATCATGACTGGAGACAAAAATGGTTTTGTTACATTCCGTCAAGCTAATGGCGATTTCCCTTAGTTTTTCCCATTCCATTGCAATATCCATCAACAAGTTTCGTATTCAAACGTTCTAAGCATAACATATTTGAAGGTCTAATTAAGAATAAACTAACGCTACCATAGTCAACAGCAGACTTTTCGGACTACTGCATCACCGAATCGTTAATCGAATTATATCATTTGGAAGTTTCACGCAAATATCTCGGATATTTTCTCATCTAAGAAGTCCTAAATTGTACAAATACGTATGTACACAACCGGCTCTGTGTTCGGATTCATCCGTCTGTCTATTACTTATACGCCGTCGTTCTTGTTTTCATCGCACAACAACCTACGAGTCTCTCAAACGACGATTAATCATTTCGAACGAGTAACAATCGTGCGTCCGTCAACGAATCCATCCTCACCCAGCGTCGCTAATGCTACGTGAAAAAGGATACCCGTAACGTCGCCTTGTGCAGCGCTAGAGCTACCGGTTTCCAATTCACCGACGCGCGATGCCAATTTGTTTACATTGTAGAGCGCCATCGGTGGAGAGACGTGCGATTACTGAAGAACGTTGAGGCGTTTACGAGATGGCGAATATTGGACAATGGAACGATAACAGCGAGGAGGCGGTTTGTCTTTTTTTTGCGTAAGCTTGTCGTATTGTTGATTTATAATTAAGATTATTATGCGCGATACTGGATTTGTTCTTTTTTTTGTATTTTGCTGTGCGTAGGGAAATTCTCGGGTGATATTTCTAAATGCGAAGGTTCTTTTATCTAGAGATTTTTAAAATGTGTTTTTTTAAAGAAAAAATTGCTAAAATGTTAAACTAACGTAAATAATTCCTTTCGACTGTTGTAGATATACATATACAGGGTGTTAGAATTTTCGAAAACGCTTACACTGGCTGTATTTGCTATCAAAAAGAGTATATAAAGATGATACTGATAATTATACAGGATGTCCATAAAATGATGACTTTTCAATGACTTCCTTATTAAAAAAAAGATACATTACATTGTTGTGTACATACAATACAACCGTATGTTAAACATTAATGCAATAAATGCATTTCTTTTTGAATACATCACGTCCTGAAGTAGTGAAAGCTTTGATGTCTACTGTTCAAGACGTGGACGACCACATTCAAAATAAATGCCAAGACTAGTAACAGTTGTTAGAATAAAACCATAACAATGCTTTTCTTAACGATACCCATCAAATATAGCCAAAAGTATGCCTTGCCATCCAAACTGATACCTATACTGAGTATATTTTACCATCCGCATGAATACTATCTCTTTATTATGGATATTTGTACGGTACAACCTACGTCTGTCGCCTGCAATTACCTTCATAGCCATATTGTACGTCAAATACACCCTGTACTTTCCAACTATCGAAGTACGTGGTATTATTTAAGCATCCTGTTTGACACATCAACTCCATACGGAAACTAATTATTTCTAGCCGGAGAGAAACAAAATAAAACAAATTAACGGAGTAAGATCGTAATAACCGCGGTAGAAACTGAATGAAGTCCATTCAATTTTAATAAACTTCATTTTTAATACGGTCATTAATTCTTTCCGACGTTATCAGTAGCGCGTCATATGAAGACAAGGCTCCTCTATTTGTCTCCATACTGTCCCGGTAGGCAGAGGAACGGGGTTCAGTGCATCGTTCGAAAAGAACATGTTGAATGCGTTTTGTACAATAGTACGTATTTTTTCTAACTTAAGATTATTGCAACTATCTTGCAGTTTTTGTCCCATATATGTATATGTGCAATTTATTTTTCATACAAAGATGTAATTATTTTCAAATCCCAACTTTATGTGCCTTCTTATGCTATTAAAGGTATTTTGCAGCATTGCGGTCGCTAGTAATGCACATTCTTTGCTACAGATCTTGCAAATTATCAACAGGAAGAACCTTTAGATGAGGAAACAATGAAAAAGTGTATAATTTCCAAACAATGTGATCGTGACAATTTAGCTTCCGTGTGTAAGCTTATAATTTGATCGTCAAAAAGCTCACGAAGAAAAGCAATATTTTGTTCTGCTGTTTGTGCCGTTACACCATCTTGCTGGAAGTAACCATATTCTAATTCATCTTCGTGTAGCTGTTCAATAAATGCATTCAAAATGTTTCTATACATATCAGCATTAGTTGTAAAATCAAAAAGAAGTTTCGTAGTATGCAGAAACAATTCAACAAAAGTATGAAGATTTTCGCTACTCCGCATTCGAGTATTTTGGGAATTGTACCCCGTGAGATAAAACCACGCTTCATCAGAGAAAAATGTTGAATTTAGCAGGTCATCATCTTGCATTAAATTCGTTGCAGACCACTGGTAGTAAGCAAGACGTCTAGGATTCCATCTTATACGGATGCATGTGTAAGTGTTTCTTTATGATTTCCTGGCATATTCACCAAGAAGATCCAATCTCTTGATAAAAACGCAAAAGTTTTGTGGGTTCATTTTGTCCATCCGTTGACGAACATCACTTATAACTCCTTTCGAACGAATAGTTGGTTTACCAGTACGGGATTTATGGTCCACAGAACCAGTTTCACAACATACATCAACACAAATGGAGAGGCAATTATGAAAATTTTTGGGAATTACAGCTAACTCTGGGAAATGCCCTTTAAAATCATTCAAAGGTGCATGCTGGCTGTACACCCAAATTCCATCAATTCGTACTCCAGTTCGAAAATAGGCTTCACTTATGTACGTTTTTTTTTTGTTTGCACTGTATTGTGAACCATATTTGAATTTATTCAAACTCGAGGTCCAAATTTGCTCAATGTCATTATCAACACCTGATAGCTTAAGTTCAGGCATACATTTTCTGTTTCGATACCATTTTGTCCTAGAAACTTTATGATATCACGGTAGTACGTATATAGTTTTACCACTCAATCGGTAATCCCGTTGACAATGAGAATCTATATCTTCCTGAAATGTTGTGTTATTAATTTGAATTAAGGGGTTTACTGCAATGCCAGTGAATCTCTATTTACAGTAATCACATCAAATTTATTCTTTTTTAAGCTAAGTTTCTAGTTATAAATTAACTTCAAAATTCTAATGGCTGCAATGATGATACAGCCATATCATTACCTAGAACCGAATGAAACTTTCTACTAACGAAAAAACACTTACGAGGGGAGGTCTAGAAGTTCGTGGAATGAAAGGGTTTTAAATAAAATAAAATAATAAATCTATTTTTCCTTTTCAGTATAATCACCCTTAAGCACAATACATTTATTAGATCTATGAATTAATTTTTCTAAACCATCATAAAAATATTTTTTATTTTTCGCCTCAAAATGGGCCAAAATTGCCTCCTTCACGTATTTGTCGTCGGAAAACTTTCTTCCACGTAAGTCTTTTTTTAAATTGGGGAATAAATAAAAATCACTAGATGCCAGGTCTGGACTGTAGGGTGGATGGATTATTGATTGATAGCCATGCTTGTCCAGAGCAACCATTGCAACTTTGCTCTTGTGAACCGGCGCATTGTCTTGCAAGAGCAACACACCCTTGGTCAATTTTCCTTGACGTTTCTCCTTGATGGCCTCCTTTAATTTTTCTAATATCGCTGCGTAATATTCTCCGGTTATGCTCCAACCTTTTTCTTTGTAAGTAATCAATAATATCCTCTCACAACTTTCCAGCCGATTCTGACACTTTGAATTTCTTTGGCGGTGGTGTCCCCTTTTTATGCCATTGCATGGATTCCTGTTTGGACTCAGGCTCAAAGTGATGAACTAATGTTTCATCTCCTGTAACAATCCGCTCCAAAATCTGTGCAGGTTTGTCTTCACACGGCTCCAAAAATTGTTTCGACGCACAGACGCGCTGCTGTTTCTGCAGCGGCGCGAGTATTCTCGGTACCCATCTTGCACTGACTTTTGTCATACCCAGGTGGTCATGTAGGATACGCAAAATGGTGGTAACTGATACTCCAACTAATGCAGATAATAGTTTTTTCTTGAAACGGGCATCTTGCAGTAGAAATTTTTGCACTTTTTCGACGATGTCTGTGGTGGCCTCAACTGGCCGTCCTGAGTGGGGGTCGTCTTCATTCGACTCCTGATCATGTTTAAAAAGACCATGCCACTTATAAATCATTGATTTACTAGAGCACTGTTTCCAATAAACGGTTTCCATTTCATTGAATATGGTTTGAGCGTTCTTTCCTTGCTTTGTAAGGAACTTTATCACAGCACGGTGTTCAATTTCCTCCATAGTTTCAGTTTTCTTCCGGATTGACTTGTTTAGCAGGCAACTATTTTAAAAGTTAAATGTGAATCAAGGAGAGATTGGAGGTAGGCAGCCAATTTAACAATCGGTAATACCTAGTGATACGTAGCCTCGAATTTTTTCCTTGTTTTTCAATTTTTATTTCACGTTGCAATGTTATTTGTTATTTCTTTTTTACTCATAACAATATATATATATATATATATATATGATTAGAGTGTTGAATATACCTACAAGAAAGGATTACATAAACATTTGAGAAAATAATAAGTACCGGTTATGATAATAGAACATGTGACCGAAAGAGACAATCACTTCAAAGATAGATAGTACTACTTGCTCTACAATCAATAATATACAACCATATGCGTGCATGAACGGAACGTTTAGTTTAGCTAAATTGATAAACAAGCAAAGAAGAGTCTGGATTCCAGCTCAAGCACATTGCTCGACCGAAATCTTCGCTCTTAGCATACCGTCCGGGTATTCCTTTCCGTAACTGTACAATTCTGCTACTAAATAGCTTACTCCGCTTGGTTAGATCTTCCTGTTAGTATATACGTAAGATCTTGAATGTTATGTCGCCTACGTATATCAGAGAATATTACAAGAACATTGCGGGATTATCGTCAGCTGCGCCATATCCTTATCGTTGATAAAATTAAGCTATTAGGATGAATCGCACCGTGCAAGATACTAAGCTTTTCTACAGTGACAAAAACAAATTCAGGCTTGAGGGAGATGCAATTTTCTCCTACGTGAACGTAAGGATGAAATCCTTACATTGAAGGCGATTAGAAATGCGAATTTCATGCCGTAATAAATCGAATTTGCTGTTCGTAGGAGCCTAAATTCGTTGGATCAAAATGATCCTTCACATCTTCTTAGTTCATTTAATTTGATACTCTTAGTTAACGAATGGTACAGCCACGCTATCAGATTCACATTGTTTTTTTTTTCAGCAACTTGCATAAATTCTTAAAACATTGTCTGTGATCTGAATATACTCACAATACATGTGTTGAAAGATTATCTATCAAAGATGTGTCGAATTTAAATATGATTCATACGCTGGATCACCGCTATAGATATTGTAGAGATACGTGAAAAGTACCTAGGTTTCTCCATAGGTATAGAAATAAAACACGAATATCTTTGCCAACTATTTCGAGCTATTGGTGGCGTAGTGTGTCTAAGTCATACTTAAATTCGGTACTTCAAACTGCAATGTAGGCTAAAGGGCGTACCCCGGAATCACGGCTAAGCACCCCTGTCGTCAAGATGGAGACCGTAGTAGTCACTACGATAACGTGAATCGTTGACAGTTATAAGGAATTCGAAAATTTTAATCGCACCATCCGAATACCAATTCTTCAAGAACACCGAGACGGTCCATTAGGCCATTAGTAGAACGGAAACAAGATAATACTTCCTTAGAAACCTTTTGAAGAAGGTGGTAGCGTAATCAGCGAAGCATCCAGAGTAAATTCAACGACATTGTAACATCCGGAAAGATTTTCCCTCTAAATTTAATTTAAAATTTTATGTTAGAATTTGTTATTATATTTACGCGGAGAAAGCAAATGTGTTTCTTCTAGCAGCAAATGTGCTATGATTTACCATAGCCGAGGCGAATCATTGTTACGGCGATACCGAGTCATTGAAGCTACTATGAAAATATGTAGTCAATACCCAAGGAATGGCCTATATATCTGTACCACACCCTGTTTCTAACGTTGCTACGTTTCTAACTATCTGATGTTTCTAACGCCCCATCTTACACGTGTATAATAGATGTTGTGTTTACATTAAGGAAAACAGGCAGATTGTTACCAACTTACAAAGGCCCCGTAGAGTCTTACGGGCAGAAGAAGAGCTGCTGGACCTTGTAGAATGAAATTCAGGCGTAAGGGACGCAGCAAGATAGATTGGGGTGGCTCACAGTACGGTACACAGCACATTAAGACATAATTACCCTTATTAACACATGGGATGAAAAGTACCGGGCCTAACACATAGATGACGCTAGTTTTATTGCAGTCACCTTTCTCTCCGTTAGTACTAACCTTCAAAAGACAGCTGTTAAAATTTCATGATATTCTATTCTTTAGTTTGTGAGTTATTGTGCTAAGAGTCACGCTACTTTTGTTATTTTCAAAACAATGGATCAAAAACAATTTCGTGTTTTAATTTTACACTGCTTCTTGATGGGAAAAAATACCGTTCTAGCGAAGCAATGGCTTGAAAAGTGTTATGGGGACTCCGCTACATCAGAGACAACAATGAAACGTTGGTTTGCTGACTTCAAACGTGGTCGTAGAGACACCGATGATGCAGAACGCAGTGGACGTCCAAATGAGGCGGTAACACCAGAAAACATAAAAAAAAATCCACAAAATCGTTTTGAATGATCGAAAAGTGAAGTTGCGTGAGTTAGCTGACATCGTAAAGATATCAAAAGAACGTATTGGCTTTATATTGCATGAGCATTTGACTATGAGAAAGCTCTGTTCAAAGTGGGTGCCGCGTTTGTTCACTGTTGACCAAAAACAAGAACGTGTAGATGATTCTGAGCAGTGTTTGGCCATGTTTAAACGTAACAAACCGGAAATTTTGCGTCGATATGTGACAATGGACGAAACATGGATCCTTCACTTCACTCCGGAATCAAAACGATCGTCATCTGAGTGGACAGCAACTGGTGAACCTCGTCCAAAGCGCCCGAAAGCACAACAATCGGCTGGAAAGGTTATGGCCTCGGTATTTTGGGATGTGCGTGGTGTAATATTCATCGACTATCTTGAGAAAGGAAATACCATCAACAGTGAATATTATATAGCGTTATTGGAGCGTTTGAAGGCCGAAATTGCAAAGAAACGACCGCATATGGCAAAGAAAAAAATGTTGTTTCATCAAGACAACGTACCGTGTCACAAGTCAATCAAAACAGTAGCAAAACTACATGAATTGAATTTCGCATTGCTCCCACATCCACCGTATTCGCCAGATTTGGCTCCCAGCGACTACTGACTGTTCGCAGACCTCAAAAAAATGATCGCCGGTAAGAAATTTCGCACGAATGAAGAGATTATCGCTGAAACTGAGGCCTATTTTGAGGCAAAAGATAAATCGTTCCACAAAAGTGGTATTGAAATGTTAGAGCGGCGCTGGAATGATTGCGTTGCTGTTGATGAAGATTACGTTGATGAATAAAGCTAATTTTGAACCAAAAAACCGTGTTTTCTTTGTTAGGCCCGGGACTTTTCAGCCCATGTGTTAACAGATCTCGTTTACGTTTACCAGAACGAATTTTTATCGCAGCAGAGCGCATTAGACATGAGGTATTCTTTCAGCAAGTTCGTGACAATTTTCCATCTGGAGGAATGCCTCCATGCTGAAGATGGGCACTTTGAGCAGTTCACTTGTTTCACCTATTTACACACCGATTCTTTTCAGAACCAACAAGTTTTCAATAAGAGAGGGTGAAATATGAACACACGAACTGTAACAAATACATCTTTATTTCACATCCTAATTCTATCTTTATTGCAATGAAACGATGTATAATCTTAGTTTTCAATAATTCATTTGCGTACGTTTAAAATAAATTTCTTTTTACTATTCACCGCCGAAATATTCGTACGTAAGCATGTTATTGAATTCTTATCTTGGCATGCCGTTTGAAAAGTAAACAGTGTTATCTTGTAGTTTTTGTAGATGTTGTAGTGTTATTGCAGTATATGCAGTCTGCGTGTATATATGCGAGTTTGATTGTTCGCAACGTAATTGATTTAAAATTTTTCTTTCTTATCATTTTTCGTACTTGTTTACTTTATTTCAAAGACACCCTGTATAGTGCGGCACCATATAGCAGTCAAGCAGGCGATTTTAATGCAATGTCGAACCTCTTCGATAGTTCACATTAAGAAGGTTCATAAAAAACGAAATCAATTCCAAACGAATATACAAGCACTAGTACTTACCTTTAAACACCTTCCCGAAGCAACCCTCGCCGATCTCGCTTAAAAACTTGAGCGTCTCCCGCTTCAGGATGGGCACAGCCGTACTAGGACACGTAGAGTATTGAGGGTTGGGGGCGTATCTATCCGCCACTAAAAAGTTTCTTTTCAGTGCTATAGGCGACGGCTAAGACGATAGAAAATTTAATTAGAACCCGTTTCGTTTTTGTTAATTTGGCATACTTACAGACGAAGAATTCTTATGTTTTCCATTGCAATACCTTCGCCTGATCCATATGATGAGGATTAAAAGGATCACAGCAGCGCTGGCGACCGAAAAAATTATGACGTTTTGACTTGGGAGGGTGGCGGGTGATAGAGACGATTCTTCGGTTTTACCAATCTAAATGGAATTAGAAAATGGTTGTAGTAAGAAACTAAAAGCCATCATCAATATGAAATTCAACAGAATCCATAATTTTTGTTATATATATTCTTCGTATATCGTTAGTTTTATTATTCAGAAGTAATTGAGAGGCCCTAGATTGGAAACATGAGGAACTCTCGTGTAAACTGAGAATAGATTTGACGTGTAGCCATTATAAGGGATTATCTTACCTTGAAACGTCACTAGGAAATTGTTGGTGGTCCAAAATGAAATACTGACTGAATTTGTTTCATTTACTTTAACAAACCAAAGTAAATGAAGAAAATGAAAGGATTAACATGCTGCAGCAATCTCAGTTTTGTTTTTAAATAACAATTTCAATCGTACTTATTATATCAAATGCATTATTAACGGAATTTAAATGAATACTTCGTATTCAAGATATTTAACGTGGCTGACGATATTACTTGGTATTAACTCTTACCTCTGGTAGTGTGTTATTTGTTGAGGAGTTGCTTTTCGTAGTCGTAATATTATCTTCAGGTGGCCGAATGTTCTGTATTCGACTGGGGTTTAAAGGTACTGTAATAGAAAAACGATTAAAATGAGGATGGTTTTTAAAATACCAAAACTAATAGAAACATCTTCCAATAGACTTTGACATTAACTGCGATATATTCAATCAAAAATATCTACCAGAAGGATGTCTTTAAGTTTTGTGTACTGGGAAATAGAAGACGCCAATAATCACATATCAGTACTAAGAATTAATCTTCAACTTTAGTTAATTAACCTAAATCTAAATGTTCAGTGCGATATGTGTAGCGTTCTAGCTACAACGAGTTGTCGAAGTTGATAAGTTATCCCATAGCTAACCTTGAAGGCACGTTATACAAGGGAAGGTCCAGAAGGTCGTGGAATGGGGGGGATATAAGTTAAGTTGCAGCCCTATAGCGTCAGTCGTTTACGAATAGTTGCCTGCTAAACAAGTCAATCCGGAAGAAAACTGAAACTATGGAGGAAATTGAACACCGTGCTGTGATAAAGTTCCTTACAAAGCAAGGAAAGAACGCTCAAACCATATTCAATGAAATGGAAACCGTTTATGGGGAACAGTGCCCTAGTAAATCAATGATTTATAAGTGGCATGGTCTTTTTAAACATGATCGGGAGTCGATTGAAGACTACCCTCGCTCAGGACGGCCAGTTGAGGCCACCACATCAGACATCGTCGAAAAAGTGCAAAAGTTTCTGAAGCAAGATGCCCGTTTGAAAAAAAAAACTATTATTTGCATTAGTTGGAGTATCAGATACCACCATTTTGCGTATCCTACATGACCACCTGGGTATGACAAAAGTCAGTGCAAGATGGGTACCGAGAATGCTCACGCCGCTACAGAAACAGCAGCGCGTCTGTGCGTCCAAACAACTTTTGGAGCTGTGTGGAGATAAACCTGCATTTTTGAGCGGATTGTTACCGGGGATGAAACATGGGTTCATCGCTTTGAGCCTGAGTCCAAATAGGAGTCCATGCAATGGCATGAAAGAGGGACACCACCGCCAAAGAAATTCAAAGTGTCAGAATCGGCTGGAAAGTTGATGGCTACTGTTTTTTGGGATTGTGAGGGGATATTATTGATTGATTACAAAGAAGAAGGTAGAAGCATAACCTACACTTTATTTAATAATGAACTTAACTAATTGACAATAAGTGTCCTAGCTCCGGTGCTCCGCCAGAGGCACTACACCGGATGTCCTGAACTTAACTGTTCAATATGAACGCAAACCTAGCTAACTTAACCTAGTGGTAGAAGCATAACCGTAGAATATTACGCAGCGATATTAGAAAAATTAAAGGAGGCCATCAAGAAAAAACGTCGAGCAAAATTGACCAAGGGTATGTTGCTCTTGCAAGACAATGCGCCGGTTCACAAAAGCAAAGTTGCAATGGCTGCTCTGCACAAGCATGGCTTTCAATCAATAGTCCTTCCACTCTACAGTCCTTCCACTCTACAGTCCAGACCTGGCACCTAGTGATTTTTATTTATTCCCCAATTTAAAAAAAGACTTATGTGGAAGAAAGTTTTCCGACGACAATGAGGTAAAGGAGGCAATTTTGGTCCATTTTGAGGCGAAATATAAAAAAAATATTTTTATGATGGTTTAGAAAAATTAATTCATAGAGCTAGTAAATGCATTGTGCTTAAGGGTGATTATATTGAAAAGGAAAATAGATTTATTGCTTTATTTTATTTAAAACCCTTTCATTCCACGAACTTCTGGACCTCCCCTCGTACGTCACGTTATTCAAATTAAAAAGCTTTGTTCCGAGCGAACTAACTACATGACTTCAAGAATATGCTGATTGGAGAAGTGAAGATGTAAAGGTCTCGACTCTATCACTTGTAGAATCTTAGATTTTTTATATCCAACGAAATTAAAATATCCGAGTCGACTCTATTGACAAGTTTAAGTGGCCTAGTGAGCTGTACACTGTTAGTGCTGATATTAGTGAAGTCCTTGTATAATACTTTCAACCATCTAGAGAATTTATAAGCATATTCTTAAAACTTTTAACAATTTTATTGCGGATAAAATCTTTAAAAGCTATCTACTGTTTTAATGAATACGTAGGCTTCCACGGCCAGAGTCAGTAATAAGCAAACTACTTCCGGAGTTGAACTGTGGCATGATGAGAAAGAGAAAGATGGAATTCCACTTTTCTCTTTTCCTTTTCTCTTTTTCTTTTCCTATTTTCTGTCTTCCTTCTCTCCCTCCTTCTCTTACCCTTTATTTCACCTTTTCTTCTTTTTCACCTCCTTTTTTCCTCGTTTTAGTTCTTTTTCTTTTTATTTCCTCCACTTTCCTCTTACTCCTATTTCATTCTTATACCTCATCATAACACGGCCCTATTCCAGAAGTAATTCGCTTATTATCTACTGTTTTATTCCAGCTCTATATGCAAAACTTAAAAGACAACCCTCGTAACTTATAATGGACATAGCTCGAGCGGATAAAATTTTGGACATTTTGGTAGGAACTATATGAATTATAACAACGTTAATTTAATTTATAACAAATATTCTTTACCATAGAACAAATTTACCCGAAAAATTATAACTGCTCTAGCGTAACAGAAAATCTATAGACTTCCAAAAAGAGAAAGAAAGAAAAAGTAATCGTCAAGCGCGTGAGATAAACCCGCGCAACGAGCGCCTCCAGACGCAGACAATTTTGATTTTTAAGAGGCTTACCGCAAACCCAAACGAACTACAGCCATTGTATTCATATTATTCGAAAAATCATGGTATGCGTGCACCTCATAGGTGTGTGCCTGTATTAATATAATAGAATTAACACACTTGGCCTGTCCGATCACCGTTCTTATTGCTCGCATCTTGTGCATCTTAGACGATGCGTGTGCGTGTAATTTGTTTGTGGACGTCTGTGCGATGGTTGAGGGTACCTGTGTGGTCTACAGTATGCATATGTACAGTGTGTTCTGGAATAGTAAGAAAGTGTGCATGGGAAAGCTTAGTTTTCCATGTATTTATCTGGATTGTTTTTGATTTATATATATATATTGGCAACTGGCAGAAATTTCATTATCGTAATCATTTATTGCATTGTATTGCCACGGTAGTTTTGGCAATATTTGCGAGAGGCTTGGTAAGTCTTTAACAACAATAAGCTCGTGCTTTTAATAATAACGGTAAATTTAAACATAAAATTATTTAAGTCTAATTTGCCCTAAATGCACAGCCTTCTTCTGTACGTCCTTTTACCACACGATTTATATTCCTTTGTCTTATAATCCGTATCTTTGACATACAAAAAAAAAGAAACGGTATCCAACGAAGTTGTAAAAACAAACCACGTGTAGGGTAAGGTAATCTCGTTAAGTCGATAACAATAAAAGAAACCTTTTCGGATTATAGGAGTTTATACTCCGTATATGTACGGGTACACCGGGACTAGTTAGTCCGAAAACGTAATCCGACAATTGACTTCATATTTTATGGAATTATATTTCGGGACGTTCTACATATGCGCGTATGCATGTAACCACTATATACTCTGCGGAACTAAGCCATTTTTCGTTGAGAAGATTTAGCGTTGTGCTGTCTCCAACAATGGGAAGATTTGGTGGGTATCGCAGAGTATGGATGCGAGATGAGGAGATTATTAAAGTGACGTGAATACTACGCGAATTTTTTCAAAAAAGCGAACGCATATAATCCAGGTTTGGCTTTGCATGTTTGTTTCCTTTTGTTTTTGAATCTCAGATAAAAAGCTCTTAAGGGTAGAAAAATTTAGACGATAATGAACTTACACTGTTGACAACTATTTCTGGGAGAAACAAAAGAAGTACTTTTATAATGGATTAGAAATATTATTGGAGGTATGTAATGTTTATATTCATAAGGGGAGGAATTATCACCACAGTTGCCAAAAATATTCTTGAAAGCGATCTGAGGCAACACCTAAAATTTTGACTTTTTCTTGTTTTGCAAAGTACTTGGCTTTGACACGAACTTTTGTGAGGAGACAAATTCATGTTTCTGATGTATCAACAAGCGTACCGGGAAGGGGGGAGGGAAGGCTTCAGTGCTTTGCACGCTTGGTTGTTAATCTCAGGGTACTGTGTTCGAACCCAGGGTCTGTTTCTCAGGGTTGAACTTTCTCTCATTCTATGGTGAGTGCTGAGAATGAATATCTTAAGCCGTGTCTGGTGTAATAATAACTCGTGGCAAAACCGATGCCCCTTCCTATAATTGGCGAAAGCTGTTGGGGAATACGAAAGCATTGATTTATTATTATTATTAATTTTAAAAGTTGAGATAAATAGTAGAACCGACATTACTAGAAGTCTAAAGTGGATTTAGAAAAAAAAGCAAAACTGTACAAAATTATATTTTTACATAGAAAGAGATAACGTACAAGAACATTTTTGGACAAGGAGAAAGCATTCAACAGGGTACCCAGAAATGAAGTATGGGAATGTTTACACAAGAGAGGTGCAAATTGCAGATTTCCAATACTTAGGAATTACAAAGAAAGAAAGAGAGGAAGAAGAATAGAATACAGAAAGCCAATAACGTATAATATGCTATAAACTCAGGATTTATAAGCATAAAAGAAATAACAAAACAAATAAAAATAACGGTCTACAGAACAGTACTCAGACCTATTCTCACATTTGGATGTGAAACATGGGTATTAAATCGCCAAGAAAAGAGTAAGTTCCAATCCCATAGAAAGTTATCTCGAACAAAGACAATTAGCATGGTGGGGACATCTATAAAGGATGGACAATGCAATTCCGGTTTAGCAGGTCTGGAAAGCAAAGATAAAGAAGAAAAGGACAAGACGGAGGTAAAAAGGAAGCTGGTATAAAGAAATAGGCATGAGGCTTGGGATGAGGCTCAGAAAATTGCAAAACTGGTGAAAATTTGTGTAATGCTTGGCAGCACATTTAATCTAATTTATATACACTACCGCTAAAAAGTGCTTAGGCACTCTCACTGACAGCAAAAATGTATAAAAACTCAGCAAAAATGTTAATAATATTTATTTTTTATGTGAAATAAATGTGAAAATTAAAACGTTTAATTCAAATTTTGCTTTCATCTATGTGACCTCCTCCTCTTGATTTAATAATTGCAGCACACAATCGAGGCATTCTCGCAATAAGTTTTGCCAGAGTTTCTTGTGTTATTGAGGTCCAACTCTATTGCAATTGCGGAGCCGATTTCCGTACTTCCCGATCTAGTTCTTCCCATAGTAACTCGATTGGATTCAAGTCGGGGCTCTGGGGAGGCCATTCCATAATTTTGAGAGTTCCTTCCTCTTCTAAATGGCGTAAATAGTCTTTACATAATTTAGAGGAATGTTTTCGGTCATTATCTTGCTGGAAGATAAAATTTTGAGCCAAAAGTCGAATTCCGGAAGGTATTCCGTGGTTCTCCAAAATTTCACGGTAGCCTTCTTTTTTTAATATACCGTCAATTTTCACAATGTCCCCTACACTAGTGCTAGCAAAACAGCCACAAATGATGATAGAACCTCCACCATGCTTCACGGTAGCAGCAATACGCTCTTCTCTGGCACGTTCACCCACAGATCTTCTTACGAATATGCGTCTTCGGGTTCCGAACAGCTCTAATTTGGACTCATCCGTCCATAGGACGTTGTTCCACTTTTCTATGGTCCAGTGTTGGTGTTCACGAGCCCATTTAAGTAGCTTTTGCTTGTTTTGTTTGCGTAGTAATGGCTTTTTCATCGCAATACGTCCATGGAGCCCGGCTTTCTGTAGGCGACGTTTGACTGTAGAAACACTGAGTAGTTTTTGGCGACCAACATTTAATTCTGCGGTGATTTCCGGGGCTGTTTTGCGTCTATTTAACTTGCTGGTAACCACTATTCTGCGATCATCTGCAGATATTCTCGTCGCCTTTGGCCTTCCACTCCGTCTTTTATTAAGTAAACTGCCAGTTTCCCGATATTTTTTTACGTTATAGTCAACCGTAGCGTGATGTATTTTCATTTTGTTGGCAATTTGTCGATTACTTATGCCACTTTTATGGTAAGCTATTATAAGCTCACGTGTTTCCGTACTAATTTCTCTTCGCGGAGGCATTTTAAAAAATTGTCACACGATATTTCGCTCACGACGTGAATAGAGTAAATACCACACTGCAACTGACCACAGGTTACAGATTTCACTATAATCTTCTAGGAATGTAATTTAAACGTTATTACCTACAATCTAACAGATGACTAAATTTACCCAGTAAATTCAGAGGGATTGTTATTGTAATTGCACCGCAATGAACAGTTTATGGTAATCCGACCAAGTGCAGGTAAATGATAGTAAACCTTATGCGATATAATGGGTGTTTATCTTACTGAACTACATTTTAAATACGTATTTCATTTTATTATAATGGTTTTTTTGGTAAACATAATACTATATGAATAATCCATGAAAACAGGGGTGCCTAAACACTTTTGAGCGGTAGTGTATGTATAGTAATTAAGAACTAATTTTACTTTTACTTTATAAATTATGATAAATGTCTTATACCAAATTGTTTGTCTGACACTCATTAGGTTTGATGTATGCAATATCATTGGTGTGTACCAAATCTACTACAATTTGCACTTTTTGCAATCGAAGCACCCTTGCTTGAGATAAACTACACAATAGGACCGAGTAGTAGTCTATGTGTGGTACGGCAAAAGATTTATACAGAAGTAATTTCATAAACGTTGTTACATTGTTACCGACAATTTGTAGAAAATAAACTTTCTTTGCCATCTTTCTTGAAATGTAGCCTGCATATTTATTTAAATTTTCATCATTACATCAAGGTATTTTCCAAATGTAACTCTTTCAATTCTTTGCTCATTTAAAATGACTTTTATATTTTCATCCTACGTAGCTTACGTATAGTGGTACCAGTGCCAAGAATAGTATATTTACACTTACTAATTTTTACCACCATGCTGTTGTCACAGAATTAAACGTATATTGCAACCAGGTCTCTATTTATTTTATCCATCACTCAAATTGTTGCCCCAAATGTGTAGCATAGTATCGTCTGCAAACACTATTCAGTCATGTGAATGTTTTAATAAGGAACAAATCAGCTTATTAAACAAAAGTTTGAAGTATAACCTGAAGTTTTCGACAAGACTTTGCATAAAACTGAAGCAACGACAACGGGTAACAGGGTTTCCTTCTACAGCTAATCCTTTTATGGTTAAATCTGTAATTGACCTTAAGACTATATTTGCCTATTCTCTATGATTTTGAATTTGACACGTTGACGACATACTTCGTGTCTTCGACACAGCAGATGCTCTATAATTGAATTTTTAGAAAAGCCAAATTAAATATTTTCTTCCACAAAATTTACCCATGAAGAAGAAACAGGCAACAGATTTACTTTCCTACAGATGAAATTACGAAAGTTTATAGTTACATCATGGTTTCATCGATAAAGTGAAGGCAAGCGCTATATATAAAAATCCGAAGCAGACATATACACAAGCGGGATAGAAGTTTGCATAAGTCGTAGCTACTTAAGGATACGTCAAAACCAACTATGACGTAACTAGAAAATTGCATGGTTTTCAGTGTAGATATGTTAGTAGTAATAGAAATAATATTTGAAACAGACTCATAAAGCGAAGCCACTAGTAACTAGAAGTCATTCTATATGACTCTAACTACTGATTGTATATAGCATTGCATAGGAACTTTTGCCACTTAACTATTTACTACGTCGTTTGCTTAATAACATAAAAGTCTCAAATCAGTTTTTTAAACTATAATTGAGAACAGGTGCTGTATCTGTTTATATATACCAGTTCAACTGTTATTTACTTTATTGTTATCATTATAATCTAGACAAGTACAAATAACAATACTTCTTTAATTTGATAATCTTACCATCTCCAATAATAATAAAATTATTACGGAGCAAATAACTTTGTATATCTTACATAAATTACTTTTCACTCTCCCATATTTCTTTTAAAAGACAAATAACAATCCTAAATTATTACGTTTGCAATCATACAAAGAACCATCTCGAAAAAATACGGACCAGCTTTCACAAATCGCAAAAACCTGTCCTGTAATTCGCCAGGGACAAACCAAAAGTAAACATAAAAATGGAATAACGACCGGTTAAATTTAAAGACGCCAAATTGTGCTTAAGATCGTTATCCTCGGGTTTACAATGTACAATTCGAGTTATTGTTTAAATATGCCCATTATTTACACTGAAACGGGTTTTTGTGCTTTACGTACAGTCTGTAAAAAAGTAATTGAGGTCTTATGCTCTTAAGTCTTTGTGATTCTAAATTAATGGTCTCCAATCAGAGATTTATCAATTGAAATGTATATTCGAAAATATTTTTTTAGGGAAGCTTTTAAGATGTTATATATTATGAATTTTACGTGACATTAAAGCGTTTAAACTTTATATGTTAGAAATTGTGCAAATGTGTACAAAATTTAAGGTAGGCCATTTACAGAAAATACCTCACTGTATAGCAGCTTCTGGGACATTTGATGGTTAGAAGATAAAAATAATAAGTTGGCCAGAAAAACAGTTAGAAGTTAAAATATCTTTCATTGGACTTGGGAACGAGGTTCGTTCGGACATTGATATAAAACAAACTGACAAGACATTAAATGTTTTATTAACGTGATATTGACACGTATGTCGTGAGTCAAAATATTAAAATCTACGACCTATAAATGTCCTATAAATTGGTCTTAAGTGATTACTTGGGGAAGTGATGGATTTCAGCTAATGGAGATTTATGTAATGACTATAGGTATTCCTTAGCATCAAATAGATTCCGAACTGGCATGGCATACATGAAAGATTTAGTGACTAATAAAACACAACAACTTCTTTTGCAAAGTACTTGTCATTTTTTCGATTATTGTAGTTTAATTTTTCTGTTACCCTCGTAATTTTTTACTTTTTACTATTTCTTAACGACATTCAAAATTTTACTTTTTGTAAAGTATTTGCAATATCTATTTTCCTGTTCTTTCTTGTAAAATGTTTAATTTAACGTTTTAGTTTCTTTATTCTTGTAGTTTTCATTTTTTTCAAAATATATTTTTTTCTACTAAATATTTGAAACTTTTATAATTTTTTTGCAATCTTTTGGATTTTATAATTGTTTAAATTTTGCTATATATCCGTTAGAACATATTTCTAATTTTATAAATATTTGTAATTTTTAATTCTTTTAGAAAATTTTAAATTTAGGTTTTCAAATATTTTGGAATCCTTCTTTTTTGCAAATATTCATATTTTGCTTTCAATTATTGTTTAAAAACATGTTTTTGATCTTTGCACAATCCGTTAATGTCAAGATAATGACTTTGTCCATAATTCTTATAGTCTTTTATTTTCTGTAGCATATATTCTAATTTCCTATTTTTTTTCTTTGTTTGGAAAATTTTGTAATTTCAATACTTTCACTTTATCTGCAAAATATTGGTAATTTCAGTATATTTGTATTTGTTATTTTCATCTGCAAGGTATTTGAAATTTGAATCCTTTTTGAAAGATATTTTACAATTTTCCTTGTAAAACATTTGTATTTTTTTTACAAAATTTTTAAAAGGTTTATTCTTTACCTCTTTTACAATTTATTATTATTTTCTACATAATATTTGAGATTTTTTTGGTTGTCATAATTGCTTAAACTTTTCTATATCTCTGTGATAAGACGACCATGAATATTTTGTGTATTGTCTTATTTGCCTAGAAGGTATTTACATATATAATTTGTAAAATATATGTAATTTTTAATTCCATCACAAAATATTCGTATTTCCTTAGTTTTTATAATTTTTTTTTCAAAATATTTCAACTTTATTTTGCAAGTATTTGTAAATTTTTAATCTTTTGTACATAATATTCATATTTACCGGATCTGGTACCTGAGTGCTTTGCGCGCTTGGCTAAGAGTCTTGGGTTCGAACCCCAGGCTGTTTCGTAAGGTTGACGTTTTCTGTGGTTTTCCCACTTTTTGGCGAATCCTGAGAACGGATGTCTTAAGACGTACACCACAGGCGCAGACTTAATAATAACTTGATTAAATTACAATTTTTTGCTACGCACCGGAGATATAGAGATGTTGGGTTCAAGTCCCCTCCGAGACCGATATTTTTTCGGAAATTTAATACGTTGGAAATTGCCAGAAAATTGTAATTTTATCATTACTAATGCCAACGGTGATTTAGTATTTATATTCATATTATTATTAGTTATTAATATGGATACTTGTAATTTTCAAATTACTTTTGTAAAATATCTAGTTTCGTAATTTTTGTACCAATAAGTTTGTGCTGACAGTACATATTTCCAGACTTGCAGGACGTGGTTTTGGGGTATACGTCGACACTGCGGCTGGCATCTTCAAGATGATGTCATCTAACTAATGATGACTGCTCAAGACCATGGCCTACAACTCCGGTAATACAATTTCAGACTCAGGCGGTGGAAGCCTAATGTTATTTATTTTGTTCCCATGTTTTTAACAATTGTAATTTTTATTTTCTTTTGAAAAGATTGATATTTTTTACCTTCTTGCAAAATATTTGAATTCTTTTGTTCTTTAATTTTATTCGAAAATTGTAAAAATGCTTTTTTGATTTTTGTAATGGTTTAATATTTTCGCATCCCTTCGACGACCTCACAATGATTTTTTTTCTTTATTTTGGAAGATATTTTATAATTTTGTATATTTTTTCTGTGAATTATTTATAATTTGTACTTTTTACTTTTTTTTCTGTAAAATATTTGTAATTTCTACTTTCTTTGCGAGATATTTAATTTTTTGGTGACTTACTATTTCGGTGCAACACCTAGTTTGGGCCGCATTTATGTTTACGTTTATGCTGGGGCAACTTATGTGCGATGACGAAGCAGCTAATGGACGGAGCAATAACTTGAGTTACTCCAATGACGGCTGCAGATACTGATCACCTAGTTAATTTCAGTTGCCAATGATTATTTTAGAAGCGAACTGATGTGTTTTCTCAAATAATTATGTTAAAATAGTCAGACAATGTTAAATTTTCAATTGGATGTTGCTTTGACAGTCAACTTACGCTACCGCTCAAAAGTGTTTAGGCACCCCTGTTTTCATGGATTATTCATATAGTATTACGTTTAACAAAAAAACATTATAATAAAATGAAATACGTATTTAAAATGTAGTTCAGTAAGATAAACACCCATTATATCGCATAAGGTTTACTATCATTTTACCTGCACTTGGTCGGATTACAATAAACTGTTTATTGCGGTGCAATTACAATAACAATCCCTCTGAATTTACTGGGTAAATTTAGTCATCTGTTAGATTGTAGGTAATAACGTTTAAATTACCTTCCTAGAAGATTATAGTGAAATCTGTAACCTATGGTCAGTTGCAGTGTGGTATTTACTCTATTCACGTCGTGAGCGAAATATCGTGTGACAATTTTTTAAAATGCCTCCGCGAAGAGAAATTAGTACGGAAACACGTCCGCTTATAATAGCTTACCATAAAAGTGGCATAAGTAATCGACAAATTGCCACAAAAAATGAAAATACACCACGCTACGGTTGACTATAACGTAAAAAAATATCGGGAAACTGGCAATTTTCTTAATAAAAGGCGGAGTGGAAGGCCAAAAGCGACAACATCTGCAGATGATCGCAGAATAGTGGTTACCAGCAAGTTAAATAGACGCAAAACAGCCCCGGAAATCACCGCAGAATTAAATGTTGGTCGCCAAAAACTAGTTAGTGTTTCTACAGTCAAACGTCGCCTGCAGAAAGCCGGGCTCCATGGACGTATTGCGATGAAAAAGCCGTTACTACGCAAACAAAACAAGCAAAAGCTACTTAAATGGGCTCGTGAACACCAACACTGGACTATAGAAGAGTTGGACAACGTCCTATGGACGGATGAGTCCAAATTTAAGCTGTTCGGAACCCGAAGACGCATATTCGTAAGAAGATCTGTGGGTGAACGTGCCAGAGAAGAGTGTATTGCTGCTACCGTGAAGCATGGTATCTATTCTATCATCGTTTGGTGCTGTTTTGCTGGCACTAGTGTAGGGGACATTGTGAAAATTGACGGTATATTAAAAAAAGGAGGCTACCGTGAAATTTTAGAGAACCACGCAATACCTTCCGGAATTCGACTTTTGGGTCAAAATTTTATCTTCCAGCAAGATAATGACCCAAAACATTCCTCTAAATTATGTAAAGACTATTTACGCTTTTTAGAAGAGGAAGGAACTCTCAAAATTATGGAATGGCCTCCCCAGAGCCCCGACTTGAATCCAATCGAGTTACTATGGGAAGAACTAGATCGGGGAGTACGGAAATCGGCTCCGACATCAGCTACTGACGTGCGGAACAAATTGCAATCGAGTTGGACCTTAATTTTCACATTTATTTAATATATTTTTATTCATGTACGTGTATTTGTAAATAAAAAAATAAAATTGCTTCTAAGTTAGTTGAATGAATTGCCACTAGTCAAAAAAAGCATGAATTTGTTAAAATCGTAAAATAATAATATTAGACCAACAAGCTTAAGGTCTATAAAAAATCCCACATTGTTTTAAAGACTCAAATACCAAGCACTGTGCTTCGTCTTTACCGCAGAATGTACATTATACAACTTCCTATTACATAAGCCAACATCCCACAACATCATAGAGATTATACGAAATAATCGTAAAATACGTTTTCGAGAGGTAATGCGACTCGTTTATTCCGTTCTGAAGCGCGCAAAAAAATGCTGCGATTTCCGTTTTTTTCCTCATTATTTGTCGAGAGTGGAATATTGAAAAGCATCTTTAACCTGTATATCTGGTCGGACAGTGCTTGTCTTTGGTGGGCGGCGCTGAATCGTGCGGACACAGGCAAGTATAGGTGTTATTTTCGTACTCCTTGCAGGCGGCCTCCTGACCGCATACACCTTTCTGACAGGTGCCCGTTTTCAGGATCGGTATTCGCTCGGAGGAATCTGTAACTGGAAAAGAGAGAAAGAATATTATAACTGGACCAGAATAATCACTGGAATTGGTATTTTGTTTCGTTAAAACAAAAATATAAGGTATATACCGATGAATGAAATACTTCATTGATTTAATATACAAGTTGTTGCGTAATTTCCACCGGAACCGGTACAAAGTTTATATTTTAATTCGTCTAAATAAGAAATACGGTTTAAATGTCCCGTTTTTGATACGCAGACATCATTTTTCCGTGTAATGAAGTTTCAAAGTTTATAAGCTACAGTAGCGTACATGAAACATCAAAAAGACATTTATTGTAACATTTTTTATTTGAAACTTTGACTTTAGAAATGCCATAACACCAACCACCGGAGAATATATAAAAGATTTGAGCCTATTTATTGGATGCAACAACATACTTAGTCAGATATTTACACAGCCAGAAAATATCGATTAAGTGAGGGACTAACTTTAGTCAGTGATTTAGATTGTTTTTACATGCAATCTCAAGATCAGGGGTGCTCGGACTTGAACTGCTGGCGATACACCTCAAAATTGTTAAAGTGAAAACGATGGACTCTGTAGATACCGCAAATATGTATGATACAGTATTGTAGTGTAGATAGGTAGGGTGTATCATGGCGCACTGCTCTGAAAAAACCGATATCCAAAAATGCGTCTTCATTGGTTCTCACAAAATTATGCTTTAGTTACTACTTAGATGGTACGTAATTGTTAAGTGGTAATCGTAAGCATGATGACATCTATTCGTCAGTTAGTCGATTGTGATATTTTGACCTAATTTTTTTCATTTCGGAAAATGCAAACTCGCACAAATAAGTTGACCCAAACATTGCTGTTGACTGAAACGCAATTTGCGTTAGGTTTGGATATTTATCTTCAGATAAAAAAGGGCAGAATTTTCCGTCAGATGCTATGGCTTTGAGATGCATATCTGAGATAATCTGCACTACCTCATTTTCAACAGATGATTAGTCCATATTAAACTGACTTGCTATATCAGTAGTCGATTTCTCAATGCTTTTACAGGAGAAAGGGTAACTCATAAAAGTTAAGAATTAATTTACTAAAATCATAAAAAAACGTCTTTCAAATTCACTCAAAATATTTTTTAATTCTTTCTCATAAATATCAAAATTCAACTGAGACATTCTTGTTTTCAAAGACGGAAAATGCTTCAGATCCTTTCTTTTCAGTGGATCTAGCATAAATTGCAATTTATTTTTGAATGCGTTTACTGCGCTAATCATCTTGGTAATAGTTTTTTCTTTACCTTGCAGCTTAAAATTAATGGTGTTTAAATGCATTGTGATATCCGCTTAGAAATGCTGAATCATTCAGCCATTTTTCGCTTTTAAGCATCCAAGTGTTATCACCTCTTTTGTGAAAAAAGCAATTATTTACGGCGATAATTCTTGAAACCTTTCTAGCAATTTTCCGCGACTCAACCATCTTACGACGACCGTATCTCTGCTCTAGAAGATTGTTACTGCATTTAGTCACTAGGAAGCAATGTTTAGAGGTTTGAAGGCGAAGTAAAGAAATAAGTAGGAAAGTTTTTGTTCAAATTATATTTTTAATACAGTAGAACCCGGTTATAACGACAGTCACGGGAGTGCGAATTTTATGACGCTATAACAAGGTGACGCTATAGGCGGAGTTTTTACAAGTTCCATGCTTACATACAAGAATTGGTGGGAAACAATATTACGAGTGGTAAACAGATACATATGTGAATTTAATTAATTTAATGTATTTAACCATATAACCTTACACATGTAGGTACATACTAATGAAAGAAATCTGAAATTTTCCGTTGCACAGTTTTCGCACGCCAAAGCTGTTTTTCTATATCCATTTCTAATTCTCTCACTCAATCAATAATTTAAGGTGACGTTTCTCATTGTCTGTAATAAGTTTTTAAAAGTGTTATGGCACTTAGGGCTCCTTCGTTTGTCGGTACGTATTCTGCTTCGTCGCATGAATCTTCTTCCTCTTCGATTTCATTATCGTTTCATTAATAGAAACTATCTGTCGTTCAAGCACATTACTATCTCTGATATACCGCGAGGATAATATTCCTGTTTTTCATAAACGATATTCCTAGTACAGTTAAACGTGAAATGATGATGATGTAATTATTCCATTGTAATTCACAGGTATAGCAGTAAACTCCACTCACACAAATTAATTAATTATGCGGAACGCAGCGTTTCGAGAGCACGTGGGCTCCCATTGTCAACCGTGGAGTTTACTGCTATACCTGTGAATTGTACATCCACACAGTCCTTGCAATCGTCGTTTTTCCATTGTAGACTGTGTATTACTTCAGAGAGACCTAGATCGTGTTTCTAGTTGGTGTTAAGTTAATAAATTATCCCCAAAATATATTTAAACGCGCTATTGTTAATTATTATTGTTAAAAATGTCTGTTTCCCGAATTGCCAACCTAATCACACTAAACGCAAATACGTCATATTTGGCTGCCCACAACAGATTTAATTTTGACTTCGTGATTGTGGTGTTGTTCAATTTTAAAAACGCTTCCCTTAATTAAAAAAAAAGGAATAGATCACTTTTAATACGAACCGTTAACTAAAGAATAGGTTAGAAGTGTAAAATTTTGCGAATATGAAAAAACCAAGACAGCTCGAATTTAACAGAGAATACGTCAGATAAGCTGAAATTGCAGTCGTAATCCTATTCCGATGCACGCGATGCGATTAGCCAATCCTCCCATCCTTACCGAATAAAACAAAAAAAGAAGAACATTAAATAGTCGATCAGATAAACGATATGATATTCGTCCATATACAGCGTTCTTAAGTAACACCGCGTTCCTTTAGGTCCACATGTCTATTAACCAATGGTCATGGCATGCTTGATGCTGCGATACGTAACGCAACAGGCATTCATTCTGACGGTAATTACTGACGTCCACTGATAGATGGAGCCGATAACAACGCATCGTCGACTAATATTGAAGCCGTCAGAAAGGTTTCACTGCTCCTTTTTCGATTGTCATTTATTCCTGTTTTATTTCTTTATTTTCTCTTTCTTTCGCTTTTAGATTTCAAAAGCGAGCATGATGAATCCGTTTTCGTTGCTCGTAACTCTTTAAAACGGATGGAGTACTCGGTTAGGTTTGCGTTAAACTGCTCGTCCGGCGAGTCATTCTGGTCAGAGCTCGTTATTGAAAAATATATTTACGACCGTAATTCATTTTCTGGTTATGAACTTCTTTACGAAAAGAAAGGGGAAAAGAACGAGCACAAATGAGAATTATTATTTACGGCGATTGTACACGCGTCCAAAAATTATCTGCTCACTAGTACTGATTAACTTTTTATTATTGGATGGGCACTTGAAGGCTGATTAATTTAGTGAGATGGTGGCACTTAAAATGGTAAAAAAAGTATTACCTCTTGAGGAAATCTCCTTAACCTAAGTGATTTTTTATATATTAAAAGAAATTCTACTAATTACACATTAATAAGACGTCTTACAGTTAGTACGTAGTCGCGGTAAAGAGGGGAAAGTTTCAGTGCCGTGCGGTGAACAACGCGGAGAGGTGAAGCGCGCGGTACGGAGAATCTCGTATCAAAGCACGCACGTTCAGTATTATTCGATTGGTCGTTGTGTGTGCTTATCTGTACACACATACTTAGAAAATGTCGCATTTAGGTACGTTTCGGAAACGGCGTATTTTAAATAAACTAGAAAACGTAATGGCGAGTATGCTGGATTTAGAATACGAAGGCGATAGAGAAGTGAAAGATACAAAATTGTGGTTATGTGTGGACGAAGCAACCGATCGTCAAAAACATTCTGTGGTGAATATGATGGTACGTACAATGGAAAAGTTGGAACCGTCATACGTTATCCCCTACCTTACTTGCTTCCGAAGCAGTTGGAAAATGCACTAGCGATGAAATTTTGGAAGTGGTGTTGAGGGCATTGAACAATGAAGTTTTAACAACCCAACTTTTAATGTTTGTGAATAACGGTGCGGTTAACATGCTTTGCTGAGACTAGTTAGTACCGTGACATTGATCGAATTTATTTTTGCTTATAAGTATGGTGATGGCATTTTTGGAATTGTATGGCACTGTTGAAATCAACCATTTTCTTTCAGTGTAAAAAAGCCTCTAAGCATTTTCGATAGTTTAATTATTGTTAAAATATATATGCGCTCAAAAGCGTTTAGGCTCTCTCACTGACAGCAAAAATGTTAATAATATTTATTTTTTATGTACAAATACACGTACATGAATAAAAATATATTAAATAAATGTGAAAATTAAGGTCCAACTCGATTGCAATTTGTTCCACACGTCAGTAGCTGATGTCCGAGCCGATTTCCGTACTTCCCGATCTAGTTCTTCCCATAGTAACTCGATTGGATTCAAGTCGGGGCTCTGTGGAGGCCATTCCATAATTTTGAGAGTTCCTTCCTCTTCTAATTGGCGTAAATAGTCTTTACATAATTTAGAGGAATGTTTTGGGTCATTATCTTGCTGGAAGATAAAATTTTGACCCAAAAGTCGAATTCCGGAAGGTATTGCGAGGTTCTCCAAAATTTCGCGGTAGCGTTCTTTTTTTAATATACCGTCAATTTTCACAATGTCCCTTACACTAGTGCCAGCAAAACAGTCCCAAATGATGATAGAACCTCCACCATGCTTCACGGTAGCAGCAATACACTCTTCTCTGGCACGTTCACCCACAGATCTTCTTACGAATATGCGTCTTCGGGTTCCGAACACCTCGAATTTGGACTCGTCCGTCCATAGGACGTTGTTCCACTCTTCTATGGTCCAGTGTTGGTGTTCACGAGCCCATTTAAGTCGCTTTTGCTTGTTTTGTTTGCGTAGTAATGGCTTTTTCATCGCAATACGTCCATGGAGCCCGGCTTTCTGTAGGCGACGTTTGATTGTAGAAACACCGACTAGTTTTTAGCGACCAACATTTAATTCTGCGGTGATTTCCGGGGCTGTTTTGCGTCTATTTAACTTGCTGGTAACCACTATTCTGCGATCATCTGCAGATGTTGTCGCTTTTGGCCTTCCACTCCGTCTTTTATTAAGAAAACTGCCAACCGTAGCGTGGTGTATTTTCATTTTTTTGGCAATTTGTCGATTACTTATGCCACTTTTATGGTAAGCTATTATAAGCGCACGCGTTTCCGTACTAATTTCTCTTCGCGGAGTCATTTTAAAGAATTGTCACACGATATTTCGCTCACGACGTGAATAGAGTAAATACCACACTGCAATTGACCATAGGTTACAGATTTCACTATAATCTTCTAGGAAGGTAATTTAAACGTTATTACCTACAATCTAACAGATGACTAAATTTACCCAGTAAATTCAGAGGGATTGTTATTGTAATTGCACCGCAATAAACAGTTTATGGTAATCCGACCAAGTGCAGGTAAATGATAGTAAACCTTATGCGATATAATGGGTGTTTATCTTACTGAATTACATTTTAAATACGTATTTCATTTTATTATAATGTTTTTTTGGTAAACATAATACTATATGAATAATCCATGAAAACAGAGGTGCCTAAACACTTTTGAGCGGTAGTGTATATATATATATATATATATATATATATATATATATATATATATATATACTATTGAAGTATACATATCAGCTAATAAAAAATGTCAAAAGGTGAACTGTTATCCGACACGGAAAAAACAAAAATAAATTGTTATAAAGGGGTGAGGTTTTCAAACCGAACCATAGCTAAGAAAATAGGATAATTTCACCTTCTGATCAACAACTTTATAGAGCAATCCCTATGGCAAAAATCACCCTAACCGAAGTAATCAGAGGACCTCTTCTGGTAATGTAATCGCACAGCAGATAAAATGTAATTTAACAAATGTTATGATTTGTACAACAAATTTTATCCGGCCGTAAACGTTTTCGGTGTTTAAAAAAGGTTTGACAATCCCACTTGAAAGAGACACATAAACAGACGAGAGTAAAATTTGCGCAAGTTTATTTGAGATATGATAATGTGTGGAGCATAATAATAATAATAATCCTTTGTTCCTCTAATTCCTACATACAACTACTGGAAATGATCCCGAGAGATTTTAGTGAACAATTGCTGATGCAAGACTGGATATTTCAGCAAGACAACGCGGCTGTACAAATTAATTTATTACAATGGCCTGTTGGCTCGCCCAATCTGAATCCGCTCGAAAATCGGTTGGGGAATATTAGCAAGAGAGGTATATGCCAATAATAAACAATACGATAGGGTTAAAGAACTAAAATCTCCGTTAATGACGTGTAGGAATGATTGTCCTATTTCAACATTGACGAAATTGACAGACATATATAGACCTCGATGTTTGAAGTTATTTAAAATAGAGGATCTAACACATACTACTAGTGATTTAGAAATAATTATACATTCTTCAAATATTTATTTTATTTATTAAATTTGTGTTAATGGACCAATAGAAATTTCGCTGTTTTGAGTCACCATTATTGTAAATATTCTCTGTATGAAATGTAATAATTCTTTTGATGTTGTTTTCTCCTGTATTTGTGTTCTTTGTAGTTCAGCATTAACTTCGATCCATAATTTGCTATATATTAAGAAAACCAAACATTCTGTTCAAAAGTTCATACGGAACTATCAAAATTTCACTTGAGTGTATATGCACATGTATACGTCAAATTAAAAAAAGGTTTGACCAGAATTGAAAGAAAAGTAATTGGTAGACCAATACCTCCTAATGGTAAAAAATTCTTTTTCTCTTTCTCTCACAATCAACTCGCATAAAACAATTCACGATAGATTACAAATTACAAAACGAGATTAGTATTCTGTCACAATAATTCTTCGGTTCTTGAAATTGATTGCGTTTCAGAACCGCTTCTTCGTAACCATTAACCATTCACGTCGATATTTCAACCTGCCATCCAAGCGAAAACACCCGTTCTTCTCTATTTCTATTTCGAGCTCACGTTTCGTATTCCAACAGGTACTATTTCATTTTTGACTAATCCTAAATCACACGCGAAACGATTACAGACAATTTTCAATAATTTATTTGACGCGTCAGCTAAAAAGAAAGGATTTCGGAATATATTACCACCGTTTAAGTCAATTCTTTTAGTTGTTTGGTCGCTCCGAATAAGGTCAGGCGCGCATTAACCACAAGACGTTTTCTTGGAAGCTGTTGTTTTAAATGTTGTTGACTTACGTTTATGTATAACCGTTACGATTGGAGGCATAGTTAATAACACATCAAAAAATGCCTAGAGAACAATACCTAACTTAATAATGCTGCTAAATACAGCTGCTCATATTATTTGTGGGATCATTTACGAGAAAGACAATGTAAGGAGGGAATAAACGGTAGCACGCGAACATGTTTTCGCTTACCTAGCGTCATCAGCATGGTTTCGGGCGTCTTTCTTTGCCTCACATTACAATTCTCCCTCGGCCAATATCACCGTCGAAAAATTAACAGCCTAAGTGAGCATTTATTGGCACTATCTAGTGCGACAAGCATACACACTTGCCCGCCGTTCAAACACAGCGACACAAGCTGGTACATTTTTCCCAATTCTCCTCTCGAGCAGCTCATGGACTGCTAAACTAGAATGATTTTTCAGGCTAACCATGATGCTGCTAAATACAGAGCAATGCGAGGAGAAAGAAAACACTAACACTTGGACATGTTCCTGCATACTCAGCGTCATCAGCGCGGTTTCGAGCACACATTGCAATTCCTTCTTGGCTACTATCATCGCATCATGAACTACCAGAGGAGGAACGTTCTTTACTGCAGTTAGTGACCATCACATATAAAACGAATCTAATTTTTGATTTTAATTTCTACATACGAAAATATGTCTGCTATAACATTATCTTATAAAGGATGATATAGTTTTGAAATATTTATAGTCTCATCACTTTCACTATTCTGGTGACTTTCCAAATATTCTGTTAGATGCATGCATGCTTAATTCTATTGCGTTCTGTTTTGTTGTTTCTGTTGAATGTAGGTTTCCAGCCTGTTTCCGAAAATATAGCAGTATACTGGGTGTCTTATCAAATAAAAAAGTATGAAAGAAACAGTAAAATTTACAGAATCCGAAAGAATTGGCATATTGATGATGGTGACTATCAACATGTTCTTGAAATTCGTACCTGCAACGTACAATTTTAAAGTACGAAACCCATTGCCAAATAACATTTACCATTTTACACTGCTTCTTGATGGGAAAAAATACCGTTCAAGCGAAGCAATGGCTTGAAAAGTGTTATGGGGACTCTGCTCCATCAGAAACTATAATAAAACGTTGGTTTGCTGACTTCAAACGTGGTCGTAGATGATGCAGAACGCAGTGGACGTCCAAATGAGGCGGTAACACCAGAAAACATCAAAAAAATCCACAAAATCGTATTGAATGATCGAAAAGTGAAGTTGCGTGAGTTAGCTGACATCGTAAAGATATCAAAAGAACGTATTGGCTTTATATTGCATGGGCATTTGACTATGAGAAAGCTCTGTTCAAAGTGGGTGCCGCGTTTGCTCACTGTTGACCAAAAACAAGAACGTGTTGATGATTCTGATCGGAATTTTTGCGTCGATATGTGACAATGGATGAAACATGGATCCATCACTTCACTCCGGAATCAAAACGATCGTCATCTGAGTGGACAGCAACTGGTGAACCTCGTCCAAAGCGCCCGAAACCACAATAATCGGCTGGAAAGGTTATGGCCTCGGTATTTTGGGATGTGCGTGGTGTAATATTCATCGACTATCTTGAGAAAGGAAATACCATGAACAGTGAATATTATATAGCGTTATTAGTCAATCAAAACAATGGCAAAACTACATGAATTGAACTTCGAATTGCTCCCACATCCACCGTATTCGCCAGCGACTACTGGCTGTTCGCAGACCTCAAAAAAATGCTCGCCGGTAAGAAATTTCGCACGAATGAAGAGGTTACCGCTGAAACTGAGGCCTATTTTGAGGCAAAACATAAATCGTTCTACAAAAGTGGTATTGAAATGGTAGAGCGGCGCTGGAATGATTGCGTTGCTCTTGATGGAGATTACGTTGATGAATAAAGCTAATTTTGAACCAAAAAAACCGTGTTTTCTTTGTTAGGCCCGGGAGTGACATGAGTAGACATTATACAATTTATGAATCATTTGAAAGAAACTTGTTGGATCTTGCAGATACTCAGCAGCCTGAAGGCGTACCAAGTTAAAAGAATGTCCTGCGTACGATACAATACAAAGGTTGTACACTCAGACTTTTCCTTGACTGTCGCTTGCAAACCAGAGTATTTTTCTGACATATTTGATGCATTGTTGAAACTTTGTCCGTTAATAATAACTAAATAATAATTAATACGAATATCATAGGTATAGCAGTAAACTCCTCTCACACAATTAATTAATTATGCGGAACGCAGCGTTTCGAGAGCACGTGGGCTCCCATTGTCAACCGTGTTACCGTCGGTAACACACAATCTTGATATTCAATTTTTCCCTTTCGTTCAAATTAACTTTTAGTTAATGTTTTTTATTGTATTTTTAGTTTATAATTGTCCTGTAATTAGACTTGTCTGTTGGGCAATAAAGATATTATTATTATTATATTATTAAAATGGAAGGATTAGCTAAGATTGACTAGCTTGTAAATCTTGTAATAGTCACTCAAATCTTCCACTGACTAATGAAATTAGTCATGGTTTCGGCTGCTATCGCAACGGCCCCGTGGATCACATAGCGTTCGGCTATAGTCCAACGGCGCTCACGCCAAAATTCCTACTCGTGAATATGTTTACTATTGGAAATGTTATACCTCCTTAAGAGATAACAGAAGGCGAAGATTTACGTCATGCCTCTGTACACACTGTTTAATAAATATGGCAACGGAACGTATTGTGAAAGCAAGTATATTTTGTAAATATTAAAAATGTAGAAAAAATATGTTTACGGCTTTTAAAATCTTCCGAAAATAACCTCGTAAAAGGCATTCTTTATGACGGTTTAGAAAAAAATTTCGAAACAGAAATAGTACCGAATTTAAACAATTTTGATATATAGCGAGACGTACTTTGTATTTCATATTCGTTTCGGCTTTGACGTTAAGAAAATATACACGACCATGGAAAGGCATTAGGTATCGCATAAATATTCCGAAGAAAGAAACATGTATCGTTAATTAGTTCCTCTTGCATTAGAATCGGCGTGAGATGTTCTAATTTGAGTTTTTTACATGCCAGCTTGCAATTTTATGAGTACTGTATGACGAGAAATGAGGAATTTTTTTCTCAATAAAATGAAACGGTGAAAAACTAGTTAGGAATCGGTTGTTCTTTGCACATTCTATTTTAGAGTTCGTATCCGATTATAGGTGATCCTCTACAAGTGCCTTGTAAGGATATTTTGCGATTTGACCAGGGTATCCGAGTGTGCCAAGCATGGAACTTTAGTGGTTAGACTTTACAGTTGCTCTATTAGAAGTATACCCTTAGAGTGGATAAAAACTTTTTGAAGTGCAGGATTTCATATATGTACATATATACATATGCTAATATACATTTCTTTAAGAATATAAACTAAAGTAATGCCGTTAGTAATATTTTATTTGGTAGTAGGTTAAGGTTCCTTAAGAATGTATTATTGGTCCCATGTCGTTTATTTTATATGTTAATCAAAGCCTACCGAGACTTCAAAGATTTTTAAAACGTTAGTAATTGCAAATATACGAGGGCCATTCGGAAAGTAAACAACGTTTTTTTTCTATAGAACTTTTTATTAGATATAATTAAATGAAACTGAATTTTACATAAAATTAAACATCTAAGCTACTCCTCTACGTAGTCACCGTTCAAATTTAGTCACTTATCGTATTCTTTGTTAACTTTTCTATACCATCTGTATACTCCATACTTATGTATACGCCAAATTGTTGAATGACTGATTAACGGCTTCTTTAGGTTCATCATCACTTCACCTCGATGTTTGCTGCTTCAATTGCTCCGTGCACTTTTGTGGTTGACTTAGTTTCTGTAACTGAGATGGATGTGGTGTATGCTATGAAATCCTTAAAAGATCATTGCACTGCAGATAATGATAACATACCGGCCCTTTTTGTTGGATTATGTTAATATATTCTCTTCTCTTCTCTGCTACTTATTCAGTCTTGCTGTCGAGACATCCACCTCCCTATCTGTATGGAAGATTGCCAAATTGGTACCTGGATTTCAGGTGACCAATACGGTTTCGTTGGTCGAAAATCTGCAGTAACTAATCTTGTTGCAATTATTAAATACCTATCTGATACTGTAGATAGTGGAGGGCAAGTAAATGTTGTCAAAAGTTTTTGAACGAATCGACCACACCCTACTTCTCAACAAATTGGATAATATTGTATTTTTGTCTTCACTTTTATCTTTATTCCAATCGTATCTTCTTGATAGAAAGCAATTTGTGACATATATGGGATTCAAGTTTATTTCACGCCAACCTCTGGAGTTCCTCAGGGAAATAACTTGGGTCCACTTTTGTTCCTGATATTTCACACATGGTGTATCAACAATAAACTAACAATTAATGTGAACTAATGCAAAATTGTCACCTACACTCGTACTCCAATTATCTACACTTATCACATGGCTGGATCTCCTTTATCTAGAGAGAGCTCTATATAAAAGACTTGAGTATTATCTTCGACTCAAGATCGACCTTTACAGAGCATATATCCAGTATTTGTGTATTGGCGTTGGGTATAATAGGATTACATAGTGTTACACGACCATTTTCTTCTGTAACAGCCATTCTTCCTCCTTATTTCGCTTTTGTTCGGTCTCGACTGGTGTATGCGTCCATGGTCTGGTCACCTATATACATCTATTAGATACATCTTCTGGAGCAGATTCAAAGAAGGTGTTTAAAGTTTTTATACTTTAAGAAATACATACAAAGATCTAGTCGGAATACCCTCCTAGA
The DNA here is from genome assembly GCA_023509865.1 of Trypoxylus dichotomus. Lineage (NCBI taxonomy): Eukaryota > Metazoa > Arthropoda > Insecta > Coleoptera > Scarabaeidae > Trypoxylus > Trypoxylus dichotomus. The sequence continues at coordinate 72,419,516 of CM042076.1, read as the reverse complement.
GATATTGAATATTTATTCTTTAGAACTACGTCGAAAACAAGCTGACAGCAAATTCCTATTTGGTTTGCTTTATAATGGCCTTGATGTCTCTGAATTGTTGAGTAAATCGGTTTCGTTGTAGCACGTTCAGGATATAGGCAAACAAATATATTTTACTGTTTCGTACCTAGAACAAACTAGCCATCAGGTCTACAATATATAGAATGTGTATCAGTTTCAACTCTATGGAATTTGGACAGTTAGTCTTCTTTTGTTAAAAATTTGATGACCGTAGTCAATTTTCATTACTTCAGACATTTTCATGCGCTAGTCACGTCGGTTCACTGGCTACTGAAAACTACTACTCTTCAAACCGTCTTATTTATAGCGTGGACCGCGTTTATGTGCATGTATATCGTGACGGAGTTTGAACGCGTTTGAACCTTTATAAGCCTGTCAGATCGAGAATTTATGAAGCCTACCTCGTACCTGCTGCTTAGCACCACTTTTGGCAATATGTAAACCGCAAATATAATATGCATAACAGAATTCTCTTTCCATTCCTCTTTTTCCTATTTAGCCCCTGGTGAGTTTCTTTTTTTAAGTTAAATTAAAGGGATTTGGACGTAGCTTTTGATAGTCATGGTACGATAAAGTTAGTTATAGGTTTATAGTAGCTTGATCTATCTCCTTTTTATTATTAATATATTCTTTTTATTTTGACACTGACTTTTGGGACATCTAGTGCATGTTTTTCTCATTAAAAATGTGTTGGTTCTTTTTGATTAAATCTTGATGCGGATTTCTTAAGGTAGTTTCAAATTTATGAGCGCTAGTGTAGCGTATACATGATTAATTATTGCTAAAGAAAAGTACCATTTCATCTTAATTTACCGAAATTCGAAGAAACTGACGTTAGATTGCGATAAATAATATCTACGTCAGTACACTCATATAAACTTCCTTCTACTCCTTTTCTATTTTAAAGATTATTTTCGCCATTACTCTACGTAAATATTGTTTCGATGGCTCCGTTTCCTTCCTGCTCTTTATATTTTAAAACATATATAACCGCTTATTATGACCGAAATCTTCCACGTAAAAAGCATTCTTAAATAGACCCGTGTAGATTCCGAAAGTGACATCAGAGGATGCGAAAATACTTCCCGTCGAATACCGATCATCTCAAAAAAAGAAAGAAAAAAAACTGGTGATACTTAGAGGAGAATAGAAGTGAGGAACAAGAAGGAAGCGGCGTACGGACCGAACGAACGGGACAATTTCTCAAAATATCGCCAGATGTAAGTTCTCAATTGTTCTCGCTGGCCTTACGAAAACATCAACAACGTTGATTGTTTTGGTTTAAATTTAAACCGTTTGCCGTTGTCTTCGGGGATACGCGCCGAACGCTCTTTAGAAGACGTACACATTGAATGCGCCTAATGTTCGTCCTCCTCCATTCGATTCTCACCCTGCCTCTTGTTTATTTATCTTCGTCTTTCTGGATTGCTGAAACGCACAGAATGGAATGCACGTATTTATTAGAATATTTCCTATAGACGCACGTTAGTGTCCGTTTGAATGTGATTCAGATTTCTGAATGAGATTTATAAGGAAGGAGGACTGGGTTTTCAAACTCGCAGTCCTCAAATAAACCTTATATATGTTGGTACTAATTATAACACTTTATTTTCCAATAGATAGAACAAATACACAATTTCAAGACAAATATCATCAGTGGATACATGTAAAACAAGTTATCTAGAAGTAAATACAAAACTAACCAAATAGTTGATCAAATTACTGTATACTTATAACTAGAGACCGGATTATATGCAAAGAAAAACTGGAATATATGCGCATATAAGTATATGCATCGATTTTTGAGAAAATATACATAAACCTGGGGCATATATGCAAAAAAATTGCAACAATATGCAAAATTTTTACATAAAATAAATCAGAACAGAAATTTAAACATTAATTTTGTTGCGCAAAATTTTTTTACAACATACACTAGGGTGACAATAAAATAGACACCTACTAATTAAAAAAAAGATTCTATTCTCGTTATATATACAAAATATTTTAAAATTTTTAAATTAGACTAATATTTTGTCGATCCACCTTTACTTGCGTGAAGTGCTGCGAGTCGTCGTGGCATAGAATCTATTAAATGATTAATGGTGTCGTCTGGAATATTTAACCACTCTTCTCTAACAGCTGCCACGAGTTCTTCCTTATTGCTGGGTTTTCGGGGTCGTTTCGCCATATTTGTCGGGATTATGTGCCAAACATTCTCTATCGGATTCATGTCTGGTGATTCACCTGACCATGGTAAAATCCGAATCCCCTGTTCCTCTTTCCATGCGGTAGTTGTTCTTGCTTTGTGGCAGGGTGTTCCATCCTCCATAAAAGTGGCGTCTTCTTTGGATAAAATGGCATTGTCGAATATCGATAGTAGTCCTTCTGTTAATATTTGGATATATATTGCCGCATTTATATTTCCATCGCAGATTACTAATTGCGATCTTCCACCATGCCACATCGCGCCCCACACCATGATGTTCACACCGCCGTATTTCACCGTCTGATGCAAAAATTTGTCGTCCAGTTGCTGTGACGAACGTCTCCATACGTACGACCACTATCACTGAATTGGCAGTATCTGCTTTCGTATGAAAAAATGACAAGCGCCCTTTTACTTCTTTCAGAAGGTCCGGCACGACCTGGTCTCCGCTCCACTCGTTTACTCTTTTACCTTCTAAAATTTTCTTAACTTTCTTCAATTTCAAATACCCCGCATTTTCATTTATCACTTTTTTAAATTTATCGTATATTGTACCCTTAACGTTCTTACATAGCACACCAAATTCGTCTACTATTTCGACTGATTCCGAGAGCGACATCCCTTGCGTTTCTAGTTTACGAATTGAACTTGAAACAAAGCTATAATTTCACTTAATATACAAACAATTTTGTAGCAATTCTGTTGATGTTACTATCTTTTTACAGTGTTCTAGAACTATGCAGTTAGCAGTGCTTTCAAGAATTATATTTTTTATTCTTTCAAAATTATCGCTGTAGAAAATTGCAACGTCTAACCATGTACCCCATCCCGTAATAATCGGTTCAGGAGGCAACTTAACACCGGAAAGTCGCTCCTTATAAAATTGGATTCGTAAAGATGCTTTTAAAAGTACTTTTCTGACATTGCTAATTAAAACATTAATCAAAGGAAATTGATTCCTAATGTCTTCGGCTACACGATTGAACCCATGAGCTAAACAAGTGGTATGAATAATGTTACTATAATTTTTTTTTAAATTTTGCGCGGCTTTTATCATGTATGGTGCAGCGTCGGACAACATTACTACAATTTGTCCACAAGGTATACTTCCCGGTAAAAAGAAATTTAATAAACCTTCTTGAACGAAATGGGCAATTGTCATATTATTTGCTTTTTGAAGTTCTTTACAATAAATTAAATATGATTTACCTCCAATATCTTCATGAAGCCACACTTATCCATACTTTCATCTACCATGAAATAAATTAAATTATTCCCTACCAATTGTTGAAGTTCTGCCATTGTTTGCCGGTAACAAGATGTGACATATTTTTTTCGTAAGGTGCTTTCGTCGGGTATATTATGTTTACAATATTTTTGCAAAAATGATTTCAAATTAACATTATTTAATCTTGCCAATGGTAAGTTAGACGAAATTAATGTGTTACACACATCCGTATTATATTCTTCTTGTACTGAGCTTCGTGAAGTTGATACTACACATTGATATATAGATTGCCGGACACATGCGAATCGCGTTAGTTTTTCACATTTTCCAATATGTCATGGAGTTTTAGCGTGTTGATGAATCAGGTATTTCCTCTCACAAGACATTTACAACAACAATTGTCATTTTATATCAAAAGTTAAAGAATTGAAAAACAATTGCAAAGCTTCTAGTAAAATTAAACTTACCAGTTTACTGCAGGCTCGAGAAAATATTTTGTCGCCATCCTTTACTAGTTGAGGATGAAGAAAATTTGTAACACACTTACATGCTGTTTGCCTCAAAGATATTCAACGATTGAATAGTTTATTTGGGAATTAATAATAATAAAACATATTTACCACATCCCTTCTACTAGGCGAAATTAGACACGTGCAATTCTTGGAAAGAAGTATAAGAGAAACCAATGTAAAAGATTTATCGGTCTGAGAATTGTCCGTTGTTGATCTACATTAGGAATTACTAGGAATATTTTACTAATAGAAGGGATAAGAAAAAGCCTAAACATGCAATATATGCAACTTTTGTAAAAATATGCATAAAAATGCCTAAATATGCAATATATGCAATCACTAATTAGCGTTAATTAACTAAAATTAGTGTAATACATTTACATATAGACTATAATTAAAAATATGCAAAAAATAAAATATATGCACTTTGCATATAATCCGGTGTCTAGATCAGCGTTAAAAACAATATTACTTTGCTAATTTAACCTACTTTTAAAAAAACAGTAATAACAGAGCAATGGTGCGCACAGTCTTGCAAGTTCTAGGCAAGTCAAATACAGTTGCCTGTCTGGATCCTAGAAGTAGAACAACGAAATTAACTTGAGTCTACGATTCAAAGATATCCAAACCATTATTAAATGAACTAAATAAGAATTTGCACTCCTTCACGGGTATCGTAGGGTTTCAACAGTACGTGGACTCGTATTGTCAATCGTGTTACCGACTGAATTAGAAAAATGTATCGCACATGCAATATTTCTTACACATGCTTTTAAGGTTCTCAAAATACATAACTCTTTATAACCTATTGGGTGCTCCCGGAATTAATCTAAGCTAACGCTTCCATTTTGCGATGAGGACGAAACTTCCAACGAAAATTACTTGGATGTATAGATTTATTAAGTAAACTTGATCCATTTCTCGTAGATCACTTTAAAAAATTGTAAATTCTTTGAAATTCATCAGCAAACACATGCAAGTTTACTGACATGACGGGACAGCAGGTCCTACCAAAAATTATAAGCGAAATTAAACCAGCAAAATATTTTTCCATTAACGTTGATATGCGTCCAACCTATCTCATGTTGACCAGTTGAGTTTTATTATTAGATATCTAAAAGATCCCCTTGAAGTTCATACTTGTTAAAGAGCATAAATCAAAATGTTTATCGAAAACAGTGTAGACATCATTAGAAAACTATGATATTCTTACTTTAACATCATCATTACTTACTCAGACATTACTTTTCCTTAATTCAAATTTAGTCAATTTCATCGTTCGTCTGCGATGACAAAATCCCGTAACAGTCCGGCGTTCCACCCGATGCATCTCCTTATGACGCTGAAGCGCACATAACCCACAACAAGCGTTTAATTCATCGGAACCTCTTGCCTTATTACTATTAAAACCGTTAAATATGGTTCTCATTAGGACATAAATTAGTATCGTCCTTACATTCCGTAACATTAGATTATTAGAGAGGCTCTCTCTCTGAATGTGGTGTTTTGTTTCGGCATCTCCATCGTCTCTTTCTAGCTTCGAAAGAGCGCAACAAGTGGCCCGATGTGTCTGCACGAGATATGTGCATTTTGAAACCTATTCGGTATCTTATTGATTCTTTAAATTGATTTTTTTTTGGTAATGTGCGAGTCCACGAGACGTATGCACCGAATTAAGAGAAGTAAAATGATGTAACAAAACGATTTAGTGACTATAAAAGCGTACAGTAGGGTGAATAAATTACTTTTAGGGGAAAAATATGCGTAGTATCGATTCAGCAGTTATAGAGATGGAGCTAGAAAATGGTGGAATCAACAGAGGTAAATATTTGAAAGTTATTGAAAGCATATTATGCAAATTTGCAGCATAGTACACGATAGAGACCTACGATAGTGAGTACTAGAAGTCGTAGAACTCAACATGCTCAACAGTGATACTGTTAGTACTATATGCTGCGTAAACGTGAACGCCTACTTCCAACGAAAAATTATTTACACAATACTTGTTCGGGTTTAGAATAGTATATCTTTGTAGATAGCTATCTAACGTAATTTTAACATTGGGTTAATTGTAGAAGTGTATTAGATTATTTAAATACGTTATTATTTCTGTTTGTCTCTTAATATTCAGTTAACATTAAATATAATTTTTGGTTTTGCGGAGTTATCTACAGTTCACTATTGGGAAAAGGCGGTTGTAGCAAACGAAATTTGAACTACCACGTAACATTGCATTCCTTGTTCGCTTTACCGCTCTATAAAAATGTGACCCAAACTAATCGAGTGCCGATGTTCTGGCGACATGACAAGATCGGCGACATGGTTCGCCTCTTACATATCGTTATAATTCTATAATAATCATAATAGGTCCGGTGCATAAACGATAAGAGACTAATTCGTAGCGCAACTCATTCAATTTGAATACGACGATGCCGAATGAATCAGCCGGTGTATTGTCGTGGTGGATAAGCACTTTTTCTGCTGCAAACTAGGCCGCTTCTCCTTCAATACTGCATCGAATCAGGTCAATAAATCGCTGTAGTATTCCCCGTGATCGTCCTTCCTCTCTGTAGATAGTCGATGAGGACAACATATTGGGAATTTCAAGAAATGGTCGCTGATGGAACGGTCTTTCGTTTCTTCGAAGCCGATTCGTCCGGAATAGTCCACTGCTTCGACTGTTCCTTGATCTCCGGTACGTAATGGTGCATCCAAGTCTCACGCACGGTTACGAAACGCATGAAGAAATTCCTTGAATTGCGTTGGATTCTGGCCAGACACTCCTCACGCGATTTCGTTTTTGCACCATTGTGAACAAACGCGGTACCCATCGCACCGAAAGCGTTTTCATACTGAAAATTGCGTGTAGGTTATGGCCAACGCGTTCTTCTGAGATGCCTGTTGTTTCTGCTATCTCCGTCAGCATCAATCCGCGATTGGCTAAACACGACATCTTGAATCTTATTGTCCATTTCATTGTGCTTGCGCGGCTACGTTTGAATTCCCTCATCAAGAAGCTGATGGTCGACAATGATGGAGTACATGCGCCATGAACCTCTAGTACAATATTTCGAATTTCGTTTTCCCAGCCATCTGGATGTGTTTTATCACTATTCGAAATTCGATTTTATCCATTTTTGCGAAACCGCCCGACTTGCTACACAAAATACACTCTTAAACAATAACCATTGACGGTAGACGTCTGAAATTTTGGCAGTTGTCATAAAAAAGATTGCCCTTCCAATGAATCCGCTTGAAGCTTCGTGCGCCATCTCTTGCCAATTCCGGAAACATTTTAGATCGCCCTCGTAGTACTCATTGTTATGATATCAATTTCGAAAAGTAATTAATAACAAATGTGAGATCTAGTAATCTGTATCAGCATTAACATAAAAATACAATTTTGATTAATTAAACGTTTTTCTTTATTTAAAACTTTTTTCCTTTAACTTAAAATCTGCCGATTTTTTTGAAATCTACAGAAAAATATTGTTGATATTTACCGAATTATATATGTATGTTTCAACCGTTTAGCAGTATTGAAATGTTGTATCACGCTTGCTATATTTAAGCGGTTCCAGCTTAGAAGAAGCTGTAATATTCAGCAACCTTTGGCACAAATTAGTAGTAGAGGGGGGTAATTTCACGTTTTAAGTTTTACACATTGCACTTAAAAGCATCTAAGAAGTTAAAATCTAATTTCACTGCTGGTCATGACGGCCTCCCCGCATTTTTTGCACGTGATTGTTGTGTAGTACTATGTGAATCTCTAGCTAGAATATTTAACTTGGCCGTAAGTGCTTCTACCTTTCCTGACGCTTGGAAGATTAGCAGAATTACACCCGTGTTTAAGAAAGGTAATCGTTCTGACTTCCAAAATTATAGACCAATAAATATTTTATCCAACTTTGCAAAAAATTTTTAATATCTTCTGTCTCACAGAATTTACGTTAGTGTCAAGCCTTACTTATCTTCGCGACAACATGGTTTCATTCCAGGAAGGTCTACCACAACCAACCTTGCTGAGTTAACACAACATATTGCCGAATCCATGGAACGACGTCAACAAGTAGATGTATTATACACCGATTTTAGTAAAGCATTTGACACTATCAATCATTCCCTTGTGGTAGCTAAGCTGAGTAGCTTTGGTTTTCCGCCAAGTGTAACAGAATTGATCCGCTCGTATTTAACTGATCGTTCATGCTATGTTCACTACAATGGATATACATCCTTAACATTTTCTGCTTCCTCTGGCGCGTGCCAGGGATCCAATTTGGGTCCCCTTTTGTTTAATATTTATTTGGATGATCTCCTACAGGGGCTGGACTGCAATGTACTGGCTTACGCGGACGATCTTAAGATCTACAATACCATAACCTCCCCGGCAGATTGTCTGTTTCTCCAGAACAGTCTTTATACTATTGTTAGATGGTGTACACAGAATGGAATTCATTTGAATCTGGATAAGCGTGCTGTTGTAAGCTACTCTAGATGTCATAGACTCTACAATTTTCACTATGCTGTGAGTCAGGCTATTGTTCCTAGGCACTCGTCTGTGATGAACCTGGGCGTGCAGTTTGATGCAAATTTCTCGTTTGCAGACCACATACTATCCGTACGAAATTCTGCGATGAAATCCTTAGGATTTCTCATACGATCCTGCAGATCATTCAATAATCCTGCCTCGCTAAAAGCACTGTACTATTCGCTTGTCCGCACTGGGTTGGAGTATGCCTCCATAGTTTGGTATCCTCACTATCTCCATCTGCAAGTACTACTTGAATGAGTGCAAAAACGATTTTTGAAATACCTGTCCTTCAAAATTGATGGCACTTACCCTGGACGCGATGTTGATTATGCTGGTCTGGTGACGAGACACGGCTTTGTATCGTTATCGGATCGAAGGAAGGAATTTCGCAGCCAATTTCTACTTAAACTGATTAATCACGCTATTGACGCTCCATCCCTTCTCTCCAAAATTAATTTTGTGGTACCTCAGTACGATACCAGGTCCCTCCCTAATTTTAAGGTCCCGTCATACAAAACTAATGTTCTGCTTAAAGCACCCATTACGCATATGATTAGAAATGCCAATGAATTACTTGACGATCCTTTTTGTTGAAGTGTCTACATGGATTTACATTGTCGTCCTATTTTGTTCTTGCATTCTGGTGTCACCGAGCCATTATTATGTTTATGATTCAGTTGTATCTTTTTTGATTAGTTTTAATTTATTACTGCGCTGTATATTGTTACTACATATATATGCTAGGTTACATTATTCTCGCATTGTCCTGTAAATGGAATTATTTTCTGTTGGGCAATAAAGATATTATTATTATTGCACAAGATATGATTCAACGATCGTCAAACTTTATGAGATCGAATTTGAAGTGATTTTCACCCAATTGAGGATATATTTTTACATAGAAGGAGGCTGATGCAATGAGAGCGAAGTGTACGTGTACGGGAAATCAGATTAATTTATTTATCTAGTACAAACTACGTAGTAGACTGGCGCATCCCCCCGGCACCAACGAATGTAAATACGCAAGGCGTCCCTTCGAGTTTCATTAACTCCAATTTCCGAGATAAGAGGGCAGTTAGACGCATTTGCGAATAAATATTTGCTGCACCAACAACTGTAACAAGAACAATAATAATAATTGTAAAAGCTATTGACGCGAAAAGGCGTGCCGACCTTTGTGTGTAGCGAGATCTAATTATACTAATCTCGTTGTTTATCCTCGTCTTCCCCTATTTAATCGCAAGCTTTAAGTACACACTGGAATAAGCAAATGTTAGTTACGAGCGGTGGATAACCTCTACGGATAATACAGCTATACAGGGGTCTTAAAGAAATTTAACACCAGCGAGGATAACATGTTGTATTGACAAGCTAACGGGTAATGTGAACAAGCGCAAAATTGTTATCTACTCTCATGAAACAATTCGAATTATCCACACTTATCATTTAGCTGGATTGCTTTTGTCTAGAGACAACTCTATAAGGGACTTGGGTGTCAACTTTGATTCAAAACTGAGGTTTACAGAGCATATATCTACTATTTGTGGATCAGCGTTGAGCATGTTCGATTCCACGACCATTTTCTTCTATAACAGCCATTCTCCATCTTTATTTTGCTTTTGCCTTGACTGGAGTGTGCGTCCTTGGTCTGGTCGCCTATATAACACATGGGCTGAAAAGTCCTGGGCCTAACACATAGATGACGCTAGTTTTATTGCAGTCACCTTTCTCTCAGTTAGTACTAACCTTCAAAAGACAGCTAAAGTTAAAATTTCATGATATTTTATTCACTAGTTTGTGAGTTATTGGGCTCAGAGTCACGCTACTTTTGTTATTTTCAAAACAATGGATCAAAAACAATTTCGCGTTTTAATTTTACACTCCTTCTTGATGGAAAAAATACCGTTCAAGCGAAGCAATGGCTTGAAAAGTGTTATGGGGACTCCACTCCATCAGAAACAACAATAAAATGTTGGTTTGCTGACTTCAAACGTGGTCGTAGAGACACCGATGATGCAGAACGCAGTGGACGTCCAAATGAGGCGGTAACACCAGAAAACATCAAAAAAATCCACAAAATCGTTTTGAATGATCGAAAAGTGAAGTTGCGTGAGTTAGCTGACATCGTAAAGATATCAAAAGAACGTATTGGCTTTATATTGCATGAGCATTTGACTATGAGAAAGCTCTGTTCAAAGTGGGTGCCGCGTTTGCTCGCTGTTGACCAAAAACAAGAACGTGTTGATGATTCTGAGCAGTGTTTGGCCATGTTTAAACGTAACAAACCGGAATTTTGGCGTCGATATGTGATAATGGACGAAACATGGATCCATCACTTCACTCCGGAATCAAAACGATCGTCATCTGAGTGGACAGCAACTGGTGAACCTCGTACAAAGCGTCCGAAAGCACAACAATCGGCTGGAAAGGTTATGGCCTCGGTATTTTGGAATGTGCGTGGTGTAATATTCATCGACTATCTTGAGAAAAGAAATACCATCAACAGTGAATATTATATAGCTACTAAGTGTCTTGGTTACATCTGTTCAAACCTAACGGTATTTATTGGCACTTTTTGTATTTTACTGTAGGATGCTGCCCTCTACGTCTGGTTATAATAAAAGACGCGAAAATATAAATTATAAATTGCCATTAGAGCCATAGCTAAATTCTTGTCAAACTCTATCGACCTCCTGGTTCTACCTTGGCCGAACAACATAAATTCCTTTGCGACGTATCACAACCACGAAAATTTCGCATATTCCTTTCGAAAACACTGTCCATTGAACATACGGAGCCTTTCTCCGCATAGAAGTAGATATTATTTACGACAAAAATGATCGTTCCACACACAATCCCTATCGTGTAAGATACGTGCATATTACGAAACATAAACCTGCCGTATATATATATGTATGTACGTACGTACGCCATCTTCAAACGCTAACCGTTTACATTTTGACAGATGTTCAGAAACGATAAAAACGAAAATTAAAAATTTATTGAAGGAGAAACTTATATATTTTTCGTAATCTGCGGCAAAATATTTACACTACAAGATGGATATTTTAAGAAGATATGCGGAGAAGAATAAAATTTTTTAGCAGGAAAGGCGAGTCGAGTGCGTCGGTGATCGCGGCGTGCCGTGGAAAAAACGGACGAAGATAGAAGCGCGAGACAAGCGAAAAAATGCTTACTTTCCATACGTCAACACCGTTAACGTTTTATGAAGGCCTAAATTTTTGCACCGTTTCCTTAATGCATCTGTGTGACCTGTTGTAAGCAGACGTAAACTATTTATGTCAGCGTCCGATTTCGAAGTAATTTATTGCCAACCGTTTAATACGTAATTATGTTTATAAACAGGATTTTGATGGTGAGATGAGACATTTCCACTTTATAACGATCTTTCACTTGTTTTCTCATTATTTAAAACTGTATCACGCAGTGACGTCTACTTACACAGTACGTCGGAAAAACAGCGGAACTTTTTACATTTAGAAAGTTATTAATGCCAACCGGTGAAACAATATATTAATCTGAAAGCTGTATATCCCCTCTATAACACGAGACATCGAGCATTAAAATCGATCAAGTGGTAGTGAAGTTATAGTTAGTCTCGGCAAAGAAAGACAAGTTTCATTGTCGTGCGGAGAACAACGTGGAGGAATGTAGCGGGCGGCAGGGAGAATTGAGTACCAAATGCTCTAGCAAAATACTTCCTTTTACATGCATAGGAATGATTTCAGTTGTCTTCCAGCAATTTGGGAACACACAAGTTTTTCCGACATACTATATATAACTTTTCAAGTTAACTTTATTAATTTAAACGAATTTACGCGATAAGCTTGATTCAACACAAAGTTATTTCGAACAGCATTCGATTTCAATTTAATGCCCGATTATGCTTCGTAAACCGTACAAAATGCCTCCGAGGTGCCGACAGATACGTACATACAGTTGATCCGTAACCATACACTTCGACTTTTACCGCTCCAATCTCCGGCAGTAGTACAACGACGTATTAGCAAAAAAAAAACATCGAAAGTACGTAAGTGGTCACGAAATTGCCATTATGTAAAACGCAATAAGGAAACAGAAGAGCAATAATTGTGTGATTTCACTAACATACTTACAGCGTACAGATATTGGTATTCGTATTATTCGATCGTAAGAATTAGCTTTTGAACCGTTATGACGTTCTAGAAACCGTATTGTTGTTTCGACGAGATTACTGTGCCTGTGCATCTATTGTACAGATTTAATGTTCTTGAGATATTGTATGTATATTACGATGTATTAGTAAAATTCTGTGTACTCGCATAATTTATAGAGATAATCGTTATCATAGGTCACGTACCAGATCAAATAACGACATTACAACGACTACATAATATTATTCAACAATAAATTTCAATATTAATTTGATAAAATGAAAATAAATTCTTTAATATATACAAGTTAGTCCATTTACTTCATACCACCGGAATAATTTGGAAACAGAAAAAAACTTTTAATACATGAAAACATCCGTGTCACGACTGGAGACGAAAATGGGTTTGTTGCGTTGTGTTGAGGTAGTGACGATTTTACTTCGTTTTTATCATTCCATTGCATTAGCCATCTACAAGTTTTGCGCTCGAAAGTTCTAAACATGAGCGAGGTTATCAACATCGCAATAAAAACTGTGAATTCGATCCGTGCTCGAAGGTTTCAATGACGGCTCTTCAAATTGCAGTTGAAAGATAGTGAATCTGCTGAACACACTGATTTAGTTTTTCACACTGACGAGGATGGAGTCGCGGAAAATTCCTAGGAAGGTTTCAAGAATTATTGCCCGAAATAATTGCTGAGGTGATAACATTCAGATGCTTGAAAGTGAAATATGGCTGACTGATTTAGTATTTTGAACGGATGTCATAATTTGGAGTTACGAGTTAAAGAAAAAACTATTATTATAGTATTCAAAGGTAACTTGGAACTATAGATTGAGTCGGCCGATAATTGTTGGAAATCCAAATTGAATAATGGCCGAAGAAGTAAAACTCAAATATTTTACAAAAATTTCCAATATATTTATCACAATGTTATTATAACATGTTTCGCTATCACTGCAACTTCATCAGTAGGAGTAGAATATCTGATGAAGCTTGAAACTAATGATAACACATGGGCTGAAAAGTCCCGGGCCTAACACATAGGTGACGCTAGTTTTATTGCAGTCACCTTTCTCTCAGTTAGTACTAACCTTCAAAAGACAGCTGTTAAAATTTCATGTTATTGTGCTAAGAGTCACGCTACTTTTGTTATTTTCACAACAATGGATCAAAAACAATTTCGTGTTTTAATTTTACACTGCTTCTTGATGGGAAAAAATACCGTTCAAGCGAAGCAATGGCTTGAAAAGTGTTATGGGGACTCCGCTCCATCAGAAACAACAATAAAACGTTGGTTTGCTGACTTCAAACGTGGTCGTAGAGACGCCGATGATGCAGAACGCAGTGGACGTCCAAATAAGGCAGTAACACCAGAAAACATAAAAAAAAGAAATCCACAAAATCGTTTTGAATGATCGAAAAGTGAAGTTGTGTGAGTTAGCTCACATCGTAAAGATATCAAAAGAACGCATTGGCTTTGTATTGCATGAGCATTTGACTATGAGAAAGCTCTGTTCAAAGTGGGTGCCGCGTTTGCTCACTGTTGACCAAAAACAAGAACGTGTTGATGATTCTGAGCGGTGTTTGGCCATGTTTAAACGTAACAAATCGGAATTTTTGTGTCGATATATGACAATGGATGAAACATGGATCCATCACTTCACTCCGGAATCAAAACGATCGTCATCTGAGTGGACAGCAATTGGTGAACCTCGTCCAAAGCGCCCGAAAGCACAACAATCGGCTGGAAAGGTTATGGCCTCGGTATTTTGGGATGTGCGTGCTGTAATATTCATCGACTATCTTGAAAAAGGAAATACCATCAACAGTGAATATTATATAGCGTTATTGGAGCGTTTGAAGGCCGAAATTGCGAAGAAACGACCGCATATGGCAAAGAAAAAAATTTGTTTCATCAAGACAACGCACCGTGTCACAAGTCAATCAAAACAATGGCAAAATTACATGAATTGAACTTCGAATTGCTCCCACATCCACCGTATTCGCCAGATTTGGCTCCCAGCGACTACTGGCTGTTCGCAGACTTCAAAAAAATGCTCGCCGGTAAGAAATTTCGCACAAATGAAGAGGTTATCGCTGAAACTGAGGCCTATTTTGAGGCAAAAGATACATTGCTCTACAAAAGTGGTATTGACATGTTAGAGCGGCGCTGGAATGATTGCGTTGCTCTTGATGGAGATTACGTTGATGAATAAAGCTAAAATATCTCAATTTTTATGGGTTACTCTGTTTCCTGTAAAAAAATTGAGAAATCTGCTCCTGAAATAGCAAATCAGTGTAACATGGACTCATCTTCTGTTGAAAATGAGGGAGTACAGAGTATCTCAGATATACATTTGAAAGCCACAGCATTTGACACAAAATTCTGGTCCTTTATATCTGAAGACAAATGTCCGAATCTAAAGCAAATTGCTCTTCAGTTCACAGCAATGTTTAAATCAACTTATTTGTGCGACCCTGCATTTATTGAAATGAAAATAATTAAGACAAAATATCGCAATCGACTAACTGACGAACATCATGCTTGCGATTACCACTTAGTAATTACGTACCATCCTAGGAAAAGTACGCTGAAGACATGCAGTGCCATGCACCAACATTCAATGATTTGTAGTTCCTTAGTTTAATAACTAAAATATCATTTTGTAAGAACCAATTAAGACGCATTTTTGGATATCGGTTTTTTTATTAACTTCCTTAGAGTAATGACCTACACCTATGACCTACTTACGTCATGGGACATCCTACCTATACTACACTACAATTCTGTATTACAGATACTAACAGCATCTACAGAATCGATCGCTTGTGGTCTAACAATTTTGAAATAGATCGCTAGTAGTTTAAGTCCGAGTACTCCTGCTTTACAGTGTATCTTAGGTTCATTATAGTATAAATCGGAAAATTCATGAATGGCAACGAAGATAGCAAAAGGAAGCGAATAAATTTGAAATCGAAGTGACGTGGAATCTTATCTGAACTTTCCCAATTCTAAAATCTTGGGGATCCTTAGTACTTATAAGCTTCTCCAACAAAACAGGACGAGAATTTACCAGCTTTGGAATCTAGATACATACGTAGGAAAATCTAATGAAACAAAATCAATTATTCTTTCCATTTAAGTTTTGATTCAAATGTTCCGACGAATTGAGATAAATGTCGACGGGAAGAGCTTTAATGCAACGTAATTTAGCACCACCCACGCTCTAATAAGCCGCTTTTCCCCTTGTTTTAATCTTTCCATTACCGACGAATATCCAAAAGCTCTTCCAAACGTTTACGCCTAACTAAACGTGAATTATTTCGCGAAACTACTCACCCATAGCACCGCCTTTTTGTTCTACGTAGAATACGTACCTAGTACCATTAGTTTGTATACGTAGTTTTAAAGCGGTTTCCACATGAATAATTACGTCTATTAATTTGCATTTTGCACTTGTACATTCACTAAGCAGTAGATGCTCTGTTGAAATTTTTAATGCATTCTGTAATGTCCAAGTCGTATTTTAAAATGTTAATTTTTCGGTTTTTAATTTAGTAAATTGTATATTATAAGACCTCTAAAAATTCGCTGCGTTCTACGTTCATGTTAGTCTATGGTAAGGTATGCTACGGTTTCTTGTAGTTGTCGGTGTACCTTTTGATACAGAAATGATTCTTGTTGTTACGCACGTGAATTAGGGTTGTGAGTAAATATATGTTTATTAAGGTAAGTATTTCTTCCTTCTCTAAATAAGAGCTACAGATTTCTACGTATTTTAGGTCGCACAAAATTGAGCTGCTTTCTTTTGCGAAAGATATATTGTAGATGCGTTGGTGGACGATTCCCAGAATAGTATACCATGGCTCACAAGGAAAGGTTCCCGGGTGTCAAATTTAGATTATAAGGACACTTGGTAGGTAGGTAGAGCATATTGAGACTTCTATTAAGAAAGACCATCATTCATTAGTAACATTGCATTAGTTAGTATGTGTTAATGTTAATAATCCATACAAATGTAACATGGGATTAAATATCATAAAAAATTCTTAGCATTACGTTGTAGTGAATGAAGTACTTATTTATCCGTATTTAAAATATATATTGATGATTTGGTATGGTAATGAAAGCACAGTTTTCGCACCAACAACGAATGAATGCAAAAGTATCACAATAGGGAGGAAAGGGAAGGCCTTGATTTGAAAAGGCAAAATTCATGGGATGTTCGAATGGTCCAGGTCGATTCTCTATATAATCGGAGTTGTACCAGGCATATGCAAACAAATTGATATAGTTTGAGGACGACAATTGATTGTGTATTAATCATTGCAATTTTATGACATTATTTCGCAAATGGAGATTAACAGCATAATTTGGGGTAGGAGCCAGGTCAGAAAATCGTCGAATAAATCTTTTCCATATTCGAAATCCAAAGACCTATTGTGGTTAAATCATACTTATTGTCTTCTTTGGCATTGTCAGTATTTGAACATCTTTGTTGGATGGGACCTCTTTTTCCAAAGACTCTGGACAGTGACCTGGCCGTGAGTCTAAAAGTGTAAGACTCTTTGGTCCAGTGCTTGATAAGTTAGTATTAAGAAACCAATTGTGTTAAACAAATCAGGGGTAAATTTAACATGAGACTTGAATAACAACGTTCGCAGGCCGAAATAGGATTTGTTGTCACCAGGTTCTTGCCAACAGGTTCTTTTAGCACTATCAGTAGTGTAGCCGTAAATTTACCAGATACAGATATTATTATATTATAGGACTGTTAGATTAACTTGTAACTTTTTGAATTCATCGTGTAGTTGTACAAATTTTATACTATAAAACCACAGCGTTATCTCCATTATATATTTGTTTTTATATATCTTAATAAAAAGAAACAATTTTGTGGTATATTATCAAAATATCTAGAATCGAACAAATACCGCCAATACCGCAATGTATATCCTTATAATTGATATTAAAAGCTAACAATACTTTAAGCATAGGTTTTCAAATAATAAGATGTGGTTTGTAACTATTTAGATTTGGAGAAATGTTATATTTTTGAATGTTAACGCTAATAAACAACCACATACGGTAATCTGTCAATATTGTCGTGTTTTAATTATATCCCATTAGACTAACAACAGCTGCATCTGATACCATATCAATTGGTGATTGCAGTTATATACCTCAATAAAATTTAATTAAGTAATTTAATTTAATTAATGCGAAGCAAATTGAATTACCTAAACTGTATTAAGTGGTATTATATAGAGTAACTGTTTCCCTTTTCTGATGTATTTATATGTAGTACCTGCATAGCGTAAGATATAAGTCTTAGTAGATCACCTTTGGAACATCATGTATACTTCAAAATGCTCTAAAATCGATGAAGGATGTTATAGATGAACAATTTGCGTTAATTGTTTTTCCACATTACTATAATCAGCTCTAGCATAAGAGGGTGGCGCTTAAATGTAACATCCTACATATACCACATTTACGTGTTCTAAAATACCTTTTGGATAAGGTACAATATTTGCATTTAAATTTTTGTTCTATCTATTTCCGTTCAAGAATTATCCCAAGAAAACTAACAATCTGTGAATTTTCAAAGGGGTGTGAATTTGAACGCAAATAATTTTTTTTTTATTTTCAAGTCTCAATATACTCTACTTACCTACTAAATTTCATTAAGATCTGAATTTGACACCTTTTCTTCGTTAGTTAAGAATGCGTACATATTCACGATATGCTGTAAATAAACCTGTGCGCAATTGCTTGCTCAAAAATTTTAAAAATAGCTGGAAGGAATAGCTAACAGGGTGATAGTTTTTATATTGATCTGGGTTGCCTTTTTCGAGGAATCGGTAATACCGTTGTGAGCTTTAATTGTGAAGGAAAAATTTCCTTCAGGTAGTTGTTGAAAATCTATGTTGGGATTTCAATAATTTCTGTGCGAATTTGCTTAACACATGGACTGAAAAGTCCCGGGCCTAACACATAGATGACGCTAGTTTTATTGCAGCCACCTTTCTCTCAGTTAGTACTAACCTTCAAAAGACAGCTGTTAAAATTTCATGATATTCTATTCATTAGTTTGTGAGTTATTGTGCTAAGAGTCACGCTACTTTTGTTATTTTCAAAACAATGGATCAAAAACAATTTCGTGTTTTAATTTTACACTGCTTCTTGATGGGAAAAAATACCGTTCAAGCGAAGCAATGGCTTGAAAAGTGTTATGGGGACTCCGCTCCATCAGAAACAACAATAAAACGTTGGTTTGCTGACTTCAAATGTGGTCGTAGAGACACCGATGATGCAGAACGCAGTGGACGTCCAAATGAGGCGGTAACACCAGAAAACATCAAAAAAATCCACAAAATCGTTTTGAATGATCGAAAAGTAAAGTTGCGTGAGTTAGCTGACATCGTAAAGATATCAAAAGAACGTATTGGCTTTATATGACATGAGCATTTGACTATGAGAAAGCTCTGTTCAAAGTGGGTACCGCGTTTTGCTCACTGTTGACCAAAAACAAGAACGTGTTGATGATTCTGAGCAGTGTTTGGCCATGTTTAAACGTAACAAACCGGAATTTTTGCATCGATATCTGACAATGGATCAAACATGTATCCATCACTTCACTCCGGAATCAAAACGATCGTCATCTGAGTGGACAGCAACTGGTGAACCTCGTCCAAAGCGCCCGAAAGCACAAGAATCGGCTGGAAAGGTTATGGCCTCGGTATTTTGGGATGTGCGTGGTGTAATATTCATCGACTATCTTGAGAAAGGAAATACCATCAACAGTAAATATTATATAGCGTTATTGGAGCGTTTGAAGGCCGAAATTGCAAAGAAACGACCGCATATGGCAAAGAAAAAAATGTTGTTTCATCAAGACAACGCACCGTGTCACAAGTCAATCAAAACAATGGCAAAACTACATGAATTGAACTTCGAATGGCTCCCACATCCACCGCATTCGCCAGATTTGGCTCCCAGCGACTACTGGCTGTTCGCAGACCTCAAAAAAATGCTCGCCGGTAAGAAATTTCGCACGAATGAAGAGGTTATCGCTGAAACTGAGGCCTATTTTGAGGCAAAAGATAAATCGTTTTACAAAAGTGGTATTGAAATGTTAGAGCGGCGCTGGAATGATTGCGTTGCTCTTGAATAAAGCTAATTTTGAACCAAAAAAACCGTGTTTTCTTTGTTAGGCCCGGGACTTTTCAGCATATGTGTTAATCTGCTTTATTTCTTGTGAGGTAATTGGAAGAAAAAAGAACAATCGTGTATCTTCTATTCTGAATTTGTGTAAGAGGTTAGCTGATGTCGATATTGACCATTGCATCACATTCACTACCAGTTCATCTACAGAACTAAAATATAGGTTCATGTCTACAGCCGATAGGTTGGAACATTGATGTTGTGGGTATGATTTTCTCTTCGTCTTAGTATTGACAACCTTCCATACGGTTACTTTCCATAAGTTACACATCAAATTGAAGGTGTGGGCATCTATTTTATGAAAACAATTGTTTACTGTGGGGAAACATCAATGTTTCAAAGATTACAATGATTTAACACTAAGAACTGTCTCTTCTTCCTTTAATAAAAAAAAATGCTTGTTTTGGGAAGACATTAACGATTCAAATTCGAATTAATAAAATCCAGCTCTTGGTATAATACCGAGTAATATCGGCCATCTACATTATACATTCATAATATCCATAAACTTCCATCACCCTCTAATACTAGCTGTCCTGCCGAAATAAGCGAACAAACAGACAAACAAACAAGCGCGGGTAATGAATATACAAACAAACAAAAGACGACCATGCCACTGCGAGGATCGTATATGGGTACCCGTTGGTGATGACAAGGGAGGATCGACACAACGTCTTCTTTCAACAAGCCATTACCATCGGTCCGTGGCCGCCCGAGATATTAATTCGTTGCTCAATCAGGGTTCTGCCCGTGAACATGCCGTTCATTTGTCTTTTTGTTTCAGTCGTTCCGTTTTTTTTTAGCAGGCGCTTATTGGTCGCCGAAGAGGAACGTTCTTGGAAAGATGCTTTATACGCTTTTATATTAATAACGACTAGAGTAATGTTGGGTATTATCTTGAATCGTAAAAAGAACTACTAATATACACTATCGCTCTTGATTTCAATACCACTTTTCGAAAAGTTGGAAAATGTTAAAAACCATGGTAATAAAATAATATTAAAGTTTTAACGTAAACATGCAAATCCTTTTTTTAATCCTACGTCCTTTGTATTTCTGTCTTCCACGGTTTCTTATTCTGAACAAGTTGTTTGGCTTCAATCCATCCCATACTTCTTTTTTTCTAATATTTTTATATTATTATATTTTTTATTTGTTTTTGTATTTCTTTTTTTAGCTAAAAATGTACATATTCCCTAACATATTATATATTTTTGACATACTAATTCTTAAAAATTTTAATGTTAGTGTCTATTTGTCAAATGTTAATTTAAGCACCGTACTTTAATGACTTGCATATCTGTTTGCATGTGGTTGTAAGAATTTTTCTCATTCTGCTTCAATTTCAAAAGGTTCTGTCCATTTGACAATTCAAAGATGCCAAACCACAATAACAAAAGTTTGCTGATCTAGGCTCGGGAAGACCTAGTGTAACAGCCATTATAGTACAAGTATTGTACCAGTATCCAAGACATATTACTGTTAGGAAACCATTATTTCGTAAAGAAAATGAAAGAAAACGATGTAATTTGGTTTTGGAGCGAAGAAGAGTGAGTAAATGTTCTTTGGAGGGACAAATTGAAATTTGGAGTTTTTTGTAGTAACCGCAGAATTTCTATTGGAACAACATCTAAAGAAAAGATGCTGCCATAAGCTGTCGTACTATTTCTAAACTACGGAGAAGGTTCAATGATGTATGGTGATGGTTTCTTGTGAATAGAGAAGGAATACTATGGTATCGTATAATTTCCCAAGGTTTTAATGTAGTGGATTCTTTTATTTAAGGTTTTGCTTTGAATATGTAAATTAATTTTTTTTTCTAAAAAAAAGGTTAATTTAGATATGCAAAGCAAAACCTTAAATATATAAAGTTAGAACAAACTAACATATAAATGTTTTAATAAGAGCGCAAGATTTTAAGATTCAAGAAAACATTTTTTTTGTAGTATTGAAATACGTATTGATTTATATTGGGCATTATGTATGAGACAAAATATCTTGTAAATAACCGCTATGGCTTTGCTGGCACGTACGTACTCTTTTGACAAAATTTGCAACAACATTATTGTATACATGTACCGGTATTTCATTGATAGAGCCTGTAATTTCGGCCTTCAATGCTTCCGTGACCGCCAGCTTGTTGGTATAAACCTGTGACTTCAGATAACCCCACAGCCAGAAGTCCAAAGGTGTTAAATCGCGAGAACGTGGCGGCCAATTCTAGCCACCAAACCGGGAAATGACACTACCAACTTGGTCTTCTGGAGCAAAGTAGAAATATTTATTGCCCATATTTGGGTATTATTATATATGAAACACAATACATAATAATAACAATAATAAAACAATTTGCAAATGACCGCAATGGCTTTGTTGGCACATGCGTATTCTTTCGACAAAATTTGCAATAACACTATTGTATATATATGACTGTCGGCTTTCATTGCTTCGGAGGTCACTGGGTTATTATCGTAAACCTGCGTGGCATGTAAATTACATGACCAGGAACAAAATCGTGCAAGACAGACAATGTTTCACGGCGGGGTGTGACATGTGGCACCATCTTGCTGAGACCACATGTCGTCAAGAGGAATATTTCCGAATTGAGGCACAAGAAACTGTGTTATCGTAGCATGATAACATTCACCATTTACTGTTACTACATTACATTACATCCTCATTCTTAAAAAGATACTGTCGAATTATTCGCCTACACCACAATGCACACCAGACAGTGACACGTTTTGGATGCATTGCTTTCTAATGAATCATTCGTGGATTTTCCGAGCTCCAAATGCGGCAGTTTAGCCGATTAACGAAGCTATCGAGGTATTCACTTCTATTTGCGCAGGGATCCAACTGATAAACTCTCTTCGCGGTGCATGGTCTGTTGGCAGAAGTTGTTGAGTCAATTGGACTTTGTAGGCGTGGAGATGCAAATCTTTACTCAGAATACGCAGAGGAGTGGATGTTGTAATTTCCAATTCTTGTACACAAGCTAACTCTTTTATTTGGCGCACAGTTTTGCTACCACACTCGAATATTACCATTAGATCCTGACATTAGTAGACAATTGCCTTCGATATGTCACCATGGCAACGAAAAAACTTCCCAAAATACCTTCAGAGATGAATATGCTGATTTTATTTCGCCTGTGGTTGTTCGGGGATTTGTTTATTCTTTGGCAGGATAATAATCCTACATTTTTCGAAACTTCGAACAACACGAAGAACATTTTATAGAACAGCAAAGAAGAAGGAGTCATCGATGATATAGTGTAGTCACTACAACCAAAACTCCCCAATTTTAGGCAGAAATGTACCCCATCGATGTCCAAATTCGGTAAAACTTTTATGAAGACGCCTTCATCTGAGTGGATTAAAATTAACGCAGACACTTTAACTAAATTAATAAAAAGAGTAGCACTATTTAGCTGCGCGTTTATAACATATATAACACATGGGCTGAAAAGTCCCGGGCCTAACAAATAGATGACACTAGTTTTATTGCAGTCACCTTTCTCTCAGTTAGTACTAACCTTCAAAAGACAGCTGATAAAATTTAATGATATTCTATTCATTAGTTTGTGAGTTATTGTGCTAAGAGTCACGCTACTTTTGTTATTTTCAAAACAATGGATCAAAAACAATTTCGTGTTTTAATTTTACACTGCTTCTTGATGGGAAAAAATACCGTTCAAGCGAAGCAATGGCTTGAAAAGTGTTATGGGGACTCCGCTCCATCAGAAACAACAAAGAACGTTGGTTTGCTGACTTCAAACGTTGTCGTAGAGACACCGATGATGCAGAACGCAGTGGACGTCCAAATGAGGCGGTAACACCAGAAAACATAAAAAAAATCCACAAAATCGTTTTGAATGATCGAAAAGTGAAGTTGCGTGAGTTAGCTGACATCGTAAAGATATCAAAAGAACGTATTGGCTTTATATTGCATGAGCATTTGACTATGAGAAAGCTCTGTTCAAAGTGGGTGCCGCGTTTGCTCACTGTTGACCAGAAACAAGAACGTGTTGATGATTCTGAGCAGTGTTTGGCCATGTTTAAACGTAACAAACCGGAATTTTTGGCGTCGATATGTGACAATGGATGAAACATGGATCCATCACTTCACTCCGGAATCAAAACGATCGTCATCTGAGTGGACAGCAACTGGTGAACTTCGTCCAAAGCACCCGAAAGCACAACAATCGGCTGGAAAGGTTATGACCTCGGTATTTTGGGATGTGCGTTGTGTAATATTCATCGATTTTCTTGAGAAAGGAAATACCATCAACAGTGAATATTATATAGCGTTATTGGAGCGTTTGAAGGCCGAAATTGCAAAGAAACGACCGCATATGGCAGAGAAAAAATGTTGTTTCATCAAGAAAACGCACCGTGTCACAAGTCAATCAAAACAATGGCAAAACTACATGAATTGAACTTCGAATTGCTCCCACATCCACCGTATTCCCCAGATGTGGCTCCCAGCGGCTACTGGCTGTTCGCAGACCTCAAAAAAATGCTCGCCGGTAAGAAATTTCGCACGAATGAAGAGGTTATCGCTGGAACCGAGGCCTATTTTGAGGCAAAAGGTAAATCGTTCTACAAAAGTGGTATTGAAATGTTAGAGCGGCGCTGGAATGATTGCGTTGCTCTTGATGGAGATTACGTTGATGAATAAAGCTAATTTTGAACAAAAAAAAACGTGTTTTCCTTGTTAGGCCCGGGACTTTTCAGCCCATGTGTTATATATATATATATATATATATATATATATATATATCATAATCTGCTTTGTTCCAATATTATACTTTTGTAACAGAAATACATATTTTTTTTTCGTTCAAAATATGTTACTTTCAGATCTCTTAAGATAGTCTTAAACTTATGAGCGATAGTGTATATCATCTCATTTATATGTGTTAATCAAAATAAGTAAAAGCTTTTAATTAGCTTCGACTCTCGCTCATTAATTTAGTTAGACCGTGGTGAACTGAGTGGATAAAGACGACGGCCAGATCAGAAAAGGATCCATTTCTCTCTTATCTCTCTCGCTGTCGCGATGATGAAAAAAACGGTTGTATTACTCCAAATGCTTACGGATTTTGGTAATTCAAAGAAATGACGGTAAATTAATTTGGAAAAAGCGTTTCATTATTAGTTCAAGGTCTGTTATTTTCGATCTGGACGATTTATACGAAGAAACATTCGTCACTGTTTTTTATACCAGACAGAACTTAAAAATACCAGCGCAAATTATATGTATTTTTATTTGCATAAAATTCCTGTCAATATTTCGGACTTCCAATAACCTTTGTATGGCATTAGGTGCATGATTTGTAAAGATATTTTGATTGGTATATCTTACCGTATACGTGTTCCTTCCATTTACTTTTGTTTTCCTTTATTCTCTTATTTATGTCGCAGATGCTTAGTTCTGTTCTTATATCTAGATATCTTATTCTATTAGAACTTGTGTAACCTTCCACTCTTCTTAAAAATTCCATCACTTGTGTCTGTATCTTGCTTTCTTGTCCTTTCGTTGTTATCCATGTTTCACTACTTTATTTGTGTATCCTTCTTTGTTTTGTTTTTTAACGTTTTGTTGATTGTTCCATAGATATGTGCGAATTTATTCAATTCTTTTTCTATGCCTTTGTTTCGGTCATAAGATCGCAGCCTAAGTACTTAAAGTATTTCACCTGCTCCAAAATAGTACCGCCCGTGACTCTTTTTGTCCTAATTGGATATTTATCCAGAAAAGCTATGGTTTTGATTTTATTTGCCGATATTTTCGTTTTATTGTTTTGGTAGATCTTTTATAATGTACAGTATGCGGCAAAATAAATAGTACTGAACTGCGCATGTGTTAAATGTGTATCTATTATATGCTGAAACGTACCGAGTGGTTTCCGAACGCGGTTACAACGTGTGTGAATGTCTTTTTAATGTTCGTTGCTTCAGGATGGTTCTCGCTGCTGCAGCGAAAGTTTTTATCGTGAAGCACTATTTTCGGAAAAGGGCGTGAAGACGATCCAAGCTTAAAAGAAGTTGCCGACGCGTTTAGGCTTAAGTTTATGAAACAGGCTCCGAGCAACGCCGTTGTTGACAAGTTTCGCCGTACGTGAAGTGTGTTTTGCCAACGTAAAGGTCACGCGAGTTGCCCAGTGACAGTCACAACCAATACGAATCACGGGCGTGTTTTGAATTAGGTGCTGCAGTCACCGAAGCGAAGCCTCCGAAGATCATCATTAAAATTGAATATCAGTAATCGATCGTTCCGTCGCATGTTTAAAAATATTGGTCGGTTTGCATACAAAATACTGACCGGTCAGCGTCTAACTGCAGCTGATAAGCGTGTAGGAGCCGAATACTGCGCACGTGTGTTGGCTACGGATTATGAGGACGCGTCGATCTTGTCGAATGTTTGGTTTTCTGATGAAAGCCGTGTTCATTTAAACGGATGCATTAACAAGCAGATAACACGGTTTCTTGGATTCAAACGTCCCGACATAATCGTCGAGCAACCCCTTTACCATTTGGTGTGCTGTATCCGCACATGGCATATTGGGTCTGTACTTCATTGAAGCAGACGATTCAACGCCGTTAACCGTTAATCAGGAGCGCTACAGAGAACAGGTTATCACACTATTTCTACATTATATTCAGCGATTTTGTCGTGCCAGAAGCCTACTACTTAATCAACAATAGTTTCAGTAGGACGGAGCAACCTGTCACACAGCTAGGGAGTGTCTTCGAATGCTGCGCAATCATTTTGGGGATGGCACTGATGTTCCATGCCCATCGCACTGAACAGACCAACCACCACCTAATGTATACATATAGGGAATGTTGAAGAAGACTGTTTTCCGTACCGATCCACCGTCTAATATTCCGCTATTGCGGATTAAAATTCAAGGTTCTTTTTCATGCCATGCAACAACCTGTGTTCACAGACACGTTTGTGAACCTTCGCGAACGCTACGGGTGCTGCTTGAAACTGAACGGGGGGCATCTTGAACATCTGTTTTATCGCGAACGTCGTCGTGAATAACGTTAAAGTATCGCTATATTATTTTGCCGCATCGTATATTAGTGCTTGGGTCTATTCTAATTATCTTTTTAGTCCTAAACGCAATAAATGTGAAATTGAATAAAGTTGAATCTATTATTATTTGAAAATAGCCACTCAATTGCAGTGTGTACACATGAGGAAACTATATGGGTCTAATGGACCCGGGCGCCAAGTAACGATATGCTGACTTCCTAGTAGATTAAGGGTTGGATATTGGAGATGAGAGGACGTGTGGTTTGGATCGGGACATGTCGTCCACTTTCTTAATAAATGATATACCTATCCTCACTGGATTATTTGCATCTCCAAAACTATTCACATGTACAGCAGTAAACTCCACTCACACAAATTAATTAATTACGCGGAACGCAGCGTTTCGAGAGCACGTGGGCTCCCATTGTCAACCGTGTTACCGTCGGTAACACACAATCTTGATATTCAATTTTTCCCTTTCGTTCAAATTAACTTTTAGTTAATGTTTTTTATTGTATTTTTAGTTTATAATTGTCCTGTAATTAGACTTGTCTATTGGGCAATAAAGATATTATTATTATTATATTATTAAAATGGAAGGATTAGCTAAGATTGACTAGCTTGTAAATCTTGTAATAGTCACTCAAATCTTCCACTGACTAATGAAATTAGTCAGTTTCGGCTGCTATCGCAACGGCCCCGTGGATCACAGAGCGTTCGGCTATAGTCCAACGGCGCTCACGCCAAAATTCCTACTCGTGAATATGTTTACTATTGAAAATGTTATACCTCCTTAAGAGATAACAGAAGGCGAAGATTTACGTCATGCCTGTACACACTGTTTAATAAATATGGCAACGGAACGTATTGTGAAAGCAAGTATATTTTGTAAATATTAAAAATGTAGAAAAAATATGTTTACGGCTTTTAAAATCTTCCGAAAATAACCTCGTAAAAGGCATTCTTTATGACGGTTTAGAAAAAAATTTCGAAACAGAAATAGTACCGAATTTAAACAATTT
Source organism: Trypoxylus dichotomus (assembly GCA_023509865.1). Lineage (NCBI taxonomy): Eukaryota > Metazoa > Arthropoda > Insecta > Coleoptera > Scarabaeidae > Trypoxylus > Trypoxylus dichotomus. The sequence continues at coordinate 72,391,519 of CM042076.1, read as the reverse complement.
TGATATATAGCGAGACGTACTTTGTATTTCATATTCGTTTCGGCTTTGACGTTAAGAAAATATACACGACCATGGAAAGGCATTAGGTATCGCATAAATATTCAGAAGAAAGAAACATGTATCGTTAATTAGTTCCTCTTGCATGAGGAAACTATATGGGTCTAATGGACCGGGGCGCCAAGTAACGATATGCTGACTTCCTAGTAGATTAAGGGTTGGATTTTGGAGATGAGAGGACGTTTGGTTTGGATCGGGACATGTCGTCCACTTTCTTAATAAATGATATACCTATCCTCACTGGATTATTTGCATCTCCAAAACTATTCACATGTACAGCAGTAAACTCTACTCACACAAATTAATTAATTATGCGGAACGCAGCGTTTCGAGAGCACGTGGGCTCCCATTGTGTCTGACTGTCGGACAGTCGGTAACACGGTTGACAATGGGAGCTCACGTGCTCTCGAAACGCTGCGTTCCGCATAATTAATTAATTTGTGTGAGTGGAGTTTACTGCTATACCTGTGAATTATACATCCACACAGTCCTTGCAATCGTCAGTTCCAAAACTATTGTTGCAATCTTACTAAGAAGTGTGTGAGATTGAATGATGGTATAGGTTCTTTTAGGCTGTATCGTGCGGTGTTCCGCAAGCATCTATACTTTCTCCCTCTAAATGCTGAACAGGAAACATTTACGTTTCATCCATCCCCAAATATATTACTACGTGTAAAGTTCATACACGATACGCAAAGACCACTCAACTCAAAAGATCTCACGCAAAAAAAAAACGGAACTATTGTATACACACGTACATCCAACGAAGTTACAAGAAAAACAAAGCAAATCACTCGTAATGAAATGTATAAAATCCCGTCGATATGTTAAATAAATTCAAGCGACGCATCCCCAGTAATATTCGCTAAAGCGCTAGTCGCGTAAACCGATGTACGACGAGTCGTGATGAATATCGACGCCAGCGATTTGTTATGAAATGTGCGGACGTTTCCTTCGCGTAATTGCGATGCTCGTACGCTGAGATATGGATGTCCGATGCTTTTTCGTGCGGAGGAAGAGTTGCGGTTCATATTTGTTGCTTTAACGGTCAAAATGGAATATGATTCAGACGGGACGGACGTGTTTATTGTAGTAGAGTGTCGATTTCCATTTATCAATTAAATTAAAGTTTTCACGACGTTTCGAGAGCAATTAGACCGTGTTCGAAGTTATCTGCTTGCGAATATTTTCCAGTCCGATATTTTTGCGTGTTTTGATAGAAAATTTAATTTTAGATAGACTATTCTGAACATATGATAGTATAATTAAAATGGCGATTAGGAAAATTGAGCGTTGCGATGAACATCGCGTGTACAAGTGAATTTGAACTCAAATTTACTCAATTTAGAGAGTTGTTCGAATTGTGAGACGAACACTAAACACTCTTAAAACAACAATTTGGAAGAAGAGAGTGCTACACCGGAGAATAATACAATCGCATATGCAAAAGCTAAACAGTTGCAGAAAATATAAAATATAGTGAGAGTAATAATAAAACCTTCAAAAACTGAAATTCAAAATCACAATGTTCAAAACAGAATGCTGCAGGATAAGATTACTTAATTCAGATCCAACGAGATCATGGCACTGTTACAAGAAATGGTTGTTGATAATATTTGGAGTTCTTCAATTTCATAAACATCTAGCCCAGATACATACATTTAAATAATATTCTAGGAGACCCTATAAATGACGAGAACAGCAGATGAAGATATTGCGTTGTCGTCAGCACAAGTTTTCAAAAGGTACAAGGCTTTCAAAGATAACCGGGAGACCATCGGTCCAGGCGGGCGTCCAAGTCGAAAACCGATGAATGCGTGGCGAAGGGGCATTCCGTGTTAGCACGGGGCAGACGGTTGATACTCAGAATGATTGTGCATGAGGTCAGCATGAATAGGTTCATTACTCATTTAATTTACCATTATCGTGGTGGCAAAGTACTTTTTCCGCTGCAAACGAGGCCGTTTCTCCTTCAATACTGCATCGAATCGTGTCAATAAATCGCTGTAATGTTGCCTCGTGATCGACCTTCCGTTCTGAAGATAGTCGATGAGGATCACAGCTTGCGAATCCCAAAAAATAGTCGCCATGACCTATTCGGCCGATGGAACGGAGCCGATTCGCCCGGAAGAGTCCCCTGCTTCGACTGTTCCTTGGTCTCCGGTATGTAGTGGTGGATTCAAGTCTCATCCACGGTTACAAAACACATCCAACGCACCCCTTGAATTGCGTTGGATCCTGGCCAGGCACACCTCCGATATTGTTTTTGCTCGGGTGTGAGCAAACTCAGTACCCATCGCGCCGAAAGTTTTTTCATACCTAAAATTTCGTGTAGGATATGCCCAACGCGTTCTTCTGAGGTGCCTGTTGTCTCTGCTATCTCTTTCAGCTTCAATTGGCGATCGACTAACACAACATCATGAATCTTGTCGACCATTTCATCGTTGGTAGCGATTTTTGGGCGTTCACTGCGTGGTTCGTCACTTACGCTTGTGCGCCCACGTTTGAACTTGCTCACCCAGAAACTGATCGAAAATGATGGGGTACATCCGCCATGAACCTCTAGCAAAATATTTCGAATTTCCGTGGTCGTTCTCCTAGCCATCCAGAAGTGTTTTATCACTGCACGAAATTCGATTTTATACATTTTTGCGAAACACACATTTAAACAACAACTATTGACAGTAGACGTCTGAAATTTTGAGAGTTGTCATAAATAAAGGTTTGCCTTGCCGACCAATGAATCCACTTCCACCTTCATGCGCCATCTCTTGTCGATTCCGGAAACATTTCAGGTCGCCCTTGTATGTATATCCAAAGGAGCACACTTTGACACAAGCTAATCATTCTAAAATTCAGAGATATATTTCCTAGGACCATTACCTTCGATTATAAGCACGATCAAGTAGTTCTTGAACGTGTCGAACTGGTGGAGGACTTGGGAATTTTGTTTAGCGCACAGCTTACCTTTGTCTAACATATTCTGACGTATTTTTAACATATCACGTACTCATAGAAGATCTCTTGGCTTCGTTGCGCGTAACTGCAGATAATTTTCCAGTGAAAGAGCTTATTACCCTCTTAGCAGATCTCGTTTGGAATTATGTAAATATCTTTTGTCTGGCTTATTATTATTATTTCAATTTTAATACGATTCTCTTAAACTTAATCATCCAAATCGAGAATTGCCCTATCCAACATCGGCTATTCAACGTGAACATCCAATACAAAAAAAAAGCGCTAGAATTTTTCAATTAATGCAAAACCAATATCCTTTTAACGTAATGCAGAAAATACCATCAAAGCAATCCGTGCCAGAGTAATTTACCTGTCATTTCCACACACGTTTAGCTGACTCTCGTTCATATTCTCTAACCTTCGAAAACCGATAATTTCCGACGATTTACATAAACGGTTCGCACAGTCTTTATTAACTTACGTTTTAGATTAGTCACGGCCTTAATAAATACATAAAATACAACAAAAACGCCTCGTAAATGAAAAGGAGGACGCATAGAACACAACAACCGTCTGAATACGGGACGCAAGAATATGGGTTTCGGAGAAGAGAATGACGTTCGAGATGTGTTTGAGCGTACTCTCGTTCACAGGTGATGTCATATAGGGATTGCGCAAAAGCGAATATGTACGGGCGGTGTAAGTACCAGGAAGAAAAAAAAATTGGAGGAATAAATGCGACCGCAAACAGCCGGCTAGTGCGGAATGTTACGCAGCTTCAGGCAGATTTCAGACGAGATGGTTTAGTGTACAGTTAGTTTCACAAGAGGCATGAAGTTGGTGGTGAATCATATATAGCGTAGGATATTTCAGCTTCCAACTGACATCGATAAACGTGGAGGAAAGCGTGCTATGGTCCAGTGGCGAACAATATGGATGTTTGTGTCGGAACCTTTGATCTTTTATGATATCTAGATATGCAATAAACATCAAAACATCTTAAAATAGTGACGTCAACAATAATGAATATAGTCAACATGATATTACATGGAAAACAGTCGAATAAAACTTGATTGTAAAACAAGAGAAAAAACTTTTTCGTTATCTAAAATGTGCTTGCTAAAGCTATAAATTCAGCAACGGAAGTATCTTATGATATTTTGTCGGCAAAGAATATATAATTTGATACCCACACTTATACCGTACATGTACACATTTTTGTTTTTAAATTTTTCATATTGAGAAGAATACTAGAAAAAAGACTCCGAGGGAAACTTGAAACCACATTAGAGGATATACAACATGGATCTATAAAAGGAAGAAGCACCCAAGACTTAATATCTGTAATCAAACAATTAGGAGAAAAACTAATGGGGAGAAGAAAAGAAATACATATCTACTTTATAGATCTTAAAAAGCTTTTGATGGGGTAAGAAGACAAAATGTATGGCAGAGTCTAGAAAGGAGAGGGCTAGAGAGAGGAATGATTGAGATCATTAAGACATTGTATAGAAATAACAGGAATAAAGCCAGAACCTCCAACGCAGAATCGGCTGAATCCAAACAATTTGCAAAAACTTTCAGTATCAGATTGTATATGTGAAGGAGCGGCCCACAAAGACCAAATCTACAGTCCCTACCACCAAAAGACCAGCTGTCATTTTCCCTTCAATTGACATAGAGCGTGAAAAACATCTGAACATCCTGAAATGAATCGAAAGCCAAAGTATCGTTACTGGAATGATTAGTAGTAACGTTCGCGTTAAACATGGTCGCCGAGAAATACGAAGTGTTCTATTAGAGAACCATGGTCGAAATACATTCTTCCTAGGTACTGTCGTTGGAACAGTTTTATTAAAATAATCAAGTAATTTAGAGTAAAGTTCATTGCAAGCATCATCAACAGAATCACAACTGATCCCTGAATACCATTGTGTGTTTAGTAACAGCTCATGTTGGCACGTCTGAAATTAAAGCCCACGACGTTAGACACCTTTAAACGTTTTTCTAGTAACGAGACACAAGCAACATCAAATTTGAGAGCTGGATGATGTACATCCTCAGCCACCAGCAAAACTGAATACACGTATAATTAAAATAATCTTTAAATGACGAATGCATACATACACATCACATTTCTTTTTAATTCGGTAAAATCAAGATCTTTGTTTATATCACTTTTGAATTTTTCTGCAACACATTTCTCTATGCCACTTGTAAAACATAGTAACTGTATATCGTTCATAATTTGTATTAATTCCATCAACGATAATCTAGTCTTCTTCTGATTTCTGGCTTTATCCAGACAAATTCTTTGAATATCTAACAGTTCTATGCCTTTGTAGTAAAAGTCCTATCTTAATAGTATCATTTAGAGTGACTAAAGGTATTAGAAATGTATCTTTTATTTGCTTAGGACCCTATCGGTAATTATATGAATTTTGCTTATGAATTATATAATTAGTCCAAGAATCAAGAAGGAGGACAATTTAGGACGATATGTGGTCAAGATATTAGTGTTCCTTGATGAGTTTTAAATATATTTATTTACTTGTCCTTACGTGCCCCTGAAGGCGTTAGAGCTTGTAAAACATTGCGAGTCATTGGTAAATAAAATCATTTCACAGAGCTTCCGGTTATAAAGATTGTTAGCTTCTTGTGTTTTGGAGTTTTTCTTTTGGAATTGCTGTATTGTAGCCACAGCGAATGGGTCAATCATACTTATGGTCCTGCATGGAAAGATTACGAAGTTTCACAAAAACTCCACGGAATTGGGATGATTTTTTGAGAAAGCATTCTCAAAGAAATAGTGACGAAGTTGTAATAAGGATTCTTGTGAATTTTACCAGAGAATCTTTCAATTATCGAAATTGGAAAATTTGCCACCTGGTTGCTAGAAGAAACAAAGTTTTCTGAAGCGGTTCTTCGTTGCATTCCTGGTCCTTCTTCTACTAGCGGGGGCCACCCATCGAAAAACCTTGAGGATGCTTCAGTGGCAGTTAAACTTTGAAAAACCCAACAGTTAAGAAAATATACATCGATTATCGAATTAGATTTTGCGACGTCAATGAAATTAAGACAAAGTGGTGATCCAGCTGGAGCACAGGAATGAACACAACAAGCTCTTCATGGTCGAAGCGAATTTTAACTGATTGGACGTCTCCAGACAAACAACAATCAAATTATTCATCAGAAAAAACCGTGGAACTTCTAATTTCTGCAAACTTTACTAAGGAATAGTACAACACATTAAGAAGTGGAGCTAACGAAGGCAGACACGATTTGTATCCTCCATATTATGAAGTTCTACAAAGGAAGAAACCTTTTTATCCGCCGAAAATTTCGATCTCCGAAAGAATTTATTGCAGAACACTTTTTTTTTAAGTGTATTTCACCTAAAGCACGAGATAATTCATTACTTTTATTGTGTTAGTGGGATTTTAATGACAGTTAGGGATACACCGCATATAAACAGCAAAGTTAAGATGCACCACCTGCAGATGAAAGTATTCTTACCACATCCTTAGTTCCACTCCAATTGATTGATGAAAAAATTACATTATATGGAAAAACCCACCGGCCTCCAATAGATATCGTCACCCAATAGGACTTCAATGGGTGAATGAATCTGAGGACATTTCAGCACAGGAAGAAGCGACTATGAAAGAAATTGAAAATTTGATCCCATCTGACTCTCCAGTATGGCAAATTAACTTTAAATTGTGGTTTACAAAGGTGGACAGGAAAGTGTACAGTGCGCTGACAAATACTTGAAGCATGACTTGCTATGTTTGTGCAACAAAAATTTCACAAATTCCTCTTCCTCAACTGCAATTTGATGTAAACTCAACTGGATTTTCTGTTTTGAATCTTTACTACATATTTCATATACACTTGAGCTATAAATGTGGAAACTGAGCAAACCCTGGAAGGAAGCTTTCGAGACACGGAAGAAAAAGATCCAATCAGAATTTCGAGAAAAATGGTTCTTCTTGTAGACATTCCTCAAACCGGATCTGGGAATACAAATGATGGAAATACTGTAAGATGTGTCTTTTCAAATCCATACGTATCAGCGTAAATTACTCGAATTGGAGAAGTATTGATTAAAAGTTTTGGTGTAATTTTGAGTACAATCAACGTAAGTGAAATTTTATCCACAAGTAGATGTCGTCTATGTATATTTATTCCTGCAAAGTGTTTAATATAATCGATCACTCTGTGTTAACCTCCAGACATTTCTCCAAGAATAGTCGGCTTCCTTGACACGTATCCACGAGATTTGACATATTGTTAATAACGCGGATTTAAGAAAGCTTTATTACTGTTTGTAACAAGCATGTCTTACACCTATTCATAAGTCTAACGCTTATTGAAATCAACTATATCTGTGGATATGACTAGCGACTGGAAGCTTGTTCGAGTGGCATTTTCACAAGGCAATAACAGACCGGCTAGTGGCTATAATCAATTAAACGAGCCGTTTAGTTTGTTATTTATTGCGTTGAGTTGCGTTGTATGCTGCACTCGATGCTTACGGATGCCAATCATCCGTACATAATCTAGTCAGTCGTGATGTACGCTACACACAAGGATACTTACGTTTGACATTCAAATACGCTATTTAATACCGACAAAGGGCGCTTACCTACTTCGATACGACTTTCTTTTCTTAACAAGTCAATATTGTTACATGTTCTTCACGTTTGAAATAAATCATTGGTCGATTTCAGATGTAATTTAACTCTTTCGACCCTTGAGCTTTAATTTATGCAAAGTATCTCTCGCCACTTAATTATTCTGCCAATTCTACTAATATTTTGATGACTAGATTGTAGGAAAATTATCCATCATGGCGAAATACTTATACTTCTAAAATTAAAGAAGGATTTAGCAATAGTCATTAGACTTGTCACATGTTTTCAAGTCTCTAGAAACGAATTCCTTCCAGATTAGTCCTCTTGTGTCAAATTTTACCAGCAGCTGGAGGTGTGAACGTCACCTAAAAGGTATAACAAATCGGCTGAAGAGTCCCGAGCCTAACAAAGAAAACACGGTTTTTTTGGTTCAAAATTAGCTTTATTCATCAAAGTAATCTCCATCAAGAGCAACGCAATCATTCCAGCACCGCTCTAACATTTCAATACCACTTTTGTAGAACGATTTATCTTTTGCCTCAAAATAGGCCTCACTTTCAGCGATAACCTCTTCATTCGTGCGAAATTTCTTACCGGCGAGCATTTTTTTGAGGTCTGCGAACAGCCAGTAGTCGCTGGGAGCCAAATCTGGCGAATACGGTGGATGTGGGAGCAATTCGAAGTTCAATTCATGTAGTTTTGCCATTGTTTTGATCGACTTGTGACACGGTGCGTTGTCTTGATGAAACAAAATTTTTTCTTTGCCATATGCGGTCGTTTCTTTGCAATTTCGGCCTTCAAACGCTCCAATAACGCTATGTAATATTCACTGTTGATGGTATTTCCTTTCTCAAGATAGTCGATGAATATTACACCACGCACATCCCAAAATACCGAGGCCATAACCTTTTCAGCCGATTGTTGTGCTTTCGGGAGCGTTGGACGAGGTTCACCAGTTGCTTTCCACTCAGATGACGATCGTTTTGATTCCGGAGTGAAGTGATAGATCCGTGTTTCATCCATTGTCACATATCGACGCAAAAATTCCGGTTTGTTACGTTTAAACATGGCCAAACACTGCTCAGAATCGTCAACACGTTCTTGTTTTTGGTCAACAGTGGGCAAACGCGGCACCCACTTTGAACAGAGCTTTCTCATAGTCAAATGCTCATGCAATATAAAGCCAATACGTTCTCTTGATATCTTTACGATGTCAGCTAACTCACGCAACTTCACTTTTCGATTATTCAAAACGATTTTGTGGATTTTTTTGATGTTTTCTGGTGTTACCGCCTCATTTGGACGTTACTGCGTTCTGCATCATCGGTGTCTCTACGACCACGTTTGAAGTCAGCAAACCAACGTTTTATTGTTGTTTCTGATGGAGCGGAGTCCCCATAACACTTTTCAAGCCATTGCTTCGCTTGAACGATATTTTTTCCCATCAAGAAGCAGTGTAAAATTAAAACACGAAATTGTTTTTGATCCATTGTTTTGAAAATAACAAAAGTAGCGTGACTCTTAGCACAATAACTCACAAACTAATGAATAGAATATCATGAAATTTCAACAGCTGTCTTTTGAAGGTTAGTACTAACTGAGAGAAAGGTGACTGCAATAAGACTAGCGTCATCTATGTGTTAGGCCCTGGACTTTTCAGCCCATGTGTTAAAACAATGTTCTGCAATTCGTGGCAAACTATATAGCGAGCAATTAATATTGAATATAGGTGTAGATATAAGCGCTTTTCTTAAAAGGGTGAGTGTTTCAATGTTTATCATTATTTTATATGTAAATATTCCTGCACCCGCATCGTCTATGCTCATTCATGAAGGTTGCGACTGCGTAAACGTTACTTTACACTTGCCTTGATACGGCCACTCGGCCCTTCCACATTGTGCTCCTCACTGCAAAGTAACTTGCCCCACATTGCCCAGACTAATAGTATGTATAAGTAAGAAAATAAATATTACAATATTTTCTTGAATCTAAATAAGCTTTTATTTCCATGTTTCTGTCATATTTTTTATTTGGGCACATACTATCCTTATTTATAACTGCAATTTTAAATTTAAAAATTCATCGACCATCCTATGTGGGTGTTCGTGTTCCTTTCTTCGGAAAAGCGTATGAATTGATTTATACATTAAGTAGGAGGTTCATATTTTAACTGTCTTTCCTTTCCTCCGATTCTTTCATCATAGCCATACCATTACGCGTCGTCTAACATCCGTTACTGTTGACTCACGAGCATTTTCATATTCGTTTCGAATAAAACGAAACTGCTTGATGCCAAATAAATTCTCCGTGGAATCATAAACTAGACGCACGACGTGAATATAACCGAACGCATAAAAAAGAACCCGTAGCTTATACGCCAACAATATATAAGGACGGTCGAGTTCTTCACACGTAGGTGCATATTTTAGACCCAAATAAATTCAACAATGCGTATACATTTCAGATACAAATAAATTTAATAATACACCCATACATTACGCTAGCTATACCGGTTGTGTGTCCTGAGGAGTAAAGAATACAATGTCTGCGAAACCTAGTAATAATGTGTACCACGTTACGCCACGGCTGTCATCTCGCGCATGCATGAGAGGTGTTGGCGTCCAGTGTTATGGCAAATTAATGAATACAACCGATCCAAGCGTGTATCGCACAATTTGTGGTTCATAATTTTCTCCCTTGTGTAAAGGGACTTCGGGGAAAATGGAAGAAGGTGATGTTCATTCACACCTACGTACGGCGGAAGGCGAAAGAAATGATAGAGGAATACGAAAATTTGAAAGTGTTATTGACAAAAGCACTGAAGACACTTATTTGGCGTACATAGCGTACTGTGAACCATGAAATTAATACGTAGGCTTCCACGGCAAGAGTCAGTAATAAGCGAACTACTTGCGGAATTGGACCACGTCATGATGAGATATAAAAAATGAAATAGCATCTGGTAACGCTGACCCATTTAAATCTATCAGTGATGCAGCCTTTCTTCGTCTAGCCTCTTCCTACTAACATTTGTCAATTTTTCATCAGCCATGTTAGTTTTAGTATTAGTTGAATAATGTGTAAAAATATCTGATTTTGTGCTAAATAATTGTCATTTGTCAAACGGCGACTGAAGAGCATCGAGAGCTGCACAAAGTTTACGGAGATGCTGCTCTAAGTGAAACAATATCCCGCGATTGGTTCAGTTGCTTCGAAGACGGCGATATTGATGTTGACGACCACCCGCATGAAGGAAGGCCCAAAACTCAACAAGAGCTTCCACCAGCATTGGGAGTTACCTGCCAAGCCATTTCCAACCGGTTACAAGCGTTGGAATTGATTCAAAAGCAAGGAACAACGGTTTCTTATGCTCTGAAGCCGAGGGAAGTTGAGCGTCGTCTTTTTGCCTGTAAACAGCTGCTCCAGCGGCACAAGAGGAAGGGTTTTATTCATCGCTTCGTGACGGGTGACGAAAAATGGATTAATTTCAGCAACCCAAAGAAGAGAAAATCATGGATACTGCGCGCTGCGAAGGTTATGCTGTGTATTTGGTGCGACCAGGTCGGTGTTATTTATTATGAGCTGTTGAAATCGAACGAAACCATGACTCGGGAAAGTTATGGACTTCAATTGATGCTATTGAGCTGAGTACCGCGCGAAAAACGGCCGCAATACTAGCAGATGCACGAAAAAGTGATTCTACAGCATGACAACGCTCGGCCTTACTTTGCCAAACCCCTTAAAACCTACTAGGAAACGCTCAAATGGGAAGTCCCACCCCATCAGCCATATTCCCCAGATATTGCGCCGTCCGATTATCACTTCTTCAGTTCGATGGCACATGGTATGGCTGGTCAGCAGTTCCGCTCATATGAAGACATCCAAAAATGGCTTGATTCGCGGATAACCTCAAAAGATGACCACTTTTACCGAAACGGTATTCGAGCTCTGCCAGAAAGATGGGAAAAAGTTGTAGCTAGCGGGGGCTAATTCTTTGAATGATTCATTTGTTTTCACAATAAAGCATTTTCATAAGAAATAGAAACAGCGAGAACCTGGTTGCGCGCCTTTTAATATTTTGTATTTTTGAAATATTAAATATCTGCACTTTAGCAATAACTTTATATACATATATATTTCTTTTCATATTTTGCTGTCATGCAATGTTTCTGTTTAAACCAAATTAGAAGGATAATTTTTTGTGTGCATTAATTGAGTTCCCTAAATTAGTTAAACATCTCGTAGAAAATAACTAACAAATTTCTACTTCGTGTGAAGTGTAAACTTTCACCTTCTTCGGACATCCGTACTGCACATTACATAAGTTTATACGATGACAATACACCCGTAAGCAAACAGTAACGTAATGTATCCAATATAAATTTTCCCATTTCCATTTTACGGTTCCAATTTATTCAGGCATATCATCCCAACACATCTCGATTGTAATATATGCTAGGATCAGATAAACATCTTACCCGAAAAGCAATATAATTCTTTAATAACGTTCCTCTTGCTTACATGCATACTTCTCGTATGTAAACATTCACTTGAATGGAGATGAAGGTGTCTAGCGTATACAGACGTTAAAGGTACGCGTAGACTAGGCAGTAGGCTAGGTACGTCTTGTTCTTCGGGTATCCATATCGGGCCGCTTCCATTAGTTATCGCTGTCGAGTGATTGTTATTGATCTGCAGGACATCTATTGTTACTAACTGCGTCTTGTTTAAAATAAATGTCCCGTTAAAACTTCGGTACGATGTAGGACATAGTTAAATCGTACCTTACTTCCTTAAGGAATAGAGAGCATACAATAACCCTGTGATGTATTCCTACCATATAAAAGCTAATAATTATATTAGAAATATAATTACTAAATTGCAATCTGTTACGAGTATTTCTGCGTTTTTAATCAAAGAAGCTTAAGTAATAATTTAATAAAAACATATTTATGATGCTTGTAATCGATTTTACCATATCTTTACTATAGGTTTTCGATATCTTCTACTAAGGAAGAAATTGCGCTAAAAATTTACCTAATCAAGATCAGGGGTGCTCAGACATGAATTGCTAGAAACCTACCCCAAAATGTTTAGACTACAAGTGATCGATTCTGTAGATGCCGCAAGTATGTGTGATTTTTATAATTGGTTAGACATTGTCATCCGTCGTTCTGTACCTTTGTCCAAACACCCTTCTCGAAGATACCCGCCTTGGTATAATTTCGAAATAATCAAGCTTCTTCAAATAAAGAATTATTACCTTCGTAGGTGGAACAAGAGTGGATGGGAGATTTACCACATTGAATCTAAGCGTTTGTGGAAATTAGTTAAGGACAACATTAGAGTTGTATATGTGGAATATCGGACGGCGGCCGCAGAAAATCCAAAGCTAATCTGGCAGTACATAAACGGGTGTCGTAATTCATCAAGAATATCTGGATGTCTCATTACTGGGGCCCCAGTCTCTCATTGGTAGCAATTCTTTGATTGGATCTTTTACAGCACACGATATCGTAAAAGCATCTAAGAAGTTAAAATCTAATTTTGCTGCTGGTCATGAAGGCCTCCCCGCATTTTTTGCACTTGGCCGTAAGTTCTTCTACCTTTCCTGACGCTTGGAAGATTAGTAGAATTACACCCGTGTTTAAGAAACTTCCAAAATTATAGACCAATAAATATTTTGTCCAACTTTGCAAAAATTTTTGAAAATCTTCTGTCTCACAGAATTTACGTTAGTGTCAAGCCTTACTTATCTTCGCGACAACATGGTTTCATTCTAGGAAGGTCTACTGCAACCAACCTTGCTGAGTTAGCACAGCATGTTGCCGAATCCATGGAACGACGTCAACAAGTAGATGTATTATACACCGATTTTAGTAAAGCATTTGACACTATCAATCATTCCCTTATGGTATCTAAGCTAAGTAGTTTTGGTTTTCCGCCAAGTGTAACACAATTGATCCGCTCGTATTTAACTGATCGTTCATGCTATGTTCACTACAATGGATATACATCCTTAACATTTTCTGCTTCCTCTGGTGTGTGCCAGGGATCTAATTTGGGTCCCGTTTTGTTTAATATTTAATTTCCCCCACATCTTCCTCCCCACCCCTCTCCCCCTGTAGGAGGCGACTGCAATGTACTGGCTTAGGCGGACGATCTTAAGATCTACAATACCATAAGGTCCCAGAACAGTCTGGATATTATTGTTAGATGGTGTACACAGAATGGAATTCATTTGAATCTGGATAAGTAAGCTACTCTAGATGTCATAGACTCTACAATTTTCATTATGCTGCGAGTCAAATTATTATTCCTAAGCACTCATCTGTGATGGACCTGGGCGTGCTGTTTGATGCAAATTTGTCGTTTGCAGACCACATATTACCCGTACGAAATTCTGCGATGAAATCCTTAGGATTTCTCATACGATCCTGCAGATCATTCAATAATCCTGCGTTGCTAAAAGCATTATACTATTCGCTTGTCCGTACTGGGTTGGAGTATGCCTCCATAATTTGGTATCCTCACTATTTCCATCTGCAAGTACTACTTGAAAGAGTTCAAAAACGATTTTTGAAATACCTGTCCTTCAAAATTGATGGCACTTACCCTGGTCGCGATGTTGATTATGTTGGTCTGCTGACTAGACACGGTTTTGTATCGTTATCGGATCGAAGGAAGGAATTTAGCAGCCAATTTCTACTTAAACTGATTAATCACGCTATTGACACTCCATCCCTTCTCTCCAAAATTAATTTTGTGGTACCTCAGTACGATACCTGGTCCTTCCCTAATTTTAAGGTCCTGTCATACAAAACTAATGTTCTGCTTAAAGCACCCATTACGCATATGATTAGAAATGCCAATGAATTACTTGACGATCCTTTTTATTGAAGTGTCTACATGGATTTACATTGTCGTCCTATTTTGTTCTTGCATTCTGGTGTTACCATAGAATGCCTTAATCATCTCTATCATTCCTTTCTCTAAACCTCTCCTTTCCAGGCTCTGCCATATATCTTCTCTTCTTACCTTATCAAAAGCTCTATAATACATATATGTATGTATTTCCTTCCATTTCCCTATTAGTTTTTCTCCTAATTGTCTGATTACAAATATTAAGTCCTGGGTGCTTCTTCCTTTTCTAAATCCATGTTGAGTATCTTCTAGTGTTGTTTCCAGTTTCTCTCGGAGTCTTTTTTCTAGTATTCTCGTCAATACTTTTCCTGGGATGCTAGTTAATGTTATTCCTCTATAGTTTGAGCATTCCTTAGAGTCTCCCGTTTTGTATATGGGCATAATTATTCCCATATTCCATTCCTTAGGTATTTATTTTTTTTATTATAATGTTGTTTAAGAGGTCAAGTAGTTCTTCGTTATCTTTGTCTCCCATATATATTATCATTTCAGCTGTTATTCCATCCTCCCCGGCCGCCTTTCCTAGTTTTAGTTTGCTAACTGCTTCTCTGACTTCTTCGTCACTTATTGGTGTGATACGTTCATCGTGGTTTTTTTGTTTTATGCTCTTTTTCTCTTATGTATCCGTCTTGTTTTATTTTGAATCTCTTAGAAAAGGAACAATTGACGATATTGAGAAGTAAGCTTCAAGTTGGCTTTTAAAAACAAGTATTTGTAAAGATTACTCATACTTTGTTAGGGATCAATTACAATATATTCGTGTATCTATAAACCCATACACGCACAATTCAAATTAAAGACTATCTCGTTTCTGAACGGACATATTTTGATTTATTACCGTTATTGATGTCCTTATATTGACGCGCCACATCTATCTTAGGAAATCCGTTGGCGTTTAAGAGGTTAATTAAACTCCGAACTTCCAAAAGCTCATTTATTAAAACATCAGTCTCCTTCGGAAGAGCAAGAAGGAATCCAGTGACGCAGTTGCTTCTTATGTAAGCGCTTAAGTACGTCATTAAATTTCAATTTTTTAATACTGACAAGCTAATAACATCTTTACGCTATATAATTTCGGAATAGATAATATTTTAACTTAGTCACAGGCATGAATTATCATTTGTGAAAAAGAATACTGTTAAAATTAGAAGCATTGTATTTCTGTCCGTTATAAAAGCTGCATTTTGGTTATTTTAGATTGGTAATATCGTAAAGTTGACATTAAAAATAACAGAAATCTCGCAGGAATAATATAAACTTGTGTTTGAGATTCGTATTTGCTATTAAATAAAGTATTGCCGTGTTTCACATATGTCGGAGGAAACTTTGTGGTTAAATACAAGCAACAGTAGGATATTACATTCCTTATAATTTTACAAAATTTTACCGTCTAAAACTCTGAATTTGAAATGTGGGGGTTTACTCATAACTTCACTGCATCCCACGCAAATCATACAAGCATCTAATTGTTTCTATGCTACGAGGGTAAACTGAAAAATTTGGTACCTAAAGCATAGCAAATACACTAGGGTGACAGAATAAAATAGACACCAGGTAAAGCGGTATATGTATGTAAACGGCTAAATTCTAAGAACGAATTAAGAACTTTCTCTTGTCATTAGGGTAGGGGTAGATATATCGGAAGGAATTCGTCATAGTTTAGTATCGTTACAACTATGCCTCGCTTACAAGGTTCGAGTGATATTAGCGACTTCACCCGGGGTCGCATCGTTGGCCAGAGTGAACGAGGCGCTTCGCAACGTGAAATAAGTAAATTTTTAAATATTCCATTGTCCACAGTTAACCGTGTCATTACACAATTAAAACGCAAGGAAAAAACAACAGTGGAGCCGAGACCAGGTCGTGCCGGACCTTCTGAAAGAAGTAAAAGGGCGCCTGTGCGCGAAGTGTTAAGAGAACCGCGAAAAAGTACAGCCGAGCTTGCGGCAACTTCACAGAAAAGTAAGCGCACCATTCTGCGATACATCCACAGTGTGGAGATGTATAGAAGGGTGGCAAAGAAAAAACCTGTCCTTACGGCGTTTCAAAAACGGCGCCGAATGGCTTGGGCAATCGAAATGCGAACGAAGCCCGAAGAGTTTTGGCGGTCTGTCATTCTTTCAGACGAAAGCATATACTGCCAATTCAGTGATAGTGGTCGTACGTGGGTATGGAGACGTTCGTCACAGCAACTGGACGACAAATTTTTGCATCAGACGGTGAAACACGGCGGTGTGAACATCATGGTGTGGGGCGCGATATGGTATGGTGGAAGATCGCAATTAGTAATCTGCGACGGAAATATAAATGCGGCAAAATATATCCAAATATTAACGGAAGGACTACTACCGATATTCGACAACGCCATTTTATCTAAAGAAGACGCCACTTTTATGGAGGATGGAGCACCGTGTCACAAAGCAAGAACAACAACCAGATGGAAAGAGGAACAGGAGATTCGGATTTCACCATGGCCAGGCCAATCACCAGACATGAATCCGATAGAGAATGTTTGGCACATAATCCAGATAAATATGGCGAAACGACCCCGAAAACCCAGCAATAAGGAAGAACTCGTGGCAGCTCTTACAAAAGAGTGGTTAAATATTCCAGAAGATACCATTAATCATTTAATAGATTCTATGCCACGACGACTCGCAGCACTTCACGCAAGTAAAGGTGGATCGACAAAATATTAGTCTGATTTAAAAATTTTAAAATATTTTGTATATATAACGAGAATAGAATCTATTTTTTAATTAGTAGGTGTCTATTTTATTCTGTCACCCTAGTGTATAACCTACCAAACTCTAATAATAATAAAATGTGTTTTATTTTTCGATATAATCTCGCTCAAAATCGATACACTTATTTAGTCGATGCTCAGGTTTCTTTATGCCTTCACAGTACTCATTTTCCTTGAACTCTTCAAAATAGTGGTCCACGGCAGTTATCAACTCTTCATCCGAAGCAAATCTCATATCGTCGAGGTGTATCTTATGCTTGAGGAAGAAATGATGCGGTGAATAAAGCACTTCGAGCTTTAATCTGGCCAATTTTGCTTCTACAATTCCACTCTTGTGAATTAGCGCATTGCTTTGATGAGAAGGACGCTTTTTTGCTTCCTTTCGGGTCTTTTTTCAATGATAGCTGCCTTCAATCGATCCAAAAGTTTAGAATAGTATTGTTCAGTAATTGTTCGTCCTTTCGGAAAATAATCGACAACCAGGATTGCCTTCGCATCCCAGAAAATGGAAGCCATCACCTTTCCCGCCGATAGAATGACTTTGGCCTTCTCTGGGGCTGGTTCACCACGTTTACTCTACTGCTTTGATTGCTGTTTACCTGTGTAGTGTGTAGTGATGGATCTACGTTTCATCGGATTTTGCTGAAATTGCCACAAAATGGCTGTAGAACATTCTAAACCTTCGAGTTTCTGCGGTGGTGCGAGCAAACGCGGCACCTATCTTGCACACCGCTTAGACGTGTCTAATTTAACATTTAAAATGTACGTCACCGGTTTTCTGGAGATGCCTGTAGCCTTAGTGATATCTTTCAATGTTGATCGGCGATCAGCTTCCATAAATTTCAAAACTTTTTACACACTTTCTGCAGAAGTGACTGTTTTTGGGCGTTCAGAACAGGGATCGTCATTTATGCTCGTACGACCTACTTTAAATTTAAAGTGAAAGCGCATCCCCGTCAGCAACACGTTTACTATATCAGCTTCAATTTATTAATATTAATAATATTGTCCACTTTTTAAAATACGTCAAAAGCGCTCTGTTTTGAACGAGTATACAGAAGAAACTACTTGACAGATCGACATGGAGTTTAACACGGATGTCATTGAAACATCGAGATACACAATAGCGCTATCTCATAGTTGGTTACGGTATTTTTCAGCTTACCCTCCTATGTTGCAGTCTGCGAACATACCTACTTTTAAATGAAACTTGAACACATCTTTCCGTGGGCTGTAGTGACTGGACAATACTGTGGTTCCTTTCTTTTATTATTTAATTCAACTTGTATATTCTCATTTAGTTCCTTTCTCTTTCTTTGAATCATTGGAAGAGCCATCGTAGGATGTGACACCATCTGATATCTGAAACCCTCTTTTTACTTGTTGTTTTCAATATGTTACCTTTATTTATAATACTTTGTTCTCCAACAATGTAAATAAGTATTGTATGCTGTTACGATTATGTGTTATTATTATCATTATTGCTATGTAAAAACATGTAACAGAGCGAAGAATAGACGATTAGAAACAATTTAGAGCAGTTCTGGGTCCTACAGAAAAGCGTCAGTGGAATTCAAATTCTATATATATGAAAATGCTTTCATTCTAAATAGAAAAAGATTAAAACAGAAATTTGAAACAAATTGGTAAAAGGAATACAAACAAGTCAAAATCCAGTGAAACATAAAGGTGGATATCTTGACAAAACCACCAGTTAGCTATGGACAATGTATATCCATTTTCAATGTTCCATCCATATTTTGGTATTTGAACAGTCGTTCAAAGTTTTCCAAAAGGATTGTTAGATTATGGAGAAGCTAGTAGAACAGTGGCTGCTTACTAAAACATTTTTTGATGCGTTACGAAATACGTATTAGGATTTGCCTAATTAGTGGTTTGATATGTGACGTCCAGTAGTGTTTGTTACCGTAGCAACAAGCATTACATCTAATTACACATGTTTATTCCTATTTACTCAATTATCAGACGGGAAGTGCGCAAATCTGATATCAATCAAACTTAAATATCCTTGTAGGAACACCATACATGTTTCGATAATTATAATTTAAAAAAGAAATTACTGTATACGCTGCGGCCCATATTTTTAGAAGCACTTGTAAAAATAATTTGAAGTTTTTTCTATCAAAATGTTCTATAACAGCTGCTTGCAACTCACTGTCGTCCTTAAAACGACATCCCCCAAGATCCCTTTTTAAATTAAAAAACAAATAAAAATCACAATGAGCCGGACTATACGGTGGATGTTCCAATTCTTGAAAGCCACATGCGTGGATGGCAGCTTGTGAAACGGCGGCAGTATGAACGAGGCCATTGTCGTGCAATAATCGCAAACCTTTTATCAATTATCCACGACGTTTTGCACTAATAGTGTCGCTTAATTTATGTAATAAAGACGCACACTATATGCCGTTCACAGTTGTATTGCGTTCTTTAAAGTCAATTAGCAAAATGCCCTGACAATACCAGAATATTGTGGCCACCACCTTTTTCGGCTTTCTGAGACGAGGTTTATCAGGTCGCCGCTATTGCATGGACTCCTTTTGGATAGAGGATCGTAAAATAGAACCATTGTTTCATCCTTTGTCACAATGGATTCCAAAATCGGTTTTGGATAGTCTCCACATATGTTTAAAAACGACCCCACACATTCGTCTCGACGTTCACGTTCGAGAGCAGACAGACTTTCTTCATACACAAATGGTCATGGAGAATTCGCCGAATACTTGTTTCGGATATGTTTGTTATCACTGCTAATTCCTTCACTTTCACGATTTTCTAGCATTAAATCTTGATTAATTTGTTGAGGCATTATCACTTGACCACTCAGCATCTTCCAGGGATTCTTGCCCCCATTTTGCCCACTTTTTTACAATAGAATACGAAGGAGATGAATCACCGCAAACGCCGTCTAAATGTTGTCTCATGTGATTAGGTGTATGCCCTACTTTTGTTAAAAATTTGACGACCGTGCGGTACTCAATTTTTATTACTTCAGACATTTTCATGCGTTAGTCACGTTGGTTGGTTGGCTACTAAAAACTACTACTTTTCGAACCGTTAGGTTTATAGCGTAGACCTAGCGTATGTGCATGCATGCCGTGACAGAGTTTGAACACGCTTAGACCTGTATAAGCCTGTCAGGTCGAGAATGGCTCCTACCTCATAGACTGTTACCGTGTTTTATTCCTTTTTTCATTTGGAATTCTTCCGGTTTTTGCCCTGCAGTTTATATCTTGAATCTTACTGTCTCATATGTACTTCTAATGGCATTTAGCAGGATTTTATGGATTTCCATTTCCTTTAAACTTTCCCATATCTCTCTTCTATCTGTCGTATCAAAGGCTGCTTTCAGACTTTCAGACAAATTAAGTTCTTTATTATATAGATATTGTTGTTCGTTTGTCGCTCTGGCCTGAAAGCAGGCTATTCTTACTGTAGTCTTTATTCTACATAAACTCTCCGAAGTTTTTCCAGTTTTCTTGTGCAATGTTTCGTAAATAATCAAAATAAGAGAGATGCAGTAATTTTGATCAGGAATTTACTTAGAAAAAAAAAGGATACGTGTATATAAATTATATTTCATATCTCCGTAATCGTGTAAGGTACATATAAACCGAAAGCCTATTACAAAGCCATCTGGCAAATCGCCTCCGAGATATACGTAACACCATAATATTACGCAATAAGTACTCTGTACGACGCCTGTTGCTAGACCAGACCTGCACCAGACGAGAGAAGTACTTCAACAGTTTGTTTACGTAGAAACTAATACCCGACACGTTCATCACTACATCCGAAGTCCCCCGTACGCTTATTTGTGTGTGGACAAACCACTCGTCCTATTTCAATTCTCATTTTTTTTTCTCTTATTCATCTCGTATTTAAATCCAATTCTAGACCCGTCCGAGTCGTCTTTTTTCAAACTTGCGTCCTCCTCCTTCGATTCTTTTCCTTGTTCTTCTTCCACATCCTTCACTCCCGCACCATTTGTTGTTATTACATATCGGGTTACACTACTGTCCTATTTATTTACAGATGCTGCCTCGGCCGGCAACCAGCCGGCGGTATTGGGGTTTGCTCTCGTATTTTAAAACGGGGAGCACTTAGCTTGTGTAAACGGTTAACACCTATAATACGTAACGTAACGGCGCGTTTTAAAAAGCTGCGAACAGGCTCGTCAGCGGCAAGAGGTGGTAGTGATTGTAGGAAGCTGTGAAACGAAGATGCTTGATAGGTGGCAGCGCCCTCTGTTATTTTAAAATCTTCTCGTGATGGGCGACACCTTGAATGAGAGAAAAATGAAACACGCGTGTAGTTGGGAGAAAATAGTCAGCAGAAAATGTACAAGGATTAGAACTGTACATTCAATAAATATAATAAATATGTTGATAAAAAAGGAAAGTATTTCTAATTCTTCAAGCAGAATTAAAAATTTGAACCTTCCATTTATCCAATTATTGAAAAATTTGTCCCTAACTGTGACAGAATTTTGTTTAAGTTAGAGGTGAGTTATGGCAATTTGTAGTTAAAATCGTGCTCGATATGTTCAACGATATTAATCAACGGAATCTAGAGGAGTAAGTATATAAAACTAGCGAAATTTTAATGGATTTTCAAAAGCGGTCTCCCTTGGATTTTTAATCGAATATCGAAATCATAGTAGTATGGAACTCGTATTAGTAGTAGCAGAAGTGAGACACCAAATAAGATACGGACACGAAAAATAACGAAAATTGCCTTGGATGATTGTGATAAAATTATTTTAAGAAGAACAATACATAATTTTTATGTCAGCAAAAAGAAAGTTCCCACTTTGAAATGCATCCATAAAAAGTTTGTGGACGATACAGGGTATCAAGGATGTTCTGAAAATTTGAGAAAAATTATGAGAAAGATATGATTCCATTGGCGAAAAATGAAGCCAAACAGAAAACTATTTATCTGCAATTTAAGAAGCACTTTTCTTGAAATATATCCACCAGTACAAAGAACAAAAGGGTCCTATTGTATACGTGGATGAAACATATATACACTCATCGCAGACTCATAGTAACAGCCGGAACGATGATTCTAATGAAGGTTTACTTAAAGCAACATACAATCTAAAAGGACAGGATTACCATCACAAGATGAATTTTGAAAACTATAAAAAGTGATTGATGAGGCTCCCTATCACACTAGAGAAATTGAAAAAGTCCCATGTTTATATGGAGAAAAGAAGCCATGAAAACGTGTCTTTTTTTAATCCTACGTCCGTTGTACCTTGCGGTTGTGGACTACCATTCTCTTAATTTTGTCTTCCACAGTTAACTGTTCTGAACCAGTTGTTTGGCTTCAATGTAACCGATACTCCTTTTTTCTAATGTTCTATATATTTGTCCTTTCTAGGTGTTTCAGGGTCTACCTATTCTGTTTTTGCCCTGTATTTTGCCTTCAAAATTCAGTTTCTTCCATTTTGTGTATATATAACACATGGGCTGAAAAGTCCCGGGCCTAACACATAGATGACGCTAGTTTTATTGCGGTCACCTTTCTCTCAGTTAGTACTAACCTTCAAAAGACAGTTGTTAAAATTTCATGATATTCTATTCATTAGTTTGTGAGTTATTGTGCTAAGAGTCACGCCACTTTTGTTATTTTCAAAACAATGGATCAAAAACAATTTCGTGTTTTAATTTTACACTGCTTCTTGATGGGAAAAAATACCGTTCAAGCGAAGCAACGGCTTGAAAGGTGTTATGGGGACTCCCCTCCATCAGAAACAACAATAAAACGTTGGTTTGCTGACTTCAAACGTGGTCGTAGAGACACCGATGATGCAGAACGCAGTGGACGTCCAAATGAGGCGGTAACACCAGAAAACATCAAAAAAATCCACAAAATCGTTTTGAATGATCGAAAAGTGAAGTTGCGTGAGTTATCTGACATCGTAAAGATATCAAAAGAACGTATTCGCTTTATATTGCATGAGCATTTGACTATGAGAAAGTTCTGTTCAAAGTGGGTGCCGCGTTTGCTCACTGTTGACCAAAAACAAGAACGTGTTGATATTCTGAGCAGTGTTTGGCCATGTTTAAACGTAACAAACCGGAATTTTTGCGTCGATATGTGACAATGGATGAAACATGGATCCATCACTTCACTCCGGAATCAAAACGATCGTCATCTGAGTGGATAGCAACTGGTGAAGCTCGTCCAATTGCTAATTGCAAAGAAACGACCGCATATGGCAAAGAAAAAAAATGTGTATTGATATTTACTAATTAAATACATATTGAGTATTATTTATCTTTTGAGATATTCATTAATTCGAGATTTGGCCATTTTATGAGCAGATTGCATAATTTACTTCGCATGTCGTTTACTATAAGTACAATTAAATTATAAACTATGTGTAGGCGTTTATCACACGCAATGTTATAGCAATAAGCTATAGATAAATATATAATGAACCAAATTTATTGTGTATTCTTAACACTTTTGCCATGGATTGTACCTTGTCTAATAACGGAATACTTATCTCACTCGCACACTGTAACATCTCGCTTCCCCCTCTGCTCATTTCAGCGGCACATGCATTTTAGACGACCTATAACTAAATCTTATTGCTATACATATATACTATCAACCTTAGATTGTAAATACCTTTCTAACAAGAGTAGCATGAATTTTCCTAAATATATTTAAAATAATTCTAGTATTAACGGTAGTGTAAAGCAAGTTTTGCAGTAAGAAATCGTTAGAACATCACCAAATAATTTCTTTGAACTTTTAATAAACTGCAAAGCTTCGGATACTACTAACCAATCCACACGTAAATTGATTACATTCGTTTTACTTAACAATATCGCCCATCATCCCGCACAGTTGCCATCCATTTGCCATCAACTTGCACGTCTGCGATTCCGATTCTCCTTTACGATTATTGCGTACTATTGCTGTTGATAAATCACGCAACAGCTTCCATCGAACGTTTCTAAATACGCATACACTCGCACGCATATTTGTATATAGTTATTCTCGGTCGTTTATGGCGTAGAGAACGATAGGCTATTGACACATAACCTCCATTTGCGAGCTAAATGGAAAAATATTTATTTTCGACATATAGACGATCAATCACGATATAAAATTGGAATTGTGTTTATCGCTGGCTATAGATGCATGTAGATGTGCGTGCGTGGATACACAACGTACATTATCAGAATTCCAGGAAAACGTCATCTCGTTCGCTTCCTGATAATGCAGCAATAAAGCAACGAACGGCAGGAATTAACTGAAGGTTTTAATTCGGAAGATAGTCAATGGAAGAGTATACAGATTGTTAATTGTTTCTTTTAACCTTTTGTGCAACACTTTCATTGTTAAATATATTGGCATCTTAATTCCATTACCTCTTTTAGATAGAGTTACACTGCCCAACAAATATTCTTTTTTCCGCTAACTAACAAGGAAAGGTTCCTGGGTGGAAAGTTCAGATGTTAATGGAACCTGGTAGATAAAAATTTTTTGTTTGTGGTGAAACATCCTTTCGAAAATTCAGAGATTTTCTTGATTTAATTCTTGAACGCAAACAGATATAACAAAAATTTTAACGCAAATGTTATACCTTATCGAAAGGTGTTTCACGACACATAAATGTTTTATATACAGGATGTTGCATTTAAGCACCACCCTCTTATGCTAGAACTGATCATAGTAATATGAAAAAGAAATTAACGCAAGTTGTTTATCCTTAACATTCTTTATTGATCTTAAAGTATTTCCAATTATACAGGGTGTTGCAAAGCATATATACATATATCTACTTTTAATCATCATTAATTAGTAAAATTGCGACCTCTTTCTTGAAAGATTTTGGACAGTGACCTGTCTATGAGTCTAAAAGTATAATACTTTTTGGCGCAATACTTGGTAAGCAAATATTAAGAAACCATATGTTAAATAAATCAGTGGTTAATTTACCTGAAGATGAGGCTTGAATAATAACGTTTGCAGATCGAAAAATGGTTTGTCGTATTTAGGGTCTAAACCTGCCACCAGATTCTTTTAGTACTATCAGTAGTGGAGACATAAGTTTACCAGATATAAATATTATTATATTATATACTATAGGACTGCTTGTTTTTGAATACGTCGAATAGATATATAAATGTTGTTTACAATACCACAACGTTATCTCCATTATATATTTGTTTTTCTACACCTTAACAGAAAACTAGTTTTGTGGTATATTATCAAAATATCTAGAATCCGCCAATATCAAAATATGTATAAAATTAAAATTGATATTAAAAGCTAATAGGACCTTAACTATACACTAGAGTGACAGAATAAAATAGACACATACTAATTAAAAAAAAGATTCTATTCTCGTTATATATACAAAATATTTTAAAATTTTTAAATTAGATTAATATTTTGTCGATCCACCTTTACTTGCGTGAAGTGCTGCGAGTCGTCGTGGCATAGAATCTATTAAATGATTTTATGGTGTCGTCTGGAATATTTAAACACTCTTCTGAGTTCTTCCTTATTGCTGGGTTTTCGGGGTAGTTTCGCCATATTTGTCTGGATTATGTGCCAAACATTCTCTATCGGATTCATGTCTGGTGATTGGCCTGGCCATGGTAAAATCCGAATCCCCTGTTCCTCTTTCCATGTGGTTGTTGTTCTTGCTTTGTGGCAGGGTGCTCTATCCTCCATAAAAGTAGCGTCTTCTTTAGATAAAATGGCGTTGTCGAATATCGGTAGTAGTCCTTCTGTTAATATCCGGATATATTTTGCCGCATTTATATTTCCGTCGCAGATTACTAATTGCGATCTTCCACCATACCATATCGCGCCCCACACCATGATGTTCACACCGCCGTATTTCACCGTCTGATGCAAAAATTTGTCGTCCAGTTGCTGTGACGAACATCTCCGTACCCACGTACGACCACTATCACTGAATTGGCAGTATCTGCTTTCGTCTGAAAAAATCACAGACCGCCAAAACTCTTCGGGCTTCGTTCGCATTTCGATCGCCCAGGCCATTCGGCGCCGTTTTTGAAACGCCGTAAGGAGAGGTTTTTTCTTTGTCACCCTTTCATACATCCCCACACTGCGGAGGTATCGCAGAACGGTGCGCTGACTTTTCTGTGAAGTTGCCGCAAGCTCAGCTGTACTTTTTCGCGGTTCTCTTAACACTTCGCGCACAAACACCCTTTTACTTCTTTCACAAGGTCCGGCACTACCTGGTCTCGGCTCCACTCTTGTTTCTTCCTTGCGTTTAAATTGTGTAATTACACGGTTAACTGTGGACCACGTAATATTTAAAAATTTACTTATTTCACGTTGCGAAGCGCCGCGTTCACTCTGGCCAACGATGTGACCCCGGGTGAAGTCAATATCTCTCGAACCTTGTAAGCGAGGCATAGTTGTAACGATACTAAACTATACATCTACCCCTACCCTAATGACAAGAGAAAGTTCTTAATTCGTTCTTAGAATTTAGCTGTTTACATATTTATACCACTTTCTATTTTATTCTGTCACCCTAGTGTAGGTTTTCAAGTAATAGGATGTGGTTTGTAAATATTTCGATTTGGAGAAATGTGATATTTTTGAATATTTATGATAACAAACAACCATACATAGCAATCCGTCAATTTTGTTGGGTTTTAATTATATCCAATTAGACTAAAAACACCTGCATCTGATACCATATCAATTTGCGATTGCAATTATGTACTTCAACAAAATTTAATTAATTAATTTAATTTAATTAATGCGAAGCAAATTGAATTACCTAAACTAAAGTGGGATTATACAGAGTAACTGTTTCCCTTTTCTGATTTATATGTAGTATGTGCGTAGCATAACTTTTCAGTTCTTATGTTAATATCACCTTCGGAACACCCTGTGGAATTGAAAATACTTTAAAATCGATAAAGGATGTTAAAGATGAACAACTTGCACTAATTACTTTTCCATATTACTATAATCAGTTTTAGCATAAGAGGGTGGCGTCTAAATGCAACACTCTGTATATACCACATCCACCTGTCCTGAAAGACCTTTCGTTAAGGTATAATATTTGCATTTAAATGTTTATTCTACCTACTTCCGTTCAAGAATTTAATGAAGGGAACTGAAAATCTGTGAATTTTCGAAGGGATACTTCACCCTGTCAGAGTGAATTTCTGCACAAACAAAAAATGTTTATTTTGAAGTCTCAACATACTTTGCTTACCTACCAAGTTTCATTAAGATCTGAATTTCACACCGGGCCATCTTTCCTTGGTAGGTGAATGATAGTGCAGACGAAAAAGAAAATAAACGTATAATACGCTTACGTCCGATACCCAATTGTTTCTGTTTTATCAAGCGTGATTAATTGCATTACTAATTAACGCGGTGTTAAAATGAACAAAATCGTATCTAACAAAGAATATCACAATGTTGTAGAACATATATGTCAAAAATTGGTGCAGTGCAGATAATTTAAGTTAGCGAGCTTATTGATGTAAGGATATTGTAGTAATTGTAAAGAAAAGTAGCCACTTTTTCTTTATAATTAACACTTTAATCTTATGGAAATCATCAGTGCAAACCGCATTTCTTGCGAATATTACTTATTTAGTAAAATCTATCTAACAAAGCATTATCCTACACAGGTACACATTTTAAAAAATACGCGTAAAATAGGGTTTAAAATACTAAGGTAGGTGTATAAATAACTTAACCGCTATAAATCACAATTTAACAATTTGCCTCCAATTTCTTTTCCATATAAACAGCTTCCATAGTGTTTACTTAATCATAACAGAATAAACCGTAAGACATTTCCCATTTCGAAGCAGATTCTTTAATTTCCAAGCAGGCAGTATCTGAACCCGTGAACTTCGTTCCGTATGTACGAAATGCCGCCGGCCGAAGGAAGATAATGTGGAAAGAAGATCTTCACAGTTGCATGCACGTTGTACGGTCATCGTGACTCTCTAACCGGCCACGCACGGTTGAACTATTACTGAAACCCATTCATGATGATGTATGTGAGCATATGGTTGTATATACGTGGCTGCATACAATACAACGTAAAGCATAAAAGAACAACATTGAGAAGATCAACAAGTGGAATCGAAAGTAATGCATGTACTACGTAAGAATGTCCACATATAACTCATATGTGGGCCAATAGCCATATCGTGTGTACAGTGGTGAACAAATTAAAGTGAACATACGCTACCGCTCAAAAGTGTTTAGGCACCTCTGTTTTCACACCAAAAAAACATTATAATAAAATTAAATACGTTCACAGGTATAGCAGTAAACTCCACAAATTAATTAATTATGCGGAACGCAGCGTTTCGAGAGCACGTGGGCTCCCATTGTCAACCGTGTTACCGACTGCCATACCAGTGAATTGTACATCCACAGATTCCTTGCAATCGTCAAATGAAATACGTAATTAAAATGTAGTTCAGTAAGATAAACACCCATTATATCGCATAAGGTTTACTATCATTTACCTACACTTGGTCGGATTACCATAAACTGTTTATTGCGGTGCAATTACAATAATAATCCCTCTGAATTTACTGGGTAAATTTAGTCATCTGTTAGATTGTAGGTAATAATGTTTAAATTACCTTCCTAGAAGATTATAGTGAAATCTGTAACCTATGGTCAGTTGCAGTGTGGTATTTACTCTATTCACGTCGTGAGCGAAATATCGTGTGACAATTTTTTAAAATGCGTCCGCGAAGAGAAATTAGTACGGAAACACGTGCGCTTATAATAGCTTACCATAAAAGTGACATAAGTAATCGACAAATTGCCAAAAGAATGAAAATATACGACGCTACGGTTGACTATAACGTAAAAAATATCGGGAAACTGGCAGTTTTCTTAATAAAAGACGGAGTGGAAGGCCAGAAGCGACAACATCTGCAGATGATCGCAGAATAGTGGTTACCAGCAAGTTAAATAGACGCAATACAGCCCCGGAAATTACCGCAGAATTAAATGTTGGTCGCCAAAAACTAGTCAGTGTTTCTACAGTCAAACGTCGCCTACAGAAAGCCGGGCTCTATGGACGTATTGCGATGAAAAAGCCATTACTACGCAAACAAAACGAGCAAAAGCGACTTAAATGGGCTCGTGAACACCAACACTGGACCATAGAAGAGTGGAACAACCTCCTATGGACGCATGGGTCCAAATTTGAGCTGTTCGAAACCCGAAGACGCATACTCGTAAGAAGATCTGTGGGTGAATGTGCCAGAGAAGAGTGTATTGCTGCTACCGTGAAGCAAGGTGGAGGTTCTATCATCATTTGGAGCTGTTTTGCTGGTACTAGTGTAGGGGACATTGTGAAAATTGACGGTATATTAAAAAAAGAAGGCTACCGCGAAATTTTGGAGAACCACGCAATACCTTCCGGAATTCGACTTTTGGGTCAAAATTTTATCTTCCAGCAAGATAATGACCCAAAACATTCCTTTAAATTACGTAAACACTATTTGCGCCATTTAGAAGAGGAAGGAACTCTCAAAATTATGGAATGGCCTCCCCACAGCCCCGATTTGAAGCCAATCGAGTTACTATGGCAAGAACTAGATCGCGAAGTACGAAAATCGGCTCCGACATCAGCTACTGACATGTGGAACAAATTGCAATCGAGTTGGACCTCAATAACACAAGAAACTCTGGCAAAACTTATTACGAGAATGCCTCGATTGTGTGGTGCAATTATTAAATCAAGAGGAGGTCACATAGATGAAAGCAAAATTTAAATTAAACGTCTTAATTTTCACATTTATTTAATATATTTTTATTCATGTACGTGTATCTGTACATAAAAAATAAATATTATTAACATTTTTGCTGAGTTTTTATACATTTTTACTGTCAGTGAGAGTGCCTAAACACTTTTGAGCGGTAGTATATATTTTGGCATATGCTGCTGTAGGGTTTCGCGGTATTTGTTTTCTTTTGTTAGGATTATTTTGGGATCAACTTCATTTATCATTTACATTAATAATTTAATTGATAATGTTAGGTCTTCTTTTCATTATAGCAATTCAAACGGCACGTCTTGGGCACGAGGGGATTTGTAAATGATTAAGGGATAATTAGCTTGTAATTAATATTGATGAAACCTCCTGTATCTTGTTTCAAAATGTTAGATCCAATGATACAAATAGTTTTAGCTTTCATAATATTGCTATTTTTAATTCTACGATGGATTTATAAATTTTAGATCTTGGTTATGTGTGTTGTGCTCATCGCTCCTCGTATTTTGTCACCAGCTCGGTTTCGTGGTGCACGTAACAGATCTTCCATGATTATTCAGTTTGTCAAAAATGCGACTTTTGTTCGGTATAAGATTTGTTTCTATCTATTAGCCGAGCAAACAATTTTTGTATTCATTCATTTACGGGGAGACGTTTACCACAAAATATATACACCCAGAGACATGAATATGAGGCACCATATAGATGTTTTAATATAGCGGTATTAACAGACAAATAGACAATAGACAAATATTTACCTGCCGCTTCTTAGAAATAGCCGTAGTATAAATAGAAGGGTTGGTGGAAGAAATGTGAAAAAAGTGACCGGTGAACATCAGTATTTTTATTTTAAATTATATGTACGTTTGTTATTGGCAAATAAAAATATCTATTCGTGATTAGCTTATGTGTATGTAACTGAAAATGCCGAAATCTAAAGGACTTTCTGAGTTTCATCGTGCTCAAATTGTTACACTACATGCCGAGGGATTATCCCAAGTAATGATTAGTAAAAAAGTAAAATGTTCATGGTGCGCCGTACAAACAACTCTAAAGCGTTACCAAGGAACAGGAGATACTAAATCAAGACCGGGAAGAGGTCCAAAACGTAAAACTACAGAAAGGGAGGACTGGTGGTTACAACGACGGTCACGACAAAATCGACGTCAAACGGCAACAGGTTTGGCTGGCGCGTTAAATCGACAACTCAACGTTAATTTATCGCTTAAAACAGTAAGTAGACGTCTTAGAGAAATCGGTCTATCATCGAGAAAAGCTAGAAGGAAACCGTGGTTGTCGGACGTAAATAAAAATAAACGATTAGCATAGGGTCATAAACAAAAATCGTGGACAGAGAAGAACTGGGCGAATGTGATTTGGCCAGATAAGTGTAATATAGAGGTAAATATAATTAATCGTTTTATATTCAGTATAAGGTAGTTATTTTATAGAAATTTAAACGA
The DNA here is from genome assembly GCA_023509865.1 of Trypoxylus dichotomus. Classification (NCBI taxonomy): domain Eukaryota; kingdom Metazoa; phylum Arthropoda; class Insecta; order Coleoptera; family Scarabaeidae; genus Trypoxylus; species Trypoxylus dichotomus. The sequence continues at coordinate 72,359,931 of CM042076.1, read as the reverse complement.
ATTTTGTTAAAAAAAATCGAGATTTGAAAGAATTAACTGGATAAGCTTATTACATATTTTTGGTATACCTGGTGCCGTACTAGTGCATCGGAGGGCTGGTGGAGAATACCATACCGATTGTGTGGTGCCTACCATCAAACATGGTGGCGATAGTGTCATGATATGGGGCTGTATGTCGTCGACAGGGATTGGAGAGATGTTCGTGTGCACTGGTAGAATGAACTCGAGGACCTACACAGGCATGTTAGATAAAATTTTACTGCCCTCAATTAAAAAATTATTCGGAATGAATACTAAATCCGATCGAACATTTGTGGACTATTATTAAGCGAAAAGTATGTGAAAATAAATGCAAATCCAAACAAGAATTAAGAGCAATACTTGCTTTTATAATATTTATTTTATTTGTACATTGTTTATCTTAAAGATAATTGAAATAATCGGGGGTGCCTAATAATTGTGTCCCCGCCTGTATATTATTCATAGTGTGAAATAATTTTCAACTCATTTTTACATTTATGGAATATCAGGACAGACCATCATAATGCTGGAAAGAATGATGGACATCTACATCCCAAGAAGCATAGGAAGAAAACAGGCAATAGTTCACCTACCGCGTGTAGAAAGAAAGAAAAAGAAGAAGTTATAAAATATTTCCTTAGAAAATATTCAGTTTATTTGGGAATCCTTGCGCAAAGCTCCGAGTCAGGTTCATTTCCCCAAAGACGATACCTCTATATTCAACAACTTGAGTAGGCTCTTGTACATAAGATTTTATATATTCCCATGATTTTTCCTGAATGCCCTAAGTGAAAATCTGCTCAATGAAAATAGTATGAGTAACCACGTCAAATAGTTTGCGTAGATGCATTGGTTTTCGTTTAGATTTTCGTACATTTGATTAATAAATCGAATACCAATTGTTTTTATGGATTTGTTCTTAATATTACATCAGATAGTGCATCTAGGTGCTTCCCCAAGCATAAACTCATTAAAATCTTCCATCTTCTATATCACTACCAATGAGTTAGCGATAAATTTGAATAAGGATGGATTTATGAACGAGGTTAGTAAAATAAACAAACAATATCGCGAATCGGGTAGGGAGGAAGCTATCGGCAAGGAAAATCGATATATGACGCGGTCGATTAACGAGATGCATTTTTTTTCGCGTACATCATTGACTGATAACGACATATTAAAGCCGGGATGTGTTTGCCAATAGCTTATCAGAGCTAACGCGAAAAAACAGCGATATACAATTTCGAAGGGTTATTATTGAGTTGCTGTTGTTGTTATTGAGGTATTATCCTGCCAATCTACTTGCTAAAGGTCTAGATATATACGCACGCACCTTACGAGTGCCATACAGCTTGTTTTAGGTGCACCTCAATTGGAGGGCTGATAAAACTGGATGTTTTTGGTCGACAATAAACAGATAAATTAAGTGTTGAATGATGTATGGTTCGTTAAGGACTTGTGTAGCTATTATGATCTCTACAAACAGCTATATAGTATGGGAGAACGAGGAAGCGAGAACTGCTTAAGCAAATTATTACAATAGTGATTCTATTAATTATTTAATATTTAGGAAACTATATAACGAAACTTTACATCTACACATTTAATTATGATATAAGACTAAAGAAAAAAAGCTTGATATTCTTAAAAAAACAAAATATATATAATATATGTCAGTTGGCCCTTCTTGCCCTGTATATGGGGGCACAGAGGTCCATCGACGTAAAATGAAAATTATGAGCATAGTCAATAACTAAACTCATCGTCGTCACCTTTCACTGCAGCACATTCATCGTGCGTCCATTGGTGACAACTCCAACAGCTCATCCACCGTTCTCCTTGTCTGCTATTTTTGTAGAAGGTATGACGGACATACGAGGGTCACCTGAAATGTTTCCGGAATCGGCAAGTGATGGCGCACGAAAGTTGAACTGGATTCATTGGTCGGCAATGGCAACCTTTTTTATGACAACCGTCAAAATTTCAGACGTCTACTATCAATAGTTGTTTGAGAGTGTGTTTTGTCTAGCAAGTCAGGCGGTTTCGCACAAAATGGATAAGATCGAATTTCGTGCAGTGATAAAGCACTTGTAGATGGCTGGGACAACGACCACAGAAACTTGAAATATTTTGATAGAGTTTCATGGCGGATGTACTCCATTATTTTCGACCATCAGCTTCTCGGTGAGCTAGTTCAAATGTGGCCGCATAACCATAAGTGACGAGTCCAAGCAGTGGATTTCCAAAAATCGCTATTAAGTCGACAAGATTCATGATGTTTTAAATGATCGAAAAGTGAAGTTGCGTGAGTTAGCTGACATCGTAACGATATCAAAAGAACGTATTGGCTTTATATTGCATGGGCATTTGACTATGAGCAAGCTCTGTTCAAAGTGGGTGCCGCGTTTGCTCACTGTTGACCAAAAACAATAACGTGATGATGATGATTCTGAGCAGTGTTTGGCCATGTTTAAACGTAACAAACCGGAATTTTTGCGTCGATATGTGACAATGGATGAAACATTGGACATCACTTCACTCCGGAATCAAAGCGATCGTCATCTGAGTGGACAGCAACTGGTGAACCTCGTCCAAAGCGCCCGAAAGCACAACAATCAGCTGGAAAGGTTATGGCCTCTGTATTTTGGGATGTGCATGGTGTAATATTCATCGGCTATCTTGAGAAAGGAAATACCATCAACAGTGAATATTATATAGCGTTATTGGAGCGTTCGAAGGCCGAAATTGCAAAGAAACGACCGCATATGGCAAAGAAAAAATGTTGTTTCACCAAAACAACGCACCGTGTCACAAGTCAATAAAAACAATGGCAAAACTACATGAATTGAACTTCGAATTGCTCCCACATCCACCGTATTCGCCAGATTTGGCTCCCAACGACTACTGGCTGTTCGCAGACCTCAAGAAAATGCTCGCCGGTAAGAAATTTCGCACGAATGAAGAGGTCATCGCTGAAACTGAGGCCTATTTTGAGGCAAAAGATAAATCGTTCTACAAAAGTGGTATTGAAATGTTAGAGCGGCGCTGGAATGATTGCGTTGCTCTTGATGGAGATTACGTTGATGAATAAAGCTAATTTTGAACCAAAAAGACCGTGTTTTCTTTGTTAGGCCCGTGACTTTTCAGCCCATGTGTTACATAAAAAGAAACTTTGCTAACTTAATAAGGGAACAATGCGAAAATATTGTTAAGGTTTCTTGTTAGAATCAAATAATTACGAATTTAAAATGGTCTTTTTTTATTGGTCACTCAAGCTGGAAAAAATAAATTTAATTTAATGTCGACTCATCCATTGATTACGTTTTATCTAAATCGATCGAGTGGGCTAGAATTCTTGAAATAAATTACTATAAAATATGACGTGTTTCCTTAAACCAGAACATTGATTTGCGGAAGCAAAGGATAAATCTTTAATGCAAGATAAACTCTGAATAGTAGTTATCGGAAAATTTTAAAATAAACAGGTAATTACAATTTTCAACGTTTATTCTGCTCTGAGTTATTAATCTGGACTTCCTCACGAATTACAGTCATATCCGTTAGTTTTCAGGAAGTGAAAGTGACCATAATTATATTCGTCCATATAGGATACTAGATACAAAATTAAATCGTAATATATTATTAAGTTTCCTCCTTATCTTATGATATAAATAGGGTCACAATTTTTTCCACTTTTGTTCTTTTTACTGAAAGAGATATCACTTGTTTCTTAAATATTTTTTTTCTAAATATGACGTTCAAATATTCTTTTCACTGTTTTTCTTACTCTTATTCAATGGTTGCAAAAAAAAATTACTTGAATCCTTTTTTTTTAGAATAAACTCTATTTTCTCATTTCATACAGTTTAGGTAGTTCAATTTACTTCGCATTAATTAAATTAAATTAATTAATTAAATTTTATTGCAGTAGATAACTGTAATCGTCAATTGATATGGTATCAGATGCTGCTGTTGTTAGTCTAATTAGATAGAATCAAAATTCGACAAAATTGACAGATTGCCGAGGGTATGTACTGTTATGGTAAATATTCGAAACTATTACATTTCTTTAAAACGAAATATGCGGCAAAATAAACAGTAGTAGAAATGAGTACGTGAATGTCTTGTTAATGTTAGTTGCTTCAGCATGGTTCTCACTATTCCAGAAAAAGTTTTTATCGTGAAGCACTATTATCGGCCATACGGAAAAGGACGCGAAAACGATCCAAGTTTAAGAGAAGTTGTCGACGCATTTACACCTAAGTTTATGAACAGGCTCCGAGCAACGCCATTATGTTAGCAGCAGTTGACAAGTTTCGTTGTATGGGAAGTGTGCTTTGCCAACGTAAAGGTCACGTGGGATGCCCAGTGACAGTCACAACCAAAACGAATCACGGGTGTGTTTTGCAATTACCAAAACGAAGCCTCCGAGGGTCATCATTACTTAAATATTGGCTCCGTCGAATGTTCAAGAATATTGGTGGGATTGCTTGCGAAATAAAGACCGACTGACTGCAGTTGATAAGCGTGTAAAAGCTGAATACTGCGCACGTGTATTGGCTACGGATTATGAGGACGCGCCGATCTTGTCGAATGTTTGATTTTCTGATGAAAGCCATGTTCATTTAAACAGATACATTAACAAGCAGACAACACGGTTTCTTGGATTCGAACTCCCCGACATAATCCTCATAGTGACCGTGTTACTGCACATGGCATGTTGGGCCCGTATTTCATTCAAGCAGACGATGGAACGCCGTTAACCGTGAATAAGGAGCGCTACAGAGAACAGGATATGACACCATTTCTGCATGATCGTCAGCGATTTTGTCGTGCCAGGAACCTACCACGTAATCAACAATAGTTTCAACAGGATGGGGCAACCTGTCACATGGCTAGGGAGTCTCTTCGAATGCTGCGCAATCATTTTGGGGATAGCCTTATTTCGCGTGGCACTGATTGTCTATAGCTCCCGCACTGACCAGACCTAACACCGTACATATGGGGAATGCTGAAGGAGACTGTTTTCCATACCGATCCAAGGTCTGACATTCCGGAATTGCGGATTGAAATTCAAGGTCTTTTTCACGCTATGCAACAAACTGTGTTCACAGACATGCTTGAAACTGAACAGAGGGCATTTTGAGGATCCGTTTTATCGTATAATGTTGTGGTTTTATAATACAACATTTATATACCTACTTGAATTCAAAGGCAAGCAGAAATCGTATATAAAGGCAGTGTCACAAGTGCATCTAACAATAATATATAATATAGTTATATCTGTATCTGGTAAACTTCCTTTATTAATACTAAGGATTTATCACGTGTAATTCCGTGCTTACATTTGTATGAATTATGAACATTATGGCATAATAACTGATGCAATCTCACTAATTTATGATGGTTGTCCTTAATATAAGAGTGTGCAATATATAGATGGTTCTAGCGTAAGTAACTTAAGCTATGACTTGTTCTACACCTTTTGAAACAGTCTGTATAATTGAAAATGCTTTAAAATCAATAAAGGCAGAACAAGTTCCGTTAGTTTCTCTTCCATATTACTATGATCAGCTCTAGTATAATGGGGTGGCATTTAAATGCAACATCCTGTATTCATGTGTCCCGAAAGATGTCGATAAGATATAATATTTGCATTTAAATTTTTGTTCTATCTATTTCCGTTCAAGAATTAAATCGAAAAAGCTGAAAATCTGTGTGTTTCACCCCAACAGAGTGAATTTCAACACAACTAAACAAAAATAGTATACATTCATTATTTTTAGTATCTTTGGGTCTTTTGCTATATATAATTTAACACGTTAATACACTCAGCTCGATATATCGCTACCAATACGTCCACAGTAGTTATAGTTACACTTGCATGTACATAAATTTATGTTAATGTAACTTTTGCAATAACCGCAAACTTTGCGATATTCCAATACTAGCATCATTTTCGATCAGATTAAAAGTAGAAACATATTCCATACTGCTGCTAGCATTAACCCAATTCCTTCAACTCTCCAGAGTAATTCAGTATTAACCACGTTCGTAGGCGTTGATTGATCCAACGCTGCTGTCAATACGCGGGCATATTCCACTAGTAATGCATGAAATTTTGCAATGCATCTCGACTGTTTTAAAAAAATAACAAAAAACATAGAGACAGCTGTTATATCGAAAAATATTTTGCACTTGAACCGCGTTTTTTCCTGACATCTGGACGTCAGCTGGTTTAAAGCTTTTTCGCCTTTAAATACGTCTAGCGAAAGTCAACAGCTCGTGAACAATTTTGGGGAATTTTACGTAGTACGTCCTGAGATGACGGAGATGTCGAAAAAGTATTTTCGGTGTTACCGGAATTGTAGGCGAATGATTTCAATTCCAGGAGTTTGGAAGTCATTGACTGGGAATGTGTTATTCTAATATTTACTTAGTTGATTGAAAATCGATAGAGATAAAATTTATCTTTTTATACTGAGTGTTTTAAAAGGAAAATGTGGAGTTTCCAGAGTATACTCAAAATGTTATTTTGCTTTTTTCGATAATTTTTGATTTGCAAACGGTATTGAATCCTTTTTTCATATCAATGAAAATCCGAATTACTATATTTTTTTTTCCATTTTTTCCTTGATGTTATTCACCAGGTTAATAGAAGCAAAGACACCTCCTAAATGTTTTCGGAAGGCATATTGGTTTTGGTGTAGAATTCTGTTCCTTTGTAAACAATCTGGTATGTACATACGAGGGGAGGTCTAGAAGTTCGTGGAATGGAGGGGCTGGAGTGGGGATAGGGGCGCTCGCTAGGTGTCATTCTGATTGGCGACTCATCATTAGTATACAAGTTAAGTTGCAGCCCTATAGCGTCGGTCGTTTACGAATAGTTGCCTGCTGAACAAGTCAATCCGGAAGAAAATTGAAAGTATGGAGAAAATTGAACACCGTGCTGTGATAAAGTTCGTTACAAAGCAAGGAAAGAACGCTCAAACCATATTGAATGAAATGGAAACTGTTTATGGGGAACAGTGCCCTAGTAAATCAATGATTTATAAGTGGCATGGTCTTTTTAAACATGGTCGAGAGTCCATTGAAGACGACCCCCGCTCAGGACGGCCAATTGAGGCCACCACATCAGACATCGTCGAAAAAGTCCAAAAATTTGTACTGCAAGATGCCCGTTTGAAGAAAAAACATTAGCATCTGCGTTAGTTGGAGTATCAGATACAACCATCTTGCGTATCCTACATGACCACCTGAGTATGACAAAAGTCAGTGCAAGATGGGTACCGAGAATGCTCACGCCGCTGCAGAAACAGCAGCGCGTCTGTGCGTCCAAACAATTTTTGGAGCTGTGTGGAGACAAACCCGCACAGATTTTGGAGCGGATTGTTACCGGAGATGAAACATGGGTTCATCACTTTGAGCCTGAGTCCAAACAGGAGTCCATGCAATGGCATAAAAAGAGGACACCACTGCTAAAGAAATTCAAAGCGTCAGAATCGGCTGGAAAGTTGATGACTACTGTTTTTTGGGATTGTGAGGGGATACTATTGATTGATTACAAAGAAAAAATGTAGGAGCATAACCGGAGAATATTACGCAACAATATTAGAAAAATTAAAGGAGGACATCAAGAAAGAACGTCGAGGAAAATTGACCAAGGGTGTGTTGCTCTTGCAAGACAATGCGCCGGTTCACAAGAGCAAAGTTGCAGTGGCTGCTCTGCACAAGCATGGCTTTCAAACATTAGTCCATCCACCCTACAGTCCAGACCTGGCACCTAGTGATTTTTATTTGTTCCCCAATTTAAAAAAAGACTTACATGGAACAAAGTTTTCGGACGACAATGAGGTAAAGGAGGCTCATTTCGAGGCGAAAGATAAAACAAATTTTTATGATGGCTTAGAAAAATTAATTCATAGATCTAATAAATGTATTGTGCTTAAGGGTGATTATATTGAAAAGGAAAAATAGATTTATTGTTTTATTTTATTTAAAACCCTTTCATTCCATGAACTTCTGGACCTTCCCTCGTATGTACACTTCTTCCAATATTTTGTTTAGAGTTGTCAGTAGGGAGATCGGTTTATATTTTACTACCATCTTACTATCTCCTTTCTTGTGTATTGGGATCGTTGTCACCTTTTTTCAAGTATTCAGGATATATTCCTTCCTCTATTACATCATTTATCAATTTCGTTATTATCGGTGTTAATTTTTCTGTGTTTTCTTTGATTAGTTTTGGTAGTGATCCTATCAACGCCTGGTGCATTATTCAGTTTTAGTTTTTGAATTATTGCTTCTATCTCTATTGTCTTCATTCTATCCAATATCAGGTGTATACCTAGTTGTTCATCATTCTCATTAGTTTTACATTTTTTTTTTGCTAATTTTTCCCTATATTTGCAATGACGTTTTATTCCTTCTGCAATCTCCTTCGGCTTTGACGTTATTCCTCCGTTTTGTTTTTGTATATTTTCTATCTTATTTTGTCTTTTCTCTGTTGAGTTAGCTTCCGTTTTTAACAGCTCCTATATCTGTGCCAGATTATTTTATGCTTTCTAAACCTGTTTTTGTAGGATTCTTTTTTCCATTTCTCATTAGATAAGTTTTATGGTGTTTTGAGTGTGATACCTTTATGAGATCATGTTGTTCTTAGGGCACTTCATATTTTTTTACATAGTTTGTGTCTTTTTTGAATTTGCTTTGTTACGTTTTCTCTTACAGTATGTTTGTTTAATATTTGTTGCAACGTTTTGGATAACATTTCGAATGTGTTCATTTCTGTTTTTTTTTTTTGCAGCTGTATAACTTCTTTTTTTTCTTTATAATTGCACTGGCAAACATTAAAAGTTGTATTGCTGAAACTTGAAATTTGTTCAATGCCCTCAACACCACTTTTAAGATGTCACCGCTAGTATATTTTGCAAATATTTTGGAAGCAAGTAAGATAGGGGATGGCGATTCAAACTCTTCCATTGCACGTACCATCACATTCACCACAGAATGTTTTTGTCGATCGGCTGTTTCGTCCACACATAACCATAATTTTTTATCTTTCAATTCTGCTTTAATTCTTCTTCCAACACAGTCACGAACAGATGGCATAAAGTTTCGATGTACGACTTGGTAATGTATAATCTGAATACTTGCTCCAGAAGGGGACAAATGCTTGTTGGTCAAGTAAAGTGAACGGTACATGACATAGAATAAAATAAACACCTACATCAAATATTAATTGGTCTCTCTATCATATGCGACGGATTACCGAGCATTGTTGTATACTCTTTAGGTGGTGTTCACACTTCCACCTGCTGGTAAGAATTGACACAAGATAAATAATCTGGGCGGCATTCGCTTCTAAAGATTTGATACCATGTGAAAAGTGTAATGACTATTGCTAAGTCCTTCTTTAATGTTAGAATATTAAGTATTTTACCATAATGGATAATTTTCCTACTATCCAGTCATCAAAATCTTTAGTTGCATACGCATTTTGACATATTTCCGACGACTTCGATTTTACCACGGATTGCAGAACAGTGTTTTATACCTTTTAGGTGGTGTTCACAATTCCACCTGCTGGTACACGTTTTTTTGTTACATTTTACATATTCAATACTATCGGCTTCGTTTTCTAGTTTACTCGAAATATGCTGTTTCCGAAACGAACCTGAATGCGACATTTTCTAAGTATATACGTACTCACAAACACTTACAACGACCAGTCGAATAATACTTAACAAGCGTACTTTGATGCGGGTACTCGGTTCTCCGTACCGCGCGCTTCACATAATTTATTTTTGCGCGTTCAAAATATTTATAACTACGATTCTTTCCCATTGTAACCTGATATATTGCTTGGTACGATTTTGATTTTTATGCTGAGGTTAGTTATTACGTGATTTAGTACAGAAGTTTCAAAAAAATACGAGCCGATAAGTCTTTACGCCGACATTGCTGCCTAAACAGTAACCTTTGGCAAGTCAGATGGCCTCTGTTTTGGATTTGTTGAATTCCAAATAATAGAATAATAGAAATTTTGCCTGTTAACACGGCCGTTAAGGTGAAAATACACTTTACCATATTAATTGGCGATGATGGAATGAAATATGATACATATAGTAAGAGAGTCCCGGCACCTCCACCAGAATGGAATACTCCGTGTTATTAGAAAAATGTATAAAATGATTTGCAAATTAATGTTATTCAGAGTATATCTGTTTTTGGTGCGGCCACAGAAAAGTAGCAAAATTCTTCATTAGCATTAATAGAACAGTTAAAAATATAAAAATAGGTAGATTATTCGGGGCACTATCCACCTATAGTACCATATATTAAAAAAAGACAAACACGTGTTGTAGAAAAATATTTGCTTTCATATACAGTGAAATTCCCCTTCGCGGACACCCCTCTTACACGGACACCTCCCTTAAACGGACAGTTTCTCATGGTCCCGATCGGCTCTCATATAATTTCCATTGTATTAATTCTTTCTTGGACGGACCTTGTCTTGAACGGACGCAGACACGAGTAAATGTTCCCTTAACCGGACAGAAAATAAAATAAAAAGAAACGCCTTATCTTATTTTTATATCGAGAGTATTGCTATTGCATTTCTCAATCGCGCCACGCGCCAATTTCGCTGGAACTTTCCCGAATAAACCGGAGATTTACCGACTTTAATCTTTCGGTACAATCGCAGCCTATGTCGTGTATTTCTGCCTGGCGTGAATTAGGTACTTCTCCAAGTTGGTCGAGGATTTACCGTTTTTATTCTTTAGGTGTACGCTTTCGACTCAATCTGCTTTCAATATTAGTCTGATGTCTATGCGGAAAAGACACAGTGGGCGACACATTCATTGTAGAAATGGCTCCAAATAGAAAAATTCTCACGCTTAAACAAAAAAATTGAGATTGTTGAAATTTACAATAAAGAGAAATTAAGTGTAAGGAACATATCCAAGCGTTTTAATATCGGAAAAACACAAGCTGCAGGTATAATTAAACATAAAGAAATCCTTCTAAACAAATGGATGTCGAACAGCAATTTGAATGAAAAAAGAAACTTCTTGACGGGTGATGGTACTAAAATTGACAAATTGTTCCAGGGCCAACGAAAGCTATCCCAAATTATGGTAAAGCTATTACCCTGACCAAGCAGCTCAAAAGTTTTGTCGAAAATCACGGAGATACAGAGTCTTTGGAGCTTCTTTCTAAATGAGAAATACGATTTCAAGACGCCATTTTAAAGAAAAAGAGAAGACAAACAACATATATGAATTTTTGCGTCCTTAAAGTGACTATTCATTTCATTGTTTTGTATTACATATTACATTTATGTATCTATGTACGTATATTATACTTTGTATGTATATATCTAAAGGAAATAAACTTTTTTTTTAAAGTTTCTTATTTATTTTAAAAACATTTAAAGACATATACGATTTAGATGTCCTAGTTTCTTTAATATATTCATTTTTCGTTAAAACACGATTTTTGTTGTATCTACCACATATTCTTTTTATACGGACACCCCTCCTGAACGGACATCTTCAGTTGGTCCCGTTGGTGTCCGTTCAAGGGAGATTTCACTGTATATATATATATTCCTTTAGAACAAAATGCTCTATTTAAAATCAAAGCAAAACTAACAATAACTATACGTTTCGAAAGATACATATTATCTTTTTATTTCACCTCTAAAATATCGACATTTCCTCTCACAAATTTACGACACCTTCCATAATTCCTTTATCTTTTAGTTCCAACCCACCGTAATGACGTCGTTCTTCCTTCTTATGAATAAGCTATTGTTATTAATGAACGCCTGGCAAAACATCGACCTCTTTCGAACAGCGGAAACCGCATAAAATATATGTCCTCTCTTCCCGAAACCATCATCCTTTTCATTGTGCTATTTCCATTCTAATCCGCGCCGTACGGGAATATACATATACACGTTTATTTATTCGCGGAGCATCCTTGAGGGATCGGAAATATGTACATATTCGTGCAGCGTAAATTTCTCACAGTTTCACGTGCGTAATACGATAGCTTTGTTTACGTTTTTGTAGAGAAAGGATTCGTAAACATTTTTATTTGATCGATTACTTTGCGCGATTAAGAACTTAAGAAGTAATAACGGCACGAATCAATTAAATGCTGATTAGCTATTAGTATTTGACAGGTGTTTAATATTAGATATGTATATGATGAATATTGTGGATTAAGGTGTAGACGTAAGATTTATTTTAGAAGACATGATTTTTAAGAAATAAATTTCCAAAGCCTGTATCTTAGATTAAACCTAGCCATTATTTTATTATATTCCTTTAATTTTGAAAAGAGCTCGTGAGACACCTGTATAATTACTAAAGGAAATCATTTCAGTGCTTGCATATCACAAAAATTTATTTGCTCTTTGAAGAACCACTAATATGGCAAAGTTTTTATTTAAGAGGTGATAATATATCAACAAAGGAGAGTGTTGACATCAACAAAGAGAAAGAGTGGATGGAATTTGGACTTGTCATTAATGTTCTAAATTGAGGTCCATCAAACACCCCAGCTTTAATTCTTTTCGTAACTGCTCACAAATCTAGAGCTTTAACATATTGCTTCATAAGACCCAATTTGATGTGAAGAGGTAGAAAAATTACTTTTTCTCTGTCGACTAAAGGTTCACTTAAGATATTCTTTTGTCCAACATGGACAAGGATGTTGTGGGATGTAAATATTTCTGAATCTAGTGTTAGTTTCTAGTTCAACTATTCTAGAGGCACAAACAGCAAGTACATTTTGTATATCTTCGTTGAAAGCCAAGTAAAAAGTTAACCATTCTGAGATCCACACAGATAATTCAATGCTGATCTCTATATCTTAGTAACTTTATAACCTTCTAAATGTCGTCCTGTGTTTCCCCTTAACGTAACGGAATATCGAATAGGAAATGATCCGAAAACATTTCCGTTGTGTAGTAGGACGCATTTAAGACTTCTGCTGGAGCTATCGATAAACGTTCTACAATGCCCATTTCAGTTAGTAAATGTTATTTAAAATATTGCAAAAGATTATTTTACTGAATCCTGATCCTTTATTTTCCGTGACCTCCATGTACGTCGTTGTAAGCCACCAAGGTCGTGCCCTTGATGTGAAGGGTGACCCTGCGTATTTCCTATACCCTGCGTTTTGCGTGTCTCCTAACAAAATCTTATTTAAAATCATATATGTATGATATATCTTCGAAAGATCTAGTTCCAGAAAAGGAGATTGCCTACGATCTGTGCAAGAAAGTTATGCACTCAGTATGCGCAGGCTTATCTAGAGCAGAAATGTAGTGCTTAAGAAATATGGAAATAATGTAAAAATACATGATTGGTTCATCATATGAGTCCAGAAGACTTGTTCAATTACGTAAACTGGAGGCACTTAACGTATACCATTATTATCGAGGGCAGGTGGAAGCGAATATATCTGCATATATCTAGAGCGTTGGACCAGCGAGGAGAGGTCGATGTTGTCTATACTTTTGATCGCGTTTGTGCTAAATTGGAAAGTATTGGCTTCTGTCCTTCATTGGTGAAGTTGATGTCTTCTTTCCTCTTTGTAAGGAGTGGTTAAGTTTTCTATAATAGTTATTCGTCCACTCGCTTCAGAATGCTATCTGGAGTTCCGCAGGGTTCTAATCTTGGACCACTATTATTTAATATTTTTCTGAATGATTTGCTCGATAAATTGCAACGTGAGATTTTAGAATAAGAAAATGATTGTAAAATCTACAATGCTATCGATTCGCTAGTCGATTATGTTAAGTTGTAAACTTGTTTAGCGATCTCTTATACCAGACGCTCTAATCCTATCATTTCTAATTGCACTGTTGAATCTAAATTCATTACAATAACGGAAAAAGTAAAGGATTTAGGAGTACTCAAAAGATGACACTTCCTATAAAAAACTCATTAACCTTAATATGTTACCTTAAGGTTGAAGATTACCTTAATAGGTTTGTATTTCTTTATAATTGTTTATAACTTAATTAAATCATTAAGTACTTAAATATTATCAGGTAGAAGTCCACACCATGCTAATGACCTAAATGTATTTGGAATGCCCTTTAATTAACACATGGGCTGAAAAGTCCCGGGCCTAACACATAGATGACGCTAGTTTTATTGCAGTCACCTTTCTCTCAGTTAGTACTAACCTTCTAAAGACAGCTGTTAAAATTTCATGATATTCTATTCATTAGTTTGGGAGTTATTGTGCTAAGAGTATCGCTACTTTTATTATTGTCAAAACAATGGATCAAAAACAATTTCGTGTTTTAATTTTACATTGCTTCTTAATGGGAAAAAATACCGTTCAAGCGAAGCAATGGCTTGAAAAGTGTTATGGGGATTCCGCTCTATCAGAAACAACAATAAAATGTTGGTTTGCTGACTTAAAACGTGGTCGTAGAGACACCGATGATGCAGAACGCAGTGGACGTCCAATTGAGGCGGTAACACCTGAAAACATCAAAAAAATCCACAAAATCGTTTTGAGTGATCGAAAAGTGAAGTTGCGTGAGTTAGCTGACATCGTAAAGATATCAAAAGAACGTATTGGCTTTATATTGCATGAGCATTTGACTATGAGAAAGCTCTGTTCAAATAGGGTGCCGCGTTTGCTCACTGTTGACCAAAAACAATAACGTGTTGATGATTCTGAGCAGTGTTTGGCTATGTTTAAACGTAACAAACCGGAATGTTTGCGTCGATATGTGACAATGGATGAAACATGGATCCATCACTTCACTCCGGAATCAAAACGATCGTCATCTGAGTGGACAGCAACTGGTGAACCTCGTCCAAAGCGCCCGAAAGCACAACAATCGGCTGGAAAGGTTATGGCCTCGGTATTTTGGGATGTGCGTGGTGTAATATTAGCTATGTTGAGAAAGGAAATACCATCAACAGTGAATATTATATAGCGTTATTGGAGCGTTTTAAGGCCGAAATAGAAAATAAACGACCGCATATGGCAAAGAAAAAAATTTTGTTTCATCAAGACAACGTGTCACAAGTCAATCAAAACAATGGCAAAACTACATGAATTGAACTTCGAATTGCTCCCACATCCACCGTATTCGCCAAATTTGGCTCCCAGCGACTACTGGCTGTTCGCAGACCTCAAAAAAATGCTCGCCGGTAAGAAATTTCACACGAATGAAGAGGTTATCGCTGAAACTGAGACCTATTTTGAGGCAAAAGATAAATCGTTCTACAAAAGTGGTATTGAAATGTTAGAGCGGTGCTGGAATGATTGCGTTGCTCTTGATGGAGATTACGTTGATGAATAAAGCTAATTTTGAACCAAAAAAAAACGTGTTTTCTTTGTTAGGCCCGGGACTTTTCAGCCCATGTGTTATATGTAGAATTAAAAATTTGCTGGACTTTTTGGAAAATTTGCTGGAAGATTTTGAAGAATGTTGAAATCGGCAAACAAGAAATGCTGTAGAAAAGACCGTGACATGATAGAGAAAAATGGGTTTCATATTTGGCGTTAGCGTTCCCGTATTAGAAAAAAACAAATGTCAAATCTTAGTCAGCAGAAAAAAATTATTTGTTTTTCGGTGATAATTTATACCATTACATCCCCGAAAAATAAAAACATGTACACGCCATATTTTATCGATATACGTTGAATTTTAGGGGGCTATCAGGTATTTTCATTCATAAGCAGTATAGTAGAGAATTGTTTCCGACTTAAATACAAATTACAAACAAAATGTGCTTCGATTCAATGAAATTCAGAGCATTATTCCAAGATAAAAAAAAAATAGCTTTAAATATATACAGTTGCATATACTGTAATACTAAATACTGTACTAATTTTTTCTTATACATCTATACTTGATATTTTCGCGTTAATGTAAGGTTAACATCCTTATTTTGCTGTTGTTGTTGGAGGCAAAGGGCTCCCTCTTCTTTAGTTAACTTATAATATTTATTCCGTACAGTTTTCTTTCTGTGTATTAAATATTACGGATATCTTCTATAGTTGTCCATTATTGACATGAATTTACAATTTTAAAGTTTACAAAAAAAAAATTCCTTTAAACAACATGTGCAGTGCGGACGCAAACTCCACTATCGTTAACTAGATATAGGTTATTTTTCATAAACATACTTTTGTGATTGATTATAATTTCTTCCAAATTTATTTCTAAAAGGTGTATAATGTACTGTTGTACCTACACATTTTTATCATGTTAATAAAGTATCATCCCGAAATAAATATCGAAGTTATCTCTCCAGAGAAATTTAGTTATTTTTCGAAATAATTATAGTTTTTGAAATTCTTCTATGTTAGTGAAAAGTATCGTTAAAAGCGATGTATATATATAGGTTTGTCAGTATATTGATTTTATCTTACATTTGGCTTTTTCAATTATTTAATACTATTTACATTTAAATTTAAAACATATAAAAATTTAAATAAAAGAACCCATTCGGCAAATATAAGAACCTGAGATTTTCCACCACAATACATAATTTTTTTCTTAATTTACTATTTATCTTCACCATTTTTAATGTGTAATTTTGAAATAATTCCAATACCCTATTATCCCTCAAACATAAACCTACTATCTCTACTATACATAAAAGCACATCTTTGTCTAGATCCCTCTTTTTACGACAGATATAAAAATCAACATCTGATAGGTTCTTCACAAAAGGAATACCATAATCGATCTATCTCTGTGGATAATAAAGTTATATAGTCTTCCTGTTCTTTTCTCTTTTCCGAAGCATACTTGAATGCAGAGTTAGACAATGTAACGATTCCAACAAACGTTCAATAGAACGCTCCAGTATCTTTACATTACTTGCGTATAAAGAGAAGAATTTTTTGGGACTCACTTGCGGTCTTTCTGTACGACTGTGACCGATTTCTATGACCCGTACCGCGTCGAGGTCACAGATCAACTAATCAAAGCCGAGTCGAAGCGATAAGTACAGTGTTACGTATAGGGGGAAGGCGGTTGAGGCGACGTCTTTAAAAGGATATATCGCGTTTAACATGAGTAGTGTATGAGGTGTATCTAAGACATTGAAACTATTTTTACGATTTCTAAAAGTTATATCGTACTCTCTCGTCTCAAAATATCGTGTAGAATTTTATTGGGAGTTATAGAAAAAGATGTTTTTCATATTAAAAATTGCCTTAGATTGAGTATTATTATTGAATGGACCTGTATTGTGCAAATGATAACGTGTATATGTAATGATATGAATTATTGTCTTTTAAATCTTTTATAATATCAATGATTTTCTAAATTTTTCTTGTTTATCTATTTTGGATATTTTCTCGTCACTGTAGGGTTCACATCCTTAATTCTGTTATTGTTGATGCTGTTGTTGGAAGCAAAGTACCGTTAGGGCTCCCTCTTTATTGAATTTATTTCAAATATTTAGTCTGTACAGTTTTCTTTCTAAATTTTACAAATATCTACTTTAGTTGTTCATTACTAACATACAATAATGTCCGCTATGTAGACGATACGCTTATTTTCGCTGTCAGCTTGGAGAGTGGACTGTAGGGTGGATGGACTATTGATTGAAAGCCATGCTTGTGCTGAGCAGCCATTGCAACTTTGCTCTTGTGAACCGGCGCATTATCTTGCAAGAGGAACACACCCTTGGTCAATTTTCCTCGATGTTTTTCCTTGATGGTAACCTCCTACCTTTTTCTTTGTAATCAATCAATAATATCCCCTCACAATCCCAAAAAACAGTAGCCATCAACTTTCCAGCCGATTCTGACACTTTGAATTTCTTTGGCGGTGGTGTCCCCTTTTTATGCCATTGCATGGACTCCTGTTTGGACTCAGGCTCAAAGTGATGAACCCATGTTTCATCTCCGGTAACAATCCGCTCCAAAATCTGTGCAGGTTTGTCTCCACACAGCTCCAAAAATTGTTTGGACGCACAGACGCGCTGCTGTTTCTGCAGCGGCGTGAGCATTCTCGGTACCCATCTTGCACTGACTTTTGTCATACCCAGGTGGTCATGTAGGATACGCAAAATGGTGGTATCTGATACTCCAACTAATGCAGATAATTGTTTTTTCTTCAAACGGGCATCTTGCAGTAGAAATTTTTGCACTTTTTCGACGCTGTCTGATGTGGTGGCCTCAACTGGCCGTCCTGAGAGGAGGTCGTCTTCAATCGACTCCCAACCATGTTTAAAAAGACCATGCCACTTATAAATCATTGATTTACTAGGGCACTGTTCCTCATAAACAGTTTCCATTTCATTCAATATGGTTTGAGCATTCTTTCCTTGCTTTGTAAGAAACTTTATCACAGTACGGTGTTCAATTTCCTCCATAGTTCCAGTTTTCTTCCGGATTGACTTGTTTAGCAGGCAACTATTCGTAAACGACTGACGCTATAGGACTGCAACTTAACTTATGTACTAATGATGAGTCGTCAATCAGAATGACACCTAGCGAGCGCCCCTATCCCCACTCCATCCCCTCCATTCCACGAACTTCTGGACCTCCCCTCGCATGTACATACCAGATTGTTTACAAAGGAACAGAATTCTACACCAAAACCAATATGCCTTCCGAAAACATTTAGGAAGTGTCTTTGCCTCTATTAACCTGCTGAATAACATCAAGGAAAAAATGGAAAAAGAAATGTAGTAATTCGGAAAACATTAACAACTGTCGTCTCACTATAAATCAAAAACGGATAGAACGAGTGAGTAGTTTTACCTATCTCAGAACTGCTATAAATGAACAATTGGACCATTCGTTAGAAATACGTAGCAGTATCGAGAGGACCAGGTCTACTTATAATAAAATGAAAAGTCTGTTCATAAACCATAACATTAAACACCAAGATAAGACTCCTGCGCTGTTATGTGTTCTCCGTTTTATTCTACGAGGTAGAAGCATGGGTTCTCACTGAAGTCATAACAAGGAAATTGGAAACATTTAAGACGTGGTTATATCGCAAGATACTAAAAATACCGTGGACGCAACACATGACAACCATCGCAGTTATGAGAAGCATCGAAAAAGAAAAGGAAGTGGTTAATACCGTGAAAATTCGAAAACTACACTGCTTATAACAAGTAAATGAGAACAAATTTCATCCACTTCAGAATATTCTTCACGGAAAAGTAATGGGAAGATGGGTATTGGTAGAAGACGAATTTCTTGGTTGAATCTCAGGACCTGATTCGGTGTAAATATGATTGAATTATTCCGAGCAGCAGGAAACAAAGTTAAAATAGCATGCGTGGTAGCCAACATCCGAAATGGATACGAACTATTAGAAGAAGAATTGTGACAATAAAAAATACAATAGAAAATTGCCAGTACAGGAATATAACAATAGCAACGGTTTATAGCTGCAATCTCGAAATTCCTAATCAGCATATGTGATGTAGAAAAATAAACAAGCAATAAAAATAACAAGGAATTCTATTATTGAACAATTAAAGATAGATATAGTGTAATCTGACGTCGTATTTCCGACAAATCGATCGATTTTAGAAACGCCGGCTCTCAGCCGCTATTTAAAAATAATGGTTTGCTAACGCCGTTTTCTCAGAATCGCCTCTTTAAAATAAAACTAAAATATCCGCATGATATGCACGTCGCGTTTTTAATAGATCTTAATTCATCATGCCGACGAGATACTATCTCGATCGTTTCATTTCCTTATTGTGTTTCTTTCATGCCGTGACGTACGATGCAAGTTAGAAACCTTTGAAGCTACTGGCTTAGCCTGAAGTAGACATCTCAATTAAGTTGATATTCTATTTCCTTCAAGATTTTATCTGACTATTTTTCAAGTACTACATTCAATGAAAACGCTATTTCCATTAACCAACGGAAAAGAAAGATAATTAACTATCGAGAGATTTTCAAACCTTTTTAGCTTTTCTAAAATCTATGAACAAAATATTAGAATAATTCCAACGTTAATGCTAATGACTTATGGTGTCGCAATTTGTTCCAATCGTTAATTACGAGAGGAAGTAGGTAACAAAAACCTATTATGAAAATAATTAGAGGAATAGTTAGTCAAAAGCAAGTTTTATTTTTAGACGAAGTCTCCATCTACATTAATACCCTTATCCCATCGCTTTATCAATGCTCGAATGCCTGCTGCATAAAAGTATTTGGGTTGCCGTCTGAACCAAGTTCGTACGTCTTGTTGAGCATCCCCCTTATTCATCGGATTTAGCTCTGTTGAGGACTTAACATTGTTTTTGTGTTTCTCTAGAAGAATTTTAATTTTTTAAGGAAATGTATTTTGTTTTATCAATTTGTTTACTACTTTATATATTTTATATGCTTTTATCTTCTTTGCAACCGTATGGGTTAGCATTAATATTACTTTATTTTTATTTTGTATCATTTATTTATTTTTCTCTCTTTGTAAAATATACCGAATTTTATTTTAATTTGTATGTACATTACGCATTGTCTAACCATTCGCAACACTCGTACTAAAAATACCTAATTTTAAAGCCATTAGGTGTAACGTCATCGGACGAATAATGGCAATTTTCAATATTTAATATATTCAAGAACAGGCAGTCGGCTCCCCTGTCACGGCCGAGGTAACAGCGATCGTTCACTCACGGTCACCTTTCGTACCCCGTTGTAACGTTTACTGTAACGTCGTCGGACGAATAACCCCAATTTTTATTTAATATTTTCATCCACGAGCTGTGGACTTCCGTGTGGCGGTCGAGGTAATAACGATAGCTCACTCTCAGCCGCTTTCGTACCTCGTCGGTTTTCGTATAATGGCATCCTTAACTGTAACGTCGTCGGACGATTATTGGGAGTTTTTAATATTTTCAAGTACGGGCAGATCTCCTCGGTTGTGGTACAGTGGGAACCTTTATTGTAACGTTCTCAGAGCTTATATAGCAACATGTTTAATAAGTACGATTTCTTGGCTTTCTATTATCGTTCGGCGAGGCTACGGTGTCCGTTGTCGTCTATACATATATTTAGTCTTCTGTTGAGTTTGTGGCGGGCATCATTTTTGTAACATTGTATAGATGTATGTATAGATATCCTCTACAAGAACGATTTCTCCGCTTCTAGTTGACGGTCGTCGTGGCTGTAGCGTCCGCTGTCATCTGTAAGTTTGTTCGGTCCTCTGTCGTAACGGGACTTAGATATCTTTTCATTTAGATGTCCGTCGATGAGGACGCGTTTCACGAACCTTTTTTCTATGTTATGTCGGCTTCATCTCTGGCGTTTACCTTGTCGGTGCACACGTCGCACGTTTGTTAGCTACTGACTTTTTCCCTTCTTCGGGGAGCAATAGCAAAGAACTAGATTGCACATAGCGTATTATTTCTTACGAGAACCTCTGAATAGCTGTGATATTACATACTTTTGTTTTGAAATCGGCTATTGTCGGTACTGTCGCCCTCAACGAGGCGTTCAGGCTCTAAGAGATAGGGTTGAGTTCCCCTATAAAAGTGTAAATAACGAAAGTGTTTGCTTCGAGTACAAACTCAAGCCAATGAAACAGGGCCAAGTCCCTTCGGCAAATTAAAAGCAACGAAAAAGTATTCGACTCCACAGCACAGCACCGAGATGCGCTTATCAAACTAACAAGTCAATAGGGTTAGCTCCCCTATTCAAAGGTAGTGGTGCATGCATATATATAGGCATCAGTACATGCCTTCAACAAAGCTTCTGCGGAAGCATATAAGATTTTAAACCTAGCATTGACAATGTACACGCTGCGGCGGTACCTTATACAATAAAAACTAAAGGAAAGCATACATATATACATGCTAATGTACATTACATGTATAAGAGAGATCGAATAACTGCAATTATTGCAAATACATATATCTTACGTACATCAGTTACGTTGTACATAGGCTAGAGTGGAAACCGTGTACACATTTTATTTTTTAAATATGTTTTTTGCGCATGCGCATTGAATTCAACCTAGGAAATAACCGAGCATACTCTGCGAGTAAGTATTGGTCAAGTAATTCAGGAATTTACGAGCAGGCTACAGCGGCACTGCTCTTCAAACCGGGAGAACGTAACAAGCTCCATAGGACTATCACCTTTTAATTGAGAACTACCTCGGCGCTATAAGATTTGCTAGGGATGAGGTAGGTATGGGATAGCTGCCGTAGGCCACTATTTTGAGGAGCCCGAGGAAAATGAGTACTGTGAAGGCATAAAGAAACTTGAGCAATAACTAGATAAATGTATTGGTCTTCGTAGAATAAAACACATTTCATATATTGCTATTTGTTACGCCTTAATTACCGAATTTTTCAGCTTACCCTCGTATTAGTTGAGAACCAAGGCGGATATCTTGATCGTCTGAATGTGGTCGAATATCTAAGAAGTTGCAATATTATATAAGAAGCTATAGGATTGTCAAGAGGGAAGTGTCCAACGGTATAGAATTCCAAAAATGACCAAGCTGCGGAAGATTAGCTTTTTGAAAGTTATATCGAACGTTTCGATTAGAAGTGAATGCCCGTTGATTATGATTTAGAGGCTAAGAAGGACTTGTTCAATTACGCAAATATGAATAGTAAACGATTTTTATAAAATTCTATAATACCCAAGGTATACGTATCACAATCTTTACGAAACGATAACAAAGTCTTTGTGAAATTCTCAGAATAGAACGTTGATTGTAGGTCTAAAATCCGAATCAAATATTTGAAATACTAATCAACAATTATTGTTTATGGATTCGAAATAAAATTGGCAGGAAGCTTTGTGTGTCCGTCCGAAAGTTTATTTCGTATTTCGTAGAAGCTCCTTTGTTATACTCTCCGCTTTTCACACAAATAGATCAATCGCAACCGACTTTGGATTGACAATATTCGATTTAGATTTGCATTTATCGGATGTCTCTTGGGAAAACTCTATATTTGTGGGTTACATAATTAATAGATACACTAGCGTTCAAGGAACTTTGGACACTTGAATCGTTGTCAAAAATAATTCAAAGTGTCAAGTGCAAAACATTCACTTGAAGATAAAAAATACTATACGTAGGTAGCTTGGAAAGTTTATAGCCTAACACGGAAATAAGGACTTCCTTGTCTAACTCATCTTAGTTTTTCAGGTTTGGTCATGTATTTACTGTTTTACTTGACATTTCGTTGAATAGGTTTGATTTTTTTAGGTTTAGGTGAAGGTTTCTAAAGACAGTCTTTAGAAACCTTCTGAAGAAGCTGACAGCACGATCAGCGAAACATCAAGTATAACAGTGAATACACGACAAAATTCGAAAAACATTTCTACTATAATTAATCGTTGTTCTGAATTTAGGGCATGAGACATGAACTCAAGAAGAAAAACCTAAGATAAATTGTTGCAGACGGCGTCTCTTGGGAAAACTCTATATTTGTGCGTTACATAATAGCGTTCAAAGAGCTTTAGGCACTTGAATCGTTTTCAAAAATAATTCAAAGTGTCAAGTGCAAAACATTCACTTGAAGATAAAAAATACTATACGTAGGTAGCTTGGAAAGTTTCTAGCCTAACACGGAAATAAGGACTTCCTTGTTTAATTCATCTTATTTTTATCTTTGGCGGTGCATCTGAACCTACGCTAATTTAATCCTACTTTGAAATCAAATAATAGAGTTTTAGATTTAGTATTAGTCTTAAATTGTTAGACGAGATAGGCACCATAAATTCCCGCTCCTCACAGGCTTATACAGGCTCAAGCGTGTTCAAACTTCGTCACGGCATACGCTATAAATATGACGGTTCGAAGAGTAGTTTTTAGTAGTCAGCCAACTAACGTGATAAGCGTATGAAAATGCCTGAATTAATGAAAATTCAATACCGCGCGATCATCAAATTTTTAACAAAAGAAGGTCATACTACTCCCCTTCGTATTTCACTGCAAAAAGTGAGCAAAATGTTTCCGTTTGGGGCAAGAATTTCTGGAAGATACTGAACGGTCGGGTGGACCAATTGAAGTGATAACGCTTCTATAAATTTCGGTTATTGAAGATTTAGTGCTAGAAGCTCGCCGTCTAAAAGTGAAGGAGTTGGCAGCGATGACAAACATATTCGAAACACATATTCGGCGAATTTTCCATGATAATTTGGGTATGAATAAAATTGGTGCAAGACGGGTACCGCGACTTCTGTCTACTCTCCAACGTAAACGTCGAGTCGAATGTGCGTGGTCGTTTTTAAACATGTGTGGAGACGACCCAAAACCGATTTTGGAGTCCATTCCCACAGGGAATGAAACAATGGTTCTGTTTTGCGATCCTATCGAAAAGGGAGTCAATGAAATGGCGGCGACCTAATAAACCTCGTCCTGGAAAGGCGAAAGTCGTTCAGTTAACGACAAAGGTGATGGCCACAATATTCTGGTATTATGAGGAAATTTTGCCAATTAACGCAATACAATTGTGAATGGCACGTATTATGCGTCTTTAGTGCATAAATTAAGGGACTGCATTCGTGCAAGACGTCGTGGAAAATTGACAAAAGGTGTGCGATTACTGCCCTTGTGCATACTGCCGCCGTTTCACAAACTGCCATCCCAGAATGTGGCTTCCATGAATTGGAACATCCACCGTATTGTCCGGATATGGCTGCCTGTGATTTTTATTTGGTTTCTTATTTAAAAAATTATCTTGGGGGACGTCCTTTTAAGGACGACAGTGAGTGGCAAGCAGCTGCTCTGGAACATTTTGACGGAAAAACTTCAGATTATTTTTACAAGGGTATCGAATTATTAATTAATCGTGTAATTGTAAACAGCTTGTGTTTTCAAACAGGGCTACATCTAAGGAAATAGGTTGAACTCATAAATTAATCAACAGTTTTATAAAATTAGGCCATTCCTACAGTAGAGACTTTCTTTAGATGTAAATAACACGAGGCAAAAAGGTCGTTGGCTTCATCGATTTGATTATTCTCAACTATTATTTACGGCATAACTTTCAGAATTATTTTGTTATATGAATATACACTAACCGTTTCGTAATATGTACAGCTGTGGCCATATGTGTTCGCCACTCTCGATTTGAACGTGTTACACGAATATTATTGTATTTCTAAGAAGCAGGGTCGATGACGGACTTAACTAGGTACCTGGTAATGAGGGTTTAATGGTTTATTGTAAGCCATTCTGAGTAAATTAGAAAATAGACGTAAAATAGTAACCTCTGAATATTTCTTCAATCTTCCTTAAAAGTTGTAAGAGTAAGGTTGAGCTAGTTAGAGTGAAGATATTGTGTCTGTAATTTTGTCTCTGTAATACGATAGTATACAGTAAAAAGTAATGCCGAAAACACGCGAATTGACGGAGGTAGATCGAGGACAAATTGTGGTGTTAGAAAGGCAAGGGTTGTCGGTGTCTGCTATTGCCCGACAAGTGAAATGTGCGCGATCGACAGTTAGAATGACGATAAAACGATACAAAGAGAGTGGATCTTTGACAAACAAACCGAAAACTGGTCGAAAAAGAAAGACAACTACCAGAGATGAGCGAGTCTTAGAGCGGATGTCTATGCGAGACCGGAAAAAAGGGTCTAAACAGCTTTCCAGTGAGCTTTTCGTGCTACATAATGTTGCTATTTCTCCTCGCACGGTTAGAAGACGCCTTTGTGAATTAAATTTAGGTGGATACAAAGCTCGGCATAAACCACGGTTGTCTCCGCAACAAAAGAAAAAGAGACTGCTGTGGGCTAAAAGTCACCGCGACTGGACCATTGACAATTGGGCCAGTGTTATGTGGACGGATGAGTCAAATATCGAGGTAAGTAATACATAATTATTGTATTTGCGGTATTCTGTATTCAATTCCTGGTATCTACAGTATTTTATTCTTTTTAATGGGTTCCAAAATGTAACAGTATTCATGTTTTTGTTGGTAGCTTTGTGGTAAACGTGGGCCTCAATACGTGCGACGCAGGCGAGGAGAGGCCTTCCATCCAGACTGTATCATCCCGACTGTCAAGTTTGGAGGTGGTAGCATAATGGTTTGGGGTTCCATGAGTGCAACAGGCGTCGGAGAACTGTTCGTCTGCGAGGGCCGAATGAACAGTCGGACGTACATCGACATGTTGGAAGAAGTTCTGGAACCGTGTGCGTTAAAATTATTCGATAATGTTGAGCTAGAGTATTACTTCCAACAAGATAATGCACCGTGCCATAAATCTCGCCAAGTAATGCGCTGGTTCGAGGAAAATAACGTGCGGGTCCTGGAATGGCCGGCACAATCCCCGGACTTATCGCCAATTGAGCATTTATGGTACATTTTAAAGCGAAATGTAGCTAAACACTCATCTACCACAAAGCAATGCTTAAAAACAAAAACATTCGAAGAGTGGAATAAAATCACCCTCGAACAGTACTACAACCGACGAATTCGCGCGGTGATAAAAGCCCAGGGAGGAGCTACCAAATATTAAGCAATATCTGTATATATCTGTATACACTCACAATGAAACATTTTCATCGATCAATTTTCTTTTATTTCTTATATATTCGTCGGAATGAAAAACAAAAAAGGGTGGCGAATACATATGGCCACAGCTGTACATACATACAAGTCGATAGATGAATTCCCCAACACCTCATCCAATATTCATTACTAAATAAAGCAATAACATGGTCAAAATGATAATATTGATGTGGTTAAAACCGAAAGTAAACGATACACTTTCTAGAATTGAATTATTCTGTTTGTACATGTCGAAATTCATCTTCGAGCAACAACGTTGGTATGTTTAACAGCTGGATACGATTTGTAAATAGTATACTAAAATATTAACCTTTACATGTAAATACATGTACATATACCCATCTGATTAACTGTATATTACGTAATCGTGTAAAAAAAATACCGCAAAAAGTTTCACTGTGATCATCTTTTAAATTGACCTATTAAATTTTGTCCCTCCAATATTGCAAATGTCAACATAGGAAGTAAAAAAGGTCTTTCGAAGTCTGAACTGGATAGATATTAAAATCCAACGATTTCCTTTGATACTTTAATTTCAACATTAATTCCATTCGAACGTAAGTAAACTGGAGATAAATCGGAAACGGATAGAGACACGGACCTTGAGATGGTAACCGTTTTCTGCGCGTTCTCCTTCGGTTGTAAGATGATTTCGTCGCATGTTGGGAACGGATTTTCTTATTGAAGAATTAATCGTGTTTATAAAATTTCTACTTTGTACTTCCGCTTTGTAAACGTCCCCTTTTCCAGAAATTAAAAAAAAAATATGGACATTTTCTCAATTCTTTTACGTTTTAAGGGGATATCTTTTAATGTCGTTCTTTAGACGACCCTAAGGCATGTCTTATTTTCAAGAAATTAACTTTACATGTTTGACAGAATACATTCACCGACCTTGTGAATACTTTTTAGTCGTGACTTCTTATATTGGCTGTTGAGAATGCATTCATATCTACGATGATACTAACAAATAATAGTAATTAATAAGTGTAATTCAAATTAACAAACACTTCCTCGCTATACAATACACATTACATACGTAAACAAAATCGCAATACTCAATAAATACACTAGGGTGACAGAATAAAATAGGCACCAGGTAAAGCGGTATAAATATGTACACAGTTAAATTCTAAGAACGAATTAAGAACTTTCTCTTGTCATTAGGTTAGGGGTAGATGTATCGGAAGGAATTCGTCATAGTTTAGTATCGTTAGAACTATGCCTCGCTTACAAGATTCGAGTGATAGCGACTTCACCCGGGGTCGCATCGTTGGCTAGAGTGAACGCGGCGCTTCGCAACGTGAAATAAGTAAATTTTTTACTTTTACTCCGTTATCCACAGTTAACCGTGTGATTACACAATTTAAACGCAAGGAAAAAATAACAGCGGAGCCGAGACCAGGTCGTGCCGGACCTTCTGAAAGAAGGAAAAGTGTACTTATGCGCGAAGTGTTAAGAGAACCGCGAAAAAGTACAGCTGAGCTTGCGGCAACTTCACAGAAAAGTCAGCGCACCGTTCTGCGTTACCTCCACAGCGTGGGGATGTATAAAAGGGTGGCAAAGAAAAAACCTCTCCTTACGGCGTTTCAAAAGCGGCGCCGAATGGCTTGGGCAATTGAAATGCGAACGAAGCCCGAAGAGTTTTGGCGGTCTGTCATTTTTTGAGACGAAAGTAGATAGTGCCAATTCAGTGATAGTGGTCGTACGTGGGTATAGAGACGTTCGTCACAGCAACTGGACGACAAATTTTTGCATCAGACGGTGAAATACGGCGGTGTGAACATCATGGTGTGGGGCGCGATATAGTATGGTGGAAGATCGCGATTAGTAATCCGCGATGGAAATATAAATGCGGCAAAATATATCCAGATATTAACTTAAAAGGACTACTACCGATATTCGACAACGCCATTTTATCTAAAGAAGGCGCCACTTTTATGGAGGACGGAGCACCCTGCCACAAAGCAAGAACAACAACCATATAGAAAGAGGAACAGGGGATTCGATTTTTACCATGGCCAGGCCAATCACCAGACATGAATCCGATAGAGAATGTTTGGCACATAATCCAGACAAATATGGCGAAACGACCCCGAAAACCCAGTAATAAGGAAGAACTCAAAAGTGGTGTTACGTTCTCCTGGTTTGAAGAACAACGCCGCTGTAGCCTGCTCGTAATTTCCTAAATTACTTGACCAATACTTACTTGTAGAGTATGTTCGCTTATTTACTAGAGGAGAGGTTGTACAGTGAAACTCAATGCGCATGCGCAAAAAATATATTTAAAATGAAATGGTTACACGGTTTACTCTTGCCTATGTACATGTACGATGTACGTAAGATATATAGATTTGCAATAATTGCAGTTATTCGAGCTCTCTTATACATGTAATGTACATTAGCATTTGTATATGTATTTTCATTGGTAGCAACCAAAGTAATGCCTCAGCATGTACGTTGCAACGCTATGTCTTAATTCTGTTTAAAAGGTTAAACTCTTATATGCTTCCGCTGAAGCTTTTGTTAGAGGCATGTACTAATGCCTCTATCTGTTTGCATGCACCACTACCTTTTATAGGTGAGCCAACCCTATTTATTTCTTAAATTTATAAGCGCACCTCGGTGCTATGCTTATTTATATGTCCCTTTCCGGGAGCCTAATATACTTTCCTTGTTTTAAATTTGCCTAAGGGACTTGGCCCTGTATTATTGGCATGTATTTGTACTTGACCAAATACATTTGTTATATTCACATTTATAGGGGAACCCACCCTATCTCTTAGAGCTTGAACGCCTGGTCGAGGGCGACAGTAGCGATAATAGCCGATCTCAATACAAAAGTAATGTCACAGCTACCCAGGCGTTCTCGTTTGAAATATTACGCTATGTGCAATCTTTAGCTCTATACTACTGCGCCCCAAAGAAGGGAAAAATCCAGTAACCAGCAAATGTGCGAACTGTGCACCGACAAGTAAAACGGAGCGATGATGCCGATATTACATAAGAAAACTGGTCCGGGACACTCGTCCGCCATGACGAGCAACTAAATGAAAAATTTCTAAGTCCCGATACGACAAGGACCGAACAAACGTACAAAAGATAACGGGCGCTGCGGCCGCAACGACCGTCAGCAAGAAGCGGAGTGATCGTACTTGTAGAGGAGGTCTATACATGCGCGCCGACAATCTCACCAAAATAATTTCCGACACAAACTTAACTGAAGACTAAAAATATGTATAGACGACAATGGACACAGTAGCCTCGACGTACGATGATAGAAAATCGAGAATTTATACTTATTAAAAAATCTATACGTGTGGTCCGACAACGTTACCAAATGACTCCCGCCAGAAATAAATGTATAGACAACGTCCTCGACGATTCCCGCCAAAACTAGAAAAACTTAGAAATCTCTAATAATCTTACGACGACGTTACTGTACACGTTACGACGAGGCACGAAAGGTGACCGAGAGTGCACGATCGCTAATACCTCGACTGTCGCGCGGGAGACGACTGCCTATGCTTGTGTACCTTAAATTTCAAGAAAACTCCCATTACATATCCGACGACGTTGCAGTGAATGATTTCTAATTAGGCAGTTTTAGCTAGCGTAATGCGAATGGCTGACTTGCATACATATACAATGCGTCATGTACATACATATTAAAATAAAATTGGATATAAGAGAGCAAAATAAATAAATATAAAAATGATAATAAAGTAATATTCTAAATGAAAATAATAATGCAAAGAAGATAAAATACATAATAGTAAAAAATTTAGAAAATACAAAAAACAATGTTAAGTCCTTAACAAGTGGGATGAATAACAGAAAATACTTGTAATATATTAAGAATTGCACAAAGAAATAATCACAACAAATATTCATAACTTAAACGTTAAAGACGATTATGTTTTCTTTTAATTAAATCTCAATACAAATTTCTCAAGATCGTCTTAAACTTATGCGCGGTAGTGTATTTAATTGTTTAAATATCTCGGAAATTTGCATTTAAATTAATATAAAAAAGCTAGCTACCCATTTTTTACATCGTCCACGTTAGGCAACGAACCTTTCATGAACTCTCTTGAATACCGGAACAATAATAAATTACGGAACGTAGCTCATTATCGGCGGTCAACTAAAAACTACGATCTGCCTACGCGTGAGCGAGTTCATTAAACTAATTTTAATAATCCGCTATAAATCGTTGTTTTCGAAAAGCTCATTGCTCGACGCCGATGATATATGGCGGCGCGTGGGACAGAGATAAGGTTTTGGCGGTTGATTTCGGTACATGCACCACGCAACACAATACCGCATGCGGGCAATTAAAACGGGCCAAAGCGAACTGCAACCGAATCCTATTACCGTTAGAGTGGTTTTGTCAAAATATGATCCAGCTCTCACTTCTGTTAGCACGGTAATTAAAATTTTCAACCGCGAGCATTCAATCTGTTTACTTTTTTAAAGGGTTTCAATCGGATGTTAACCTGGCAATTATATTGTGGAAATTTCGGACTGTACATTTGGAAACCCCGGAAAATCTGCATGAGTTATTATATTCACACACAACTAAATTATAGCTTCGTCGAAAAATTCATCTCCATGTTTAATCACAGTTTAGCACAGTAATGGCATTCCTTTTACTAGTTTATTTAAATTTTCTGTCTTAATGTACGCTAAAAAGAAAAACGTGGCCAATTTCACAATATCTCAAATAATTTTATCAAGTAATAGCTACCGATTTCGTGCAAATTTGCACATCATCAGCCCAAGACACTTCAGAAAAGGACTATAAACGCAAAACAAATACAATTGCATCACGGCAATAAAATTAACGTTAGAAAACACAAACTTAAAATTGTATAAGGACATACAGAACAAGTTAAAATGCCAAGAAGATGGTAGGTCAACAAGAACTATGAGGATTGCTATTTATGTATCCGGCATTGGCAACAATGGTGTTGTTAGGCGCCATCTGACATATACAGTGAAATCTCCATTAGACGGACACCAACGGGACCAACTGAAGATGTCCGTCCAGGAGGGGTGTCCGCATAAAAGAAATATGTAGTAGATACAACAAAATTCGTATTTTAACGAAAAATGAATATATTAAAGAAACTCGGACATTTAAATCGTATGTGTATATAAATGCTTTTAAAATAAATAAGAAACTTTAAAGTTAAGAAAGATATTAGATATATACATACAAAGTATAATATATGTTATGTACATAGATATATAGATGTAGTATGTAGTACAAAACAATCAAATGAATAGTCACTTTAAGGACGCAAGATTCATATATTGTTGTTTGTCTTCTCTTTTTTCTTTAAAATGGCGTCTTGAAATCGTATTTCTAATTTAGAAAGAAGCTCCAAAGACTCTGTATCTCCGTGATTTTCGACAAAACTTTTGAGCTGCTTGGTCAGGGTAATAGTTTTACCATATTTTGGGTTAGCTTCTGTTGGCACTCGAACCTCGTCGACATCAGAATCTTCCGAAAGTTCTTGTATTTAAATTGGATTTGCAATTTCTTGGATCTTCAATATACAAATCTTCATCTACGTTCAAAAAAATCATTAAGGTTTTCATTATCCGTCAATTTCAATAAATTATTATTTTTGGGGATGTCTGAAAGTACACTAAGAGGCAAATCATCTTCTAGGCCAGATGTATCAGCCTCAGTTAACCGGTCTTCATTTCGCATATTTACATGATTAAATCCTGCTCTGAGGAAGCAATTTGGTTACTTGGTCCCAAGTGGTTTTTGCCAAATAAACTGCATCCAGTGCTATAATCTTCTTTATTAACTCAAAAGCTGTACCAGCAGTTTCAATGTCTACTAGCAGATGTTTGAGTATTAGACTTCGGTAATAAGTTTTAAAATTCTTTATAATCCCCTAGTCAAGTGGTTGACAAGTTGATGTACAATTAGAGGGTAAAACTTATATTTTTGTATTATTTCAGCGAACGTCTTTCGGATGAGATCCCGCATTGTCTAAAAATAACAAAATGTTTCTTTTTTCTTTAGCCATTTTCCAATCTAGGTCTTGCAACCACTCTGCCATAATTTGTCCTATCATCCAAGCTTTCTTATTGTATTTTCAAGTTACAGGCAGGTTATTTATATTATTATATTTAAAGCTCTGGGTTAAGCTGTCTTACCAATGACTAGGAGTTTTTCTTTGTCACCCGCCATATTTGCACAATGCAAAATTGTAAACCTCTCTTTGGGATACTTACCCCCAACACATTTTTCCTTCTTTAATTTGTCGGGTAGAGCCCTAAAATACAGGCCTGTCTCATCGGCATTATAGATGTCACTCGGTGAATATCCCTTAATCAAAGAAGGACATTTTTTTAAAAACGATGAAAAATCTTCAGCATTAACCGAAGCTCCTTCTCCCAAAACCGCTTTAAAACTTGTATTGTGGCGGATTCTAAATTTATTGAGCCAACCAGAAGAAGCACTGAATGTAGAATGTCCTAAAGAAGCGGCTATTTCTCTTTATTTTATTTTTTGTCCGGTTAAGAGAACATTTTCTCGTGTCCGCGTCCGTTCAAGAGAATGTCCGTCCAAGGAAGAGTTAATGCAATGGAAATTATATGAGAGCCGATCAGGACCATGAGAAACTGACCGTTTAAGGGTGGTGTCCGTGTAAGAGGGGTGTCCGCGAAGGGGAATTTCACTGTACACCGTAAAGTTTGACACGTATACGTACTTAGAACCTTTTGTCATACGGATACTATTTGTATCGTTTAGTGACTTGAAAAGTTCATCTCACTCAAAAAATTTTCATGCGATGATTTACCACGACCTTCGACATGGATTATCTCAACAACAGTGCATCGATCAACTCACTTCAACCTTTGACGATGAGGCACCATCTAAAATTACTATATATCATTGGTTCAGTAAATTGAATCGTAGCCGTTGTTCCATCAGGGACGAATTTAAAGAAGGTCGTCCAAAATCGATTGTTCTGACGGAAAACATCGATGCTGTGCGAGAAGTGATACAGCGACATCGTCATGTGACACACCGTGAGATTAGGGCATCCCTTGGCATTAGCATGACAAGCATACACAAGATTTTACACGTGAAAAAAGATTGTGCTCGTTGGATTCCGCATAATTTGACAATCGCTCAAAAAAGAGCTGGTGTCGATTGGTGTAGAGAAATGCTCAAAAAATACAATCATGGTGCGTCGAAAGTCGTGTATAACATTCACAGAGGTGACGAATCTTGAATCTATGCGTATGAGCTCGAAAGTAAACAGCAATCGACCGTACACGTCCTCCAAGATGAGCCAAACCCAACAAAAGTTGTTCGCGCCAGAAGCACCTCGAAGCAAATGGTCGCTTGTTTTTTGGGATAAACGGACATGTGGCTATAGCGCCGCTAGAGAATCGTACAATGGTCAAATCTGAATAGTGCACAACCATTCGTTTGCCAATAGTCCTAAGAAATAAGAAAGAAACAACCAGCAACATAGGATCATTCTTCACCATGGCAACGCGAGCTCTCACACATCGATCCAAAACCCATCAAGTTGATGGGTCATCCTCCATACACTCCTGATTTGGCACCTAATGATTTCCTTTTATTTCCGTCTGTGAAGAATAAACTACGTGATATTTATTTTTATTTATTATTCCTAATACATAACCAACAACCCTCATATTATAATCTTAAATAATCCAAAATCCAATTTTCCGTATAATCTTTCTATAGGATTGATTCCAATGATCGATTTTCTGTTCTTTCTGTTGTAAGATGTTTTTGCGCTGCTTGCAAAAGTGTTTGGAACCGTTATCATGCTAAAAAATGAATTAACAACCGATCAACGCAAACCAGAAATCGTAATACTACTTTAACATTTCTTGATATTGTTTCTTTCTCAATGTTCCTTTAATCCCAACCAAATTTGGTACTTCATTCCCAGAAAAACGTTCCCATACGAACACTGAAGCTTTTTCGAATTTTATAGGTGACACGAAAGCTTGTAGTAATATTTTTTTTTTCTTAAGATGCTCTTCAAACAAGAACTTGTTTATTCGTTTATTATCAAAAATTTCTAATTCTGATTTGTTATAAATTAAACCATTTACCTTCCTTTAATAATAATAACAATAATAGTATTAATAATAATAACAATAATAAGAATACTACTAGAAAAGCCAACAGCACTTAGTTTAGGTGTCAATAACTAATGCCCAAATGTCTCAAAAGCCTTACTGAAATCTGTATATATAATTGTTGACCCTTATCAAGTGATTAACTAATGTACTGTGTGGTTCTCATGCTGATGATACAATAAATATGGTTTAATGCTGTTAAATATTCTTTTATCGAGAATATATTCAAACATTTTAGCAAACTTCGATAAGGTTGATTTCTCTTCTATGGATGTCGACCGTATTTTAAGGAAGGTCCAATACAAACAACACATCAGAAATTCCACGACTTTGACATCAACAAACACCGGTAATAACAAATTTATAACTCTTCCTTTTCACCCAACAATAAAAGGGTTAAGTAAAATTTTCCGACAACTAAATATGAACGTGTCTTTTGTGTCAAAAAACAACTTAAAGAATCTCTTAGGGAATCCCAAAGATAAACCGGAGATGATAAAAAGGTCTGGAATATACCAAATCGCATGCAATGATTGTGAGAAAGTTTATATTGGACAAAGAAAAAGGAGTATCGAAACGAGGTTCAAAGAACATATTAGACACTATCGTTTCGACAAACCTGAACTATCAAGCGTAGCAGAGCATATGGTAAAATCCGGACATAAGATTGATTTAAAAAATCTGACACTACATAAAAACGTGAACTCGTATAGAGAATTAGACGCGTACGAAACGGTATATATGAAAAAGAACGGAAACTTATTGAACAGAGAACCACTCCCAATTGCACACTCGAGTTTGATGGATTTATTACTATAGGCCCTGTTAAAGATACGGTTCGTTTTCGGTCCATCCTTTCCCGTAAAAGGCATTAGACCACCGAGTAGATTGTAAATAGTCATATGGTTTAGAAATTTTAGAGCCTGCGTAGAAAATAATTTGCATGTGTGATACAGTTTTTACTTTCAGTCGGTAACACGGTTGACAATGGGAGCCCACGTGCTCCCGAAACGCTGCGTTCCGCATAATTAATTAATTTGTGTGAGTGGAGTTTACTGCTATACCTGTGAATTCGATAAGAGGTTTATAATTAACAATGCTTTCTTGAAAACGGATGTTCTTCTACCAGCCTTCCAAGGTAAGTTGAAGTTTTTATGGTCAAGTTGAAAATGATAAAAAGAGGCTCACATACAGTGAGTGAACAGTTAGGGACACAAAAGCTCATGTTTGCTAGTTGTACTCGTTTCAAGTTTCTTACCACTACTCTGTTCTCTCCCTTGTTCAATTACCAAAGCAGAAGTATGTTGGTTTATGTTTGAAAAATGACCAGGGAAAGCCTCGACGATATCTGTAGAATTCTCAATAGTTATCAACATTATAATCCTCCAAAATATTTGACATTGTACGCGTACATACGATAACTTTTAATATCGGCAATTTTCCATTTGGATCTAATCTAAGAACGAATCAAGAGGTCTACGAACGCGTACAATATGAGGGCTTTAGGTTGTCATTTGTTTATGAAAAGTTAATCTTTAATAATATTTCACGTTATCGCTCAAATTGAGTTGTCATCTGTACGCATAGGATGATATTTTGCAACGCTAGTACATAAAAAAACATAATCGGATAGACACATTTCTCTAATCGCATAGCTGCAGAATTAAATATCATGTTTGACGGGATAATTCGTTAATCGAGAATCAGGAAAATATATATAAAATTAGACAGTGACAGCTTCATATTATTGCTCAATGTTATTCTTTTTTTTGTTGGAAACCTCCGAACGCAAAACTTTTGTTTCCATTGCTTCTAAAATACATTAAAAACATGCTTATAATAGCATGGACATTTCCTATTTCTTGCAAAATCTGACGCTTGCTTTAAAACTATAAACAAAACAATTATAAGAAATATATTTATTCATCTACAACTTATTGCATAAATGTACACAAAAGAAAAAGTAATAATAACCATAAGAAAACATAAAGTAAGTTGTATTTTCTTCTCATCGAAAAATGCACCTCCTTTTTTTTAATAACTGATAGCACAATTCATCGCATTCTTTCTACCAATTTCCTCAGCGTATCTTGAGGAATACAGTTCCAGTCCCTCTGCAATACCGTCCAGAGATGAATTTTGGACGTTGGACATCCTGTTCGAATTCGTCTGCCCAGTTCGTCCTACATAAGCTCTATGAGATTAAGATCCTGACTGTGGAGAGGCCAAATTATTATTTCGAATATTCCTTCATTCTCTGCACAAGTGAGCTAGTTTTTTCATAATAACGACGTGTGCTTGAGATCGTTACCATGCATCAACTAAAAATTGTTACCTATTAAGCGCAATCATGCCATAATTCTTGCTCCTCATTATTCCATCAATTTTCACAAGGTCTCCTGTTCCACTTAATGAAAAATAACCCCCTACTAGAATCGAACCACCACCTTTGTTTATTGTTGGTGTAGAAAGCATTTTCTCGT
Source organism: Trypoxylus dichotomus (assembly GCA_023509865.1). Classification (NCBI taxonomy): domain Eukaryota; kingdom Metazoa; phylum Arthropoda; class Insecta; order Coleoptera; family Scarabaeidae; genus Trypoxylus; species Trypoxylus dichotomus. The sequence continues at coordinate 72,322,758 of CM042076.1, read as the reverse complement.
CAAAATTTCATTCATTTTATGATATTTCTTCCCATCGGGTTTAGTAAGTTTTAACAAAACACGATACAAAGAAAAAGTTTTTAGCTTTACGATCAAAATCACATAGAATTGACTGCGATGACATGGTTCCCACAAACTTTGTCAATGCGACACAGTTAATATCATTATTAACCTACTGCAACAAAGGTTTGGAAAAATGTTGACATCAAAAGAATGCAGTTATGTTGTTAACTAATCTCCAAAACGTTGTACTGTAGTTCCTTTAGATTAGTTTCGTTAGGACCCTTTGAAGTTAAAACTATATGCAAACAGATCATGGAAACTAATATGTATTAAAAATGAAATTCATTCATGAAATTAATGCATTATAAACAAAACCAGTTGGCCCGTGTAAATACGAATTATAAATTGGATTATAGATTAGGAATATCAAATTGGTATTCAACTACGGGCATTAGATTTCAAAAATGTTCTCAGAAACCTTCGGATGTAATAATAACTTAATAATTTGAACACTTTAATCTGAACTGCCTACCAACCGTCTATTTACGTCATACCAATTCTCTCAAATACTTCTCTATATACGACCAACTAGATATTGAGCGCATAGGTTAGAGCTTGGCGATAACAGCATGAAGGAAAAAAACGCGATAATTTATCTGGTTAATCCGAGTGACATCTGATAGTAATTCTAATAATGTTGACGTGTAATACAAATCCCATCGAACGATATAATTAGCTCGCTTTCATTAATATAATTAGAAGGTACTCATTAAATTATGAAGATCAAAAAAAAAAGGTAAAAAAATACAAACACGCTGTGAAAAAAATTTAATGCGTAATATGTTTAAACGTTTTCTAGATTTAGCTATTTAAAGATAGCAAATTTTAAATAAGAATTTTTATTGTTGCTACTGCACCCGACGTACAGCGTAAATGTTTATAAGAAACAACGTATCTGTAGTGTGTTCTAATATTTCGATGGAACTGCAAATGCAGTGTTCTGATTTATCGATAGAACCGGATATGCAGCGTTCTACCTTATCGATACTATATTATAAAGAAAATATATTCTTTTAAGAGTTGTTGCTGTATGCCTCCATTCTATTGCATACAGTCGAAATTTTTATTGTGTATCGCAAAATCAACATCGTTAAATCAGGAAATAAAGAAATTAATGGGAAAATTTTTGCAAACGCCTTTTGAAAATACAGCTGTGGCCATATGTACTCGCCACTCTCGTTTTGAACGTGTTACACGAATATTATTGTATTTCTAAGAAGCAGGGTCGATGACGGACTTAACTAGGTACCTGGTAATGAGGGTTTAATGGTTTATTGTAGGCCATTCTGAGTAAATTAGAAAATAGACGTAACATTGTAATTTCTGAATATTTCTTCAGTCTTGCTTAAAAGTTGTAAGAGTAAGGTTGAGCTAGTTAGAGTGAAGATATTGTGTCTGTGATTTTGTCTGTGCAATACGATAGTATACAGTAAAGAGTAATGCCGAAAACACGCGAATTGACGGAGGTAGAGCGAGTACAAATTATGGTGTTAGAAAAGCAAGGGTTGTCGGTGTCTGCTATTGCCCGACAAGTGAAATGTGCGCGATCGACAGTTAGAATGACGATAAAACGATCTTTGACATACAAACCGAAAACTGGTCGAAAAAGGAAGACAACTAGCAGAGATGAGCGAGTCTTAGAGCGGATGTCTTTGCGAGGCCGGAAAAAAGGGTCTAAACAGCTTTCCAGTGAGCTTTTCCGGCTACATAATGTTGCTATTTCTCCTCGCACGGTTAGAAGACGCCTTTGTGAATTAAATTTAGGTGGATACAAAGCTCGACATAAACCACGGTTGTCTCCGCAACAAAAGAAAAAGAGACTGCTGTGGGCTAAAAGTCACCGCGACTGGACCATTGACAATTGGGCCAGTGTTATGTGGACGGATGAGTCAAATATCGAGGTAAGTAATACATAATTATTGTATTTGCGGTATTCTGTATTCAATTTCTGGTATCTATAGTGTTTTTATTCTTTTTAATGGGTTCCAAAATGTAACAGTATTCATGTTTTTGTTGGTATCTTTGTGGTAAACCTGGGCCTTAATACGTGCGACGCAGGCGAGGGGAGGCCTTCCATCCAGACTGTATCATCCCAACCGTCAAGTTTGGGGGTGGTAGCATAATGGTTTGGGGTTCCATGAGTGCAACAGGCGTCGGAGAACTGTGCGTCTGCGAGGGCCGAATGAACAGTCGGACGTACATCGACATGTTGGAAGAAGTTCTGGAACCGTGTGCGTTAAAATTATTCGATAATGTTGAGCCAGAGTATTACTTCTAACAAGATAATGCACCGTGCCATAAATCTCGCGAAGTAATGCGCTGGTTCGAGGAAAATAACGTGCGGGTCCTGGAATGGCCGGCACAATCCCCGGACTTATCGCCAATTGAGCATTTATGGTACATTTTAAAGCGAAATGTAGCTAAATACTCATCTACCACAAAGCAATGCTTAAAAACAAAAACATTCGAAGAGTGGAATAAAAACACCCCCGAACAGTGCTACAACTTAGTGAGCAGTATGCCCCGACGAATTCGTGCGCTGATAAAAGCCCAGAGAGGAGCTACCAAATATTAAGCAATATCTGTATACATTCACAATGAAACATTTTCATCGATCAATTTTCTTTTATTTCTTATATATTCGTCGGAATAAAAAACAAGAAAGGGTGGCGAATACATATGGCCACAGCTGTATATAAAGGAATAATATCGTATTTTGTAATCTTCCTAAGAAATCACAACCTTCAATTAAGAACATAAATCATTATGTACTACAGTTCCACCTATTCTGATGGACTCGTTCTAGACAACTGTGAGGACAGGTTCTTCTTAAAAAAAAATATTTTTACATGGGTCATCCTGTAAAATAATTTTCAACTATACAGGATGTTTCCAAAGGAAATAGAACACCAAAATTGTACTTTTAAAATCGAACACTCTGTACATTCTTGCATATTTATATTTCCAGATGTAGAATCTACACGGATACATTTTTATTTCTTAAGGCAAGGTGTCGCTAGGTTATACCGGGTTCTTTTTCTATCATTACACATACATCTTTCCTATGTGCAACTTTAAAAAGATAATTGTTAATGGAGTAGAAGCACGGTGGGCAACCAATTATACGTCGTGAAGGATTTACCTGTACGTTAATGATAAAAGAGACAAAAACACATTTTTCTGAAAATTATTTCAGACCTTTTATTCATACACGAATCTTAAATTAAATACATTTTATTGAAAGGTAGATAACTAATTTAAATAATCAGCAAGTACAATAAAAATGAAAATGTGGTAATGATTATGTGGTACTAGAAGAATAATGATTTAAGGACAGTTAGAGACACGTTTTCAATTAATTATCACAACAGGCCAAAATAATTCTAAGCATTGTTAACAAATGCAAAGATGCTTTCTAAATTTCCACAAAAAAAGAATAAAACCAGTCACGTTTTGACAGAAAATATTAAGCTCAATATCCTGTGTTATGCAGAGAAACGATGTGTAGGACTGCTTTTAGATGTAGCCAGGCATTTTAGAGTATAGTATAGTTCGTTGTAAAAGAATTTAAATATAAGCCATACACGATATCAAGCCATCAAGAGCCTTTCGAAGAAGACAAAGTAAAGTGAACTAATTTTTGAGAAATAAGGTTTAACATCTCAAATGAAAATGAAGAAATTTTAAATAAAATAATTTTTACTGCTGAAGCTACTTTTAAGGTAAATGGTGAAGTCAAGTCGTAGAACTTCCGGTTAGTATCATACATTTATCCATTGAAAAATATAAAATTTTCTTTCCATTAACACGTTAGATATTGGTCCCGTACAAATCTCCATGCTCAAAACCTAACCCGAATACAGTACCCACAACAAGACGAAGTCTGGATTGGAATAATAAGCGATAGACTTATTTACCGATTTTTTATTGACGGTAACCTCACTACAGCAAACTATCTGAATCTGTTGCAAGATCACATCATTCCATCAATCGAGATACCGAATATTGATAACCTTTAGTTCCAAATTGGTGGAGCTACGCCACATTCTACAAACGCCGCCAGAAATTTTTTGAACGACGCATTTCAAAGACGGTAGATTGACAGGTTTGGCCTCAGATCATGGCCCCCAAAATCAACCGTTTTATCTCTAAATTATTGTTTTCTTTAGGGTTATCTGGAAAGTAAAATTTGTAACGTGTAAATACGTAACTTGGATAAACCGAAAAACTGTACGTACTGCATGTGATGTAATAAACCTAGAATTTATTTGGAATATCTTGCGTTACCTTCAAAATTGTCTTAATTATGGCCTTGAAAGAAAAGGAGGAGACTTCGAAAGCTTACTACAAAATTATATTTAATTTTTGTTATGTTGTTCTGTTTGTCCTAGTTAATCGTTAAAATAGAATAAGATCTTCATCAATTTGCAGAGTAATTATTTTATTTGCATTAAGAAAGATCTGTGGTAGCAATGATAACTGGTTTTGCTAGAAACTCAGGATTATCGCTCGTTTAAAAAGAGTGACTCATTGACAATTACCGTCTTAAAGTTACACAAAGGAAACATGTATGTGCAATATTAAAAAAAAAACCGGTATATTCAAATGTACAAGATGTTCCCAGACTAAATAGAACGCCAAAGGTGTATTCTTGAAATCGAACATTCTGAAGATTCTTGTAAAGATATTGGTGTATAACTGCTTGTCTGTTATGTCCGTATTCCATGAACAGTTCTGTTTTTAAGATTACACATAGAACAATGTATGTGTATCAAGAGAAACCCCATATAAACCTAAATAGTATCTCAGCCTTTCACGGTTGTTTGTCATAGTCGTAACGGTTATCGGGTTCCGCCGTGTCACTAGGTTTTTTTTCCCTGACGTTGCGCGAATAACTGCGGTTCGCATTTTCAAAGGTGTTGTACCTTTTGTACCCGAATAAACTTCTTTTAATTGCCATAATTTTCTAGCAAATCTAATTTAATAACTGGCAACTACACATGATGACGGACAAGTTGATGTTTTGTAAATTAAAATAATTGAAGATTCTCTTATAATTGCTATTACCTTATCGTGAACTGTACATAAATACATAAATCAAGATTACAGATTGGTAATTATACTACACCGCGTTTGTAATTCTCAAAATATTTCGTAAGGACAAACAAAACATGGTGGTAATCTAGGTTATCTAGTGCATTATTTGAGCGGCTCAGATATTAGTCATTTAAAATATTCTGTTTGTAATGCTATTTAGAAATTACTGAGATAAAAGCAAGAATATTAGCATTAGTTGCCTTTTCATATGTTTGATCTTTTAATAACCCTTTGTTTAATTATTGGAAGTTGACAAATCTTTCAATACGTCATTAAGAACAAATAAAACATTTCATTAAAGGAAAAGTCACTACTACTCGTGAAAGATTGGACATTTGATAAGATTTTGTACAACTATATAACACATGGGCTGAAAAGTCCCGGGCCTAACACATAGATGACGCTAGTTTTATTGTAGTCACCTTTCTCTCAGTTAGTACTAACCTTCAAAAGACAGCCGTTAAAATTTCATGATATTCTATTCATTAGTTTGTGAGTTATTGTGCTAAGAGTCACGCTACTTTTGTTATTTTCAAAACAATGGATCAAAAACAATTTCGTGTTTCAATTTTACACTGCTTCTTGATGGGAAAAAATACCGTTCAAGCGAAGCAATGGCTTGAAAAGAGTTATGGGGACTCCGCTCCATCAGAGACAACAATAAAACGTTGGTTTGCTGACTTCAAACGTGGTCGTAGAGACATCGATGATGCAGAACGCAGTGGACGTCCAAATGAGGCGGTAACACCAGAAAACATCAAAAAAGTCCACAAAATCGTTTTGAATGATCGAAAAGTGAAGTTGCGTGAGTTAGCTGACATCGTAAAGATATCAAAAGAACGTATTGGCTTTATATTGCATGAGCATTTGACTATGAGAAAGCTCTGTTCAAAGAGGGTGCCGCGTTTGCTCACTGTTGACCAAAAACAAGAACGTGTTGGTGATTCTGAGCAGTGTTTGGCCATGTTTAAACGTAACAAACCGGAATTTTTGCGTCGATATGTGACAATGGATGAAACATGGATCACTTCACTCCGGAATCAAAACGATCGTCATCTGAATGGACAGCAACTGGTGAACCTCGTCCAAAGCGCCTGAAAGCACAACAATCGGCTGGAAAGGTTATGGCCTCGGTATTTTGGGATGTGCGTAGTGTAATATTCATCGACTATCTTGAGAAAGGAAATACCATCAACAGTGAATATTGTATAGCATTATTGGAGCGTTTGAAGGCCGAAATTGCAAAGAAACGACCGCATATGGCAAAGAAAAAAATTTTGTTTCATCAAGACAACGCACCCTGTCACAAGTCAATCAAAACAATGGCAAAACTACATGAATTGAACTTCCAATTGCTCCCACATCCACCGTATTCGCCAAATTTGGCTCCCAGCGACTACTGGCTGTTCGCTGACCTCAAAAAAATGCTCGCCGGTAAGAAATTTCGTACGAATGAAAAGGTTATCGCTGAAACTGAGGCCTATTTTGAGGCAAAAGATAAATCGTTCTACAAAAGTGGTATTGAAATGTTAGAGCGGCGCTGGAATGATTGCGTTGCTCTTGATGGAGATTACGTTGACGAATAAAGCTAATTTTGAACCAAAAAAAACGTGTTTTCTTTGTTAGACCCGGGACTTTTCAGCCCATGTATTATATTAAATTTTCCAAAAAAAAAATTAAAAAAGTGTTATACACCAGTCTTTGCGAAAAGTCGAAATTATTTGAAATATACCAAAATGGATATGCAACTGAAGATTTTGATGATTAGAATGTAGGAAAATTATCCATCACGGTAAAATATTTAATATTCTTAAATTAGAGAAGAATTTAGCAATAGCCATTACACTTTTCACGTGTTTTAAGATGTTTAGAAACGAATTCCGTCCAAATTGGAAGCGAAATTTTAATGAATTTTTTTGCGAGAAATCGAAGTCATCTGAAATATGTCAAAATGCTTACGCAACTGAAGGTTTTGATGACTAGATTGCAGGAAAATTATCCGTCATGGTGAAATACTTAATATTTTAAAATTAGAGAAGGATTTAGCTATGCTGATTACACTGTTCACGTGTTTTCAAATCTTTAGAAACGAATTCCGTCCAGATTAGTTCTTTTGTGCCAATTTCGATCATTCGGTGAGCCTTTAAATTTAAGATGAGCGAAATTTTGGCGAAGTTTCCAAGGTTTAGGTTTTTACTTTAAAGAAGAAACACTACAAAAAAGTAATTAGTAAGGAATATTGAGGATGTGTGGCAAAGTGACGCTGCAATTAGACATGCCATTAACGCTTGCATAGACAATATGACAAAAAGAATAAGAGCAATTATAAAAGCCAAATGAGGCATTAGAAAGTATTAGTTATATAGTTGTGACGATGTATATAAACAATTCTGAATAAACTTCTGCTTGTATAATACGTTTTTCATTATATATTTGAACCAAATCGCTATTTTAGTAAGTGACCTTAATAAATTAGACTGTATTTGGGACCATGCGGTGTACTTCAAAGGAAAGACAAAAAAAATAATATCTATTCAAGCAAAAGATTTGAAGTAGTTTTGAAACTTTAAATTGGTGTATTAAGCTGCTAAAGATACTGTGTTTTTAAGTAAAGGCATATACGTAAAAAATTTCGCGTTCCAAGTGTTTTTTTTTTGTTTAACTAAGCACCAAACTTAATATTACTTTTGATCGACTTGATCCACCCCTAGTTGAAAACTAAATACAACTGAATATGAATTACTAATAATAGATTTGAACTTAGTTTAAGGATATGATAGAACATAAATACTAATGGGTAGCTTCATGAGTCTATACGCTTTTAAACAGAAATTCAAACTCATGGTCCAATAAAAAATTCTATTTAATTGGCAGAAATATTAAATGGAGATTAGTTGGGTCCAATTTCTATCCATAATGCATTTTTGCTACTTTTAAAGTATGTAAGATAAGCACGATTCTTAAACGCTCCTTACATACCTTTATTTTGCTCGTCAGATCCTTCACCATTCTTCATATCTGCCTCCATATCCGGTCTTTGTGTGGTCGTAGTAACAGCTCTCCTTCTGGACGGCCGTCTTCTGTTTTTCATAGTTCCATAACAAGACTCGAAGAAGAACCAACTTTGATTCTTAGTCCTCCTCCGCTCGGATAAAGAAAAATCCCGTAAAAACACTCGCGAAAAATAAAAATTCTTTCGCTCATAAGTACTCTAGATTAAATGGGGCAGAAAAGAAAACCAAAACCATATAATCACTCGAAACGAAAAAAGTCCACGAACGAAAAGACGAGAGTTACAAAAAAAAAAAAAACAAAACACGATCGCGATTCTAAACCACGTGCGTATCGCGAGGAACCAAACAGGTGACAGGTGCGCTCGAATGCGTCTCGGCTCTCCGGCGGTTACGGTAAGCTTCGATCGAAAGCTTTTCGAACGCGGAACGTCCTGAAAGCTACTGACTGAAGGATCGTCGGCGTTCACCCTTCGCTGTTACGCTCGGCACACGCCGAAATGTCGGTCACTCCCACCAATCTCGGATCGCTCGAATCACGGCCGCCCGCTACTTACGGACGATGATATGTGCGCGTCGTGCATCCGCGAGTTCTAAACAGAACAAACGAGTTACGATTGTCCGAAACGCGGCGAGGGAGTAAGAGGCGGTAAGAGGGATCGGAAAAATATAAACAAATACGTGCCTATCGCGGCTCGCTAGATCTACGTATCTAACGTATACGTAAATAACGAAGGCATATTTAGAAGATCTAAGGCTGGACGTTTCTAAGCCGAAAAACATTTTTCTTTTGAACGCTGCGACATTTCCTTTCGTAATTGCAATTTTTGTATACAGCCCGCAAAAATGAAATAATAATAATAATCTTTATTTATCCAACGATAATTATCAATTATAGTACAACATACAAACGATTGGTGCCGTAACATTGATTATATTCTTCATAGGTAATACTATTATAAATCAACACACATACAATACATTTCATAAAAATAAACATAACCCTAACATAAACAAATATTCTATGAGTACATCCTATTGAAATTGGTGACCATATGGAACATAGGCGATTTGGCCAAGATATTTGTATTGTGCCTACACGTCACGAGAAAATCAAGCGATCGTGTGTACCGTGGTGGTACTCAGAAATCGACATAAGCTAATACTGATGGAGAATCTATTTCATTAGATAACAGGTTAAATAAAAATCTTGCGCTGTTTTTATGGCAACGATCTTCTCATGAATTAAAATTATGTTGCTGCAGGAATGTTACATAATTTAAACCACGATCAGGGTAAGTACCGCTAGCTAGGTATCGCTTTTATACATGCTCAATTGAAATTACCTGATACGTGTAGTAAGGATACCAAATTAAGTTGGCATATTTCAATTTGGAGCCCTGACCACTGAGATGTCTCGAAAGGTCCGACAAGTTCTTATTAGAAACCCCAAAGATTTAGATGCAGAAAGACATATAGCAGATACATGATCAGAAAAGCTTAATTTTATGTCAAAAAGTACTCTCAAGTCCTTCACCTTTCCTGTTCTTGTTATGAATGTAGAATCAACAGTGTAATTGAAAGTGATTGGATTAGAGTGTCTGGTACAAGAGATCTCTAAACATTTGTCAATATTTAGAGATATGCCATTCATAGTACACCAATCATTAATAAGAGTAAGATAAGTCTGCAACTTAACACAATCAACTAGCGAATCGACAACATTGTACATTTTACGATCATCCGCGTATGCTAAAGCCTCACATTGCAATTTATCTAGCAAATCATTCAGAAAAATGTTAAATAAGAGTGGTCTGAGATTAGAACCCTGCGGAACTCCGGATAGTATTCTGAAGCGAGTGGACGAATAGCCATTATAAAAAACGTAACCAGTCCTTCCAGAGAGGTAAGATGAAATTAATTTCACCAACGCAGGGCAGAAGCCAATAGCTTCCAATTTAGCACAAAGTAACTTGTGATTAATACGGTCGAATGCTTTAGCAAAGTCAGTATAGACGACATCGACCTGTCCTCGCCCGACATAAATCCATGTTGATGGATTGACAGAAATGGTTTAACATAAAAAAAAATATTATTATATAAAATATGTTCAAATACTTTTGCAAAGTTAGCTAAAATGTTTATAGGTCTGTAATTCGCAATGTTAGCCCGGTCACCTCCCTTAAACACTGGCACTATTTTACTAGTTTTCCAAACTGTCAAAAATTTCAAACTTTTAATAATTAATTAATTATTATTATTAAATTAATGTATTCCGGGACTGAAATCGTTTTTAAATTCACTTCTTTTCCAGATGTTTCCAATAACGAAGGAAGCAAAACACAATCTTCAGTAGAATCAATGCTTAGAAACAGTTTCCTCTCGTCAGCGAACATTAGAGTTTCACATTCAACAATACTAGCAATGTCGTTAATGAAGAGTAAGAATATTAGAGGTCCAAGATTAGATCCCTGAGGTATACCAGAGGTAGCGATGTGTTTGGATGATACATAATTCCTGTGGCATACTTGAAATTCTCTATTGATCAGGTACGACTGTATGAGTGAGCGTAATGATCCTGAAAATCCGAACGAATTCAGTTTTCGTAGAAGAATATAATGGTCTATCTGATCAAACGCTTTCTGGAAGTCCAGGTAAATAGTGTCAACTTGGCTTCTGTTGTCTATTGCTTCAGAGACATATTGCGTAAAACAAGCGAGATTAGAAACGGTTGAACGCTGGGATACAAAACCATGTTGTTTTTGAGAGATCCAACCGCGCAACTCTAAAGAAAGATGAGAAAAAAGAATATGTTCAAACGCTTTTGAAAAGTTACAAAGTAAAGAAATTAGACGATAATTATGGATTTCAGAAGGATCTCCTTTCTTGAGTACTGGGCATATCTGTGCCAACTTCCAAACTGTTGGAAATTTAGACTGCTTCGAAACAAGATTGAAAATAACGTGCAAAGGCTTCGCAAATACGTAAGCGCAATCGCGAACGACAAATACCGGAATATTATCTGATCCCGATGTAAAAGAATCCTTCGGTCGCCTAAGAGTCACGTCAATTTCTTCTAGCGTAATCGACGTAACTGTTATCGTCGAATTTATCATATCGTGAAAGGCAGGCAAGTGGTTATTTCGGGACTGAGTGTATACGCTATTGAAGTATTCCGCGAAAGCATTTACTATACCAGCAGGTGTAGAAAATTCAATGTTATTGTAATTCATACGCCCAGGTATTCTTGTACGTCCGCGTCTGCTCTTAATATAAGACCAAAAGCGTTTTGGATCCGTGCACATCCCCTGCCTTATATTAGCAATATAATTCTTGTATGATGCTGACGTAACGTTCTTAATTTCGGATCTGTAACATTTAAACCGATCAAGAAAATATTCAGGACAACATACAAACAATTGGTGCAATTACATTGATTATGTATATACCTCATGCGTAATACTATTACAAATTAACACACATGTACAATACATTTCATAACAATTAACATAATCCTAACATAAACAAATATTCTACGAGTATATTCTGTTGAAATTGGTGACCATATGGAATATAGGCGATTTGGCCAAGATATTTGTATTGTGCCTACACGCCACGAGAAAATCAAGGGATCGTGTGTAACTCGGAAATCGACATAAGCTAATAATGATGGTGAATCTATTTCATTAGATAACAGGTTAAATAAAAATCTTGCGCTATTTTTATGGCGACGATCTTCTAATGAATCAAAATTATGTTGCTGCAGCAATGTTAGATAATCTGAACCACGATCAGGGTAAGTACCGCTAGCCTTATAGCTAAGGTATTTGAGGTACCGCTTTTGTACACGTTCAATTGAAATCACCTGATACGTGTAGTAAGGATACCAAATTAAGTTGGCATATTCCAGTTTAGATCGAACAAGTATAGTAGTATAGTACAGAGTCCTTACCACTGAGATGTCACGAAAGGCGCGACAAGTTCTTATTAAAAAACATAGCAGATATGTGATCAGAAAAGCTTAGTTTCGTGTCAAAAAGTACCCCCTCACTTTTTCAGTTCTTGCAATAGAGCGAATCGATAACATTGTAGATTTTAAGATCATCAGCGTAAGCTAAAGCCTCACATCGCAATTTATCTAGCAAATCATTCAGAAAAATGTTAAATAAGAGTGGTCCGAGATTAGAACCCTGCGGAACTCCAGATAGTATTCTGAAGCGAGTGGACGAATAGCCATTATAAAAAACGTAACCACTCCTTCCAGTGAGGTAAGATGAAATTAATTTCACCAACGCAGGGCAGAAGCCAATACCTTCCAATTTAGCACAAAGTAACTTGTGATTAATACGGTCGAATGCTTTAGCAAAGTCAGTATAGACGACATCGACCTGTCCTCGCTGGTCCAACACTCCGGATATATCCTGGGCGATATCTGCCAAGTTCGTTACTGTGGATCTACCCGACATAAATCCATGTTGATGGATTGACAGAAATGGTTTAACATTAAAACAAATATTATTATATAAAATATGTTCAAATACTTTTGCAAAGTTAGCTAAAATGTTTATAGGTCTGTAATTCGCAATGTTAGCCCGCTCACCTCCCTTAAACACTGGCACTATTTTACTAGTTTTCCAAACTGTCAAAAATTTGGAACTTTTAATAATTAATTAATTATTATTATTAAATTAATGTATTCCGGGACTGAAATCGTTTTTAAATTCACCACTTTTCCAGATGTTTCCAATAACGAAGGAAGCGTAAACATTACCTCACACAAAAATGAAAACGTAACGCCAACAATATCATGTTACGTTATGAGTTCATAAAATTGCGATAAAAAGTCGCTAATTTTCAAATATCGTTATGACGATGCGTCTGGGAGATAATCCTATTTTACACACTGTTCAATTTCATTGAGCCAGATTTACATGTCTGCGTGCAATTCGGCGTTGAGCTTCAATAAAAAAAAGAAGAGTCATCGATTCGATGGAAAATAAAAACGATTGTTTATATTGCCGGTTTACGTAATCGACGCACTATCGATTCAGTTACACGTGAGGTCGATTCCGATTCGCGATAACGAAAAAAATTATAATTTATTAGGCTATTATTTTGTTTTCGCTGCTAGTTGACAGCATAAAAGGCACAATACGCATAATACTTAATAGACGACGATAAATATGAACTCGCAATCAATGCGAGTGACTCATAAATTTTCGAATTATCCGGAGATAATCGTAATATTGTATTTAGTTAATTGGCAAGGGTACGCTCCTGGATATCAGTAACAAGTGAAGTTACGTGGGACGACGAGCTGCTTTAAAGTAGATCAAACAACTTGATCGATTTATTACGGGGTAAAATTGCGTAATAAATTCGAGTAATTTGATTGTATCCGTATTGATTACTCTCCATGTAATTTTAATTTATCAAACATCATAGAAGCGCCTTAAAATTGGGTAATAGAACAACATACGACTTCAAGGTTAGATATGTGTTGTTACAACGAATAAACGAAGATTTTAAAAAATATTTAACGGTTAAATATACATATATGATACAGTGCGATCAAGAATTTCTGTGTTAATAAACCTAAAAAATTGGTAGCTGGCAACTTCTTCAGTGAAATCTCCCTTGAACGGACACCAACGGGACCAACTGAAGATGTCCGTTCAGGAGGGGTGTCCGCATGAAAGAAATATGTAGTAGATACAACAAAAATCGTGTTTTAACGAAAAATGAATATATTAAAGAAACTGGGACATTTAAATCGTATATGTATATAAATGTTTTTAAAATAAATAAGAAACTTTAAACTTAAGAAAAAGAGTTTATTTCCTTTAGATATATACATACAAAGTATAATATATGTACATAGATATATAGATGTAGTATGTAATACAAAACAATGAAATGAATAGTCACTTTAAGGACGCAAAAATTCATATATTGTTGTTTGTCTTCTCTTTTTCTTTAAAATGGCGTCTTGAAATCGTATTTCTAATTTAGAAAGAAACTCCAAAGACTCTGTATCTCCGTGATTTTCGACAAAACTTTTGAGCTGCCTGGTCAGGGTAATAGCTTTACCATATTTTGGGATAGCTTCTGTTGGCACTGGAACCTCATCGACATTTGGAATTTCTTGTTCTGAATCTGGATCTTCAACATAACACACAAATCTTCATGTACGTTCAAAAAATCAGGTTTTCATTATCCGTTAATTTCAATAAATTCTTATTTTTGAGAATATCTGAAAGTACACTAAGAGGCAAATCATCTTCTAGGTCAGATGTATCAGCCTCAGTTAACTGGTCTTCACTTTGCATATTTACATGATTAAATCCTGCTTTGCGGAAGCAATTTTGAACTGTCTCTTTGGTTACTTGGTCCCAAGCGGTTTTTGCCAAATAAACTGCATCCAGTGGTGTAATTTTCTTTATTAACTCAAAAGCTGTACCAGCAGTTTCAATGTTTACTAGCAGATGTTTGAGTATTAGACTTCCGTAATAAGTTTTAAAGTTCTTTATAATTCCCTGGTCAAGTGGTTGACAAGCTGATGTACAATTAGGGCGTAAAAATAATATTTTTATATTATTTAAGCGAACGTCTTTCGGATGAGGTCCCGCATTGTCTAAAAATAACAAAATGTTTCTTTTTTCTTTAGCCATCATCCAATCTAGGTCTTGCAATCACTCTGTCATAATTTCTCCTGTCATCCAAGCTTTCTTATTGTATTTCCAGGTTACAGGCAGGTTATTTATATTAATGTTTTTAAAAGCTCTGGGTTTAGCTGCCCTACCAATGACTAGGAGTTTTTCTTTTTCATCCGCCATATTTGCGCAATGCAAAATTGTAAACCTCTCTTTGGGATACTTACCCCCCAACACATTTTTCCTTCTTTAATGTGAGCGTTTTGTCGGGTAGAGCCCTAAAATACAGGCCTGTCTCATCGGCATTATAGATGTCTCTCGGTGAATATCCGTTAATCAAAGAAGGACATTTTTTTAAAAACGATGAAACATCTTCAGCATTAACCGAAGCTCCTTCTCCCGAAATCGCTTTAAAACTTATATTGTAGCGGATTCTAAATTTATTGAGCCAACCAGAAGAGTTGTCAATTTTAGTACCATTACCCGTCAAAAAGCATCTTTTTTTATTCAAATTGCTGTTGGACATCCTTTTGTTTAGAAGGATTTCTTTATGTTTAATTATATCTGCAGCTTGTGTTTTTCCAATATTAAAACGCTTGGATAACTTCCTTACACTTAGTTTCTCTTTATTGTAAACCTCAACAATCTCAATTTTTTGTTTAAGCGTGAGAATTTTTCTATTTGGAGCCATTTCTACAATGAATGTGTCGCCCACTGTGTCTTTTCCGCATAGACATCAGACTAATATTGAAAGCAGATTCAATCGAAAGCGTACACCCAAAGAATAAGAACGGTAAATCCCCGACCAACTTGGGGAAGTCCCTATTTCACGTCAGGCAGAAATGCACGACATAGGCTGCGTTTGTACCGAAAGATTAAAGTCGGTAAATCTCCGGTTTACTCGGGGAAGTCCCAGCGAAATTGGTGCGCAACGCGATTGAGAAATGCAATAGCAATACTCTCGCTATCAAAATAAGATAAGGCGTTTCTTTTTATTTTATTTTTTGTCCGGTTAAGAGAACATTTTCTCGTGTCCGCGTCCGTTCAAGAGAATGTCCGTCCAAGAAAGAGTTAATACAATGGAAATTATATGAGAACCGGTCGGGACCATGAGAAACTGTCCGTTTAAGGGAGGTGTCCGTGTAAGAGGGATGTCCGCGAAGGGGAATTTCACTGTACATAATTTCTATTGTTTTCCACCCCAACATAATGATTCTACGATATCAAGTTTGAAATAATACAGCGACATTTTCTCCTATTCGGTACTGCAGTGTTATCTGAAGCACGTCTGTACAACAATCACGCAATAACAACACACATATTTAACATGTGGTAAAAAATACGCATGTAATACTTTTTGGATCTTAGTTTTATTCTATAGCTTTCCAAGAGAAAATCAATTAAACCTAACCCCCCCATAAATTTATTGTAAAGCAATATGATACATGGATACTTTACCAGTATCTGCTACTTTGTTTTTCTGTCAAAACGTTTCACCGTTGTTTCTGGATAAGCACCTACAAAGTTACTCAACAAGTTTACTACTCTATTATCCATCCATTTGACCATTGTGAGTTTTACATCTTGGCAACTTGCCATTCTCTCAGCGTATGAGTCTGGGCCTGTCTTTTTCAATGTTGTATCAGAAGGCATTCCATTATCTGGTATTCGATTTGTTCGGACCGTAGCTGAGCTGTAAATACCCCTTTTTTGCAAAACCATTTACGTAGAATAGTGAAAAATTACAATTCTCTGGTACACAATCAGCCAAATGGAGGACAACATTAGAACTTGCATTAATATTTCGGGGATGTGCTGGTTGTTCCACTGATCCTGCGTATACTTCAAAGTCATATACGATTCCACTTGCACCTGCTAAGCTTTTTGAGGTTTCAATCCAGAACGATCTTTGAAAGGTACAATTTATTCATCCATTGACAAATTGTTGTTTTAATGGAATATTCTTTAGCTACCTAATTTTGAAGAGACGATCAGAAAAGGGAGCAACTGGAATCTGAAAATTGTCAGAAAAGTGGATGTTTTTTTTTTATTTGCTCCCAAAGTCTAAGAGGCATTACAGTAAACACTTGTGAAACTCCACATTTGCTGTTCCAGTATCTTCGAGTTCCTAGAACCTATGGAATATAATGCCAATGAATTGTTCCATTTCTTCAATTTCGATGTGTAAATTTGAACAAACATCTTTCTGGGTGGCATATAAATTAGTCTGTTCAACAATACGTGTAAAAAGGGCCTTATCAGATAGTTCTCTGAAGTACTCCACACGTGAAAGAACCAAAGATTCGAAGGTAGCTGACTGTTTCAAGCTGCCACATTGATATTCTATCAGTATTTGTCCAGACTAAGGGAATGTTATACCTGGATGTTGATGGTTCCGGTGTTGGTATCTGCACTCCAGCAGTAGAAGTCGATGCTTGATGTGCAAGTGCAGCTTGAGACCTCAAGTTGAGAGGCATATCGTCCTCGTCAGAGGAGTCGTTTTGTGTAAGAGAAGCTCAAGTTACCTGATTTTGCGCTGAACAAGTATGCTTTGTCGCTAAGACATCATCTTCATAATCATCTTCACTCTCCTGAGGAGGTATAACCACAACACGTCATTAACAGTTACTCGAAAAAAAATATACAGCTGGGCAGTATCTGTCAAATCGGTGGATTCGTCGAACTGCAAAGAAAAGTGTGTACATTCCATGATAAAATATTTTAGCTTATCTGTCGTGTCCTAATTCATGACTCCAGCAAACCTTTCCTCTGACAAAGCCACCTTTCCCGCTATCAAGGGGTTATTCCAATATAAAAAAAGTAATAAGGGATTTATTCTGGCTTAACTGTGAATCAAGTTAAATGTGAATGATGTCGCCATCAAGCAAGAATTGTGAACCGATCAATGTCGGCCAATATTTTCCGAAATCGACTCAAAAAGCTTTCACCATCGACCGTTTGAGCACTCCTAGTCTACATGAACAACAGAGTCTAGCAACCGAGCCGCACTCATCTCCGAAAGAACTCATTACTGCAATCTTACTACTTACAGCGACAAGTCGAACGGTTTATATAAAATCACAAGTATCAATAACCTATACGGACTTTTTTTTCTAATAAAATGTGTCACGACGAATTTAACAAACTTGTCTTAAAAATCTAACAACCCATAAGAGCAATACTTCGACCCTTGGCTGATACCGCCTGCAGAAGCGAATATAAGCAGATAAACCGCATCATCTTTGCCATTATCGTCACGGGGGTGTTATATGCGTGCGTATTACGTGTTTACCCGATGGAGTTTTACCGCTAAAGGGAATCTATGATAAGTGTAGAGTGGAGTGTTCTCTAATGGTGGTGGATCAATTTGTCAAGCGATAATGAGACATCACGTCATTCACTGCTCTGCTGATCGAGTGTTTTGCATCCACGTGATTTTTGTTCTCTCCTTGAATACTAAAACAACTCTTCAACGTATTATCGATTAATATTGCTATACTACGGATGGAAACATACAGGGTGAGTCAAAATTAAAGGAAAAATTAACGTCAAGTCCATAATAATTGAGAGCTGTATTAAATCGCATTTTCTTGAATATTTTCTCGCTCACTACCGGGTAAGTGGAAATGTCGCAGTCATATAAACAAAAAATTGTTATTATAGGATCAAAGGGAACATCCGGTATTGTAAGCAAGCTTACAGTACCATCCATGTATATGGGGATGACTAAAAAGTATATAAATACACAGAAATACACTCAGCAAAATTTCTATAGTTCCGTATGAACTTTTGAATAGAATATTTGGTTTTCTTAATATATTTAGAGTGATGGTAACTTGAAACTGCGAGATTTCTATATGTCCAGACACAAAAAATAAAATAAATACAGTAAATGCTCGCTCATGTATATACCCGGTAGTAGAAACGTCGCGGTCATGTAAACAGAAAATTGTTAGTATAAGATCAAATGGAACGCCCGGTAATGTAAACAAGCTTGCACCACGTACAATTCGATAATGTAAACAGTTTAGGGTACCGGTAATTTCCCGATTTACGTGCGTAATTGAATCGATTAAAAGAATGTTTACGTAAACGTTTTCAGCGGTTATTCCCCGATTTATGTATGTAAGCGTTGGCTCTCCTACCTCTCGTAAATAAAGAAACATTTTTAGAATTAAATGACGATTGCAAGGACTGTGTGGATGTACAATTCACAGGTATAGCAGTAAACTGCACTCACACAAATTAATTAATTATGCGGAACGCAGCGTTTCGGGAGCACGTGGGCTCCCATTGTCAACCGTGTTACCGACTGAAAGTAAAAACTGTATCACACATGCAAATTATTTTCTGCGCAGGCTCTAAAATTTCTAAAACATATGACTATTTACAATCTACTAGGTGGCCTCATGCCTTTTACGGGAAAGGATGGACCGAAAGCGAACCGTATCTTTACCAGGGCCTATGGTAATAAATCCATCAAACTCGAGTGTGCAATTAGGTTCTCTGTTCAATAAGTTTCCGTTCTTTTTCATATATACCGTTTCGTACGCGTCTAATTCTCTATACGAGTTCACGTTTTTAAGTAGTGTCGATTGCAAGGACTGTGTGGATGTACAATTCACAGGTATAGCAGTAAACTGCACTCACACAAATTAATTAATTATGCGGAACGCAGCGTTTCGAGAGCACGTGGGCTCCCATTGTCAACCGTGTTACCGACTGAGTGAATTTTTAGAATTAAGTGAAAATCATCGACGAGATTAAAAAGGGTGCGGAGGTGACTCAATTGGCAAAAAAAAATATGGAGCCACAATCTGCAAAATTAAGCGATTCCACTCCCATACTTCTGGGTACCCCGTCAAATGCTCTCTCCGTGTCTAAAAAAGCTAGATATACGCCATCCCCTGCAGTCATTTCTTTGTACGTTATCTCATATTATTAAAAATATGGTCTTGTATACTTTTGTTTTTTTTCTAGATCGACTTTGGACTTCTAACAATGTCGGTTCTACTATTTGCCTCAACTTCTTTTCTAGCAGTTGTTCGTAAATCTTCACTACCGTGTATAACAGCATAATTCCTCGGGAGTTGTTGCAGTCTTTTTAATTATTTAATCATCTAAATTATGTTTGACTCCGATAAGTTTAAATTTTAAGTTATTCTAATTCCACTCTGTACATAGATCCGATGAATAACCCGATCCAAACCAAAATATTTACTTAGTTTATCGCCGTTATAACTTCAAATACTTCTGAAAAAATAGACGATTAACTTAATCTAAACGCAAGCAATATTTATTAAGACGCGATTAAAATATTTAGGTGACTTTGTTGAGGTATATTTACACGAATAAGTTATCACTGTAATAAATAATCCGCTTTCAAAAATAAATTCATTCCGCCATTAAAGTCATCCTTCTTTCCTACTCTTTCTTTTAGTCGAAATGGAATCGCATGTAGCCTTGACATCGAATTAAGGAAAAAAAAAACACAAACACAGTAATAATCGTTACGCTAATCTAGATATCCAAGATCGCAGATTACGATCTCCGTAAGGAGTAATAGTGAACATCTGCCGATACGAATCTTCTACGGAATCAGAATTTAGTTTGGCGGCAATATACAAATAAAGGAGAACGTGCTAGTGTCGTAAAAGAGAAAATTATATCATTTAGCATGATTAAGTCAGCGAACACATATTAATCTCTCGTTATTTTTAGCGTGTGACATTGACAAATAAATATATTGTACGAATGTATACACATAACCTCAAAATACTATTCGTAGTAGTTCGCGCATTGGCGAACACATGTCGCGTGTACTCTGCGCATTTTTTTCTAAAGTCCGAGATCTTCCGCTCATAAATTTGGATTAGAAAAAAAGTATGGAAAGTATGCAGCGTTACACTGTGAATAATCGCGATCTAATGCATATTATGACAGCATTATTTGGGCGATATGTCAGAGAAATTTTCGCTAATTATGCGATTATCGAACGCGTTATTTTGTTTTCACTTGATTGGATGATAAATATGAAGAGGTGCGTCATGCTGCATGGAGATCATGCTTTGAGGATTTAATAATAATAATAATAATAATAATAATAATAATAATAATCCTTTATTGCCCAACAGCCCAAGGGCCAATTACAGGACAAATTACAATACAATTCTTATTTAAAATAAAATAATTCAAATCGTGTTGCCTACAATAATAACATGCTGAAAATGTATATAATAATGAAACAAAAAAAAAGACTCACAAAAATGGCTCTAGATCCCGTTTGTTTGCGTTCCTCACCATGTGACTGAGAGGTGCCTTAAGCAAAATGTTGGTATTAGCTCTAGGTACTTGAAATGTATTAAAGTAGCGAGTATGATGAGTAGGTACGGTAAAGTTTATTTGCGCTAGAAGGGCTGGCGAGTCGACAGTATTTTTCAGGATCCTGCAAAGAAACTCCACACTGTTACGCTCGCGGCGGTCAGCGAGAGATAGAAAACCATGCTCAACAAGTAAGCTATAATACTCGATACCTCTTGCGGGATACACGTTGTCCATTCGAAAGGAGAGATATTTTAGAAATTTCTTTTGAACGCGTTCGATCATAAGCTCTTGGTGTAAATAACGGGGATAGCAAACAATGGAGGCGTATTCAAGCTTAGAACGAACGTAGGCATAATATAAACGTTTCATTACACCTAAGTCTGAGAAATGCCTGCAAGAACGCATGACAAAACCGAGAGTTTTGGAAGCAGATGAACACATGGACGAAATATGTTCCGTAAATGACAGTCTATTATCAAACAAAACACCAAGATCCAAAGTTTTGATATTGCGTGGTATGGCTGCATCATTAATTTGGTAGTTATAGTATAAAGTAGTGTGAGTGTTATTGTAGGAAACCACAGTACACTTGTTGATGTTCAGAGGGAGATAATTGACCTTGCTCCAAGTATTAATGCGAAGAAGATTGTCTTGTAAATGTTTACAATCGAAAATGCTACCAACAGTATTAAATATCTTTACGTCATCTGCGTATGCTAAGACGTAAACAGAGATAGTAAATCATTTATATAAAAATTGAAGAGAAGTGGTCCAAGATTTGAACCTTGAGGAACACCTGATGTTGGAGAAAACGGCGTAGAGGAATAACCATTGTAGCAGACATAACACCTCCTTCCAGTAAGGTAAGACTCAATCAACGTCAGGAAACCCATACCAAAACCAAATTTGTCCATTTTTTGTAGTAGCATCTCGTGGTTAATGCAGTCGAAAGCTTTAGAAAAATCTACGTAAATAACATCCACCTGCTTTCGCTTATCAAGCGCTTCACCAAAATATTGGCCAATGCATGCTAAATTAGTGATCGTCGACCTACCTGCAACAAAACCGTGCTGATGCTCAGATATGAAAGGAGTTATGCAGGTAGATATTTCTTTGTAAAGCAAATGTTCAAATACCTTAGCGAAATTGGGCAGTATACTTATAGGCTTATAATCAGCAATGTTAGATCGGTTTCCTTTCTTAAATACGGGGGTAATTTTACTAATTTTCCAAACCTCTGGAAAAGTTGACGATCTTCATGGCACGATTCGTAAATTTGATACAAAAATTGTGCGGTTCTTCAAAATAATCCGGATCCGTAGCTACAACCCGCAACACTTAACTATACAAAATGAGAGAATTCTTGTTTTATATGGCGAAAGATAAGTGCATATGTCTCATTTGCCGAATATCAGTTGCAAAACCTGAGCGTGTGATTATTGGGAGGCATCATAATAACTATGAAAACGATTTCCCACCAAGGAGTAAATTAAGAGACCAAAAACTGCATGATTTGATAACTTTTCTGAAAAAAGAATAAAGCATGTTCACAAGAACAGGCAAACAATCCAAAGTTGCAACGATCGTGTAATTTAAAACTTTTCATATATTGGCGAAACAAAAGAAACCCTCTGAAGACGGAATGGTTGTGAAGAAAGTATTTTTTGAAGCGGGTGAGGTTTCATTTGGAGATTTTAAAAATAAAACAGAAATCATGTCTGCTACTCAAGAACTTCAGTTATCTCGTCCGACAGTCACAAGGCGTGTTGAAGTCATGAGCCAAGACATGGCATATAAACTAAAATATAATATCATAGGATGTACATACTCTTCTTTGCAGTTGAACGAATCCACCGATTTGATAGAGACAGCTCAAGTGTGTATTTTTATTCGAATGGTATTTAATGACATGCCAGCTAAAGTTGAATCCTGTGGCGTTATAATGTTTTCTTAAATTTTGTGAGAAGCTACAAGCTGCAAATCTATATATATTATATATATCTATATATATTCCATTGCATTATCCATCAGCAAGTTTTGTGTTCAAAAGTTCTAATGGAGGAGGCTAAGAACATCGCAATAAAAATTGTGAATTGAACACATTGATTCAATTCATTTTATCAAATCAACAAATCGACACTATCCGCCTTGGTTCACGGCAAATGTTAAAAAACTTGTAAATATGAAAGAGTATTAGTTTAAGAAATCGGAAAATATAAGGTTGGATTATTATCTCAATAAGTTCCAAAGATTTCGTCAATTACTTAAAGTAGAGGCAGATAAGGCATACAATAATTATCGAGGGCAGGCGGAAGCGAATATCAAGGTTAATCCCAAGGCCTTTTGGTCATTTGTTGGTGGTCGGAGGACAACTTCAAGGATCCCTGGGCGCATGTTCCACAACGAGGAGTAACTAACTGAGCCTGAGGCCATCGTTAATAGCTTTGCATGTAATTTTTCTAATGCATTTAGTGCCGGCACATTGGTTCCACAAACTGTAAACAGTAGCTGTCCCTCTTTTGGTGTATCCTTTATTACCATGGATGAGGTGCTGAACAGTGCTTCAAGGCTTTCTAATGATATGACATCGGGTGATGATAACATACCTAGTGTTCTAGTTCGTGAAGGTACCCCTATCTTTGCGTATCCACTGTGTATACTATACAATTTAATTATTAAAAGTTCCACATTTCCGACAATTTGGAAAACTAGTAAAATAGTGCCAGTGTTTAAGGGAGGTGACCGGACTAACATTGGGAATTACAGACCTATAAACATTTTAGCTAACTTAAGAGCAGACGCGGACGTACAAGAATACCTGGGCGTATGAATTACAATAACATTGAATTTTGTACACCTGCTGGTATAGTAAATGCTTTCGCGGAATACTTCAATAGCGTATACACTCAGTCCCGAAATAACCATTTGCCTGCCTTTCACGATATGATAAATTCGACGATAACAGTTACGTCGATTACGCTAGAAGAAATTGACGTGGCTCTTAGGCGGTCGAAGGATTCTTTTACACCGGGATCAGATAATATTCCGGTATTTGTCGTTCGTGATTGCGCTTACGTATTTGCGAAGCCTTTGCACGTTATTTTCAATCTTGTTTCGAAGCAGTCTAAATTTCCAACAGTTTAGAAGTTGGCACAGATATGCCCAGTACTCAAGAAAGGAAATCCTTCTGAAATCCATAATTATCGTCCAATTTCTTTACATTGTAACTTTTCAAAAGCGTTTGAACATATTCTTTTTTCTCATCTTTCTTTAGAGTTGCGCGGTTGGATCTCTCAAAAACAACATGGTTTTGTATCCCAGTAACCGTTTCTAATCGCGCTTGTTTTACGCAATATGTCTCTGAAGCAATAGACAACAGAAGCCAAGTTGACACTATTTACCTGCACTTCCAGGAAGCATTTGATCAGATAGACCATTATATTCTTCTAGGAAAACTGAATTCGTTCGGATGTTCAGGATCATTACGCTCACTCTTACAGTCGTACCTGATCAATAGAGAATTTCAAGTATGCTATAGGAATTATGTATCATCCAAGCACATCGCTATCTCTGGTATACCTCAGGAATCTAATCTTGAACCTCTAATATTCTTACTCTTCATTAACGACATTGCTAGTATTGTTGAATGTGAAACTCTAATGTTCGCTGACGAGATTAAACTGTTTCTAAGCATTGATTCTACTGCAGATTGTGTTTTGCTTCAGAGAAGTATCGATTGTGTTTCCGGTTGGTGTAAGCTTAATTGTCTAGATTGTCCTTAAATATTTCAAAATGCACTACCATGACATTTACTAGCTATTACCCACAATTATAACGTTGAGGAGGTGCCACTGCAGGTGTCAACATCTGTCAAAGATTTGAGGGTGCTTTATGACACCACTCTGTCTTTTTCTAATCACATATCTCAGTTGGTATCGCGATGTAATAAAATATATGAATTTATTTACCGTAATTGTAGGGACTTTCGCAGTATACAAGCTCTATCCACGTTATTTTTTTCTCTCATTCGATCTCGGTTGGAGTACGCCGCGTTGGTCTGGTTTCCTATTTATGAAACACACATAAACTATATTGAGACGGTACAGAGAAGGTTTCTAAAATTTCTCTATTATCTGTTGGAGAGGTCTTATCCACCTAGAGGCTTTGAACATGGTGTATTGCTGCGGAAATTTAAGTTTGTATCTCTTTCTACTACACGAACGATTTCTTTCCTAAAATTTTTGTTTTGTTTAGTACATAACAGGATTGATTGTCCCTGGTTCTTAGGTAAGCGTAATTTTCTTGTTCCCAGAGTTGGCTCCAGGTCCTCATTTGCCTTCTATTGTGGTCGCGCTCGAACAAATGTCCTTATAAGGTCCCCAATGCACCTGATGTGTACTACCTTCAATAGCATCTCTGATCTTTGTGACATCCACGCTGACCCATTTAGATCTATCATTGATGTAGTCTTTCTTCGTCAGATCTCTTCCCCCTAACATTTGTCAATATTTCATCACCAATTTAATTTAATTTGAGTTAATTTAATTTAATAATCCTCTTTATATATACTCTTATACCATAAGGTAATTGTAATATTTACTACTTTATATATATGTATATGAATTGCTGTTTTTATTTTAGTAATTTTCTGTAATTGGGTGTTATAACCTGTTGGAATAAATCACTATTCTTATTATTATTATCTACATACTCGATCGCTTGTAGTCTAAACAATTTTGAGGTAGATGGCTAGCATACGCGTAAAAATCCGGACTTGGTGTATATGAATGAGTGTCCACTTTTTTCTGCAGGACTAGTTACTAAATATAACAATACTTATGCAGAAAGAAGTTGCCATACTTTATACGTTTCTAATAGTTTGCCGCTTTGTCGTTGGCATTTCTAAAACACGCTACGCTTAGCAATTCTAATAATGTCAAACTATCAACTGGATATGGAAGCAATTATTGCAGTTAAATTCTGGTAAGAGAGCAAATTCAGTTTCAGTTCACGTTAACCTTTCATTAGGAAGTTAATTGCGAATATTTATACAAAGCAAAATTAAATTCCTTATGGAATTGACAAACGCTGTACCTAAATAGTGAGTTATTTGAAAATGCACAAATGTTGTGGAGGCAAATTCTAAAGTAAACGTACAATACCGTACAAATATTATAAACTCTTCCGGTATAATCTAGTTTAACGTGCCTAAATTCATTCTAGACAAGTATAAATCTCAAAATCTTCATCGTGATCGATACTTGAATTACCGTGAATTCGTTTTTCTCCTTTTTCTTTTGTTTATTTTTCCTTTTCATTTTCTTTTTTTTTTTTTGGTTTTCTTTTTTCTTTCATGGTTCGGTCTAAAATTATAAATAAATATCCAGTACATTGAATTTAGTTTCATGCAATATGTATAGTGTAGTTAAAGTAGGTACTGCAACAACTGTATGAGTTTTATGTGTATGATAATGTCAAAGAACGTTAAACAATAGAGAGAAGAAATGGTTAGTGCTTTTGTCAGGGGAAACCGATTCTACCGTGTACTGATACAATGTTTCCTTTAACGTAGATATACATGTTTGTGTATACGCATGTATTCAAAATATTCTCTATGGAAGCGTTATCGATGTCTTTGACATTGAGTTATTTCAAACATAACGATTACAATTTTAATGTCTCTGTTTAAAAAAAGCCATAAAAAGTAATATATTTCGGTACTAATGAGACAGTTTCAGTGTTTCTTGATTTCTATAGTCCCCCACGACAATAACATAAATTTATTGTAAAGTACACTCCCGGTCATAGACGATTCAACATTTATTAAAATTTTGTAAAACACAGGTTTATGCAAATAAACACTACTTTGCAATATGTTACGATGTAAATTCCTCATGCCCCACCCCTCACCTACTTCGAATTGGTTGTTTGATTAACGTTTTTGGCATTTAGTTAATTGAATTTTCTAAATCATATCTACATAATATCAAATTTGTATCTCTATGTGTTGTTGTACTGTGGCTAATTTTTTAATCGTGTGTTGTGATTGAAAATTGATCCTGTAGAAGAAAGAGCCGTAACAAAATACCTCCAGAAAAAGGGCAAGACGCCAACTCAAATTCATGAAGACATATTGGCGGGTCTGCAGCTTCTTATGATATAGACAAACACTGGTATCGCGATTTTAAATGCGGAAGAACATCCTGTGAAAACCAACATGGCGGTGGTGCACCCGTAATAGTAACAACAGACAAAAACACTAAAAAGGTACTGCAAGACCAACGAATACGCATCAGGGACATTGTGGAGAAAACTAGCTTATTATATCTCGTGGTGCACAACATACTGACTAAAGAATTAGATATGAAAAAGATGAACGCAATACTGGTGTATTGATCAAAAAGGGAATTGCGTGTTGATTTATAAGCGTCTTCTGGAAAAGTATCAAGCAAACAAAAAAAACTTTCTTAGTCCGTATGTGACCATGGGTGAGTTATGGGTGCACCACTATGATTCCAAGATCAAAATGCAAAGTAGAGAGTGGAAACATCATGGTTCTCCCCTTCCGTGCAAATTTAAGGTCGTGCCGTCTGCTGGAAAGGTTGTGCTATCTGTGTTCTGCGATGCTTAAGGAATCATCCTGTCTGACCTTTTACAAAATGGACAGAGCATTACAGGACCTACTACGCACAATTGATTTCTAAATTGAGAAGCTATTAAGGTTAAAAAAAGTTAAGGCACGGTGTGCTGTTCCATCAGGATAATGTTTCAACATCTCGTATTGCTATGGCTACTGTAGACTAAGCAGAGTTTGAATTAGCATAGTATCCGCCATATTCACCGGATGGGGACCCTAGTGATTACAGGCTGTGCCCCAAATTAAAATAAACCTTACGCGGGGCAAAATTTTCCCATAAGTGACATAAGCTGTAGAGAGGAGGTTTACAGAGGTCGGACAAAAATTATTCGAGGAGGCTGTTGAGATATTGGAGCACCGATGGACTAAGTGCATTATTTATTTACGTAGATTTTTCTAAAGCTTTCGACTGCATTAACCACGAAATGCTACTACAAAAAATGGATAAATTTGGTTTTGGTGTGGGTTTCCTGACGTTGATTGAGTCTTACCTTACTGGAAGGGAGTATTATGTCTGCTACAACGGTTATTCCTCTACGCCGTTTTCTCCAACATCAGGTGTTCCTCAAGGTTCAAATCTTGGACCACTTCTCTTCAATTTTTATATAAATAATTTACTATCTCTGTTTACGTGTCACGTCTTAGCATACGCAGATGACGTAAAGATATTTAATACTGTTGGTAGCATTTTCGATTGTAAACATTTACAAGACAATCTTCTTCGCATTAATATTTGGAGCAAAGGTCAATTATCTCCCTCTGAACATCAACAAGTGTACTGTGGTTTCCTACAATAACACTCACACTACTTTACACGATAACTACCAGATTAATGATGCAGCCATACCACGCAATATAAAAACTTTGGATCTCGGTGTTTTGTTTGATAATAGACTGTCATTTACGGAACATATTTCGTCCATGTGTTCATCTGCTTCCAAAACTCTCGGTTTTGTCATGCGTTCTTGCAGGCATTTCTCAGACTTAGGTGTAATGAAACGTTTATATTATGCTTACGTTCGTTCTAAGCTTGAATACGCCTCCATTGTTTGGTATCCCCGTTACTTACACCAAGAGCTTATGATCGTACGCGTTCAAAAGAAATTTGAATGGACAACGTGTATCCTGCAAGAGGTATCGAGTATTATAGCTTACTTGTTGAGCATGGTTTTCTATCTCTTGCTGACCGCCGCGAGCGTAACAGTGTGGAGTTTCTTTGTAGGATCCTGAAAAATACTATCGACTCGCCAGCCCTTCTAGCGCAAATAAACTTACGTACCTACTCATCATACTCGCTACTATAATATATTTCAAGTACCTAGAGCTAATACCAACATTTTGCTTAAGGCACCTCTCAGTCACATGGTGAGGAACGCAAACAAACGGGATCTGGAGCCATTTTTGTGAGTCTTTCCTTTTTTTTTGTTTCAATATTATATACATTTTCAGCATGTTATTATTGTAGGCAACACGATTTTAATTATTTTATTTTAAATAAGAATTGTATTGTAATTTGTCCTGTAATTGGCCCTTGGGCTATTGGGCAATAAAGGATTATTATTATTAGTGTAGAGGGAGACTAGGTCGAAGGATCAAAAATATAATGCCACTGTCGTTTTACTGTAAAAGGGTCAGTACAGCATAGAAATCCACCCTCGCAAATACATATTTTTTTGCATTCAAATTTGTTTAAATTTGGTCCATGCGCTTCTTGTTACACAGACTGCGAATCCCACATGTTTTGAATGATTTTCAATTATTGTGCGATAGATTTAACCTTTCTGCAATCTCTCAAACAAAATTTATCAAGGCAATTCCGGCACTTTTCAAATATTAACTTGACTGCTAATAATACGAAAGAACGTGGTGAAGCTAGCAGTCTTCAAAAAAGTTTATAAAACTTTAACTTACCGATTGAAAACCACTGCTCTAATATAAGGGCACACAACAATAGCGTTTTAATTATTGGAATCAACAAAAGAATTGATATAAATTGTGTGAAAAGAGGTATTTTAACTGGAAGTACAGTAGACGCTCGATTATGAGAACAATATCAGCCAAGCACTGTTCACATTACTGAAAGTTTACATCAGCGAGCCTTATTTTATTTATAAAGAAATTGCATAAACACATATGTATGTCTATTAAAAAAATAAATTATGAACAATGAATAACATAATACATATAATACTAAAATATAAATTTTACATTATTTAGAGGAATAATTTCCTATTTTTGTTTGCGTAAATTTACGCTTGGTATTTTCTAATGCCATTTCCCGTAGTTTACGGAGCACTAAAATATCGGAATATAATATGTTCTTTTGCTCAGCCCAATCTAACGCTTGATTAAAAATTCCTACAGCTTCCGCGTCACTCAGTGCATTTTTTATTTCAATCGGAGGGTGGTCATCTTCACTCACCCCATCTTTCTCTTCAAGTGCATTATCCATCTCTTTATCGCCATTCCATAAACTAACATCGGTAATTGTGCAAAGAATATCAGGATTTGCTGCTTTTAATAATTTGAGAACGTTCGATGATGCACTGTCAATAACTTCAGCATCAGATAGTAACCTTTTTCTAATGATGGTTAGCGGTACATTGTTTTCTTCGTCATAATCATCACTGGAGTAAAGCAAATTTTTCCAGCACTTTCTGATTGTTTACTGGTTAAGGGTATTCCACGCCGTATCTAAATTTAAAATTGCTTCACGTAAAGTTACTTGCTTTGAGGATTCAGAAAGGGGGTATTTTAACTAGAAGTAATTATTTTCCACTCTAAAATTGTAGAAATTAATTTGATTGCAAATACACCGAGCATAAACATTTCGAAGAAAATACACGACCCTTGTAACCCATCAAAACCATCTTCACGGATTCAAAGAAGGCAACGCAAGAGAAATTAAGCGAAACGTATTACGACGAAACCAACGCAATATTTTTCGCGACAACTTAATTCCGCCTGACGCGCCTATCGCAGATCGAGATCTCTACGTAAACAGATATGCGACGCGCCCGATTATAAAAGCATTCGCATACCTCTAACCGCGCGTTTCAGGTGTGTTTCGATAAATCTCCGGCGATTTACGCGGACCTCCCTGCGACCGGCACCGAAAAGGGTAAATAAATTAAGGCGGATTTTTGTTTTGTCAATTAATGTTGTTTGCGTTCGAATAAACGTATGTTTGTATGCGCTTACATTCGCATATGCCAGATCCTTATCTCCGCCAGCGCTACAAGATTTAATTTACAGCCCGTTTCGAAGATAGCACCGTGAGCTTGTTGCCACGATGGAACGTTTGAATCGGACGGAATTTGCTTCTGAGAGGTCAGATGTTCATGCGTTTATATACTGAGTTAATCGGAACTATTAGGTTTTAATTTATTTATTTATTTATTTCGTGTCTAAGGAGCACAGATTAAATAGGTATACAAGTATAAATACAAAAGTAAAATGTAAAGGCAAATGTAAATATACGAGGGGAGGTCCAGAAGTTCGTGGAATTAAAAATAATAAATCTATTTTTCCTTTTCAATATAATCACCCTTAAGCACAATACATTTATTAGATCTATGAATTAATTTTTCTAAATCATCGTAAAAATATTTTTTATCTTTTGCCTCAAATTGTCCCAAAATTGCCTCCTTTACCTCATTGTCGTCGGAAAACTTTCTTCCACGTAAGTCTTTTTTTAAATTGGGGAACAAATAAAAATCACTAGGTACCAGGTCTGGACTGTAGGGTGGATGGACTATTGATTGAAAGGCATGCTTGTGCAGAGCAGCCGTTGCAACTTCGCTCTTGTGAACCGGCGCATTGTCTTGCAAGAGCGACACACCCACACACCCTTCGTCGATTTTCCTCGACGTTTTTCCTTGATGGCCTCCTTTAATTTTTCTAATATCGCTGCGTAATAATCTCCGGTTATGCTCCTACCCTTTTCTTTGTAATCAATCATTAATATCCCCTCACAATCCCAAAAAACAGTAGCCATCAACTTTCCAGCCGATTCTGACACTTTGAATTTCTTTGGCGGTGGTGTCCCCTTTCTATGTCATTGCATGAACTCCTGTTTAGACTCAGGCTCAAAGTGATGAACGCATGTTTCATCTCCGGTAACAATCCGCTCCAAAATCTGTGCAAGTTTGTCTCCACACAGCTCCAAAAATTGTTTGGACGCACAGACGCGCTGCTGTTTCTGCGGCGGCGTGAGCATTCTCGGTACCCATCTTGCACTGACTTTTGTCATATGTAGGTGGTCATGTAGGATACGCAAAATGGTGGTATCTGATACTCCAATTAATGCAGATAATTGTATTTTCTTCAAACGGGCATCTTGCAGTACAAATTTTTGCACTTTTTCGACGATGTCTGATGTGGTAGCCTCAACCGGCCGTTCTGAGCGAGGGTCGTTTTCAATCGACTCCCGACCATGCCACTTACAAATCATTGATTTACTAGGGCACTGTTCCCCATAAACGGTTTCCATTTCATTCAATATGGTTTGAGCGTTCTTTCCTTGCTCTGTAAGGAACTTTATCACAGCACGGTGTTCAATTTCCTCCATAGTTTCAGTTTTCTTCCGGATTGACTTGTTTAGCAGGCAACTATTCGTAAACGACTGACCCTATAGGGCTGCAACTTAACTTATATACTAATTATGAGTTGGCAATCAGAATGACACCTAGCGAGCGCCCCTATCCCCACTCCATCCCCTCCATTTCACGAACTTTTGGACCTCCCCTTGTATATGTCAACAAAAACACATTTTTATTGTCTCTCGCAGATCACTTGTTTTGGGTTTAAAACGAGGTACCTTAGGTCTAACAGATGACAGAACGGGAACTTGAAATTTCCTAGTGGTTAACGATAGCAAAAACATTAACCACTTGTTCGATGCATTGTCTTTATTCAAAATAACGTAGTAAAGACTTTGTAGCCATAGTCTGTGTTCTAAAAGGAACAGCAACAGTACTAGAGAAAGATCGTCAAACGAACAAATCGTCTGAACTTATACGACAAAACAATGACGCAGGTACAAACTGAAAATAGGCGAAGCGTGCAAGTATAAATACAAAAGTAAAATGTAAATGCAAATGTATATATATATGAGTATGTCAACAGAAACACAGAAAGTTCCTTCTGGAAAGGCTTATTCATGCTAGAGTTAATATGCCTACCAATATTATCTGTATTCTTCAAGAAAACCGTAAAGTCGTGTATGATTCGATTATTAAATTTATAAAAAAATCAAAAATTCTTATTTATTAGTTGTTAGATGTCCTTGTTTACCAGTGTGGATTATCCTTTTTACCGTTGGTCCTTTTCTGTGAAGCCATCCCGATAGACGCCGGGGATGTGAAGCCCGTCTCTTCTCTGTTCCTTCCTATGATATAGATTTAAAATATATAGTCAGGATATGTTGTGTTTCGGAAATAATAGTGGTAGATGTTTTGGTAAATTACTAAATAATGTGCGAAATGGGCTCTGATCTCGAATGCCAAAAATTACACGTCAACAAGCAGGTAAAAGACAAACTAAAAAACAATAAAAAAAAATTTCACGTCATTTGTGCTTATTATACACAGCTGGTCCAAATTAAGTACGTGCCATTGCTATCTTTGTTATTATTGTTTCTAGAAAATAGATTAAATTAACAAAGTAACAGTGTTTGTAACGCTTATTAGTACAGAGTATACGAAAAAGTAATTGCGTGACGGATGTCCCAGAAATTTTGAGATTTATATATTTTTAAACGGGACAGCCTGTATATTTTAAAAAATTTTGAAAGATTTAAGTTATAATGTCAAAGTTTTAATACACTATTGTCTTAAAACGAATGATAAAGAAGTTGTGGTAGATTTCAGTTGTTGGCAAAGATTCACCTTCATTCTGTAAAAGATTAGTAGGCTTCTTTCACTATAAACAAAAACAAATACAGTCGCTGTCTATTTTATTAGGGCCACCTTATAAATTTAAGCTTTTGTGTGTTTCCACCACGATAATTTACAAATATAAGTATAAAATTCCAAAACCATTGTTATTATCTATATTAATAGACAACGCTGTTAAAGAAAGCTAAACAAAAATGAAAAAATATGAAAGTAGGAAACTGGAAAATAAATGCAATTAACGTACAGGAACTAATATTTGGAGATGATATGGTACTGATAGCACACTCGGAAGAGACATTACAGCAAAACTTGAAGATATACTAAGAAGAACTAACAAAGATAAACATGGAGATAAACACGAGGAAAACAAACACAATGATAATAGCAGCAGAAGAAAGAAAACATAGCATCAAAATCGGGAAAAAAGCATTGGAATAAGTTAAAAGTTACAACTACTTAGGAACAATCATTGAAGACAATGGGAGAATAGAGAAAGAGCTAAATGAGAGGATAGGGAAATCCGCAAAAATATAACATATTGAGAAATTCGTTTCTGGATAAAAAAAAATACCAAAAAAAAATAAAGAGAGAGGTGTATAAAAAGTGGTCAGACCAACATTAACATATGGTAGTGAGTCATGGATAACCACGAATAGAATCAAAAGCAGAGTTACGGCCATGGAAATGAGATTCCTAAGAAGAATAGAAGGAGTAACTAGAAGAGACAGAATCAGAAACACGACAATCACTAATAGTATGGGTATCAAACCAGTAGAAGTGGTCATAGAAGAGAGACAACTGGGATGGCTTGGACATCTACACAGAATGGAGGAAGATCGAATCACAAAGAGGATATTTGAAGCCAAAACAGAGAGCAAAAACAGAATAGGTAGACCCCGAAACACCTGGAAGGAGCAGGTGTATAGAACATTGGAAAAGAGAAGTATGGGATGGATTGAAGCCAAACAACTGGCTCAGAATAGAAACCTGAAGATAAAAATAATAAAATAAATACTCCGACACCGCAAGGTTTAAAGGGCATAGGGTTAAAAAAAAGTATAAAATTCATAAATAGAGTTTACAATAGCTATCTAAATACAAATGTCTTTCTAAGAAATTGAGAAAGTACAATTTAATGACCGCTTGCCTATTAATATCCTCCTCATGAATCATTCTGTACTGTATATAAGATGGACAGAAACAAGATTGAAAGACACAGTAATTCGTAAAATATTATTTGGATCGGTTACTATTATTAAAAAGAATATTTATCTATTTATGTAACAATATTCTTTCCGTGTTTACGTGTTAGTGTTGTATTTTAAGTTATTAGCTCGTATGCGCTTTATATTTTTTCGTTATGGGTAAAAAAATTGACATAAAGCTGCGTATTGAGGCGTTGCTTGGTAAAGGAGTGTATTCTTAACACACAATTGCAAAAAAAAAAAGAAATATCCCGATAAACAGCGCATTGAATCACCGATTTAATGAAAGAATAGACACCTACTACAATCTTGCGATTTCAAGAGCCATACGAAAGCTAGCACGAATTGCAGCCTCTTGTTCAGTATTGACTTTCGTAAACGAAGATTGCTACGATTTCAATCCGCGCTTTAAATCATTCAATTTTTTCTATCCGCAAACCCTGTCTATTTTGAGTAATTTTAAAAACGTTTCATTTCATAATGTGTGTTGTAATAGCGTTATATTCTTTGTGGGTAGCTATGGTTTCATTCCAAATCAAACATAGCGCCTTAATTTTGGACTCAATCGCGAAATATTGAATATTCCATTGATCTTTAAATTTTCTGTATTCACTGTCTTATTTTTCGCTTCATTTCCATACTGGTAAAGGACACACAAAAACAAGTCAAATCAAAGTACTATTACTTATAGGCGTTGATTGAATATTCTCTGTAAAAAATGTAATAATTTTTTAATGTTATTTTCGATACATTATTTGCCGATATTAAGAAAACCAAATATATTGTTCAAAAGTTGATATTGAACTAGCATAAGCAATCTCCAACCTTAAACGGATAATTTCCAGCGGATTTTATTATAATTTTCCCCGCATCCACGTCT
The DNA here is from genome assembly GCA_023509865.1 of Trypoxylus dichotomus. Taxonomy (NCBI): domain Eukaryota; kingdom Metazoa; phylum Arthropoda; class Insecta; order Coleoptera; family Scarabaeidae; genus Trypoxylus; species Trypoxylus dichotomus. Next base: position 72,286,991 of record CM042076.1, on the reverse strand, counting down.
GTGGAATTTCAAAATACGTGCAAGCTCGTAACGAACTTGTTATACATTCCCATCCGGCTATCGGCCATATCAATCTTTATATTCCAATACCATTTTTATGTTTTCTTTCGACAAATTACACTAACTATATCTAAGTAATGAAACTCTGCTCTTCCCAGCGGAAAAAGGAATTTATAAAGGCTGCTATTTGCTTTTTACGAGTTTTAAAAACCTTTTGATTACATGTTCTACAAGGTAGAAGCCACTACACTATTACGTTTATCGGTTTATTAAGGTAATATGCATAGAAATATACAATTACTATATGTACGTACAGCTATATTAATGAAAAATAAAATCTTGTTACGGTTAAGTTATCGCTACAATCTTTAGGTTGGTATAAAGCTAGCAGTTGCGTAAATTCGGTTGAAAGTAATCGAGTGATAAAGCGAGGAAAAATGAACGATATTAAAATGGTATAAAAAGGAATATTACTATACTATGTTCTTGAGTATGGTGCTGATATACACGGTATACTGAAAGAAAAAAACTTATACTCTTTTACTGTCAAATCAAAAAAAGAAATTACAAATTAACGGTAGTGTTTTTCAAATTGCAGTGTTCATATTTTACCAACACTTGATGCTAGTAACGTGCACGTGTAGGTAATAATAACAAATTATAATTTCGCTTGTAATTTCCAAAGTTAGAATTTAAGAATAGTTTTTGATGATTTCCGGTAAGACTCAAACTCACAATTTTTGTTCGCTGGACAGGTGTGTTAACCAATTAAGTCACAGAGAGTGCAGGGAGGAATTACTTTTAATACATTGATGTAGATACATCGTAGTATCAATTTTTAGGATTAAAATCGTATTCGGTATGATTGAAAATATCATTCGGTGAGCCTTGAACCAAATCTACGACGGGTGAAATTTTGACGAATTTTCAAAGAGATACCCTTTCCGTTTTTTGCGAAAAATCGAGATCATCTGAAATATGTCAAAATGCATATGCGACTGAAGATTTTGATACCTAGATTGGAGGAAAATTATCCTTCATGACGAAATATACAGCACAGTAATAAGTTAAAATTAATCGAAAAAGATACAACTGAATCATAGACATAAAAATAGCTCGGTGACACCAGAATGCAAGAACAAAATAGAGGACGACAATGTAAATCCATATAGACACTTCAACAAAAAGGATCGTCAAGTAATTCATTGGCATTTCTAATCATATGCGTAATGGGTGCTTTAAGCAGAACATTAGTTTTGTATGACGGGACCTTAAAATTAGGGAAGGACCTGGTATCGTACTGAGGTACCACAAAATTAATTTTGGAGAGAAGGGATGGAGCGTCAATAGCGTGATTAATCAGTTTAAGTAGAAATTGGCTGCTAAATTCCTTCCTTCGATCCGATAACGATACAAAGCCGTGTCTCCTCAGCAGACCAGCATAATCAACATCGCGTCCAGGGTAAGTGCCATCAATTTTAAAGGACAGGTATTTCAAAAATCGTTTTTGCACTCTTTCAAGTAGTACTTGCAGATGGAGATAGTGAGGATATTATGGAGGCATACTCCAACCCAGTACGAACAAGCGAATAGTATAATACTTTTAGCGACGCAGGATTATTGAATGATCTGCAGTATCGTATGAGAAATCCTAAGGATTTCATCGCAGAATTTCGTACGGATAATATGTGGTCTGCAAACGACAAATTTGCATCAAACAGCACGCCCAGGTCCATCACAAACGAGTGCCTAGAAACAATAGCCTGACTCACAGCATAATGAAAACTGTAAAGTCTATGACATCTAGAGTAGCTTACAACAGCACACTTATCCAGATTCAAATGAATTCCATTCTGTGTACACCATCTAACAATAGTATCCAGACTGTTTTGGAGCAACAGACAATCTGCCGGGGAAGTTATGGTGTTGTAGATCTTAAGATCGTCCACGTATACCAGTACATTGCAGTCCAGCCCCTGTAGGAGGGGCAAATAAATATTAAACAAAAGGGGACCCAAATTGGATCCCTGGCACACACCAGAGGAAGCAGAAAATGTTAAGGATGTATATTTATTGTAGTGAACATAGCATGAACGATCAGTTAAATACGAGCGGATCAATTGTGTTACACTTGGCGGAAAACCAAAACTACTCAGATTAGATACCATAAGGGAATGATTGATAGTGTCAAATGCGTTACTAAAATCGGTGTATAATACATCTACTTGTTGACGTCGTTCCATGGATTCGGCAATATGCTGTGCTAACTCAGCAAGGTTGGTTGCAGTAGACCTTCCTGGAATGAAACCATGTTGTCGCGAACATAAGTAAGGCTCGACAGTATCGTAAATTCTGTGAGACAGAAGATATTCAAATATGTTTGCAAAGTTAGATAAAATATTTATTGGTTTACAATTTTGGAAGCCTGAACGATTACCTTTCTTAAACACGGGTGTAATTCTGCTAATCTTCCAAGCGTCAGGAAAGGTAGAAGAACTTACGACCAAGTTAAATATTCTAGCTAGAAGTTCACATAGTACTACACAACAAACACATGCAAAAAATGCGGGGAGGCCGTCATGACCAGCAGTAGAATTAGATTTTAACTTCTTAGATGCTTTTAAGATATCGCGTGCTGTAAAAGATCCAATCAAAGAACTACCACTAATGAGATACCCATCAAGAGGCTGGGGCCCCAGTAATTCTTGTGAACCAGACACAAACACTCTAGAGAATTCATCTGGACAATGTTGCTGGGATCATCAACAGTGGAGCTGTTCAAAGTGAGACATCCAGGTATTCTTGATGTTTTACGACGCGCATTTATGTACTGCCAGATTAGCTTTGGATTTTGTGCTATATCTTCTGCAGGCTACGTCTGATATTCCACATATACAACTCTAATTTTGTCTTGAACTAATTTCCCCAAACGCTTAAATACAAAATGGTAAATCTCCCGTCCACTCTTGTTCCACCTACGAACGTAATAATTCTTTATTCGAAGAAGCTTGATTATTTCGAAATTATACCAAGGCAAGTATCTTCGAGAAGGGTGTTTGGACAAAGGTACAGAACGACGGATGACAATGTCTAAGCATTTATAAAAAGCTGATACTGCTTGGTTAACGCAATTAAGATTCTCCAAAAAAAGTCCAGTCAATTTCAGCTATATCACTGTACAAGATCGGAAAGTTTGCCTTGCGAAAATTACATTTCAAGTTTGTGTTTGATGGAAACTGTTTAGTGACAGATTCGCAACATAGCCTAAATGTAATATTGAGAGCGGGATGATGAACATCCTCAGCCACCAATGGATCCGAATCGTGTACTACATGGGCATCACAGCTTAAGTTAGTCAGCAACAAGTCCAATGGTTCTCCATTATGATTTACAACGTTATTATACTGTTGTAAGTTCAATAAATTCATAAAAGACAACAAAGATACATATTTACGATCAGAGCTATTGCTTATAACGAAATCAGGGCAGTTATAATCAAGTGTTTATCCGTTAAATCAAGACCTAGAGTGTCTAAAAATAATTCAAAATCATCGCATGACACATCGAGAGGTACATAAACATTAACAAAGTATACTAGAGCTGGGCCTATACTAATCTTACATATAACGGTATCAATTAATGAAAGTACATTTAATGATTGTAAATTAGTAACAGGAACAGCATTCAAATTTGCACAAAAAGCAGCCAAAACACCGCCTCCAATTGAGCGACCCACAGCTTTGATGACAAGTTTGTAGGAAAATGATCGATCATAGTGGAATACTTAAAAAGTCTACGGTAATAGTTTTCGAAAATCTAATAGTCCGTTTTGTAAGACACGAAATTCGAGATAATATTGCATATGTCAATAGAAGCCGATAATTAGGAGCTCCATAACGTAATGTTTGAAATCCTGTTAGCAATTGTATTATCTTACTTCTTCACGGAGTAGATCAAACAAAACCACATCGCCGTATAGCGTAAATCCTCCGTCAATCGTCTGTACAAATTTAGCTTTCCCATTATCTAATTTCTCCCATTCATTCGAAACTCGTCTGTTAATATACGCGCTGCCAAACAATATTGCTCTAAATCGGCAAGATAAGCACCGCGTTGCTTAAGAACAATTATCGCTAAATAAACGTGTACATACGCATTTGTAACATAAATTGTAAACAAGCAACGTGCATGCAACCATCCACTAGCGTGTACTTTGTCCTGTGTCGACTCGAGAAGAATCGATAAGGTCCCAACTCTTACCGTCATTAATATTAATTGTTTCTCGCATCTTAAAGAGCAGGAACACGATGATGCCCTGGATACTAAAGGCGACAGACATGTCATCAGCCATAGTATACAATGATTGGCTAGAAAAAACAGCGGTTAAATGCGACTCGAGTACATACACGCCTAAGAGACGTTAATAGTGAAAGCCTTTGTTGACCGGTTCCTTCTTACGCTTTTATTTGGTTTTTTCATCACCTCGCGGGCCCTAAACGGTCCAAATATGGAAAGTAAACACTTCAAATCCATTTGGTAATGAGTTGATCCAGTTATTTAACGCGAGCGTGGGCATTACACGGTTCCATTTGAGCACCTTGTACACAAAAACGTTGAGATGCATTACTACTTGAACAAATGTGTCGATTTCTACTCGTATCGGACGCTGCACCAACAAATCGAAGTGTAATCGAATATTTTATGGTGGTAATATCGTTAAATTGGTAGTTGGTAGCAATTAATTAAGTAAAAATGTCAATTAAAATCCAATTTGTAGATTAGTTGGCGTTGAAGTTTTTGTTAAGATGCAAAATATCAGTCATTCAGAGTCATCAGAGGAGAATCTTCAACTTCGGAGGAAGAACTAAACAGCGATTGGTCTGTACATGAAGAAAATTTATTTGTTATCTCCTGTTATATGATTTGTAGTATTTATCTTGCTGTTCTTTATTCTTTATTAAACATGCATGCGTAAGCTATAAACCCCTTCTACGACTACATCACGTATCGAGTTTTATTGCATGAAATACAGCTGTGGCCATATGTATTCGCCACCCTTTTTTGTTTTTTATTCCGACGAGTATATATAAGAAATAAAAGAAAATTGATCGATGAAAATGTTTGCTTAATATTTGGTAGCTCCTCCCTGGGCTTTTATCACCGCACGAATTCGTCGGGAAATACTGCTCACTAAGTTGTAGCACTGTTCGGGGGTGATTTTATTCCACTCTTCGAATGTTTTTGTTTTTAAGCATTGCTTTGTGGTAGATGAGTATTTAGCTACATTTCGCTTTAAAATGTACCATAAATGCTCAATTGGCGATAAGTCCGGGGATTGTGCCTGCCATTCCAGGACACGCACGTTATTTTCCTCGAACCAGCGCATTACTTCGCGAGATTTATGGGCACGGTGCATTATCTTGTTGGAAGTAATACTCTGGCTCATCATTTTCGAATAATTTCAATGCACACGGTTCCAGAACTTCTTCCAACATGTCGATGTACGTCCGACTGTTCATTCGGCCCTCGCTGACGAACCGTTCTCCGACGCCTGTTGCACTCATGGAACCCCAAACCATTATGCTACCACCCCCAAACTTGACAGTCGGGATGATACAGTCTGGATGGAAGGCCTCTCCTCGCCTGCGTCGCACGTATTGACGCCCAGATTTACCACAAAGCTACCAACAAAAACATGAATACTGTTACATTTTGGAACCCATTAAAAAGAATAAAAACACTGTAGATACCAGGAATTAAATACAGAATACCGCAAATACAATAATTATGTATTACTTACCTCAATATTTGACTCATCCGTCCACATAACACTGGCCCAATTGTCAATGGTCCAGTCGCGGTGACTTTTAGCCCACAGCAGTCTCTTTTTCTTTTGTTGCGGAGACAACCGTGGTTTATGTCGAGCTTTGTATCCACCTAAATTTAATTCACAAAGGCGTCTTCTAACCGTGCGAGGAGAAATAGCAACATTATGTAGCACGAAAAGCTGTTTAGACCCTTTTTTCCGGTCTCGCAAAGACATCCGCTCTAAGACTCGCTCATCTCTGCTAGTTGTCTTCCTTTTTCGACCAGTTTTCGGTTTGTTTGTCAAAGATCCACTCTCTTTGTATCGTTTTATCGTCATTCTAACTGTTGAACGCGCACATTTCACTTGTCGGGCAATAGCAGACACCGACAACCCTTGCCTTTCTAACACCACAATTTGTCCTCGCTCTACCTCCGTCAATTCGCGTGTTTTCGGCATTACTCTTTACTGTATACTATCGTATTACACAGACAAAATCACAGACACAATATCTTCACTCTAACTAGCTCAACCTTACTCTTACAACTTTTAAGAAAGACTGAAGAAATATTCAGAAATTACAATTTTACGTCTATTTTCTAATTTACTCAGAATGGCTTACAATAAACCATTAAACCCTCATTACCAGGTACCTAGTTAAGTCCGTCATCGACCCTGCTTCTTAGAAATACAATAATATTCGTGTAACACGTTCAAAACGAAAGTGGCGAATACATATGGCCACAGCTGTATAGTCTTGTCTTAGTTTATTTGTGAAAGTTATAAAAGTATGACATTTTAACATTGTACTGAGTCTGTAATAAATAATATTTGAAATACATACATATTATGTTTTATTTATCAGGCAAATGTTTTAAGATTTATTCTTGTAGCATATGGAAATTGTTGACAAATTGTAACATACAGAATTTAATTTATCAATGATCTTTTGAAAAAGTACATTTTGACGTTTAGTATATTGAAATTGATTGATTTGTTTTAAGGTTTTTTGTTTTAACCTTAAATATCTACGAGGACGACCTGAAATGTTTCCGGAATCGGCAAGAAAAATACGGTATTGGTGCGGTATTTTATTTTTATTTTTCAATGTAGTCTCCTTGAACATCAATACACTTTTTCATCTGTAGCGACGACGACCTCCACATTTCAGGCAAATCTGTTTCCTCCTAGAAATATTATCGTGTTTGGGAATAGGAAAAAGTCGCTGGGGATTAAGTCCGGTGAATATGGAGTAGGAGCGCAACTCATTCAATTTGCCGTGTCTCCTTCAATACTGCATCAAATCGGCTCAATAAATCGCTGCTGTATTACCCCGTGATCGACCATCCCTTCTGCAGATAATCGATGAGGGTCACTCGTTGGGAATCCCAAAAAATGGTCGCCATGAATTTTTCGGCCGAAACCGATCCGCTCGGAATAGTCCACTGCTTCGACTGTTCCTTGGTCTCCGGTATGTAGTGGTGGATCCAAGTCTCATCCACGGTTACGGTCCTCGCCAAACAGACCTCCGAAGCGGTCATCCGATCTCGTTTTTGCTCCGGTGTGAGCAAACACGGTACCCATCGCGCCGAAAACTTTTTCATACCCAAAACTTCATGTATGGCCAAGGCGTTCCTCTGACTGATGTCCATTGTCCCTGCTATCTCTTTCAACTTCAATCGGCGATCGGTTAACACAACATCATGAATCTTGTCGGCCATTTCATCGTTGGTAGCGGTTTTTGGGCGTTGGCTGCGTGTTTCGTCACTTCAGGTTGCCCTCGTACATTGATAATAAAATAGAAAATTTTTTACAGATACTTAAAAAAAATATTTCTAAATTTTAATCGCATCATAGAACATACACATTGATAATTTTTACTTTAGCTTTAAAAGTTACAAGTTAAAACCTTTAACACCAATAATTCCCATTCTACTGAAAAGGCAATACTACTATCGGATCTAAAACATTTATTTGTTCTAGATTTCCTTTTTCTCGATTTCCTAACCTATAAAATAAATGACGTGGCTGATGTAATGCCCACATAGAGTGCACGTAACGTTAGGCCTTTTGTAACGGAGAAAAAGTACAAGAAAAAGCGTTCGAACGAAACAGAAGACCATTTCTGAAATGTCAATTATTCGAATTAGATCTATTAGCGGTAAGATGTATGTAGTACAGAACTATTACGTCGGGCACTTTAATGTTCTCCATAAATATATTTCCGATCTCTCCATATACGGTACGCATGCATGTAGAAGCGCATAAGAACTTGCGTAGAAGGGTATATGTCAATGAGAAATGATAATAGAAGCACGACACCCGATTTGGCTTTCCCCCGCATTCTTTAAGTGGAGGCCGACCCACTGTCGTCGCATGTACAGTAGAGAGATTATATAATGGAACCTATAGTGCCGTAGAAGTGTTTCTATAGGCATCCATATAATAAATTGTGTCTTCTTAATACGATATGATGATGGCAATTGTTAAATTCAGAACACTTTCTGTTAATAACAGTTTTCTAATACTTTATTGTTGTCATTAGGGGGTTTCAATAAGAAGATTTGAATTACCTGCCATGTTTCATAGTCATAATGACATGTGACAACGTGTCCTGATTGTTAACCATCATTATCAAAATGGTGAAGTTTGATTGCCACCATTCGTAAACTGCATCTAATATTCGGTCGACAGAATATTCTTAATGCATCTACTGTGAAAACAATAATCGAAAAATTCGAAAGTACTGGTTCGGTTAGTGATGTGAAACATACAACACGAGCTCGTAGAGGTCATTCAGAGCATCCCGGTAGTTCATGAAGGTGTAGCCGCAAGTACAGAGACGTCGATTCGTCATCGTGCACAAGAATTGGACATTATAACAGCGACGTATTCTAACTAAAGATTTACATATCCACGCCCACAAAGACCAATTGATTTAATAACTTCTGCCAACAGACTATGCACGACGAAGAGAGTTCACCAATTGGATCTTTGGCCAAAGAAGTGAGTTCCATTTTCACCTCGATGGCTTCATAAATCGGCAAAGCTACTACATTTGGGAACATCTAGAAATGATTTCTCAGAAAGCAATGCATCCAATATGTGTCACTGTGTGGTGTGCTTGTGGTCTGGAGGAATAACCGGACCGCACTTCTTTTTAGATGATGGTAATGCAGTAACGGTGAATGGCGAACGTTATCGTGCTATGATAACTCAGTTTTTTGTGCCTCAATTGGAAAATATTGCTCTTGACGGGTTGTGGTTTCAGCAAGACAGTGCCACATGTCATACCGCCCCTGAAACACTGACTGTCTTGCACGAATTTGCTCCTGATCGTGTCATTTCCCGGTTTGATGACCAGAATTGGCCGCCGCGTTCTTGCGATTTAACACCTTTGGACTACTGGCTGTGGGATTATCTGAAGTCACAAGTTTATACCAACAAGTCCGCGAAGTCCGAAGTTAGGTGCTCTGTGAATGAAATACCGTCACATAGTCACAATAGTGTTATTCCAAATTTTGTTAAAAGAGTACCCATGTACCAGCAAAGTCATGGTCATTTATAGGATATTTTGTTTCATACATAATGTAATAACACCTTTCTCTCAGTTAGTACTAACCTTCAAAAGACAGCTGTTAAAATTTCATGATATTCTATTCATTAGTTTGTGAGTTATTGTGCTAAGAGTCACGCTACTTTTGTTATTTTCAAAACAATGGATCAAAAACAATTTCGTCTTTTAATTTTACACTGCTTCTTCATGGGAAAAGATACCGTTCAAGCGAAGCAATGGCTTGAAAAGTGTTATGGGGGCTCCGCTCCATCAGAAACAACAATAAAACGTTGGTTTGTTGACTTCACACATGGTCGTAGAGACACCGATGATGCAGAACGCAGTGGACGTCCAAATGAGGCGGTAACACCAGAAAACATCAAAAAAGTCCACAAAATCGTCTTGAATGATCGAAAAGTGAAGTTGAGTGAGTTAGCTGACATCGTAAAGATATCAAAAGAACGTATTGGCTTTATATTGCATGAGCATTTGACTACGAGAAAGCTCTGTTCAAAGTGGGTGCCGCGTTTGCTCACTGTTGACCAAAAACAAGAACGTGTTGATGATTCTGAGCAGTGTTTGGCCATGTTTAAACGTAATAAATCGGAATTTTTGCGTCGATATGTGACAATGGATGAAACATGGATCCATCACTTCACTCCGGAATCAAAACGATCGTCATCTGATCACTCATCTCAACTGGTGAACATCGTCCAAAGCGCCCGAAAGCACAACAATCGGCTGGAAAGGTTATGGCCTCGGTATTTTGGGATGTGCGTGGTGTAATATTCATCGACTATCTTGAGAAAGGAAATACCATCAACAGTGAATATTATATAGCGTTATTGGAGCGTTTGAAGGCCGAAATTGCAAAGAAACGACCGCATATGGCAAAGAAAAAAATGTTGTTTCATCAAGACAACGCACCGTGTCACAAGTCAATCAAAACGATGGCAGAACTCCATGAATTAAACTTCGAATTGCTCCGACATCCACCGTATTCGCCGGATTTGGCTCCCAGCGACTACTGGCTGTTCGCAGACTTCAAAAAAATGCTCGCCGGTAAGAAATTTCGCGCGAATGAAGAGGTTATCGCTGAAATTGAGGCCTATTTTGAGGCAAAAGATAAATCGTTCTACAAAAGTGATATTGAAATGTTAGAACGGCGCTGGAATGATTGAGATTACGTTGATGAATAAAGCTAATTTTGAACCAAAAAAACCGTGTTTTCTTTGTTAGGCCCGGGACTTTTCAGCCCATGTGTTATATGGAAATAAAATGCCTGTTTTGTATTGTGCCATATGTGTGTGTGTATGTGATACTTTTAACTAGAGACACTTGGAGTGGGAGTATTGTCCCTAACCACGTTGGTTTGCCTTGATGGCTGATTATTACTATTAGTGGACTGTATTCAACTATATTTTTTGATTTAAATTGTATATAGACTGGATGTATATGCAAACACACCAAGGAGAACAGCACACGTGTTTCCTTCACAAAATCTAACTTGTCGTCTCTTTATTGAATAATGTTAGTTGCCTGTATTACAATATATAAACTTAAACAGCCTTATTCATAATCAGATTCAGTGACAACTAAGTTTCTACTAAGATTCTACGAAGATGATATTGAGAAAATTCCTATTCATAGATGCATTTAATAGGTACTAAGACCCTATTAACTTTACTTGGCTTTTAAAATCTTAATAGCGCTGTAACATCATATTAACTACTAACTAATGGCCACTAAATATACGTTTACGAATATGACAAGATAGCGCCGTCTTAGTAGGGTCTTAGTAGTTACTAACTAATAGCGTTTTAACAACCTACTAACTTTCTGAGTATGAATAAGGCTAAAAATCGGTAAACACACGTGGTAGCAAGACTGTCTCCATTTAGCAGTTGTAGTATAGTGTCGAAATAAATGAGTATAAAATAATTGAGTGTTTAAATATAATTAACAAACATCACATTGGCGACGAGGAAGGAATTCTCAGATCTAATCAATTTTTAAACCAAGATTGGATAATTATTTCCAAGCAAATAATTTATCAGTAGAGGACAAAAAACGCGCTATACTTTTGAATGTATTGAGCGAAGAATCTTACAAGTTAATTTTTAATGTATGTACACCGGAGAAACCCGAAGAAGTTGCATATAAGAATTTAATCAAAATATTCGATTCACATTTTGCACCAGTTCGGCCCGTTTTTGCTGCAATCTACATATTTTATTCTGCTAAAAAAGGCTAGCAACGAGTCGATAAACGATTGAGCGACCAGCTTACAACGTCTAGCAATGAATTGTGAATTTGGTCAAGAACTAGATGTTTGTTTGCGAGACCGTTTCATAATAGGGTTTCCAATAGGACCAGTCTTTGATCGATTGCTAGCAATATAATGGCAGCCGGATCATGTACGTCTGCTAAAAAAGAGCCCCTCCATGTTGTTCAAATATATACATCAATAAATATTTCAACACTTTGCTACAGAAAACGTTAACGTTAAAATCTTGGCCCTTATTGAAACACCCTTTATATAAAAAAATTACAGTGGATCAGAAATACTTTTTTATGAACACAATTCAATTGAACGATTAATTAAATTTACAGTCTAAATGTAAATTATAAAGGATTATAAAGGATTTAGGATATCATCGCTGTACAAACAGCGTCAACGCGTTTGGTATTTTTTAGTTTTTCACCGTACACGTAATGAACCTATGTTGCGTACGCTTAAACAATACGCGCGGGCCTACTCGATCTGAAATATCTGAATATTTACTCTGTCCCATGTTCTCGCACTTGCAGGGAATATACACCTCTGCGTATATGTGTTCGCAATGAGCTCGTAAATGCTGACAACGTGATGACATTTTCATCCCGCCATAACCCTAATGACTCGACGTAATAGTAACACGCGTACTTTACATCTTAAACTGTGTACCGTTACTGTACAGATACGAGATAATGAGGCGGCGACTTATATAGTACCGTTAAAAAATAATGACTCTGCAACAAACTGTTTTTTCTAGTGGTCTCACGGTGTTGTGTGATGCGGCGAATCTTAGGATAAATTAGGTATAATGAATATATATTTTATTTTAATGTACGAAGGCTGTTTTCTTTTCATCCTCTGATAGCTCATAAAAACAAGACAAATTGAATTTATTACCAAAATTTATGTACAAACATGATTACTTCTTTACATGACCACCGTAAAGATCGATATGTTTGTCATATCTAACACATGGGCTGAAAAGTCCCGGGCCTAACACATAGATGACGCTAGTTTTATTGCAGTCACCTTTCTCTCAGTTAGTACTAACCTTCAAAAGACAACTGTTAAAATTTCATGATATTCTATTCATTACTTTGTGAGTTATTGTGCTAAGAGTCACGCTACTTTTGTTATTTTCAAAACAATGGATCAAAAACAATTTCGTGTTTTAATTTTACACTGCTTCTTGATGGATGAAACCCATTGCCAAATAACATTTACCATTTTACACTGCTTCTTGATGGGAAAAAATACCGTTCAAGCGAAGCAATGGCTTGAAAAGTGTTATGGGGACTCTGCTCCATCAGAAACAACAATAGAACGTTGGTTTGCTGACTTCAAACGTGGTCGTAGAGACACCGATGATGCAGAACGCAGTGGACGTCCAAATGAGGCGGTAACACCAGAAAACATCAAAAAAATCCACAAAATCGTTTTGAATGATCGAAAAGTGAAGTTGCATGAGTTAGCTGACATCGTAAAGATATCAAAAGAACGTATTGGCTTTATATTGCACGAGCATTTGACTATGAGAAAGCTCTGTTCAAAGTGGGTGCCGCGTTTGCTCACTGTTGACCAAAAACAAGAATGTGTTGATGATTCTGAGCAGTGTTTGGCCATGTAACAAACCGGAATTTTTACGTCGATATGTGACAATCGATGAAACATGGATCCATCACTTCACTACGGAATCAAGACGATCGTCATCTGAGTGGACAGCAACTGGTGAACCACGTCCAAAGCGCCCGAAAGCACAAGAATCGGCTGGAAAGGTTATGGCCTCGGTATTTTGGGAAGTGCGTGGTGTAATATTCATCAACTATCTTGAGAAAGGAAATACCATCAGCAGTGAATATTATATAGCGTTATTGGAGCGTTTAAAAACCGAAATTGCAAAGAAATGACCGCATATGGCAAAGAAAAAAATGTTGTTTCATCAAGACAACCCACCGTGTCACAAGTCAATCAAAACAATGGCAAAACTACATGAATTGAACTTCGAATTGCTCCCACATCCACCGTATTCGCCAGATTTGGCTCCCAGCGACTACTGGCTATTCGCAGACCTCAAAAAAATGCTCGCCGGTAGGAAATTTCGCACGAATGAAGAGGTTATCGCTGAAACTGAGGCCTATTTTAAGGCAAAAGATAAATCGTTCTATAAAAGTGGTATTGAAATGTTAGAGCGGCGCTGGAATGATACCGTTGCTCTTGATGGAGATTACGTTAATGAATAAAGCTAATTTTGAACCAAGAGAACCGTGTTTTCTTTGTTAGGCCCGGGACTTTTCAGCCCATGTGTTATTACCACCAGTGAGTTGAGATGGTCCGTGACATTGTTTCAAAGTTCTTACTATGAAATCTCTGCTCTGCCACTTTTCGGTTGAGGGTATACGCCGGGTGTCCAAACCTTCCCATCAACATTATTTAAGAAGTCGTAGGGTTACAGCAGCAATACCTTCTAAACCATCCACGCACAACGTTACCCGTCATAAACTTTCCGCCGTATACTTAGAACATTCTTTTTTTCAAACGGCGCCCCAGTCTTTTCAGACCTTCGCAAAAGTAGGATCTTGCGAAGTCTGATCTGTAGCGGCGATGACTTAGTCATTTGAGATAAATCTCTTTCCTCCCAGTGATTTTTTCAGTATGTAGTGGTGGATCCAAGTCTCATCCATGGTTACAAAACGCGTGAGGAAATCCCTTGGGTTGCGTTGGATCCTGGCCAGGCACTCCTCCGAAACGGTCATCCGATTTCGTCTTTGCTTTTTTGTACCAAACATTTCGTGTAGGATATGGCCAACGTGTTCTTCTGAGATGCCTGTTGTCTCTGCTACCTCTTTTAACTTCAATCGGCAATCAGCTAACACGGCATCATGAATCTTGTCGATCATTGGTAGAGGTCTTTGGGTGTCCACTGCCTGGTTCGCCACTTGTGCTTGTGCGACCACATATAAACTCGCTCACCCAGAAGCTGATGGGATACATCCGCCATGAACATCTACCAAATATTTCAAATTTCCATGGCCGTTTTCCCAGCCATCCAGAAGTGTTTTATCAATGCACGAAATTCGATTTTTTCCATTTTTACGAAATCGCCTGACTTGCTACACAAAACACACTCTTAAGCAACTGACAGTTGACGTCTAAAATTTTGATAGTTGCCATAAAGAAGGTTGGCCTCGCCGACCAATGAATTCACTTTAACCTTCGTGCGCCATCTCTTGGTGGGAAACATTTCAGGTCGCCCTTGTACATCTGCGATAAAAGTTTCGTTCTATTAACAGAATAGTACCACTTGATAATAGGAAGCAACAAACGGTTATTTAGAGTTTCTTTAATTGAATTTTCGTTGAACATGCTTAAAAATATTGGGGGGGGGAGATGGAGGGCTGTTTAAAGGAACATAGAATAGCACGTTAAATTCTATCAAAAGAAATCGCGCATTTAAAACGAATACAAAAAGAGAAATGGAAAGAGGTAGGGGTTCGTGTTGTTGACGATAAGCGCTGAAGGTCGAGGGTCGAGTACGTATCTGCCGATAACCAGCGATAACCAACGACCTTTTCCCATTCGTTACGTTCATTCCTGGCACGGAGAAGAAGTAAGCCAAACAGAGATGCTTTTCGTTTTCGTAAATAAAAAAAAGTCGAATTGCGGGAAGTTGAAGAGAAAGCGACCTGCGAAAAAATCCGCGCTTAGCAGCAAGGATATCGCGGGAAGAAAGGATCCCGACGCTTGCCAATCCAATCAATTATTGCGTATTACATAAAACGAGTTCGAGTATCGTCTTCATCGCCACGTCTTTAAATGTAAGATCTTCGACAACAAGTTCATTGTATGAGGATACGAGCGGTATTTATTTATAGAAAAACAACGCGTCGGAACCCGGACGAGTTGTAAACATTTGTTTTCGGAATCGGGGAGGAAACGTTTCAAGGCTGTTTGCATACACATCCTTATATCGACGAATGCAAAAATGAAATTGGAATCGTAAGCAGATGTTTACGATTCTAATTCATACGCGGATTTGTGTATTTCAAGCATGTGACGTATAACATATATCTATGTATATCTTACAGCTTAGAAGTTAGCAGATTATTGATAGGATTTTCGGCGGGACCCTTGTGGAATAGTTTATTAACAAAAATCACACAGAGGAATGTTAGGCCAAGATTGATATTTTAAATTTTGCGCTTAATTAGAACTATTTATATGACTAGTTGGTAATAAGATAGCGTAGTATATAGGGATATACAGTCCGTGCCAACGTGATAATTTGCAAATACAACTATAAAATTCATGAATAGGGTTTACAATACCTATCTAAATACGTTCGCTAAATATCTTTCCAAGAAATTGAGAAAGTGCAACTTAATGACATTTTGCCTATTATTATCCTCCTCGTGAATCATTCTGTACTGTATGGGAGATGGATCGAGACAAGATTGAAAGACACACTAATTCGTAGAATATTATTTGGATCGATTGCTATTGCAAAAAGAGTATTTATTTGTTTATGTAACAACGTTTTTCCGTATTTACACTACCGCTCAAAACTGTATAGGCACCCCTGTTTTCATGGATTATTCATATAGTATTATGTTTACCAAAAAAACATTATAATAAAATGAAATACGTATTTAAAATGTAGTTCAGTAAGAGAAACACCCATATCGCATTTAGCTGCACTTGGTCGGATTACCATAAACTGTTTATTGCGGTGCAATTACAATAACAATCCCTCTGAATTTACTGGGTAAACTTAGGCATCTGTTAGATTGTGGATAATAATGTTTAAATTACCTTCCTAGAAGATTATAGTGAAATCTGTAACCTATGGTCAGTTGCAGTGTGGTACTGGTTACTCTATTCACGTCGTGAGCGAAATATCGTGTGACAATTTTTTAAAATGCCTCCGCGAAGAGAAATTAGTACGGAAACACATGCGCTTATAATAGCTTACCATAAAAGCGGCATAAGTAATCCACAAATTGCCAAAAAAATGAAAATACACCACGCTACGGTTGACTATAACGTAAAAAAATATCGGGAAACTGGCAGTTTTCTTAATAAAAGACGGAGTGGAAGGCCAAAAGCGACAACATCTGCAGATGATCGCAGAATAGTGGTTACCAGCAAGTTAAATAGACGCAAAACAGCCCCGGAAATCACCGCAGAATTAAATGTTGGTCGCCAAAAACTAGTCAGTGTTTCTACAGTCAAACGTCGCCTACAGAAAGCCGGGCTCCATGGACGTATTGCGATGAAAAAGCCATTACTATGCAAACAAAACAAGCAAAAGCGACTTAAATGGGCTCGTGAACACCAACACTGGACCATAGAAGACTGGAAGAACGTCCTATGGACGGATGAGTCCAAATTTGAGCTGTTCGGAACCCGAAGACGCATATTCGTAAGAAGATCTCTGGGTGAACGTGCCAGAGAAGAGTGTATTGCTGCTACCGTGAAGCATCATTTTGGGCTGTTTTGTTGGCACTAGTGTAGGGGACATTGTGAAAATTGACGGTATATTAAAAAATGAAGGCTACCGCGAAATTTTGGAGAACCACGCAATACCTTCCGGAATTCGACTTTTGGGTCAAAATTTTATGTTCCAGCAAGATAATGATCCAAAACATTCCTCTTATGTAAAGACTATCTACGCCATTTAGAAGAGGAAGGAACTCTCAAAATTATAGAATGGCCTCCCCAGAGCCCCGACTTGAATCCAATCGAGTTACTATGGGAGGAACTAGATCGGGAAGTACGGAAATCGGCTCCGACATCAGCCACTGACGTATGGAACAAATTGCAATCGAGTTGGACCTCAATAACACAAGAAACTCTGGCAAAAGTTATTGCGAGAATGCCTCGATTGTGTGCTGCAATTATTAAATCAAGAGGAGGTCACATAGATGAAAGCAAAATTTAAATTAAACGTTTGAATTTTCACATTTATTTAATATATTTTTATTCATGTACGTGTATCTGTACATAAAAAATAAATATTATTAACATTTTTGCTGAGTTTTTATACATTTTTGCTGTCAGTGAGAGTGCCTAAACACTTTTGAGCGGTTTATATATATATATATATATATATATATATATATATATATATATATATATAAGTTTTCGTCTCCCCTAAAACTTAGTAGAGTCTCCTTCAAAATTAAGTTCTTATTTTTCTGCTTTATCTATAAACCTATAAAAAAAAGAAAAACCATTATGAAGTAAAATTTAGTACTCTAAAATACACTCTGCCTAAAAGGCATCGCATAGACTACGAAAGGCGTTTATAGATTGAAATATTTTTTATACGTCCACAAATGTTTGCCATATGTGTGCCGATTATAAGTATGCAAAGGGATACAACTGGTTTTTGAATAAGTTCTTTTTGTTATTACAAACATTGATTGTCAGAGTAGAATAAGAGCCAGAGTAGCCGTCGCAGCTCCTCGTTTTATGGATTAGTTAGGATCTTGCCTTTACAGTTCAGATAGAGCGTCATTTCCAGTGCAAAATCAGATCTACGTCTAATTCTTAGTTAGTATCGACAAACACAGCTGCAAAACAACCCATATATAACCGACTTTTTACACGATCATGTAATACCATACGCACTAGTAATAGGCAACGAATTCTTTTTAATGCATGATAATGCATGACCCCATGCAGCATTATCCGGGAATACCATGAGGAGGTTGGCATTCCAGTTTTAGATTGGCCTGCGTTGAGTGTAGGCATGAATCCTACGACATGTCGTCCCACTAGAGCTACAGGAATTAGAAGATGCATTTCGTGAGAAATGGAAGAATTTAGACCAAGTTTGTATACGGAGGTAAATTGAATCCAATTGAATCCAACCAGGGGTGGCAATATTGAATACTTTTTTCCAAAAATGTAATTTCTTTTACCATATCGGCTTAGTAAAAATTTCAAATATGAGTTTCTATTTTTATTTAGTCCCTGTATTATTTAAATAATCATAACAAATGTTTCTTTGGATGTATTAAGATATATTTAAAAGTTTCTTTAGTTATAAAATAAAAATCATTCTTGTGCTATAAAAATGAATTATGCGAGTTGTACAAAATTTGATATAAAGAGATAAACAGTACGCAAAAGCAAAACCATACCTGTTAAGGACTTAACATTGTTTTTTGTATTTTCTAAATTTTTTACTATTATGTATTTTATCTTCTTTGCATTATTATTTTCATTTAGAATATTATTTTATTTTTATTTTTATATTTATTTATTTTGCTCTCTTATATCCAATTTTATTTTAATATGTATGTACATTACGCATTGTATATGTATGCAAGTCAGCCATTCGCATTACGCTAGCTAAAACTGCCTAATTAGAAATCATTCACTGCAACGTCGTCGGATATGTAATGGGAGTTTTCTTGAAATTTAAGGTACACAAGCATAGGCAGTCGTCTCCCGCGCGACAGTCGAGGTATTAGCGATCGTGCACTCTCGGTCACCTTTCGTGCCTCGTCGTAACGTGTACAGTAACGTCGTCGTAAGATTATTAGAGATTTCTAAGTTTTTCTAGTTTTGGCGGGAATCGTCGAGGACGTTGTCTATACATTTATTTCTGGCGGGAGTCATTTGGTAACGTCGTCGGACCACATGTATAGATTTTTTAATAAGAATAAATTCTCGATTTTCTATCATTGTACGTCGAGGCTACTGTGTCCATTGTCGTCTATACATATTTTTAGTCTTCAGTTAAGTTTGTGTCGGAAATTATTTTGGTGAGATTGTCGGCGCGCATGTATAGACCTCCTCTACAAGTACGATCACTCCGCTTCTTGCTGACGGTCGGTGCGGCCGCAGCGCCCGTTGTCTTTTGTACGTTTGTTCGGTCCTTGTCGTATCGTGACTTAGAAATTTTTCATTTAGTTGCTCGTCATGTAGCGGACGAGTGTCACGGGCCAGTTTTCTTATGTAATGTCGGCATCATCGCTCCGTTTTACTTGTCGGTGCGCAGTTCGCACATTTGCTGGTTACTGGATTTTTCCCTTCTTTGGGCGCAGTAGTAGAGAGCTAAAGATTGCACATAGCGTAATATTTCAAACGAGAACGCCTGGGTAGCTGTGACATTACTTTTGTATTGAGATCGGCTATTATCGCTACTGTCGCCCTCGACCAGGCGTTCAAGCTCTAAGAGATAGAATTAGGTTCCCTATAAATGTGAATATAACAAACGTATTTGGTCAAGTACAAATACATGCCAATAATACAGGGCCAAGTCCTTAAGCAAATTTAAAACAAGGAAAGTATATTAGGCTCCCGGAAAGGGACATATAAATAAGCATAGCACCGAGGTGCGCTTATAAATTTAAGAAATAAATAGGGTTGGCTCCCTATAAAAAGGTAGTAGTGCATGCAAACAGATAGAGGCAATAGTACATGCCTCTAACAAGCTTCAGCGGAAAGCATATAAGAGTTTAACCTTTTTAAACAGAATTAAGACATGGCTTTGCAACGTACATGCTGAGGCATTACTTTATGTTGCTACCAATGAAAATACATATACAAATGCTAATGTACATTACATGTATAAGAGAGCTCGAATAACTGCAATTATTGCAAATATATATATATATATCTTACGTACATCGTACATGTACATAGGCAAGAGTGGAAACCGTGTAACCATTTCATTTTTAAATATATTTTTTTGCGCATGCGCATTGAGTTTCACTGTACAACCTCTCCTCTAGTAAATAAGCGAACATACTCTATAAGTAAGTATTGGTCAAGTAATTTAGGAAATTACGAGCAGGCTACAGCGGCGTTGTTCTTCAAACCAGGAGAACGTAACAATACCAACGAAACGTTGTTACTAACAATGAATGATGGAAGAAAAACAAAGCTTTTTTTCTTTCTACAGACGGCCTCATAGCCACATAAAAATTCGGCTCTAACAGAAAAGGAGAAAAGGAGGAGGTCACATAAATGAAAGCAAAATTTAAATTAAACGTTTTAATCTTCACATTTATTTAATATATTTTTATTCATGTACGTGTATCTTCTGTACATAAAAAATAAATATTATTAACATTTTTGCTGAGTTTTTATACATTTTTGCTATCAGTGAGAGTGCCTAAACACTTTTGAGCGGTAGTGTACGTGTTTGTGATGCACTTTCAGTTACTGCTTGTATGCGCTTCATATTTTTTCGTTATGGGTAAAAAGAGGACATATTAAAGAAGAGAAAACTGTGTATTGAAGCTAGGTACAGGAGTATATTCTCAATGCATAATAGCAAAGAAAGAAGAAGTATTCCGACAAGCGCTGCAGCGAATCGTCGTTTCAATGATAAAAAAGATACAAGTACTGGAAGAGCGTTTTGTGGCAAGGAAAGGATCACTACTAATCGTGATGATCGACGTATCCTGCAACTAGCAACTGAAAAAATTGAATACATCTTTAAAGAAAGTAGAAAACCCATATCTCCCTTTATAAAAAGAACATATTTGGAGTATTTTGGCGTTCAGTTAGGAGATCAGGATAAATCTTGGGCACCACATTTTGTATGCAAAACATGCGTAGAACATTTGCGACAGTGGACAAGCGGAAAGAGAAAGAGCTTAAGATTTGGAGTACCGATGACATTGGGGGAGCCTAAAAACCATCATGATGACTGCTATTTTTGTTCTATCAACATCAAAGGCGCAATTGCAAAGAAAGAAGTACACCGACAAACAGTGCAGTGAATCGTCGTCTTAATGAACGAAAAGATACCCACTACAAGTACCGGAAGAGCGTCTAGCGGCAAG
This sequence comes from Trypoxylus dichotomus, assembly GCA_023509865.1. NCBI lineage: Eukaryota > Metazoa > Arthropoda > Insecta > Coleoptera > Scarabaeidae > Trypoxylus > Trypoxylus dichotomus. The sequence goes on along the minus strand of CM042076.1, from coordinate 72,265,548 downwards.
AAAAGGATCACTACTAATCGAGAGTGCAAATATCCACGCGTACAGTACGTAGAGACGATTGTACGAAACCGAATTAAAATACAGACGCCCCCTGAAAAAGCCAAGATTGACACCGATGATGAAGCGAGCACGTTATTAATGGGCAAAATGTCATCAACTTTACACAATTGAAGATTGGCGAAAGGCAAGATAAAATAACCTAAATGAATATCTAAATCAAGCAATATTTCTTTTGCGTGAACAATGTTTTCATTAAAGATCGTATTCGGCGTAATTCGATCAAAACTAGAAGCCATGACAGAAAAAGTTCAATTTATTAGTCGTCGTTCATCTGAACGGTTTGGTGAAGCTAGTGTCCTGTATGTCAGTCGAAGGTTCTGGACCACTGTATCTTTGTCAAGGCATCATGAATCAACACTAACCTAAACAATGTAAACAAGCTTACACCACGTACAATTCGATAATGTAAACAGTTTAGAGTACCGGTTGTTTCCCGAATTTCGTGCGTAATTGAATCGATTAAAAGAATGTTTACGTAAACGTTTTCAACACCGGCAGCGGTTGTTTCCCGATTTATGTATGGGATTCCTATAAGCGTTGGCTCTATTGCCTCTCGTGAAATGAAGTAGGGGGAAAATCATCGACGAGATTAGAAAAGGTGCGGGGGAGACTCAATTGGCAAAAGAATATGGAGTTTAAGCGATTCAAGTCATAAATTTTACAAATGTGTCAGATATATGCGGAGGCTCCGAAAATCGCAGAACTTTAAAAAATTCCCAAGCACCTAGAACGGAAAATCGTCTGTATAAATGGTTTTTAAAACAAAGGGATAATCATGTTCCAATTAGCGGTGAATTAATTAATTAAAGAGAGAGCAAAAGTATTGAATGAAAACCTAAAAGAGACCGAAAATTTTGTAACCAGTGATGGCTGGCTAAAATGATTTAAGAGGACGTATGGAATTCAACTGCCGTCGATATCTGGCGAAAAATTATCGGCACCATCACAACTAGTGCAACCATTTAAGGAAAAGTCATCGGACGTTCTCACATTATTAAAAGCAATAAATCCCGATATTGTTTGCACAATTACCGATGTTAGTTTATGGAATGACGATAAAGATATGGATAATCCACATGAAGAGGAAGATGGGGTGAGTGAAGATGACGATCATCCGATTGAAATAGAAAATACAGTGAGTGACGCGCAAGCTGTAGGAATTTTTAATCAAGCGTTAGATTGGTCTGAAGAAAAACACATATTATATTCCGATATTTTAATGCTCCGTAAATTACGGACAATGGCATTAGAAAATACCAAGCGTAAATTTGGGCAAACAATCATTTGTATGCTTTCGCGGGAGATTTGAATCACTCCTTCTTAATGTGAAACAAAGTACAGATTCCAGAAATATTCCCGTATAAAAAAAAACTAAGGATAGTAACTAGATTGATCGGCAATAAAGTGACAAAAAAAACACAACGATCTTAGCGACATAACATACAATCTTAAGGCAAATTTATGCAGTCAGTGAAACTTTCAACTCGCGTGAATCCTTCGTAACACAGCTCTCTTAATCCTGCATCGCATCACCGTGTATACACACCATTTGTTGCGCCTCATTTGTCTCTTTGTATTTCTAGAAGATTTGTTTAACCCAATCCAGCTGTTGGCGCCTATTTTTAATAACGGCTGCCGCACTGTTCCTACGCTCGAACCTGCTGTTTCTTCTTCGCTTCCACACCGTTCCGCTACGACTTGTTTGTTTACGACAAATTTGGTTTTACCGGAATCTCTTTCGACAGTCATTGTTTACGTCGATGGATATACATAGAGATTGAGAACTTAAGTACCGCTAGATGTTAACATATACGAGGCGTCGCATATTGTTAAGGACTTAACATTGTTTTTGTGTTTTTGTAAATGAATTTTGAGTTTCTAAGGAAATGTATTTTGTTTTATCTATTTCTTTTACTACTTTATGTATTTTATATGATTTTATCTTCTTTGCAACCGTATGGGTTAGTATTATCACCTTATTTTCGTTTTTATTATTTATTTTTTTGCTCTCTGTAGAATATATCGAATTTTATCTTAATATGTATAAGACATTACGCATTGTATATGTATGGAAGCTGGCCATTCACAATACTCTTGCTAAAAGTGCCTAATTTAAAAGTCATTAAGTGCAACGTCGTCGGACAAATAATGCGAGTTTAGTTAATATTTAATATATATACAAGGACAGGCAGTCGTCTCCCGCGTGACGGTCGAGGCATTGCAGATCGGTCACTCTCGGTCTTCTTTCGTACCTCGTCGTAACCAGTAACGTCATCGGACGAATATGGGAAATTTGTAATATGAGGAGAGGTCCGGGGGGCGCTCGCTAGATATTATTCTGATTGGCGACTTATCATTAGTATATAAGTTAAGTTGCAGCCCCATAGCGACAGTCGCTTACGAATAGTTGCCTGCTAAACAAGTCAATCCGGAAAAAAACTGAAACCATGGAGGAAATTAAACACCGTGCTGTGATAAAGTTCCTTGCAAAGCAAGGAAAGAACGCTCAAACCATATTGAATGAAATGGAAACCGTTTATAGGGAACAGTGCCCTAGTAAATCAATGATTTATAAGTGGCATGGGTCTTTCTAAACATGGTCGGGAGTCGATTGAAGACGACCCCCGGCCACATCAGACATCGTCGAAAAAGTGCAAAAATTTCTGCTACAACAATTATCTGCATTAGTTGGAGTATCACCTGGGTATGACAAAAGTCAGTGCAAGATGGGTACCGTGAATGCTCACGCCGCTGCAGAAACAGCAGTGCGTCCAAACAATTTTTGGAGCTGTGTGGAAACAAACCTGCACAGATTTTGGAGCGAATTGTTACCGGAGATGAAACATGGATTCATCACTTTGAGCCTGAGTCCAAACAGGCGTCCATGCAATGGCATAAAAAGGGGACACCACCGCCAAAGGAATTCAAAGTGTCAGAATCGGCTGGAAAGTTGATGGCTACTTTCTTTTGGGATTATGTAAGGGGATATTATTCATTGAATACAAAGAAAAGGGTAGGAGCATAACCGGAGAATATTACGAAGCGATATTAGAAAAATTGAAGGAGGCCATTAAGGAAAAACGTCGAGGGAAATTGACCAAGGATGTGTTGCTCTTGCAAGACAATGCGCCGTTTCACAAGAGCAAAGTTGCAATGGCTGCTATGCACAAGCATGGTTTTCAATCAATAGTGCATCCACCCTACAGTCCACACCTGGCATCTAGTGATTTTTATTTGTTCCCCAATTTAAAAAAAGACTTACGTGGAAAAAAGTTTTCCGACGACAATGAGGTAAAGGAAGCAATTTTGGCGCATTTTGAGACGAAAGATAAAAAATATTTTTACGATGATTTAGAAAAATTAATTCATAGATCTAATAAATGTATTGTGCTTAAGGGTGATTATATTGAAAAGGAAAAATAGATTTATTATTTTATTTTATTTAAAACCCTTTCATTCCACGAATTTCTGGAGCTCCCCTCGTAAGACAGATTTAAAGGTGCGTCGCAAAATCCATTAAGTTATTGCTCGTCCTTAACTTGTTAGCCATATTCGTAAGCTATTCTGAGGAGATGTGACTAAAACACTTCCACAGATTGCTCCCGAGGAACATTTGGAGATTCTGGGATTCCTATTACAATAGTAAGAATATTATTATATCAAAATTCATACAAACATCTGCATTTATTACTTCATCCCAAACTCATCCGACGTATAGTGTTGATGCTGCTAATTCTGAAACAGCCAAATCAACACTTTGCTTTTAAATAATAGCTTTCAGCTTCAACTTCTTTTAAAAATTTTTTAACACGAATAATATGAAAGATTTTTCAGTTGTTATAATCACTATGTTTCTAAGAAAATGATCTGATCTCAATTCTCTGCAGCGTCTGGAAATTCTTTCGACTTTAGCTTCTGTGTATTTTTAATACTCTTTTCTTTAATATATTTACCAATACTTTTCGACAAAATTCTTCCGCACATTGATGTGTAAACCTCCAAACTGACAACTTGGCGAAGTTCTACCTTTAATTCGAGCACATCTATTGGGTGTATAAGTTTTGCTTAAGATCAATTTCTCGAGATTCTCCACTTTTTGGAAAATGTTGGCATAGTACACCTTCCTAAGATATTTTTATTTTGGTATACATGATTGAAAAACCATTTTTGTTGTGACCACGAAAAAATACGAACTGGCAATCTTTTGAACATTCACGATTCCCACTTTTCAAGAGTATTCATCGAGACTCTTGAAATTACTATAATTAGATAGTAATTTATATTATAACACGACTGACAAATAAATTAATGCAAATTGCAGAATTGAAACCATGATAAAAACAGACAATCTGACCAATGCTTTCGGATTGATTTACATAACTCTCTCTAAAGCCTCAGGATCGTACTCATATTTCCTCGATCTCTAAACAACTAACCATTCTCTTTCAAAGTATAAAGAGACACAGATCGTTTTGCATAAGATTTGTTAATGCAAACGTTATGCGCATATATCTAGTCGTACGTTTAAGGGATTGTGCAACTAGTACGGGCACTACATCTCAATTACGGTTTAGCCTCTAACCGCCGGTAGATAAAAAAGACATCAGCGAAAAACGCGCCCCTATACCTACACTACATGATGTTGTCGAAGAAAGAGGCAGGTCCCTACAGTATCAATTTTATTTCAATACCTACATCGGCGATACTGAAACGCGATACGGACATTGCAGGCGTAACCTAAATAACATAATTATTATTCTTTCAGCCTGTCTCGTTCCTTTCCTATATAAGTACAGCGTATTTATGCGCTATACAGCGCGTTTAAAGAATCATCGAACATATAGTGGTGTTCATACATCGTTATATATTGTGGATTTTAGTTATGCTCAAAATAATGGCCTTCTGCATCAATACACCTTTGTAACCGAAGCTTCCACAAAGTAAAAACTTGAAGCAAGTCTAATATTGAATAGTATACAACGACATTAGACGAATTATAGAATACTATTGAAGAAGCCTGGCATAACATTCCTGTGGAGAGATGTGGAAAATTAGGTAAAAGCGTGCGGGTTGCTTGTAAAAGGTTTCCAACGAAATATTAAATGTAAAAGCAAAAAAAGAATTTAAAAAAGTATTTCGTTATTGTTATTAAATATGATATTTCTACGGCCAGTTAAAGAATAATACATTTATTTTTTCCAATTTGTTTATCTTGAAGTTTAGAAAATATGTGTATTATAAACTGCATACCAGCTACTCCATTTTTGTTAAGCTAAGTTAAATAAATCACACGCAGGGACAAAAATCCTAGTGAGACGGCGGAATCCGACAACCGTTACGACTATGACAAACAACCGTGAAAGTTTGAGATACTATTTAAATAAATCACTTGTTAACATTTAAAATTTATCAATTCATATAATTTAGCTGTGCTATTTATATACCTGCCACTGTATATACTTTTAGATCATCTGCATCTATCGCGTCATTCAGGTATAAGTTGAAAAACAAAGGACCGAAGTTAGATCCTTGAGGAACGTGGGAAGGAATTGCATACTTATCCGTAGAATACCCATTGTAAAATAAAACATACGCCGTTCGGTTTGCCGAATAAGATCTTCTTAGTACAAAAAGTGATGAACAGAGACCAACACATTTCAATTTCAACTACGGAGCCGAACAGCTTTTGGAAGTCTGTTTATACGACATCGGTTTGTTTTTGGTGAACCATAGTTGAAAGATACTGAATTATACATACGAGGGCCACGCTATATGTTTTGAGATACAAAAAAACTACGAGAATGATTTTATTTATGATCAAAATAATCACCTCCTGCATCAATCGGCTTTTGTAACCGAAGGTTCCACAAAGTAAAAGCTTAAAGCCAGTCATCTTTTGGAGTGCTCTCAAAAAATTGATGGATTGCTTCATATATTTCATCCTCCGTCGAAATAACCAGAAATCACACATGGCTAAATCAGACGAATATTGTGGATGTTCAACGACTTTTACATTATTTTCTCCTAAAAATTCAAGTACTACAACTTTGGAAGTTGCTATGAATCATAACCAAATGGATCGTTGGACTGGTGCGGAACGTGCAGTAGCTGTGAGAGCGTTTTATAAAAATGGTGATAGTGCGCCTGCCGCGCAGAGAATATTTCGACAGCATTACCAGCTTGGACGTCATGGACGTGTCCCATCTGCGCATGCGATTACGACGCGGGTGCGTAATTTTGAAGAAACAGGATCTGTCTTGAAAAAGAAAGCTCCAGGTGGCATTCGAACGGTACGTACCCCCAGAGAACATTGAGGCTGTATAGCTGCAATCGAGAGAAGTCCTCGCCGCTCCGTTCGACAGCATACATCTACGCTAAGGATTAGCGACGAAGCTTACAAAGAATACTGCACGAATTACATTTCCATCCCTATAAGCTGCAGATTGTGCAACAATTACATGAACGAGACCCAGTGTCACGTATGGAGTTTAGTAGGCAGATATTGGCTAAAATTAACGAGGACGCGAATTTCGTTGGTAACATATCAGACGAAGCCCATTTCCACCTGAACGGTTTCGTAAACAAACAGAATTTTCATTGTTGGGCCCAAGACAATCCTTGTGAGTTACACCAGCGACCACTACATAGCGACAAGGTCACAATATGGTGTGCTGTGTCATGTCATGGTGTTATCGGCCCTTATTTTTTTGCATGTGAGGATGGTAGTGCAACGACAGTAACATCCGCTCGATATGTTGAAATGCTTCAAACATTCTTTACACCGAGACTGTACGAGCTTAATCTTAACATGGAAAACATGTGGTTTCAGCAGGACGGGCCACGTCACACACTGCTCAACATTCGATGGCAGCAGTTCGTCAATTGTTTGGAAGACGCATTATTTCACGTAACGGTGACATTGAATGGCCTGCGAGATCCCCTGATCTTAGTGTGTGCGACTTCTTCCTGTGGGGGTATCTTAAAGGCAAGGTGTACCGTACACGACCTGCAACAATCCATGAACTGAAGGAGAACATTCAACAAAAAATCACTGCCATTCCCCAAGATTTGCTCCACCGCGCATTCCAGAGTTTTCCTAAGAGGCTGTTAGAGTGTGAACGGCGAATGGGAGGACATCTTTCCGATGTCATCTTTAAAAAGTAATGAGACACTTTTGGACATTTTAATTGTAAAAAAATAAATGGCATGCTGCATACATGCACTTTCGTTAATAAATTACTAGTTTTATGAATTTATTCGTGGAAATGACGTTATTTCAAAATTTCCCGTTCCCCTGCGCCACCCTGTATATACTACAATAGCATATGACTATCACATCTACTACCCTAAGCTGTTTTGCCAATAGTTATTGAAAAGGTTACGTCGAAAGAAACTGTATTCTGTTCGATACTGTTTGAAATAATCGGTATATTCTTCCCCGTAAAGGCTTGCATAGAAATCTATACTCGTATGGACGTAATATACTGCCATACAGTTATAATTCACTTGCTCTTCCGCTAGCGCGAGCATTTGGTAGTGTTATTTATTTACTGCTAACAGGTAAGAAGAGAGTTTGTTATTGTCGTGTTTATTCTAGCGTAAAACATAGCGATATTAATTTAATACCATTATACGCGACCTATTAATTGCCTCATATGATTGATGATCTAGAAAACATGCAGCAGCACATGCCATTCATTCATCTCTTCAAGAAATCAACGCAATTCTGAGGAAAACTATATTATATCTCTGATAGAGTAAGTACACTGCCGTCCATATTAGTTTTAACACCCAGTAAAATATGTTGCAAACTCTACTAAAAGACAATATAATTGTTTTTATATATAGATAACATTTATATTAGGTCCTTTATGAAGTTTCTTGTTTGTTTACTGTACAGGCAAACTTCCATGAATATCGATTAGAGACTGATTAAAAACCTATATAAATATGTAAACAGCTAAATTCTAAGAACGAATTAAGAACTTTCTCTTGTCATTAGGGTAGGGGTAGATGTATCGGAAGGAATTCGTCATAGTTTAGTATCGTTACAACTATGCCCCGCTTACATGGTTCGAGTGATATTAGCGACTTCACCCGGGGTCGCATCGTTGGCCAGAGTGAACGCGGCGCTTCGCAACGTGAAATAAGTACATTTTTAAATATTCCGTTGTCCACAGTTAACCGTGTAATTACACAATTTAAACGCAAGGAAAAAACAACAGTGGAGCAGAGACCAGGCCGTGCCGGACCTTCTGAAAGAAGTAAAAGGGTGTTTGTGTTCAAAGTGTTAAGAGAACCGCGAAAAAGTACAGCTGAGCTTGCGGCAACTTCACAGAAAAGTCAGCGCACCGTTCTGCGATACCTCCACAGCGTGGGGATGTATACAAGGGTGGCAAAGAAAAAACCTCTCCTTAAGCGTTTCAAAAACGGCGCCGAATGGCTTGGGCAATCGATATGCGAATGAAGCCCGAAGAGTTTTGGCAGTCTGTCATTTTTTTAGACGAAAGCAGATACTGCCAATTCAGTGATAGTGGTCGTACGTGGGTATGGAGACGTTCGTCACAGCAACTGGACGACAAATTTTTGCATCAGACGGTGAAATACGGCGGTGTGAACATCATGGTGTGGGGCGCGATATGGTATGGTGGAAGATCGCATGAGTAATCTGCGACGGAAATATAAATGCGGCAAAATATATCCAAATATTAACAGAAGGACTACTACCGATATTCGACAACGCCATTTTATCTAAAGAAGACGCCACTTTTATGGAGGATGGAGCACCCTGCCACAAAGCAAGAACAACAACCGCATGGAAAGAGGAATAGGGGATTCGGATTTTACCATGGCCAGGCCAATCACCAGACATGAATCCGATTGAGAATGTTTGGCACATAATCCAGACAAATATGGCGAAACGACACCGAAAACCCAGTAATAAGGAAGAACTCGTGGCAGCTGTTACAGAAGAGTAGTTAAATATTCCAGACGACACCATTAATCATTTAATAGATTCTATGCCGCGACGACTCGCAGCACTTTACGCAAGTAAAGGTGGATCGACAAAATATTAGTTTAATTTAAAAATTTTAAAATATTTTCTATATATAACGAGAATAAAATCTTTTTTTAATTAGTGGGTGTCTATTTCATTCTGTCACCTTAGTGTATTTCATGACCCAATACAGTAATTTTCAGAATAATCCTCATCGCCACAAATACGATCATTTTTGAGACAATATTGCAGGTAATAAATTTACAATACTCTTTGGAGTGGGAGCACGCCACCTGAAAGTATATTGTGTATTGATAAATGCTTTACTGTCTAAATAAACCTGCTTGTGCGTGCGTTAGTGTTAAGAGCGTATCTTTTTGTGTGAACCTGATTAAAGTTATTAAAATGCCGAGAGGAAAACCGACAAGTTTAGAAAAGCCGTCTGTAATTGTTGCTTTCAATTTCAATGGCCAGTGTGTCAACTTTCCGAAATGTATATAACTATATATAAATAGAGAATAACAACTCACGCCGACGATGAGCGCATAAAATTGCTGAGCAAGCGAAATAGTAGACTGACATCACCAAAAATCGCCGCCGAATTGAATCGTAACCGTGCAAGAAATATTTTTGTTACTACAGTGAAAAGAAGGGTAAAAGCTGCAAATCTTCACAGCCTCATTGCGACAAAAAAAAACTAATTCACTGGGGAAATAGGCAAAAACAGCTATAGTGGGTAAAAACATATCGAAATTAGAGAGTGGGTGATTGGAGAGGGGTGCTATGGACTGATGAGTCAAAGTTTGAGGTGTCTGAACAATCAAGGCGTATTTTTGTAAGAAGAGCGAAAGGCCAAAGAATATTGCGCGATTGTGTAGTACCAACTGTCAAGCAAGGAAGAAGTTCTGTGGTTGTTTGGGATTGTTTTCCCTACGACGGTACAGGAGACTTGAAGCGAATCGAAGGTATTTTGCGAAAAGAGAACTATTTAGAAATACTAGCAGAAAATTTAATACCATCGCGGCAACGTCTAATCGGCGAAAAGTTTGTATTCAAACAGGACAGCGAGCCCAAGCACTTACCAGTACCTCTGCACCTCCGTAGGCCACCTCTGGAACATTTTACAAGAGGAATGGACTAAACAAGTTTTGGAAAAATAAGTTTGAATATTTTTTTACGAGACGGACACTTTAAACTTTAACAAAATATTTTAATAAGACGAAGGAAGTCATGAAAGGGAATCTTTAAAGTCATATTGCAGGTGAATTAATGAAATAAAGTCAACAGATTCTCAACCAGTTCCTTGCAATTTTCGGCCGTGTTATTTCCCAGAAAGATTGCTGCCATTTAACAGAAAATATCCCAAAAATGGTTTTCTTATTGTGTTTATGATATGTTTTGTTTCTTTCATCTTTTACTGTATTACAGCTCACGTTTTGCAACAATTTTTCGAAAGTTCACATGTGATAAACAATCTTCGTATCATCACCTTCGTAATAAAAGAATTACAATTGCAAACTTAAAAATTTTATTCGCAATATCAAAATAGAAACGACAAATACAAGAAAATAATTACAAAATAATCCTATCACATTAATATTTATTTGAAGTATCTTCCAAAAATAGCCTGACCTGACTCTTCAACTTCGTACATATTTTAGATCAAGAAGCTGAAGAAATCGGCAGAATCTGAAATATTTATAAAACTAGGAAAACTGCACTACCTTCCACAGAAGTTTGACCAAGGGAAAAAGTTTTGCAATATTTTAATTTAATAGGCTTTATTTGCATTCAACGATGCTAATTTTAATAAACATCCAGCTTAAATACATCAACAACTCAAATACTGAAGATATTATGAAGAAAAGAAATAAATAACATCGTGATATCTGGGCTGAGAACAACACCGGATGACAAAAATGACCTAAAAATGGGAATAAAAAAAATTGTAAAAAGCAAGCTGGGTGTGGAGGTGGTTGTAAAAGAGACGGATGAAATAGGAGAGAAGATGTATAAGGTAGAACTAAATACATACGAAGAAAAGGATAATATAATGCAAAAGAAAATATAAATTGAGACAACTAAGAAATATTTATAAACTATGAGATAACCCAAATCGAACGAGATATACAAAAGAAATTGAAGCAGAGAAAATAATAATCCAGGGAAAGGAGTACGGATGGGACAAAAAAGATGAAAAACTTGTAGAATGGGAAAAAATCCACTCAAACCGAAATGCAAAAAACTAAGGAGAAGATAGGATAAAGGAACAACAAAGACGGCCATGGTAAGGATTAAGGCTAAGACTGATAGAAGAAAAGATGCTGAGCTAAATAGCAGAAACAGATTTGAAAATAGACGCGAGGTAGAAGCAACTAATAGATACAAATGGAAAAAAAATAGAGAAGTGATAGAAATGGGCACATATACGAAGTATAATTGAAAAGTAAGACGAACTAATTGAGGAAATGATAACTCAAAAGCTAGACTATATGGAAGTAATGAATACGTAGGCTTCCACAGCTAGAGTCAGTAATAAACGAACTACATCCGGAATTGGACCGTATCATGACGAGATATGGAAATGAAATGATAGTAAGAGAAGAAAGAAATAAAAAGAAGAAGAGATAAAAAGAATAAACTTCTCTTACTTACTCTTTTCACCTTTTCTTTCTTTTTCACCCCTCCTCTCATTTTTCTTCTTTTTATCTCTTTCTTTTTATTTCTTTCTACTCTTTCTCTTATTTCATTTCTATATATATCTCATCATGACACGATCCAATTCCGGAAGTAGTTCGTTTATTATATGGGAGTAACCGAAGTAAAAGAGAAGGGTCAGGAACTAGAGGAAATGAAAGATGAATACTGGCTGTACTGGTCGGGAGTGGATGAGAAGGACAAAGGAGTGGTAGGAGTAGGAATAATTATCAAACCTGAGGTAGTAAATAATATACAAAAAGAGAAATACATAAATTCAAGAATATTAAGAATTGATACAAAGCTGGAAGGAAACGAAATATGGAGCATAATTGTGGCATATGTCCCAAATGACAACACACAAGAAAAGAAGATAAAGACGATTCTTCGAAACACTACAAAATGAAATAGATGTTGCCGTAAGAAATATTATAGTAATGTGAGATATGTATGGACGAGTCGGAAGAGGCAATGATTTTTTGATTTTTAAAATTTTTGTTAATTGGCCAAACTTCTACGGGCGGTAGTGTACCTCGAATAGACTTCCGTAATGAATAATGATGGTGAAAATCTATTACTACGATATAAATATTTTTATGATTAATTTATGACTTACTAACAGTAACCTAGACTAAATCGGATTTCCCTCAACAACCTCCTCATCCACAACAACCTTCTTCGGTTTGTTTATCATCAAATAGAAAATCATCGAGGATAGACTAAAAAGGGTGCATATTATCACCGACAAAAATATGAACCTGAACCACCAATCACTTTGGATTTCTTCGCTTTCTAAGTTCGAAAACCACCATATCAAACAGGTGATAAAATTTTCGGCAAAAACTAACGCGAAGAAACCGTAATAAATGAATTTCGCCTTCTTAAACTGCTTCATGAACTCGATGATGCAGAAGATGTAGATCAATCCGATAAAGATATAGAAAACGGCCTTATTTTCTTTGACGACGTACGTTTTAACGTCGTAAATCAGAAATGCCTCGCAAATGACGAAATGAACGGTCAAAAGCCATACTACGTCCCGAGGATAGAAGTAGGCGAAAGAAACGAGGGCCAAGATCCTCGCGATGAAGAAGCAGAACCACCAGAAGAAGGAGATGAGTTTCCCGACGATGTCGTCCTCTGGAAGGCCTTTAATTTCGCGTAGGCTGCGCGGGAGATCAGTCTCGTCAATGCCTGCTAGTTTATAGATCCTTCTAGGTGGGCCATCTAGTACTGAAGTTTCGCGATTTAATGGAACGCCATCTACCTGTAAACAAATAAAGCTAATTATATTGTATGTCTATTAATAACTATTGAGTTAGCAGCAAAATTATTGCTGATTTTAAATGTAATAATAATAATATCTTTTATTGCCCAACAGAAAATAATTCCATTTACAGGACAATGCGAGAATAATGTAACCTATGCACATATAGTAATAATATACAGCAAAATTAATCGAAAATGATACAACTGAATCATAAACATAATAATGGCTCGGTGACACTAGAATGCAAGAACAAAATAGGACGACAATGTAAATCCATGTAGACACTTCAACAAAAAGGATCATCAAGTAATTCATTGGCATTTCCCGTCATATGCGTAATGGGTGCTTTAAGCAGAACATTAGTTTTGTATGACGGGACCTTAAAATTAGGGAAGGACCTGGTATCGTACTGAGGTACCACAAAATTAATTTTGGAGAGAAGAGATGGAGCGTCAATAGCGTGATTAATCAGTTTAAGTAGAAATTGGCTGCTAAATTCCTTCCTTCGATCCGATAACGATACAAAACCGTGTCTCGTCAGCAGACCCGCATAATCAACATGGCGTCCAGGGTAAGTGCCATCAATTTTGAAGGACAGGTATTTCAAAAATCGTTTTTGCACTCTTTCAAGTAGTACTTGCAGATGGATATAGTGAGGATACCAAGTTATGGAGGCATACTCCAACCCAGTACGGACAAGCGAATAGTATAATGCTTTTAGCGAAGCAGGATTATTGAATGATCTGTAGGATCGTGTGAGAAATCCTAAGGATAGTATGTGGTCTGCAAACGACAAATTTGCATCAAACAGCACGCCCAGGTCCCTCACAGACGAGTGCCTAGGAACAATAGTTTGACTCACAGCATACTGATAACTGTAGAGTCTATGACATCTAGAGTAGCTTACAACAGCACACTTATCCAGATTCAAATGAATTCCATTCTGTGTACACCATCTAACAATAGTATCCAGACTGTTCTGGGAGAAACAAACAATTTGCCGGGGAGGTTATGGTACTGTAGATCTTAAGATCGTACGCGTAAGCCAGTACATTGCAGTCCAGCCCCTGTAGGAGATCTTCCAAATAAATATTAAACAAAAGAGGACCCAAATTGGATCCCTGGCACACACCAGAGCAAGCAGAAACTGTTAAGGATGTATATCCATTGTAGTGAACATAGCATGAGCGTTCAGTAGATGGAAGTACTGTTTCTTTTGAATTACTTCTGTCATTTTACAATTATATAGTTTTGGTATTTGTCAACTGTAAACTTTAGCCTTCTTAAAAACCAAAATAAGCCTATTTCTAGTGAGATTTGTTTGTGTAGGTTCAATTTTAACATGGGGAGGGCAAAAGCGTGTTCATTTTCGTCATATTTCGGTTTACTATTTCAGAAAAGGAAAGAACGCGACACAAGCTGCTAAAAAGTTAAGCGATGTGTATGGTAATAATAAAGCTCTAAAAGAAAGACAGTACCGAAATTGGTTTGATTTCTGAAAGTAAAATGATCTATAGAAAATTAGCACGAAGATCTGAAGTAATAATTTCGATGCATCTATTTCTTTCTGTGTAAAATAGACAAAATGAAATTTTCATAAAAGCAATTTTACAATGACGATTGCAAGGACTGTGTGGATGTACAATTCACAGGTATAGCAGTAAACTCCACTCACACAAATTAATTAATTATGCGGAACGCAGCGTTTCGGGAGCACGTGGGCTCCCATTGTCAACAAATGTTACCGACTGAAAGTAAAAACTGTATCACACATGCAAATTATTTTCTACGCAGGCTCTAAAATTTCTAACCATATGACTATTTACAATCTACTAGGTGGCCTCATGCCTTTTACGGGGAAGGATGGACCGAAAGCGAACCGTATCATTTAACAGGGTCTATGGTAATAAATCGGCCAAAAAACATTGGCTTGTAAATGAAATAAGATACCAGTACGCCAAACGTAGTAAATTAGAAATAGAATTATATACATTGCACCTGAAATTAACTAAGAATTTAGACGAAAACAATTTTCAAAAATGGTGTGATTTCCAAAGACGTAACGTCGAACGCGTTAACAAGAAATTTAAATTAAAAATGGTAACTGTTAACAAAATTTAGGCGACTCTGTCAAAAAGTCTAGTAAGGAGAATGTGAATGTCATGGAGAGAACACCACTCGTGTACAATCAATCTTCTGAGACCTTTAATAAAGACGAAATGAACACTCCTAAATAAAGGATTAAGATATAGTATTCGCGGACCGAAATCGCCCGTTGAGGATTCAATCGCCTCAATAGAAACAAACATTAGAAACTTAGATGTAGCTACAAAGACTTCGTTAGAAACGCGTGCAAAATTCAGATTTCGAGAAATTTAGAAAATGATAAAAATTGCGGCCAAGACAGGAGGAATTTAGGAATTATTAAAAGTCTGAGAAATAAAAATTGTTTTATCTTAAAGCAGATAAAGGAAATAAAATAGTCATTCTGGACAAACCGGATTATTATAATCGCGTCAACACTATGTTAGCGTCAGGACCGTACAGAGAATTAAAGAAAACCCCCCTACCGTCAATGATTAGAATCACTAAAGATACTATTAAGGACTGTCCTAACTTAATCAATAATAACCTGAAATTCAAAATAACAAGTTCAAACCCTACCATTCCAAAAATGTATTGTCTTCCAAAATCCACAAACCAGGCAATTCCATGAGACCTATAGTATCCGGCATTGATTCTCAACATACAAATTGTCCAAATGGCTAGTGAATGAATATAAGAACTTGCCCCATAAAGTAGATAACCTATGTAGAAAACTCCGTAGATTTTGTAAATAAAATTGAAAATATTGAATTAAAAGATGGGAAGTCCTTGTATCATTCGACGTTTGTTCACTTTTCCCAAGCGTACCAATTCCAGAAACGATGGAGTATTTGGTTGAATTTTGAAATTAAATAACGTAGATGATGTGAAAACCGCGGAATAAAAGGTTAACTAAATTATGCATGTCACAAAATTGTTTTCAAATAGGCGGAAAATGGTTCGAACAGGTGGAAGGCACGGCGATGGGTAATCCTCTATCGCCTTTTATTGCGAACCTTTTCATGAGCAAATCTGAAACAAACCTTAAAAAAGAAACCAAATATTTCCCGAGAATTTGGCTTAGGTACGTAGATGATATTTTCGCTGTGTTTGACACCAACAAAGGAAACATACAAGATTTTCTAGCAGAACTGAACTCAAAATTTACCACGATCAAGTTTACCATTGAAGAAGAAGTGAACAATCGCCTTCCATTTCTAGATACTCTAGTCATACGCAATAATAATAAATTAGAAATAGACATCTACAGAAAAGAAACTAATTCCAACAGATCATCACGTTTGATTCGCACCATTGCGAACAACAAAAAATGTCCGCGATTAGTTTTCTGGTCAATAGACTCGTCAGATTTCCGCTAAACAAGAGCAGATACGACAAAGAATTCAAGTATATCAAAGATGTAGCGAGGTACAATGGTTTCTCTTCTATGGATGTCGACCGTATTTTAAGGAAGGTCCAATACAAACAACACATCAGAAATTCCACGACTTTGACATCAACAAACACCGGTAACAAGAAATTTATAACTCTTCCTTTTCACCCAACAGTAAAGGGTTAAGTAAAATTTTCCGACAACTAAACATGAACGTGTCTTTTGTGTCAAAAACAACTTAAGAATCTCTTAGGGAATCCCAAAGATAAACCGGAGATGATAAAAAGTCTGGAATATACCAAATCGCATGCAATGATTGTGAAGAAAGTTTATATTGGACAAACAAAAGGAGTATCGAAACGAGGTTCAAAGAACATATTAGACACTATCGTTTCGACAAACCTGAACTATCAAGCGTAGCAGAGCATATAGTAAAATCCGGACATAAGATTGATTTAAAAAATCTGACACTACTTAAAAACGTGAACTCGTATAGAGAATTAGACGCGTACAGAAACGGTATATATGAAAAAGAACGGAAACTTATTGAACAGAGAACCACCCCAATTGCACACTCGAGGTTTGATGGATTTATTACCATAGACCCTGTTAAATGATACGGTTCGCTTTCGGTCCATCCTTCCCCGTAAAAGGCATGAGGCCACCTAGTAGATTGTAAATAGTCATATGGTTTAGAAATTTTAGAGCCTGCGTAGAAAATAATTTGCATGTGCGATACAGTTTTTACTTTCAGTCGGTAACACGGTTGACAATGGGAGCCCACGTGCTCCCGAAACGCTGCGTTCCGCATAATTAATTAATTTGTGTGAGTGGAGTTTACTGCTATACCTGCAATTTTACAATCTCTAGATGACAATAATTTGTACATACCTCATCTTCCCCAACTATCCCAGTCGGCAGCATGTATATATCGCTACTCGGTCTCCTCTCACTTAAAGATCTGCTGTATACCGGCACCGGCGTGTTGTTTCGAGACTCGTACTCAAGTTTCAGTCTTTTAACGTTCTCCCTGGTTGCGTAAATGATTCCAGTCGTTCGCCTTCTTCTTTTTCGAGGTACGGCAGCTCGAGAACGAGGTGCGATAGAATCCACTGCGTCTATCGATGAATCAATGCCGTCGTATTTTTCCGATTTGTACCACGGATAATCTTTCCCGCCAATCTTCTGTGTTTTGAAGCGTTGATAGAGAGCCGTGATGATGGAAACGTTGATCAGATTCATGAAAACGCTCAGCGTTTGAACTTGAACTGTTAAAGTAATAAGATAATTTGTAAACGTAAGCCTAAACTTGGTCAATGAAATGAAAAACATAGGTTCGACAATTACCCACTATCCCCTAATATAACACATGGGCTGAAAAGTCCCGGGCCTAACACATAGATGACGCTAGTTTTATTGCAGTCACCTTTCTCTCAGTTAGTACTAACCTTCAAAAGACAGCCGTTAAAATTTCATGATATTCTATTCATTAGTTTGTGACTTATTGTGCTAAGAGTCACGCTACTTTTGTTATTTTCAAAACAATGGATCAAAAACAATTTCATGTTTTAATTTTACACTGCTCCTTGATGGGAAAAAATACCGTTCAAGCGAAGCAATGGCTTGAAAAGTGTTATGGGGACTCCGCTCCATCAGAAACAACAATAAAACGTTGATTTGCTGACTTCAAACGTGGTCGTAGAAACACCGATGATGCAGAACGCAGTGGACGTCCAAATGAGGCGGTAACACCAGAAAACATCAAAACAATCCACAAAATCGTTTTGAATGATCGAAAAGTGAAGTTGCGTGAGTTAGCTGACATCGTAAAGATATCAAAAGAACGTATTGGCTTTATATTGCATGAGCATTTGACTATGAGAAAGCTCTGTTCAAAGTGGGTGCCGCGTTTGCTCACTGTTGACCAAAAACAAGATCGTGTTGATGATTCTTAGCAGTGTTTGGGCATGTTTAAACGTAACAAGCCGGAATTTTTGCGTCGATATGTGACAATGGATGAAACATGGATCCATCACTTCACTCCGGAATCAAAACGATCGTCATCTGAGTGGACAGCAACTGGCGAACCTCGTCCAAAGCGCCCGAAAGCACAACAATCGGCTGGAAAGGTTATGGCCTCGGTATTTTGGGATGTGCATGGTGTAATATTCATCGACTATCTTGAAAAAGGAAATACCATCAACAGTGAATATTGTATAGCGTTATTGGAGCGTTTGAAGGCCGAAATTGCAAAGAAACGAAAAAATTTTGTTTCATCAAGACAACGTACCGTGTCACAAGTCAATCAAAACAGTGGCAAAACTACATGAATTGAACTTCGAATTGCTCCCACATCCACCGTATTCGCCAGATTTGGCTCCCAGCGACTACTGGCTGTTCGCAGACCTCAAAAAAAATGCTCGCCGGTAAGAAATTTCGCACGAATGAAGAGGTTATCGCTGAAACTGAGGCCTATTTTGAGGCAAAAGATAAATCGTTCTACAAAAGTGGTATTGAAATGTTAGAACGGCACTGGAATGATTGAGATTACGTTGATGAATAAAGCTAATTTTGAACCAAAAAAACCGTGTTTGGACTTTTCAGCCCATGTGTTAGCTCATGATACACTGTTTTCAATAATGATTAAAGGGTCTTTTAAATTACCCACGCTTTTTTTTTGTGTTTGAAAATTGGCACTTCTATAAGACATAGCGATAATAATCAGTAGCGTTCTTCGGTTGCGTGTATCGTATTGTTGTTTTAATTTTCTGTATTTTCGTTTTCATCTACTTATTTATTACAAGCAAGGCATTTCATGATATGTAGTGTTTATAGCTTCAGAGGAGTTGTCTAGCTTAAAGCAAAAGAAAATAGAAAGTGGAAAATTCAAACGCATTTCAATCATTTATATTCATCGTACATATGCACTTCCACTGACATTAAATCTCGTAAAACTAATAAATAAAGCAATGTGATAGTATGAACAATAAAAAAAAATGCCTTTTTTAAGAGGTAAATGAAATAAAACATATAAAAATCATGCTCGTGACTATGGTTGTTCGGTATAATCTGGGCAACTAGCTAGATTGTATCTATAATGATACTTAAATAGTTTAATTACATGTATATTTAGTAGGTCATAACTTATGAATCGTAATTTTAGGTATTGTATGTAATCTCTAGATAATAAGTTAAGTTGAAGTAGTAAATATTAACTCTTTGTCTGTTACGATGACCTCATCGCATTATTGTAGCCCCATCCACACAGGCATCAGACATTTCACTAATTGCTAATGAGATAATTTGCTCGTTAGTAATGTAATATATAAGCAATTGAATAATACATAGAGGGAGTTCGACTTCAGCTCAAGCCTTGTACGGTTGAAGTTTTTTGTATCTCGTATACCATTTTCCGGGTTCTACTGCAGCTCTAGTCTTATGCGGCTGCAGAGCAATACTCGTACACCATAATATAGAAATTCAAGAAAGATACAGTCTTTTATTTGAACCAGTGGTAGCGGCGTTTCCCCATAAAAGAAACAATGGTATTGCCTTCATCGACAATACAATTTTATGCCATAAATATGATTTCTGGCATATGGACGCCACTGTATGTTCGAAAATTTCATTGCTGCCAACTTTTTGTTATGAATTACAGTTTTACTTTTCTGTTTATACAACATATAGATGTAGAATTTAAAAAAATATGTTATACTTCGTACGGTGTAGTAATTATATAATACAAAATTGATTAACTCACTAAAGTGTGTCTCTCTCGATATATTATTACTTTATGTGGCTCAACTTTTAATGTGTTACGTATTTTGCTGTAATTTCATCGTGTCACTTTCAGCAGCACGCCTGTGTATCTCAAGTTTGTATTTATTTGATTAAATTTTCTTTACTCATAATGAGAAAAAGAGTACAAACTTGCGAATCCCTGTGAAGTAATGGGAACTGAAAGAATTTACAATAAAAATTTTACTTTTTCGGAAAAGTAATTATTATACAATGGTTAATTAAGTATATATTGCTAAAGCATTCTTCCAATTTTCACTATAGTCAGCAACAATGACAATTCAAATTTTTATTATATACTGAGTGATTTTAAATGTTTGAAGACAGTTTAAATTTCGCGCCTTGCTAAATTTTTGTCACGTTGGCGATTTGGTTTTGAATTCGTAACCAGTAGCGTAGCAAATAGATTTTGGATGGGTGATAAAATATTGACAACAGACCTTCAGAAAATCAATTTCATATTGATTTTCTAAGCAAAATGGAAAATAACACTGATAAACAGTAGCTCTAAGAAGAACAGATTACAAGTAAGAATGAAGTAAATAATAACGAATAAAATGAATATAAATAACGAATAATAAATTACGTGTCGCACAGGCAGTTGACAGGAGCGATACTCACAGTGGCCACTCTTAACATGTCAAATCCCCTAGAATCCACCGCGCGAAATTTAAACTGTCCTCAAACATATAAATTCACTCTGTATATACATATATATATATCCTAAATATTTGTAGTTTTTTTGCGTATTTATATTTACTTCTGCTTTCAATTCATTATTTGGCATCCCAAATTTGTTGTCACCCTAATAAAATAAATAATACGCCTACTTAAGCGTCTTAAACATATCTTCAACCGAGTCGGTAACACGGTTAACAATGGGAGCCCACGTGCTCTCGAAACGCTGCGTTCCGCATAATTAATTAATTTGTGTGAGTGGAGTTTACTGCTATACCTGTGAATTGTACATCCACACAGTCCTTGCAATCGTCATATCTTCAACATTGATATCGTAAATCTGGCAACATTGTCTTCTTTTTTGTCGACATTACCTATAGCTGTAAACCGTAATATAATAATAATTATGTGGCAACAACCCTTTTAACATCTGGTGGTCTTTCAGTACATATCAATAGTTTTTGTTCCCTCTGTAGAATAGATATTATTAAGTTGACAATTGCAGAAGGAATTTATAAAACTGTTAGATTTTATTCAAAACTTAACCAATATAAGGTAGAATATGCTAGCAGAACAAACTAAAACTTGATTTTATCTTAACTTGAGTAACTATCTACCAAAGTGCAAAATAATTTCGACTAATAGGTACTGCACAATAAACAGTAAACAACATTGTGGCGATTTGCTGCTAACTTCAGCTAAGTACATAAGTGTACGTCATAAAGCATATAGTAGAGAAGTTCCGTTACACGTCTTCATGAAATTATGACGCTTGCTTGTTCAGCGTTGTAAATTCGCTTATAATTATTGACAAACACTGACCTATAAGGCAAATGAACTAGGTTATAATTATAAGATGAATTATATGCGTCTGGCAACGTCTGATATTTTGTTGCACTGAACTCTATCTTTTAATTCCAGAGAGTAAAATGAAAAGACGCGTTTACACAATGGAATTTTTCAGACACTTTTTGGCGGCAGTTTTAAAAGTAGCTAGGATTTTATATAAGTTGTAGTAACATAATTATCATTACAGCGCAAATTTAGGGAGAAAAATTAAATACAAACAAACTCAGAAAAACACGATCGAAACGTCAATCAATTGTTGTAACAATATGGCGGCCGGTAATATATTAAATATCGCTAGTGTAATTTTTGCCGAAAACTAACCAACAACTAGGCTACTTTTAAAAACACTTCTCGGAATTACAAAACAGAATGTAGCATCCAAAATTTTACGCTAATGAAATAATACTTGAGCGTCTCAAAAGTATCTTTCAATACTGATATCGTAAATCTGACAACATCTGAATTTGATAGCAGATGAAATTAAAAGTTGAAGTTAACTTAGATAACTATCAATACTATATATATACTATATACAGTGTTAACATTGACCCGAAGTTTTAAATATTTGTTGCTAGCTTCATTTAAGTACGTAAAGTTTACGTCATGAAGCATGACAAATTTCTGAACAGACCAAAGTAACAGTTATTTCTTATTGGTAGATAGCACGGCGTGTCACACCGTACAACATTCCTTTTTTGCTATAAATTGTCAAAGGTTTTGACATCCTTAACTTTGTTTATATCACGTTCGTGTTTCGGTAGTTTTCTTCCTAATTATTATATTATCCTAGATATTTTGACGTATAGATTAGTTCTTCTCAGAGCT
Source organism: Trypoxylus dichotomus (assembly GCA_023509865.1). Taxonomy (NCBI): domain Eukaryota; kingdom Metazoa; phylum Arthropoda; class Insecta; order Coleoptera; family Scarabaeidae; genus Trypoxylus; species Trypoxylus dichotomus. The sequence goes on along the minus strand of CM042076.1, from coordinate 72,242,895 downwards.
TTCATTTGAACATTAATAGATTATATAACTAAATTGTAAATACAGAGAATTTTAGTTGCACTCAAATTTTCAAAATTTATCAGCGAATGTGAAGAACAGGGAAAACTTTCATCTTCAGACAGATCTTCAAATTTAAGTTTACCGCGGAAAGTTGATTTTACGAATTTATAGGTTGCAATTTGGGTGGGGAGGGGGTCTGTTCAGAATATTGTCTCCCACTTTTTGGAATAAAGTGTAACTTAATTGTGATAAGAGACTAAATTTAATAAAATCCTTCTCTTAAACTTTTGTTTTCTAAACTAATTACTTTAAATTCACCTGCGTTGCAATGTTTGTGCATTAAAAAAAACTAAAATCATGTTTGTACTATTGTCAACAGTTCTTTCTTAAAGTATATATACTTTGAAATGGTACGAGAACTGTCAATGACGATAAGAGCATTTAAAAGAATGGTTAGAGGTTAAAAGTTTTATGGCCGTACATGACATGTCTATCTATTCGATTATTAATGGATAATAAAATGCATTTTTATATTTATATCCTTACATATATTTTTATGCATTATACGTGTTGTATAATAATATCTTGTTGCTAATTGTATCTTAAGGCTATTGTGTAAAAAGCAACGGATTCATCTCGTGGTATCTTATGGTAAGTTAGTTGGTAACCATGATAAATATTTCTTTATATATTTTATAGGTAGTACTTGTTAGTAGATAGATTTAATAAATATGTATATTCTCACCTGTCTCTAATTCCATGTCTAAAGTATATTTTACCAGAATGTGAACTTGAAGAAGTATCTGTGGTAAGCTTTGAAGAAATGCTTGCAAAAAGAAGTAGAATTCAATAATTCGAGGAGCTGTAGCGTTCTCCAGCGCGTCTTCTCTAGCTTCTTCATCTTTGTTCATCAAAGCTTCGATTGACCAAAATATTTTCTCAGCATATCTACAAATGTAAGCCAAATGTAATTGTTTCAAATCATATATGATCTAAATATTAATTTATATGTATATATACATATATATTAGTTCATCTCCGATCTCTACCCGAACGAGAGCGTTCAGAAGAAGATGGGTGAGATCTAATCCAAACGGTCCCTTTCGGGACCAATAGCACACATGGCCAGAAATCCGGGAATATTATTTCATATATATATAAACAAAGACATTTTGACAATAAACAACAGCCGTGAAAACCTATACTTTACATTAAACATTACCTCCAGGCTCCCCAAATTGGAAAGAAAAGATGCTGCAGCGTCTTCAATAAAAACCAATTGATATTCTCAAAACCCATGCCCTCGACTTGCGGCCATAACTCCAAAGAGGTGATGCACCAGATATAGCATCCAAGCACGGGAAGGTACAGGAAGAATAACGTCAAAGAAGCCCATATTGGATTACCTTCGCGAAAATGAGCGTACACTACCCCGATATCCGCCGCGGTTAACAAGATAAACAATAGACATCCTACTACGGATGGTATGAGGTAATTCGCCCAAATGTTTTGGTCGGAATTAAGATCGTATCCCAAAATTGTCCTTTTAATCACAACCGCTCGTTTATATTCTGATTCCGTCTTCGGCATTGTTCGAAAGACGTCTTTGTCATGTTTAAGAATTGAATGTATTGTATCGAACGACCGAAATGTAATAAATTACATGTTTTGCGCGATATTTCACGAGTTAATCATCATCGTATTGGTAGAAGCAGGTTGAAATCGTTTTATCTTATCTTAGATAAGTGCAGATAACTACATTGCTAATGCGGGTTTATATATTCTTGTTAATCTGACGTTTTTGTTTTTCAACGAAATATGTTTTTCACATATTATTTACTGCATTTCACATTTTTGTATGATCGGCATTAAGTTGGCACTTAGGCACAGTTAACTTCGGAGAGGTTGATTGAGGGGTTGGCAATGATAACCTTGCAATTACTACCGACCACTGTTGCCAAACCTATAAGAATTATTACATCTTTCTAAACAGTTTCTTTGAGTGCACCAACATTTTCTAATATTTTTTATTTCTGCGTTTACCATGTTTTGTATACAAACTTGTCCTTAATTTGTTCAGTATTAAATACAAATAGTGTATTGTGATTGCGTGCTTTTATTACATACATAGTGGAATCTTTTAATATTTTATTGTATTTACAGCATCTATCAGAGGCACAATATATATTTGACGAAAGTTGGAAAGTAAATCACCATAATTGCAAGAATTGTAAGTGTCGTGTAATGCGATACAAATATCTCACCATACATTACACATACTCCGCATTACACAAATTAATTAATCGAAACACAGTATTTGGAAAAATATATAATTAGGTATATTTCGAAATTGAAACGGAGTGTTTCTATAATTTATATGTGTTCAAGGAAAACACAGTTTAATATATACTTGTTTAACAACTAAATTGAGTTAAACTTAGGCACACAAACGTAGACTTAGAAGACACAACAACACAATATCTGTATATATAAAGCAGAAATCGTATTTATAACAAAAAATTAAAAATACAAATAATTTTATACGTATAAATATAAAATATGATAAATTAGAATGCTTTAATGTAGAGAAATTGATATGAAAATTGTTTTTTTATAACGTAGCAATAAAAATATTAAACGAAAATCTGTTTCTATTTTAAAGATTCATTTAACATAATATCTATTGATCCTCCTATCATTTGGTAATCACTTTTGATAAACAATCGTTATACATTCTACATTGTGTACATCCCCGAAATTTAAAAATGTCTACTTAGTAAGTATCACATATGTTATCAAGATTTATTATAATAACTTTATTGTTAAGACTTTGTTTGTGTTTTTGCTTTAAACAATTATAAAAATGTATTACATGTGTTCAAAATTACTAAAATCCAGGATAAAAGGAATGATTATTAAAGTTTTAATAATTGATTATAGTGACACCTATTTGCTAGTGTCACAAGTATAATTATCATTCTTTTAAACAAGATACTTATATTTAACGTGATTGTATTTTAGTCTCTTTTCGTATCTATGAATTTATCTAAGAAATATATAAGCAAAGTAATGTTATATATAGGTAAAAACTAACTTCAACCTATGATATTCCCCATCACGTGCTACAGTTTCACAAAAATCATTATTATCGACACGAAAAAGAAAACTACTTGGATTAATTTATAGCTAGCGATAGTTAATATATTTATATATCATTTTTATAGTTCGTTTTCTAATAGAACTTCATCAACGTTGCAGTTAGAAGGTACAGGGTGTTATAACTTTTATCAGGTCTACCAAATATTGAAATACGTAATTCATAACAAATTAATCTTTCTTTGAATAGATGGCGCCCCATCTAAATATGTTAAATGAATGTCACATATTTAATAAATTTCATATTTTTCAAATTTTGAAAACTTCATTTATATGATTTTTTTGGGAGACTTCAAAATTCCATCTTTCCAATTTTAAAAAGGAATTAAAAAAGCCTTGAAATATGCTAAATAGTTTTTATATAAATTACAATTAAAGAAAACACATAAGTATAACAGAATTTAAAATAGTTTATTATCTGGCCGGCTTTAAGTCTTTCAAATAGATTGAATGCCTCTCCAACATTTCCACAACTGGATCTTCTTTATTGTACTCACTGTCGTATTCAGGACCGACTGCCCATAAACTTTCCAAATCATATTTTGCTCTAGCTTCCTTCGAAAAGATATGCAAAGCTATATTACCTATAATTAAAGAAAAGAAGCTCAAAAATTGTATTGGCCACAATATTTAAGAAAAGAAAGCTACCTAAATCAATTGCCATCCAGTCTCTAGAGTGTTCACCTTCTATACGAGGTATAATATCATTTTCATTTCGTTTCCGCTTATATACTTTCTTAATAAACTCAGCTATTGCTTGCATATGACGGTACGATTTCCCTGTCACTATACAAATATAATCTACATATTCTAGATGCTCAGGAAGAGCTACGACAAATATATCTTGCGAATTCTCCTTTTCAAGTGCCTCTACAAGATCCTCTATTTCGAAAACGCCAGTTGTACCGCCTAGAATAAGATGATATATATTGCAATATAATAAATCAAGTTTATAAACAAACGCTCTAGGTTTAAGCCTTCGAAGGGATCATGAACTTTTGGTTCTTCTTCTACTAAATCAGGGTAATTATATTGTGCTTCGTATACGTCTGGGATCTCTACCGAATCAGAATCTTTGAATATTTTATACTTAGAACTAATCTTATCTAAAGTTAGGTTAAGGCTATTTCTTGTTAATTCTTGCGGATTTTCAATATCTTTCGTCTTTGAGGAATACTCTTTGATATGTGATACACTTTTAACACCGCAAAGACAAGTCCTAATAACATTCTTATTCAAATTTATAAAATAATTTCTTGCTAACATTTTGAAAATAAGTCTGAAGGTAGTCCAAGGCGTGTTCAGCTACAATTGTAAATAGGCTGAATACATAAAACGATTTCAAACATGAAGCATTTTAAAGTAACAAGAAACATACTGGCATGAAGCCAATCTTTTTTTTGAATATGAAACTTATTTTACTATGCGACTATTAGACTATTCAATAATTCCAAGCATCTATTTAGAAATTTATAAGAGGTATTCATCAACGTGGCTGAATATGGCTGAATGTATTTATATATATACCATGCAAGTACCATGCCATACATTATTTCAAAGGAAAGTCTTTATTGCCGTATGCTTGGAATTGAGTTAAAGTTTTTATATACAAAAATATGGAGCTTGTAAAAGGATATTTCGATTATTGTATACCAGAACAATGTCTAACGACAGAAGATTTTAGGAAGATGAAAAAATTGCTTATAGAACGTATGTTTACAATCAACAAAATAGCGGGCAATTTAAACGTTGTACTATGAAATTTCAGAGGGATATAGGACGATTGCAATTAATCAAGTTCTAGAGGAAGCAAATTTAGAACCAAAAAAGAAGAAAAAAAAAGGGGAACCACGTGATGTAGGAGATATCGTTCCAGCACCTATAGATGTTACAAAATATGAGGTAATTGATTTAACATGATTCATTAATCTGCATTGACATAACCTTACATGATTTACATCCTGTTTAACAAAGAACAAAACAATTAATTTGTTGCAAAAAGACGTAAATATCGGTTTTTTTTATTGTGTTGCAGTCTATAATATTCTAAATTAAGGGGTGTAGTTATACTTTTGCTTTTAATCTTTTGAAAATTAACGTATTTTAGGGAAAAAGATGGCATTCCTCCTAATAATTGCCTTATTTTTGATTTGTTTCTTTCTTTTCAATTACAGAAGGTTATATCTATAAAATATTAAAGCATTTATTGATTTGATATCAATTTTGTATTTGCAGGATAGTGGTGTCTTAAAAATATTGAATAGATTAACAATAATCTTCTCAAATCAAGACATATTTAGTAAAATAGTAAGTATTTGCTCACTAGTATAGTAAGAGTTGTTTATTAACTTTATTTTCCTTTAGACAAAGTCTCCAAATTATAAGAAATATCATATAATTGCTATCTTACCTCTAACGCAAAATGCAATTCAGGTGAGTTAATCGATTTAAGCTTATGTGAATTTGCAAATCTACTTACTGCTTCAGTTTACCTGCAGCAACATTGACGCTGATATTCTTAGCTACGATCCCGAAAATAAGATTTCGTATAAGCTCACGAGAAAAATCTACAACCAGTTGGTAGATAAAGGATTCTACTTTGAAATCTTGTATGCACCTGCAATACAGGACAGTGCGCAAAGGAAAAACATGATACAGACCTCGCATATCTATCATACCTATGGAAAATCGAAGAATATAATAATCAGTAGTGGAGCGACTAGTTCAATGTTATTGCGTGGACCCTACGACATTATTAATTTGTATCCTTTTGATGATATCGAATTAAAGAAATTGGTTCTGTTATAACCTCACTTTAATCTGTCAATTATGACAGTGACAATTGAATGTCAATTTTAAAACTTTAGATGATTTTTGTAAGAATTGACACTGAAATTCTTTTGTGGACCAAATAGTTTTCGTAATTTAGTTGATCAAATTCAAAAATTAATTTAAATGTATAAATTATATTTTTTGCACTAAATATGCCACTGTTTCTGTCATGAATATATCCACTCCTTTAGTTGTTAAAGTCTTCTGATTGAAAGAATTTCTTTAGTTTGTTTTTTTTTTATATATTATCTTCTAACGTTATAATTTCCTTAATATAGAATAGAGGTATAATTTTTGGATTAAGTGAGGAGCAAGCAAAAAATTCTATTCTTCATTGTGGCAGGAATGTTTACCTAAATTCACGTAAGTATGTTCGTAATTTCTTTGTATTACCAACTAAACAAAACTGTGACGTAAAAATATACCATTTTAAGTTAAAAAATTAGTTGATCCATTATAGTATCCTTATTTGTAGTAGGTAGATCCTGCGGAAAAACTATAATGTTCGTTGAAAATGTTTGCGAAACGATAGAAACTAATGGTCGCAATAACGTAAAAGAAAATATCATCGAAGACGAAGATGAAGAGATGGAATTAGAACAACCAGCGCAAAAAAAGACGAAACAATAATGACAATCTGTTTTTCACGTACATAGTATATGCCTTTTTGTTTTTGTAAATTAATAAACTGTTAATTTTGAGTTGTCTTTTTCTGGATTATTCTTTAATTTTACGTAAATCGCAAAAAGCTAAACCGAATGCTACAAATTTATATAAAGAATATGGTAAAGATTGTATTAATACGTAATAGTTTCCCAAAATTTGTGTATAATTGGTTACATTCATTATACTTAGCATACGGAATATACTTTAAATAAACATTTTGTGAAATATAGAGTGAATTTCGTTATTTTGAATCGGAAAAGTGCTACCAACTATTTCATTTTTTTTTTTTTGGTCTTGTATTATTATAGTAGTTATTTTATAAATACAGTGATTTTAAGAGATTAGTGAAATTCCCTGTCCTGGATTTTTAAGCTGGTTACATGTTCAGATTGGTCTTCGTTGTTATCTGTCAACGTCCTACGCGACACGCTATACAATATTTCAAAAAGAGTAAGATTTTTGTTCAATTCGAAATAAACCAGCAGGTACCACAGAAACCCGGACGAAATTTCAAAATATTCAAGTTTTAAAAAGGAGGAAGTATTCATATAATTAAACTGATATCAATATTAATACTAAACCACCGTTGCCATTAGTAATGATAAAATTACAATATCCTTGCAATTACCCAACGTAATTAAATTACTGAAAAAATATCAGTCTCGGAAAAACTCAAACCTAACATGTTTACGTAAAGGCGGTAATTGCAAGGAAATTGTAATTTTATTATTCATATAATTACATAGTGTAGAGTAGCTTTAATTATTGTCATATAGAAAAGTCATGGAGTCCTTCATTAGTGGATGAAATTCATACTTCGAACGATGAGAAAAGGGCTTTTAAGTTTGAAAGATATACAATATGTTTATTTAGAAATAAGACCTATTATCTCATGTTACAAGATACAAATAATTATTGCCTATGGTTAAACATTTCTGACTAAAAAGCCACCAAGCCAATATTTGACAGTTGGCTATTATACTTTTATATTATTTACAATATCCTAATCTATCTAATTTTATTTGTCAATATGTAAATGAAAACCTAAGGATTCTAATTTTGAGTATTACAATGCTGCTAAATAGGTTGCATAAGTAAGAGAACTCGCGTTGATTTCGTACAGAATTGTCATTTTTTTTGCACGAGAACATTTCTATTTAACAACCAAAAGTTGCAGATGTTTAATCTAGCTAATAAAAATATATATATTTTTGTTTCAGCTACTTGCTCAATTGTTTATATCGTAAAGAAAAGAAACTTCCACTTATTTTCTGAATGAAAATCGACCATAAACAATATCTTTTATGCAATATAAATTGTGTATCACATAAAAATACGGATCTGTAACGTATAAATTATAAGATTTGTTTCACTACTGCTAAAATATTGTTACAGTAGATTTTCAGAATCAGTTTTATGAAACTTTCTTATTAATATCGAAGGAATTATATAAAACTAAGAAACCGTGGAAAATAAATGGTAATTACAGTTTGATTATCAGACATTTGTCAAATATAAATGCAAATGATAACTGTCACAAAGTGAATAAGACATGAAGCACAATTTTCAGAAAATACAAACAAAAATTGTCGTTGAAGGTATTGGATGAAAGACATTTTGAAATAGTAAGTTGCCCTCTACATTCTGTTTATACTCATTGGAGGGTTTTAAATTTCATAACTCTGGCGCTTAATAAGTTGCCTATACCATCAGGTTATTATTTCTATAATATTTTATAAAATTTGAAATTATTGTTCGAAAACTATTACCAACATTTGACTAATAGCTAATTCATCTCTAGTTTTAATAATTTCTAATAATTCTTAACGTATACCTTCTGGAAGGTTTGCTATGTACAGCAAGTACGGTTGAATGCAGCAACATATTCTATGTAGCTAATGCTTCTTTTATGGGCATACGTATGTATATATAAGAAAAACAATTTCTGGTCCTTTTTTCAATGTTATTTTGAATTATGCTTTGAACACATTACACTTATTTTTAAGCCATAAAAGGAACTATCAAAACATGCAGTCTTTATTTACTATTGTCGCTGTGGTTTCAACACATGCACTATGGCTCTTAAGTTTAGGACCCCTTATCGAATAATACAAAATGTTCAAAGATCATTATCATGTCAATTTCACTGCTTTTAACTAGTTCTTACAAATACTAAGTTTTTTCTTTTATTGTAAAGTAAACATATAATCTATTTTATAAAATCTTTATAGTTGTACGGTCTTTAGGTTTTTATTACTATCACATTACATCTCAAATAAATTAGACATTTTTCAAATTTAATGAAGGTCTTTTATGGTCATATTTCAAATCTCAAATCTATATCTTCACTGGCTGCATTTATATTTTCTCTTCAAAGAAGGGTTATTTATCTTGGCTCCGCGCAAGTCGATGTAGATACTTTGCTTTTCGAAAGTTACCTAAAACATACAGACCTGTGCTTTTCAATCTTGAGCTGAATTGGAATATATTAGTAATTAGTCTTTTTCATCCATCTTTGTATAGAAATGCTTCTTAAAAGCGCTATAACTTTTTGTTGAATGCGTATATTCAACTAACACTTGCTACTATAACAACGTACACACGTATGCTGTCTATGTGCGGATTTAATTAACTTATCACTCTTTATCTACATCGAAAGGTAGGCCTGTACAAAGTTGGTCAGATTTTTTGATGTATAAGTTTTTGGATAACTTTGAAGGACAATATCTCAAAACTGTTCCTTCTTTAATCTTTTTTATCTTGCTATGGTCGGAAAGTGTATTTTTCAGTATTTAGAAAGTGTGCAGATTAATTTTAGAGCCTTGTTTAAGTTTAAGCACATTAATTTAAATAAGATAAGAGTTAGTGCAGTATCAAATACTGCCGCAGGATTCGCACTTAATGTCATTTGAAGCAAATGAAGAAAGTTCAGCCATTTAGTTTAGATATTTAGAGCTTGCACATTGTTTTGCATGCATTTTTAACAATTTTTGTTGGAGTGACTAACGTATATCAAGTTCCACATGAACAACTCTATTAACAGCATCATTAAGAAGAAAATAGATGCGTCTATGCAGAATATATACAAGATAAGAGTACAAATCTATTTAGTCAAAAATTGAATTAACTTTTTAGTTTAATTTATATTGGACAAAATTACTTTGTGTGTTTCATTCATTACAGTTTTATACTTTTAATAAAATAAACACCATTTTCGATAATTATGTCATCCAACAATTAATGAACAATTATAAATATTTTCAGGAAATATCAAAAGTTACAATTATTGAAACAATTTTTTAATTAGTTTTGAGAGAGCTCTAAAATTAAAGCACATAGCTTCTAAAGATTAAAACATGTTCTTTCTATAACTATAGCAAGATAAGGAGGTTTAGAGAAGAAATGGCAGATATATCTACATACAAAAAACTTTGACCAACATCATCAACATGTTTCAATGCCAAGATGAGTGTACCTTCTCTTGAAATGTTACAGAAACGGAGATGTTAACTTGATATTCGACACTAACTATAGAAGTCCCTTACCTAAGACATTTCATTGACCAACATTTTATCTACATCTCTCGATGGCAAAATGAGTATACCCTCTATTTGAGTAGCCATAGAAAAATTATTAATGAAGATATTGAATTGACATTTGACACATAACCATAAAACGTTCCATGGAATGTCCCAACAAATTTTATTAAATTACAAAATGATCAAAATGGTGGAATATCGAAAGAGTTTTCTGGTATAATCAGTTTTTATTTTAACATTTCTTTTACTTTCTTCTTTGAATTTTCTTTCTGTGTGTAATATGATTGTATTGTATAATATACATATAGTATAGTATTATAATACCCATTAGAGAAATTATTTTAAAAAAATCAGCGAGTTTGATTATTTTGTTATCTCTATTTTTTCCGTAACAGTCGCAAATCATATCAAATTTACATGTTAATACGCATTTACCTCCGAATTAATTGCTGAATTTTCTTTCCAATTTAAATACTTCCATAATTTTAACTAAATTCGACGACCTAGTTTCTAATTTTCTGTGGTCAATACACCTTAATAGACACGGCGATTTATTTTTTTGCCTTTCATGTTATTCGGCTTGTTACAAATAAAGAAAAAGAAAAGCGGAAATTACGATTAGGACTAAGATCGAGTTGAACGTTCGCAATAACGGTTTGAATTTGACAATTCCGTAAGATGACCTTCGATATTCGAAAAAGAATCTCAAGTTCGCTATTTCGAATCCATATCCGTATTAATCGCGAACGTACTATATATTCGATCGCGTCCTAAGCCGGCAAATTCCGTTCCAGAAATAAACTCGGCGGATTCGAATTTGCCGCCGCAGATGGCGCACCGATCGCGTACAAGCGTAATGATAAAATGGAGTACACATTTATACGTGCAGTAGCTATACGCTGTTTAAACGAGTAAAAATTCGCCAGCATCAAGTAATTCCGCGTTAGGAATAAGTAAAAACGCGCGTATAACGTTAAGAATCGTTAGATCGCCGGAAAATACGAGGTGCAAAACGTGCGAAAAGTGCAAAATCCATCGGCGAGAGTTGTCCGTACGAACGGGAGGAGTGAACCCGAAGCAGGCCGTCGGTATCCATGGTAAGTTCCGACTCTGTGTGTTTTTGTATTGTAATCATCGCGTGGATGTGTTTTGTTTACATCGTGGGTCGGCGGACGGGAAATTTGGCGTGAAAATCGGCACGATCGGATTTTCATGCCGTATTTTCGTCATCGCGGGGAAAAAGATGATCCTTTGCGAGTGTATGTGTCGGTTTCCCGAACCGTATACGCCAGATCGCCATTGGCTCGCGACGGAAAATCAACATTTCTAATGCATCCATGAGATATCACCTGATTGGTCGCGTTTCGACAACTGAATACAGAACCGTATTATTCTAACCAATTAAATAGTCTCTTTTCACTCATTACGACGGCGACTACGATCATTTCGTACGTTTAGCCGTGTATCAACGCGTGAATGTGTGCGGTTTTTTTTTTCTAGCTTCGATCTTGTCGATATTTCCGTATTTCCGCAGAAATGGATAAGTCGAGACGATAATGACGGACGATTAGTTTGATTGAAGAGGCAACGCGAAAAGCACGACGACACACGCCGATCGGTAAAGCATAATAATATGTCGACGATGGGGGTCGTTCGTACGTGGTGAGAGAGGGTGGACGTGTATGTGTGACCTTTTTGATGAAGAGAAGACCGCAGTGTCGCTAATTTTACGTGTGTGTGCGTCTCCTCCGTCGGACTTCTGTTGTGCCGTTTGTTGTCGATTCGCGTGTACGACGGTGTGTGTGTGTATGTTTGCTGTTACGATCCAGGCAGGCGGTGGACACGGAATGGCGGTCGGTAAAGTTCATTGTTCTCACGGATTGATAACTTGACATATTATTATTAGCGGCCGAGAAGCGATTTCCCCCGCGAGACCCGTCATCGTCAATATAGTAGTAGAGTACGACGTATAGAGTCGTGTTGCATGCGAAAGTGGCGGTTCGCTTTTCTCTTTTCGTTACGTTTCTATCTTCTTTTTTATTATTTCTAGTCGCGTATTATTTTCCTCTCATTTCGTGCATATACGGTATATCGCTTTTAATATATGCGGGAAATATAGATTATTCGATCTGTTTCTAGAAGTCGCATGTATAAACGCACGCGGTGGAAAATAAAAGGTGCTGCTGCGGTTCTTACCTACCCCCTACCGTTAATCAATCTTTAATTACCAAACACAGTAGGCTATAGGCGCTTCCCTCTTTTCAACTGTTTACTTTTCTTGAAACTAAGATGGCTGTGTAGATGACGATGATCCGTTCATCGTTTGTTTTGTTTTTTTTTTCTCCGATTTAATTGCCGCGTTCGCATGGATTATGCGATCGATTCGATTCCATCGATTACCCTTCGGGTATTTCTATTTTTAGCGATGCACGACGTGAAACAATTATAATAAGGAATTGAATAATAATAATAAAAGATTCGACCCCGGGGTGGAAAGTTGTAGCGCTCATGTTTGATTTTTGATACACATAAGCGTATAGCTTTTCCCCTTCGGTTCGAATTGCAGTTCGGCGTTTGTTTTCAACTAACTTAAAGCCAAATAGATGCTTTTCTTTCTTGTTTTTTTTTTTTTTTTATAACAAACGACCTCGTTTCATACCGTTTCATTCGCTTGGTTTTTTTTTTTTCGTTTCAATTGCATACATACTCGATCCGTATGTTATTATTGCGTAAACTCTGTGTAACGTTGCTCATTAATATCGTTTTAAAGTTGGTAATTGTTGATCGCGTTCAATTACGTATATATTTGTATTAAATACGTACATACAAACACCTTTTATTCTCCTATATTAAAAACTTAGGACGCCCTCTAGTAATCGCGGTCAATAGTTTGTCAATTAATGAATGCATGTGCTAGAGAAGAATTGGCTTCGTTTCGTAAGAAATGCGCGTTAATTCCGTTTCGCTTGCTTTTGTTTGCTACTGTCATGGCTATCTTGATGTCGATTCGTTTTCTTCGTCGATGCGAGCAGGCTTAGAATTAAGCGTCACAAATTCTTGCTTTATTAATAATTATGCCTGAAAACGGATAAATGGAGAATACTAACAATATGTTTTATTCGCTATTATCTACGTTTTTCTTTCCTTTGTTGAGTTAGCATTTCAAATATTCTCGTACTGTTTCTTATCGGTCAAATATTTTGATTATTATTGTTAGTTCTACATACGAATATATTGTTTTATTGTTGTATTATTTGCACGATAGGAATATAGTTTAGATAAAGATTAAATGTGTAACATTTTCTACGCTGTACAATATTTATTTTTAGAGATAATGCCTACGTGTGTAAGATCGCTATTGCAAGAAATGATTGCCGATAAATTCGCGATTAACATTATTAAAAACTACACTTTTTTAATACTTCTTTTCTTATTTTAACCTTAGATTTTCGCAATTCTCGTTGTGTTATATATTTTTGTCGTCTGTTTCGGTGTTCAATTGTTAAATATGTTAAAATTGTTTTAACGATGCAAGGTTTGGTGTCACGCGAGGTTTAATCATCAAAAATTCTATTAGAAACATGGCTTTGCCAAAACAAACTGATTCTAATAAATTTCTACAGCTTTTTACAATGAATATACAGTGGCGGCCATATAAATAGTACAGGTAAACTGATATGGATGAATTAATAAATTTGTAAATGTTAACAAGTGATTTATTTAACTTAGGTTAATAAAAATGTAGTAGATGAGTGATGCAGTTTATAATAATAAATGTATTATTTTTTAATACAGTATTATTATTTTTTTCTTTTACATTTGACATTTTGTTGGAAACCCTTTACAACCCAACACTGCCGCACATCTCAGTACAATTTCAACTAATTTTTAACATCTCTCCACAGGAATGTTATGCCAGGCTTCAATAGTATTCCATAATTTGTCTAATATCGCCACAGATTTACACTTTACAGCAATTTCAACATGCTCCCATAGATTTTCCGTTTCTATATCTCCTCTACACACTGTTTTACAGTACTCGCCGTATGTTTGGAATCATTGTCGTGCATTAAACTACAGGTTACTGGAAGAAATCAGCATATGGTTCCATCACGTTTTCTAAGATGTTGCGATATACATGCTGATCCATTTTTCCGGGAATTCTGAATATAGGCCCTACACCACACGATGACATAGAAGCCCATAGCATAAGACTTAGCATAAGGGTTGAATCTCTGATTGATGGGGTGTCGCACATACATGTTTCCGTCAGACCGAAGTCGGTTGATTCATGTGCTATTTATGTGGCCGCCACTGTAAATATACCATGCATTCAAATAAATTTTACCTCAAACTAGTCCGACATTATAATTATTATCTTAGCTTGTTTCTGAAACTCATAACACGAATTTTGTTTGGTATAAGCTATTTGAATGACATGAAAAATGTCAAAATCATAAAACGAAAATCTTTTAAGTGAAATGAAACATGTTTATTTGCAACAAATAAGTAAAAATAAGATTAAACCGTGAATCATTTGCATTGTATAGTAAAAACAATTTTAAATTACAATTTCAACAACTTCCGGTCAACCATGCATCTGAACGAATATTTTATCAAATTGACAAGTAATGCAACTGAAAATAGTACAAGCTACGACAAAATTTCTTACGAAATCAGTTTTTTTTTTCAAAGGACTTGAGAGGCTAAGACCTTTAAAAAGGAATAGGACATATTCTACCAATACAAGGCTCTTACAACGTGATTTTCAGAAAATGCATATAATAAACTTAGTAGTCCTGGCATTGTTCGAACATTCATAGGTTAGAAATGTTAAATTTTACGAATTTTAGGGTTAAAAATGGCAAGCTCCACTTACACTATACCTTATAACAGCTGTTCCAAAACTTTTTTTCATATGCTACATGTCTCGGCAGATGTAATTTTTTCATGACACTCCCAAAACAAATTTTTTCTACCTTTTAATCCTAGTGGAAAGCAGTATACATTTAGCAGTTTATAAAAAAACCATACCATTTTGTTGTTTTTAGAAAGATAAATTAGCACTCAAAACGGGATTAAAATGAGAAAAATAACTTATAATTATATGTATTCTATATACAATGGTGACAATGTAATTAAAAACGATATATTTGTACCAGATTTGTTACATTTGCCTGTGAGTTATTGAAAAATGAAAATGGTATACTGCATACTGAAATAATTTATTAAAAATACGCATTAAAAAACAATAAAATATTTAATTTATAGGACTGGAATTGCTACCTTAACAAAATCAAAAATAATGTTAAATTAAAAACGTAATTGATATGATGATTTAACTTTGGTGTTAATATTTAGTGAGATATTCTTTATTGTTTAATAGTTCCTCACATCTTGTACGCATAGATTCAACAGAAACTGCACAGCATGCTTGAGGAAAGTCTGGCAAGGTTATCATGATTTCTTCATTAAGTTTATCCATATTGCTTAGTTCCTTTTGCCTTACACTCCGCCTTACATTAAATACACAGATGTTCAATAGGGTTTAGACCAAGTATGGGCAACCTTTAACATGTTGTGGGCCAAACTTTAGTGTACAAATACGTTCGCAGGCCGCGTTTAAAAGTAGTACATTTTAAAGTAGTGTTCATAATTTTTAGCGATATATATCAGACGTGGAATAATACGACAATGTTATTATAATGCAATTTATTAAAATAAGAAAATTAAATGAAAAAAATAGGTATAACATTATAATTAAATCGATTTTTTTAATTGGGTTTTTCAAAATGTCTCGCGGGCCGGTTTTTGCCCATATATGGCTTAGAGCGAGGCTGTATGGAAGCCAGTTTAGAACTGTGACCGCATTACGAGCAAACCTATCTTTTACTGTTCGGGCAACGTGTTTTAGGTCGTCAATAAGTATACAATTTACTTCAAACTTTTACACCAGATTTTATTTATTTTTTTAATAAATTTGCGTAACTTTTATGCCTTGCTTCAGAATATATGGCATTGTGATGAAATTGTCAAATGCCTTGGTACCAATTGGTACCAAAGTTGGTAAAAATGCAAACTTCTAATGTTCAGAGAACGTAAATAACGCGAAATTGGAATTCTAAAGTTCAATTTGAATCACCCTGTATTAAGTTCAACGGGAATCTTGCAAAAAAATGTAGCCCAAATGTTCACCAACGTTTCTAAGAAATCTATTCGAAGGAGTATGAGAAAACGTAAAATATGCTTTATTCTTCAATAAAATCTTAATAATTCCACTGTTAAAGTATGATTCCGGAAGGTCTGTAAGATATTCATCCACGGCTGCAATAGCTTCGTCATTTTATGTCGCTTTCCAGTCATGAAGTTTTTCTGGTTTGGAAGTGGATAATTGTCAGAGCGAGCCAAATCTGGTAAATACGCTGGATGTTTAAAAGTATGAATTCCCTATACTTTAATTGGTTGTATTTTGCAATTGTTAAAACACTTGTTTTGAAAAGACTTTTTTTTTCTTTAAAGAAGATCTTTTCTCATGAATTTTTGCATCTGACTGGTCCTAAACATTACAATAATATTCAGAGTTAGTTGCTTTACCTTTTTCAAAATAATCAATTACCAATACACCATTGTAATCCCAAAAAAAAAAACTGCTGCCATAACGTTCTCTGCTAACGGAATCGTCTTTGCCTCTTTTGGTGCACTTCCACCAGCTTCAATACATTGTTTCGATTGTCCTTTTCGCTTTGGTGTATAGTGGTGGATCCAAGTGTCATCAACAGCTATGAAATGACGTTTGAAATCCATTTTATTTTGCTTAAAACGATCCAAATAATCCTACCTGAATGAATACCTATACGAATTCGTTTTTCATCGATTGTGTGCGTATTTAACTCTTAATGCAAAATATTTCTAATTCCTTCTGTTGAGATGCATACGACCTCGGCTATTTCACATACTTTCACTCGTCAATCATCTAACACCATATCATCATGGATTTGTTGAACGATTTGTGGTGTTGTAGCAGTTTTTGGACGAGCTTCGTGCAGAGCGTCTTTGAAACTTGTATAATCGGATTTAAAAAGAGCAACCCATTTTTTGATTGTGAAAAGTAAAGGTGATGCATCCTTACATATTTTTAATAACTTTGGACGAATTCCTATTGGTATTTTAGCACTGCACGATATTCAATTTCTTCTATTTCAACAAAATCAATGGCACTTCAATATTAAACAGCTTTTTAAAAAGCATCTTGAATATTTTTTAATGAACAGTATCCAGTCATTGGATGCTGTTGCAAAGTAAATCTTAAATGGAACATAAATTCCCACACCTAGAGCCTGAAGTCTTAGTGTGAGATGGAAAAGAAAGCAGCGTAATACTATTGAATTTGCTTGGATAGATGTATATGATTCATGGTTGTCTAAGTGTAGAATTTGGTTATCTATGGGACACCATCTATAACGAACTATATGTCTTAAAACTTCTCATCGAACCAGATTTACTCCCAAGCGTAATAGAACCTGTTAACAAATCTTCAAGTAAATATCTCGGTTGGATTTCGAATTCTTGAATACAGAAAGGTTGGTGGAAGTGATGCCCCAATTGCGTTAATAACACCACCAGAAATAACTTGTGTTCCTGTTTCTCCGAAAGCTATTTTTCTAACTTGTTTCTTTTTTTTTCTTTTAGTTGAAACTATTTTAATGGGTTGCATGCCCGTTTCATCTAAATTCCAAATTGACTCAGCAGTAAGTGTACATTTGTTGAAGACAGTGATGTCTTTGTGAGAAAAGTCATCTTGATACCTTTGTAAAAATGCAATACATCGAAGCAATACTTCAATATTAAACAATTGCCACTGTGAATGAAGTGACAGATTGAAATAAAATTTTCCAGTTACAATACAATTATAGTTTATGGTTTTACAGTTTCTAACTCCATCTATATATCAGACTACATAACACATGGGCTGAAAAGTCCCGGGCCTAACACATAGATGACGCTAGTTTAATTGCAGTCACCTTTCTTTCAGTTAGTACTAACCTTCAAAAGACAGCTGTTAAAATTTCATGATATTCTATTCATTAGTTTGTGAGTTATTGTGCTAAGAGTCACGCTACTTTTGTTATTTTCAAAACAATGGATCAAAAACAATTTCGTGTTTTAATTTTACACTGCTTCTTGATGGGAAAAAATACTGTTCAAGCGAAGCAATGGCTTGAAAAGTGTTATGGGGACTCCGCTCCATCAGAAACAACAATAAAACGTTGCTTTGCTGACTTCAAACGTGATCGTAGAGACACCGATGGTGCAGAACGTAGTGGACGTCCAAATGAGGCGGTAACACCAGAAAACATCAAAAAAATCCACAAAATCGTTTTGAATGATCGAAAAGTGAAGTTGCGTGAGTTAGCTGACATCGTAAAGATATCAAAAGAACGTATTGGCTTTATATTGCATGAGCATTTGACTATCAGAAAGCTCTGTTCAAAGTGGGTGCCGCGTTTGCTCACTATTGACCAAAAACAAAATCGTGTTGATGATTCTGAGCAGTGTTTGGCCATGTTTAAACGTAACAAACCGGAATTTTTGCGTCGATATGTGACAATGGATGAAACGTGGATCCATCACTTCACTCCGGAATCAAAACGATCGTCATCTGAGTGGAAAGCAACTGGTGAACCTCGTCCAAAGCGCCCGAAAGCACAACAATCGGCTGGAAAGGTTATGGCCTCGGTATTTTGGGATGTATGTGGTGTAATATTCATCGACTATCTTGAGAAAGGAGATACCATCAACAGTGAATATTATATAGCGTTATTGGAGCGTTTGAAGGTCGAAATTGCAAAGAAACGACCGCGTATAGCAAAGAAAAAAAATTTGTTTCATCAAGACAACGTACCGTGTCACAAGTCAATCAAAACAATGGCAAAACTACATGAATTGAACTTCGAATTGCTCCCACATCCACCGTATTCGCCAGATTTGACTCCCGGCGACTACTAGCTGTTCGCAGACCTCAATAAAATGCTCGCCGGTAAGAAATTTCGCACGAATGAAGAGGTTATCGTTGAAACTGAGGCCTATTTCGAGGCAAAAGATAAATCGTTCTACAAAAGTGGTATTGAAATGTTAGAGCGGCGCTGGAATGATTGCGTTGCTCTTGATGGAGATTACGTTGATGAATAAAGCTAATTTTGTTAGGCCCGGGACTTTTCAGCCCATGTGTTACTTAGTTATAATGGAACTTTTACTGTACATTTCGATAAAGCTTTAAATTTTCGAAAAATTCAAGCTGATCAATTTTTTTTTTTACCAAGACTGTAGCCGTACCTGATTTAGCAGGGTCTATTTTGGAATATTCACAGCCGGATAATTCATGAGGTCATAATCAATCACTTCGATACAAAATCCCTGTTTAACAAAGAAGGTCTATTTTTATTCTTGCTGTTTTTTATTTTATTTTTTTTCTGCTGAACGCTATAAATGTAGCCGGGCATCATCCTCCATTTCAATTTATTTTTAATAATGCATGATGGATCCGATCTTGCTACCACGTAAACGTTGTACAATTTAGAATATTATTTGCGTTTACATAACTGTTGTTGGGTGGTTATTTATAGGTTTACGTATTTTTAGAATGGCTTTGTTCGCATTTCCAAAAAACTAATTATTTTCTTCGCCGATTTATTTTATGCCTACGGATAGGGACTCGTTTTCACTGTCATTCTTCTTTTCTATTCATGTATATCTTTTAGCACGTAGCATGTACATATATGGTCACGCGTAAAATTTTTCTACGCCGATTAATTTTATTGCGATATCGATTGTATTTCATGTCGTAAGTGAAAGAGTTCACATTGTTAAAGAATTCGAAATTACACTATCGCTCAAATTTATAAGACCATCTTAAGCAAAATCTACGAGTGTTGTTCAATAATTAACGAAACAAGTGGCAATGAAACTTACACTATTTTTTAACGTAATCTCCACCAAGTTTTAGGCATTTTTCATATCGCTTTGGGACGTTTCTGATTTGGATCTGTTCGGCCTTTACTTGATGTAGTCCATGACGTTTTATGGTTTACACTGTGTGGTGAAAGAATTGTCAGTTTCACCACACAGTGGCTTCTTCAAATGTACTGCAGTATATTCCTTTAAAGCGTTTCTGATTCCTTCGAAATTGATCTTGTTTAAAAACTTTTTTAGTGGGTCGAACAAATGAAAATCAGACCATACGAGGGCGACCTGAAATGTTTCCGGGATCGACAATAAAAACACGGTTTTGGTCTGGTTTTTTATTTTTATTTATCGATGTAGTCTCATCAAACTGTCGGAAAATTAGGATGTTCTGAGGTCTGCAAAATAGCGGCGATGATATCCTCATTTGAGGAAAATCGCGTGGTTCGTCAGTTGTGCTTGTGCGGCCACGTTTGAACTCGCTCACACAGATGGAGTACATCCGCCTAGCAAAGTATTTAGAATGTCTGTGGCCGTTACCCCAGCCATCCAAAACTGTTTTATCACTGCACGAAATTCGATTTTATCAATTTTTGCGAACCGCCTGACTTGCTACACAAAACACACTGTTAAACGGTAGACGTCTAAAATTTTGACAGTTGCCGTTGCCGACCAATCCGCTTCAAGCTTCGTGCGCCATCTCTTGCCGATCTCGGAAACATTTCGGGTCGCCCTTGTACGTATGTGATAACATCTTATTTAAAATTTCCGATGATCTTTCAAAATTACACCTTTGAACAGAGCATCCTGACGTTTTCTTTTTATCACAGGTTCTATTTCATGTTCAAACACCTCAGAAGAGTATTCATTGTTCACATTACGTTGATCTTCTAAATAGTTGCAAAAGATTGGGCTTTGGGAGTTCCGGAAGACCGTGAACATCACTATCTTCCGGGGCGAATCTGCGTCTTTCCATTCCACTTTGCTGTTTTGATTCAAATTCAGAGTGCTGAATCTACGTCTTATAATAGGTTACAACACAATCGACAAAGTCGTTACCTTCCTTTAAAAATCGTTGTTTAAGTTTAGAGTGTCTTTATTGACTTGAATCAACAGTCTTCGAACCCATCTCGATCATGTTTTGTGATAATTCAGTTCGTCATGAATGATAGTATGTACAGCACCAACATTAACATCGATCAAATCAGCAATTATCGCGATTTTTATAGCGTTTGTCATCGCAAATAAGGACGTTCATGCAATTTTGCAAGGTGTCAGTCGGTAACACTTGTTCTGTCCTATTTAAATTCAGTCCATTCATACACGTTACTGATCTTGAAATAATTAGGAAAGTATATGTTTTTATTTTTTCCAAATAGTTAATTGGATTTGGCTTCGAAGTTGCCAACTTGATCATCTATAAGTTTCGTCGAATTATATTCAGTTATTTCCCCGACTATTTGCAAGTTGTCTTGTTAATTATTGAACGAATAAAAAAAAAGGTTCATACGAGGTTGGCGTGAGAGGTATCTGTGTTTGGAGATAGATGGCATTTTATGTCAAAATCTGAATACTATTTTTTAATTGCTTGTCAAAATTTCGAATGGATTCATGAAGTAGTTTGTATCAAATTTCACATTCTGTGACTTCTTTCCTTTTCTAAACTTCAAAAGATGACTTGAAGGAAAATATTTCGCGTCAGATAAAGAGTTCATTGCCCAAACAGAGACCTATTTTCAGTTCGACAAATCTTATGGCTTAAAAAAGCTGGAACATCGCTGAACTAAGTGTATGGAGTAACAAAGAGATTATATCGAGATATAAACTTACTAAATACAAAACAATTGCGTCATCTTCCTCAACACAGATACCATCTTCCAATCAATCAATTATAATTTTTGTAATCTTAGAGAAGTATTAATACACCAGAGATTGAAACCATAGCTATATCCGTTTTTTAAATTAACATCCTACTATTTAGCAGTAGGTGGTCGTATTTTCATGTGCAGTAGTGTATACGAAGCAATAGATATATAGTATCATTGAAATTGGAATTCTCTATGTTAATATTTACAGTAAATTGCCGTTTTATAATCAGGAAAGCCCACATATTGAAAACTACACCTGCGAAACATGTGACTTATTTCTAAATACACCATGTTTCAAAATATTGTGCTACACGCAATCACGGTTAGACAATCTAAACTTTAGCATTGTATTCTAGGTGTTGGACTTATTTAATAAAATTGTTTCTGATTATATTTACGATTTTTGGACTGCAGTATCAAGGAATATATTTTGGAATAGTGTTGTTATAACGAATTTCTCTTACAACACTTGCCGAAGTTTCTATAGTTACATATAATTTTGTAATTCCTCAATAAACAACGTTTATCAACGGTAAAAGTTAGAAATTACCTACAATTGCATTTCTGAATATATTAAAAAGTGATATTATTTTGTTAATATCGTTACTAATAAATAAGGAAAGTACATTTAGGTTAAATATTCATATAAATACGCTTTCCAACAGAAGAAATCTTCTAAACGTGTTAAAAAGTTCATTTATTGATAAATGTATATAACGGTAATATATACATATACAGTTGTTACGTTCTCCTGGTTTGAAGAACAACGCCGCTGTAGCCTGCTCGTAATTTCCTAAATTACTTGACCAATACTTACTTGTAGAGTATGTTCGCTTATTTACTAGAGGAGAGGTTGTACAGTGAAACTCAATGCGCATGCGCAAAAAAAATATATTTAAAAATGAAATGGTTACACGGTTTCCACTCTTGCCTATGTACATGTACGATGTACGTAAGATATATAGATTTGCAATAATTGCAGTTATTCGAGCTCTCTTATACATGTAATGTACATTAGCATTTGTATATGTATTTTCATTGGTAGCAACATAAAGTAATGCCTCAGCATGTACGTTGCAAAGCTATGTCTTAATTCTGTTTAAAAGGTTAAACTCTTATATGCTTCCGCTGAAGCTTTGTTAGAGGCATGTACTAATGCCTCTATCTGTTTGCATGCACCATTACCTTTTATAGGAGCCAACCCTATTTATTTCTTAAATTTATAAGCGCACCTCGGTGCTATGCTTATTTATATGTCCCTTTCCGGGAGCCTAATATACTTTCCTTGTTTTAAATTTGCTTAAGGGACTTGGCCCTGTATTATTGGCATGTATTTGTACTTGACCAAATACGTTTGTTATATTCACATTTATAGGGGAACCCACCCTATCTCTTAGAGCTTGAACGCCTGGTCGAGGGCGACAGTAGCGATAATAGCCGATCTCAATACAAAAGTAATGTCACAGCTACCCAGGCGTTCTCGTTTGAAATATTACGCTATGTGCAATCTTTAGCTCTATACTACTGCGCCCCAAAGAAGGGAAAAATCCAGTAACCAGCAAATGTGCGAACTGCGCACCGACAAGTAAAACGGAGCGATGATGCCGACATATTCATAAGAAAACTGGTCCGTGACACTCGTCCGCTACGACGAGCAACTAAATGAAAAATTTCTAAGTCCCGATACGACAAGGACCGAACAAACGTACAAAAGACAACGGGCGCTGCGGCCGCAACGACCGTCAGCAAGAAGCGGAGTGATCGTACTTGTAGAGGAGGTCTATACATGCGCGCCGACAATCTCACCAAAATAATTTCCGACACAAACTTAACTGAAGACTAAAAATATGTATAGACGACAATGGACACAGTAGCCTCGACGTACGATGATAGAAAATCGAGAATTTATACTTATTAAAAAAATCTATACATGTGGTCCGACGACGTTACTAAATGACTCGCCAGAAATAAATGTATAGACAACGTCCTCGACGATTCCCGCCAAAACTAGAAAAACTTAGAAATCTCTAATAAACTTACGACGACGTTACTGTACACGTTACGACGAGACACGAAAGGTGACCGAGAGTGCACGATCGCTAATACCTCGACTGTCGCGCGGGAGACGACTGCCTATGCTTGTGTACCTTAAATTTCAAGAAAACTCCCATTACATATCCGACGACGTTGCAGTGAATGATTTCTAATTAGGCAGTTTTAGCTAGCGTAATGCGAATGGCTGGCTTGCATACATATACAATGCGTAATGTACATACATATTAAAATAAAATTGGATATAAGAGAGCAAAATGAATAAATATAAGAATGAAAATAAATAAATATAAAAATGAAAATAAAAATAATATTCTAAATGAAAATAATAATGCAACGAAGATAAAATACATAGTAGTAAAAAATTTATAAAATACAAAAAACAATGTTAAGTCCTTAACAACAGTCATGTGCAAGAAAATAGCACTGTTCTCAATTTGGCTGAAATATCAATTTGTACGTTTAAAAGAAAGAAATTAAAATTTATTAAACTCTTTATTCCTATATGTTACACAATTACAATAATAAATAAATAGATTTCTTAATACGAGAGAGAAAATAAAGGACATAAGGAAAATAATTGAGCATTAAAATAGCAGTCATTCCAAAATACTATCCCCAATTAATTTTTACTAAGGTAATTGGATTTAAAAACTTAATTTTTTGTCGCTTGACGTTCATCCTTTATCATCTCTTGATACCTGTGGGGCAGCGAGTTTACTAGTTGTCTACATGTCTCTACAGCAGGTACAGCCTTTTTCAATTCCACCCATAAATTTTCAATTGGGTTTAAGGTTGACGATTACACGGCCAACCCAAAACGTGAACGTTATTATCTCGATACCATGTATTTGCTTTACGAGGAACATATTTTGGATCGTTAACTTGCATATGCAATCCTCATAGTGGCACTTTTTTTTTCTGCATATGGCAAAAGCACTATTTGTAATATGTTTACATAGACATGAGCATTAATTTTATGCCTTATATCTTACGTAAATGGCCTATGCTATACTACGAAAAACGTCTCCACAGCATGATACTTCAGCCTTGAATTTTATCGTCTTTTTGGTGTACTGGGCTTGAAATAAATAAAATTATTTCAGTTTCATCTCACCACAGTAAATTACGTCACTTTTTTACGTGCTATTGTGCTTGTTCATGACTCTGTATTTGCGTTTTATGTAATAAAAGTACCTTTCTAGGCTTTCTTGCATGTAGCTTTGCTTGAGTCAAGCTTCGTCTAATAGTAAAGGTGCTTATAAAAAGGTTTAAATCATTTTTAATTGTAGTTGAACTTATGAATGGTGTCTTTGCACAAGTTATGATGTTTCTGTCTTCCTCCAGGGCTAGTTTTTCTTTTTCCACCGCGATTTTCTTTCACTTTTCTCCAGTTCTTAGCGTTTACAATCATTTTCGTAGAACAAGAGAGGGTTTTTTTTTTGTATAAACTTGTAGCCTTTCCCTTCATTAAGGAGATCGAGTATATAAGTGGTTGTATTACTCTGCAACAGACAGAACTTACACTATATATCTGCGTTTAATGCCGCCAGCTATGGTACTGCTATTTCAATGCATAGGCAAATAACAACGCATGACTAGACAACTCGGTAATTCCCCTTTACATTCGGTACTTTACCGAAACCGTATTCATACTCAGGGACTCAAAATAATTTTAATATAACTGCGTCAGAATTGTCTGTATAAGTATGAATTTAGGACTGCTATTTTGGTGTACATAAGTATAAGTTTCTAAATACGTCGAGAAGTGAATTAACTAACTTACTTCGAGGAGAAAAGAATTAAAAAGCATGCTTTTTAAAAAGAGCTAAAGTTAAGAGAATAGAGATCACTTCATCCATAATTTTATTAAATGAAGTTGTTTCCATAGTAAAGATTGCATTCAAGGCAATAATTAAAAACTGACACCAGTGGTTATCGATATTGCGGTAACCTTCTTCTGGCAACGTAACCGCGTTGCAAATTATATCTAGTTTAAATTTATCAGTAACTAAAAGACGTATACAACAAATCCGATAGTAAATGTTTTCGCCGCGTAAATACGATCTATAACAAAGAAACAGAAACAAACGAGGTTGACATTTGCAGAAGATCATATGGGATGGTATCATTAATGCATGAACGTTATATTTTCTGATGAATAAGTTCCAATTCGTACATACAACTTCTGGAGGAAACAGTTCTATAGATTTTGATAACTTAGTATTCCAATAAGACAATGCTGATGTCCATACTTTCAGACGAACTCGGGATTAGTTTCTTAAAAAGGAAAACAAGTTATTACAATGGTCAGTTTGTACATCCGGCTTGAACCTGGTTGAAAATCTGTGGGGAATATTGGCAACAAAGGTACAGTAGTGGCCATATAATTAAGAATGAGTTGGAAAATGACAGGTACCTGTTTTCTTTTATCTGTACTCTTTTAATCTCTTTCAATGAAATAAAATAAAACCGTTATTGTTCTCACGATACCCTTGGACATATAATTAAGAACTATGCAAATAAATATCAGGTAGTTTTTGTTCGTTTAGTGTTCACTTGAAAATTTATTATTGCAGTTGTGATATTTATTATTAGTACGTAAATTTGGGGAATAGTATAAGTTGTACCTTCACGATGAGAAAATACTGAAAACTGTGGTCATATAAGAAGATAGCTGAGCATTTAAAGTGTTGAAAGATAATGACATTCAATGCTGTGTGTTAGTATAAGAAACACGATACTACTGAAAATGCAAAAAGAAAACTCAATTTTGCAAAATAACTGCTTCTTCCTAGTAGGTGTGATTTAGGTTTCTTTCCACTTGGGGAATGGAAACATTTTTGAAACCAGATCCGAAATTGTAATGGTACGCTAGAATCCAAAGTTGTCTTCTTTAATAAACTTCCATGAAATTCGAAGCATTCCTCAGGATTTAACCACCAGCAAACTTGATACGTTATGAAGAGCTGGAAACCCAATTACTAAAGAGGATGATTTCTTGAGGAAAAGACATCCAAAAAATTTGATATTTATATAGCCCACTAAAGAGCAAGAGCAGTAGAGTGAATCCAAAGCTCCAATATGCAGAAGGTGCTGTTCAAGCGGGCGGTGACATCCCTATTCTGTTAAAAGTAGTAAAAAACTCTGGAGAAGCATCATGCATTTGGAAGTGCCATGGGACATTGTTAACTCTAAGTTGGATGGAAAATAACGTCTTTCCTTTTGTTTTCGCAGATTCCTCCTACCAGCATTGCCATTCTAAAAACATTTGCTTCTTGAACGTGTTGAAAAAATTTTTAATATCCAGTTGGATTAGTGATGATTCCAAGTGACGGTCAAGTCTAGCCAGTTGATCTGTGTTGGATCATTGCTTTAATATCTCACAACGGGTTATTTGTACAAGGAAATTCAGGCAACGTACGAAGGACGCTCACACTATCCGAGATGACAAGAGACTTCGGTATGCAATCTACCAAAATCTTCTTAATTGCGATATAAATGTCCACCAGCTCCGTGGTGAAGATGAAGACATGTTGGTGCTGGGCTCCAGAAATAGAGGCTTCGTATTGAGGGCAGAATACTCCAAAGGATGGTTTGGTGTGGTTTTCCGAGACAGAACCGTCGGTAAAAAAGTATGAAAAATGTGGCGCCCCTTTTAAATTCAAATATTCCATTAATGAGGCGTCTATGACGTGCGATGGTATGGCGAGTAGTTTAATGTTTCAAAGCCACGCATGATTGTAATAAATGAAGGGTGTAACAATCTGCATACTAAAATGGATAAAAGAATCTAATGAAATAAGACGATAAATATTCAGAGAATCTAGCACTGGCTTATCCGTTATTTCAATGGAGCGCAATTATTTGGAAGAGTTGCATTAGTTAATTTACGAAACGGAAAACAGAAAATGCAGAAAACAGTTCTCAATTACCATAAGACAATGGATCATAAATTGATGGAGACATATATTCTGGTAGGACGTAACCAAGATAAATTGTCTAAGATTTGATTGTAGTTAGTCGGCCACCAGGCAAAGTATTTGATCCCAAATCCACAAAAATTTCATTGAAGCATGGTGGTGGCGCCATCGTGATTTGGGAATGTTTCTCCTGGCATGAAATCGGTCTAATTCGCCGTATTAAAGGAATTATGGACCAACATCATACTGCCTTATGCAAAGGGGAACTTACCGGTCGTTTCAGCATTGACAACGATCCAAAACGTTTTCTTGTGGTGCTGTCACAGTTCTGGACTAGCCTTCATACAGCATTGATCTAAACCGGAATATAAGGCAAAAGGAAACAACCAATATGACGATTGCAAGGACTGTGTGGATGTACAATTCACAGGTATAGCAGTAAACTCCACTCATACAAATTAATTAATTATGCGGAACGCAGCGTTTCGATAGCACGTGGGCTCTCATTGTCAACCGTGTTACCGACTGACACCAATATGGTTAAAAATTTTGAAGAAGTTATTATAACCTAGCAAGCTACTCCTCAAGAACGCAGTGCAGTTCTTATTGAATCTATGGGTAAGGGATGTGCAACAGTCTTAAAAAAAAACTAAATATTAATATGAAAGTTAAATAATTATATTTTATTACTTATTTGAATAAATTATCTCGATATTACAGTATGCCATTTTTTAAATAACTCACAAGCAAATCTATTAGAAATATATTCTTAATTATTTGACCACCACTGTATATATCAATAACAGGTAGTACAAAAGCATCAATGAATTGAAATCTGTGATAAAGAGGTGCTCAAATGGGGTTCCTGTTTCGGCATTAATTAAATTGGTTCAGAGCATGAGGTAACGGATTTTTGAAATTAATTTGTTGATTTGTAATTAAAGTAGTAATAAAAGGCTGTACGATTATACCGATGTAGACTTGTCCAAGCACTTTCGACCATCGATGTATACCACGATAGTACAACCGACCATATTACAAAACTGTAAACATAATACAGAAGTGAGTCAGCTGGTGTAAGAATTCCTATACGCTCGTATGTGTATAATATTTTGACACAACTATTAATACGCTTAACGGTATTTCGTAATTATCATATTTGTCAGGCCGAACTAATCTATTAAAAAAATATATATATATCGCCTGTTTGACTCCTCATGTATTAGATATTTCTTCTACGTGTTCAAAAACAGTAGGATATCGACTAGCGGGATAGTAGTAAGTTGTTACATCTGCATGAGGATATATTTACATCGTGTTATCGAGTGCAAATGAAAATAATAAATGATCTTTGATAATTTGAACAGTTCTTAACCTTATTTGTTTTGTTTTCGAAATATTTAGATACGAAATGATTGCAGGGCGATGATGAATATTATAATGAAACTATGTTTTCTTTTTGTATTCAGACGGGAAGCGATAAGGATTATGTTTCAAAACGAAAGATCATCTAAAAACAACTGTAAACGGATTTTGTTTTGGGGTTGGATGGAAGATGCGGGATTTTGTTTTTATAATTTTATATAAATGAAAGAAAAAAATAAGGTGGTGATATACATACACTACCGCTCAAAAGTGTTTAGGCACTCAGGTATAAAAACTCAGCAAAAATGTTAATATTTATTTTTTCTGTACAGATACACGTACATGAATAAAAATATATTAAATAAATGTGAAAATTTAAACGTTTAATTTAAATTTTGTTTTCATCTGTGTGACCTCCTCTTGATAATTGCAGCACACAATCGAGGCATTCTCGCAATAAGTCTTGCCAGAGATTCTTGTGTTATTGAGGTCCAACTCGATTGCAACTTGTTCCACACGTCAGTAGCTGATGCCGGAGCCGATTTCCATACTTCCCGATCTAGTTCTTCCCATAGTAACTCGATTGGATTCAAGTCGGAGCTCTGGGGAGGCCATTCCATTAATTTGAGAAGTCCTTCCTCTTCTAAATGGCGTAAATAGTCTTTACATAATTTAGAGGAATGTTTTGGGTCATTATCTTGCTGGAAGATAAAATTTTGAGCCAAAAGTCGAATTCCGGAAGGTATTGCGTGGTTCTCCAAAATTTCGCGGTAGCCTTCTTTTTTTAATATACCGTCAATTTTCACAATGTCCCCCTACACTAGTGCCAACAAAACAGCCCCAAATGATGCTTCACGGTAGCAGCAATACACTCTTCTCTGGCACGTTCACCTACGGATCTTCTTACGAATATGCGTCTTCGGGTTCCGAACAGCTCAAATTTGGACTCATCCGTCCATAGGACTCTTCTACGGTCCAGTGTTGGTGTTCACGAGCCCACTTAAGCCGCTTTTGTTTGTTTTGTTTGCGTAGCAATGGCATTTTCATCGCAATACGTCCATGGAGCCCGGCTTTCTGTAGGCGACGTTTGACTGTAGAAACACTGATTAGTTTTTGGCGACCAACATTTAATTCTGCGGTGATTTCCGGGGCTGTTTTGCGTCTATTTAACTTGCTGGTAACCACTATTCTGCGATCATCTGCAGATGTTGTCGCTTTTGGCCTTCCACTCCGTTTTTTATTAAGAAAACTGCCAGTTTCCCGATATTTTTTTACGTTATAGTCAACCGTAGCGTGGTGTATTTTCATTTTTTTGGCAGTTTGTCGATTACTTACGCCACTTTTATGGTAAGCTATTACAAGCGCACGTGTTTCCGTACTAATTTCTCTTCGAGGAGGCATTTTAAAAAATTGTCACACGATATTTCGCTCACGACGTGAATAGAGTAACCAGTACCACACTGCAACTGACCATAGGTTACAGATTTCACTATAATCTTCTAGGAAGATAGTTTAAACATTATCACCTACAATCTAACAGATGACTAAATTTAGCCAGTAAATTCAGAGGGATTGTTATTGTAATTGCACCGCAATAAACAGTTTATGGTAATCCGACCAAGTGCAGGTAAATGATAGTAAACCTTATGCGATATAATGGAACTGAACTACATTTTAAATACGTATTTCATTTTATTATAATGTTTTTTTGGTCAACATAATACTATATGAATAATCCATGAAAACAGGGGTGCCTAAACACTTTTGAGCGGTAGTGTACGTCGAGCTGCAAGGTACGGTCGGGATACCATAGCTGTCCGCATCGTAGTTAATTAACCGTTTTCTACTTATATGTGATATCAATGTTCGCCCCCCTTCCTCCAGTTTATACTCCAGTCCCTCACTTTGAATTCTTAAATAGCATTATCCCATTTGTGATACGTCAAATTGAAAGGGGCTGAATAAAATGCTTTATGTCGCTGAAAAACTTGTGCTTGCCTCGAACTTGTCTCGTTGCAACTTTCTATATGGTGTGAGATCATCTACTGGGTGTATCCATGCGTTTTTTTCCCAGTTTAACTAAGAATGTAGCGTATTAATTTGAAGCATATGTAATTTTGTTCGTCTGACTTTTAAATTACAAACATACAAGTGTTGAGTCCGCCAAAAACTAGCGTCTTTGCTTTATCGTTCACTGATCATGTCGAGTTTTGTGTCTCTCTCGCAGAGCAGCACGTCAGCAATTTCGAAAAAGTTAGAAAATGGCTCGACGAATGATTTGCCGCAAAAGGCATGCAATTTTTCTGGCATTGTATCCATAAATTACCTGAAAGATGGGTGAAACGTGTAGAAGTAGATGGCTAATATTTTGAATAAAAAAAAACCCTTGAAAATTACGTTTCTTTTTAGCAAAAAAAAAACCGAAAAAACTTATGCATACATCTGGTATGTTCTCTCTCTAAATGATGAAGTTTGTATGTACATATGTATACGTGTAAGAAACTATCATAATTTAGGTGAGATTCTATGTATTAACTGTTGCTGGGACTTGCTTTTGTAACTTCTCTAAGTCACCTGGGTGTGAAGCTAGTTTTTTTTTGTTTACCTGAAGTCAGGGATGTTAGGTTTTGTAACTGGCTAACGGCTTAGGTCAAGGCCAACAATAACAACAAATTTCCTTAGATCGGTCACACTCGCGGATTTACCATGTTTAACACAAAATTTGGACGTCATTGTTCTAAATTTCGCCGTTCCATTTTCCGTAATCCACTACAAAAACACAGCTTTACTTATTACGGTTTCTATGGATGCGTAATTTCTGCCAATTTAATGCTATGAAATATGAACTTTGAAGGCATCATCTTGCGCTGGAAGGCGGGGGCGTAAGTGGAATTAGTTCTTCTGTGCTCGTTTATTGTAAGTAAATGTTTGGATATAATGTATTCACTATAATGCATATTTATAACTTTATTCCTTTTACTAAAATGAAGGAAGTAACAAATTTGGATTACAGCAAGTTTTCTACATTATATCCAAATGCTAATTATTACTCTTAAAGAAGCAAATTTATTTTATTTATTAAATTGAAAAGAAAGACAGACAGCAGCAGTAGATAGCATTTGATTCTAATACGATATCTTTTCGTTCCACAATATATATTATTTATTTTTTTTATATAAGTATATAAATACGATTTATTAAAATTTCTGATAAACAGATTTTCTATGTAATATATGCGACTACATGGTATTAAATTTAGATTATCATTACAATTTATGTAGCTCGCCATTCTATTCAACGCTGATGAAACAATATTCTCTAATAAATTGTAAACTTTTCGATAATACTGACATTGATGTATTGTGAATGAGGGCACATCTGTAAATTGTTATTTCAGTTATACAAATTTATGGTATTCTCATACTTTGCAAAATATTGGAGCGATAAATGTTATATTCTTTAATGCTATCGACTTTGTTTTTTTTTATACGACGGTTGTCTTTTAAGTTTTGCGTATAAAGCTGGAATAAAACAGTAGATATCTTTTAACGATTTCGTTTTTGAAGTATTCTCTACGAAAATCGCAGCGCTTTCGTGGTACAATCAAAGTTACGTTTTCAAAGGCAGCGACTATTCTCTCTGGCCAGTTAAACCTTTAACTACGCTGAGACTTAATTCTGCGTTTTGTTGTGTTTTTAAAAATTCAACTGTCTCGCGTGCTGTGTGCAAATTTCTATTATCTAGGATGATTCGTTATTCGGGGTTGGTTTTTCGAAGTTCAGCGATGACTTGCGGCAAACAAATGGTTGTATGCCAATTGGTGGTAACAATTCTTTAATCTTGTAGAAGGATTGTTACTAAATGTCCTGCTTTCGAGACAAATATCGCGACCATCTATTTGGAGACACTACGAGAACGAATGATTTTTGTCGGCTTTTCTTCGCCTAAATGGATGACTGGCGTTTATTTTCTGGCCTGTATGAGTAAATCCAAGATTCATTCATTTTAGGCTTTCCGGTGTTGAAGCGGCCTTGAGTTTTTTGACACCAATTCACCCTAGCTGCTTCCTGTTTTTCAATCAACAGATGCGGTATCCAACAGGATACAATTCTTCCTGCAATTTTGTTCGAATAGTGGTCTTTGAAATACCCAATGATGCCTCAATCTCAGGATATGTCACAAGTCGATCTTGGTTGATGATCTTGCGCACGACATCGACGTGTGCTTGAGTGACTACCGTTTTTCGATTGTAAAACTCATCCGTCCAGGTATGATTCCAATTTTCAACTAACTTATCGACTTTGACAGTTCATTGTAGCTACAACACTAAACCTATCCCACTGAAGCTTGCGATATAAATTAATTAAAGGTGGAGGTTAATTTTTAGTACTGCAATTTGATTAGTGACGCCCTCTGTGGTTCAATATACAAAACTTAAAAGACATCCCTCGTAAATATGCAGGAACATAAACCACAACCCTGTGCATGTATCACATGCCCTATCTGAAGCGGATCCGCTCTGATTTCTGGAAGAGGTTGAAACTAACTGACCAACTATAAAGGACCGATCCACAAGTTATGTGCACCAATACTTTTTCCCCACACCCCGTATGTTAATGGTAATGTACCTATACTCCATTCACGTTAAGAATGCAGACTTGGAATAGAAAATACTAGCTTGCTATTGGCTAATAGGCGAGGCATGTTCACACTGGAGAAATTCATGCAATTTCTTTATATGAAATTTCTTTCAGTTGCCAAATTCACTTACGATTTTGTTGCCGTTGTTTCCTGCAGTTTTTCATGGAATTTCATCTTTATAAACAAGTTGTGGCAAAAAGAATTCTTTTCAGAGTTCTCTTATCTCATCATTTAATAATTCAAGGTACTGCATAATTAATTATACAAACAAAATAATTTTTACTCTACTATTGCAAAATTATAGTAAATAATAGTACATATAGTTGTAGGACCATTGAAAAACCCTCAAGGGAAACATATTGGCAGCAGGCTCACAATTTATATGTGCAATTCAAGCAAGAAAATTGCAACATGACTCGGTTTAAGTGAAAGAATAGTATGAGAACAATGCCAAACAGATTAATACAAGATAAATTCCCAGCTTGCCCCCTAAGAAACGCCTTCGAGAACAATATACGATCACCTAGACGAAGCTCAAAAATCTATAATTAGGCGATATGTCCATTCATTCTTTTTAAGAAATGACTTGCCTACATGTACAAAATTATTAATTGTAAATATAATACATTTATATTGCAATTGATGTTACTTTTACTTTATTGTTGCGGTATTATTTTGCCAGGTCATATAACCATAATGTTGCACATAAAATATGAAAAACTTCCTATTTATTACGCAAGATTTCAATAACCAAACTTGGATGTTTACGATGTTGTCATTGGACAGTTCCATCGGTTAAATTTCACCAGTGTAATACAGCCGCCGATCGTAGCGTTACCTACTGCATTCTTAACGTGAATGAAGTATAGAGTACTATATTCACATTTTTGAATTAGGTACTGTCTTGCAGAAAAGAACGGAATTTATCGAGTCTCATCAAATTTGTTGTAAGGTTCACAAACTATATCAAACTATACTTACTTTTATATTTGAGATTTTGTAGATATGCATTAAAAAAATGTGTACACTTATTGACGAAAACCATCTGTTTTATTACGTGTCCTAAGTATTTGGCCTTAAAAATAAATACGAACTTGAACTTCATTACTTTATAGCACAATAATTCATGAAACACGTTGTGGGTTGATTCTTGAGTGGGTTGTGACTTTCGACATTTTAAGGTAAATTACATTACAGTAACTTTTTTTCTCTCTCTAAAACAAGCAGTAGGTTTCAAATGGGTACCTACCTATCTTCGACATTCATTTTAATATTAGGAAACGTTCATTTGTTTAGGTAGCAAAACAAAATGCTCCTAAGATCGTTGTGTGGTCACTTAAATTTTTAGTTGTACTGTACCAGCTTCACCGTCGATATTTTATTATACATCGTAAATGAACTCGACTACATCGGAGGACACTTGTTCCCTTAAAATTTTACTTTCATTTACCTCAATAGACGTGAGGCAGGTTCAATAACTAAATCTCCAATATCGTAAACCTGTTTTCTTCGAAGTGACCCCTACCTGTTCCTTGAATTGATGAAAATAACCGCATTTATAGATATACAGTGCTATCGGAAAGCTTTTTAACAATATTTTTGTATTTACGCAACGTCTATTAGGAGTTTTAGATATTCTAGTTAATATGTTATTGTCTATTCTTCAAAGAGAAAAAGGACATCTGTTTCGTGGGAACTCAAATGCAGCATTGCGAATGTACGGTTTCTAGAACACGAAAAAACCGTGATGGAAATGGAAGTGAAAGAGAATAGGAGGCTGGAATTGTTCACTTGCTTAATTGACTAATAGAGCACACGTTTCATTTAGTTCGTTTACATAATTGCCGCCTTTGTCTGAATACAGGGTGTGTCGTCATTAGTCTAACTAACGCATATGGGATCCATTTTCAAGGAAATTATTGCCTAGGCTTTACATTTTTGTTTAAGATAAAGTCTATTGTATTGTTAGAAAGAAAGGTATTGGGCTAAAGAGATAATCATCACTTATCACTTTTAGAAATGTACAAGTAATTTAATGCAAATTAGGGTATTATTCCTACATAGTAACATTCTAATTGTTCGGGTACGAAACAGTCCATAAATTCAATACAAAGTAAATATAAGACGTGGCTTCGTGTAGACTGAAATTGTCTTTTTACATGAAAAAACAAGATACAAAAGGAAGGCCTATATATGAAATATACGTATGTGTATGCTTCTAGACTTTACTATGCGATTACAATGCAGTGTAGCTGTTTTAATCCAAAAATTTAAGCAATTCAAGTGTTTATGGCGTTAGTACTTAAAGCGTATAATTTTTCTGCAGTTCTTATTAGACATTTATACGGACATTGTTAAAAGAGTATACACTCAGCGAAATTTCTATAGTTCCATGTAATTTTGTAGTTTTCCTATAAACACTTAGGAACGGTATGTTGGAAATTACCTAGAATTACATTTTTGGAACGTAAAGAAATACCAGAGATATTATTTTGTCAATACCATAACCTATAAATACGAACGAAATTTGTATAATTCTACATAGTTAAGCAGACATCCTACGAAATCATGCATTATTCTTCAGTGTAAAAAAGCTTCTAAATATCTTATTTATTGTTATATATATATATATAGTAGACGCTCGATTATGTGAACGATATCATCCAAGCACTATTCACATTACTGAAAGTTTATATTAGCGAGTCTTATTCTATTTATAAAGAAATTGCATAAAAGAAAATATGTATGTTTATTAAAAAATAAATTTTACACTATTTTTAAAAATAATGTCCTACATTTGTTTGCGTAAATTTACGCTTGGTATTTTCTAATGCCATTGCCTGTAGTTTACGGAGCACTAAAATATCGGTCTTTTTCTTCAGTCCAATCTAACGCTTGATTAAAAATTGCTACAGCTTGCGTGTCACTCACTGTATTTTTTATTTCAATCGGAGGGTCGTCATTTTCACTCACCCCATCTTCCTCTTCATGTGCATCATCTATCTTTTTATCGTCATTTCGTAAACTAACATCGGTAATTGTGCAAACAATATCGGGATTTATTGCTTTTAATAATTTGAGAACGTCCGATGATGCACTGTCAATAACTTCAGCTCAGATAGTAACTGTTTTCTACTAATGGTTAGTGGTAC
Organism: Trypoxylus dichotomus; assembly: GCA_023509865.1. Classification (NCBI taxonomy): domain Eukaryota; kingdom Metazoa; phylum Arthropoda; class Insecta; order Coleoptera; family Scarabaeidae; genus Trypoxylus; species Trypoxylus dichotomus. The sequence continues at coordinate 72,205,741 of CM042076.1, read as the reverse complement.
ATTGTCTTCATCGTCATATCACCGGAGTAAAACAAATTTTTCCAACACTTTCCGATTGTTTGCTGGTTAAGGGAATTCCACGCCATATCTAAATTTAAAATTGCTTCACCTAAAGTTACTTGCTTTAAGGATTCAAAAATGTTTTTAGGATTTTTTGATAACGCTGACGAAAGTAGAAATTTTCGATAATACAATTTAGTAATCTTTGTTACATTTTGATCCATCGGTTGGATAACTGGAGTTACGTTGGACGGCATGACAAGTTCTGCGGTTTCCCGGGCCTCCGTATGTGTCTGACACACGTTGTAAAATTTGTGACTTGAATCGCTTAATTTTACAGATTGTGGTTTTAGATACTCCATATCTTTTTACCAATTGAGTCACCCCCACACCTTTTTTAATCTCGTCGATAATTCTCCCTTTGTCACTTAATTTTAAAAATGTTCTTTTGTCGGACGTAGATGTAGTGTCGGTTCTGACGTGATATTAGCTGAACACTACTTTATTTCACGAGAAGCAAGAGAAGCAAGGCTTACAGAAATCCCATACATAAATCGGGGAACAACCTGTGCCAGCGCTGCAAACGTTTATGTAAACATTCTTTTGACCGATTCAATTACGCTCGTAAATCGGGAAATAACCGGTACCTTAAACTGTTTACATTATCGAATTGTACGTGGTGCAAGCTTGTTTACATTACCGGGCGTTCCATTTGATTTTATAATAACAATTGTCTGTTTACATGACCGCGACGTTTGCACTACCAGGTATTTACATGAGCCAGCGTTTGCTGTGTATAGCTATAGAAATTTCGAGTGTATTTCTATGTATTTGTATACTTTTTAGTCGTCGCCATATATATGGATAGTAGTGTATATATAGTGAAGATCTTACATATTAGGTATACAAGCGAGAAGGTCATTGCGACGAAGTAAATTGTCGCTCAATCAATCCAGATTATACATATCTTTTAGAAAATTCAAGATGACGTGTTTCAATGGATATAGAGTTCCTCTTTCTAACAATTGCTGTCGATAATCTAAAAATTTCCGTGAATATCTCTAGTAAATATTTATGCATTGTACCGAATCGAAAGCTTTTATGGGATAAACACGTTGATTACATCATTGTAAAGTGTGATAAGGGTTCAAATCCTATAAAATATGTTATGTCTTAGATATTTTAGATCGTAATTTTTTCGAGCAAATATCTGATTAAAATATATACAATGCAAAGTTCTACGACTTGGCTAACTTCTTTGAGCAACCTCTTTACATTCGACAAGAATTTCTAGCTAGAAAATGTGTCCTAAAAGCTAAGAACATGAATCTAGAACAAGTACATCTTCGTATAACAATGCAATACCTAATTTAACGAATAGATTTTGGAAGATTAAATATTCCCCTCCTCTACTTTCCGCTTATATTTAGAGATGTTCGTCACCTTGAATATTCAGGTCAAATCAATCTACTGCCCCAACTAGTGTGTCAGATTACCCTAGTACTGTTATAAAACAATTAATGTTATATCCTAAATGTAATGGCGAAATCATTTTGATCGGTATTATTTTTAATTCTACTCTTGCAGAAATTCCTATAAATTCACAGCAACAACTGTCTTGAGCTTTTTTAAACTTAACTGTATGGCCTCTATCTTTACTGCGGAAACATTTGTCACATTTAAGAAAGCACAACTTTGAAAGCAGCAGTAACTACACTATTGAGACACTGGACTTCGGTTTTATATCTAAAACGTTGAATTATTAAGGAAAAACTTATGTATGTTTGATGTAATAGAAATGAAAAAAAATATCTTTTAAATACAGACCTGGCGACTTCTAAACAACTAATCATATTAAAAAAGAAGAACATCTGGTCTTCAGACCCTAAGCTTTTATAACTTATTCCTTTTATGTTAGTAATTTTACTAACAAAATCAAGCATTCTTATATACTTTCACTAGCTTCCCATATTGTATAATTACTTTATATTATTCAAGAAATGTCTCCCCCATTTTGTAAGGAGAGTATTTTATATATTGACGATGTTTACGAAATGTACACTACCGTTCATAAGTTTGATTGCATTATATAAAATAACAAAATAAACTTGACAGATAAGGTTTGCGAGAAGTTTATTTAAAAAATAAACATATTAACTTAAAATGTGTTATTGACAAAATAGTACATTTTAATAAAATACACGGACAATATAGTCACTTTAAGGACGCAAAAATTCATATATTGTTGCTTGTCTTCTCTTTTTCCTTAAAATGAACAAAACTTCTGAGCTGCTTGGTCAGGGTAATAGCTTTACATAATTTGGGATAGCTTCTGTTGGCACTGGAACCTCATCGACATCAGAATCTTCCGAAAGTTCTTGTATTTCAACTGAATTTGCAATTTCTTGTTCTGAATCTGGATCTTCAACATACAAATCTTCATCTACGTTCAAAAAATCATTAAGGTTTTCATTATCCGTCAATTTCAATAAATTCTTATTTTTGAGGATATCTGAAGGTACACTAAGAGGCAAATCATCTTCTAGGTCAGATGTATCAGCCTCCGTTAACTGGTCTTCACTTTGCATATTTACATGATTAAATCCTGCTTTGCGGAAGCAATTTTGAACTGTCTCTTTGGTTACTTGGTCCCAAGCGGTTTTTGCCAAATAAACTGCATCCAGTGGTGTAATTTTCTTTATTAACTCAAAAGCTGTACCAGCAGTTTCAATGTTTACTAGCAGATGTTTGAGTATTAGACTTCGCTAATAAGTTTTAAAATTCTTTATAATCCCCTGGTCAAGTGGTTGACAAGCTGATGTACAATTAGGGGGTAAAAATAATATTTTTATATTATCTAAGCGAACGTCTTTCGGATGAGATCCCGCATTGTCTAAAAATAATAAAATGTTTCTTTTTTCTTTAACCATTTTCCAATCTAGCCATCTTGCAACCACTCTGTCATAATTTGTCCTGTCATCCAAGCTTTCTTATTGTATTTCCAAGTTACAGGCAGGTTATTTATATTAATGTTTTTAAAAGCTCTGGGTTTAGCTGCCCTACCAATGACTAGGAGTTTTTCTTCTTCACCCGCCATATATGCACGATGCAAAATTGTAAACCTCTCTTTGGGAGACTTACCCCCAACACATTTTTCCTTTAATGTGAGCGTTTTGTCGGGTAGAGCCCTAAAATACAGGCCTGTCTCATCGGCATTATAGATGTCTCTCGGTGAATATCCCTTAATCAAAGAAGAGAAACATTTTTTTAAAAACGATGAAACATCTTCAGCATTAACCGAAGCTCCTTCTCCCGAAATCGCTTCAAAACTTATATTGTGGCGGATTCTAAATTTATTGAGCCAACCAGAAGAAGCAGTGAATGTAGAATATCCCAAAGAAGCGGCTATTTCTCTTGCTTTACATCGTATTAGCGGACCTAAAAAAAATAGGTTTTTTGCGTTTCTGTCACGACAAACCTATTGGTAATCTCACTTTTTTTATCTATTTTAGAATTTAATATGAAAAGAAAATCAACGCATTAATACAAGAAAACCTTATCTAAGAAAATCATATGCATACCTGTTAAAGGAATCCCCTTATGCGGAGCTGCTGTAAACCAGTCATAACACAATTTGCCAATTTTAGTACCATAACCCGTCAAAAAACTTCTTTTTTAATTCAAATTGCTGTTCGGATTTCTTTATGTTTAATTATATCTGTAGCTTCTGTTTTTCCAATATTAAAACGCTTGGATAAGTTCCTTACACTTAATTTCTCTTTATTGTAAACTTCAACAATATCAATTTTTTGTTTAAGCGTGAGAATTTTTCTATTTGGAGCCATTTCTACAATGAATGTGTCGCCCATTGTGTCTTTTCCCCATAGACATCAGACTAATATTGAAAGCAGATTCAATCGAAAGCGTACACCCAAAGAATAAGAACGGTAAATCTCCGACCAACTTGGAGAAGTGCCTAATGCACGCTAGGCAGAAATGCACGACATAGGCTGCGTTTGTACCGAAAGATTAAAGTCGGTAAATGTCCGGTTTACTCGGGGAAGTCCCAGCGAAATTGGCGCTCGACGCTATTGAAAAATGCAATAGCAATACTCCCTATATAAAAACAAGATAAGGCGTTTCTTTTTATTTTATTTTTCGTCCGGTTAAGAGAACATTCTCGTGTCCGCGTCCGTTCAAAAGAATGTCCGTCCAAGAAAGAGTTAATACAATGGAAATTATATGAGAGCCGGTCGGCGCCATGAGAAACTGTCCGTTTAAGGGAGGTGTCCGTGTAAGAGGGGTGTCCGCGAAGGGGAATTTCACTGTACATACTGTTTTAAAGGGCTTTCTTTAAAGTAACCCCTTTTGCTTTAATAATTGCCTGGCAGATACTCGGCATCCTTAGAACTAATCAGATTCCTAGTTTCCTGCTGAGAGACTGCGCCATTGTCATTTTTCTACCGTTATGTACAATATTTAGTCTGGTCCTGAAGACCTGTACTTTTCCGTCTGCATGGAAGCTTGCCAGGATTTGTCCAAGTTTAAAAAATTTCAGTGTAGCTGATATCGACAATTATCGTCTAATTTCCATTCTGTCCAATATATTAAAAATTTTTGTATAAACATTTGTATTTTATGGTAGCTAATTACATCTCTGTAACCCAGCATGGTTTTATTGAAAAGTGGTCTACTGCGACTAACTTAGCAATTTTTTTGGAGTTTGCTGCAGAAATATTAGATGCTTAAGGACTGCTCGATGTCATCTACGTCGAAAGCATTTGATAATGTCGACCGTGGTATTCTGTTGCAGAAGTTACATACCTTTGGTTTTGCTGAGTCGCTTGTAAATTTATTTGACTCTTACCTTAACCACCAGCTTCCGTTCTGTTACCAAAGTTATTACATCGGGAACACCATAAGGTCCGAATCTAGGTCTCCTACTGTTTCTGTTTATTCGTCGACGATATTTCGGATCTGATTGATTGCGAGATCTTGATGTCTGCTGACAACTTTAAAATTTATGCAAATATTGCTTCGGTTGATGATTGACTAAAACTTCGGTATAATTTATAATTAGTGTCTCGGTGGTGTATATCAAACAAATTAAAATTAAACCTGGCCAAATGTAAAGTTATTTACCCTTCCTAGAAAAAAAAATAAATCCAATTCTGTTTGATTACTCCGATGATACTGAGGTATAATGACGTTGCACTAGAATTAGAGACCTTGAGATTGTATTTGACGAGCACCTTGCCTTTACCGATCCTGTAAAAGAATTCTTCTGCATCAAGGAGTATGGGATTTATTTTGCGAAACACAAAAATGTTTACTAGCATTTCTTCACTTAGGGTATTATTTTGTTCCTTTGTGCGGGCTACACTCGAATATGCAGCGATAGTATGGTGCCTGTACTATGATGTGCATAAAGTAGCAATATAAAATATACAAAGGCTTTTTTTTTACCTATGGTATAAAATAAATAATACCTACCCATAACGTACAGTACATTATTAAATACCTTCACTGGCCGCCTTGAAATCGAGACGTAGTAATGCTCATTTCTACTGCATAACAAGATCGACTCCATCTATCTACTGAGTAAGTTATCGTTCTTAGTTCCCCGAATGGCCCTAGGAAACGTTCCAACGCTTTATACAGCATTGGCACACATTAATTTAAGGTTTAGATCCCCCTTAACACGTGTGGGCAATCAATACAACCAGATAGCCTCAAATTGTGACGTGCTTAAGTGTTCGCTTGGACAATTGTTGCGTGCAAGTACAGAACCAGTTTAGTTTTGTTTAATTTATGCACGTTTAATTTGTTTTTGTGTTCTTTTCATGTTCTGTTTAATTTTTTGTCAATTCATTACTTTTATTTTGTTATATTTTCATATTGTTTATTGTTACGTTCTCCTGGTTTGAAGAACAACGCCGCTGTAGCCTGCTCGTAATTTCCTAAATTACTTGACCAATACTTACTTGTAGAGTATGTTCGCTTATTTACTAGAGGAGAGGTTGTACAGTGAAACTCAATGCGCATGCGCAAAAAAATATATTTAAAAATGAAATGGTTACACGGTTTCCACTCTTGCCTATGTACATGTACGATGTACGTAAGATATATAGATTTGCAATAATTGCAGTTATTCGAGCTCTCTTATACATGTAATGTACATTAGCATTTGTATATGTATTTTCATTGGTAGCAACATAAAGTAATGCCTCAGCATGTACGTTGCAACGCTATGTCTTAATTCTGTTTAAAAGGTTAAACTCTTATATGCTTCCGCTGAAGCTTTGTCAGAGGCATGTACTAATGCCTCTATCTGTTTGCATGCACCACTACCTTTTATAGGGAAGCCAACCCTATTTATTTCTTAAATTTATAAGCGCACCTCGGTGCTATGCTTATTTATATGTCCCTTTCCGGGAGCCTAATATACTTTCCTTGTTTTTAAATTTGCCTAAGGGACTTGGCCCTGTATTATTGGCATGTATTTGTACTTGACCAAATACGTTTGTTATATTCACATTTATAGGGAACCCACCCTATCTCTTAGAGCTTGAACGCCTGGTCGAGGGCGACAGTAGCGATAATAGCCGATCTCAATACAAAAGTAATGTCACAGCTACCCAGGCGTTCTCGTTTGAAATATTACGATATGTGCAATCTTTAGCTCTCTACTCTACTGCGCCCCAAAGAAGGGAAAAATCCAGTAACCAGCAAATGTGCGAACTGCGCACCGACAAGTAAAACGGAGCAATGATGCCGACATTACATAAGAAAACTGGTCCGTGACACTCGTCCGCTACGACGAGCAACTAAATGAAAAAATTTCTAAGTCCCGATACGACAAGGACCGAACAAACGTACAAAAGACAACGGGCGCTGCGGCCGCAACGACCGTCAGCAAGAAGCGGAGTGATCGTACTTGTAGAGGAGGTCTATACATGCGCGCCGACAATCTCACCAAAATAATTTCCGACACAAACTTAACTGAAGACTAAAAATATGTATAGACGACAATGGACACAGTAGCCTCGATGTACGATGATAGAAAATCGAGAATTTATACTTATTAAAAAATCTATACGTGTGGTCCGACGACGTTACCAAATGACTCCGCCAGAAACAAATGTATAAACAACGTCCTCGACGATTCCCGCCAAAACTAGAAAAACTTAGAAATCTCTAATAATCTTACGACGACGTTACTGTACACGTTACGACGAGGCACGAAAGGTGACCGAGAGTGCACGATCGCTAATACCTCGACTGTCGCGCGGGAGACGACCGCCTATGCTTGTGTACCTTAAATTTCAAGAAAACTCCCATTACATATCCGACGACGTTGCAGTGAATGATTTCTAATTAGGCAGTTTTAGCTAGCGTAATGTGAATGGCTGACTTGCATACATATACAATGCGTAATGTACATACATATTAAAATAAAATTGGATATAAGAGAACAAAATAAATAAATATAAGAATGAACATAAATAAATATAAAAATGAAAATAAAATAATATTCTAGATGAAAATAATAATGCAACGAAGATAAAATACATAATAGTAAAAAATTTAGAAAATACAAAAAACAATGTTAAGTCCTTAACGTTTATATTGTCCTTAATATGGTATATGCTGACTGTTGGGCAATAAACGCTATTTTTATTAATCATTCCGTCCATCTATAACACATTTTTCCAATCATTTACACTCCAGTTTGCGCGAGATTTTGTCTAAATTAGTCTTTTCCGCTTGTGTATAGAACTTAATCGTAATTTTCTTACTGCTATACGACCCCTTAGACTGGCTTTTATTAGTTTTCGTGTTAACGCATTTACTGCCTGATGACGTTATAAGTTGAACTCTGCTGCAAGTTGAAGTGGAGTAAAGCGGCGATTTGTTAGGGAAATCACTCGGATGATTTAGTCGTTCCGTTCCGTCGTTGATCTGGGCCTTCTACTTCGATTTCTACCCTGAAGCCTACCGGTCTGTCCCTTTCTTTTAATTGTTCTACGCACACAACATTTAGAAATAAGTAATTGTCGAGCAATTTTTGAAATATTTGTTTTGTGTAAAACGCACGTTTCAATATCGAATTTCCTTCTTTTTGGTATAACTTCGATCAACTAAATTAAGAATATGAAATACGATCTTCCTAACGCAGTCGTACACCAATATCTCTGCAATACCCTGATATTAGGTGTAATCAAACTTATAAACGGTACGTCTAAATTAATTTAAATCTTTTTCCATCCAATTTTCTAAACGATTAGTAAAAAAATAATCGCAAATAAACCCTCTGCCATAATAACACTACGTATTCTCCGTACAACATTCTTAAATCTATTCACGTTTCTAATAAAAGAAGGTAAGGGGATTCCGGGTCTGAGGCAACTGGATCGATCACCTCCCGCTTTAGAACGCGGAAGGACGGATTTCTTCCGAGAATTTGAATAATAGTTGCGGTTCTCTCGAACGCCGCCGACCTTATACCGCCCCCACCTTACTACTACGTCAATTTGCGGGGTCTTGAAACAAGGGGACGTTAGACGTGCGGGGGAAATATCGGTCCTTTTCGAGTATAAAAGTTAAGTCTATCCAATATTCGCCGAAATTCGGGACGCCGGATAGAATGCGAACGACGCCAATGCGATATTATTTAATCTGCGTGTTTGCGCAGCGGGGCTTTTGGGTAAATAAAGTCGATTTAGGTTTCTTTCTCGTTCTAGACTTTCTCTGGATACGTAGCGGTTAGAGTGTTTTTATGTTGCATACCGGGGAAAATTATTCTATTTGACGACAGGTTAGTTTCCTGGTAATTTTATGAATTTTAAACGGCTAGTATACAGTGATGTAGTTCCGAACTGCTCAAGACATGTGTATATTATCGTCCATGGAAGTTTGGCGAAGGGAGAAAGTTTTACAATAATTCAAATTAACAAGTTTTATTGCATTCAACGATGATAATCTTAATAAATATCTATCTTAAATAGATCTGCAACTCAAATAATGAAAGTATTACGAAGAAATGAAGTAATTAGCACTTTATAGCCCGGAACAATCATCCTCATTCCGCCGTAAGTTATTCTAATCTATGGGGGCGAAATGTTTCCAAAATCGGCAAGAAAGACACGGTATTGGCGTGGTTTTTATTTTTATTTGTCGATGTAGTTTTCTCGAATATCAATACAGTTTCAAACGGTGCTGTAGTCTCTTCAAGCCGTCGGAAAAGTTGGATATTTCGAGGTCTGCAAAATAGCCATCTGTAGCGGCGAAGACTTCCTCATTTGAGGCAAATCTCTTTCCTCCCGGTGATTTTTTCAGACTTTGGAATAGGAAAAAGTCGCTGGGGGGCTAGGTCCGGTGAATATGGAGGATGAGAGACTAATTCGTAGCGCAGCTCATTCAATTTGGACATGAATGAGCCGGTGTATTGTCGTAGTGGAAAAGCACTTTCTTTCGCTGCAAACGAGGCCGTTTCTCTTTCAATACTGCATCGAATCGGGTCAATAAATCGCTGTAGTATTACCTCGTGATCGTCCTTCCCTTGTGCAGATAGTCGATGAGGAACACACCATGAGAATCCCAAAAAAAATGGTCGCCATAACCTTTCCGGCCGATGGAACGATGTCTGTTCTATGCTACACGACATCATAAATCTTGTCGACCATTTCATCGTTGGTAGTGGTTTTTGGACAACCACTGCGTGGTTTGTCACTTGTGCTTACGCGACCACGTTTGAACTCGCTCACTCAGAAGATGATGGTCGAAAATGATGGAGTACATCCGCCATGAAACTCTAGCGAAATATTTCAAATTTCCGTGGCCGTCTTCCCAGCTATCCAGAAATGTTTTATAGCTATCCATTTTTGCGAAACCGCCTGACTTGCTATACAAAACACGTTCTTAAACAACAACTATTGACAGTAGGCGTCTGAAATTTTGACAGTTGTCATAAAAGACGGTTACGCCACTTCTTGTCGATTCCGGAAACATTTCAGGTCGCCCTCGTAAAGGCAGTTGTTGGTCACAAATTCCCCTAAATTTTTCCAATATGTATAGGATAAAGCATATTGTTTTGGGTATTGATTGTTGTTATTGTATCTGGGGATCTCATTTCTTCAAATACATTGTTCAAATCATCTAGGTATTCCCCAGTAGGCCACTGGGATGTATCTTTAATAAATTATTAGCAACTTTTCTTATCATCCTCTGCGTTGTTCCTCCGTGCATATCGAATCGACCACAAATGAGAACTATATTTTGTATAATAATAGTGTAAATAAAAGAACAAACTTGCCAAAACGAATCTATTGTAGAAAAATACCAAGTAGTTAATAACAGTTGAGTTATTCTGCTAATTGTTTGCCTCTATTCTCAAATAATAGTTTTTGTTTATTCAATTTCTATGCAATGAGGTTTCAATCAGAGTGCAAGATTTGAATTACCCGCCATGTTTGACTGTCATAATGACACGTGATTATGATGTAACAGATCGAAAGTTGACAAATGGGATTAGTAAACATGGATCGTTACATCATAGAACAACGCGTCCTCAATGGCTCCGTTAATTGGCAAAACTGGCGTATTTGGTGTTCAGAAAATCCACGAATGATTCATCAGAAAGCAATTCAACCAAAACGTCAGTGCCTGGTGTAAATTATAGTCTAGAGGAATAATTGGACCGTATTTTTTTTTGAAGATGAGGAAGGTAATGCTATGATGACGCAGTTTTTTTGTACCTCAATTGGAAAATATTGCTCTTGACGTCAGGTGATTTCAGCTGGACGGTACCATACATCATATCGCCCATGAAACATTGATTATCTTGCATTTCCCGGTTTGGTGACCAGAATTGGCTGCTACGTTCTTGCGATTTAACACTTTTGAACTTCCAGCTGTGGGGTTATCCGAAGTCACAGGTTTATGCCAACAAACCCGCGACCACCAAACCATAGAAGGCCGAAATTAGACGCTCTATCAATGAAATACTACCACATGTATCGGCAAAACTATGGCAGTCATTTACAAGATATTTTGTTTCATATATACAGCCCAAATGTTTAAATTATAAATCAATTAATATTTCAATATTTTGCTACAGAAAACCATGTTTTCTTAAACCTTAAAATCTTGCTCTGTTATTGAAATACCCTTTATTAAGTAAATATTTTACGACACGCACAAAAATGTTCTCGAAATTCATCACTCTGTCAACCACTTCTTTAAATTTGGTTAAATCTTGGTCGTTGTATTGTAACATTTACTTTAAAATAGGGATTTTACCTGAAAACAAGAAATACCTGATGCAAATAAGTAATTTAATCATATTTCATCGTCATTGCTATTACTGTGACCACTACTAAATAATTATCAACTTTTACATATTTGAAACCAATTTCAAGTGTATGACGTCACTGTTGATGAGTGTCCGATACAATACCTAATAATCTGGTATGATCATTACCAATCACCATTAAACGATAATCAACTATGTGGTGGCAATTTTCTTATTTACTGTACGCTCCCTAAAATTAATGCTGGCTTATCTAATACTCGTTCAGCGTATTTAATAGTCTTATTAATCTAGAATGAATCTATTCCTGGAATAGTCTAGACCTTTATTTCATAGGTATCTTCTGGAAGGCATAACCGGGGTATAAGTAGTGAACACGTTGATATTTAAGGAGTTTCCATGTTTGTGATCAGATCATTCGCGGTGTTTTTTTTGGTAGAAAAAGTGTACGGACTTCATATTATATGTTTGCTGGAAGGAAGGTTTCGGAAACGGTTCGTGTGTAAATAACTGTTTACTAAAACGTGCTATATATTGTAACTTACCGAGTTTTATTAACCGTATTATAACGTTATATTACGCCAAGCAAGCGGTGGTGGAAGGCAGAGAAAATGTGCGTATGTATACGACCTAGATTATTTTTATTTTATCAGCGTAATAAAAACGTCAACTAATAACGTATAAATAGTGTCATAACTGTGTAATTTCACCATGATTAAATACATATGTATATATATTTAATGCATGTAATGCATATGTAGGTCCCATCATTTCTATTTCTCAAACATGTCTGTGGTTTATATGTAAACTTAACAAACAACGGATGTTGTGTAGAAAATTTTAGTAAATCTAAAAAAAAAATTGATTTCATTCATATCTGAGTAAGTTATCTGAAGAATACATTAATAATAACTAGAGTTGTTCTTTAGTCTATTTCCATTGCAACGCCAAAGGTATAAAGAAGATTTATATTTGGAAAGATTAGATAGAAAAATTAATACTTGGTGGTATTCCGATATAAGAGGTATTTATAAAAATTGGTATCTATTAAAATGGTTAATAAATGGAAGTACAAAAATTAATTGTTCCTAAAGATATTTGTAATTGGCCAATAAATAACACATAGGCTGAAAAGTCCCGGGCCTAACAAAGAAAACACGGTTTCTTTGGTTCAAAATTAGCTTTATTCATCAACGTAATCACCATCAAGAGCAACGCAATCTTTCCAGCGCCGCTCTAACATTTCAATACCACTTTTGTAGAACGATTTATCTTTTGCCTCAAAATAGGCCTCAGTTTCAGCGATAACCTCTTCATTCGTGCGAAATTTCTTACCGGCGAGCATTTTTTTGAGGTCTGCGAACAGCCAGTAGTCGCCGGGAACCAAATCTGGCGAATACGGTGGATGTGGGAGCAATTCGAAGTTCAACTCATGTAGTTTTGCCATTGTTTTGATTGACTTGTGACACGGTGCGTTGTCTTGATGAAACAAATTTTTTTTCCTTGCCATATGCGGTCGTTTCTTTGCAATTTCGGCCTTCAAACGCTCCAATAACGCTATATAATATTCACTGTCGATGGTATTTCCTCAAGATACTCGATGAATATTACACCACGCACATCCCAAAATACCGAGGCCATAACCTTTCCAGCCGATTGTTGTGCTTTCGGGCGCTTTGGACGAGGTTCACCAGTTGCTGTCCACTCAGATGACGATCGTTTTGATTCCGGAGTGAAGTGATGGATCCATGTTTCATCCATTGTCACAAAAATTCGGGTTTGTTGCGTTTAAACATGGCCAAACACTGCTCAGAATCATCAACACATTCTTGTTTTTGGTCAACAGTGAGCAAACGCGGCACCCGCTTTGAACAGAGCTTTCTCATAGTCAAATGCTCATGCAATATAAAGCCAATACGTTCTTTTGAAATCTTTACGATGTCAGCTAACTCACGCAACTTCACTTTTCGATCATTCAAAACGATTTTGTGGATTTTTTTGATGTTTTCTGGTGTTACCGCCTCATTTGGACGTCCACTGCGTTCTGCATCATCGGTGTCTCTACGACCACGTTTCAAGTCAGCAAACCAACGTTTTATTGTTGTTTCTGATGGAGCGGAGTCCCCATAACACTTTTCAAGCCATTGCTTCGCTTGAACGGTATTTTTTCCCATCAAGAAGGAGTGTAAAATTAAAACACGAAATTGTTTTCGATCCATTGTTTTGAAAATAACAAAAGTAGCGTGACTCTTAGCACAATAACTCACAAACTAATGAATAGAATATCATGAAATTTTAACAGCTGTCTTTTGAAGGTTAGTACTAACTGAGAGAAAGGTGACTGCAATAAAACTAGCGTCATCTATGTGTTAGACCCGGGACTTTTCCGTCCATGTGTTATATGTAGAGGTGTACATAACGACAATAGAAAAAGAGTTTTGGTTATTTTTAACTATTTGTATTGGAATGATTATTATGTTTATAATTTCAAAGATTAGTATTCGCCCTTGGTTTATGTTTGATAATAATTAGATTTCCAAATATATAGAAACCTTAGCTGCACCAGACATGTTAAAACACTGTAAAGAAAATAATATCCAAATACCTTTCTAAGCAATAAATACTAATCTCTCTTTATGTTGATTTTGAGTTGTTTTAAAGATGGAAATAGCCCAAACAACAACTCTAGTTATTATAATAATCCATCGTCAGCAGTATCACGTGAGGAATACATTAATACTCGAAATTCATTTGAATAAGTTTTAATGTCATTTTGTTTAAAGAGGCATTTTTAATGTAGTGAATTTTTAATTTTACAGTTTTAATTACAATAGCTCTTACGAAAAGAACATACAGATAACTAATACGGTACGACTTCAAAATAAGAACAGTTAAAAACGCTTTGGTATCTTAATAGCATGGACTTGGTTAGAATGCTGAGCAATTCTTGAGGAAATAGCTTAACATCTCTAACATGTTCCTTTAGATTACCATTTGGAGTGGTACCCTTTTTAATTGGTATTTTGATCGTGGAATCTTTGGTTTGCTTAAATAGTACGATTTTTGAATACAACATTCTGCAAATTGATTATAGTTGTAAATAATCAAATGAAGCAAAAGTTCTTAAGATAATTTAAACTTTAAATTTAAATGAAATCCTAGGCTTCCACCGCCAGAGTCAGTAATAAGTGAACTACATTCCGCACAATAGTATCAGTACATCCTTTTCTGACAATTGATGATATTCATTTTCAAATTGCGCCAGAATTCTGAGATTATTTTAGATTTTTCTTGCAATGATGAATCATCGGATGCCTTTTCAGTGAAAGTTTCGTATTCTTCTGCTGGTATAGTCGAACGTTTTGCATTAACAGTAAATAGGTTTTTAATGGACTATTCATCTTGATATTTGATCTCCTGTTCATTTGAAAGGTACTTATTAAATGCATTCATTGAGACCATTTAGAATTTTTTGAGTAATTTTTTCAATAAATTTGTCTCCTATTTCAACTCTTTGCGTTTCTGAAAAGTCTTTATTTTGTCGTTTCTTTTAAAGTCATATTTTTTTCGTGAGTAGTAAATACATTCCCTTATTTACCCTGGAGGGTTAAAATAAAGTTCATTGATCATTCTAAATGCGTCGCAATTTTAAACAGCCAATTTAATAAATAAATAATTGACCTGCTAATTCTAAATTCTGTTTTAAAAAAGCATACACCACGTCTTTTGACGATTGCAAGGTCTGTGTGGATGTACAATTCACAGGTATATCAGTAAACTCCACTCACACAAATTAATTAATTATGCGGAACGCAGCGTTTCGAGAGCACGTGGGCTCCCATTGTCAACCGTGTTACCGACTGAAAGTAAAAACTGTATCACACATGCAAATTATTTTTTTCTTTCTTTAGAGCCTGCGTAGAAAATAATCGAAACATGCACAATAGTAGAAAGAATACACAACGCGTTTATATAGTAATATGTATATTTAGAATCTACGAGTTTAATATATAGGCTTGGGAAAATCTATTATTATACTGTAATGTCTTAATTCTCGTTATTTATTTGCGATAGTGATAATGTTGTATATTGTGTAAGTTTATCTCTATTTGTCTTTTTGTTTGTGTAAAACGTGATTTACTTGAATAATTTAAATTGTTACAATATAGTTTACATTAGTCTTAACAAATACACAGAAACACCCCGTCTCCTCAAGAATTGGTAAATAACTTTATAGGAATATTATACCATTTCAGAAAAGTAAAGAAGAAGCAGTTCTTTAAGTTTTTGCTTTAAAAAATTTGCAATTGCGGTTACAGAACTGTCCGTTTCAATTTATAGTGCGCAATTATAAAGAAACCCATTACAGATTTACTGCGATAATTTTCTCATCAACCCTTGATGTAAACACAAACCTTCACAGTTTCTGTGCCAAGGTAACCGATTCTTAAGAATATTTTGAAATTTAAGTGTTATTGCATACCATCTGCTGGGCTCCCATTGTCAACCGTGTTACCGACTGAAAGTAAAAACTGTATCACACATGCAAATTATTTTTTTTTTCTTTAGAGCCTGCGTAGAAAATAATTTGCATGTGTGATACAGTTTTTACTTTCAGTCGGTAACACGGTTGACAATGGGAGCCCACGTGCTCTTGAAACGCTGCGTTCCGCATAATTAATTAATTTGTGTGAGTGGAGTTTACTGATATACCTGTGAATACCACGTCTTTTGTTCTCTATTTTTTTAATAGGGCAGACCACCTAACAAACTCCCATTTACGTAACTCAATTTTAAAATTTCATATTTGGCGGCAAATTCAAATAACTGTTGGATTTTATGGTATTTAAAATTTAAGTAATAAAGAAAGATATTTTATGTTGCCTATTTATCTTTCATTAAATTTAAAATCAAACCATAATAACAACAGGAAATAAATATTTTTAAATCGTCATTTTCTAATGCGTCACTACTAACCTTGCTATCAGTTGAATTGCTACTGTAGATATGATAGATGGTTCCACAAGATTATCAATTAAATCACCTAATGTACACATTTTATCCTCTCCTTTTATGACGTGTGATATACAATTTTTCCATTTTGCATCAATATTTGAAATGGAATGAAATAACAGCAATTTTACATCTACCAAATCAACAATTAGATAGGACATGTGAAAAATCTAATGACTATTGCTAAATCCTTGTCTAATTTTAGAATATTAAATATTTCACCATGATTTTCCTACAATCTAGGCATCAAAATCTTCAGTTGCATACGCAACGTCATTTAAATGACTTCGATTTTTCGCAAAAAACTCGTCAAAATTACGTCCATCTTGGATTTGGTCCAAGGCTTACCAAATGATATTTTCAATCATGCCGAATACGATTTTAATACTAAAAGTTGACACAAGAGAATTAATCTGGACGGACTTCATTTCGAAAGATTTGAAAACATGTGAAAAGACTATTGATAAATCTTTCTCTAAAGTTAGAATCTTGACTATTTCACCATGATGGATAATTTTCATGCAACCTAATCCTCAAAATCTTCAGTTTCGTACGCATTTTGACATATTTCCGATGACTTCGAGGGGTTACCCCTTTGAAAATTCGTAAAAATTTCCCCTCATCCTAGATTTAACTCAAGACGTTCGTATTCTAAATCCGACGTACTCGCTATTACGTTTTCCAGTTCATTCGAAATGCGCACTCACAACGACTAGTTGAATAATACCGAAGAGACGTGCTTCGATACGGGTACTCGATTTTCCGTGCCGCGCGCTTCACCGCTCCAAGTTGTTCTCCGCACGGCACTGAAACTTGCCCCTCTTTGCCGAGACTATATCTAATCTATTTTTGTCCATATCGTTCTCCATATCTGGAAAAGACACAAAATCTTCATTCTTGTCAGATTTTAAAGGTCTTTCTACTAGTCGATGCCACATTTCTGGCTATACATAAACCTCGAGTTGAGCTTCTAAATTTATTGTTTTCTATTTTTTCCTAAATCTATCGTGTTCGAAGAAAAAATTGGAAATGGAATTGTACATAATTTACCAAGAAAAAGTAAGAAAAAATTTAGGAATTTTTTTTATCATTTAAATCAGTACAATATATAAGATAATGTAGACATTTCGTAAACATGGCTGCTGTTTTTTTTATTGCGATTAATGTAATCATATGCGTGTATAATTTATTTAATTTCGTAGTAAAACTTGCCTCGAGATTAATGTATGCTTCGTTTTATCTTATCTACTCACCTAGAAGATATTTCCACTAAAAAATACAATCGTAAAAGCAGGAAATCGACTTAACTATACCTAAAATATTTTATCGCGGCGTTGTCTACATTTTACATACTAAACATACGTATGAACGTTGTAAATAAGGTATTTATTGCAAAGGCAAGTTCTCGCCTTTGTGTTGTTATGTTGCTGTTGTGTGTCGGCAAAATGTTACTTTTTCACGGTACAATTAGTCCGGTTGATTTCTCCTGCGCGTAATTGCCGAAGGCTATACGTTTTAACATTCTCCATGACATTTTTTTTTACCTCTTACAAACTTGTATTCCTTATTTCTATTTGCATTTAAAAGCGTTAATGGGAAAAGAATCAAATAATGCATATCCCCTATGCACCAAGCAAAACGGTTTTATAACATTGACGTTAAATATACACTATCGCTCAAAAATTTAAGAGTGTTTCTTTCCCATTGACATAATTCGTAAGTTAAATGCATGGTCATTCGGCTGCCCTCTGCATGCTGCGATTGTGCAAAGTTTCTGTCTTACCTTTGTATATCGGACGCATTCTGTTATATATTTATATACAGGGTGTTAGGGAAAAGACTTGGGTGATAGTAGAGATGAAAACGAGAAAAATATTCTAATACTCTTAGGTTCGATGCTCAATTGTTGTCGAGATATGATTTCATCAATAAACTTATCGTTATCACAGCAGATTTTCGAATTGTATTCGAATCGTACATCGGAACTTGTAGTACAGAGAATATCTATAACGCAAATAAAAGTGGTGTTAATTTTGGAATTGTAAGCAAGCAAATGTATTGTATGGTTATGTGCAGTATTCGTCTTTTAGTTTTACATTCTTTGTACAAAAACCGTTATATACCGAGGGAGCAAAAAGCATATTGATAAAAGCATACCATGGAATTTGTATGCGGTAGCTTATTCAATTGTTTTGATATAATTCTGGTAGATTAGGTGTCACACTAAGGTTAATATCTGTCATATATTTTCTCTCTACAAATATTAATATTAGTGTGACGCTTAATTTGTCAGGATTATATTAGAAAAAAATTGAAGTAAGCTACGACATACATTTTCAAATTCCATGGCATTCTTTTATCTATATATTTTTTGCTCTTTCGGTAGAATCCAAACCAGGGGCTAAAGTATTCTACCCACATGCTTAAAATGCGAGAAACTCAACGCATTGTAATTAGTATTTCTATTTTCAATATATTTTTTTGTATATTTTTACCATCTTCATGCAGAGTAATGATTGAAGAATGCACCTATGTTTTACATATTGAAAAATGTCCAATATACAGCTGTTTTTTATATGTACCTACCACGACAGCATTTAGTCTGTCATATTAATTTACATATTTTTTAACGCGCAATATAACGACACCACAAAATACAGGATATCTCGTTTAAACGAGGAAGTATTCCGAAAATCATCATTTTGTGGACAGAGCCCGTATAATTATAAGTATCACTTTTGTGCATACTATTTGATAATAAATGCAGCCAATATTACAATTTTCTGAAATTTGAAAAAGTAATCATAACGTCTTTCCTGCCACATCCTGTATATGTATATCTGCACCAGCCGAAAAGTTTTTTCAAAACCTATTTTGAAAAAACGAAATTTCATGATGAAACTTCATCCCTTAAATATGTAAGTCTGCAACACTCGTTTGGGGTTTACAAACTAATAAAATTTCATTCAAATCGGCGATTAACATTTCAGGTACTTTCCTTGAAAATCGTTGCGTTGGCGGTTATTATCTGAACAGACCTCGTATAGTGTAATAACTTCGTATTAGCCGATGAAAGTCATTACAGAGGTACTGTCTGTTTCAAGATATAGTGCGGAATGCAAGCTTTTAGGAATGGGGCATGCAATAACACTTAAATTTCAGAATATTCTTAAGAATCGGTTACCTTGGTACAGAAACTGTGACGGTTTGTGTTTACATCAAGGGTTGATGAGAAAATTATCGCAGTAAATCTGTAATGGGTTTCTTTATAATTGCGCACTATAAATTGAAACGGACAGTTCTGTAACCGCAATTGCAAATTTTTTAAAGCAAAAACTTAAAGAACTGCTTCTTCTTTACTTTTCTGAAATGGTATAATATTCCTATAAAGTTATTTACCAATTCTTGAGGAGACGGGATGTTTCTGTGTATTTGTTAAGACTAATGTAAACTATATTGTAACAATTTAAATTATTCAAGTAAATCACGTTTTACACAAACAAAAAGACAAATAGAGATAAACTTACACGATATACAACATTATCTCTATCGCAAATAAATAACGAGAATTAAGATATTACAGTATAATAATAGATTTTCCCAAGCCTGTATATTAAACTCGCAGATTCTAAATATACATATTACTATATAACGCGCGTTGTGTATTCTTTCTACTATTGTGCATGTTTCGACAAGTATTATAACGGGACCGCCGACGAAACCTTGAGTTTAACAAGATCAATAGTCATTATTTTTGTTTGTTCGTGCATTTTGATTGGCGGAACCCACTGCGTCGATATTTTTTCCTTATTTCCAAGTTATTAATTAATCACTAAGAAGGATTATTCTTGTGCAGTCGTTGTGTAATGCGTTTATTGTTTTGATATGTTTTTTTGCACTATTAAAAATGCAACAGCTATTGCTGTTTACGTAAAATGTACATCCGAGGTTAGAATTTTATCTCTGACGAGTATTAATATACAAGAACATTAGAAACTTCGTAGCTTTAAGGTCGTAAATTTGTTTTTCTAAATGTCTATTTTAATATCAGCTAACCCAATTCATGGACTTATAGTCTATGTCACCTAGGGGTCGAAGTACACTATCTCAAATTTCCATATAATTTTCTATCATCTATCTATCTTATCAACGGTAAAAGTTGAGAATTATCTGCAATTGCATTTCCGAACATAATGTCTGCGCTTATATCGTCACTGTTTTGTTTAATTTAATTCTAAGAACTTCCACATTTTCGCAGATTTGAAAGATAACTTAAGATCATCTCAATTCTTAAAGAAGGAAAACAAATTTAGCATGGAGAATTACAGCAGATTCCGTTGTTTCTTTCGAAAACGACTTAGTGCTTTATTTAATAGTAACAAAGTATGGTTAGATTATGTATAGAACATTTCAGATTATACATGGATATATTGCTGGGTGATCTACTATAACAAACTTGGTGCTAGGGTCACGCTATCTATTTTGAGGTGCCATGAAACTAGAAAAGTTGGATTGACAACGTTCTAAATACCACAATTCTTAAGTAGTAAGCTCTGACTGTCAGTTGAGCCAACTGCTGTCATAGAGCAAACGTGGTACGTACGATTTGTCATCAAAACATGTACTTGTTAAAAGAACATAGTAGAACATAGTCTACTACGATCTTAAGGTCGGTTTAACTAAACAACAAAGTCTTGAACGATTACAACTCGCATTTGGTTTTGCATCACGACAATCATAGTACATAGTAGATAGTTGAATTTTCACGTGAAAATAATGTAAGTCATTGAACATCCACCATATTCGCCTAATTTAGCCGTGTATGATTTCTAGTTGTTCTTTAACCTAAAGAAACGTGGTCGACGTTTCATTAATTTTTTGAGAGCATTCTAATATATGACTGGCTTAAAACATATACGTCGTGCAAGCTTCGGTTACAAAAGCGAATTGCTGCAGGATGTTATTATTTTGAACATAAATAAAATCATTTTCGTAAAAAGACTTGTAGTTTCCTTGTATTTCAAAAGATATAGCGTGACCTTCGTATGTACAACTCAGTATCTTTCATCAACTATGGCTCAAAAAAAGCGATGTTGTATGCACAGAGTTCTTAAAGGCGTTCGATTTCATAGATCATGAGCTGTTGAAATTGAAATGTATTGGTCTCTGTTTATCATTTTATGTACTAATAAGCGTATGTTCTTTTACAATGGGCGTTCTACGAATAAATATTATTCCTTTTCGCGTTCCTCAAGGATCTAACATGGGTCCTTTGTTTTTCAAATTATATTTAAATGACTCGACAGCAATCACCTTGCAAATGCAGATGATCTAAAAGTATGTACGTCAAATTAACTCGATCAGTAACTGTATATCTTTGCGTTAATCATCAATTAATTATAATTAGTGATCGGCGTACCCTATTTTTAAGGACGGTTAACGCATGCCATTTAATATAACAAATATTCGAACGCTTTAAAACTTTGATTAAATTAACATTTCTTTTTTTTTATCCGTAGTTATCGCCAACTGATCAAAAGTGAAGACCGTGGAGGGAAGAACGACCACCACCACCATCAGCTCACCTTCGCGTGCAGAAATAACGAAGTGCGCGTCGGTAATAAAGAAGTGGATGTACATCGGGCGAAGAAAGTCGATTCCGTTCGTTTAACGTCGGAAATTCCGAAAACGAAACCGAAAGTGCGCGACGCGTCTACCAACCTGATCGCCGCCATTTCCCCCCGATTTCCATCCGCCGCTTGCCGAGAAAGCGAGAGAAACGGGCCCCACGGACTATACGCGTGCGTCGTTCCCGAACACGTCGTAGAGATGGTGTGATGAGATGAGCATCGAGAGGTCGCTATGTGTCGCATAAAGCGATGGACTCGTACGACTTGTTCGGGGAAGATGGAGCTGGAATGCTGGAAGGCCTGCCCGAGTTGGGCGGTGGCGATCATTTCGACCCTGCGGTGACGGGAGCGCGAGATGCGACAACGGCCTTCACGCAGCCCACCTACTCTCAGGAGACACCCCTGCAGAAACTGGCTTCCTTCGGCGGCGCCGACTTCAACCATATGGATCCGAACGCGCAGAGCATGTACGCCCAAGGTTACGGAACCGATCGGCCGATGGGTCCGCCCGGATCGGCCGCCGCCTATCCGCACCAGCGACAGATGGCGCGACCGCCCGGACCGCCGGCGCAAGCGGCCGCCGGACAATATCCTTACCAGCCGCCGGACAACATGTATTCGATGCCCGATCACCAGATGGGCGGAATGGGCGACGCGGCCAGCATGCAGAGCTCGTGGGTTGGACAGCACGCCGGTTATCCGTCCGCCGCGACGATGCACCGATACGGTCAGATGGCCGGCTATCGACAGCAGACGATGTCGTACGGTCACCAGCAGGAGCAGAAGCAGCAATTCCCACCTACGCAACATCCCATGATGCAACAACCGCATCAGACCGCCGGCTACCCGTCCATGCAGCAGAGACACGCACCTACGCATTATCCGCAAAGTACGGGTTATCCGACAACTGCGGCGGCCGCCGCGGCAGCCGTCAGCCAAAACTATGGAAACTACATGCACCAGAGAATGCCCCACCATCACGCGCAATACCCACAAACCCATCACCAGTTAGACATGAACGTCACGCAAACGCAGCAGTACAACCATATAGGTCATACGCAGGCATTGAGCGGTCACGTGGCGGCGACGACGCATCCCGGCCCGCCGACCGGCCATATGCCGCAGACACATCCGCCGCATACGCCGACACAAGGCCATACCACTCCTAGTCAACAGGCGCCCGCGCAAAATCCGATGGCGCATCCCAATCTGGCCGTCTACAATCAGCATCAGTCGATGCAGTCCATGCAGAGGCCGATGGACGTACCACCGACAACGCAACAGTTCGCCTCGAAGCATAGCGCGGGGCCTATCGGTAACGCGAGTCCTCAATATCGCGCGCCCTTCCCGCAATTATCACCACAGATGTCGCCCAGACCACAGATGTCGCCGAGGCCTCCCGCACCTCAAATGTCGCCCAGACCCGTTATGTCGCCCGCCAAGCCAAATTTATCGCCGCATCCGCAAATGCAGCAGACCACCTTAAGTCCACGACCCGCCACGAGTTTAACGCCGAAATCGGCGACAGCGTCTCCGGCTCCGGTTCCTACGTACTCGCAGCAGAGTACGCTGCAGGCGTTGGAGCAGATGGTGATGCCGCCGTCTAACACGAACGCCGCCGCCGATTATCCCACTTATCAGTCGAGGAATACGCTCGGCTCGCTTCAAGGACCGCAGAATCCTCTATCGCCGGCGATGAGCGTGAGGACTTCGATGGCGGAGCAGCAATGGCCGCCGCAACCGAGATCTCACATACCGAATATGAATGGTAGCTTAAGTATGATGGATTCAGGTCCGCCTATACCACCTAATTCGCAAAGTATACCGCCTTCGCAAGGAATACCACCCTCACCTCAGCAACAACCGCCTCAATCGCAGCAGCAACAGCCACAGCCGCAACTACCGCAACAGCCGCAAAGCATACCGCCGACTTCTAGCAGTATGAGTTCGATTCACAATACTCAAAGTATACCGACGCCGTTCTCCAACGAAGAATTACGTACAGATATTAGCAGTAAACCGGCACCTGTCTCTTTGACTGACTTAAATACGTCTAGGGATAGTACGACATCGCAGAGTAGCCTGCAAGCTCACAGCGAACTGAGTTCGGTGCAATCGCCGGCCTCGACGAGCATGCCCGATAAACTTCCGAGTAGTACGACTGAAATTAACACGCCGACGAGCGTTACCTTACCGACGTCGCATCCGCCGACGCCTACGCCCTCTTCGACCACCGACGATCACGCGAACAACCAGGACAAAAGTCTTCCAGTGACTTGTGATTCGATTAAATCTACCGAAGACAGTAACAGTAGTAGCAATAATTCCATACAGCATTCTTCTCAGCAACCGTCTCAAAGTCAGAATTCGAACACCAGCTTCGATTTCTCGAACGTCTCCAGCCTGACGATGTACGGCAGTCAGCCGCAACAGCTGAATAAAATGGACGACCTGATGCCGTCGACGGTTACTAGCTTTAATCAGGATAATCTAATTAATTCCGAAACGATCTCAGATAGGCAATCTCCCGGTAGCACACCGCTGCAACAACCTCAAATAAATACGTCTCAGAACTCTCAACCGTCGTCGGTTCCAAGCTCTCACTCTCCGAGTTTAAGTCAGGAATCCACGCAGCCGACTCCGCCTAGTTCGAGTATGATACAGAGCCCTCTGTGTCAAACGCCTCCTACGTCGATGCAATCTCAAATCTCTTCGCCTAGTACGGTGCAGGGTCAGGTGCAGAATCAAGCGATGAGCCCGACCACGACTATGCCGAATTTCATCCAGACCTCAAATCCAGTGGCGGCTGTTTCGGTTCCACCGGCTCCGCCTCCTACTTCAACCTGTGTTACACCTCCGGATCAAAATATCACCCAACCTCAACATCAAATTAATTCTGTCCAGTCTTCGGTGCAAAGTGTTCCTCCAACTATCCCACCCTCACTTAATCAATTAAATCAGTCAAATCAAGTGAATCAAATGCAACAGGTACCTTCTAGCATGGGTCAGATTTCAACACAACCTTCGACAATTGGTCAATCTATGAATAACCTTAATCAAGTACCTCCTAATATTGGGGGACAAATAAATCAGATGCCGCTGCAACACAGTCAGGTACCGCCTCAAATGCCGCAAGCAGGTATTAATCAACAGATTCCACCGAATATACCGTCGAGTTCCCAGGCTCCGACTATATACGATACCACCAGCACTATGATTGGAGTTAATCAAATAAGTGGATCGAGACCGATAGGACCGGGAATGCCACCGCATGGTATGGCTATGGGACACCCGAGGATGTCCATGGGTGTCCCTGGTCCTGGTATGATGGCCGGAATAGGTGTACCTGGACATGGTATGATACCACCTGGTCAAGAAATGGGATATCAACCTCCGATATCCCACCACCAAGAACGAGCTGCTTTGCAGCAACAATTGCAGGAGCTTTATTGTATGCCGCCAGCTCCCGAACATCAAGAGAAAATAGTACACCTCCAGGAGAGATTAAATATACTAACACAACACGAAGCAACCGAACAATGTAATGGCGGAACTCAATGCGTCATCCAGAGTCCGCTATTCAC
Organism: Trypoxylus dichotomus; assembly: GCA_023509865.1. Classification (NCBI taxonomy): domain Eukaryota; kingdom Metazoa; phylum Arthropoda; class Insecta; order Coleoptera; family Scarabaeidae; genus Trypoxylus; species Trypoxylus dichotomus. The sequence continues at coordinate 72,180,203 of CM042076.1, read as the reverse complement.
TTCACCGATGATAGATTCCCCTCAAGTTTCAAGTACTACCGGAAGGGGTAGGAGTAAAGGTACACCGAGAGCTAAAAAGCCACGCCAAAAGAAGGGCGAGAAAGGTATGTCTCCAGTTCACGTACCATCGAACGTCAGTCCTATAATTCCTACGAGCGTATCGCAACAATTACCGGTTTCCGAAGATTGCGTCACTCCCGGAGCAGGATTAACCATTCCCTCTGGCGAGATCACGGATATAAACGAAGCTGGTACGGACTCCTTTTCAGGAGACGATTCCGAGAAAGGTAAAAAGAATAGAGGACCTAGAAAGCAACGAGAACCCAAGAAACCCAAAGAACCTAAGATACCCAAAGAGCCCAAAGCGCAGAAAGTACCAAAAACGCCGAAAGAACGTAAAAAGAAAGAACCCAAAGAACCCAAGGATCCTAAAGTTAAAAGAAAGTACGTAAGGAAGAAGAAAACCGACGGTTCGTTGGACGACTCCATCACTGACGAATCAATTAATAAATCGTTCGAAAATGGTGAAGATGGTCAACCGACTAGCGGCGGTGAGAAAGAAGAGAGCCAAAGTCAAATCGTCGAATGCAGTGATTCCATACCCGAATCGACGAACACCGAAGAAGCAATATCGCAACCGGCAGATTCTCAAACGCCATCGGAGGAACCTTTGGTGACGGAGAGTGACGCTGCTTCTAAGAAGGACGAATATATCTTCGATGATGCGGCTAGTCCTAAAGAATCCACTGAAAAGAAACCAACGAAGAAAGCTAAAAATCCATCCGCCAAGAAGGTGGTCTCCTCGAAAGCCAAGAAAAGCAGCTCGTCAAAGTCTCGTAAGCGTAAAGGCGCAATGGTGACGGAATCGGATGGTGAAGGTGAAGACATGGTTAGTACGCCTCCCCCGTCACCGGACGATCCCGAAAGCGCCACGCATAAACGGAGATCTGCCAGGAATACACAAAGAAAGAAATACATCGATGACGTTATGCTTAGGTTTTCCGACGATGAATCTCCGATACCCTCAAGGAACAGGAAAGCTCCGGTTCCTTCGACGCCGCCGGTTCTTACTACGAACGCGGGAAGTCCCCAAGAAACCCCAACCCCTGTAGATACGACGAACAAACCGAATTTCGTTTACATAAATACTACAGATGAAGATTCAATGGTTGTGCAATACGTATTAGCGACTAGAATGACTAAACGCGAAAAGAAACCCCCACCACCTCCAGAAGAAACGGAAATTATTAAACTCGATGACGAAGAAGAAACCGAGGTTAACAGTGAGGACAAGGAAAAACAAGAAGAGGAAACGTCAGATTCTGAAAGCAAAAAGGAGGATTCGCCGTCACCTCCGCCCGCCCCCGCACCTTCTACGAAATTGGAAAACAATAGCAATAACAAGGAGGAAAAGGAAATGGAGGATGTGGAGGAATATTACGTGAAATATCGCAATTTCTCGTATCTACATTGCGAATGGAAAACCGAAGATGAATTGTACAAGGGCGATAAGAGAATAGCGAATAAGATCAAGCGATTCAAGCAGAAACAAGCCCAACAGTTGAATATCTTCGAGAACCTCGAGGATGAGCATTTCAATCCCGATTACGTCGAAGTCGACCGCGTATTGGATGTGGCCGAGCATACGGACCCCAGCACGCAGGAAACCGTTAAACATTTCTTAGTGAAATGGAGATCCTTACAGTACGAAGATAGCACATGGGAGTTGGAGGAAGACGTAGATCCTCTTAAGATCGAACAATTCGAGAGATTCAAAGCGGTACCGCCGAAAGATAAGTGGAAGCCGAAGAAGAGGCCCGCTCCCGAATCGTGGGTGAAACTCGAGAAATCCCCGATATATAAAGGCGGAAATAGCTTGCGGGAATACCAACTTGAAGGCTTGAATTGGTTACTTTTCTCATGGTACAATAACAGAAACTGCATCCTAGCTGACGAAATGGGCCTGGGTAAAACGATTCAGAGTTTAACCTTTTTGAATTCCGTGTTCGAATGCGGTATAAGAGGTCCGTTTCTTGTAATCGCGCCGTTATCGACGATACCTAATTGGCAAAGAGAAATCGAAAGTTGGACCGAAATGAACGTAATAGTTTATCACGGTTCTTCGGCTAGTCGCAACATGATTCAAGAGTACGAAATGTGGTATAAGAACGAGAAAAATCAACCGATCAAAGATCTGACGAAATTCAACATCTTGATCACCACTTTCGAGATAATAGTGACGGATTTTGCCGATTTGAAAGGGTTCAATTGGAGGATTTGCGTGATCGACGAAGCTCACCGTTTAAAAAATAGAAATTGTAAATTATTAGAGGGATTAAGACAACTGAATCTGGAACATAGGGTCTTACTATCCGGCACGCCGTTGCAGAATAACGTCAACGAGCTGTTCTCGCTTTTGAACTTCTTGGAACCGACGCAATTCCCCAGTTCGGAAACTTTCCTTCAAGAATTCGGCGCTCTCAAGTCAGAGCAGGAAGTGACTAAATTGCAATTGTTACTGAAGCCGATGATGCTGCGACGTCTCAAAGAAGATGTGGAAAAATCTTTAGCACCGAAAGAAGAGACGGTGGTTGAAGTAGAATTGACGAATATACAAAAGAAATACTACAGAGGTATCTTGGAGAGAAATTTCTCTTTCCTGTCGAAAGGTACTACTCACGCTAATATTCCGAACTTGATGAATACCATGATGGAGCTACGTAAATGCTGCATTCATCCTTATCTGTTAAATGGCGCCGAAGATCAGATCCAGTACGATTATAAGCAACAACACGGAGAGGATATGGATGCCTACTATAAGGCTTTGATCCATTCAAGCGGTAAAATGGTTCTAATCGACAAGTTACTCCCGAAATTGAAAGCTAACGGGCATAGGGTGTTGATATTCAGTCAAATGGTGCGGTGTTTGGATATTTTGGAAGATTACCTGATGTATAGGAAATACCCGTACGAACGGATCGATGGGAGAATCCGCGGTAACCTTAGACAAGCCGCAATTGATAGATTCTCTAGACCGGATTCTGATAGATTCGTCTTTTTGCTATGTACGAAAGCTGGAGGTTTAGGAATTAATCTAACTGCAGCCGATACTGTTATAATTTACGACAGTGATTGGAATCCTCAAAACGATCTACAGGCGCAAGCTAGATGCCATAGGATCGGACAACAGAAGATGGTGAAAATTTACAGGTTGCTGTGCAGGAACACCTATGAAAGGGAAATGTTCGATAAAGCCTCGTTAAAGCTCGGTCTAGATAAAGCGATCTTGCAAAGCATGAACACCGCGCAAGGTGGTAAAGACGCCGGAAATCGCCAGCTTAGCAAGAAAGAAATCGAAGATCTACTCAAGAAAGGAGCTTACGGCGCTCTCCTTGACGAGGAGAAAGAAAGCGACAAATTCTGCGAGGAGGACATAGATATTATCCTGGCTAGACGGACCCAAGTCATCACCATGGAATCGGAGAAAGGATCTACCTTTTCCAAGGCAACATTCGCCGCAAGTTCTAACCGCTCAGATATAAACATCGACGATCCGGATTTCTGGAATAAATGGGCGAAGAAAGCGGACATTGACACGACAGAAAAGGACGAGACCGAAGATCTGGTGATCTCGGAACCGCGAAGGCGAACCCAAATTAAACGCTACGGCCACGACGAGAGCGCCATAGATATGTCCGAACTTGAATCGTCATCGGACTCGGACGCTGAAGGCGAAGGCGGTTTGGGTTTGAGCAGGAGTCGCAGAAACAAGCTGAAGAATAAGAAGCGATTGAGAGGCGACGATTATATTCCTAGAGAGGGCGATAGGAGCGATATCGTGTACGGTAGCTGGGCTAGAAGAGAGTGCTTTATGATTGAAAGAGGTCTGCTAACTTTCGGTTGGGGTCGCTGGCAAGAAATCCTGGTACACTCGCAGTTGAGAAAAGGATGGAGAGAACAGGACGTTGAAGATTGTGCGAGAGTAATTGTAAGTGAATTCGTTTTTTTTTTTTTCATTGTATAGACGCGTTATTGTTATTGACGAAGTCTTACACTCTAAGACATTATAAGTGAATGTAGATATTACAACTTCATCACAAAAGTATAGTAGAAATTTTCTCATTTGTTATCTAAAATTGTAGAGGCTGATTTGGCAAATTTAGTTATCAAACAAAGAAAAGGTTTTTATTGTTTACAATGCCTACTGAGTTACACTATCGCTCATAGATATAAGACCACTTTGGGAAATTTGTATTAAGTTTCAATTGGAAAACACATTTTTAACGAGAACATATGTTATAAATATTAAACGGAAATCTACTTTCATTATGAAGCATTTTTGAATGTTCAACTCTTTATTTTGACCCATGTTACGCAAATAAACCCAATACAACTGCAAGTGGTAACTAAACTATTAATTGTCATTAGGAAAGTTCAGCGGTCTGACGTCATACATAAAACGTATGCATCAAAAGGGGACGTTCTTAATTCAATACAATATTTATTTTTTTAAATTAACTTCTTAAAATTGATACAAAAGGTTACCGTCATATACAGGATGTCTTTCAAATTAAATAAAAAAAGTAGGGAAAATGAAAAGGTGTAATTATATAGAACATGAATCCAAAGAATTTTGAGTCAATCACGATGCGAACGTCAGAATTAAAAAAACCCTAGGTAATTGTAATACAGTTCCTGTCCAATTTATTACGGCCACTTGCCAAAATAGCGATTTTGTTGAAGTATATAATGAAAAACGTATTGTACAAGCATAAGTTTATTCAGAACTGTTTATAGACATCGTCACAACTATATAACTAATATTTTATAATGCCTCCTTTGTCTTTTATAATCGCTCTTATTCTTTTTGGTATGTCTAATTGTAGCGTCGTTTTGCCACACATCCTCAATATTTTTTACTAATTGCACTTTTGTAGTATTCCTTTTCGAATACACGCGTGATTTTAGAACACTGCGCACGTTCTCAATTGCATTGAGGTCGGGAGAATTTGCCGGTTAAGGTAACACTGCTAGAACGTGCGTTTCCAAAAAACTGTGAATGGATTTGGTCATGTGGCTTGGTGCTTTATCGTGCATGAATATGTAATGGCCTTCATTCGGATCTAAATCTATATATATGGAATCAAAACATCTTTCAATAGACGCTTATACTGGTGTTGATTCATGGTGCCTTGGCAAAAATACAGTGGTCAAGGACCTTCGACTGATATACAGGACCATACCATAACTGACGGAGGGTGCTTCACCGTTTTTAGTACACTAGCTTCACCAATCCGTTCAGGTGGACGTTGCCTAACAAATTGAGCTCTTTCGGTCATTGCTTCTAGTTTTGACTCATCGCTGAATACGATCTTTAACGAAAAGATATTGTTCAAACAAAAAAAATTGCTTGATTTACATATTCCTTAAAAATATTTTGTCTTACCTTTCGCCAATCTTCAATTGTCTAATGTTGATGACGTTTTGCCCATTCATAACGTGCTCGCTCTATCATCGGTGTTAATCCTGGCATTTTCAGGGGAGGTCTACATTTTAATCCGACTTCGCACAATCGTCTACGTACTGTACGTGTGGATATTTGCACTCCTTGTTGAGACAGTAGATTTTCTATTTCTTTGGTGGATAAACCTCGGTTTTCAGTTGCTAGTTGTAGCATCCGTCGATGATCTCGATTATGGGTGATCTTTTTTTTATATACTTGTATTTGTAAATTATCGCGTTGGAAACACACAAAGGCTTGAATTTATAAGGTGGCTATAATAAAATGGACGGGACCTGTAGCTGTCGATATTACAACTGCAAAATAACACGAATATTTCGGCTATGTATAATAAAGTAATTTTTATTTTAAATATCTTTATCATTTTTTTTTCTCGCGTCTGCGAAGGGATTTTCGTGAAATATTTTGGATTTAAGTCTAATAAAATTATATTTCCATTTTTTCATACTTTTTTATTTTATTGTAAGGACACAAAAGTAAATTTACGAAATACACTTACATTTTATTAAATTTGTCATAAATATAAAAGCAGATAAAATAACGTTATTTTACCACATTTCTTTTAATTACTGTGATGTAATTAATGTTGATAAGTCAGGAAGATATTTAGAAAAAGATATATTCTCTAATATTTTAAAACATCTGGTAGGCTTTGGAAAAGCATTATTCAAACGATCCTTATTATATTACAAGCACTTACTTTTTTATTAAGATTGCCTATATATTTTTTACTTTTGCTTTGAAATATGCTTCTACTAGTTTATTATAAAAGCTTAACTGGAAATTTTGTATTCAAATGTATACGAAAAGCTTTCTCTTTACTGAGGCAATTCAACTAACAATAATTAGAACTTTTCTAATATTATATTAAAAGTTAGGAGAGTATCATTCCAAAGCCTATTAAAACAGTTAAAAAAAACAAAAGAAATTTTTATATATACATACACCACCGATCATAATAGAATGGACACTAAATTTTAAAAAGAAGTACTTTTAATCATGTAATAATTCTATAAGCATGTACACAATTTACTAATTAAAGAACTAAGTTGATAAATAAGAAAACTGTAATATTATTTTTCAAAATCGTGAAATAATTAGGTACAATAGAAACAATACCGGTTATAGATATTTAAACTAATATACGGGCAGAAAATTCATGACACTGTAAATGAAACCCGAATCCTAAGAATTGACCGAGTTTCTGCAGAGATGGCATTTATATTCCATAAAGTATGCTTAAATTACATTAACTGTGAGTTTAGTTTATCATTCGATACCCTTACGTGCAGCTCCATATTCTTATTTCTTTGTGCGAGTAAATAATTTAATTCGAGTGCAAAAATGTCCCGCGGAAAAAAAGAGAACTACAGAGAAAAAAGTATAACTTGCTTTATGTTTTCTAATGTTTACTATCACTTTTTCTTTTGTGTATACATGTGCAATAAGCCGTAGATCAGTAAATATTTTTCTTATAATTGTTATGTTTAAAGCTTTGAAGCAAGTGCCCATACTATTATAAGCGGTAGTGTATACAACTTTGGAATTATCGCTGTAATAACCAATCCGTACCTGAAAAAATTATTAAGCTATTTATCGGAAAAAAAAATATGCAATTTATTTTCGAATGCCTTGTTGTAAAAGATACAAGCTAAAATCTTGAATTATCGTTGCGGATTTTCAGATATTAATTTCTAAGATATTAACGGGCTTTGAATATAATCGAAATCCACCTTTTGTTTATTTATCAGCACTAAATTTAGCAATCTTATCCATCTTAAACTAAACTTATACCTTTATCTTTTACAATAAGCAAGATCACGACAGTGGCTCACTAATTTGTGTGTGTAAGTAACTATACGCTAAATAAATGCCAAACGTAGTACACGACAATTGTGTGATAAATGCCTGTATTAAGGAAGATAACGCAATTGTTTTGCATTTGGTAACTTCAGTTTTCGACACAATCCAGGAATGTTACAACTTGTTTAAGCGAATAATAGGATTTGATGAGTTTGGAAAAAGAGAGAAATCACATGGCACCAAATTTGGCAAATATAGTGGATGAGGCACCAATTTGCATGATTAGACAGACTACTTTTGCTATTTTTTTCTTCCCCAGATGGAATCCTTTTTTTTTTAGTTTATAGTCGAATCGATCCCATAAATCAGAACATTGCTGACGTGTGATTGTCTCTCAATTCTCCAAATAATCAATTAGGACTATACCTTGCGAACTTTTGACAGATGTCGGTAATGTAGATTTTGACACAAAAAGCCATGTTTCCAAAGGACGGGTACTTCTCATACCATCCTCGTATAAACTCCGTTTTTATTCGTTCAACGATTAACAATACAAACTGCAATAGTAAGGAAATAATTAAGTATTATGAAAAAAGGATCAAGTTGCCAATTTAGAAGATAAGTCCAATCAACTGTTTGAAAGCGATAAGAACAAGCATAAACTCTTTTATTCATTTCAAAATGTTAGGTACTCCAAAGATGTGAAACCGGTCGAAATTTAGTTGGGAATGTCGAAACAGTATGAGGAAAATTGTGGTGTAAGCCACAGAATTGAATAATTTAATTTAAATAGAATAGAATAAGTGTTATCGATTGACGCACTACAAATTTTGATACAAAACGCTATCTGTTTTCGAACATGGATACTTCTCGTACCATCCAAGATGAGTGAATGATTACCAAAATATGCATCCATTAATATATCGATCTGTTGTATTTTCTGAATATACACTATCGCTCATAAATTTAAGATCTAGCATACGCTCGAATAATAATACTAAGATTACAAAAACTGTAAATACACCGATTGCCTGATCCTTAGGTGGTACTCTAATTGCATTACAACTCGTAATAATTAGTCTTCATTATGAAGGCAGAAATTTATGAACAGTAGTGTATACATCGTAGATAGTATATTAACTTTATATGTAATAGAAAGAGAATAAATGTTATACTATATCATAAATTAACATATTTGCTAGCAGTACTTTCTCCACAGCAGTACTTATTCTAGGAAGTGTAACCGGTGATTGGTTGCAAGTTATTAATATTTTTGCATTAGCGTACACGTTTATTTATCGCGTTTTAAGAACTTTATAGTTGTTCATAGCTGCAAATACCCGACATAATTGCCTCTTAAATTTATTTGCTAAACTGGAAGCATCTTCAGTTAGTAATAAATCATAGTCCAATTCGCGAGATTAAATGATCCAAAATTAAATTTATCGTATTTTAGTAGTTACTTACGAGTTTAGTTTCACATCTCCAAGATTGAAGGGTATCTTTCTTGTATATGCTTTTAAACCAGATATACTTTGTCTCAGATTACGCTACAGTTTATAAGTTTAATCGCACTATATAAAATAACAAAATAAACTACACAGATAACAAACTTTACTCTACTACAAAATAGTATAATGGTCGGAGAAGTAAAACTTAATTTTACAAAATTTTCAATATATTTATCATTTACCACGATATTAATATAACGTGTTCCGCTATCACTGTAGCTTCATCAGATATTCTAAATCTAGAAGTAAAATTGAGTTTTAGTTCTCCGACTATTGTTCAATGTGGATTTCCAACAAGTATCGGCCGACTCAATCGATACGGCAAAATAACACATGGGCCGAAAAGTCCCGGGCCTAACACATAGATGACGCTAGTTTTATTACAGTCACCTTCCTCTCAGTTAGTACTAACCTTCAAAAGACGGCTGTTAAAATTTCATGATATTCTATTCATTAGTTTGTGAGTTATTTTGCTAAGAGTCAAGCTACTTTTGTTATTTTCAAAACAATGGATCAGAAACAATTTCGTGTTTTAATTTTACACTGCTTCTTGATGGGAAAAAATACCGTCCTAACGAAGCAATGGTTTGAAAGCTATTTTGGCGACTCCGCTCCATCAGAAACAACAATAAAACGTTGGTTTTCTGACGTCAAACGTGGTCGTAGAGACACCGATGATGCAGAACGCAGTGGACGTCCAAATGAGGCGGTAGTACCAGAAAACATCAAAAAAATCCACAAAATCGTTTTGAATGATCGAAAAGTGAAGTTGGGTGAGTTAGCTGACATCGTAAAGATATCAAAAGAACGTATTGGCTTTATATTGCATGAGCATTTGACTATGAGAAAGCTCTGTTCAAAGTGGGTGCCGCGTTTGCTCACTGTTGACCAAAAACAAGAACGTGTTGATGATTCTGAGCAGTGTTTGGCCATGTTTAAACGTAACAAACCGGTAATTTTGCGTCGATATGTGACAATGGATGAAACATGGATCCATCACTTCACTCCGGAATCAAAACGATCGTCATCTGAGTGGACAGCAACAGGTGAACCTCGTCCAAAGCGCCCGAAAGCACAACAATCGGCTGGAAAGGTTATGGCCTCGGTATTTTGGGATGTGCGTGGTGTAATATTCATCGACTATCTTGAGAAAGGAAATACCATCAACAGTGAATATTATATAGCGTTATTGGAGCGTTTGAAGGCCGAAATTGCAAAGAAACGACCGCATATGGCAAAGAAAAAAATTTTGTTTCATCAAGACAACGCACCGTGTCACAAAGTCAATCAAAACAATGGCAAAACTACATGAATTGAACTTCGAATTGCTCCCGCATCCACTGTATTTGCCAGATTTGGCTCCCGGCGATTACTGGCTGTTTGCAGACCTCAAAAAAATGACATTTCGCACGAATGAAGAGGTTATCGCTGAAACTGAGGCCTATTTTGAGGCAAAAGATAAATCGTTCTACAAAAGTGGTATTGAAATGTTAGAGCAGCGCTGGAATGATTGCGTTGCTCTTGATGGAGATTACGTTGATGAATAAAGCTAATTTTGAACCAAAAAAACCGTGTTTTCTTTGTTAAGCCCGGGGCTTTTCAGCTCATGTGTTAGTACATTCTAATAAAATACATACGATTATTTTTTTCTAAGTAACCCCCTTTTGCTTTAATAATTGCCTCACAAATAGGCGGCATCATTAGAACCAATCGGTTCAAATACGATTCGTCTGTAGCATTCCATACTTTCTGCAGAACATTCCAGAATGCTGCTTTGCCAGTCGGAGGTTTTTCCCGAACCTCACGGTCCACCTAACCACGCAAGAGTTGGAGTTGTAATCAGAGGCTGGATCCCTTAAGCTTGATATAGTCGAACGCGAAAGTTTCGAGATTCTGTAAGAGCCACTCGATAACTAGTTAGCATCAAACTCAAAACGTTTTACTTCGCTTTCGGCTAATGGCTTTATCTTTCTTCCGCCTAGCGTAACCTTTTTTTCCCACTATCTAAATGGATTAATGTATACCACGTAACTGTTTCTTTATATAGAACTAATTGTCGATTGTTTTTCGCATTACCTTAACATAGTAACATGTGAAATATAGACAAGATTTATTATTTATATTTTTTAAATAACCTACAATTTTTTAAAGCTTGCCAAAAGCGATAAATGTGGACTAATGCGATCTTTTGAACTAAAATTTGCAATTATTTGGATCGGTTGTGTGCTTGTCGCCGAAATTAACAGAGCTCCTACTCGACAACGTTACAGAATAGCTCTTACTTTCGAGTTCGAGTAGAGCTTTGTTTCGAATAAGGGTTCGTATCGAGTTTACGGAACCAAGGCTCTGTGGCGGCTATCCCATTAAGCATAGGGTTCCTTCAGAAGATTTGTATTGATGGGATTATCAACTTGCTGATAAATGAATCCTTTCCCAATTAATTAATATCCAGTTGGTTCCACATCGTTTTCTAGGATTCTCAGATAGACATGTTTTTCCATTCTATTAACTATCGTAACTAATCTTTCAATCCTTCCGCCCACAAAGCAACTCCATACCATCATGTTTCCTCCTCCATGTTTCACTGTCTTTGAAATACACATTTTTCCAATCATTTATACTCCAGTTTGCGGAAACTTTTGTCCAATTTAGTCTTTTCCGTTCGTGTATAGAACTTAATCGTGGCTTTCTTATTGCTAAATGACACCTCAGACCGGCTTTTATTAGTTGCTGTTCTACTATCGGCACACGTACTAGTGCTAACGCCGTTGTAAATTGAACCCTGTCGTAATTTGCGGTGAGATAAGGGGACGATTTCTTATGGAAGTCACTCGGATGAATTGGTTGTCTCATTTCGTCGTTGATCTGTGCCTTTCACACAATATTCAGATATATTTAATTGTCGAGGAATTGTTAGCATATCTTCGATCAAATAAACTAACAATGTGAAATAGGGTGTTCCTAATGCAATCACACACGTCTTCAATATTTCGACAGTATACTGGATGCATACTGAATATACAGTTTATTATAAGGCAAGTGGATGATTCAGTACCCCTGCCAAATTCTATTTCATAACGCCTTCACCCCCAATTTCTTACTATTAACGCGTGATTGCTTCTATCGTCATAAAATTTAATATAGAAATGCATTGTTTTCGTATTTGAATGAATTTCATAAATAAGTCTCATTGTTATGAATCTATACTATCAACATTAGATTGTGAATAGTATTCTAAAAAGACTAGTTCTTAAATATTTTTAAAATAGCTCTAGTGTAACGCAATATGGTTGTGTAAAATTTTATTAAAATCATCATTTGTGTTTTAGAAATACTTATATTGTTTCATACTTTGTTACAACTCTGTATATCATGCCGTATTTTATCGTTGTGTGCACAAATTATAGTTATAGAAGAGGAAAACGTTCTGATTTTAGCATTTCACCGTTTCCTTTGTATATAATAATGTAAGTGCAAAATCGCAATGTATGTGATTGCCTACATTTCCCCAATTATTTGTAATTAGCAAAATTTAATTATTGCTTTGATTGCTTCTAACCTAAAGAAAGGAAAACATTTCCTCCTTGATATACACATTAAATTTTTGAGTAGATATGTTATATGTTTATTTCCCCAGGATATTGGAAGCTAGAAGTTTCAAAATTGGAATGTTAAAATTCTTAATTTCTTTATTCCAATTGAATGCCTTTTACAATTTGCAGCTTATTCCTGGTTTATCTTGAATTGAATATGATATAAGATATGAGTTTTTGATCTTTGGTCATTCTATTGTATATCTTTTAAATATTTCAAACGAGAAGATATAACCAACAGCATATACTGTGACATACTTAATTATACATATTTTAAAAATTTAAAATGTGACGTAGTCTACACGAAAAGAAATAAATATTAACACTTATAATTCCTTATGATGATTAATTACCATGCTAATTTAGAGGATATTCACTATATTCAATGAGAAAAACTGTCTTCTCCCAGCGTTCTGACTTTTCGCAAATTAAACGAACCAGAACCAATAGTTCTCTACTTTATTCTAATCGACATTTTTTTTTCTATTCACCTCCTAGCTGCTCTACTGCCTTCGTTTCTATCGTGGTGATGAGAAAATCCGCAGTTTTATATGGGATTTGATCACACCGTCGGAGAACGGGGAACAGAGCATGCGTAATCATCACGGGCTTAAGGACCCGGTCCCTAGAGGTATCAGAAATAAGAATAAGAAAAAAACCAAGGATACAAGGCATGCTGCTCTTACAGACCCCAATCATTGGAGCAAGAATGAGAAGTACGACGGCGATATATTTCTGGAGAGCAACTACAAGAAGCACTTAGGACGGCATGCTAACAAGTAAGTTGGAAATCTTATTTATGGTATTTTAATTCACCGATTTAATTCTTCACTGTGTTGATCACCTATGGTCATTGTTTACTCTTCCGTGTATAATTCGACATATTTAATTATATATTTACAAATCGCAAAAGAACACAAGGGTAAGACGATCAACTACCTCACTCGTTTATAACTTCTAAACTATACGAGATTATGAATAGGAACACCTAATATATACTACTGTGCAAAAAAAAAGAGGCACTTAGATAAATTTTATAGAAAGGAAATTTAAAAGAAAATGTGTTGCCGCAATGTAAGTAACCATATTGTAATAAATGTTTACAACTAATATATATATATATATCAGTAAATAGTATACCTAATATCTTTAGGCCTTAGAACTTTTATACTTTTTAGTATTTGATATAGCTACCCCTATTTTGATAGTGTCTCCTACACGAGCCTGGAGATTATCGTGCAGTGTTCTGTCGTCCGAAATACGACACCACTCTTGTTGCAATATGTCCCACAATTCATTAAAATGCTTCGTACCACATCTTCATGCAACTGTTAATTGTAATTCCCCATATATTATCAATTGGGTTGAATTCATAGTAGTATAGAGGTAATTTTAGTACTGTGTGGCCATGTGCAGGTGTTACTTCATCTATCACATATTCCTTCGGTGGTTTATGGCTATAGCATATGCACTATTACTTACTAGCTTCAACTTACTTTAACAAATACTCACAATGCATGTATGTTTAAACATACTAGGATCATATGTAATGTTGTTATTTGCCAGCCACTCTTATATATTGCCTTTTTTCCAACTAGCATCTGGTGCCTTGTTTCTTAATTCAGAGTGATAACTAGCGTTATCCATAATAATCATAGAGTTAGGTTTTATATTTCGTAACAACTACATCGTAAACCATTTTGTAAAATTCTCTTTGTTCATTTCTCAGTGGTAATCATGCCCTCTTGTTTTTGAACAAAATATAAGTGAAGCACCTGGTATAAAACCATCCCTATTACCTGCATGTAAAACTACGAGGGGAGGTCCGGAAGTTCATGGAATGGAGGGGATGGAGTGGGGATAGAGGCGCTCGCTAGGTGTCATTCTGATTGACGACTCATCATTAGTATATAAATTAAGTTGCAGCCCTATAGCGTCAGTCGTTTACGAATAGTTGCCTGCTACACAAGTAAATCCGGAAGAAAACTGAAACTATGGAGGAAATTGAACACCGTGCTGTGATAAAGCTCCTTACAAAGCAAGGAAAGAACGCTCAAACCATATTGAACGAAATGGAAATCGTTTATGGGGAACAGTGCCCTAGTAAATCAATGATTTATAAGTGGCATGGGCTTTTTAAACATGGTCGGGAGTCGATTAAAGACGACCACCGCTCAGGACGGCCAGTTGAGGCCACCACATCAGACATCGTCGAAAAAGTGCAAACATTTCTACTGCAAGATGCCCCCATTAGTTGGAGTATCGGATGCCACCATTTTGCATATCCTACATGACCACCTGGGTATGACAAAAGTCAGTGCAAGATGGGTACCGAGAATGCTCACGCCGCTGCAGAAACAGCAGCGTGTCTGTGAGTCCAAACAATTTTTGGAGCTGTGTGGAAACAATCCTGCACAGATTTTGCAGCCTGAGTCCAAACAGGAGTCCATGCAATGGCATAAAAATGTTCTCCTAAAATAAATTGGCATTAGCACATCTGATTACTTAGAAAGCATTTTAACATACGATTATGGTACATTTGATAAATTACGTTTCGGATAGCAGCTTCGCTTTCTTCATCAATATCCACAATTGGGTTCAATTTGTTTCTGTTCTTGCTGCAGGAGGGTAATGCTTGCTGCGACTTTGCTGAGCTTCATATCTTGCTCACAGTCCAAATACCCACATTTGCAGTAATAGCGACGCACTAAAATGCAACAATTTTATGCCGTTATTATCCTGTATGCAGAAATAGAATATAAATCTACCTCTCTGACAATAGTCAATGGTAACAAGGGACCTTTGTTGTCACGTTCTTGCTCAAAATATATAATCAGCGAATTGATTATTTCTTTCACCTGTTTGACACACTGCACGTGGCATTTTCGTAGATTATACGTCGACTAGTCCTAAAAAGAACTTTTGACAAAGCAATTAAATAATTCGACGAAAACTAAACAATAAATTGAAATTAAATTAGTAACTATTATGTTGTAATTATGTACTAATATAAAATATTTTTGGTTTCTTTGGCGGTCGCATTACATATTTATGACGTCATTTGGGTATATGTATGACGTCGATCTAATGACGTACATTGGAACTTGTGCCTCCAACATACTTCCATTAAGAATAAGATCAAACATTATTTACCATGATGACTACCATGCTAATTTAGAGAATGCTGTAAGGTGTTCAATGAGAAAAACTATCTTCTCGCTATGTGCTGAGTAAATTATGTTGCTTTATAAGTAATTATTTTAAATAATTAAAAGGAAAACCATACTACACTCCGCTAATTTTTCTCTTTCAGAGTTTTACTACGAGTCAGAATGTTGTACTACATAAAACATGAAATAATAGGGGACCTAGTCCAACACATCGCAGACGGAGTTAATGTAAGGTAAGTGTTTTCCAACTAATTTCTTTCGTTTCTAACCCTTCTCACCCCCCCATTTAAGATACTATAGAACACATTTTAATCGCTAGTTTTTTAATTGAACTAAAGAAAAACATCAATTTTTTTTTAGTCTTACACATCTGGTATATATATTTTTTTAATTTGTTCATACTTATCATTTGTTTTAATACCCGTTACATTTGGTTAAATCTACCATCACGTAACAAAATATGAGAAATTGGGAACATAGCCTTTACCTACCCTCTGCTTTGTATTTCATTCATTAATTATTAACTATTTTTAATTTTTTAATGCATGCCCTTGCTTGTGGCCATGCCAGCTTGAGCAAAGAATTCGTTTAGTTTACGTTTATTAATTTTTTTTTTAATTTAATTTTAATAATTTTGGAAGACTACTAAGTTGTACCTCTAACTTCTCTCGAACTCAGAACTCAGCGAAAGAGAAAAAGAAAGGTTGTTGTGACGTTTGTGAGTGATACGATTACAACTCCCATCAATCATTTGTTTTTATTTGTCAATTAACAAAAATGTCGTCCGAACGATAAAAAAATTAAGAGATTTTTCCCGCGTGGTGTTTTTTATTTATCTACTTATAAGTTGGTAATTATTACATATTTTTTTTATATATTTATCATAGCTTTATCGCTTTTTAACCCTCATATACATTGTTCTCTTGATTTATTAACAAGTTTGTCCGAGTTGTTCCCACATAACCTCTATTACCGAAAATGCAATGGTACGGCACTTGTTACAAAATTTTACTTTTGGGTCAGATTGCGAGTTTGACGCGGAAAATTTCGAGGAAATGCGAAAGACACGACTCTAAATTTTTTGATTGCCCTTTTTTTTATATATATATATATATATAAATCTTTGAAAAATAAATGGAGAATGTTTTGCATATTACCTGACTATGAAGAAGATATTTGATACATGAAAATAATTTAAATAATTAATAATTTTTTTTTAACTTATTTAACAATAGTAATGGTAACTTTTTCGATTTATAGCGTTATGTTTTGTTGTCAATTGTATAATGAATGGATTTAGAACTTCTTGCCTATCGAATCTTCATATATTTATAAGTCTGCAGAAACGAATGCGCACTCACTGGCGGAGATGATGTATTTCCAAAGCAGTCGGACATAAATTGGAATTTATAGTTAGTGTACGAATGCTGGATTAGATTCATGATGGGATTTCTTAATCGATTTGTGACATTAAAATATACCAACACTATTATTAAATGTGATGTTTGCAATATCAACATTTTACCTGTTAGTAGCAAACAACACTTGTTAAACGCACAACGTCGGTGACACGGTTGACAATGGGAGCCCACGTGCTCTCGAAACGCTGCGTTCCGCATAATTAATTAATTTGTGTGAGTGGAGTTTACTGCTATACCTGTGAACGTGATGTACCATATTATAAATTTCTAGATAACTATTTAAATCTTAAGTGTGTGCACTATTCCACAAAGAATCAATTGCAATATCATTTTCATCAGGCGAAAAACACGATTACGGATCAAATAAAGATAGAGTTAAAAGATAAAAAAATATAGCTGATGGTAGATGAAACAACGGACACAAGAAAGAACTGTGAGGCATCCTAGCATCTTCCTTTTATGTAGTAGGAATATTACAGAAGACAAAGGCGAAAAGGATAGTAGAAGCTATAGGAAATACCTTTGGGAAGGTGTAATGTTGGTTACAGATGGGGGTTCAAACATGGTTAAAGATGGAAAACAATCTTCTTCTCAATTACTTCGTGTAACTTGTTTGCTTCACGCATGTCATCTTGTAGCTGAATTTGTTGGAAACAGTTATCCAAAAGTAGATCAACTTGTAGTTTGTACCAAAAAAGTTTTTATTGAATGCATTCGTGAGTTTAAACAGGCTTGTTCGAGCTTTCCTCAGCCACCGCAGCCAGTGTTGACGAGATAAGGAACATGGCTTGAAACTGTTTTATATTACGTGATAAATTTTTGCACATTATTCAATCCGCCAGAAGCCCAAGCAATTCCAGTAAGCAAGCGGCTGGTTTCAGATACCGAAATCCATACTCAAATAAAGCAAGTTTTCGAAAATTATTCAATTCTTTTAGATATTATTTCTAAATTGGAGAAAACTAAACTATCATGGAATGAAGCGCTATATATAGTAGATTACCTCAAAGCCTCGCTATGAAATTTAACAGATAGTATAGGAAGATTAACAACCGTTAAATTATGTGCGGTTATAAATAAGAATTCCAATTTTCAAACTGTAGTATGTAACACATGGGCTGAAAAGTCCCGGGCCTAACACATAGATGACGCTAGTTTTATTGCAGTCACCTTTCTCTCAGTTAGTACTAATATTCAAAAGACAGCTGTTAAAATTTCATGATATTCTATCCATTAGTTTGTGAGTTATTGCGCTAAGAGTCACACTACTTTTGTTATTTTCAAAACAATGGATCAAAAACAATTTCGTGTTTTAATTTTACACTGCTTCTTGATGGGAAAAAATACCGTTCAAGCGAAGCAATGGCTTGAAAAGTGTTATGGGGACTCCGCTCCATCAGAAACAACAATAAAACGTTGGTTTGCTGACTTCAAACGTGGTCGTAGAGACACCGATGATGCAGAACGCAGTGGACGTCCAAATGAGGCGGTAACACCAGAAAACATCAAAGAAATCCACAAAATCGTTTTGAATGATCGAAAAGTGAAGTTGCGTGAGTTAGCTGACATCGTAAAGATATCAAAAGAACGTATTGGCTTTATATTGCATGAGCATTTTACTATGAGAAAGTTCTGTTAAAAGAGGGTGCAGCGCTTGCTCACCGTTGACCAAAAACAAGAACGTGTTGATGATTCTGAGCAGTGTTTGGCCATGTTTAAACGTAACAAACCGGAATTTTTGCGTCGATATGTGACAATGGATGAAACATGGATCCATCACTTCACTCCGGAATCAGAACGATCGTCATCTGAGTGGACAGCAACTGGTGAACCTCGTCCAAAGCGCCCGAAAGCACAACAATCGGCTGGAGAGGTTATGGCCTCGGTATTTTGGGATGTGCGTGGTGTAATATTCATCGACTATCTTGAGAAAGGAAATAGCATCAACAGTGAATATTATATAGCGTTATTGGAGCGTTTGAAGGCCGAAATTACAAAGAAACGACCGCATATGGCAAAGAAAAAAATGTTGTTTCATCAAGACAACGCACCGTGTCACAAGTCAATCAAAACAATGGCAAAGCTACATGAATTGAACTTCGAATTGCTCCCACATCCACCGTATTCGCCAGATTTGGCTCCCAGTGACTACTGGCTGTTCGCAGACCTCAAAAAATGCTCGCCGGTAAGAAATTTTTGCAATTTCGAAAGGTTGAAAGGCTGAAACTAAGGCCTATTTTGAGGCAAAAGATAAATCGTTCTACAAAAGTGGTATTGGAATGTTAGAGCGGCACTGAAATGATTGCGTTGCTCTTGATGGAGATTACGTTGATGAATAAAGCTAATTTTGAACCAAAAAAAACGTGTTTTCTTTGTTAAGCCCGGGACTTTTCAGCCCATGTGTTATTTTCACCTCGCCGTAAAAGTATGATTTGCTAATGACACAATACTACAGAGACGTTCTGCGTCCCTCTACATCAAGAACACAATCAAACTAAAATAATAAGTAATCACATTTATTATTTTTAAATATCGATAGTGACTAAGCCGTACGCTACTGTGAAAGCACTAGTTTCTGCAGGCTTACATATTTGGCTTCCAATTGCGTCTAATTTTCTTTCTGCAAAGTGTACAATATGATGCTGTATTACTTTTCTCTTATTGGAGCAAAATGTTTAAGATCTCTATACACGATTGTCTATTCAAAAAAGGTGTTGCAATATAAATACTTTCATGACGGTGCTATCCCGGTGGCTGATATATCCATAGAGAATTCCTCAAGTCTACGATGCATATAAGAAGCATTTCCAGAGGTACCAAACATTTCGAGCGAACTATTTTAACCCAGATTTTTGAAGTATCTTCGATATTAATTTGTGCAAACAATTGGAACGAAGCTTTCTGTGACTATTTCCCAACGTATCTTTATTATTTATCATGCAGGCAACGTTCTAGCTTCGAAACGGTTTAAATTGCTAAAAATTATGTGGTGAAGCTTGTATTCATCTACATTTTTGTTATAAGGGACAGCATGTCTCTTGTGCCAAGTATCTCTGTTTTAATTCTCTCCACAATTACATCCAAGATTTACTGAAGATGTGGCATCAGTAGCACTATTGGTTATTTAACCAGGTAAATACACGAATCAATATATTTATAATGATTTAAACACCATACAAGCCAATGCAAGATAAAGGAGACCTGACTTCAAGGATTATCGGCTCGTATGATATACCCAAATATCTCTATACACTCTACACTGTACACGGATTCATCATTTATTATGATTCGAATAAACGATTTAGTTGTGGAATGCGGAGTGTACCGACATACTTGTGTCTGCTTCCAGTTTTCTGCAGTGATGGCAAATTTAATCGCGAAAGAACGTTTTATAAGAAATCTTTTCTGGAAACTACGAGTCTATTTAACGACGCGAAACCTAAAGCTGCTCTAACTGTTATTAAATCGGTAGCCGGCAAAATATTTCCTGTTTGGCGGTCAGGTGTAGGCTTCAACAGGCGATGATACGTTTTTGAAATATATATTAGGTATTCGGAAATCGGGATCCCAATAAACTAACTGGATTTGAAAGAAAATTGGCGCTTACAGTGAATACAATTGATAACGCCACTAAGAACAAATCAAACAGTCCTTTGATACGCTAGAATCCTGTAGGAAATAGAAACATTTACATTACACTATTGCCCATAAATTCAAGACCACCTTGAAATAGTCATAAATTTAAAACCGCTTTAAAATATCCGTATTAAAAAAAAGGATAGTATGTATACTAAGCCAAAATTGGTAGTAAATTCCTACTAAATTTCTCATTTAAAAGGAAGAAACGTAGATTCGTGGAGAATCTTGAGTTGTGCACTTTTCCCAACAAAGTAACAGTTCGTGGATACAATTTTCTTAGAATGAAGCAGGACGAGTATCCAACCAATGGCGAACGAAGATTTTGACCCCGTTGTTAGTGTTGACTCCTCGTGCCACTTCGAGAGGTCGGAACATGTGAGAACCACATGGCGACAAATCCGGGTTGTAAGTGGGTGTTCGAGTATTTTCCAGTGTAGTTCTAATCTCTTCATCGCTAAAAAACAAATTTGTAAAGCAAAATTTCTCACTTGAGCCAGCCAGGTTTTTTTCATATATACGCTTGACCTCATCAAGAAGGTTGTATCAATACTCCAGTTCCAAAAACAGTTTCCACTTTGCCTGTTGACAGGTTTTGGCTTGTACGAGAGTTAGTCCACTATTCTCTCGCCAGTCTCCATCAAGCTTTCACACTATCCCATGTCAGTGTATCGTTCCCAAACTGTATTTGAAATCGATGGCGAATTTTCCAGCTGTTCAGTTCGAGGCCCTCACGAGCAAAAAACTTAATAATAGTGCATTGCTCAAGTGACATGTGTATCTCCTGTCTCGTTGTGTTTGCTACTAAATGAGGAAACAAGCGGTTGGGGGCGTTTCCCCACTCCTATCGTTATATTCAATATCCGATAGAAGCCACGCCGACTCCAGATGGTTTTGTTGTCAGAATTCCAAAAGTATTTTTTAAAAGAGGCCGCTCACAATTAAGATTATCATTGTAATGAGTGAGAAAGCTTCTGGATTTGGAATATGCAGCGTGTTTGAACGTCGGCGGAAATGCTGAAAGATATCTTCAATCTCCCATATGCTATTTCGAAATGGCACCTGCGTGTCCCCAACATTAGATTACCGTCTAGAAGAAAACGTTGCAATAACTTCGAATATTTACGAATAACAGTGTGAAATTGCGTACCCTTTCTGTACGCTTCCTCTCTAGGCCGGCCAATACAAATTATTACAACTGTACAATATTCAACTTTGAAATGTGTCGGTTAATTTCACGCAGTATGAACACAAGCATAACAGGATTAATTTAAGAGAAGAAATGGAAATAGTCTGAATATTTGGGCATAATACTTCAATTTTTATTTTAACTTTGGTCCCAATCCAAATTATTATAGATACACCTTCTACTGCATATCGTGGCTGCCAAACTAATTTGCCTTAAAAGTTACTGTAGCATTAGGAAATTAGAACTTATTTTCTTTGTCTCTATGCATCGTGTTATTGATTTTATTATTCCACTAAACAGGTTTGAGGCCCTTGAATAAATATAACGCACACGGAAACAGCTTTTAAAGTAATAAATAACATTAGGCTTTCACGACCGGTGTCTGACTTTGTACTGTGTGCAATACGTGCTGCCAGTGCAAACTCAGCTTTTGAAGTGTTATTCTATTTCGAATATACTTTTACTGATTTAATTTTTGAATCAAACGCGTTGTATATACCGATACTTTTTATTAAAAAAAATTGTAGAAAAACCAATCAAGCTGGCATAAATTACACTTACAACACTTTCTATTAACACAAAAAGATAAGACATGCATAGATTTGCTACTTGTAGGTGCTTGTTTTTTCTTGTTTAATTTAATTTAGTTTTTTTTTTTTAACTCTTTGTTTTGAAAATTCCAAATCTGGGCGAATAATAACCAGTTGAAATAATTCTTCTATTTTACAACGGAAAATAATCAAGTAGTCTGTGAAACATTCTCTACCTTAATTATTAATTTTTAACATTTAAAATTAATAACGATTTTTTTATTTTTTCGATGTTGTAAATATTCTTCTCCATATTAGAATAATGCTATAATCCTTCCAATTTCGGAATTTTACCAAATATGTCTTCCTATATGAGGATCAAAAAAAAAAAAGAAAAGAAACAAAAACAAAAGCAACGCTTAAAAGTCAAAATTTTACAATTGGCAACATGATTCACAGTGCCTTGCCTATAACCCCTCCCATAACGGAACAGTTGCCATGCGTTTGGTGGGATTCGGAGTGTGACAAGTCTCTGCTAGTGGGCACGTGGAAGCACGGCTATGAAAACTATACTGAGATGCGTGCTGACCCAACCTTGTGTTTCCTGTCCCGTTGTGGCCCGCCCTCAGCTCGCGAACTCCAGCTGGCTTCTTCTAACACGCAAAATTCCACGCCTGCACTGTAAGTAGTGAGAAACAAAAGAAAAACAACCGAAAATTAAAAAAAGAAATGAATATTCTGAACGAAAAAGAATCTAAAGGACCTCTAATCGTATTATGGTTGAAATAATATGCATTGGATATAAATTTGATGATTTGGCGTAAAAAGAAAAAGCGATCGTCAACCAATTGGGAGACGTTTTCCTTGTAGTAGAGGGCGTGGTTTGTTACGTGTAACAAATCCCTATTCAGCAAATCAAATTATAGTATCTAATGTATAATTATTAGTGCTAGCCATATTACGTTGACGTAACGTAGAGACAAAATTAATATAATCCATAACCAGGAACTAAGTTAAACCTGAAAAAAAAAAACAAAAGAAAAAAACGGCTAAGGTAAAGTCCTTCTCTGTCTCTTTGAATAGAATCTAGCATCTGGATTTTAGTTCCGTCAACAAAGCACAGTGTTGCAAAGTTTCAATGTTTCTATTAAGATGTATTCGTTCATTCGCTTATCATACCAATGGGCTTTCAGTAGAGGGTAACATAACAGTATGGCAAATTCAGGTAAACTCATGTGCCTTAAACATTGAACGTATTTTATATGATTTCTCTATCTTACCTTCATTTAATAAAGCCAATTCATTCATTCATAGATTTAGAATATTACTAATATTAATATAATTTTGACAAATAAACTATAGGCTGATGTAGGTAGTAGATCTTAAGTATTATTAACCTATTTGTCACAATTTTATTTATGTATTTTTTTTCTCTGTATATTCTTATGTAGACAAAGTTTATTTATCATAATTTATACACTAACACAGAGTAATTTCAAATCAAGAAATTTTTGTTATCAACTTCTAAGACATCCTGTATATTTCCAAACAAAAAAGAATATATTTTTGATTTTATAGACCATAAATTGTCTAACATAACTGCAAGTGGTTGTATATACATATTTTTCATGTTATTTAGTATATTTATTGAAGTAAATAGGTGTAATTTTGTAAACAATTGAAATAAGTCGATAACCCTGTATAGGTTATGTTATCATCAGAATCTCTAAATATCGAACAACAGGGTCAAAATTGTTGTAAATTGTTTATATTTTTATATGTTAAAGAAAGAAAAAAATCGATAAAACAACAAAATACAGGGTGTCCTATAACTTCGTGTAGTTATTCTGAGCAAATGACAATACACACTAAATAAAACTAACTTCGACGAAAATATTCACATAGATTTCTTGGTAACTGAAAAATTAGGTTTTTTTTTGCCTAACAACAGTAAGAAGAAAATTGTTAAAATACTATAAAAATATATTAGGTCATCTCATTATAATGAAATATTAAAGCAGCGAAGTCTATAATTTCATTCATTTATCCAAGGTACAGTCCTCTTTCTTAACAGCATTCGATGTAATTTACCAAGAGCTTTAAAATCTGTATGTGTTGAATGATATTGAGAAAACAACGATTTTGGCCGATGAATCGGATACGTTGTTACTGGTTTGTATTTTTTAAAGGACTAAACCGCGAGGTTGAATTACATCATCGTTTTTCATGCTAGTTTTTGTATTAGACTTTAGACGAGTTTTAATTGTCTCTAATTTAATTGTTCGAATCCATTAGTAATGGATTTTTTTTTTGCATTTGTAGTGTATATGTTATGAGATAGATTAAACGGCCGTGTATAATGAGCAAGTCTAGGATGAAACGTTAAAAAGAAATATGATCGAAACTGGTTTGTAATGAAGTTTGTAATCTAGAAACTTTTTTTTTTCTAATTTGCAATTCTCAAAGTTTCTAGGTGAAAAACATTGAAGGCTTCTGTTGGTTTCAAGTGACGAAATTGAGTTTTCTTTGGTTGTTTTCAGCGTATTTTTAATTAATACGTAAATTAAAATATTGCACGGCTATGGTAGGACTCGAAACTACGACTTCTGTTTGCCGGAAAAGGCCCGTTAACCAATTATACCATGGAATCTTACGAAACGGGTCACTGTAAACATTTAGATCTTACTATAGCAAGCAAAAGTCGTAGTCCCGAAATCTTTAAAATCACAGATTAATAAAAAAAATATAATAGGAAAACTAAGAAAAATCCAAATTCATCAATTTAGCCTTAATAAATCTTGTTTTACTTTTACCAAGGATTTGATCGATTTGAACAAAGAATATCGTATCACATTCAATTTTTTGAGCTAATATTCTTTAAATTTCAAATATCCTCATAGGCATCGCGGTAAACCCCACCCCACATTAATAATTTATTCGGAACACAGCGTTTCAGAAACAGATTAATTATAATAATAATAATAATAGAAATTATTAATTTGTGTGGAGAGGAGTTTACTGCGATACCTGTGGATTATACAGCCACACTGTCCTTGCAATCGTTGTTCAAATTTCTTACTTCTTAAATATGAAGATATTTTTTCAACGTCGGCAACACTAATATAGGTTGTCACTTTACACTTTTAGTCAACAGAAAATTATTTAAATATCTCTAAAATTTAACGAGTTCAAAACGAATCCGCGGTTATGAAAGCAATATCCTGATTTTTCTGTTCAAAGCTCAGTTTCCAGCAATTTTCTATGGCAATCTTACGTTAAACCTTACATCTATTTATATCGTATCCACTGTAATCTTACTTGCAAATGGATTTTATGAAATAGTTTATTATAAGAGATACAATGGATTTGTTTGGTGAATATTGTCATCCGTTAGAATAACTTCATAAATTTTTGGGACACTCCGTATTTTATTTTTTTAATATTAATGCAGGGATACTGAATACCGCAAGAGATACAAAAACGGTTAAATGAAGTGCAATTTTATTACTTTGTTGAAGTTAAAGACCTTCCATATATTCGAAGAAAAAACAAATATCGTCCATACGTTTAATATCATCTATTTCTTTTGTTATTAAATTTAGAGAAAAGGTGTGGATCTGCTGTGTATATTTTTGTTTCATGTATGCTTTTCTAGAGAAGGCCTTGGACCTTTTCCGTTAAACAAAAGTAGCTTTAAAGAAACATGATAAAAATACATTTTCGAGGTTTCTATATTAACACTCAAACCAAAAGTCATCCTGTATAATGAGATTCAAGGAGGTAATATAGGGTTACTTAAGTTAACTATCAGGTAATTTTGAATTATAGTTCTTATATTTTATAGCTCAAAATGTCATTAATAAAATATGTATAAACAAATTGTAATGATCTGCCGGGTTTTAAGTACTATATACAGTAAGCTCGCAAAGTATGCAAAGGTTTCTTGAAAATTTACTTTTGGGAAAAAACCTAGAATAAGTTACCCACTTCTTTTTTTTTTAGTGAGACTATATATAAATATGACGTCATAGAATATTTTCTTAAAATGACATCCTTGATTTTATACGGAATTTTTGGAGATTACATAAAATCATAAACACATTTGATATGGCATATCTTCTACATGAATTTGGACAAATCCAATATCACTGATGACGTAAACATCATTCGTAAGACATTACAGGAGTCCCAAAATGAGTTTGATCAGTTACTCCATAAAACATGCTATACCTAATTATGATTTAAATCTTTGGAGATTTCCAAAACTTTATAAACGTAATATTTTATTAAACAAAAGTAATCTATGGTGTCATATATATTAATGGCTAATCAAACAATAAAAATTGATTTATTTAAACTGTATACACCTACCTGATGTTTTACAAATACCTTGAAAATGGCTTCAAATTGTACGTAATATATAATTTGTAGTAATAGCTTATACAGTCTAACAATTAAATAACAGAATTTTAATTTAAATCGTAAAACACTTAGCGCAATGTATTAATTATAGCAGCATTAGAAACACATAAGTTTCCACTTTTAAACGCATTGAAGTTCGAGCAAATCGGATGATAGCTTATAAAGTTACACGCATTTTAGTGACTGTAGGTTAGGTGTTCGTATCGTGAAATGACAATGGAACAAAGAGCAAATATTAAATTTTGTTTTAAAATAGGAAAAAAAATTGCCGAGACGTTGAACTGTTGTTCAACGTCTGTTGAAAAAAGTGTATGGTGATGAGTGCATATCTCACAATCGTCGTGCAGTCTTAAATGACGATACAAGACCTGGACGTCCACAAAGTGAAAATCGCGCTGAATTGACGCAAGAAAAAATGGAGATATCATGGCTATCGATGGGAATTTCAATGTTGGCTGAAGAATTAAATACCAATAGAGGAACTGTTCGACAAATTTTGACGATCGATTTGGATGAAAGAAAGGTGTGTGCACGTTTTATTCCACATCAGTTGAGCGAAGTCCTTCGTGTTATTACGATTCTATCATGGCTCGTGATGAGATGGTGCTTTAGGTATGACCCTGAATCTAAGCGCCAATGTTCCCAATGGAAGTTCAAAGGCGAGTCCAAATCACAAGAATTGCGCTTTCAGAAGTCAAGCATCTAGATAATACTGATTACTTTTTAAGATTCAAAAGGTATTGTCCACGAGGAATTTGTTTCAGAAGGTGAAACTTTTAATGGAGTTTTTAGGAGTTTTACATAGTTTGTGATGAAGAATTGTTCCAGTTAGGTCCGGATATCCAACAGGAAAACAACTAGTTATATTGCACCACCTCACAAAAACCTTTAAAGTTCGTGGTTTTTGACTAAAAAACAAATTTGTCTGGTCGCCTATCCAGCATGTGATAATTTTCTGTTCCCGATACTGAAAGCTGCAATGAAAGGACACTTTTATGATGTTCCACCAATTCAAGTAGGAATGAAACAAGTACTGAAGAAACATCCCACAACTAGACTTCAAAAATTCGACGCATGCATTGGTCACCACTGTATTGACTTTACGGGAACATTTCAAATACAAAAAAATATTTAACAATATAATGTGTATTTCATTTTATACCTAAAAAGTTGTGTTATTTAATTGTCAGACTGTGTAGGGTGCGTTTAAAATACGAAGCTATAAAGTAAAGTAACAATAACCCCGCTTCAATATAGTATTCTCGAGTTTTACGTAATGTAAATGCCAGGGCCGGACTAAATAGTTTTTATATCAGATTTTGAGTACATCATACTTTAATATCTATTGCTAAGATTTACATTCTGATTAGGTTAATAAATAATTGCGAATACTGACGGAACTAAAATCCACTTGCTAAATGGTAACCAATATCAACAATTTAATCGATTCACGACTTCATCTCTTTATATTAATTTATTTATTTATTTTTTTTTAGTTAATCTATTATTACATATTCAGCTTTTTTGCTAATAAACGCCTCTATCTTTTTCTAACATTTTTATATTACATTCGTTGTCTGCATGTTGGTTTTCACCTATTTATATACCCTCATGTTATAATTTTTGTACTCTCTCGATTAATAAATTAATATCGTTAACGAAATATCGCAAAAATCGTGTCAACAACAACACCAAAAAATATTTATATATACGTTAAAAGGAAAAAAATCGTATCTCCTCTTGCTCCTCCGACAAATCTTCTTATCTTATCCGCAAATGCTACAGCAATGAAGACGAGATCGACGATGACGATACTACCAACGACGATATCAGCGGCAAATCCAAACAGAAGGGTGACGGTTCATCGGAGCAAAATTCCGAATTCGCCGAACCCTCACCGGGACCTTCAGGTTCGTCGGAAACGCCGCAACCTTCGATGGACGTCGACGAAATGGCTGATACCGAGGATAAACAGCATTGGCCGAGTATAACGGAGTTGAATACGAGACTACGGCGGGTCATCACTTCTTATCAAAGAAATTACAGGAAGGAAGAACAAAAGTTGGCCGCGCAGAAAGCTGCGAACAAGGTAAGAACCGATTTGGAGTATTTAATTTCGCGAATTAAAACAACCGATTCCCCATAATAAAATATTATAATACGAAAAGGTATATTTTTCCTTTTTCTATCTAGATGTAGCAAGAATTCTCTTTTTCTTTTTATTATACGAGGGCAATTTGGAAAGTGAAGAACCTTTTTTTTTTCTATAGAAGTTTTAAACGAAACTTAACACAAGTTATTTTGCTACGTAGTCACCGTTCAAGTTTAGTGACTTGTACCGTTCCATCAGCTTTTCTATGCTTTTTACTCATTTGCCACCAAGTTGTTGAACCACCGATTAACAGCTTGAAATTTCTGGAAAGAATTACTGCTGTTTAATAATTGTAAAACGTTTTATTTTCTTCTTTGATTTTTATTTCAATCCTTGTTTTGAGTCCGTCAGTCACCACAGAGGGCCGGCCCGAGAGATCTTCACCGTGAAGATTCTTCCGCCATTAAACATGATACACCTCTTCCGAACTGACGTTTCGTTTATCGCATTACCGTAAACCTCAGTTATCTGTTTATAAATTTCAGCAAGTTGGACTTGTTGCGCGTTTGAAAACGGATAATACTGCGCACCTCACACTTGGCAGAATTGCTAATTTTTTCACACATCTTTAGGTCCCACAGCTAAGCAGTTATCAACCGTATTCAATCGTAGCTGTCGCCAAACCAAGACGAAAGTTATTTCGTTCAGCCATCTAGCCGGGTTTTTATAAACTATTTGGAAATGTGGGTAAAGAAGGAACTCTATAAACGGAGCATCATGCTAGACAAACATGTGCATATATCTACAGAGTAGTAGACTGATTAAGAAGAAGTTAATTAGCGTCTCTACTGATTACATACTCACCTTATTTATTCCTTTTTATTTTCTTTTGCTGTATATATTATCTCTCTACCGTTTATATACACTACCGCTCAAAAGTGTTTAGGCACTCTCACTGACAGCAAATATGTATAAAAACTCAGCAAAAAATCTTATATTTATTTTTTTATGTACAGATACATGTACATGAATAAAAATATATTAAATAAATGTGAAAATTAAAACGTTTAATTCAAATTTTGCTTTCATCTATGTGACCTCCTCTTGTTTTAATAATTGCAGCACACAATCGATGCATTCTCGCAATAAGTTTTGCCAGAGTTTCTTGTGTTATTGAGGTTCAACTCGATTGCAATTTGTTCCACACGTCAGTAGCTGATGTCGGAGCCGATTTCCGTATTTCCCGATCTAATTCTTCCCATAGTAACTCGTTTAGATTCAAATCGGAGCTCTGGGGAGGCCATTCCATAATTTTGAGAGTTCCTTCCTCTTCTAAATGGCGTAAATAGTCTTTACATAATTTAGAGGAATGTTTTGGGTCATTATCTTGCTGGAAGATAAAATTTTGACCCAAAAGTCGAATTCCGGAAGGTATTGCGTGGTTCTCCAAAATTTCGCGGTAGCCTTCTTTTTTTAATATACCGTCAATTTTCACAATGTCCCCTACACTAGTGCCACCAAAATAGCCCCAAATGATGATAGAACCTCCACCATGCTTCACGGTAGCAGCAATACACTCTTCTCTGGCACGTTCACCCATAGATCTTCTTACGAATATGCGTCTTCGGGTTCCGAACAGCTCAAATTTGGACTCATCCGTCCATAGGACGTTATTCCACTCTTGTATGGTCCAGTGTTGGTGTTCACGAGCCCATTTAAGTCGCTTTTGCTTGTTTTGTTTGCGTAGTAATGGCTTTTTCATCGCAATACATGGAGCCCGGCTTTCTGTAGGCGACATTTGACTGTAGAAACACTGACTAGTTTTTGGCGACCAACATTTAATTCTGCGGTGATTTCCGGGGCTGTTTTGCGTCTATTTAACTTGCTGGTAACCACTATTCTGCGATCATCTGCAGATGTTGTCGCTTTTGGCCTTCCACTCCGTTTTTTATTAAGAAAACTGCCAGTTTCCCGATATTTTTTTACGTTATAGTCAACCGTAGCGTGGTGTATTTTCATTTTTTTTGGCAATTTGTCGATTATTTATGCCACTTTTATGCTGGTAAGCTATTATAAGCGCACGTGTTTCCGTACTAATTTCTCTTCGCGGAGGCATTTTAAAAAATTGTCACACGATATTTCGCTCATGACGTGAATAGAGTAAATACCACACTGCAACTGGCCATAGGCTACAGATTTCACTGTAATCTTATAGGAAAGTAATTTAAACATTATTACCTACAATATAACAGATGACTAAATTTACCCAGTAAATTCAGAGGGATTGTTATTGTAATTGCACCGCAATAAACAGTTTATGGTAATCTGACCAAGTGCAGCTAAATGCTATATGATGGGTGTTTATCTTACTGAACTACATTTTAAATACGTATTTCATTTTATTATAATGTCTTTTTGGTAAACGTAATACTATATGAATAATCCATGAAAACAGGGGTGCCTAAACACTTTTGAGCGGTAGTGTATATACAACTATATACAACCTAAAGTTATTTTTACACAAAAATATTTAAATTTTAGCTGCTTTCCCAAAAACCAAATTTCTTACCAGGACACAAATAATCTATTTACACTCAAAACAATATACAGATACAGTAAAAATAATAAAATAAACAAGCGAAAAGCTGGAATAAGGCACAAATGTCTACCCCAAAAAACGAAAAAAAAATGCTTATTCTTCAATTACTTGTGGCACCATCTCAGGAATACAAATTGAACTAATTTCTTCTAAAGTTCATGAAAATGCGTATGGGTGGCAGCACTAGTACTATTTTTTGACGGACTGAAGAGTGCCGGAGGTCTGCGCCAAACTGAAGAGGAAGAGTACTAAAATCAATGGGGGGTCGGCGGTGGTGGTGGGGGTCACGCGGTCACGTATAAAAACAAAACGTTCTTTACATTCCGAATTACCCTCGTATATGATCCATTCGATGTCTGTTATCGATGTTTTTTTTTTTTCGATACTTCAAAGGGTATAATTCATTTTACTCGTCACCATGACTGAAAATGAATTATACCGTACTTATTTATAATTGTTGTTTGTCAATCTATTTTTTTTTTCTGGAATATAAGCTTCGAATTGCTGTGTGCTTTGATGTTAAGGTATTTTCCACGTAGAATATTTGCTGTTATACGTGTTTCTATATCATCAAAGATCATATCATATGTCATCATCCATTTACTCATATTTTTGCAGAATAAAGTTTCAATTTTCTTTATTAATTGCTTTATACACTGGTGTGCAAAAAAAATAGGTGAAGAAGTGGATGTAATCATTCAATATTGAATGCATGTGGTATAATGGAATTTATCTATTGAAACATATTGATAGATTAAATAAAATGGTAACTAAGTTCATATTCATTGAAAAAGAGGGAATCCAAAAACAAACTGCGCAGAAAATAGGCCCAAGACACATTACTATTAAAAACAAACTAAATGTACTAAGTAAAAAAAAATTACGTGAATAATTAATATTGAGTAGAATAACCACGATTTCCCAAAACTGCTACACATATTTGGGGCATACAATCCACTAACAGATCTCTAAAGGAATCGAATGCCAAGTTCTCTATACTACATACCAAAGTTCTTTGTTCCACGCTTTAACTACAGCAAGTCGTCTTCTTATTTCACCCTATAGATTTGCTACGGGGTTTAAATTAGGTGATTGTGCAGGCTAAGGCGTGACGTGTACTTTATTCCCCAAAAGCCAAGACTTTCCTGCTCTTGACGTATGCTTTGAGTCGTTATCTTGTTGATATTGCATAAGATAGCATTACCGTTCGTAAGATATTCAAATATACACCTTGCATTATGTTCTTGATCCAAAATAAACGGGCCTGTACCAGCAAACTAAGTGAAACACCCCCAGACGAGAATATTGCCACAGCCATGTTTAACTGTTTTAACACTGAATCAAGGATCATACACTTTGCTTGTTGGTTTTCGAACATAACTACGGATCCGAACCATAAAATATTGTACCATTGCTTAGTATTCCAAGCGACGTGCTCCTTTGGAAATCGTAACCGTTGCTTCACACTACGCTGAGAAAACAGAGGCACTTTTCTTGGGCTTCTTAATGGTAGTTTAGCATCTAGTAGCCTTCGTCTGATTGTTGAAGTGTAAATATTTAAGTACAATAGCTATATTATATAAAAAAATAGATGCTTTTATAATTTGTGTGCCGGTACGAGTACATGTTTTTCGTGACTATCTCTTTTTTTAGCTCTCTTCTTTCGATTTCATGGCATTCGTAACCATATTACAAGATATTCCCAATATCCCAACAGTACATCTATAAGTTTTACCTTGTTGTCTCATTTCAGTAATACGTCTTCTATAGATTACAGGTTATTTAAATTATTATATACTTGTAATTCCTTTATACGACCTTATTTTAACTTATTTCTGCACTTTAAACTATTATAGAAAGTGTTAAATTTGCTTTTCATTCAGAAAACTGACGTGCAACTATTTTAATGCATACTAAATTCTACGACATAACGTACAGAGTTAGGGATTTCCCCGAATATTGACAGCCATGATCCGTCTCTATATATTCAGGCTAAGTACTGCTATTGTATTTACTGTACACCAGGTATTACATTGATATCGTGGATTTAACTACCAAGATAATTACGAGGGGAGGTCCAGAAGTTCGTAAAATGGAAGTGATGGAGTGGGATAGAGGCGCTCGCTAGGTGTCATTCTGATTGGCGACTCGTCACTAGTATATAAGTTAAGTTGCAGCTCTATAGCGTCAGTCGTTTACGAATAGTTGACTGCTACACAAGTCAATCCGGAAGAAAACTGAAACTATGGAGGGAATTGAACACCGTGCTGCGATAAAGTTCCTTACAAAGCAAGGAAACAACGCTCAAACCATATTGAATGAAATGGAAACCGTTTATGGGGAACAGTGCCCTAGTAAATCAATGATTTATAAGTGGACAATTTTTGGAGCTGTGTGGAGACAAACCTGCACAGATTTTGGAGCGGATTGTTACCGGAGATGAAACATGGGTTCATCACTTTGAGTCTGAGTCCAAACAGGAGTCCATGCAATGGCATAAAAAGGGGACACCACCGCCAAAGAAATTCAAAGTGTCAGAATCGGTTGGAAAGTTGAAGGCTACTGTTTTTTGGGATTGTGAGGGGATATTATTGATTGATTACAAAGAAAAAGATAGGAGTATAACCGGAGAATATTACGCAGCGATATTAGAAAAATTAAAGGAAACCATCAAGGAAAAATGTCGAGGAAAATGGACCAAGGGTGTGTTGCTCTTGCAAGACAATGCGCCGGCTCACAAGAGCAAAGTTACAATGGCTGCTCTGCACAAGCATGGCTTTCAATCAATAGTCCATCCACCCTACAGTCCAGACCTGGCATCTAGTGATTTTTATTTGTTCCCCAATTTAAAAAAAGACTTACGTGGAAGAAAGTTTTCCGACGACAATGAGGTAAAGGAGGGCAATTTTGGCCCATTTTGAGGCGAAAGATAAAAAATAGTTTTATGATGGTTTGGGAAAATTAATTCATAGATCTAATAAATGTATTGTACTTAAGGGTGATTATATTGAAAAGGAAAAATAGATTTATTATTTTTCATTCCACGAACTTCTGGACCTCCCCTCGTAAATTTCAATTTTGTTATCATACATGCACCTATTTTTTGCTCACCAGTGTATAATGAAATATAATTGCAAACGTATCTTAATACAAAAAAAAGGACAGCATAAAGGGCAAGAATTTGAATATGGACATGTACTAATACGCGACTTCCGACGTTTATGAAATTAAAGAAAAAAAAGCTTCTTCACCCATTAGATTTTAATCTGTTACTAGTACAATCGAGCATTGATTATCCGAAATTGTTGGGAATTCACATAATCGAAGTTTTTGGATAACCGATGTAGAAGCTGATAATTTTTAAATGCGTTCACTTCTAGTCGTAAGTGTAACAGAACTACTCTATCTTGAGAAGTCTGTATTAAGATTTAATTAAAAAGAAAACGATGCTTTTTTTTATGTGGCTATTAGTTTGAGTTTCCTGTCATGAATTTTTGGGCATTTCGCACAGGACACTTTTAAAAGTTTACGATTAGAATGATAGATACCGATGACCTTACTAATGTGGTTCAGAATTCATTAGTCAAAAGACTATAGAACTCAGTAAGGGCTTTAAAAATATAAATGAACACTAAGCTATTAGAGAAATTTTAAGCCTAATGTTCAGTTCACTGCATATAGGTTCATATACAATTCGAACTTTTAATTGCTTTTTCTCTGTTTTCTGTACCAAAAAGAATCTAATTACAAGCCAGTTCATTATATGAATGCCTACTGACGTTATTTTATAGAGCAGCAGTTGAAAAAGAAAATATATCAAGGCGGATATACAAAATAGTATATTTGAATTGTTGGAATTATTAGGGAACGTTGGTAGTACTGTAGTTTTTAAACAGGATTTAAACTTGTAAAATAAATATAGTTGTAACGGTTGTTGGGTTCCGCCGTGTTACTAGGTTTTTGTCCCAGTTGATCGCGAAATGTCAGTGATAAAAAACTAGTGACACGGCGGAACCCGACAACCGTTACAACTACATATGTCAAACGGCCGTGAAAAGCCGAGATACTATTTGTAAAATGTTGATATAAGACAAGCAAAACTAACACAATTATGAAAGGCATTCAAAAGGTTAGATGAGCCAAAGTATGCGTCCATATCCAAAGTATTATGTTTCTCATCCAATTGCTGTGGGAAACAAAAAAAAAAGAAATTAATGTTGTTAATGAAAGCTCTAAATTACAGCGAAGTCGTTAAATTTCCAATAGATGGCGTTAATAGTATTAGTAAGCAGATCTCATGCAGTTTTGAATCGCATTTTGAATGTAATGCCATCCATAAGTTTTATAAAATTGCTACATTTTTCTCACGTCTTTCCATACCATCAATATTTCATTATCTCATTATATGCACCTCAAGTGCATGACTCTTATTTTCATTAATGTTTC
Source organism: Trypoxylus dichotomus (assembly GCA_023509865.1). NCBI lineage: Eukaryota > Metazoa > Arthropoda > Insecta > Coleoptera > Scarabaeidae > Trypoxylus > Trypoxylus dichotomus. The sequence goes on along the minus strand of CM042076.1, from coordinate 72,144,270 downwards.
TTTACTACTTATCTCTTTTAAGTTTTCTAATTCTCTCTGGTTGTTTCAAAATGGTTGTTTGTCTTTTCGTTTGTTTCTCCTTTCTATTCTTATTTTATTTCTGTTGAATTTTTTGGCTGTTCGGGTAGAATGTAGTTTGCATTGTGCAGCCCTCGATAGAGTCCGCCATTACCAATCCCCTGGCAGCGCTGGCTCAGGTTTCTCAACAGCTAGAGGCGAGAGACGTATCCCAAATTGGCCTACCCGGATGGGATCTCCAACAGCTGGCCTACTATTTATTGGTTAGTATGTTTATTTTTTTTATTACTTTTATTCACGCTTTTTGTGTGTGTGTTTGGCAAATGCTGGAAAGCATCTTTTGACATGTTTTATAGTGTTTTTATGTGTTGTTGTTAGTTATTGTGCATATTTGTTCACTATAGACTAATTTATTTGAACGTTTCAAATGGTAAAATGTGTGGTTTGTGAGAGTTATTTGTAATTATTGTAATATATAAAGTTAATTTTGATTTCTAAAAATTTGTAAAGTTTTTAAATCAAAAAAGAATATTTTTCTTCAGCAAAGAAAGTCAATTTTAAAGATGTTTGTTTAAGAGAAAGAGAATACTAACTTTCGTTTTGTGTATGTATGTATGTACATGCAGTAAATGTACTTTTTCTTGTCATCAGAATAAAACAGGTAAGTTGTGTCTGTCCACTTGTTTTTTTACTGTTCTTTTTTTTCATTCGCCTATTGCCTGTGTATTTTGTCCCATGAAAATATGTTTTTAATTTATTTATTACATAGAATTAAATGCGTTTTATATAAAAAATGTATAAAACACTTTAATAATTTAGATCATTTATTATTTAATCAATTATAGTGTTAGAAAAGTAAAATTTAAGATCACATAAAGCGTTCGTTGTTTGATCACCAGATGGCGAATTACATGATCACTTTGGTAGGGAAATAATTTTAGAATTATGTTATTATAGACGATGTTGTGACTGAAGAAATATTTATTTGGAAAATTTAAAGGAATAATATTAAATTTGGCCCACGAACAGAAATAGTAATTATTAGCTACTAATGACGATTGCAAGGACTGTGTGGATGTACAATTCACAGGTATAGCAGTAAACTCCACTCACACAAATTAATTAATCAATTATGTGGAACGCAGCGTTTCGAGAGCACGTGGGCTCCCATTGTCAACCGTGTTACCGACTGGCCGGTAACACGTTCCGCATAATTAATTAATTTGTGTGAGTGGAGTTTACTGCTATACCTGTGTATTAGCTACTAGTTAAAATCATAGCAATTTTGATTTCATTTTCGTGTAACATGCCATCAGCAGAGGAAATCTAGAATGTTTACGATTTCCTCACGCTATTGCATTGTAAATTAGCTGTACTTCAATTTTTCTAGTTCATTCGTTACGTCATTGATCTGACTAACATAGCAGTTTGAAATGAATCACACAAAAAGCACCTACAAAGGCGTTAACCTGTGAGAAGAGAAATATGTGGTGCAAATGTTTGTGAAAATATGAGCATTAGATATTGTTTTAATGTTGTCTGTCAAAATTATGTCAAATCTTAAATGGTAATAATAAATAAAGTAGTAATATAGTAAGAAATAATACCACATTTCGTATCGGATCCTTCAAGTCATCGATGTTACGAACTTTCCTGGTGTGGAAGTGCTCCTTTGACATACCCCAGGAATCACAAGGTGTTAAGTCTGGGGATTGCGGAAGCCAGCGTAATGGTGAAGCACGGCCAAATGTGTGGTCGGAAAAAGCATGTGTTAGTGTCATCTTACTGGAAATCGAATTTGTAATGGTGGTCCGACAAAGGGTACACTGTCGTAATATCGTTAAGTAGACACCTCAATTCACTGTTAGCTTATTAAAAAAACAGGGACCAATTGCTCCAGCGGTGATCAGGGCAGACCAAATTTCCATAGAAAATGCTGTTATGTCTGTTGAGAAATCCAATTGTGTGAAAAGTAACTTCACCGCTGAATCTCATTAAAGTCATACTACTATTTTGACATTTGAAACGAAACCATCAATGAGGAAGCATGACAACATCAATTACAATGTGTTATATACATATCCATTCACGATAACTGCCTGTATTTATACTGAATGTTCCGAAAATCAGGTCTAATCACGGATGCATTTAAATTAAAGTTTACAATTTCTGTCAATTACCTTTTGACACTCATCGCGTGTGTGAAATAAATTTGAAATATCTTCCTTGGTATTGTCTACCATAATTAATATATACTACGATAAATATTATACGAGCGAATTGTTGTTATAGTGTTTAATGTACGGACATAGTCTGAGCAAAGTCAACGGTTATAATACGCATGTGTAGAGTATTTCGCTAGAATGAGTATTAACCATTCGCTCAATGTTCGACACAGCTACAGTAGGGAAACAGGATTGTAGATACCTCTCCGTAGTTGACTTTGCTGAGATTATGTTTATGTAGCTAGTAAATTGTTAAAATAACTCATAAACGAACGAATTTGTGTATAGAAAATGAAATATATTATTTTTTCATGTAGAATATATAGAAGCAATCGAAAATTTTTGATGTTTAATAAATTCGTATTTGACTTTGATTTTCGGGACACTCATACTATTTTTGAAATGTATTTGTAGCAACAAGCGGTCCTCTTCTGTAAATATATCAAAATATGATTTAGGTGGCTAGTACCCCAAATATCTAAAACAAACGACATCTGAAAAAAAGGAAATACATCCCTTTCCATTATATCGCTCGCCAAAATTTGAGTTTGATTTAAAGTTAGACGTCGTAACAATTAAATGATTGCACTTTGCACGAGCTTTCCGGTAGGGGGTTGCTATTTTATTGTTTCTTGTGGAATAGTTGGAATTTACAAAGGGGAGTGGGTTACCATTTACACCATGCAAACAGCTTTGAAAGTTTTGTAATCTCTTTAGTTTCCGAAAAAAATATTTAACCTTCCACCCTGTGTATATTTTTCAAACAACACTTAAAGTTATCTTAAAGGCTACTGAAATTAACAATAGCAACCAAATAATTTTGAATAGGTGTATATAAATCCCGCTAACATTTATTAGCTTCACATGTTATTACTTACACCTTCACAATTAACTGACTGAAAATATTCAACTCGACAACTTTATTCCTTCTATCTCTCAACTACAACAAATTTTTACGTTGAATTTCGCAAAACATCCTATAGAACAGCCTATATAACCTAGCATCGCCCCATTTTCAGAAGATGGAGCGTGAGGGGAAACTCCAAGCGATGCGCGACAAAGAGAAGCAATGCCTAGCTAAACGTTGGACGCGCAGGGAAGAGGCGGACTTCTTCAGGGTGGCTTCCTCCTACGGGGTTATCTACAATCGCAAAAAGAAGGCATACGATTGGATCAAGTTCAAACAGCTCTCTAAGCTGGAAAAGAAAACGGACGAGGAATTAACCGAATATTATAAAAGCTTCGTTGTAATGTGCAAGAAACAAACCGGGGTAAAGCTGGACGAAGAAAATTACGACACGTCAATAGAGCATTTAAGCGAGGAGAAGGCAAGACGGACGTTGGATAGGTTAGAACTATTATCCAGGATTAGGGAGGAGGTTGTCGTTAATCCGAAGCTCGAGGAACGATTGAAAGTTTGTTTGACGTCCGCTGATATGCCTGAATGGTGGATCCCTGGTAAACATGATCGGGATTTGCTTCTAGGAGTAGCTAAGTAAGTAGTATGATCAGATTTTTGTTTAAGTGATGACTGAAATGATAAAATTACAATTTCTTTGCAATTAACCAACGTAATTCAATTCCTGTAAAAATATCAGTCTCGGCAGCATTTGAACCCACGACCTCTGTGTTACCGGCGCATTATGTGACCGTTACAGCGCGCAACCATTTGTGAGTTTGAATCGCTTTTAACACCTAAATGTTACTATATTATTAAAGGGAAGTTCTTTACAATTAAAACTAATATTAATACTGAACCACCGTTGGTATTAGTAATGATAAAATTACAATTTCCTTGCAATTAATCAAAGTAATACGGTGGTTAATATTAATTTAATTGTTGAAAACTCGGCTTTAATAATAATAATATACTGTCTGTGAGATATTACGATATACAGTAGCGGTAAAAAGTTAAGCAACTCCACGAAATATGACATCTAGCTATGAATAGCAAAATAAGGAAAGCGCATGCGAAAGTTATGATTTAATTTTTGGTAATACATAGTCCTACAAAGAAAAAAGAACATTTGATATTATATACCTTAATTCAAGTAATATTACTGTTCCAATGTAGTAAAAAAAACAAGCAACAAGTAACAAAAATAATATTCTAAATTTATTTACATAAGCATTAATATTTTGTGGCATACCCCTTATTTTTAATGATGGCTACGTACCGTTTAGACATTCACTCTTATCAAATTGTGTAGAATCTGAAAATCAATTTGTTGCCACTGTGTTGATAATGCGTCAAACGGTTCAACTGCGTTTTTATACTTTTATTAGGCATTATTTCTTCTATTTACAATTTCCCAGTTCTCAATAGGATTGAGATCGGGAGATTGACTTGGCCAAGGAATAACACGAACTCCTTACTCAGTTAGCCACTTCTTAACAACTCTAGCAGTATACTTATACTTAGGGTCATTATCATGCTGAAAATGCCATCGCAGTTACATATTCCATTCAGCAAATGCCGGAATTACGTTTTACAATATATTTTGGTACACAAATCGGTCCATAACACCGTTTTGCTATGCAGAGAGCCCAATCAATTACCAGAAAAAACACCCCCACACCATCACACCACCACCTTTGTGCTTTACACTTTTCTGACAATATCTTGGATGCAATCTTTCTCTTGTGGGACGCCGTACATAACAAATTCCATCAGTGCTAGAAGAATTAATTTATCATCTCTGCAACTTGTTCTTCGCTGTTGTCCAGAGTGAAATTTGGTTGCCATCGTGCTCATAGCTTTATATCTTTGTATCATTCTGGATACTATGGACTTATTTGCGTCAATATTTTTCTTATAGTCGCTTGTGATACACCCTTTTCATCTTGATTTCCACTGAATACACATTTCGCGGCATGATTGGTGGAAATGTTTACGAATTTCTCAAGAACGTCTTCAATCTTACCGCATACTAGGAAATGAGTCAGCATGCAAGCATAAAATATACAAATAGGCGGTTCCCAGAAGCGCAACATGTTAGGTTGCTTAACTTTTCTCACGTATATTTTCGACTTTATGGAAGATAACCACTTTGCACAGAATTATAGTTCTCAATTTTATTTTGATATCTAAAAAGTTAAATTTTTTGTAGAGTTGCTTAATTTTTATCCACTACTGTATCTACAGACATCGCGACATCTAAGTATTAAAAACGATTGGAGCCTACAAGTAGTCTCGTGATGTAATGGTAGCACAGTGCACCGGTAGCGCAGAGGTCGTGGGTTCAAATCCTACCGAGGTTAATATATTTTTTTTCAGGAATTTAATTACGTAATTTTATCATTACTAATACCAACGGTGGTTCACTATTAATATTAATATTAATTTAATGGTGACTGGAAGCTTAGTTAAATATTACAGTTGTAGCAAAATGTTGTTGAAGGATATACTTATACAGAAAATTAAACAAAAAAAATGGATGATTCATCACCACCGTACTGTTTTAAATATTGTTTAATGCGCTTTTAGTATACTGGGGAAGTGAGATTACCTTAGAAAATTTTCATTATTTTTTTCATATTTTTTTACAGACACGGTCTCGGTAGGACCGATTATTATATTCTCAACGATCCCGAATTCTCATTCCACGAGATTCTACGCAAGAAAGTCACCTCCACCGAGTCGAACCAATCGCACCAAGAGAGCAAAGACGCGATTAAATTAGAAAGCACAGAAGATATCCTCAAGTTCGACAAGAACGAAATTTTAGTCAAACTGGAGAAAGGAGAAGGTACGCTGAAGATCGAGAAGGTCGCCGTGAAGAAAGAGGAAAAATTAGAAGAGAAGAGCGAAGACAAGAAAACCGATACCAAAGTCGAATTATCTGTGGTTAAAAGTGAAGGAAACGAAGAAAGTTTGAATGCAAAGAAAGAAGATGACACCGAAAGTAATAGCGGTGCTAAGGGCGACAAAACCACCGAAGAATGTGGTAATAGCAATAAGCCGGGAGATGTTAAAGAAGACGAAACGAAGAGTGAAAGCGACGCATCCTCAGAGATCGCCGTCGCGAGTAAAGAGGAGGAGAAACCAAAGAAAGAAATCATCGAAAAGGACGCGAGGCTTAAAGATTACCTTAAAGAAAGCGATCTCTGCTCAAAGCAAGCCGCCGAATTGAAAGCGATGTTCCCCGATTTAGAGGTGATCCAACCTCTGTCGAGGCTATCCCAAGTCGACACCTTCGTACTGCGCGATAGGCAAGGAAGCGGCGCTTTGGATTTCAGCGAGACAACCGTCGCTCAACTGTTTAACAACGCCGTAAAGTGGCCGAAAGAATACGCGATTCAGGTCCGTCTTCAGCACATAATCTACGCGCTCGAGACTAAAGAATGGCCGGTCCTGAAGACGTTCTCCGCGTACGCGAGCGGAATCGGCAGCGAGTACGATATACCGATCCACGAGATCCCTAACGAGCCGCCGAAACGCGACACCTCCACCCCGATGTCGTCGGCTGGCGCCGATTCCGAGGTCATCACCATCACGACCGACAGCATGAATCGCGGCGAGTCCAGCAAGAAGAGGAAGCGGCATATAGCAATCGACGTCGAGACGGAACGGGCCAAATTGCACGCGTTGCTGAACAGCACGCACGGCTTGCAGAATCCTATGATGAAGCATACGAATTGGGACAATGACGATTCCGAAGATTCGAGGAGGTCAACGCCCATTCCGCAAGCGAATTTGCAGCCACCGCCGGCGCATCAACAAACCTCTTCGAGATTGATGCCGTTCGATATGAAGTACTCGGGTGTGAAGACTATCGGTCAGACTACGGTGATTCCCGGGACCAGTAGCACGTTAACCCCCATCGATTTGAGTTCTGGGTAAGTTAACGGTATTAAAAATTTAATGCTAATGTCAATTTATCATGTTGCGCTACTACTTTCCATCTTTCTCGTTGGTTATGATGAAGCATCAAGAGCTACTGAGTCTATCAAGCGGTAATAGACCAACGCTCTGGACTATTAAAAATAAAATAAAAGTGTATTAAAATGAAAAACTAATTCATGCTCATTTTCCCGTTAGATTATCAAAATCATCTTTAGACATTCCTCCTAAAAACACTTCAATTTCAAACCAAGACATCCAAAACGAGGTCCAAGATTTCTCTATGCCGAGCAAGAAGCAACATCTACAACCCGGTAGTAATAGTAGCGCTTCTAGCACATCAATTTCCCTAACCGCTAAATCCGTCGGAAACAAGCTAGACGATACCTTAACGAAGTTGATGAAAAGGAAGAATTGCGTAAGTAGACAACCTTAAATGCAAATAAACGTGGACTAATCATTTTTATGGACCTACTACAGCCCGTAGAGGAACCCGTCATTGGTAAGGAGAAAAAGAGGCGCAAACTTGACGAAATCGTGCTAGGGTTATCGGCCGCCAAGGAACAATCGCAGTATCCAGAGAGTACTAAGAAACAGCCAGTGACACCGAGCGTCACCGTCACTCCGACCTCAGTACCGATCACGACAACCCACGCGCCGTCGCAGAAACCGTTCACCATAACCGTCACTTCCGTTCCATCCCCAGCGCCATCTACGCCTCGCAATTCGATGCAGAACATCCTCCCGCCCGTCTCCTCATCCACCAAGGATAGCTTCTCCAGTTTCATCGCGCAGGCCGAACAGCAAACGTTATTGCTGAAGAAGCAGCAGCAACAGCAGAGAAAGAGTTACGAAGCGATGATAGCCGACATATCGAAGGTGGCTGATTACAGTTCGAAAGTAAATTCGTATTCGCACGAGGCTAAGGTCAATAAATGGTTAGCCGAGCAGAACGCCGCGTTAACTGAACAACCTTTGAACGCCGATTACTTGTCCCAAAGACGCAGACGACCTAGAATAGACCCGACTTTGTTGGATTGGAAGAAACTCACAGGTGATGAAAACGTTTCCGTTATCAACCGAGTTACCGGAAAGAAATTAACAGGACCGAAGGCTCCGACGCTGAAGCGTCTGGGGCAGTGGTTAATGGAGAATCCGATGTACGATATCGATCCGAAATGGTCGGAATTGGTGAAAGAACGCGGCAATCTCAGTAACGACCTTCAGAAACGCCTGCAGGGTGCATCGGGACCGTCTGGCAGCGGCGTAGGTAGTAAACGGGGCACCCCCGGCCGGCCGCCCCTTCTAGCCAGTCCTACCGGATCGACATCGAGCGTTAATAGCGGGAATCTAGCGACATCGATGGCGTCCAACCTGTCGTTCCCCGGTTTGGGCGGAACTAATTTGAGCGGATTGAATAACAGCTTACTTTCCGGATTATCAGGATTAGGACAATTCGATCCGAAGAATCCACTTCTAATGCCTTTCGCTGGAATGCCGAACATGTCGGCGTTATCTTCGATCGGCAGTTTAAATAATCTGACGAATATGAATCTGTTTGCTAATCTCGCCGGCTTGGGATTGCCCGGTTTGGCCGGAATGGATCCGACGTTAGCCGCGGCCGCAGCGGCGGATTCTCTCAATAAAGCAAGCACGTCAAGTAAGGGTAAGCAACAGAAACCTAGCGAAGCGCATAGTTCCAGCAAACCGGCGACTTCTGCGAACTCCAACGCTATACCGACTACAAATCCGTTTCCGTTATTCTTCCCGAATCCTAGTCTGCTGTATACACCTCTCGGTTTGGGTAGTTTGAATCCGTTTACGTTACAACCAGGAATGGCCGCTTATGATATGCTAGCGCAACAATCCGGACTGTTGAACGGCGGACTGAACCCGACTGCTTCGCCTAATTCGAGCAAATCGATGAAATCCGCTTCGTCCTCGCGTACTTCGAATACGACCACTACGACTTCAACGTCATCTTCGGGCGTTAAGTCGTCTCCCAAAGGTATTCCGCGGGATCTCCAGCACCAACAGCAATTGCAACAGCTTCTACTTCCGCCAGACACGCATTTACTAGAAAGTTTATCGAAGATGACCGGATCTCTCGATTCCGGAATGAAACCTAGCAGCAAAGATAAGAAAGACGAGAAAAGAAAAGCGTTGGAGAGTTTAAGAGGGATGTTACCCACCGATTTCTCCAATCCGGAAAAAGTGAAGGATAAAAAAGCTATGCCAGGGATCGCAGACTTCAGTAAGCTGTTCGAAACCAGTCCGATGACGCTGAAAAAATCGCAAGAGCAACATATGAAGGAGGCGTTAGAACAGTTGAATAAAACAAATGAATTTCTAGTAAGAGCGATGGCGGAACAACAGCAGCAACAGCAGTTACATCAAGCGCAACAATTCCACCAGCAGCAAGCTTCGACTAGCGGTAGTGGTAGTAGTGGTACCAGCAAAAGACCTCGGGAAACTCCCGAAAAGGAACCTTCGATCTCGCTGATACCGCAGCCTCTTCCACCGTCGATGGAGGAACCGCCGCATAAGAAGACGAAAGAGGAGAAACAAGAGAAGCAACTGCAACAGCATCCGCCGAAGGAACCGCAGCCTTCGACGCCGACCCCGCCACCGCAGCAACCCGCGACGCCTACGCCGATCGAAGTTGGCGTCGACATTGAAACGCTCCTACCGCCATCTACCGTCGTGAAAGCGCAACCGAATCCGGAACCTCCCGAGGAGAACAATAAATCGGAATCGACGGAGCAAATTGAAGAATCGCAACCTCTGCCTGCGGCGCCGCCAATAACGAAAGAACCCGAACCACCCGCTCCTGAGAAACAGGAAGCGGAATCTTCGCCGAAGAAGAGCACTAAACGGACGAGGGGGAAACGCAAATCCGGCGAATTGCCGATAGATCCCGAATCTATTCGGGAGAAGAAAAATTTAAGATCGAGCGCTAGTAGATCTGCAGCCGCGGCGGCTGCTAGGGCCGAAAGGGAGCAGGCCGCCGCAAAGCTCGAATCCGAAAATGCCTTAAAAGCGCAGGAGAAACGTGAAGATGCGTAAAACGTGACAAAGAAAATAATTAGTTGTTTTTGAATCGAAACAAGTTATTGTAAAGGTGACGTCGTCATTATGTGTTTTTTTTTGTGGGTATTTTGGTGGACTGTGATAAGTTGTAATTCACTTCTATTAAAAAGAAAGTAAATATAGACAAAAGACAGCATTGCTATTATATGTATATGAATAAATGAACAATTTTAAACTTGGACGCTTAAATTGAAAAACAAAGTGAAAATTGCATTAATTTTATTATATACCTTATTGACTCTTGATACTTGAAAGTGGTGATTGGATGATGATCGCGATGAGATGCTGATAAGGAAAAGGATCCGTGTTTCTTTACTATTTTTTTTTTTGTTTTCGAGGATGAGCTCCTCTTTGCTAGGCACAACCCCCCCAAATTTCCAAAATAACAGAGAAAAAAAAAGAAACTTTCGCTTAATTTAAAATAAAATAAACAGAAGTATATACACAAATAAATACATATTATTCATAAGTAATATGCATTAAAAAACAAAAGAGAACTGACTTATTACGCTTGATGAAATTAATATTAATAAATAATATGTAAAAGAGGAATACGATGAAGCATGAGAAATGTCATACGCAGTAATATTCTATATTTCCCACTTTTCAAACAGATGTAACACGCATACTACCTATAAAGAAGAAAACAATCGAGAAACAAAAAGCAAGGTTAACGAAGGAGAAACGATGAAGTTTTAGGATGTAATTTATCTACATATAGGCATATTTCTTGAATGACTTATTGTAATCAAACTGTAACGATGTTCTTATGCATATATATTTTTAAGACGTGTTCCCATTTATAGTTTTCGAAAGATTGCTCCACTCGAATTATGTTTACGTATGTTGTGGCACCGTTCTTAATTTCTTTTCTGAAGTAAATTCTTTTTAGTTTTAATATTTTCGTATATATACAAGTCTATTCAAATTTGAAATATTAATTTAATCATTTTGAAATGAAACAGACTTTAGAAATCAGATTTTGACCGATATTAATGTATACAATTATTCGTTAGCCATGTTTTCTATTTTTTCAAAAACATTCAATTATATTCTTTCTTTATCGCTGTATACTTGGAAAAATTGAAAATGTCCTTTATAGTTTTGAAAAAATCGTTTATATTACATACATCACATCTAAAGTAGTTATAAATCTGGAAATTTGGATGTATGCGCATTTAAGACAGTCTACGACCATCTCTATTATCAAAATTAGAAACTAAGATATATTAATATGTTCCAAGATTAGCTCCACAGGTCAGATAATTACTAGTCAACAATAAACTTTACGAGGGATATCCGGTTACCGAGGTACATTTCTGAATTGCAGACAGACTACTTTAGTTATAGAAATCAAACATCATACACTAAGTAAAACCGCAAACTGTTAGCTAATTTTCATCATAATCGCCACCAATGTTAAGGGACATCCCAGCGAGACACAAGCTTCTATATACCTTTTTCGTATAAGGTGCAATTCAAATTTTTAAAATACCGCCTTCATGTTGAAGTTCGTCGTCTTCAAATCAACCTGTCAAATGAGCTTTCAACGGCTTAAACAAATAAAAATCAGAAGAAGCTAGGTCTAGACTATGGTACGGATGGAGACAACTTCCCAATTGTGTTTTTGAAGCCAATCCAAACTTGGAGCATGTTTCGATCGGAATAGCCACCTGATCGGAGTGAATAATACAAGTATTGATATAATATACTTGTATTATTTATTTGGACTACTGGCTCCACCCAGTTTTCGTTATTGGAACTAACGTTTTACCATAAACTTGTTTGTAACATATTTGGTATATCATGTAAAATTCTAAGTATACCACATATCTGTAAGCTTTTTGTGTTAAAGAATCATTGAATTTGCTATGCAGGCCTATTAACAGCCCCTTTAAATTTGTTTTTAATATTAGAATTTTAATTCAGTGTCGCACTGTACCTTAACAAAATAAATTGTCCTGAAAAATACTACGAACACATCAAGGTGGACTTGTGGCGTATGAGGTATTTTAGATCGTATATTATTACATTTATAACACTGCGAATTTTTTTCGCATATTTTTGATCAACCTCGTAGACTAAAATACGAATTTTAAAATACGTTGTCTCGAAATCAAAATTCGACACCCTCTTCAATCGATCAATGCATTTTCTACAATACAATCGCCGAAGGTTTTTTGAATATATAGAAAGAAAACCTTATGTCTATTTTTAAGAAGTGAATGCAATAAGAATTATAGTTTTTTTAATTGACTCGCGAGAATCTACAGAAATACTTTTATTTATATAGACAGTTTTGGCGCAGTCATAAGGATTAAAATCCAGTTTCATAATTTTTAAAACCTTGCAAAACGAAGTAGCTCTGTGGGTGTTTTTTTCCTTATCAATAAAACTGAACAGTTAATTAAGTCTTAATAACGCCTACTTCCAGTCTAGTGCTTTTTTTTTCTTTTTATAAATCTTTAATTCAAATTCTGCCTTGTTTATTACAAAAAATGCTTTTACCGGAACTAAATACATACCTATTGAATGTTTCTTTTTAGTTATACGAAAAAAAAAATTGTATACAAACGACTACTGGATATCTTGATTAAAATTGTGGTAAACCTTTGGATCAAAGTTTTCTTCAATTTTATACATCTCTAATACTTACAATTTAAGCCAGACTTGGCATTATTTGTACATAGGTTTTAATGGTTTATATAAAAAAAAATGAAGAAAAAAAAAAGAATTAAATTTTTCTTTTATTAAACCAAATGTAAAAAAAAACTAAAAAGAAAAGAAATTAAGAAAGACCTGCACATATTTTTTTTTGTAATCCATACAAGTCTGTTTTTTTGTTTTGTAAATAGTTTTCCATATACTTTACACGCGCAAGCCAATAAGTCTTTTTTATTTTCGAGAGAGAGATAGAGAGAGAAGCAAGCTAAATAAAAGAAATGCATCATATAGTTTCTACGCTGTAATAAACTTGATTATGTATAAATTAGAATGCGAAAAAAAAGCAAAGAAGAAAAAGAAAAACAATAAAAAATCTTACCAATACACAGAACGTGACAATTTTTTAAAGAGTGAAAACTTGAAAAACAACAAGCACTGTGTAAATATTTTTAGTGTTTTTATTTTTTTAATTTAAAACGACTATGAGGAAAAGAACGAAGTTGATGATTAATGATGAAAAAAAAAATGTATTTTACATATAGCGGTAATAAGTCTGAGTATTTATTATTATTTTTATTTTTATTATAATTATTGTAATAATGTTGTAATACAGAACAACAGGCGGGCTGCACAATTTGTTCTTGTGCGTGCAGCTTGGAATTTATATTAATATCGATGTAATGATTTTCTTTTTTTTTGTGCGTATTTATTTTTGAATCTATATTCTCTGCATTTATACACGAACGTTTTGATTTTTTCTTTTCCCACTGTTACTTTCCTTTTTAAATAATGATAAATGAATAAATAAATAAATAAAAAAACAAAATAGATCTGTTGTCATCAATATGCGACTTGTATACACATATAATATGGTAGCTCTCTCTAATTTTACTTGTTATAATGTTCATATAGATAATTAAATGATATGAATACAACAAATACGAGCGTTTCGTTTCTTCAGTACCTCTCCTGTGTTTCGTATACATCACGGAAAAGTTTTCTTTTATTGTAACATGAACAGAAATGATAAAGTTGGGTTTATTAATTTTTATCGAAGGTAACTGTCGGAAGCCTTCAGGGCTACTAAAAGCAGAAAAGCGGCCGGTATAGATGGCATCAACATAGAGCTTTGGAAATACGAGTGACTTACACCTAAGACTTCTACATGAATTTAATAAATGTTGGAAATATAGTATTATTCCTGATAATTGGAAACGAGCGAAAATAGTCTCGAATAACCCTCAAAATTGCCGAGGAATCAGATACCGCTATAAAATTTACGCCAGAATAGTAAACAAGAGGTTGAAAATCATACCAAAACTAATAAAAGAGGAACAAATGGTCTTTAGAAAAGGTAGATTAACAGACGGAATATTTAAAGGATATTTTTGCGAATAACTATGGTTACAAGGTTATAACCACAAATAACCAGTACAATGACGTAGTTCTCTATAAGCACGAACTTAGTCGCGAAAGCGGTGTTTTCAAATATTTTTAAAAATCACATCAAGTAGGTTGTGTTCATATTAATATAAATGTTTTTTTTTATTATTTATATATATATATTAAAACTTACTTGATCACACATTTTCCCAACAAATAACCAATGACGTATGAATGAAGTACACTAGGGTGACAGAATAAAATAGACACCAGGTAAAGCGGTATAAATATGTAAAAAAATTCTAAGAACGAATTAAGACCTTTCTCTTGTCATTAGGATAGGGGTAGATGTATCGAAAAGAATTCGTCATAGTTTAGTATCGTTACAACTATGCCTCGCTTACAAGGTTCGAGTGATATTAGCGACTTCACCCGGGGTCGCATCGTTGGCCAGAGTGAAGGCGGCGCTTCGCAACGTGAAATAAGTAATTTTTTAAATATTCCGTTGTCCACAGTTAACCGTGTGATTACACAATTTAAACGCAAGGAAAAAACAACAGTGGAGCCGAGACCAGGTCGTGCCGGACCTTCTGAAAGAAGTAAAAGGGTGCTTGTGAGCGAAGTGTTAAGAGAACCGCGAAAAAGTACAGCTGAGTTTGCGGCAACTTCACAGAAAAGTCAGCGCACCGTTCTGCGATACCTCCACAGTGTGGGGATGTATAAAAGGGTAGCAAAGAAAAAACCTCTCCATACGGCGTTTCAAAAACGGCGCCAAATGGCTTAGGCAATTGAGATGCGAACGAAGCCCGAAGAGTTTTAGCGGTCTGTTATTTTTTCAGACGAAAGCAGATACCGCCAATTCAGTGATAGTGGTCGTACGTGGGTATGGAGACGTTCGTCACAGCAAATGGACGACAAATTTTTGCATCAGGTAGTGAAATACGGCGGTGTGAACATCATAATCTGCGACGGAAATATAAATGCGGCAAAGTATATCCAAATATTAAGGGAAGGACTACTACCGATATTCTACAACGCCATTTTATCTAAAGAAGACGCTACTTTTATGGAGGATGGAGCACCCTGCCACAAAGCAAGAACAACAACCGCATGTAAAGAGGAACAGGGGATTCGGATTTTACCATGGCCAGGCCAATCACCAGACATGAATCCGATAGAGAATGTTTGGCACATAATCCAGACAAATATGGCGAAACGACCCCGAAAACCCAGCAATAAGGAAGAATTCGTGGCAGCTGTTACAGAAGAGTGGTTAAATATTCCAGAAGACACCATTAATCATTTAATAGATTCTATGCCACGACGACTCGCAGCACTTCACGCAAGTAAAGGTGGATCGACAAAATATATTAGTAGGTGTCTATTGTATTCTGTCACCCTAGTGTAGTTACAAAATATTTAACCATTGTCGTATATATGACGAACTAAAGTATAACTATTCATCAAGGAAATGCAAATGTTATTAAATTCTGTCACTATGCATAACATTGTTACTCGCCAAAAAATCCAAAGAAACACGTATAGACTTCGAGAAGGCTTTCGGTAATGTAAACAGATGTAAATTATGAGATACTATGAAAGAACAGGGATATCCACATCATTTAATAAGAACTATACAGAATCTATAAACTCACACCAGAATTATGCTAGATATAGACGGAACATTAACTAGAGAAATACCAAGAAACAAAGAAATTAGACAAGGCTAACATCGCCAACATTACTTAACTATCCAATCGTAGAACAGTGTGTTTGAACGGTTGCGGTGACCGATACCATTCGATCCTCTTTTCCGACGACTATTGATGTCACGGGCGGGGTTCCCCAAGGTTCGGTATTGAGTCCGATAATATTTTTGATTTATGTTAACGACTTGAGAGTATGCAACCAGATATGTTGTTACAATTCGTGGATGACACATACCGGGTGAAAAACAGAGCTGTTAGTTGCATTCTCGGCGACGGCAAAATTAATCAGAACACCGGCTTCACAACCAATGACGCCTGTCTAACGATATACCCCCACCTCGCAGTAATACGGAACGAAGGCTTCATTGAATCGATTCAAATTGATAAAATCGATGTGAGGATAGGATTTTGTAGTGCTACTTAAACAAGGGTAGAGAATACCGTTAGACAAACATACAATGACTCTACAGAGTAGCATTAGTATCTCTCGACTTTGTTTACTTATAGAAATCTTAGTCATTGCGGTTGTCGGGTTCTGCCGTGTCACTACGTTTTTTGCCTCTGACGTTTCGCGAACAACTGTGGTTCGTATTTTCAAAGGTACTGATAGCAGTACCTTTGGAAATGCGACAGTGACACGGCGGAATCCGACAACCGTTACGACTATGATAAACGATCGTGAAAGTCTGAGATACTATTTATACAAATCTTATTTCATCCTCCTCTTACACACAATTTTGTCTCTCCGTTTCGGGGTTCTCCCTTTCATTAAACGCTCTTGTCTCCTACCTACCCAACCTTCAATAGTAACAAAACCGGTATCATACGGTTTCAAACTACTACTGTGCACGACCAAAGTCTCTATGTCGGTATTGGAAGATCAATTCCGGAACTGTCAAGTTACAAATTTCTTGGCTTCATTATCGATCCGCATCTCATATACCTATACCTAGAAATTAAGCCCTCTTCCGCGATATATGGTGGCATTCTTCTTGGCGTACATTGAATCGTGCTTGCGCTATGGTCTAATTCCTTTCCGAATCAATGTATTAATAACTACTACATGAAACAGATATAGTAGCAAGAAATATATAGATAGGACACACCTTGATACCTTATCTTACAAAGCACGAATTGAGAGAGGTCAAGGAAAGTATTCGTCCGCATAATGCATTCACGTCCTCTAGATATGAAAATAAAGGAATTGTGGATACATTGTTTCTTTTCACTGTGATCAGCTTTTTATCTAAAAATGTTCAGGGAATAAAATAATACAAAGCACACTGCAATTTCTATCGTTAGACACATAGAGAAATTTCTTTACTATTGATTACGATTAACTATATAGAATTATATAGTTATTGATCAAACCTAAGTATTACGATTGCGTGTCGTGTCAACAGTTTATTGATGTTCACGTATATATTTCAATACTACAGACTGCAATCGTCATTACAGACTGCATAATTATCCCGAAAGAAATGTTGGATATCTGTTGAAATTCTCGAAAAGTGTATAAAAAACCATGTCATTAGATGAAATGTCAGATTACCTTGATTTCAAATTTTTACAAACAAATAAGAGGTATTAATTAAAAACATCATCGTTGCTGAATATTTAAACATAACAACTAATATTTATTAAGTTAATCACATTAGTAGAAAAAAAATCAAAACATTAGTAAAAAGAATTTTTTTGTTATCTCATATATACTGCGATATAAAAGAAAAATAATGAATTTGAATTGAATGTTCTCAATCCCTGAAGCAAGTTATTATTGAACAGCGTCCTAATTGTATTATAATTTTTAGCATGGATGTTTCACCCAACATTTTAAGTTGGCCTGTCTGATGAATTGACTTTTTATAATCGAGATTCGAAGTTCCGTTACACGTCAACATTCATGGCAAAATTATGACGTCTGCTTGTTCAGTCACTGTACTATAATGCAAATGAACTAGGTTACAGTTACAGACGCATATACGTCTGGTAATGTCTGTTTTTTTGTTGCACTGTACTATATTTTTTAATTCGGAGTAAAATGGAATTTTTCAAAGCCACATTTTAAATACAAACACACTCACAAAAATACACGACCTAAACGTCAATCAGTTGTTGTAGTTGTAACAAAATGGCGGCCGACAATGTATCAAACATCGCTAGTGTAATTTTTGCTCCCGAATTAAAAAATAGAGTACAGCAACTATTAAAGCACAAAATAATATGCAATTTTTTTGATTATTATACAATAAAAAGATGTAATTTTTCTTTACTTTTCTTATAAATACACCTTAAATGTAATGTATAGGATGGGGTCGATTTCATTTCGTATTAAAACTCGTTCTTTCGTTTTTAAACACTTTATTAATTACTACACACTCCTTACATTCTCTACAATCAACTTATTTTTAACTGCAATTTTAGTTATAACTATAAAACCAGGATTGCCAACTTGAGAAGGTCCGTAAGTTAGCAATTTCAAGAGATTATGGCGGCTAATTTAAAAATGTGATGTTTGCCACAATAGCATATTATTTATTGGTAAATTATACGAATTTTAATTTTACTGAAATATCAGCAGATTTAAATGCTTATGATGTCAGTAATGATTAGCAACGGAGTTTAGAAAATCTTTACTTAATAGTGGTATTCAAAGAACACGTATATCCTAAATCTCTATGAATTTTCCTTAATTGTATCAAACAAGTTAATTACACGCTCGAATATCCTAACTTTAGGTATTCTACACATTTATTATATGTTCTTTTACCTTCTTCAGAACATATGCATGTATACGGGGATGCCATTTTGTTTTCTGTTTCATTTTCTGTATTTACATGTTAGTCAATGAGGAAAATGCACGTGCATAAAAAGAAAACTTCGCGATGACGTTGAACTAACCTTTTACCTGTCGTAAACACACAACACAGAACCGGCTTTTATAAGATTGAATATATAAATTTCTGGCAAAACGTTAGCTCATTGTATCGTATTATTTTATCATTTTTTAATAATTTTGAAACTATGTCTTTTAGAGAGCAATTTACACATGCAAATTTACTGATATAGTGTATTAAAAGATGTGCGAAACATTTAAGAATTTACCTTTAAAGTTAGATCAAATTTAGCAAGCAAGTTCATTAACTTGAGTATCAAGTCTTTCTTAATATACGAGCATGAAAAGCTGTTATTTTTGTAAGGTGAAGTTGAGATTGAACTGATAAAACTATGGGGTAGGAAATAGAGCAGACACCAACTAAAAGTGAAATTTAGCTGCAACGTCCCTGGTCTTACATTCGTTATACTTAAACTATATTTTATTTCATTGTTAAATTGGTAAGATTTAATGAAAAGTTACAACTTTCTTGTGATTACCAAGGTTTTTTAAACTTTTCTGAAAAATATCTGATCTGGTAGTATTTGAACCTACGCCCTCTCTCACTGTACGGACGAGTGTCTTAACTGGACCACACGACCACTAATGGTATGACACTAACGTTGGTAATGTGAGATAATTTAAGTTGGCACTAGAATGGTAACTACAGTTCCTGTCCATTTTATCAGGGCCACTTTATAAATTTAAGCTTTTCTATGTTTCCAATGCGATAATTTACAAATAGAAGTATAAAATTCATGAATATTGTTCATAATACCTATCTAAATACGTACCCTAAAGATCATTCTAAAAAATTGAGAAAGTGATACTTAATGCCCCTTGCCTGTTATTAACTCTCTCATGAAAATTTCTCTCTATTTTAGCAAGTGGCCCTAATAAATTGGACAGGAGCTGCATGGTTAGGTTCGTGGTGAAGGATATTTTAAGTTAATATCCCTGTGTTCATATATTTAGTTATTTTTATATTCAGAAGTTTGTGAGTTAACGTGACTATGCGTGTTGACCTAAGTTGAATGGGATGATTCGTGTTTCGAGAGTTATACATTGATGTATATGTAAACACGGCGCAAGCAATATGAAGTAAACGTTGTTATTGTTAAAAAGTGTTTTTATTTTCCTGTCTTAGAAACCTTCCTGACTCCTGAGATTACAGTAATTGCAAGAAAATTTCAATTTATCAACATAAAAACCAAGGGAAGCTGAATATGAATTTAATTAATGGTAACATTTAAAATTGACAGTCAGATACGGTAACATGATTCAAATTTACATAATATGACATACGACAATTATTGAGTTATTATAGCGTCACTTAATTCGAATTAACCTAACTCCGTCTCTGTGTGGAAAAATTTACCGACGAATTTGTCGGGTTTTCCGCCGACGGGACCACATGTACGGGGCACGAAATTCGTCGCGCATGCGCGAATGGTCAACACGCGTTCCGCCGGCACATGTTCGCGGTTTGCGTATACGTTTCACGTTGAAGCGTCACGTGAGAACACCGCCGACCGTCGGTTCTGTGACGGTCGAGGACAGATGAGTGTTTTTCTCGGGCCATCGTTTCGTGTGTAGGCCCTCGAAAATGCCACCCGCACAAGCGTTCACCCCGCAATCTATCCACCTACGCTCGACGGCTCGCTGCCGTATAGCAAGTCCAGTCGAACGTGGAGTATTAGCTGACAAACAGCTTTAGATTCAAGCGCGGAAAATCAAAATTTAGGAGGAGTGTTAGTCTGATGTGAAAAGCAACGTGTTTTTGAACTCCTATTACAACACGGTTTATGAATTTCTTTGATTTTTCTTGGATACGGGCGAAGTATTTTGCGAGAAATCTATATTCAATTTGCTACGTCGCTTTTGAAAAGTTTTTAAGCAAAGAATACCAATTTCGATTGTAAGATTTTGGACATTTGAGAACTTCCAATATATCAATGAATTTAGGTAAGTTTTCCTAGATTTACATTAATTAAATAAGAAAATGATCATGTCAATAGTTTTATATCATTATGAACCATAATATGAATTTCTAATTTACGCATTAGCTAATATCTATTATCATTGATTATAAAAATACACATTTTTGCTTGTATTCTCACCTTGGTATGCCGTGAGAAGATCGTTGACGTATCAGGAAATTGTTTGCATCAATATATGTGCAATGTATTTCCTTATATCGTAAGGAATAACATATTTCAGATGTTTTACACATTTTTATACAGATGCCGCTTCCACTATAAAATATTTTGACAGTCTTTCAGTAAAAGCTAAATTGCTTCGTAGTTTTTCCATTTACAAATTTCGACAGATTTATCAATTGTACATAGTCCGTCCGCACCTTAAAAGTCAGTATGGCTCTTATGGGAAATACGAACGCGGTTGCCACATTGTATCAAAATCATATTCTTAGAATGTTTTAAACTCTCGAGATGAAGAAATAACAAATGGAACATAACCAATATTTCTCATATATGTTTATTAAATCTATTTCTTTATTATTATTTAATCTATTTTCTTTTAATTCGGATGAATAAAATGAGAAGACGCGGTTAGATATTAGCCTTTTTCAAAGCTGCTTTTTGACGGCAGTTTTAAAACTAGCTAGGATTTTATATAAGTTTTAGTTATGTAATTATTATTACAACGCAAATTTACAGAGAAAAATGAAATATAGACGCACTCAAAAAATACACGATCTAAACATCAAGTAATTGTTGTAACAATATGGCGGCCGGCAATATATCAAATATCGCTAGAGTAATTTTTGTCGAAAACTGACCAACACTTAGCCTACTTTCTGGTGCTTCAATTTAAAAACATTCCCCCGAATTAAAAAATAGAGTATAGTATTATATTACATAGTAGTATTTAATATAAATATTACAGGTTATGTCGATATTTTTGAAATTATACAAAACTGCTTTTATTGAAATATAAATTACGAATGTGACATTTCTTTTTATTTTAGGATTCAATTTACTATTGACTATAAGATTAGTAAACTGATTTATTTATTAAAAATAGTGCTGCAATGATAATATAAATAGTGGTCTTCTATACATATTAACAAACATTAAGAATATTGGATATAAAACTATTGTTAATAAGGACAAGTAAAAGTTAAATACCAATTTATTTGTTGGTAATGTAAAAAACTCATTTGTAGAAAATCGCGCAGCTCTGCCGAGGTTGAAAAGAGATATACACATCTAAACTCTCTGTCAATAGAAAGAGAGGAATTTTAAGGTGCGAACAGATTATAGATGCGTTTATCAACACTATCATAAAGCATTGTCCAATTATACAATCTTTAGTCACAAATTATCTGCCAGTTAAATAAATATTTCTGTTATATACTTTGATTTTATAGCGCCATAATACAATATAATAAAATATTGCAAATAAAATACGAAAAACATATATTATTATAAATACTTTTGTCGCTATTTTTCACCAGGTAAATTTCTCCTGTGTAATACTGACGCCGATCGCAGCGCTATCTACAGAATTCCTAACGTGAAAGTACATATATTTCAATGAGTATGCTGGATACATTAAATAACATAAATAATTTTTCATTAGACAAATACGAACTTCGTCCATTTCAATGTCAATTTTTCAGGTCTACCAACACTCAGTACTTTTTGTTTATGTACTCTCACTGATAATGTACAGAATGGCCAAGATAAAAGAGGTCCGGTATGAATACAAATACGGAAAAGTGAATTACTAATACGTTAGGGTAGACAGGAGATGATTGGCGCACTTTTTACGTTCGAATTTTTTCGATGTTTAGTCGGGAGGATAGACGTCTAGTTGATTTCTTAGCATAGTCTCTCGAACACGTTGAATATTTTCCGGTGAACAAACCGTCTTTACACGGTTACGTTTGGCGTTAGCGTCTGAACCCGTAGCTTTAAATTTAGTAATCATTTTCTGCACAACAGACGTTTGTGGATATTTTATCGTGAACCATTTATTTAATGTTACAAACGATTTACATTCTAAATAATTTTCAAGAATAAACACTCTGTTCGATTCAGAACGGCATTATGGAGAAATCCTATTTACAACCACCATTAACAACTGACAACGTAACACTGACAAACAAAATATGACAGTTAACACGAAATGGCCGCTGAACATCATGGGACCCCTCCCGAGCACTCGATTCAAATTTTAATAAATACAAAAGAAAAATTCTTGTACACACGTTGTACAAAAATAGTGTATTTTCCATCGTAAAATGGGTTGACGTAACATTGCACTTATTCTGTTGACAATTATTAAAAGATATCTAATAATCGTAACGGTTGTCGGGATGCGCCGTGTCACTAGTTTTTTGTTCCTGACCGCAGTTGTTCGCGAAACGTCAAGGACAAAAACCTAGTGACACGGCGGAACCCGACAACCGTTATGACTATGTCAAACTGCTGTGAAAGTCTGAGATACTATTTAAGACATCTAATAAATTATCTCAAATGCCGCATATTTAACAAAAATTTTACACACGCTCTCCATACATGTTTTACGTCCACTATCTCTACCCGCGAAGTACATAAAGTGACGTAGAACATGCTCGATTTACGCTATTTCATTTTAGACAAACTGAAAAGTGAATTTATTCATTCCATATTGAAAAAGAAAGAATCCCACTAACATACACAGGGTATATCGAGTAAAAGGATTCGGATAAATGATCTCGGCTTATATCTGTTAAAATTTCTACTTTACGTTGGTAAATTTGGAATATTTTTATTAAAGACAATTAAACTTTGCATGGAATCTAGTAGAGATTTGATACAAAATTTAATGCAGAAATTTTTAGCATAAAAAGGTATAATCTAATTAAACTTAATTTAATAAATCTCTTTATTTTGAATATCACGACAAATAAAATAAACAACCAACTTTACAGTTCGCGGGCGAGTTTCCTTATTTTTTTTTTTTTTAGCAATACATACAAATATGATCTTTACTATTGAAACTACCAACTTAAGTTACGGCGAGTTTTAGCGGCCAAAACTTAAAAGGGCTCGACTGGATATCTTATTTGAACAATAAAATTAAACAAGATTAATAGGACATTTAATTGACACCGCTGAAATTTTGTAAAACGTCAGAAATTGGCCAAGCTTCACCTGTCACCATAAAAAGAATTAGAATATAATGCTTATAGTAGTCCATTCACACTCCCAGTCAATTCATCATTATTGTATCCTATTATATCCGATAAAATCAATGACTTGAATACCCCCATCTATTTTAAATTCAGATTATACAATTCGTCTTTCACAAAACCTTGAATTATTATGTAAGTGCCTGTCTATTCATGCGCTAAATTTAGACAGCGACTTCTCAAATATAACACATTTCTGCAAGTTTTTCCATTACAATTTATATGTATACGACAGTTGCTAATAATGTTTCTGCTACGCAACAATTTTTATATAATTCTGCCTCGATAACTAATGGATATTTATTTTCAATGAATACATACAGAGTGGCTCAGAGAGAGGGAAAATTTTGAATGATTCCCTACTAAACTAAAATTAATTTACAAGTTTTATTATTTTGGAAAAAAAGTAAATAATTGTATGCCATTGCCAAGAAAATTTCAATTTTTAAAGACAATATGTATGACAGATGATCTATTGAACGTATGAGATTTTGCATACCACGTTGAAACATTTCCATGGCTTTTGCAGTAATTTCTTCTCGAATTGTTGTTGGGCGAATAAAGTGCACTTTGAATGTGTTAAATAACAAAATGTATTGTTGTTGTTACGTTCTCCTGGTTTGAAGAACAACGCCGCTGTAGCCTGCTCGTAATTTCCTAAATTACTTAACCAATACTTACTTGTAGAGTATGTTCGCTTATTTACTAGAGGAGAGGTTGTACAGTGAAACTCAATGCGCATGCGCAAAAAAATATATTTAAAAATGAAATGGTTACACGGTTTCCACTCTTGCCTATGTACATGTACGATGTACGTAAGATGTATATATTTGCAATAATTGCAGTTATTCGAGCTCTCTTATACATGTAATGTACATTAGCATTTGTATATGTATTTTCATTGGTAGCAACATAAAGTAATGCCTCAGCATGTACGTTGCAACGCTATGTCTTAATTCTGTTTAAAAGGTTAAACTCTTATATGCTTCCGCTGAAGCTTTGTTAGAGGCATGTACTAATGCCTCTATCTGTTTGCATGCACCACTACCTTTTTATAGGGGAGCCAACCCTATTTATTTCTTAAATTTATAAGCGCACCTCGGTGCTATGCTTATTTATATGTCCCTTTCCGGGAGCCTAATATACTTTCCTTGTTTTAAATTTGCCTAAGGGACTTGGCCCTGTATTATTGGCATGTATTTGTACTTGACCAAATACGTTTGTTATATTCACATTTATAGGGGAACCCACCCTATCTCTTAGAGCTTGAACGCCTGGTCGAGGGCGACAGTAGCGATAATAGCCGATCTCAATACAAAAGTAATGTCACAGCTACCCAGGCGTTCTCGTTTGAAATATTACGCTATGTGCAATCTTTAGCTCTGTACTACTGCGCCCCAAAGAAGGGAAAAATCCAGTAACCAGCAAATGTGCGAACTGTGCACCGACAAGTAAAACGGAGCGATGATGCCGACATTACATAAGAAAACTGGTCCGTGACACTCGTCCGCTACGACGAGCAACTAAATGAAAAATTTCTGTCCCGATACGACAAGGACAGAACAAACGTACAAAAGACAACGGGCGCTGCGGCCGCAACGACCGTCAGCAAGAAGCGGAGTGATCGTACTTGTAGAGGAGGTCTATACATGCGCGCCGACAATCTCACCAAAATAATTTCCGACACAAACTTAACTGAAGACTAAAAATATGTATAGACGACAATGGACACAGTAGCCTCGACGTACGATGATAGAAAATCGAGAATTTATACTTATTAAAAAAATCTATACGTGTGGTCCGACGACGTTACCAAATGACTCCCGCCAGAAATAAATGTATAGACAACGTCCTCGACGATTCCCGCCAAAACTAGAAAAACTTAGAAATCTCTAATAAACTTACGACGACGTTACTGTACACGTTACGACGAGGCACGAAAGGTGACCGAGAGTGCACGATCGCTAATACCTCTACTGTCGCGCGGGAGACGACTGCCTATGCTTGTGTACCTTAAATTTCAAGAAAACTCCCATTACATATCCGACGACGTTGCAGTGAATGATTTCTAATTAGGCAGTTTTAGCTAGCGTAATGCGAATGGCTGACTTGCATACATATACAATGCGTAATGTACATACATATTAAAATAAAATTGGATATAAGAGAGCAAAATAAATAAATATAAGAATGAAAATAAATAAATATAAAAATGAAAATAAAATAATATTCTAAATGAAAATAATAATGCAAAGAAGATAAAATACATAATAGTAAAAAAATTATAAAATACAAAAAACAATGTTAAGTCCTTAACAGTTATTCTTATTATTACTACAAACTATGCTAATATTTTCCATATCATAGCGTTTTGAAATCCCTAAATCATGACCTGGACGACCACAAACCCTCAGAACACCTTCGCCTCCTTAGGAGTGCGTCATGGTGAAACTTTCAACGTCAGCGATGATTGCTTAAGTACATATTTAATATTTACCAGCCCCTTTCTTTCATCATTAACTTCATATTTTTATAGCTATCCTCGAGGAAATCCTCAAAAAGCTAGCACTCGAAGACCAGACTCTTAGAACTTTTCGCAGAGCTATCGGGTTCGGTCAGAATATCAAAAGAGACTTGATCCCGTTATTAATTTACGTGAAAGATGACACCCAAATAACAGACGCTTCTAAGATAATCGACACCACTATCAAGATATTGGTTAATTTAACCATTCCAGTTGAATGTCTATTATCTATTGAAGCCGTTTCGAGAACGGATGTTGGTAGACATACAATTTTCGAGCTAAATCGATTATTGAGTACTAGCAAAGAGGCATTCGCCGATAGTAGAAGTACCAAAGCCGTTATGGATCATATAAAGCACGTTGTTGAAAAGGATTCCACGCTGGACATGCAACAATGCGACAGTATTAATAATTGTTTACTTCTCTTAAGGAATATACTACATATTCCCGAGAGCAAAATGCAGATTTCGAACTGTCCACTAGCTCATGCCAGCATGCAGAACGAGATAATATGGAACTTGTTCACGCAAAGTATCGACAAGATCATTATTTATTTGATGTCGTGTCCACAAAGGGTAAGTATCTCGATATAATTTTGATATCTTTAGAATTAATTTTGAATTCACTCATCAGATGTATTGGGGTATTACCATGGTCCAACTCATCGCTCTTATGTACAAAGACCAACACGTCGGAACCTTGCAAAAGTTATTGAATCTTTGGTTAGAAGCTTCCTTAAGCGAAAGCTCCGAAGACAACGAAAGTAACACCTCCCCTCCAGATCAGGGAAGTGGAGATTCTTCTCCAATGATCACGTCGGATCCAACGTCTGATTCGAGTGATAATGGCGGAAGCGTCGGTAAGAGCAGTGAGAGGAATAAGAATTCCAGCCCTGGTGAAAATATGAGGAACAAAAACACTACGGAAGTTGTTAGAGCTGTCCAGAATAGAAGTAAGGCTTTGGTCAGTATGAAAAGAGGAAAATCAACGGAGACAGAAAGCAGCACCAGTAGTGGGTTATCGTCTTTAACACAAAGTACGGAATCTAATTGTTGTAGTTCAAATAAGGTAGGTTCTTTTACTAAATATTTCCACTCTAGGTTGAAAATAACACACACAAGCTTTAATTCCAGATTGCTTCACAATCATCTTCAACTGATAAATTAGACCAATCCACGTCTGGTACAAGCACCAGCAACGGCAAAAAATGCGCCTCATCTCAAAGTGAAGTGTCAGACTGTGGGTACGTCACGCAAGTCGAAAATCAAGAATCGATATCGACCTCCAGTAATGATGACGACCAACCTAGTCAGAAGCCTGTCCATCAAAAGCCACATACTTTTCAGAAAAGCCGTTACAACACCCAGAAAAACAGAGCTACCACCGCTTTGGAAAAGAAAGAGTTACGTAGGAAGAAGCTGGTTAAACGTAGCAAAACGAATATGTAAAATTCAGCCGAAGAAAATGGAAAGGGAACAAAATTAATCGCTTTTAAATTTTCAGAATCAACATGAAGGGATTGATGCATCACACGCCGACCGATGAAGATATCTCAAACATCTTAAAAGAGTTCACGGTAGATTTCCTCTTGAAAGGCTACGGTAACTTGGTCCATGATTTACACTCCCAATTACTTAGCAACATCCAGCTTCAAATAGATACGTCGCATTTCTTCTGGCTGGTAACTTATTTCTTAAAATTCGCGACTCAGCTCGAGTTAGATCTGGAACACATAAGTCCTATATTATCGTATGAGATTATCTCTTATTTGACATTCCAAGGAGTCTGGTTGTTTGAAGAGCTCGAAATTAGCTGCAAAATCCCCGACGTCGATCTGAAACCTTGCTTGCGACGTCTTCATTTGGTGAGTTATACTTTGAGGCTATAGATAAATGACATTAAAAGTAGTATATAATAAGAGAACGCAAGTATTATTATAATATTTTGCAAATAAAATCAATAACAAATATTTTACAAAAAAAAAAGTATTTTGAAAATAATAAATGATTATCACAGAACACAGTTTATCTAATGACTACTATTTTACTATTTGAAGTAAATCTTTTCTTTCTTTCAGGTGGTAACGGCAATCAGGGAGTTCTTGCAAGCAGTGGAGACATACCTCAAGCTCTTGCATGTCAGCGACGAAGATAAAATTGCATTGATGAAATTGCAGAGGCAAATTAGCACTACCGAGGACTTGAGGTGTTTGTTCTTGCTGCTGTTAAGGCAATATAATCCGAATATACAGAGTAAACAATATCTACAAGATCTGATCGTTACCAATCATATTTTCTTGCTGTTCCTGGATAATGCCGTAAAGCTGGAAAACATCCAGAATGCGAATATAATGGAACATTTGAAACAGTAAGATATCATGATTAATTTATACGGAGAAAGCTTTTCGCATTGGTGGATCTTTTGGGTTTATATGCTGAATGCGAAATAACATTGAAAGGTTCCCTTGTGTATGATTTGTAAAAAGTCACGGTTAAAAACGCTATTTATTCACAGGTATAGCAGTAAACTCCACTCACACAAATTAATTAATTATGCGGAACGCAGCGTTTCGGGAGCAGGTGGGCTCCCATTGTCAACCGTGTTACCGACTGAAAGTAAAAACTGTATCACACATGCAAATTATTTTCTACGCAGGCTCTAAAATTTCTAACCATATGACTATTTACAATCTACTAGGTGGCCTCATGCCTTTTACGGGGAAGGATGGACCGAAAGCGAACCGTATCATTTAACAGGGTCTATGGTAATAAATCCATCAAACTCGAGTGTGCAATTGGGGGTGGTTCTCTGTTCAATAAGTTTCCGTTCTTTTTCATATATACCGTTTCGTACGCGTCTAATTCTCTATACGAGTTCACGTTTTTAAGTAGTGTCAGATTTTTCAATCTTATGTCCGGATTTTACCATATGCTCTGCTACGCTTGATAGTTCAGGTTTGTCGAAACGATAGTGTCTAATATGTTCTTTGAACCTCGTTTCTGATACTCTTTTTGTTTGTCCAATATAAACTTTCTCACAATCATTGCATGCGATTTGGTATATTCCAGACTTTATCATCTCCGGTTTATCTTTGGATTCCCTAAGAGATTCTTTAAGTTGTTTTTGACACAAAAGACACGTTCATGTTTAGTTGTCGGAAAATTTTTACTTAACCCTTTTACTGTTGGGTGAAAAGGAAGAGTTATAAATTTCTTGTTACCGGTGTTTGTTGATGTCAAAGTCGTGGACTTTCTGATGTGTTGTTTGTATTGACCTTCCTTAAAAATACGGTCGACATCCATAGAAGAGAAACCATTGTACCTCGCTACATCTTTGATATACTTTAATTCTTTGTCATACCTGCTCTTGTTTAGCGGAAATC
Source organism: Trypoxylus dichotomus (assembly GCA_023509865.1). Taxonomy (NCBI): domain Eukaryota; kingdom Metazoa; phylum Arthropoda; class Insecta; order Coleoptera; family Scarabaeidae; genus Trypoxylus; species Trypoxylus dichotomus. The sequence continues at coordinate 72,114,357 of CM042076.1, read as the reverse complement.
GACGAGTCTATTGACCAGAAAACTAATCGCGGACATTTTTGTTGTTCGCAATGGTGCGAATCAAACGTGATGAATCTGTTGGAATTAGTTTCTTTTCTGTAGATGTCTATTTCTAATTTATTATTATTGCGTATGACTAGAGTATGTAGAAACGGGAAGGCGATTGTTCACTTCTTCTTCAATGGTAAACTTGATCGTGGTAAATTTTGAGTTCAGTTCTGCTAGAAAATCTTGTATGTTTCCTTTGTTGGTGTCAAACACAGCGAAAATATCATCTACGTACCTAAGCCAAATTCTCGGGAAATATTTGGTTTCTTTTTTTCAGGTTTGTTTCAAATTTGCTCATGAAAAGGTTCGCAATAAAAGGCGATAGAGGATTACCCATCGCCGTGCCTTCCACCTGTTCGAACCATTTTCCGCCTATTTGAAAACAATTTTGTGACATGCATAATTTAGTTAACCTTTTATATTCCGCGGTTTTCACATCATCTACGTTATTTAATTTCAAAAATTCAACCAAATACTCCATCGTTTCTGGAATTGGTACGCTTGGGAAAAGTGAACAAACGTCGAATGATACAAGGACTTCCCCATCTTTTAATTCAATATTTTCAATTTTATTTACAAAATCTACGGAGTTTTCTACACATAGGTTATCTACTTTATGGGGCAAGTTCTTATATTCATTCACTAGCCATTTGGACAATTTGTATGTTGGAGAATCAATGCCGGATACTATTGCGAACCTTTTCATGAGCAAATTTGAAACAAACCTGAAAAAAAAAACCAAATATTTCCAGAGAATTTGGCTTAGGTACGTAGATGATATTTTCGCTGTGTTTGACACCAACAAAGGAAACATACAAGATTTTCTAGCAGAACTGAACTCAAAATTTACCATTGAAGAAGAAGTGAACAATCGCCTTCCGTTTCTAGATACTCTAGTCATACGCAATAATAATAAATTAGAAATAGACATCTACAGAAAAGAAACTAATTCCAACAGATTCATCACGTTTGATTCGCACCATTGCGAACAACAAAAAATGTCCGCGATTAGTTTTCTGGTCAATAGACTCGTCAGATTTCCGCTAAACAAGAGCAGGTATGACAAATAATTAAAATATATCAAAGATGTAGCGAGGTACAATGGTTTCTCTTCTATGGATATCGACCGTATTTTAAGGAAGGTCCAATACAAACAACACATCAGAAATTCCACGACTTTGACATCAACAAACACCGGTAACAAGAAATTTATAACTCTTCCTTTTTCACCCAACAGTAAAGGGGGTTAAGTAAAATTTTCCGACAACTAAACATGAACGTGTCTTTTGTGTCAAAAACAACTTAAAGAATCTCTTAGGGAATCCCAAAGATAAACCGGAGATGATAAAAAGTCTGGAATATACCAAATCGCATGCAATGATTGTGAGAAAGTTTATATTGACAAACAAAAAGGAGTATCGAAACGAGGTTCAAAGAACATATTAGACACTATCGTTTCGACAAACCTGAACTATCAAGCGTAGCAGAGCATATGGTAAAAATCCGGACATAAGATTGATTTAAAAATCTGACACTTACTTAAAAACGTGAACTCGTATAGAGAATTAGACGCGTACGAAACGGTATATATGAAAAAGAACGGAAACTTATTGAACAGAGAACCACCCCAATTGTACACACTCGAGTTTGATGGATTTATTACCATATAGACCCTGTTAAATGATACGGTTCGCTTTCGGTCCATCCTTCCCCGTAAAAGGAATGAGGCCACCTAGTAGATTGTAAATAGTCATATGGTTAAAAATTTTAGAGCCTGCGTAGAAAATAATTTGCATTTGTGATACAGTTTTTACTTTCAGTCGGTAACATTTGTTGACAATGGAGCCCACGTGCTCCCGAAACGCTGCGTTCCGCATAATTAATTAATTTGTGTGAGTGGAGTCTACTGCTATACCTGTGAATTGTACATCCACACAGTCCTTGCAATCGTCATTTGTCAACGCTATTTATGGTGAGGGTTGGTAACATTCCATTTAATAACATTGAAAAAGTACAGTTGAGTAACTTTGGGGACAAATATAACCTCGACTGGGAATTACTAAGTGAATTAACATTGCAAAATTATTTACTATGAATGATTTCTAATTTTTGCCTTCTCTATTTCCTTTTTATTTATTCCTTATTGTTCCGGTCTCTTCCCCATTATCGTTGCGTTCATAATCGTTTTCTTATCTCCATTCCCTTTAGTTTGGTTTAGCTTCTTTGATTATATTGGTGCTACTGCTAGTGAAATAGTTCGAGCAGTTGAATGATTTTTAGAAGATAAATCGTGTTAGTAAGTATATCCTCAACGTTCTTTTAACATAATTTTAAGGTGCTACCCCATAGAATGCTAATATGAGTACCTTAAAAATAGCACCCATCATTTTGAACGATAGACATTACAAAACCATGGTTTTCAATGTTGTCGACCTTTGTAGATACACCATTCTAACCATATGCGGAAGCATCGGATTTGAATGAAACCCCACAATCGTTCGCGAATACGAATAATGCGTGTGAAATATGCATTTTCAGGTTCGCTAGCGTCGAAATAATGAAACAATACGGCCTGCTGCTGGAGGACTTCAAGGAGAACGGCGAGTTCGTTAACAATTGCGTGTTTACGATGATGCATCACATCGGAGGCGATTTAGAGCACCTCTCGACGCTTTTCCAACCGAGTATATTGAAGACGTTTTCGCAAATATGGGAGACGGATTATGAAATATGCGACGTAAGGACATTCCTTTGATCGGATAAAGTGGCTGTTGTACTAACGTTCGAAATATCATCTTTAGGATTGGTCGGACTTAATCGAATACGTCATACATAAGTTTATCAACACGCCAAGGACTAACCGCTATTCTACGATCTCGACACCTCTGTCCCAGGGGATTAATGACAAAGAAGATCCGGTAGCAACGCCTGCTAGATCTTCACATTCATCGGATCATAGGTGAGTCGTATTAAGAGCTAACTAGATTAGAAAAAGAGGAAATAGTATGGTTAAAAAGTACGTGTAATAAATAAATAAGTTTCTCAATACTTTAAAATAGAGGCTGTTCTAACTTAAAAACTAAGTTAAATGAATCTATAACTTAAAAAACTTGATACAACGAAATTCCTTTTAAATATTTGATTATATACAACTAAAGAAATTGTCCAAGTTTTGTGTTGTACTGCCATCTATAGAGTTTTGTCCCAATTAAATGTTTTCTGCTTTTGTTTTGCAACTGTATACATGTGAGATTCTACTCTGGGACTACAATTTATCCAATGCACGTCATTAGCGCGATTATATGTATAATAATTAAATGAGGTCATAAATATGCAATCCGACCACACAAAAATTGTATATTAGTACGTAATTATAACGTAATACTTAATAATTAAAGAAAATTTCAGTGGATAACGCAACACACTTTTTTTTAATACAAACGCTCATTCTACCAAAGTTAAAAATGTAAAGGAAATAGTTTTTTACTTAATTATTATATTTCCATACCGCAGTACTTTAACGTTGCTGTGATTGGCTATATTTCATGAAATACAATGTTGTCGGTTGTCTTTGGTCCGACCATTTTAAATTTTGACAGTTCGTAGATTAGGTTACATTAGTATATTAGGTTGGGTTTGATGGCGAGTTTATGTATATGTATCCGGCAACGGCGTAAAACCTGACGTCACGATTTATTGATGGCGTGTATTGGAACTTATTGTGCCTATAACATACAGGGTGGCGCAGGGGAACGGGGGAAATTTTGAAATAACGTCATTTCCACGAATAAATTCATAAAATTAGTAATTTATTAACGAAAGAGCATGTATGCGGCATGCCATTTATGTTTTTACAATCAAAATGTCCAAAAGTGTCTCTTTACTTTTTAAAGATAACATCCGAAAGATGTCCTCCCATTCGGCGAATGCGAATGCGCGGTGTAGCAAATCTTGGGAAATGGCAGTGATTTCTTGTTGAATGTTCTCCTACAGTTCGTGGATTGTTGCAGATCGTGTACGGTACACCTTGCCTTTAAGATACCCCCACAGGAAGAAGTCGCACACACTAAGATCCGAGGATCTCGCAGGCCATTCAATGTTACGTGAAATAATGCGTCTTCCAAACAATTGACGAACTGCTGCCATCGAATGTCGAGCAGTGTGTGACGAGGCTCCGTCCTGCTGCAACCACATGTTTTCCATGTTAAGATTAAGCTCGTACAGTCTCGGTGTAAATAATGTTTGAAGCATTTCAACATATCGAGCGGATGTTACTGTCGCTGCACTACCATCCTCACGTGCAAAAAAATAAGGGCCGATGACACCATGACATGATACAGCACACCATATTGTGACCTTGTCGCTATGTAGTGGTCGCTGGTGTAACTCACAAGAATAGTCCTTGGCCCAATAACGAAAATTCTATTTGTTTACGAAACCGTTCAGGTTGGAAATGGGCTTCGTCTGATATCCATATTACCAACGAAATCCGCGTCCTCGTTAATTTTAGCCAATATCTGCCTACTAAACTCCATACGTGACACTGGGTCTCGTTCATGTAATTGTTGCACAATCTGCAGCTTATAGGGATGGAAATGTAATTCGTGCAGTATTCTTTGTAAGCTTCGTCGCTTAATCCGTAGCGTGGATGCATGCTGTCGAACTTAGCGGCGAGGACTTCTCTCGATTGCAGCTCTAACAGCCTCAATGTTCTCTCGGCTCACCTGGAGCTTTCTTTTTCAAGACAGATCCTGTTTTTTCAAAATTACGCACCCACGTTGTAATCCCATGCGCAGATGGGACACGTCCATGACGTCCAAGCTGGTAATGCTGTCGAAATATTCTCTGCGCGGCAGTCGCACTATCACCATTTTTATAAAACGCTCTCGTAGCTACTGCACGTTCCGCACCAGTCCAACGATCCATGATTACTAAATGGAATGCGTTCATAACAATTGTGCGACGTTACGAACAACTGCCGGCTCTACAGTGCTAACAACGTTCAAAATTTCCCGTTCCCCTGCGCCACCCTGTACTAGGGGCACGATAAGTTCCAGTGCACGTCATTAGCGCGATTATATGTATAATAATCAAATGACGTCATAAATATGCAATGTGACCACACAAAAATTTTATATTAGTATGTAATTATAACGTAATACTTAATAATTAAAGAAAATTTCAGTGGATAACGCAACACACTTTTTTTTTAATACAAACGCTCATTCTATCAAAGAAAAATGTAAAAGAAATAGTGTTTTACTTAATTATTATATTTCCATGCCGCAGTACTTTAACGTTGTTGTGATTGGCTATATTTCATGAAATACAATGTTGTCGGTTGTCTTTGATCCGACCATTTTAAATGTTCACAGTTCCTAGACTAAGTTACTAAGTTATGTATAAGTATCCGGCAACAGCGTAAAACCTGACGTCACGATTTATTGATGGCGTGCATTGGAACTTATCGTGCTTCTAATATATTTAAAAATAAAAATACTATTGCCCGACTAAGTATACGTCTTGTCAGGCACTATTCTTTTGTTATATATACTCTAAGGAAACAATTTAGCGCGCCAGATTCAAATGGAATGCAAATTATATTTATTTATCAAATTGTACGTATCCGTCAAAATTTATCACACCAGGAACTTTTAGAAATACATCAAAGCGAAATGTTATTCCTTTTTGAAACGTATTTTTATTCACACTAATATTCTTCAGGTGGACTCAAGAAGAAAGAGATAACTTATTGACCTTCTACAATCAAAGTCGACATGAACCGGACACGATAGCCAACATCACAAAAAAATACGGACAAAATGGTATTGGAATGAAATCGCAACACGCTATTATCAAAGAACTTCTAGTTCAGAATATAATTAATCAAAAGCAGTATGACGACTTTATGGAAGTTAAACACACTGAATGTACGACAGTTCATAGTATCGCCAAAGTGTCTACAGTGAAAGATGAAAATTTAATGCAAGATTGTTTAGCGAATGGCGATATTAAAATATTAAAAGAGTATCTTTTTAAGGAGAATAAGGGAAAATTTATTGCGTGGTTGCAAAAAGCGACAATTGAAGCATGTTTCGTTAAGTTAACGTTGGCGAATAGTGTTGGAAAGGATCCTAGTAACATTACGGAGTCTATTGCATATTACCACGCTTGTAAGTTGTCACCAATTCAAAATGATCGATTTGTTTTAATAGTTGTGTCGACTCTTTCAAGTGTTAAATCTACCTATACCACTTGTACCGTGGACCGCAGAATATCAGAACATCTTAAAGCATCAACCTTTTATATTACTCCTGCATAAATTGGGTTTTTATCTGCCTGTGGATACCGGAAAAGCCTTCGTGAGGATGCCGAATTTCTGGACCGCCGAACATTTATTAAACATTGCCATGCAATTAGGTCCTGTGGATTTCGGTAAGGAGCAGACAAACTAGGATCTTAATAAAAAAGAACTAGACTTAATCTTGTTGCTATATTTCAGCAAATCTTAAATTTGATATCAATCTTCTAGAAGGAATAGACAGAACCGAAACGAAAAAGGAACTATGCACTACAGTAACGACACCTTCCGGTCAACGTAAATTCTCGATGTCGGAATTGAAGCAAACGCCATCTATGATTCGTTATACGCCGCTGTAAATATGTTACAATTTAATATGCGGTATGGAATATGAATTAGATGTCAATTTCGTAAACAGTAACACTACAATTGTCCACTAATTCATATTCATACTGTATATTCACTTACGTCACAATTTAACATTTCTTTAAATTACAGTCCAAACTCTACGGAATGGGTGCAAAATATCCTGAAAACGAAAGTAACTCCAATAATGAATACTATTTTAAGTATTCCAAGGTACACTCTTCCACGTCACGTTTAACTTTAATGCTGTAGCACTTGTTTTGTTTTCTAGCGCTACTAACGAACTCTCCATAACAATACCGGAGTTAGAGCCGATTTGTTGCAGTTTACCCCCACCAGAATTAACCATAGCCCGTCCTTCCAATCATCTAATGGACATGGATGTTGCTATGATACATGAAAACGTCATCCAGGACGATGCGGAACATAATAGCACTTACGAGACAGCATCGGTTGCCTCAGATTTGACTCGCATGTGCGTCAGTGATGAAGAGGATAAGCTAGTGTTTGTAGAGGATACGGAAGTTTGAGAGATTTTTGGGGGAATCAAGTAGTAAATTAAATAGTTGTAATCAAGCACATACATTACCACTCATAATTTTCGTCCCTTCGCGTACATATACAGTATGTCCGAGAAATAATACAACGTTTCAAATAAGTAAGAAACAACTAGTGACCATTCTGCGTCAATACAGCTCTGGACATTTTCAACCAATGATGCAAGCATGCATTTTTTATGTAATTTCTCGAAATCACCTCACAAATCCTTGCTTCTTGCACTTGTTTAGTTTAACATTTCTGTCTGGCTGAAATCGCTTATACTACTCAAACACATGCTTCTTTCATTAATTCAAATGTTTCTGTAAAACTTTTACCCAGCTTGAAACAAAATTTAATATTGGCTAGTTGCTCCATCTTATGTTTGTAATGAACCGATAAAAAGTACTGTCAGTTTAAGCACTATAACTTAACTAGCACTTGATCGATTTTAATGCTAGTGGTCTCGCTTTGTAGAGGGGATATACAGCTTTCAGATTATATATTATTTCAACACATGGCTTTGGTAACTTTCTGTAAATTTAAAGTTCCGTTATTTTTCGGACATACTGTGTATTCGAAATTTATGAACAGCATTGTTATGATAGATATCCCCTCCATTTTATTTCAAAAAAAATTTAGGTGTCTGTAGTTCTGTGATCTTTATGTTTTCTGTATAAATTTTTGTTTTGACGATTATGAGTTGAACTTTGGATGTTTCCTGTCGAAATCTTTATAAATAAGGTTTAGTGGCGCCAAATTCGCCATTTATTCTTGTATATTACAAATATTCCAAAATCGAAGACTTGATCTCTTCAAATTGCTATAGAGTAAAAACTTTGAGGTAGATGCATGTATCTCAATTTCAACTTTCTCTTACTGACTGAATTTTTTTATTTTTATACTTCGGATGAGATTAGATAGTATGTATAGTGTTGTTATAGTGAAACATTTTTATAAATTGTTAGATTTTATTTTATAGGAGTATTTCTGTAACGCAATAAAAGTTTGCCAAAAAGGTCACGTAGGCATCGTTTGGTTTAAGTCCGTTCCGTGTCATGAAATGTGTATCCTTAAGTTGATCACTTCGTTTTTTACGTAGCTAGGTTTATTTATAAGGCCAAAGATTAATAAAAAAAAAGGTTTTGGGTCCAGCTCCTTGTCTATGAAATAAAATAGTATGATAAATGGAAAGATCTAATTTTATTAGAATTAGATCCAAAATATTTTCCGAAAATTAAAATATACGTCGCGCCACTGTACTTGTAGAAGTGCGGATGGATATTCCAAGTATGGTATTTCAAAGACATCCTGTATAAAATACAGTTAAACTTTCTTTTAAATATTACAACCAACCTCTTGCTGTTGCTATTTGGAATAAATGTTATTTTTGTCAATCTAAGTATGTACATGCATTTTTTGCTCGTTAGAGATTGCATTTTATTTTTGATTTAAAAAGAGCTTTAAAATATTGCTTAAATTTTAGCATCAAGTTTGGAAATCCATTGCTACTACAAAATATGGTATATAAGGTAATTCGTAATTTAATCACACAAACTAAGGTTCACACACGTGACGTCACTCGGCGGTAACCATTTAAATCTGGCTACTGTTTTTAAAGTTAACATTCTAAATCTTGGCAAACCTTTAATGCAAGTTCTATATATGTTTACTAAAATATATTACTTCGTAATTTTTACTGTTACCATTATGAATTATAAATGGCAAATATCTACTACGTGTAAAACACTGTGATCTTTCTAATAAGAGAGTAAATTCTTTTAGATGACATTGTATGTGTATAAATTGCTACATTTATACCAATAACAATTTCCTTAGTGAAATGTTGATGTTAGGATCAAATTAATACAAATTACACTTATTTTAAAGTGGATTAGAATATTTTTTTAGGAGATACAACTAAAAAAAATCTTTCGGAATTTATGTGTACTACCTCATGTTTCAAATAAATCCTTTAACAACCTCAATAGAATGCGTTTTCTTACGTTTCAAACTCTAAAATCGGAAATAGGTTTCTACGGTCGTTGTCTGAATGCGCTAGCGCAAGTAACTTCAAAGAAACAAGCATTTTTTATCAAGGTATATTTATTAGTGTATAAAAATCATTTGTATATATGAAATATAAGATGTAAAAACATGCTTGTGTAGGTAGAACAATAATAAATAAATAGCTACATATATAAAACTGATTAAATAAAATATGTATATAAAAATGTTACTTGTCTTTGGTGACCATAAATTCGCTATCGTTAATTTTTCTTTTCCAGTAGCGGTTGCTACGCTGTAATTCTTCGGTCATGCTTTCAACACGGTGTACCCAAAGTTCAGCAGTTGGTTCTTCGATTATTGCGCCATATCCGACCTGTTTTAAATCCGATATTTTGTGATTGGTATATACACTATCGCTCATAACTTTAAGACCACACAATAACAAACTGTTAAAAAATCAACATCATGACAATATAACTATGTTTTTTTTAATCCAATTTGAAAATTCCACATCGTATATAAGTGTGTAATGTTTTTTTCGTAACACGTACACTAGGGTGACAGAATAAAATAGACACCAGGTAAAGCGGTATAAATATGTAAACAGCTAAATTCTAAGAACGAATTAAGAACTTTCCCTTGTCATTAGGGTAGGGGTAGATGTATCGAAAAGAATTCGTCATAGTTTAATATCGTTACAACTATGCCTCGCTTACAAGGTTCGAGTGATATTAGCGACTTCACCCGGGGTCGCATCGTTGGCCAGAGTGAACGCGGCGCTTCGCAACGTGAAATAAGTAAATTTTTAAATATTCCGTTGTCCACAGTTAATCGTGTGATTACACAATTTAAACGCAAGGAAAAAACAACATCGGGACCGAGACCAGATCGCGCCGGACCTTCTGAAAGAAGTAAAAGGGTGCTTGTGCGCGAAGTGTTAAGAGAACCGCGAAAAAGTATAGCTGAGCTTGCGGCAACTTCACAGAAAAGTCAGCGCACCGTTCTGCGATACCTCCACAGTGTGGGGATGTATAAAAGGGTGGCAAAGAAAAAACCTCTCCTTACGGCGTTTCAAAAACGGCGCCGAATGGCTTGGGCAATCGAAATGCGAATGAAGCCCGAAGAGTTTTGGCGGTCTGTCATTTTTTCAGACGAAAGCAGATACTGCCAATTCAGTGATAGTGGTCGTACGTGGGTATGGAGACGTTCGTCACAGCAACTGGACGACAAATTTTTGCATCAGACGGTGAAATACGGCGGTGTAAACATCATGGTGTGGGGCGCGATATGGTATGGTGGAAGATCGCAATTAGTAATCTGCGACGGAAATATAAATGAGGCAAAATATATCCAAATATTAACAGAAGGATTACTACCGATATTCGACAACGCCATTTTATCTAAAGAAGACGCCACTTTTATGGAGGATGGAGCACTCTGCCACAAAGCAAGAACAACACCACATGGAAAGAGGAACAGGGAATCCGGATTTTACCATGGCCAGGCCAATCACCAAACATGAATCCGATAGAGAATGTTTGGCACATAATCCAGACAAATATGGCGAAACGACCCCGAAAACCCAGCAATAAGGAAGAACTCGTGGCAGCTGTTACAGAAGAGTGGTTAAATATTCCAGAAGACACTATTAATCATTTAATAGATTCTATGCCACGACGACTCGCAGCACTTCACGCAAGTAAAGTTGGATCGACAAAATATTAGTCTAATTTAAAAAGTTTAAAATATTTTGTGTATATAACGAGAATAGAATCTTTTTTTAATTAGTGGGTGTGTATTTTATTCTGTCACCCTAGTGTATTAAGTTTGAGTCGATATTTATTTTATTTAATACCCTAACAGTTTACTCGTAATTATTAGTCAAATAAACAAATTGTACACAATACAATATGCAATAAGGATTTTTTCACGAGCAACTATAGTTATGAGGTTATAACCACAAAGAACAAACACGATGACGTAGTTCTCTATAACCACGAGCTTTGTCGCCAAAGCTGTATTTTTAAAAGTAGGTTGTGTTCATATTAGTACAATCTTTTTTTTAAATTTAAGTATAAATAATGAAACATACGCAAACAAATGACTTTTGCAACTGAACTTGTAACTACGTAACTAACTAACATTGTTATTCGTGAAAAAATTCTTAATGTTTAAAACTAGTATGAACAAGTGAAAATAATTTATTAGAACACATTCACAATAAAAAAAGAGCAAAATGAGCAAAAATTTAGTAAATATAGCTATCTTTAAATGTTCTACTTTATTGATTTAGAACCGGCAAAATTACCAAAACTGGATTGAAACTAGTCATTGCGAAGAACATGGGGATTGTATTTTAGATTTATTTATTAAAACACAGACTTTTAAGGATTGTAAATCAAACTAGTCAAGTACCCCAATGACCCACATATAACCTAGACAGTCTTTCCGTTAAATCAACTGTATTTTGATATAAAATGAGGTTGGCAGCCATGATGGGAAATTCAACAGATACTACAGTCGCTGAACAGTATAATTTCATAAAAATATGTATACACGAGGCTGGAAACGAGGCGTTGGGACAAACAGGTATGAAAATTCGGAGGACAAATTATGTTTGGTGGAATGACAGTCTTAAAGTTCTTGGTAAATGCGAAGAAAATAGGATATGGGAAATGGCTGACAATACTAGATCCGGAGGACAGAAAAGTCTACATGAGATGCAACTATGAAGTAAAAAAAAGGAAAACCATGAATAATTTTTGGGAAACGACCTGTGATGAGGTGGACAGACTTATAGCAGGATCAAAATCTAGGCAACTTTGAGAACACTAAAGAAAAATACATATTTATCAAGATAGTCTTAAATTTATGAGCAGTAGTAGCACACGTTCTATAAAGGAAGGAAGAGAACAGTGCACCATTCTTCCTTTGAACATGTGATTGAAGTATTTAGAAATGTTCAACATAAAATACCGCAAAACAAATGTTTCTCGCCTCGTCAATATTTTAACATACCATCTTCAGTCTTTCCCTTTCAATCTACGACAGAAGCGAATACTTGATTTACCTACCTCGTATTCGTACCAATCTGCGGCTGTACTAGAAACACTACTTGTTGGACTCTCTGATCCGGAACCCCTGGAATCCAAACTCCAAGGTGATCTGCTAAGCGGAGGTACGTTATTTTCGAAATAATTAGGTGGCTGCTCTCCGCCTCTTTGTCTGCCATATCCAGGACATGAGGTGCAATCGCATCGATTCTTCCTACAATGGAAAACGAAGTAAGGTAAGCTCAACGAAACTATTAAGTTAACTTACCTTTTTTCATTTTCATATCTCGCAATTAAAGCGTTCTTCTTCTGCAGCTTCGTTTTCAATTCTTCGTTAATCTTCTTCTGTTCCTCCAGCCATGCCCGCACGTTATAGACCACGTTCCTGCTTTCGTTGCAGATCTCGTCCCTGCTAGTTTTAACCTCTATCAATTCCACCTCCATATGCGCCAGGCTTTCGCTTCTCGCTTGTATCGTCGCCTGCATCTTATCCAAGGCCGCCACCAGCGTCATATTCCGCTGCTCCAGGAAACTTTTCTCCTGTTCGGCGTTCTTCAAGTCTTCCATGCATTTCTCCAGTCGCGCCTTAATAGCCTGATTATCGCCTTCGTTTTGACGTATGCAGCACTTCATGCATTCGATTTGTTGCAGCAACCTTTCGTTGTCCGCTTTTTGCGCCCCCTGCTGTTGTAGTAGGGTATTGATTTCGTTCTTCAACTTGTTGATCTCCTCCTGCGTGTGTTGCTGTTTCATCAACGCGTCGGAATTCATACGGAGGATGGTCTGCTTAGCGGATTCTAGTTGTACGCCCTTGGAGTCTAGTTCGTTCTTCATATCGACGATCTGTTGCTCTAGTTGAGTTACGACATCTAAGAGGCGCATTTCTTCCCCTTGGGTGCTGTGAATCTTCTCCGTCAATAGTTTCTCGCGTACGTGGAAATCTTGCTTGATCTTAGCTTCGTGGTGGGAAGCTTCGACGAGGAGGTTTTGGGAATGTTTGACTTCCCTATTTAATGCGTCGATTTTGTCTTCTGCATGAGTTAGCTTCTCCTTCAGATCGCGTAACTGAAATAGAAACAGTTTTTAGATGATGAAGATTATGCATATCTCTGATTATATGAGCTAAGTTACTAAGCTACTTAATCCACCTAGTACTTACCACGGGCAGAGTTCAGAAGAAATAAAATGGAAATTAAGGACGCCATGCAGTCAAACAAAATCAATGTAGGGGAGTGGAAGAGATATTTCGAAAACCTATACCAAGACTATAGGGAAAGCAAACAGCCGCTGGTTGAGGAAGATATAAGGACAAGACACTAAACTTAACAGATTTTAAAAGACAATTCATAAGCGATATGGAAAAGAACTCCAAAAAACCTTATCCACGGAAAACACAAACTAAACTCATATTGCTCTAACTTGGCGAACTCTTGGCAATATATCACTTCTTTAGTCCTGGCACTACGTGCTTATATATATAATATTTAGCAGTATTAGTGTCTGGCAAGATATATTTTACACATCCATCTATCATTGGGTTCGTTCAGGGAGTTTTGGCGGTAGAAGTCAGAACCTGCTCAGAACGACAGCGCTTGAGGTCAGTGCTACAATTGGTTAAACGGACCACAGCATTGTTTTTTTCTGACGCATGCCCATTGCTTACTTGATTGGTGGTTAGGCGCGAATTGACGTTGTCGCAGCGTAAATTTTTATACGTTTCCTACCACATTATCGTTTTACTCAAGTTTTCGTCTTTTAAAGATATTTTGAAAACATGAATATTTGATTGTTGAAACTTGTGGAAAATGTACTTTTAAAGGAATGCAGGTCAGCTTTGCCCTTTTCTATCAAAAGTATTAAGATTTACGAGAAACTGCGCTGCAAAACTAAAACTTCTGTCGATGTTACCAATTTATACCTACCCCAAACTTCTACACACGATTCAAGTCATTCTAACACAAAAATCCGATATTTCCATTCTTCTTTATGCCGAACACATGTTGCGATGAATTCGTATTTGAATGTTGGCCGCCTATACTCTATCCCCACTCTCCGCTAGATTGTCCAGAGCTTTCTTTTTTCGCTAGGCAAGATGGCGACCGCTAGCTCGAACGCTGCCATCTAGCGGTCACGTTCAGGACGCCGCCCGAGTTAGCGAATCCCAGCGTCGGCGGCGCCCGAGCTCTCTGAACGCACGGATTCACAATAGTGATTAAAATCTTACCTTATATCAACTTAGTAGTTAATTTGGATGGCTCTAGTTTATTGATTTCTTCTACACATTTTTTTCTCGTATCAATGATTTTCTTTTATAAACATGAATTTTACTGATTTGCAAAATAGGTTTGACCATGGTCGTGGAGTAATTCACAATTCTCCTTACAATTTCCGTTAATTTTAATAGCATAGATGCTATAAAAAATAGAAACTCTTTCTCAAATTTTTGTTTGTAAAAATTGTAACCGGAACTACCATCAAAACCTCATTTACCAAACTACGATAAGAAAAGAATTTTAGGTAATGAATTCGCAAGAGATCCTAAAATATTATATTAAATTCGCAGCCCAATTTCATTGTATTGTGTAGGTATGAATTTTGGTACATATCCCGCTTTTTAGTTTAACATGAGATAACTAATGAAATGCTGAAATATTGAGAAGAAAACCTAGAAAAACAGCTATTAAAACTCTTTGCAAACATCATGACCGAGCAGAAAATACCAAACAAATGGGAAAGCAACATGACGATTCCAATTTTCACAAAGGGCCAAAAAATAAATCCTGGCAATTATCGCTGAATAACACTTCTTAATAGCAAGCTCAACGCATTTACAACAGCAGTCCTAAAAGAAATGTATAGAACTATTTAGATCCGAGAAGAACAACGAGGTTTTCGAAAAAACAAGTCTACTATCGACGCAATCTTAATTATCAGACACATAGCAGAAAAACCGCTGGAGTTTAATAAAACGGCGTTCATGCGTTTTGTGGAAATGACAAAAGCTTTGGATCAAGTTCGCCTAGCGGATATAACGGAGATAATGGGAGCAAGAGAAATAAACTTAAAACTTATAAAACTAATCCATGACATTAACAGTCACTCCAGAACGATGATAAAAGTGGGGAATGAATTAACCGAGGAAATACAAATACACACCGGAATAAGACAAGGCGACTCACTTAGCTCATTTATATTCAACATGATTATGGATAAAATAATCGGAAAGCTACCTAAAATAGCAAACACAGCTGCTGCAGATGACACGGTACTATCGCTGACTCTGAAGACAACTTGCAAACATTATCTCACTCCTTTAATATATCAACAAAAAAACTAAATACGACCATTAACACTGATAAATTCAAATGTCTAATAACAGTTGATAAAAGGATGATGAAACAAGTGAATCAGTTTAAATACTTGGGAGCTGATATAACAAGTTCTGGAAATCCAGAAGTCCGAGAACAAACAATGAAAGCATCTCAAATCTTAGGATGCCTAAGAGATATCGCATGGAGGAACAAATAGCTTAAAACGGAAAGTAGATCAGACGCCTCAAAGACACAGCAAATGATGCGAACAGTCGAAATGAAAATAATAAGAAGTATTCATGGGAAAACACTACTTGACAGAATCAGAAGCGAAGCAGTCAACAAACCAAAGTACAAGACGTGGGGAAATGGATATGAAAACGAAGAAAATACTAAAACAAGTACGTAAGTTGAACGAGCGATGTTAGAAAAAGAAATAAGGATAGGCCATCAAAACGCTGGGAAGAATGTTGAACATCTACATCCGAAAAGACATCCGAAGAAAACAGGCAGTAGTCTACCTACCACCTGTAGAAAGGAAGAAGAAGAAAATGTCAGTGTATACATAACGACCCCTTATAGCTTTTATTCGGTGGATAGATCCGATTCCTTCTCCAGAAAAACATCCCCACACCATAACATTGTCTCCTCCTGGGGTATTTCTATCGTTCGTTGAACTTGTACAGTGTAACAAATACACTGAAATTAAACAGATACACAGAAGAAACGTTGTCGAAGGCGAAAACAATGCGCACAACTAGAAAGTTAACAAAAACATAGCCCGACAACGAAAATCAGAAAACTAAGAACTGTGTATACAAAATACCATGCGAATGTCGAAGGCCGTACATAGGAGAAATCGGCAGACCCCTGTCAATCAGAACCAAAGAACACCAGAGACTGGTTCGGTTGGGGGAAACGGATAAGTCACGATTGGCTCTACACGCTTGGGAAGAGGATCATAGGATTGCATGGAACAATGCAGCAATCCTAGATAAAAAAGACAACGCCACGAAGTTCAACGAATGATGGGAGTAGCCCAAACAACAACTCTAGTTATTATGAGAATCCATCGTCAACAGTATCACGTCAAGGGATTATCTCCCTCCATACTTGGTAGTTGCGATACAATACACGTCTCATTTCATCGGAATCTTTTAAATTATATTTAGATTCATCAGAAAACAAAACAGTTTTCCATTTTTCCAGTATCCCGTCGAGGTGAGCTTTGGGCAAACACAAACCTGGCTGTTAGGCTTTTGGACAAAATAAAACGCTTTCGTCCTCAACTATTCATCTTCTAGTCGTTCTCGAACCAATTGGCAAATTTAATTGGTTTTTTAATTGATTGGAAGAAACTGTAGGATCACATTGAATTTGTGTTTTAAGCCGTGATTCGTCTTGTCTTGTAGTTTTTCGCGGCCTTCCGCCGTTATGTATATCGGAAACGCGACCGGTCCGTTGATATTTTTTAATTAGCCGGAACAAAGCTGATCTGTTTACCGAATTGAAAACGTATTTCTTGCCATTTTTCTCGCCTTAACGGTATGCAATAGTAACTAATCGACTAATTGGAAGAATCAGAAGCGAAGACCTACGACAACAAAGCAAAATACACGACGTGGGAAAATTGATAAGAGAAAGAAGTAGATGCTGGTACTCGAAAAAATGATATCTACCTCTGAAGAGGCATATGACGAAAACAGGCAGTAGGCTACGTACGACGTGTACAAAGGAAGAAGAAAAAGAAAACATTATGCTGGATTAGTCATGAGGAAAACGCTTCAATACGACACGGTCAAACACGCAATCGCGAAGAGCAAAGAAACTTTACTTACGTTATGCTTCAATTCGATTATCTCGTCCCTGCACCGAATCCTAGTGTTCTCCAGATCCCGCTTGAACATCTCAGCATTATTAGCGTGAATCTTACAATCGGCTTGCAACTGTGCGTATTCCCGCATCTTCTGGCACATCGCCTTGCATTGCGCCCTCAACTTCAACTTCACCGATTGCAAACTATTCAAACAGATATCCAATTCTCCGTGACAGATGTCACTCTTCTCGTCGTGGTGCAGGTTATCCATCTCCATCTCGTTGAGATGCTCTTGAAGCTCCCGAATGGTGTCCTCTAAACCTCTCGATTTGGCGATGGCCGCGTCTAGTTTGGCCTTTTCGTCTTGGTAGGCGTCGTTTATCCGGTTGATCTCGATATTCTTCGTGCCGATTATGTTTTGCAGCTCCTCGATGCGGGTGGCCTGCACCACGTTGATCTTCTGCTCGCGTTTCAGGGCGGTTTCGAGGACCGCCATCTGGCATTGGAGGTCTTCCGTGTAACAGATGGTGTCTTGCGCAAGGGTGACTACGGATTCGTTCTGTTTGATGCAGTATTCGCTGCATTCTTGACCGAGATATTTACCCTGTGTAAGAAAGAAAAGCTTGGTTTAAGAAATCTCACGGAAAAGAAATAAATTTTTAATTGTTAAGAGTTAAATTGGTGCAAGGCATTTGTTTTGGACCTTAAGAGAGAAATTTTAAACTTAGATTCCAATAAAATATCAACGTAAAATCTAAAAGGATCAACGTTAGTGGAAACACACAAAAAATGTTATTCTAACGAAAAACAAACAAACACTTCTTGTTTGATAATAGACTGCCATTTACGGAACATATTTCGTCCATGTGTTCATCTGCTTCCAAAACTCTCGGTTTTGTCATGCGTTCTTGCAGGCATTTCTCAGACTTAGGTGTAATGAAACGTTTATATTATGCCTACGTTCGTTCTAAGCTTGAATACGCCTCCATTGTTTGGTATCCCCGTTATTTACACCAAGAGCTTATGATCGAACGCGTTCAAAAGAAATTTCTAAAGTATCTCTCCTTTCGAATGGACAACGTGTATCCTGCAAGAGGTATCGAGTATTATAGCTTACTTGTTTAGCATGGTTTTCTATCTCTTGCTGACCGCCGCGAGCGTAACAGTGTGGAGTTTCTTTGCAGGATCCTGAAAAATACTATCGACTCGCCAGCCCTTCTAGCGCAAATAAACTTTACCGTACCTACTCATCATACTCGCTACTATAATATATTTCAAGTACCTAGAGCTAATACCAACATTTTGCTTAAGGCACATCTCAGTCACATGGTGAGGAACGCAAACAAACGGGATCTGGAGCCATTTTTGTGAGTCTTTCTTTTTTTTTTTGTTTCATTATTATATACATTTTCAGCATGTTATTATTGTAGGCAACACGATTTTAATTATTTTATTTTAAATAAGAATTGTATTGTAATTTGTCCTGTAATTGGCTG
Organism: Trypoxylus dichotomus; assembly: GCA_023509865.1. Lineage (NCBI taxonomy): Eukaryota > Metazoa > Arthropoda > Insecta > Coleoptera > Scarabaeidae > Trypoxylus > Trypoxylus dichotomus. The sequence continues at coordinate 72,095,419 of CM042076.1, read as the reverse complement.
TTGGGCAATAAAGGATTATTATTATTATTGTAAACATTCCGTTCATCAAAGAAATTCCCTTTTGCGTGAAGAACAGCCTTCACAATCCGCTCCACTAGTTTTTCAAGGGCTCTATTTGGCATATTAGTCCATTCCTCTTGTAAAATCTTCCATAAGTGACCTACAGAAGTAGGGCATACTTTTCGGACCATCCTGTCCAATTCATCCCATAACAGCTCGATGCCATTACCTTGGCTCTTCATTTAAGAAACTTTTACATATCACAAAATTTTCGCCGATTAGCCGTTGCCCCGAGAGTATTGCATTTTTTGCAGTATTTCTAAATAACCCTCTTTTCGCAAAGTACCTTTGATTCGCTTCAAGTCTCCTGTAATGGTGTAAGAAAAACTACCTCTTTGGCCTTTCGCTTTTCTTACAAAAACGCCCCTTGATTGTCTGAACACCTCAAACTTTGACTCATCCGTCCATCATCCACTGTCTAATTTCTATGTATTTCTGCCCACTGTAGCCGTTTTTGCCTGTTTCCTCGTCGAAGTAGAAGTTTTTTTGTTGTAATGCGGCCATGAAGATTTGCAGCTTTTGATCTTCTTTTCGTTGTAATGACAGAAATTTTCCTTGCACGGTCGCGATTCATTTCGGCGGCGATATCTGGTGCTGATAGACCTCTATTTCGCTTGCTCAGCCATTTTATACGCTCATCGTCGGAGTGAGTTGTTATTCTCTTACGCCCTGAACATGACCGATCTCTTAAACTGCCCGTGTGTTCATGTCTCTGAATAATATTAACATGAATTTTTTCAAAAATTTGACGCACTGAATAACCTTGATGAAAAGCAACAATTACAGAGCGATTTTCTAAATTTGTCGGTTTTCCTCTCAGCGTTTTAACAGCTCTAATCAGATGCACACGCTCTTAACACTAACGCACGCACAAGCAGGTTTATTTAGAAACTAGAGCACTTACCAATACACAATATACTTTCGGGTGGCCTACTCCCATCCCAAAGAGTATTGTAAATTTATTCCCTGCAATATTGTCCCAAAACTAATCCTATTTGTGGCGATGAGGATTATTATATTGGCCGATAAAATATAATAGGTTTTTAATCATTCTCTAATCAATATTCTGTATGTACATGTACATGTACAATGAATAAACAATAACCTTCATAAAGGACCTAACATAAATCTATACATTAGCAGTTATATTATCTTTTAGTAAAGTTTACAACATTTATACTGGTTGTCCGAATTAATATGGTCGGTAGTGTACAGTCACAACTTACCAATATCGTTTTCGTCGAATCTATCTCTTGATGACACCTCTTGATGTAATTCTGTAAATTCTCCACTTCTCCTTTGAACAAGTCGACCTCAACATGCAACTTTTTAATTTCCTTTTTCAAACCGCAAATACACTAAAGACAATCAAATTTGCTTTACTTACTTCCCTTTCGTCCAAGCGTTTCGGATCAAATTTTGGCATAAGCGTTCGGCTGATTTACTACAGTGCAACTAACTATATTCTACTGAAAATTTTACCTCGTATTGCTTAGAAACCTGCTGATACTTAAGCAATCGCGCCTCGAGAACGAGGACGTCCTGCAATAGATCGAATTTCTCCACTTCTACGTCAAGCAATTGGTCTCTGAGGTAGTTAATGGTCGCTGTAGAATCTACGCACTGAAATGATGCATCAAATTAGAATAAATCCGAATTATCCACTTGTTAAGGGGTTACCTGGTTGTAATAGTGGTAGCACTGCTTCTCTAAATCACAAAGGCTTACGTCTAAAATGTCTAAGAGAGTTAATTTCTCTTCCAGCTGTAAAATTACGCCAATAAAGTATTATGAGGTTTCCTAAAATGGTATAGAAGGTACGTATGTCGTAGCTTTTTGGAAATGCATTGCCTTCATCGTTTTCAAGCATCATTCTTCTAATCGTAAAAGATCTCATGGGGGATACACATTAAATAACATGCCAATCATGCAAACTAACGTCTTTTTAGGAAAAACAGATACTTTATTTTAAATAGGACATTTTTCGTACTTATAAAGGATAAAAAATTGTTCACGATTTAATAAAGTTTAAGTTTACCATGCAAAAATCGTGGTACATTTTAGAATCAATACATTGACTCAATTCTACCGAAAGAAGAAGAGAAATTTGATAAAAATGTGTTCACTTTCAAATTTTAAACTTTCTTTTGGAGGAACTCTACCTTCGAAATTGATAAAGTATTGCATGGTACAATTAAACTCATGGTCAATAATACTGCTCAACCTCATAAATTTAATGGGATATTAACAAAATTACGCATTTTTTTAGTTGTACAGGATGTTACAATAAAGTACCGACAAATAAATTAAATCGCACTTTATATTTCTGAAGAGAAATAAAGAAAACTAAATTATAAATATGTTTATGTGGGATGGTCTATTTTGTTGTCGTAGCTACGCCTATTTAATTAACTTATATTTGATCGTCTACAGTTTATTTAAACAAATTCACAGCAATTAAAATATGTATAATCATTTTGAGGACATACACACACAAGGCACAAGCTATTAGCTGCTATACTGCAAGTCAGAATTTTAAATAAAATTAAATAATAAAAAACATAACAATCTTTATGTAACAAAAATACTAAAATATAAAAATACAATCGTTAAAAAGAAAAAAAAAATAATAATATTTTAAAATAGCACCTCGATATCATTGCATTAAAACAAAAGGAGTATTGCACCTTTAATTAATTTTGATATATACTATACAGGACGATTCATAACTTACACGAAAAACTTTAACTAGACATCGGGAACCTATTTTGGTGAACAAAGCTCATATTAAAGCATATAAAAATCTTAACTCAATCGGACTACCGAAAACTCGTACAACAAAATCGGCCATAATTAAATAGACCTTCGAGAGCAACAATGTTCTGAAAGACCTGCCATTAACCATGAATCGGCTCTACTTAATTTTTGGAGGAAGTGAAGGAGCTGTTGTGTATTTGGTGAAATTATGAAGATACTATCCACTTTGAATTGATACCAAAAGTTTGGGGGTTAAACTCCGATCTATACTACTAATTTTACTGTATTGTGCTGCCTCCACAAACTGGAAGAATTTGAAGCGGTGGAGTGGCTACTACATTCGGTTTGCAATCCGGACTTGGCGCCATTTAAGCGAGGATACGGCATTTGAGTAATATTTTTACGCAAAACCAAGATAAGGTTGAAGAAATATTACAAGAACATTTCTATATTATTCTACATTCTGCCATATTGCCATCTAGCTTTTTAAATTCACATTTCCAATTTGAATGCATACGTTTATATCAATAATTCCTTAAAAAATCGTACGGCATTGTTTGCAAACTTTTTTGTAATATACATATTTTTCCAATTCCAAATTTCAGAAATAAAAGATTAACAGATTAATACCAAGCGAGTGCCAATAAGAGAATCGGTTTCCTATTATATGCAGACCACTAACTTACAACTCCATTATTTTCTAAAATATTATAGACATGTTGTATATTTATATGAACCTATTTGCTTAGAATAGCATTCCCGATTACCTGTTGCATTTTGTCGTATAAGTTGTAAGTCACCCTGTATTGCCAATTAAGTGTTACTTTTGTCTCACATACACCGGAAGGTATTTAGATGAAAAGTGTGTCCGTAAATATAACGACTTACTCCATTAACATTTGTGAATAACGCTTTTTTCCTCCACCATATAAATTTAAACACAAACCTATTAATTCTTAAAAAAATATTGTATACAGGACGCTTCACAAGTTCGTTAATAATTTTGACCGGGCGATGTATCTGCTAAATAGAAACTAAAAAAAAACCCATATTAAAACAAAAAATTCGTAGTTTCTTTTTCAGTGAATCTTTTAGTTTTAGAAGTTATTTTTTTATGTTTTCGAAAGAGAATATTTTTATGTTATAATTGTACTTATTTATGAGTAAGATGCACCTTTTTCTTACTTATATTTTAAAAATTTAAAATTATTTTGCAACACAGAAAAATAATTTATTTCATTCGAAAACGAGTGAAAACGTAAAAAAATAGAACGTGCGCCTTCGCGACAAAAATAATACTTAACCGAAAATATATAAATAATAGATTAAAGTAACTCCCTTAAAAAGAACTAAAATAAATTAAGAAGTTACTTAAGTAACAATAGTTACTAAAATACTTAATTGATCTTATAGTATACAAAGTTAGTTATTTCCACTGGTAACTAAACAAAATTTCTACAATGTTACTTTACACATCAGAGATCAAAGAACTTAAAACAACGCAGGACTAGCAAGGAAAATACGTACATATATAGATATAGGCCATGTAATAGCACACATTTGATCATGCAAAGAACATTCCGCTGCTCCTTTTTTTTTTGTTTTTGAATGCAGCGCTTCATACGCAAACTCAAACACGCTTCATGCAGGCTGTTATTTAGCTCGCAGGCTCTAGCTCGCGTTTTGAAACCACGAAGTCCATTTGTTCGAACTCACGTCTCTTTGGCACTTTTCTCTCAGTTCGTCCAGCTGCTGCTTGGTGGCAACCAACGCTTCCTGTAGGTTCGTGATCGTAGTACGTTGTTGCGTAACCTAAACGACCGGTTACAATGTCACAAAAAAAATAACACGAGGATAATTTTGACAGACAAACCTCGTTTTTATAGCGTTCTTCGGATTGTTCAAGGACGTCTATGGAATTGAGGTACAGATCCACCTTGGGTAAGCAATGGAAATATATAAAATACCTATGGAGTTGTCATTTTCGCAAAGGTACGTTTTGAAACAAATAGTGTTTAGATGGTTTTAAAGATCAATAAGGTTATTGAACACACTCACACTTTAGTGACGTTCCAGATCAACTTGTTTCAAAACCCAACTTTTTATAAAACGAAAAATCAACAATACAATGCTCTACAAGCAACGACAAGCATGGGCGTATAAATTCCTACGATATGAAGCGTAAAACAGGCACTTACTGCGTTCTGCAAATTAACAGAGTTCTCCTCCTTATTCTGCAGCAGCTTTTCTAGCTCTCGTATGGTCAATTTCAAATTCTCCACCTCGCGATTTCTCTTCTGCCGTTCCACTTCGATTTCCAACTCTTTCTGCTTGAAAGCCTGCAAATCAATTTTGGGAAGGTTTAATGATGCAGTGCCTTTCGTACCGTGCAGTCGTTCGATATTGCGGATCTACGTTTTGTAAGTTTTTTATTTGTTTATTTTTGCGTTTGTTTTATATATATATACGGGATTGGAATGCGAAAAACAAAACGGTTCGATCGATCCCCCGAAAACATACAGAACAAAAGGGGGAAAAGCGGTTATTAGAAAGACGGCTATCATTGTGCGCATGCTAACATTACCGATTCAAGATTGGTATTTACCGCATGCAGTTGGGCTTCCAGTTTGGCGATTTTCTCCCGGCAGGCCTTTTCATTCGGGGATTTCTGAAATGATGTGAAGAAAATGTAAGATTTTAACACAATCAACTCAATACTTATTTTTTAGCAAGTGTAGGATTTGTCAGTTTGTTCTCCTCCCACTAAGTACACTATCGCTCATAAATTTAAGACCATCTTGAAAAATCTGTATTCAGATTTAGGGTCGGTTTTATTATGTAAAAGATAGTAAGCAGCAAAGTGTAGTATTATTGGATAAACAGCGAATACCCCATCAATTTTATTTTCGCGTCATAAAATAGCGTTTTAATAACAAAAAATTACATATTCTTTTTGTAAAATTTTCTCATGAACAAACACAATAATTACGAATTTTGTTGCATACGTTACGTCGAGAAACAGAAATTATTGTTCCAACTCCCTGATAAAACCGTAAATTTACCGTCCGGTCCTTGCTCAATGCAAAAAAGCAGTTCCAACTATATTATGCATCGTACGTGGAACGACAACTACAGCGTTTCAACTTCGATTTGTACCGTGCATGTACCAATTACTGAACGGTCTAACCAATACATGATCCAGAGTAGAAACCGTTTGTACTGACATGCGCAGTATGAAACTGAGTATTAGTTTAGTTGTGAAATAGTAAAAAGATGAAGTTTTAATTGCTTTTGTAAAATGAGTGACATTGAAAGTGACAACGATTTTTTTATGACCACCAGCCCTGAAGAAAGTGATTCAGAATTTCATGGAAATGTCTTACGGTAGAAAATCGAAAATTGGTAAATTGAGGACTTGAAGTATGTTCAGACATAAATTTAATAAAATTTGAATTTTAGAGGGAGTTGTGCCTTTATATGATAATAAAACATTTTTCAATCATTCACATGCTAAAATTGCTTACCAATTCAAAAACGTTGCAATTTTAAGGCATGCGTATTGAATGACGTATGAACTGATCCTCGTATCATACAAAAATCAATGGTTAGAACAAACATATAGTAGCAATAATCTTTCACCACGTAACTTACCTCAATTATACGGCTAACAGACACGTTCAAATCGTGTACGACGTTTTGCAAGTCTTCAGCGGCTTGCGCACTCTCCGCATTAACTCTTTGAGACGAAGACGGCCTACTGCTATCTTCACGGTTCCTTATCGCCGGCTTCTTCGCATGTAACTCAATAATTCCATCCTTCTCGCTCGGAGCGTTTTTCTTATCGTTCTTGACCGTGTAGTACGTAGCGGATATCTTATCCTCAGAATCCGTAGTCTCGCTAGAGCGAATAAGACTCGTCTTCGGCGGACTCAGCGGCCGTCTGGGCTCTTGATGCTGTTGAATTCGCACCGATTTCGCAGGATTCTCTTCCATTTCAACGGCATGGTATACGTTTTCGAACGTTCTCGAAGTTACGGAGTCGTTAGAGCTTTGATTCATGTTACGCGCGTTAAACAACACTTGCGCTTTATGGCTTCTAAGAGGGGATCTATTACGGCAGGGTTTAGGTACCTTTATCACCTCCAATCTTTCGTAAGTTCCATCGACGCACGGCGGTTCGATATTGACGTGCGCTTCGTGTTCTAAAACCTCCAATTCGACTAGATCGCAAATTTGCTTACCTCTCGCCGTCGCCACCAATCGATTCGGAACGAAATCGAGCGCTTCGGGCCTAAGCGCTGGGCCGCACGGATAAGCTTCCAAGGTATTAGGCTCTAATAGCTCCAGGATCTCAACGGTCCCCTTCTGCGTTGAATATGAATGGGAAGGCTTCGTGACGGTGCAAATGCTCTTTAGGTCGTCCGTATCCGTAGCTTCACAGACAGTCGCTTCGTACGTAACGTGCTTGAATTCGGTTCCGCAAGCTATGGTTCTCAGTTGTAGAGGTGGTCGCGCCTCCTGTTCGAACATGATGGCGGGAATTAGTTGGCTTTCGATATCGCTAAAGGTTGCTATATTCTTCGTTTCGGGCGAATGAGAGATGCCGACGTGTTTCGTAGATGGCGTGTGCGGGTCGACGCCGCTGTCCTTGATGGTAACGTGCGCGTGGACGCCGGTAGATGTCGTCGGCGGTCTTTCCATGCTCTTACGCAGCTTTTCTTGGAGTGTAGTTATTACGCTGGCCTGGTTTCGATTCTGTAAATGGTAATAACAACGAATAAAGGAAACAGTATTTCTCGTGACTACCGTTTTCTTTTATTCAATGGCAATGCTCGAAAGAAGGTACTCATTAATTGAACGAATCAAACTGTTACAACGCGGCTCATTAAAATTTTGTGGGACTCGAACCCACGACGCTGACATTAACAGTTTAATACTATGCCAACTGGGCTAGCCAAGAACGTGTCTCACAGCAATGAAATTTAGCGTGCCGTATTTCACGGGGGTTCTCTTGCTCGTAAACACCTAAAGAATCGTTGGTAGCAAAAGCACAGTTTTAATCCAACGTTAACACATTTTTACTACTAGAAAACTTTGTTACACTACAATGAAAAATGGCGACCTTCTTACTTTGGTCTTTTTCTAACAACCATCTCTATCGATATATGTACTTCGGTTTTTGAGTAAGCGCTTTCTTTCTTTAGGCGTATTTTTTGGGTGGGAAAATAATTTTTGGCCGGTAACGTATACAGTTTACAGAGAAACAAAGTTTCGAACCAATAAGAGTGCACAATACTCGTATTAGAAAACGTTTCTGCACTTATTGCGATCTTAAGTGATGCTGGTAAGTTTTCATAACGCATGAGCGAGAACACTACTGTTTCCTCACTACGTCATAACTAGGGTTAGCCAAATCTTCGACGCGGCAGGTGCGAACTCGTCTGCATGCACGATCGATTCGAAAATGACCCAGTTCGTTGTAGCAATCTGTCTTCGTTTCTATGTGTATGTAGATACGTATAAGTAGGGTTAGCCAAATGTTTCGGCTCGACAAAATGGGAGATGTTCAATTTTTTTTCTCTTTGTTAAAAATCTAACATAAAACAGAAATTTATCTGTTTTGTTTAGCAAATTAATTGATTTTAATGGAATATTAATGCATGTTCTGCATTAAAGATAAAGATTTACCTTTATAGTTGCTGGTAAGTTCAGCAAACCGAATCAGAGAGGGTCATGAAAGTTTGCAGTATCATGTATGTTTCGACATTTGGCACGGTGAAGTTGGTTTGGAAGTGGGAAAAAATGTTCTTATACCTTGAGAAAGATCGTTCAACATCAACTGACACAGGTTGTTAAAATAATCCTTGAAATTAGTTAGCGGATCTGTAGGTGCGTTATAAAATTGAAATCTTTATTGAAAACACTTTCGAACATTTCTATAACGCGCTTGTTTTTTTCCCGTCTGTTGTAGCGTGCAGTAAAATGCACTCACTTCGACCACTATTTGCACTGATTTCACTAACGACAACCCTGTATTTTGCGATTACTCAATTACATCCGTTAATCCTATATAATTATCGTAAATAGTTAAATCTTTTTTAACAGAAGGATCTTCTTTTTTTGTTTCTAGTACTCCTTAATAGCTACAGCTTCTTCGGAATTTAATTTTAGAATCAGAGATTTTATTTGATGGGGATGCTTACAATAATGAAAAGGCACTTTCAACCAAAAGTGTTGAAATTGTTGTTTATCGAGTAAGTTAAGGGACAAAGTAATGAACATCAAAAGTAGATCTAACATAATTTTTTCCATGCCGCTTCTTTTTATTTGTGTAAGTTGTATTACGTGTATGAATCTCGCAATCGCTTTTGTATCAGCACATCAAAGTTATTTCGTAGACATTACACCATGTTTTATAGCCATCGATCTTTAAATCAGGATATTCGACTATAAATTCTTCGCTTTACGTGTTTATTTTAATTAATTATTATTAGACGTAATACGACTTCTATCGTTGAGCGACGCGGAGAACACGGTAGGTTTCCGTATCGGCCTGAATGGGGATCTGACGCGCCTAAAATTTCTCTAACTTTATATATTGCTATTCTTCATGAAATATATACAAGGAAACTGTTAAAATGTTCTTCCATATAATGAAGTATAAATACATTATAACACGTAAAACGATGCACCATACGTTCATACACAGCAGGGACACGGAGACAGATTGCTTCAACGTATAGAGCGTGCGTGCGGGCGAGTCTGGGGCGCCGAAGATTTTGCCAACCCTAGTCATCACAGATCCTTATTCGTTTTTATTACACTTTGAGTCGAAAGAAAAGTAATTGTGTACGTGCGTAGTAAGTATTAAGTGGATAAATTTTGCTTAAAATATGTTACACAGAAAAGAAGTGAATAGCTTACCTCGTCGCTTAAGGTACGAACTTTAGTTAAGGAACTGCTATGTTCTTCTTTATACTTCTCCAATTCGTGACGTAGAAACTCCAGCTTATCCATACTGTCCCGGTGTTTCTTTTCATAGCTTTCCAGTTCTTGAACCTATTTTAAAATATTCCATTTTTAATATTAAGATTTATGAATAATGGTAAAATGTTTAATATATTTGTTTAAGTCGTCATCAACCTTATGCCCAAAAAGTATCTCACCTATCCTGTTTTAAAATTCTTACATTCTTATCTGATGAAGTACAATTGTATTGTTGTTATAGCTACTAATGGCTATTTCCACAAGATAAATCTATTGATTGATAATGTCACACTCCTTATTTTGAAACTATATTATTTCCAAGCTTACAAGTTTAATTTTAATCTTTACAAGGGAACATCGACTAACCTATAAACTCAAATTTTAATGAAACTTGAGGGACTGAAAGGGTACCTTGAAATTATTGACTATTTTGATAATATCGCAGAAATAAATATAATTAACCCATACTCTTACTTATATCAAGGGTTCTCAAACTTCACCACTCCACTGCGCACCCACAGGTTTAGTATTGTGATATCCAAAACTTCACTAACCGGAAGAAGCAACTTTTAAGACTTGTTGCAAGAGAATGGATTAGATTCTTTTCTTCTTGTTGAGTGAATTCTGGCGGAGCTTGAACACAGAAAGCATCTTGTATCCACGCAAACTTCACGATGTTGTTTCTCCCAAAGTATTTTGCAAACCAGTTAGTGAACTTCGAGAGGTGTTCCTTCTTGGGAAACAAGACTTAACAGTGAACCACGCATTTGTGCAATTCAAGAAAACAATGTTGACCGCCATTCTTATTGTTTGATTACACTGGCCAATATTTTTCTTTTCTACTGACTATGATCTTACGCTTGTTTTTAACTAATATAGGTACACCAATGACTAACTTAAAAACCTATTTTTCCCTATCACGTCACGGTATTTTTTGTTATGTATAAACCATTCTCAACTCCGCAAGGCGATGTGTTCAACTCCCATATCCATGTATAACTTTTTGAAAAAAATTTGGCTTTCAGTGGCCTTGTTTTTATGTAGTTTATTACGTCTACAATACGTTCTAATACCAAATGCAATTGAGAGCTTGTCGACTTCAAAGTGAACGAAAGTGTTTCCATGTACATGATACAATGGCTCCACATATCATGCGCTGCTTTACTCTTTCTATTTCGGAAACTTAAATATATCGCCATAAATACTTCAGCGCCCGTGCTTCGCCACAGGAAACCGCAGGGGTAAGGCCAGGGGTTTTTAGTGGATTTTATTTGGGATGTTGTAGATTTTTAGAAGACATAAGATATCTGCATGTATGTCGGTTGAGCTACATGTATAGCAGATTTTGGATACTTGTCTTATAACTGTAACAAGTTTCATATTCCATCAATAACTCTTAATAGTATCTTTTCGTAAAACACGCGCATTCTCAACTGAATAACCGGTTAACTGTAGTTAAAACGGGCACCACAAAATCTGATAAAAAAAACACAAAACCTAATGCCCTCATTCATTTGTTTCATTTCAAAACTCATATTGCAATAATAAAATTACAATTACCTTGCAATTAACCAACGTAATTAAATTCCTGAGAAAATATCAGTCTCGATAGGATTTGAACCCACGACCTCTGCGTTACCGGCGCAATGTGCTGCCATTACACCATGAGACCGAATGTGAGTTGAAATTGTTTTTAATACCTATCTACAGACATTGTGACATCTAGGACAAGACATTGTGACATCTGGGACAAGACATTGTGACATCTGGGACAAGACATTGTGACATCTAGACAGACATTGTAACATCTAGGACAGACATTGTGGCATCTAAGCATAAAAAGCGATTTGAACTCACATTCGGTTTCGTGGTGTAGTGGTAGCAGAATGCGCCAGTAACGGAGAGATCGTGGGTTCAAGTCCTACGGAGACTGACATTTTCTCAGGAATTCAATTACGTAACGCAGAAGTAGTGGATTCAAATCCTACCGAGGCTTTTGTTTCATCGTCTATTAATTTTCCTCTCTTAGAATAAATGTAGAATAAACGAATATTTTATTTTCATTAGCTATTACCATCCAACTAGATTAAAATAAGGAAATTGAAAATAATACAAAACCCGAATAAATTTGCTTGTAAAATTACAAGCCAACCTAATATCGTACAGATCTAAATTTACCATTTTAAACTGCAATTTATTCATACTGGTCTTTTTCTCACTTTCCAACGTTTCTAAAGCTTCTTTGCTCCTTCCCTGGGAAGAAAAAGAAAAAAGGAAAAGGCGTTAAAAAAGAAACGAATTCAAAAAAGACGACCAAAGGCGATATACATTTTCCCTTTGTAGTGTCTCGATTAATTCCAAACTTTCCCTGTGTTTCCTTTTCATCTCGTCTCTTTCCTCGAGCTGTAAAAGAAACACGTGCTCAAGAAAGCTTATCGGGTTAAAATGAGGAACATACGTATTCCTCAGCTTTCTTTTCTAAATTACTCAAACTCTTCTTCGCTTTCGATACCGCCTCTTTCAATACTTCGTTATCCTCCTCTAAGGAGTTAATCTAGAAAAGGAATATGGTGGTAGATAAAATTATGTGGGATATTTCGCGAATGGAAGTACCTGCTGCATAAAGGCCTTCCTATCCTCTTCCAGTTTCTGTAAAATATAAATCATAAGAAAAGTAAGCGGAATGGATACACGACGAAGACGTGACACCGAAGAAATAGAGTAAGACGAACAATAAAGGAGAGTAATGGAAAGGGCAATTTTTCTTTATTATTTTGCAAAACTTTACAATGTACTGATGTGGGATAAGGTGCAAGTTTAGCATTCGCTTCTATCTTCGATTCCATTTATTGATTTCCTGATTCCTTGTTGCATGAACTCAATTATATCTAGGTATTTGTCGTGCATCTCAGCGTCTACATCACCGGTCATACCGCAGCGGCAAGCGTGAATAAGTTCTTCTAACTGCAATCGATACAAGACTCTAATTTTAGTTAAGGTTACTGTTTGCAATCGGAATTTTAGTTATTAATGGTGGGAGAACTGCAAGCATTAGATGACTATACCATGTCTTTAATAAAATTTTCTTTAGAGTAGGCTATGATTTTGAGTAAAATTTGGGAACACTGTAGAACAGTAATGTATTTCGAAGATCAAACTTTGACAGCTATCATTTAACTCATTCATATTTAGCTGTGAGGTTAATTTTATTCATTGTATTGCAACACAGGCAAATTCACATTTGGTACAATTCCAGATAAACAATTATCAAATAGCATCAGAAGGTGCTGTTGAACGAGTTGATGGTTCGAGAAAAACGGAGGTTCACCAACAGTGAATTGAGTATGGAATTTCCTGAAATTTCAAGATCACTTGTGTAATTGTAATGGAACACCTACGCTACAAAAGACGCTCGTTGGATTTGGAAGTTGTTGTCTGATAACCACAAAGTTCACCGAATGGGATCAGCGCTGACGATTCTCGCCCGTTGTGAGATTGAAGATGAAGATTTTTGAAATCAATTGTGACTAAAGAGGAGACCTGGATTCAATATTGCACTCCCAACAAAACAATAGTCACAACAATAGATGGACTCAAATTTGCTAAACAAACTGAAAAAGCTCAAACAAACACTAAACAACAGAAAAGTTATGGCTACAGTGCTTTGGGACCAAAAATGTGTGTGACTTGTTGAATTTATGGAACCGGGGCCCACGATCAATCCAGATGTTTATTGCCATACTTTACGATTGCGGAGAGCCATTCAAAAGAAAAGAAGAGGCATGTTAACTTCTGGAGTTCTTCTCATTCATGATAATGCCCGCCCTCACAGTGCTGCCGTAACCCAACGACATCTTAAACAACTTCGAAGTGAAGTTTTTCAACACCAGGCGCATAGGCCGGACTTAGCGTCAAGCGACTTCCATCTCTTTCGTGAAATGAAAAAGTGCATTGGAGGGGAGAGCTTCCAGAGTACTTAAAAACAACGTCACGGACTATTCGAACCGGCTAGGGGCAACATTCAATGCAGAGAGAATTGGAAGGCTCGTCCATAGATGTGACAAATGCGTGAATCTCCACGGTGATTATGTAGAAAGGTAACCGTGTTTGCACATAACTTTTAGCAATAAATTGATTTTGTTATTTACACTTCTTGTTTTAATGAGCTATAGGAAGATAGCCCTCGTATATGTATCCATAACGCAAGAAAGAACCACATAAAATTGTATTTCAAGGAAGAGCGTCAATTATGCTACCCTGAGGATCATTTTTGAGGACTGAGTGTAACATTTATGATAAAGAAAGTCTAGAGGAGGAAGTTATATTTTTTTTATTAATAGCTGTGTAAGCTAAAACTCTATATTCAGAAATTTAAAAAATTAAGTAGGGGTACATAAAATTGCGAACAATATTGCGACAGATATTTTGTCAGTTAAAATAATTCTATTTTCTTTCTAAAACAGAGCCTTCCAGGTTTCTACTGTCGAAGAGACTTTGTTTGTATCTACGCTCCCTGTAGTGAATTGCGTCATATTTACATCGTTTATTCCGGCCAAGTTCACAAGATTTATCTCTTAAAGGCTTCGAATAATAAGGGGTGATACACAATTAAACGGAAACAGGAACTAGAACGCTAACAACAACTAGAAAGATCTTAAATGAATTATTAACATATGCATATAGCAACGATAAACACATAAAAAATGGAAAAAAATACAACGAATTCAAATGAACAAGTCTTTAAAGCATTTCTACTTGAAGAGGAAAGTATATGAGACCTCTTACCAGCACAGGTTGAACGAAAGATGATAGAATGTACAGAAATAAAATATACACGAACAATGGTATAAAGCAAGCAGTAAAAAAAAGGCTTCTGAAGTCTTGGGTGAAAAAGAAGAAACTCAGAAAGAAGAAAGGAATAAAAATACGGTCGGATGAAATGGAAGAAGTAGTAAAAAATAGAAATGTTGCCAAAGAAATATCTAGAAAGATCAACGAAGAGATCTCATGGTATTGGTGAAATCATTCACGATAAAGACAATGTGAAGAGACAAAACGCTAACACACGGACATGTTTCTGCCTACCCGGCGTCATCAGCGTGGTTTCGAGCGGTTTTATGCTCGACACAGTGTCATACCCTCTTTGCTACTATCACCATATCTAACCCGACAATTCAAGTGATTATTCTTGGCGCTACCTAGTGTCAAAAGAATGAAACACTTGTCTTCAAAGTTAGATATTGCGAGTAGAAGCGGGTACAGCTTCCCACCGTTCTTTCGAGCAATACATGGACTGCTAGACCCGAGGGGGTTCGTTGAAAAACAAGTGTATGTATCATCATCATAATATCAAAATCCGAACATAACCTCAATAAATACTAGCCCAACTCGAAAGCAACTCCAAATTCCAATCGCAAACATCAATTTTAAGACCCATCCCCACAACTCACCATCGCCGTAGTTTCATCGTCGACACGCCTCAAATTCTTATAGACGCAGAATAATTTTTGCACCAATAACGTGATGAGTTCGTTCTGTTCCTTAAGTTGAATATCCCTTACGTTCATTCCGCGCAACATATCCTGAATCTCCTGCTCCAAGCTTACCACCAGCGATTTTTCCTCTTCCTTTTGCTGGACGAGCTCTCTAAGCCTTTCCTCGCCTATAACGTCGACGCTGGCGGTTTGGCTCTCTTTGGAGGCACGAATGTCCCTCTTAACTTCACAAGGACGCATCGATCGGCGTTTCGCGTGCTGAACGGGAAGCTCGCGCTTCACGAGGGCGCTACGCATGCGCGCTATGTGGAGGTTCTAAAAATTTCGAACTGGTTTGGATCTTTTAACAACGTAATAAACGGTACTCACCAATAGCTTCACTTCAACGCGTAACTTCACGTTTTCCTCTGTCATTGTTTCGATTTTGAGCGTCTTTTCTCGGTCCGCCTAAAGTTCCAAAGCCCTATTTAGTATTTGCAAAAAAAGGATCTTACCCCAGAAAGGTTCTAAAAGAAAGTAACTTTCGGTGGCGCTTAGAGATTAGTCCCCCAGTTCCCGGAAATTTTTGGATAAATAAATTTCAAACTTTTCAAAGTCGAATATCTCGAGAATAGAATCAGAGCTTTTAATAAAACTTTTACGGCCCAAATAAACGCGAGATGTGGGCACTTCGATATTTTTTATAAACTCTGTAGTGCAAAACTTTCTAATTAATTAAATGATTTATACGTCTTCATATATTTGCAATAGCTTTAGGAGTCCCTTCCTTGAGTCGACTACCACCGGGTTTGCGATTTACTGAACCGATTTTATAAATAAGGCGTTGATATAAATCAAGATATGATACTGCAAAATGCGGAAACGGAAGACGAAATACATGCATACACACGTAATTCCCTAGAATGAGAAGATTCTCCATTTTGTCCTTTACAAAAATAGCTTTCATTAACAAATGTTTGGCAATCTTTAGTAAACACGCGTTAAAACATATAAGATACGTAATAACACGGTTTTTTTGGTTCAAAATTAGCTTTATTAATCAACGTAATCTCCATCAAGAGCAACGGAATCATTCCAGCGCCGCTCTAACATTTCAATACCACTTTTGTAGAACGATTTATCTTTTGCCTCAAAAGAGGCCTCAGTTTCAGCGATAACCTCTTCATTCGTGCGAAATTTCTTACCGGCGAGCATTTTTTTGAGGTCTGCGAACAGCCAGTAATCGCTGGGAGCCAAATCTGGCGAATACGGTGGATGTGGGAGTAATTCGAAGTTCAATTCATTGTTTTGATTGACTTATGACACGGTGCGTTGTCTTGATGAAACAAAATTTTTTCTATGCTATATGCGGTCATTTCTTTGCAATTTCGGCCTTCAAACTCTCCAATAACGCTATATAATATTCACTGTTGATGGTATTTCCTTTCTCAAGATAGTCGATGAATATTACACCACGCACATCCCAAAATACCGAGGCCATAACCTTTCCAGCCGATTGTTGTGCTTTCGGGCGCTTTGGACGAGGTTCACCAGTTGCCGTCCACTCAGATGACGATCGTTTTGATTCCGGAGTGAAGTGATGGATCCATGTTTCATCCATTGTCACATATCGACGCAAAAATTCCGGTTTGTTACGTTTAAACATGACCAAAAATTGCTCAGAATCATCAACACGTTCTTGTTTTTGGTCAACAGTGAGCAAACGCGGCACCCACTTTGAACAGAGCTTTCTCATAGTCAAATGCTCATGCAATATAAAGCCAATACGTTCTTTTGATATCTTTACGATGTCAGCTAACTCACGCAACTTCACTTTTCGATCATTCAAAACGATCTGTGGATTTTTTTGATGTTTTCTGGTGTTACCGCCTCATTTGGACGTCTACTGCGTTCTGCATCATCGGTGTCTCTACGACCACGTTTGAAGTCAGCAAACCAACATCTTATTGTTGTTTCTGATGGAGCGGAGTCTCCATAACACTTTTCAAGCCATTGCTTCGCTTGAACGGTATTTTTCCCATCAATGAAGCAGTGTAAAATTAAAAGACGAAATTGTTTTTGATCCATTGTTTTGAAAATAACAAAAGTAGCGTGACTCTTAACACAATAACTCACAAACTAATGAATAGAATATCATGAAATTTTAACAGCTGTCTTTTGAAGGTCAGTACTAACTGAGGGAAAGGTGACTGCAATAAAACTAGCGTCATTTATGTGTTAGGCCCGGGACTTTTCAGCCAATGTGTTAGATAAACATCAAATGTAATTTGAATTATCAAACATCTCAATATATGTTACGTATACTATTAAAAGCAAAAGGTAAATAAAGGCAACCTTGGCGCTTGGCCAGTATCCAGCGACTCCAGCGCTGTGTTCAGATTTGAGGTAAATTATCAACCGATTACCCCCACAAAAATAGCTCGAGTGTCTGCTTACCCCACAAATGTGAACGGCTTACTGAGCGTTGAATCTGAGCGCAACCCAGCAGTAGAAGGTTTCACTGTCAAATACGTAAACGGGAACTTCAATAATCTCAATATATTTCATACTTACAAAAAATATACACATCGGAGCAAATATAATTAAAAAAAAATATCCACAATAGAATCTAAAAACTAATACGTATTGTTCATCCTTGGCCAGCAATCGAAACACTCTTCACGCGTCAATCTTCTACCACCGCAGTTGACCTTATCCCTTGGGGTCAACCCTACGTAACCATTAGGTACCACCCGTTTCACGAAATTCCTATCTTCCACAACGAAGCCCATATCGACGAACTGTTCGGGACAATTCGGAACTTTCTTATGCACTTTATGCAATTTCATAGGTTTCTGTAGTTCGTGACTAGAAGCATACACCCCAGCGCAGGTAGGAAGCGATCGACTTCTAACCGATAGAGGGACTTCAGCGCGATGAATCTGCGGCATCGGCACCTTCCGGAGAGTTCTCGGACTAAGCATTTTCGCGTGCCTCATGTGCGGCGGCTGTAAGACGTATTGCCTAACCGGAACTACCGGAACTTTACGAGGAATTCCGCATAGTCTACGATTTTCCGGATTAATTCTAAAGAATTTCGGCTCGTCCACTTCGAATTCTTCATATTTCATGGGAGGTTCGTCGATCTGCCTTGGAACGAAGATTTCCGGTTGGTAGTACCGAGGGATTTCTTCGTAAAACGGGGTTGAATACGCCGCCATTTCCGCTTCCTCGAAAGAGACGTCGCCGCTTTTAAAATTGGATAAGTTATTCCACACCTCTTCAGTGGAAATATTCTCCGTTTCCGCGCTCGTATTCATCTTGTTGAATTCCATTTGAGGTATTTCGTTTTGATGCCGATTTTCGTAGGAATTATCGTGAGATACGTCGTTATGCGGATAAACAGATTGCTTCAAAACGCCATTCTCCTTGATTGAAGCTTGAGGGGCTTCGTTGGATTGGTCGCAAGTAACAACGTATGATAACAGATCACCGTCACTAGTTTGCGTCTTTTGATCTACTTGTCCAAATCCGGTTGTTTGCGAGAAATTTGATCTGCAGTTGACGATGCGTTCTTTAATTTCCGGATTGGTACCGAGACTATCTCCCATCGTAATGAGATTCAAAGCTTCCTGCTTTAGATCTTTGATTCGCTTCGATATTTCGTACTGTTTGACCTTGAAAGAATTGTCTTCATCGATACGTTTACCGTCGAAACAATCGCGGAACCTCTTCAGGTAAGCTTCATCGCAGGAAGTACTCAATTCATTCCTAACTCTACATTTATTGCGGTACATATCCAGGAAGTATCTTTCGCATTTGCTGAGGGTATTGCTTAAGAACCCGCTAGAGTCTTCCTGTTCTGGAAGTTTCTCTTTAGTAACCTCAACTTCTCCAAGCTCCACATCTCCTGGCTCTTTAATCTTCTCATCACTTACCTTATCATTTGTCACATTCACCACCGATTCTTCTCCGGTGATATTAAGCATTGTTGGAATGTCCTTTTCTTCTGGATTACACGTCAAAAACTCATTCAAATTCAAACCCTTCTTGTCCTCAATAGAATGGTTGTTTAACATCTCTAATATATCGCGCGAATACCTAATGCAAGTTTCATGTATACTAGGATACACAAAATAGTTCTTTTGCGGCATTAAATTCTCAGAATCCCTAGAGACATCGCCTTCCGCAACCGTATTCCTCGGATAATCCACCTGCAAATCTCTAGAGTTTTCGAGACAATCGCCTGCAACTACGTGTTTCCTTCTAGAATTATCCAGTGACACCTCGCAGCTTCTCGAATCTCCCCCAAAAGATCGATTTTGACCGGGAGATGTCTCTACAATCTTCGAACCGTCACGACTATTTGATTTTCGCCGTTGCGACACAGTTTCGCAGATGTAGACCACCGTTTGATTGCAGGGATCCGAGTACTTCTCTTTGATCACTTGAGTGGCGATATCGTCGCCTACGGTGGCGCTGTCCTTGATGACGATGGTGCCGTCTCTGATGTTACGGATATTTGTATCGGGGTCGGTGCGGGAAGGATGGATAAGACGATGGTGTTCGCAACGTTTGAGGGTACGCGGCGATCGGGATTTCTTAGTTCTCTGGAAAAGGTAGGGGATATGGCGGTTATTGGAAATGAGGGAGGGATATGGTGTACGAAAGGGAAAAGGAAAGGTTTGTTGTGGAAATGGATAAGAAATCGGCATACTTTGCTAGAGCTTCGCTATTTAATATACGAATAAACAAATAAAGAATATTGTTTGATAAAAAAAAGGTAGTCCTCTTGTAAATATTGTTAACTGTCTTAAAGTTATTAATGAGAAATTTGGCAAACATTGAATATTTATAAATGGTTTTGAGAGTACGGTCCTGGCGTAAGAGTGGAGAGACGTATGTTAATTGCCCTGAATATCTAACTCAAAATTGGGCAAATTCGAGCGGTAAAAAATAATACAAGTAAAAGTGGTAGTAAAAATAAAACATGCAGGGAATTTGGAGAAAAGATGGAGCATAATAATAAAGAGAATCAAAAGATGTTTTATGGAATCTTGAAATCAATATGACAGGAAAATACAAGATACTCAGAATTATAACCAATGTATAGGTGGAAGCAGCACTTTCAGGAATTATTAAATGAGGAAACAGAAAAAGAAAATACGAACTAACACCAAGCTGCAGATGAGAAGGAAGAAAAAGGTATCGGCATTGAAGAATTAGAAGAACCAGTAAATAGACTGGAAAATGAAAAGGCACCAGGAAGTGATAAAGAAACAACACAAATGATCTAAAATGTGGGTAGGAGTGGAAGAAAAATGAAATATTTAGAAATATATGGAAGGAAGAAATGGTACCAGACGATTGAAGAAAGGCACTAATTGCGCCAATATATGAGAACAAGGGCAATAAGAAAGATTGCAATAGTTATAGAGGTGTATTCCTATTAAATTCCGTCATGAAAATGCGAGAATAGATAATAGACAGAAGAATAAAATCATTATTAGAAGACACATACAACGGATCTCAGAGGAGATTCATAAATGGAAAAAGCACGCAAGACCACGTTTTCTCCATAAAGCAAATAATACAAAAAGTTTCGCTAGAAAAGAAGAAAATATTCCTGGGATTTATAGATTTAGAGAAAGCTTTCGATAAAATCCCAAAGAAAAAAATCAGAATATCCTAAAGGAAAAATCAGAAGCATTTAGAATAACAAAAGGATTGAGGTAAGCAGAAAGCCTAAGCTCGGTATTGTTCATTACGTATGTTGACGAAATAATCAAGAAAAAGAAAAGTAAAAAAAAAATATTAGTAGGACATATTAACTTCCGGCGACTCGAAGTATCTGAAGGAGTATTTCTAGACGGTAGTGGTTGTAGTAAAAAGTGAAAGAGATTTACAGAAAACAATTTTGAAATATGGATTTCAATATTAAGGGAGAATGGAATGAAGATGAACAAAAATAAAACTAAAGTAATGACAACAGGAGAAGAACCAATTCAAATCGACGGGACAGAAATCCAACAAGTAAAAACGTTCCAAAATACGTAGGAGTGATATTCGACGAGAGTGGGACGCAAGAAGCAGAAACTACTGCTCTATTAATACTAAATTTACAAACAAAAATCTCTCGGAAAACCAAAATGAAGGTATAAGTCTATTTATCGACTGATATTAACAAAGAAGTAAGGTACAAGCCATGGAAATGAAATATCTGAGAAGAGTTAGAGGGATCACAAAATGCGATATAAGGAAAGATTTACAAATTAGTTCAGCACTGGAATTTATTGAGCAGAGACAACTGGAATGTTGGGGGCATTTGCAAAGAATGAATAATGAGAGACAACCTAGAAGAATTTGGAAAGCAAATATTGCGAAAAATAAGAGAAGAGGAAAGCCAGGGCAGACTTGGGACAATGTCATAGCGGAAATTTTGGAGAGAAGGAGTAAAACATAGACTGAAGCAGCGGAGTTGGCAAAGGATAGGAGTAGTGGAGGGAGTTTGTAAAGATCTAAAAGAAACATAACTCTCGACACCGTTTATATGGTACATGGGTTTGAAATGCTACTTCACCAGTCACAAATTTTTGTGACGTCACTTACCATATTTGCGTCATGCGGAATAGTATAATTTAAATGTATACGAAAATGTATTGTTTTCTTTTTAGAACACAGATGGCTTTAAACTTGTAAGCAGTGTTGTAGATATTTTTTAAATACTGTTAAAGTGTGACATTACCTTGACAATGTATTCGTCAAATTTGATCAACTTTTCAATTGCAACATTCATCTAGGTTGAGTTTAAAAACCAAAATAACCTGTATATCTCAAATTAACACCAACAATCTCTTCCTTTTCAAGTATCAAATGAAAATATCCAAGAACAATTTTATACGGACTTACCTGCAATTTTAGCTGCTTAATTTCCTTCCGCAGTTCCTTAATGATGTCGTCCTTGAAATGCGTCTGCTGCTCGGCCTTCCTGCACTGGTCCTCGAGCAAGTGAACCTCACGTCGCAAACACAAGATCGCATCGTGTTTTTCGGCCACTTCCGCGGTTAATGCGTCGCGCATTTCCAACATCGACTGAAAAATTCATTCAAATTTAGATTAAAGACGTCTTCTAAGAGAGAGAAAGAAAAAAAGGGAGTGCAAAATTCGATACCTAACGAATGTAATGCAAAAAATTAGTAGGATAGTGAAACAACAAAATAGGGTGCAAAGTAAAGGAGATGCTTTAATCCAAACCTGAATGAACTCGTCAGCGATTAAATGGAGTCGAATGCAAGCAGTACGAAAATATGGAAAAGGAGCGCGGGTTTAAGGTATAAAAAAGGTTACAAGAGTTCGATCTAATATTAAACGATAATGTAGAACAGTGGTCCTCAAACTTGTCGATGTACAAAACTTAACACTTTCAAAAAAGATTCCCGAAAATTTTCCGTAAAATAGAATGAATTGCTGTTAGTTAAGTAATATTTATAGGAAATGTGAAAATATTAAATAGAAAAGCTGGAAATGAATAAAAATGACATACATAAATACTGTTAAGGTTTTATTTACCTTTTTAAGTTCTTGGCACGTCTTGTTCGTATCACCATTCACGTCGTTTGCTTCGATCAGCTTTTTGATTTTGTCTTCTAGTTCCTTGATCTTTCTGAAATAATAGATGATCTGTTTACGCTAATCTAGTAAGAACACTCGAGAAATAGCGCTAACTTCTTGTATATTGATATATTTTTACAATTAAAAAAGGCAATCGGAAAGCACTTCGACGAGTTACGAAATTTTGCAACCAATAGGGACAAATTATTCAATTAGGTACTTTCAAAACATATTGGCCAGGATTTGTTTAAATTACTATAATTGATCATTTTTAACGGAAGCTCCACTCTTAAAGCTCAAGATGTGAGAGTACGAGGAACCTTCTGTCGATTTGACCATTATCTCGTAAACGCAGTCATCTTTTTTTCATTTAAATATCAAACCAATAAAGAAAAAGATGTAAATCGAACCAATCAAGTACCCCAGTGGCCTACATTGCGATCTACTCAATCGACTCTATTTTAGTATAAAGTGAGGTTGGCAGCCAAGAAATTCAACAGATGCTACAGTCGTAGAAAGAATAAAGTATAATTTCATCAAAAAGTGTATTCACGAGGGCGTAAACGAAGTGTTGGGACAAACAGGTAAGAAAATCAGGAGAACAAATGTTTTGATAAAGGGACAAATTATAATTAGACAACTACACCCTGTGGTGTGGGCGCTGAATAAGACGGAAAATAAAATGTCAACGGAGATGATGTATTGGAGACGCTGAACGGAAACAACTATGGCGGTATGGCCACACTAGGAAAAGGGACCAGGTCACACTACCACAAAAAGTTTTGAAATGAAAGCCTGCAAATAAAAGGAAAAAAGGAAAAGCAAGGAGTTGAGAAAAAGGAATTAATGAAGTCATGATGAAGAGAAGACTGGGGGAATATGCTTTTAGGAACAGAGCCTCTTTGGAGATTGGGATGCGGTAGATGGCAAAATTATATTAAAAAAAAAACATTGCACTATGAAGCAATCGTGTGTAATACATATCTAAAACATTTAAGACCTTGAGTTTCTATGCAACGTCTGCTGCGCATGCCGCCAAACGAAACGAACACATCCACTTTGAAATCACTGGATTCTCTGACAGTCTTATTCCGCAATGCAGTGAGTGTATACAACATCTGCATAATTAAACTTAGATAAAACAATACTCGTATAAAGAATGGATCTTGTCGCCTTATCGGGACAACCTTCTAAGCATAAAAAATGATTTTAATGGTTTGACGGCGTTCCTAATCATGTGTGAGGTATTCTGATGGAAGCGAAGAGAAGAATCGATATACAAGCCTCTAACGGAGCAATCTTGGACGCCCCAATATAAATGTCAAGATGGGGTAAGACTCTAACTCTGGGATTTCTTGAACTAAAAGCAATAAGTTATTGAAATGAATACGTAGGCTTCCACAGCCAGAGTCAGTAATAAGCGAACTACTTCCGGAATTGGACCGTGTCATGATGAGATATAAAAATGAAATTAGAGTAAGAGGAAAAAGAAATAAAAAAGAAAAAGAAAGAAAACTATAAAAAAGGGGATGAAAAAGAAATAAATGGTAAGAGAAAGAAGGAGAGAGGGGAAACAGAAAAAGAAAGAAAAAAAGGAAAGAAAAAGAAAACAGGGAGTTACCATGCCACTTTAGTTTCCCTGTTTTCTCCTGAAGAAACCCCCTACGACGGAGGCGAAACGTCGAAATCCCACCTTTTTTCCTTTCTTCTTTCTTTTTCGTTTTATTCCTTTTTCCTCTT
The DNA here is from genome assembly GCA_023509865.1 of Trypoxylus dichotomus. Taxonomy (NCBI): domain Eukaryota; kingdom Metazoa; phylum Arthropoda; class Insecta; order Coleoptera; family Scarabaeidae; genus Trypoxylus; species Trypoxylus dichotomus. The sequence continues at coordinate 72,070,790 of CM042076.1, read as the reverse complement.
ACTCTTATTTCATTTCTATATGTCTCATCATGTCACGGTCCAATTTCGGAAGTAGTTCGCACTAAATTGCGTTTTGTCAGGATTCAGTGCCAACTGATGGTGGTCACAGTACACTGACAGATTATGCAGATCTTCATTTATGCATTTTAGAGCTTCAGCGAGCTTGGAGGGGCTGCAATAGTCTGATGTTTTTATTCGAAAATTTGATTACGGATATTATCCGCTAGATGTCCAGTATAATTTTTGTTATTCAATGCTGTTCAAGCATACAAGAATTTACTCAGCCAACCTGACCAAATAGTTTGCAATCCATATGAAACTCGACATGCGCATACCGACTGTTAATACGCGAACTCTACGCAAACTATCACGAAAGTTGTTGCTTGAACAAACCTAATGTGCACCCTCTACACCTCCATCTGGCAACAACAAGCAAAAAGCTTAGAAATTTGTTTTTATTCGCGCTAGTATTTACTAGTTCTAATTTCTCTTTTATCATACTCCAAAAAGAACCATTACTTACTTATCCTTTTCCTTGATAAACTTCTCATTCTGAAACAAAAACAAATAATTCTGTAAATTTTTTTACTGTAGAAGAATGAATAAAGTAAACAGTTTAAAATTATAGTCGTAACGGTTGTCGGGTTCCGCCGTGTCAATAGGTTTTTTGTCCTTGACCTTTTGCGAATAACTGCGGTTCGCATTTTCAAAGGTATTGGCTTCGTGCACGGTGTTATTGCCTTAAGTATGTTCTTTCGCTCCGCTCCGCTAAACCGTTGCGGCGAGCGCCAATAGCGTGACCGGATGCGCGCAGTACCGTTGTCGTTCGGTCCAGTTTCAGCCCGTCATCTCTGTTGATGTTGTTTGGGATTTTAGTTTATTTCAATCGTTTCCCTATTTGATCAGCTAAGCTGTTCTTAAACAACACTACAGACAGGATAGGAGGAGTGCTTAAGCGTTTCAACATTCGGACGGTTTTCACTCCAACAAGAAAAGTGTCTAGCTTACTACGGCAGGTCAAGGAAAAGAGGGACCCCTTGTCAATACCCGGGGTGTATAGCATGTCATCTTCATGCGGCAAAGTTACATCGGCACAACAGGACGTTCGATCAACAACAGAAGAAAAGAACACGAGAGGAATGTGCGGTTGAAGCAAATAGAAAAATCGGCCATTGCCGAACATATCCACGAATCATAGGATTAAATTCGAGGATACGGAAGTTCTAATATCAAGAACTACTATAGCCGATTAAGCAGGGAAGCCATTGAAATATACAAAAACCCTAACAATAACAAAGACGACGGGCTAAAACTGACGGCACTGCGCGTATCCGGTCACGCTTGTCACATTGCCCAATTTGCTGACCACACCGCAAACATTGGCAAATGAAACCGCTGCACGAGAGATTTCAAGTATACATCGACACGCTCTACAAATGGTTTTCAAAATGGCGAATAAAGATAAAGCCAGGGAAAACCATAGCCACCTTTCACGCCACGTAAAAGACACAAAAAGCCCGACGAAAACCAAATTAACAGCCACGCTATCGGATGGGCCAAGAAAGCGAAGTACCTAGGGGTTGTTCTAGACGAACTCACATACACCTGGCACATCAAGGAAATCAAAAGGAAGATAGCGGGAGCCTCGAAGGTCCTATTCATCCTATTAAACGAAGAAAATAAGCTATCACTGGATAACAAGATCAAGATCATTAAAACAATAGTAATACCGATCTCGCCAACCTAAGCTGGTGAAATTTTGTTGTTAGGCAACCGAAACGCAAAAAAAAGATACAGGGAAAACTAAACAAATTAACGCCGTTCGCATCAGGGGCAGCGCGTTACATCACAAATGCAATACTGTATCAAGAACTTAAGCTGGAAACACATGAGACCATAATATACAGAAGAACACAAAGCACATTACACAGAATAGAGACGCGTGATAATATAACAGTCAGAGGAATAATAAAACCAACACGACGAGTAAGGAAAGGAATTGCACAAATTAAATGAAGAGCTGAGGAAAAAGACATGACGTTACACAAGACAAAAAGAACGAAAACATAGGATACTGGACCCACAAATAAAATAAAAACCACCGACCAAATAAGATGAAGAGGAAATGCGATCCTCATTCAAAATCAATAGACCTAGCACGAAGCCAGTACTTTTGCAAATGCGAACCGCAGTTGCTCGCGAAACGTCAAGGACCAAAAACCTAGTGACACGGCAGAACCCGACAACCGTTACGACTATGCCAAACGGCCGTAAAGTCTGAGATACTAATTAAGCTTAAAATTACTTAATAACAAAGAAAAATAACTAATTAACATCAATAAACAAGCGAAACATAAAAGGGTTAAATATTCTATTTGAGAGAATTTAGAAAACAATACATGGATCTAAATATATATCGAATTTTAATTGTCGGACGTGTAATAACGAAACTGCATTTGATCCGGTCTCCGGTCGACCGAATCCAATTCGAAATTATCCTGAAATCGTTTCTTAGTCGCACAATTATCGTCCATCACCTCAAAATACACCCTAACGCTTCTCGGTACCTTGCATTTCTTCGGCGCGTCGCCGATCCTGAAAGAAAATCCGCATTAGATTCTTTTAAGACGATCACGAAAAATCGATCTACCAGCTGCAATCGCAGTTCCTCGCTTTATCGACGCCCTTCCTCGGTATCAACGCGACGCCGACGTCGCCGTTGTGATTGCTTTTGTCGTGCAGCAAACGTTCGATATCGACGGTGTAAAATCGAAGGCCCTTCGACGACCACACGCCGCCGTTCCGTGCGCGTCTCACGATCTCGATTACGTTATTGAGATCGTTCTGAATGCGCTCCATTTTCTGCAAATCCGGAAGAATGTTAATCGAAAAATCTTTATAACTGTCCATAACCTACAACGAATTAGATTTTAGAAAGATTTATTCGTTTCTCCGTATATAGGACGATACGAACATACTTTTTGTTTAACTTAGCTTCAGCATTGTACAACAACAACAACAATAAGAACAATAACACATGGTGCTTGATGGATTTGGGGAGGCGAGGAACTAGCGCAACGTGAGCGATGGAGAATAACGGAAAAGTTCGTTGGAATTAAGACGTGATATACATAAAACAATAAAACGTTGTTTTAAAAGTTTAACATAAACAATAGTAAAACACTATAACAGATAAATGCAAATTCCTAGCATAAATGTTGTAATATAATACAGTGCTGTGCAGATTATTAAAAGAGGTAGCATATTGTAAATATTTCTTTAAACTTAATATTTATAATATCGGCGCCTCCGTCAAATGTGTCTATCCAGTTCTTCCCCCCAATCTTCCAGAAAAACTTATTGTAGCAGAGCCCCACTTATGCGAGTTCCGTATTAACCAAGTCAAATAGCATTTTTAAAAATTCCGTATTATTCGGTGTTGGTTCTTTAAATCGCGGATTCCCCTATTTATAGCGGAAACGATAACAAATCAGATCGTTGTCGATTTATGGTCAGATATGCGAAAACCAACCCTCCAAACGTGGGGGCTGAGTCGAGATATCGATATCGAGTTAATCTGGGCGATGGCGCAGGTAGGGACGAGAGAAATGATCGGGCGGATGAACTCGCTAAGGAAGCAGCAGCAGGCGTGGAGGATGGCACTCCTTTGGCGTACACGTTTCCATCCGAAAAGTAAAAAGCGCAATTGCGAAAGAAACTCAGTGCGAATGGCAAGAGAGGTGGAAAAGCGCGGTTAACAGCCGGTGGACAAAACGTTTTGTTGGGAACACAAACGAATGTTGGAAGCTAGAAGTAGCCCTGTCGTATCAGTCGGCTCAACTAGTCACAAGGCGGCGATTAACGCGGGTCTACATTGGCCGTGAAACGAAGCGGAGATTAACGACAGCGAAACGGCGGAACGGTGGATGGAGTGACTAAAAAACTCGAGCGGTTACGGCATGACAATTAGCACATTACGCGAATGCTAGGGGCTGCGGGAGCTATTAAGGTGTAGCTCAAAAAGGAGCTGCTCAACTTTAGGGTGAACATGCCTCTTCAAGGCAGTCGAGTGCCGCCCCGCTACTTAGCACACACGCGTCAGAGGGACCTGACATCACAGCGCAGCGTGTGGCGCCGGTAGAAGTGTGACCGTTCCAGACTTAATAGCCGAAAATGGCGCTGTTGAGACTGGAACGAGAGACACGGCGCGGTTGTCTGAAGGGCAGGGATCAGTTCTAGCCGGTACTGCGCGGGCGTCTTGCGGGATAGAGTTGGCGGCTCTGCTGTTCTGTTTGATCGTCCGATTTAAAAGACGCGAAATATGTGCGAATTTTCTTTTTCTTTTTTGCAGGACTCTCCTTCGACAGCAGAGGGAAAATTAAGACGACAAGCTGCGAAAGAGAATGAACGTTCACAAGGGTATGCATCTGCATACATGTATGAAAGCAAGAGAGAGAATGATTGTAGGCAAGATTTTGTGTCTCCAATTGTTTCAGTATATCGCCGAGATACTGGAGACATGTACGATTGCGTTAAGAAGACACTATTTCATATCATTAGTTTATTTGATCGAAGATATGCCAAAACGAAGAAAATTAGATATTGAAACGCGCGCCAGAATATGCGTTTTACACGAAACAAAGGTTTCAAATAGAGAAATTGCTAGGCAATTAAATATTTCGGAGTGTTGTATGCGTAGGACAATTAAAAGAAAGGAAAAGACCGGTAAGCTTCAGAGCAGAAAGCGAAGTGGAAGGCCCAGATTAACGACAGAACGAGACAACCAATACATCCGAGTTATTTCCCTAAAAAATTGCCACTTTATCGGACCATAGATTACGGCAGAGTTCAATTTACAACGCCGTCACCCAGTAAATGTGTCGACAATAGAATGGAGACTAATAAAAGTCTATTTGAGTGGTCGTACAGCAGTAAGAAAACAACGGTTAAGTTCTATACGCAAACGGAAAAGACTAAATTGAGCAAAAGCTTATGCAAAATGGAATGTAAATAATTGGAAAAATGTGCCATGGACGGACGAATCGAAATTCGAATTATTTGGAAGTAAACGTTGCATGACTGTTAGCAGCCGCCTTGGAGAAAGAATGTTAGACGAATATATTTCAAAAACAGTGAAACATGGAGGAAGACACATCATGGTATGGAGTGGCTTTGGAGGCGAAAAGATTGAAAAATTACTTAAAATAGATGAAAGAATGATAAAAGTACAAACTGGATGAGATCTAATTGGAGAGGGGTTGAAACATACCGCAAAGGTTATTTTCAAGACAAATATTCTGAAGGAGTTCTGCTCTTAATGACTACATAGCCCTGATTGCAACTCAATTGAGCTCTTGTGGGTTCACTTAGATCGTGAGGACCTGAAAAATCTCCGACTGATAAAGCAGCATTCTGGAATGCTCTGTAGGAAGTTTGGAATGTTAATCCGCTTTTATGAAGAGTTTGTTCCATCAGTGACAAGATTCTCGAAGAAAAATGATCTTCCGATGAAATGAAGACATCATATACTATTTGGAAAAAATTGCACTGATTTACAATTTTGCATGATGAGCATGAAATTAATTATAATGGAAATGAAGAGATGCCTTTGAGTGAATTGCATCCAAAGCTAATGGGAGAGAGCTGTTATGAAACAAAGCATAAGTTAAATTTATTTGAACTGGTGCGGCAACTAAAAGCTTCAAAAATATTAGTTTGCGTCTGATGATGAAGAACAAAAATTTACCATCGAAGAGTTTATTAATGGTTGTCTACAGGTGCAGGAGTTGAAGGAAGGAAGGGAGAATGAAAACAAATCTGGGGAACATATACTACACATCAGGAATATTTTGGGACCTTAAAAAAACAGTTTTGTATATTCGAATAACAAATTTAAGCTACAGCAGTAGACGTGTTACTTTTAAAACTTTGGGGAGATACTGCAGGGATATGTTTATGCTTGATACGATGTTTTATTTATAATTACATATATACCCACGAATAAAAATATATAAAAAGCAACTCTTTTAGTAAAATAATATACATATGATCACGTAGTCTGAGGATCCTACTATATATTGCATATTACTTTCTATTACCAAATTAGTCAATTTCTTACTGGTATAACATAATACTTCGTATTCATATAATCTGGACAGCACTGTACATTTATTTCAATTTCAATGGACCCAATTTAAAATTCTAGACATACGCTTTTTGTAAAAACACAATATTTATAATTATTCTTTGTTACATACCTCACAGGCACATTTGGCACTTTGTTGTAATTTATCTTCAAGCATCGTAACTCTTTCCGCAGCTTCAACTTCTAATTCCTCTACAACTCTAACCAGCATTTCATTTTGATCAGTTAGATCTCTTATCCATTCTTGTTGTAGATTTATTTTAGCCTAAAAAGCGGAATGAGGCATAAATACAATACACTGGCTAGATTAAGTGTCTCATAAACTTCTTACAGCGCAAAACCCCGTAAATAAACATCTTGTACACAGAATTAGAGAATTATTGTATTAAATTTTTAAAATATCGGGTAAATCAGTATTGACAACATATTCATCTGTCAAACAATCGCATAGCCACACCCTCAAACAAATATTCCACTAACCTGAACACAATCCCCGCCAGCCGCGTCGTCAATCTGCTGCATTTTATCTTCGTATAATTTTCGAAATTCCTGTATGATCTGCAAATTCTTCGTTTCACCGCATCGTCTACCGCTTGCTATCGCCGGGCATCCCTCGGGTCCGAAGCATTTTCTCGTCGAACCGGACGCGGCGTTTTTACTTGGTACCGTCGGACTTCTCGGGCTGTTGCTGCCGTTCATTCTATTGCCGTGTTCGGTCCTCCTGTTCACTTGTACAACGTAAAATTTTTACAGAATCGAGCGTATGGATGTTAAATGATAGAAAATTGTAAAACGCTTGCCATAGTTGTTGACATTTTCTCGCACAGCCGACCGCGACATGCGAACGAAACGTACGCGTCCTCTCAGGCGCGTTCAGCGCATAAACTTACCGTTTTTAAATTAGCGCACGTCGCTCCGAACGTAGTACAAAAATCTTAAAATAGACACCAAACTTGTTTATGCCCTCGAAAAAGAGTATGTTACTCTCAGCGTGTGAAGGCTATTTATACCGATTTCTAACGCCGAGAAAGAGATCTCTTGGAATGCTCCTCGCTAACAATATGCACTGTTGGCGCAATTAGGGACAAAAAAACCAATTTAGCGAATTATAACGCATTAGGAAGGTCTTATGTCTAATTGAGAGTGATATTGAATGAATTCTTTTATTACGAACATCATAATCCTTGTAAAAAAATAAATACGAGTACGTTTTTTTTTAAACAGCGTTACAATAAGATATACCACGTGTAGTGTAATGAATATATAATTTCTCGTAATGTTCGAACTTGATAGCTTTGGGGTATTCAATAACTGCATAAGCTATTTGTTATAATTATCTTTTTTCAATTAATTCTTTATTTAGGTGCTCCCCTACCATCACAAAAAAATCATTGCTCGGTGATGTTTTTATAGTATATAATTGCTTTGGTTCACTATAACAATATTAACCATTCATTAAATTATTGTTTTTTTTTTTGAATTACCAAATGCATTACAGCAGCTATACGAGACGAATTGTACAATGTTTGTTCGACATCTGCAAACCAGTAAAAGGGTCACCTCAAATTCTCTAGTTAAATTTCCAAAATATTTGAAAATACTTATATCCACAAATGTATTCAAAATATAAATTTAGTAATTTGGTCGTTTTCGAAACGTTTGTAAAACATGCTTCTACTTGAAATTAAAGCAAACATCTAAAAATATGTGGAAAATAAATATATGTGTAATACGAGGGCGACCTGAAATGTTTCCGGAATCGACAAGAAAAACACTGTATTGGTGTGGTTTTTATTTTTATTTTTCGATGTAGTCTCCTCCAAGATCAATACACTTTTTCCAGCGGTGCTGCAGTCTCTTCAAGCCGTCGGAAAAGTAGGATGTTTCGAGGTCTGCAAAATAACCATCTGTGACGGCAATGACCTCCTGATTTGAGGCAAATATCTTTCCCCCCAGTGCATTTTCAGGTTTGGGAATAGGGAAAAGTCGCTGGGGGCTAGGTCCGGTGAATATGGAGGATGAGAGACTAATTCGTAGCGCAATTCATTCAACTCGGACACTACGGTGCGGGATGAATAAGCCTGTGCATTGTCATGGTGGAAAAGCACTGTTTCCGTTGCAAACGAGGCCGTTTCTCTTTCAATACCGACCGATGGAATGGCCTCTGCTTTCTTCTGAACCGACTCCCCCGGAAAAGTCCACTGCCTCGACTATTCCTTGGTCTCTGATATGTAATGGTGGATCCAAGTCTCATCCATGGTTACGAAACGCATGAAGAAATTACTTGAACTGCGTTGGATCCTAGCCAGACACTTCGAAACGGTCACCGGATTTCGTTTTTGCTCCGGTGCGATCAAACGCGGTACCTATCGCGCCGAAAGCGTTTTCATACCTAAAATTTCGTGTAGAATATGGCCAACACGATGAGTTGTCCCTTCTACCTCTTTCAGCTTCAATCGGCGATCGGCTTAACACGACATCATGAATCTTGTCAACCAATTCATCGTTAGTAGCGGTTTCTGGGCGTCCACTACGCCACGTTTGAATTCGCTCACCTAGAAGCTGATGGTCGAAAATGATGGAGTACATACCCCATGAACCTCTAGCAAAATATTTCGAATTTCCATGCAGAACTGTTTCATCACTGCACGAAATTTGATTTTATCCATTTTTGCGAAACCGCCTGACTTGCTACGCAAAACACACTCTTAAACAACAATTATTGACAGTGGAGATCTGTAATTTTATATTGTTACCATAAAATTGTCCTTGCCGACCAACGAATCCACTTCAGCCTTCGTGCGCCATCTCTTGCTGATTCCGGAACATTTCACGTCGCCCTCGTAGCTATGGATACTCTATTTTTCTTAATTGGAAGAGCAAAATGAAAAGACGCATTTACACAGTAGAATTTTTCAAAGTCACTTTTTGGCGGAGGTTTTACAACTAACTAGAATTTTATGTATGTTGTAGTTACGTAATTATTATTACAACGCAAATTTAGGGAGAAAAATTAAATACAAACGCACTCAGAAAAATACATGATATAAACGTCAATTAGTTGTAACAATACATCAAATATCGCCAGCGTAATCATCGTTTAAAACTGTATTGATCTTCGAGGAGACTACATCGAAAAATAAAAAATCAAACCAATATCGTGTTTTTTTTTTTCGATTCCGGAAATTGTATCGGTCGCCCTCATACGAGCTACCAACTATCACCTTCCAAACTGGTAAATAATATTGCAATGCTTATGAACTTCTGGCCAACCTTATTTTAGTGATAATGAACTCGTCCGAACATAAATTCGTTCTTTAGCATGTATGACGTGTGTTTCGTTTTGAACGAGCTGTAACCCAGGCCTTCTGCTAGTGCGTAATTTTTTATCGGACTATATTTAATTAATTTCCTGAATGCTGTTCTTCCGAACGATGGCGTTACCAGCTTCTTGTAAGATAATCTTCGCATCTAATAAATCTTTAGCTTGAATAAACAGAAATTCGAATAGCCAATTGAACATTTGTGGTACTTCATAAGAAAATGCTCCATTTTGTTCGTTAAGGCTGTAGATTTCATTTTAATTACTTTAAATTTTGCTGTTACATCGACAAAGGTTACTTTCAGGATATTTGAAATAAATCCGTTGATTTCAGTGAATCAATACAAAGAACATGTATAGGTGGATAAAATCTAGGTTAAACGATATATGATATGAACTTGATGCATGAAAAAACATCGAAAAATTTCTTCTTATATATTGTAATAATTTTTATTGAGTATGATTTTAAATTCTGTACAATCTGATTCTGTGCTTACAGAACAATGATAATAACCATGGATAAGCAAGCATAAAAATTATAATAATAATAATCGTAATAATTAATCAATAATAATAATCTTCTCCAAATATATTCAAATATAATAATATAATACAATTAGATGGGTATATGGACAAGTTCCATACGACAAATACATATTTTTTTTTTTTTCTTATGTAATCATCATATCTCATTATAATAATTAGTACTTTCAACTTCACACTTTTCTCTTTTAATATTTATCATTACATTATTATAATTTACTGTACAACCACCTTACTACATCATACAACTACTTTAGAAAAGGAAAAGAAACGGAAAGTGAAAGTAAAAGAAAGGAAAAAAGTAACGTATTATTAAAAAGTCATATTTTATATCTCGACTTCATACAAGTTAATCTTCGCACAAGAATTTTCGTTATATTTAATTTACTTTAATATAACAGCTGATAGTTACACCAAAGATAGTCCCATCATTGCATCGGTTCTATCTTGTAACAAAACACGTCTTTGTAAACAAACACATTCACATCGTGGTGGCTTAGAAATATCTTTTTAACTGGTATCGTAGTATTTTTAATATTTAAATATAGTAGAGAAATAGAATTATATAATATTCATAAATAATTTTACCCATATTAAAGCTATAAAGCAATTCGTTTCTTTTTAAATCTTATTTTCAATAAAAAAAAATTACGATACCACTATTAAAAATAATACTTCCTCGATCGATTGTTGTTCTTATTCTTTTAACCGATAGTCTTTTGTCTTATGATTACGTCGCTAGAAAATCCAAATAATGTGAAGATCAAGATGGCGGTGTATAAAACAAACACTTCATTCCGTTAATTAACAAAACGAATTGTTTATATATTCTTATTTTTTTTTGCTGCAATTGGTAATTGGAAAAACAAACGACATATTATCTAATTTTGGACTTGGATCAAAGCTCTTTCCTTTTCTTCTTCTATTGTTTTTGATGTTTCGGTTCGATTTGTTAAACTTAGGGCGTAAATTTTTTTTTCTCTCATTTCATATATTTACACAAAAAACAAACAGAAAATATTTACAAATATATAATAGTATATCGCGTATTAAGTTTAAGAATTTATGGCGTGAAAATATGGTTGTTCCCGAGGGAGTTGCAAGTTTTTAACGTTAGAATATAGAGTTGGCTGTGGAGATTGTGTTTAATTATGGCTTACTTTGTTTTAGAAAGAAAAAAAAAAAGATTAGACTTATCAAGTAGGCGGTGATATTCAAAATTTTTCTGTTCGAAATCATCTATGTTAAATGCCATATTACTTTTGAAAAATAAAATCCCCATCATATAAGCTGCATTCAGTGTTCCCATTTCTTCTTTTTTTATTAATACTAACAATAATTTTGTCATTTCCTTTCTGGTTCTTGTTGTAGGCCTATTATTTTTTTTTTTTTTGTATTAGTTTTGGCGTTTTTAGCCGTTTTTATTTTATTTTTAAATAATACTCCTGAATTTGTTGTAAGTACCTTCTTGTCGAAAGAAAATCTTACAGAAATTTTTTAAGAAATTCGATAACTTTGGCAACGTTGCATTTTCTTAGCAATCCACTGGCAACACTGCCTGCATTAACCCCATATTTCTTAAGTTTTCAGAAACAAATCAATACCAAATAATTTAGGATGTTAACAGTATAATCACAAAAATTAAGTATTATAAATTTACCGATACCAATTTTTAAGCAATAACTGCACTCCTCGGTACCTCGAAAAACAATAAAATCCACGTGATTACCCCAAATGTTAAGGCACCTAGAAATAAAATTTCTCAACCTGCACGACTCTCAAATCTTATCGAAGCTCCAACACAACCTTATTTTCACACCGGTTTTCCTCACCTAACCTGCAGCATTTACGGACGCGTTAAAGTCGTATTGAGGGGCAGCGTAGAAATGATTTAAACTTAACAATTCTACAATTAAAATTATAAAAAATATAATTTTTAATATACATACATATATAAATATAAAATGCTTTTGTTTCATATTATCATGATTCTTAAAGAAGATCCACTCTATTTTAATAATAATAATAATCATTAATTATATTATTTAAGTGTAACTGGAAAACAAAAATGTTATCAATCAAAATCATAAAATTGACAAGATTTAAAATTTTACAAGAGGTAATTTGCTTCGTTATACATATGTAGACACGTACAGCTGTGTTTCTAGTAAGAGTCGAAGTGCAAACTTAGATAAAGTCGATGTGTAAATTTCAAAAGGCTTAATCAATTTACGTACACATTTATGTCCTTTGTCTAAGGTTGCCACGAAGATTGCGAGAGAAATTTTGTTCTATTTCGTTCTATACTATAAGTAGATTTGAATGGTAAAATTTTAAATCTTAATTAAATAGGAGTAAAAGGAAAAAATCATAATACAACAGCTAATAAATAGTGCATAAAATTATTCATTAATTAATAATAATTTTTACCCTCTAAGTATATATATAGTTATGTATTTCTTTTTCATATAACACGTTCTTGTTTGCTTGTTATTTCTTATCGTTCCATTTTATTGGTCTTGGTTTTCCACAATTCCAAAATTAGAGAATCGGACAGGGATTTTTCAAGGGCGCCCTCGAGATGGAAAATTTGCTGGCTGTTCTTCATCGATTCATTTATTCTTCTTTATTATTGTTATAAATTTATTTTAAATTGCTCTAGTTGCAAGAAACGTTATACATACATAAATGATATAGGGATCCTATGTGTGGGAAAAATAGATATTAGAAGGATAAAATAGTTGGGATTAAGTGGAAATTTTAAACTTGCAAACTGTGTTCAGATATTCTTTAGCATTCACTTCTCTAGTCCATTTAATTAGTATCAAAATGAAAAAAAGAAAAAGGAGAACTACCATGTTTCTCGACACAAAGAAAATATTGACAGATAAACACACGAAACAATAGAAGATCATTTCGTAAACCTTCCATAATCCAATTCAAATATAAAACTGGTTATTTTAATTAGTATAGGATAAAGTTAAAGGAGATAGGGATAATTTTATTTCATCTTTCCATGTTGTTGTTATTTTTAGTTATTATAGTTATTCTTTGTTCTTCTTTCATTTGTCGATTATATTTTGTTTTTAATCTTCCTTTATTGTTGTTGTTTCTGTTGTTTCCTTCTTATCTTCTCATAATAATCATATATTAATTATTATTACACTGATTTATCACTAGGGGGCGCACACGAAGAGGGCGGTGCACCATATGCGCGCGCAGTTCAGTACAATATTATTACAATGTATGTGTGTAATTTTTTTGTTGTTTTGTTTGTTTTATTATTTATTATTTTTAATCGGGGTGCAGCACAATTCGTGATCGAGCTAAGGGAGAGTTTATCACTTGCAGCAGTTACCGGCCGCTTTCGCACCCGCGTCGCCTTCCGCCAGCCTTCTGCCTTGACCGACGCCGCCTGCACCTGTGGCTTGTTCGTTTTTAGGTAATTTTTTCGCTGGAAAATAGAGAGAAACAAACAAATTAAAAAAAAGTCGTATTGACACGCCTATTTGTGACAGACAGGTGAGAGTGAAACGACTACTCGAATGAATTCATTGTAAATAAAGGGTTGCGATAGGGATGCTACATAGCACCAACGTTATTTAAAATATATGTGTTATTTAAATAATGTTGGTGATATGCAGCATCCCCGTCGCAGGAATTGGAAAAGCCATGCAGAAGAGAGGACTGGAGGAAAATGGTTGTAGTGATAGATCCTCTTGGAGATTGGGATGAGGCAGATGGCAAAATTAACTGTTCACAAACCGCCAAATGAAAAAAAAAAGTACAAATACAACTTGAATATCTCAAAAATGTATTCATATATCGCTTTAAACTTTTAGATAATTAGAGCTAATAAATATTCGCTTCACTATAGCTAAACTTCATAGTTTTTTGGGGTTATTTGAAAAAAAAAAAAAACGTATTTGATCTCGCATTTTACTTCATGAAATCGAGTAGGTCATGAACAGTGGCTGAAGTAAACAAAAACAAAAGAAAATAAAATTACTTGGGTCATTAGAAAATCTTTAGTGTTAGGCTCTTTACGTTGTGTTATTGAAAACTTAAAAATGCCAAGATCTGGATTCAACAATGAAAAGTTTTTAGACCTCCAAGAACCGTCAGAAGCATGTTAAACACTTTATTAAATATTTGCACTTGTTTTGAATCTTTCTTGCCAAAAACAACTAAACAAAAACCTGTTGTAGACAATGCAGATAACTACATTTGCGTATTTTAACGGGTATTAAAGTATTTTTTTAAAAGATATTCATCCTGTTCGGTATCCGAGGTTATTTCTTTTATATAATGTACACTTGAATTTCATTATTTCAATCGAAACGTCTTCGAAATGGATACACTAACTTGATTGTTATCTGGATTTCAATTAGATTTTTTTCGCATGCAAACGTAAACTGCAACTAATGAAAGATAAACTGAAAAGAAAGGATCCGAAGCATTTTCCGTCTTTGAAAGAAAGGCTTCGTCAGTTGAATTTTGATATTTATGAGAGAGAATTAACAAATATTCTGAGTGAATTTGAAAGACATTTTTATGATTTTAGTAAATTGGCAAATATCTTTAGAAGTTAGCTTTTTTCTCGTAAAAACATTGAGAAATCTCAATGGACTCATCTTCTGTTGAAAACGAGGCAGTGCAGATTATCTCAGGTATACACTAGGGTGACAGTATAAAATACTACTAATTAAAAAAAAGATTCTGTTCTCGTTATATATACAAAATATTTTAAAATTTTTAAATTAGACTAATATTTTGTCGATCCACCTTTACTTGCGTGAAGTGCTGCGTGTCGTCGTCGCATAGAATCTATTAAATGATTAATGGTGTCTTCTGGAATATTTAACCACTCTTCTGTAACAGCTGCCACGAGTTCTTCCTTATTGCTGGGTTTTCGGGGTCGTTTCGTCAAATTTGTCTGGATTATGTGCCAAACACTCTCTATCGGATTCATGTCTGGTGATTGGCCTGGCCATGGTAAAATCCGAATCCTCTGTTCCTCTTTCGATGCGGTTGTTGTTCTTGCTTTGTAGTAGGGTGCTCCATCCTCCATAAAAGTGGCGTCTTCTTTAGATAAAATGGCGTTGTCGAATATCGGTAGTAGTCCTTCTGTTAATATTTGGATATATTTTGCCGCATTTATATTTCCGTCGCAGATTACTAATTGCGATCTTCCACCATACCATATCGCGCCCGACACCATGACGTTCACACCGTCGTATTTCACCGTCTGACGCAAAAATTTGTCGTCCAGTTGCTGTGACGAACGTCTCCGTACCCACGAACGACCACTATCACTGAATTGGCAGTATCTGCTTTCGTCTAAAAAAAAATGACAGACCGCCAAAACTCTTCGGGCTTCGTTCGCATTTCGATTGCCCAAGCCATTCGGCGCCGTTTTTGAAACGCCGTAAGGAGAGGTTCTTTCTTTGCTACCCTTTTATATATCCCCATACTGTGGAGGTATCGCACAACGGTGCACTGATTTTTCTGTGAAGTTGCCGCAAGCTCAGCTGTACTTTTTCGCGGTTCTCTTAACACTTCGCGCACAAGCACCCTTTTACTTCTTTCAGAAGGTCCGGCACGACCTGGTCTCGGCCCCACTGTTGTTTTTTCCTTGCGTTTAAATTGTGTAATCACGCGGTTAACTATGGGGACAACTGAATATTTAAAAATGTACTTATTTCACGTTGCGAAGCGCCGCGTTCACTCTGGCCAACGATGCGACCCCGGGTGAAGTCGCTAATATCACTCGAACCTTGTAAGCGAGACATAGTTGTAACGATACTAAACTATGACGAATTCCTTCCGATACATCTACCCCTACCCTAATGACAGGTGAAAGTCCTTAATTCGTTCTTAGAATTTAGCTGTTTACATATTTATACCGCTTTATTTACCTGGTGTCTATTTTATTCTGTCACCCTAGTGTACATCTCAAAGTGATAGCATATGATACAGAATTCTAGTATTTTATATCTGAATATAAATATCCTAATCTAAGATTTGAAAATGGAAGCAAATATTTCAGTAACCGTCGACATGTGACTCTATTTGCGTTAGTCTCGTTCAATATTTGACCTGAGAAAGTTGATCGTCTTACCATTGCGTTATTTTGCGCTTTGTAACGAATCTTTTCTCCCAAACATTGCACTTGAAGTGAAACCGAAACATTGTAACTTTTACGCAAAAGATGGCGCTAACGCTATTTCTAAACATGCTCTGTACAGAATTCGTAAGTACATACCTATCGCTAAAAAGATATCGTTAACGTTCATAGCGGTCTTCGCCGACGTCTCCATGAACAGCAGCCCATTCTCGTCCGCGTAGGTCTGCGCCTCCTCGAACTCGACCATACGCTTGTTGGCCAAGTCCTGCTTGTTTCCTGCCAACGCTATCACGATCGTCGGACTAGCTTGCCGTTGTAGTTCTTTCACCCATGTCTTCGCACGTCCGAAAGTGTCCTGATTCGTTATGTCGTACACTACGATAGCTGCTTGCGCTCCTCTATAGTACATAGGCGCCAAACTATGATACCTACAACACAGTCACTGTTTTAATGCAGGAAATTCGAAAAAAGCAAATTGAAGTTTTATTCTCTAATCTTAGAAACTACAACAATGCGGAAAATATCGTGGTTTATTCATAAATTGACCAACTGAAGCTATAGGTTCCGTTTCCGCTCCGTATCCAATATACTACGTTATTCGTATTAATGGAGCGAAGTATCACGACTAAATTATTTGATCTTCCCAAAATTACAAAACACATCAAAGTTGTATTGTTTAAACGGAATACGCAGTATATTAATTCATTTTCGGTTTCTAGGATCGAAACAAAAATGCGTTTGATTAAGGTCTGCCTCACCTAAACCGTACGGTTTTTGAAATATTTTGTGTTTTATGAAAATATGGTACCAATTTTAACGTGTAAATTCATGTTCCACTTGTGAGAAAGTTGCTAACGCATACAAGGTGTTCAAAAGTTAAGACTATGTAATTGTAATTTTTAAACATTAATAACTTGTTTCATTTAAAAACACTTTGCATTTTATTTCAACGGTAGATGTAGAATTTAAATGTCTATCGCATGTTATGATACTCTCCTACAGCTAACTCTTCACGTTTTCATGGAAAACGTAATTTTCAAAACGTAGACTGCTTTTATAACAAATATTAGTATTTATCAAGTCACCTATGATATTTTTGACAAGTTGTATCATTATTTGTCTGCCATTTATAAAAGATTTTTCCTCTGCAAATTGTCCTTTAGTAGTAATGCTGGCTTGTGGTTTTGGTTCTTCTTATTGTGATATCAAAAATGATAGTTTATTCAAATAAATGGACTGCAAAACTGCATGCTGGCATCACATATTTATGCTCATCGATTTCTTAACAAACACCATTCAAATAAGACCGTTTTCAAAAGATTAGTGAATTCATTTAGTCAAGTTGAATGTTCGGAATATAAAAAAAAGACTAAAAGAAGACCTGTAACAGAAAACGGTGAAACCAAATCTGTAGTAATTGAAAATCTCCACATATACTCAGCGAAATTTCTGTAGTTGAATATAATTTTGGTGTTCCTCTATAATTATTTAGGAACGGTATGAGTTGAGAATTACCTAGAATTACATTTTTAAATGGAAAGAAATAGGAGATACGTTACTTTGTCAATATTACAACTGTTACAATTCGCACTACAAATTGGTAAAAGTTTGAAAAGAGTCTAAAACTAAGACCAA
Organism: Trypoxylus dichotomus; assembly: GCA_023509865.1. NCBI lineage: Eukaryota > Metazoa > Arthropoda > Insecta > Coleoptera > Scarabaeidae > Trypoxylus > Trypoxylus dichotomus. The sequence continues at coordinate 72,053,018 of CM042076.1, read as the reverse complement.
CGTATATCAGCACAGACAACGACATCGACACCGCGGTAAAACAATTCGAAAAGGACGTAACATTGGCACTGAACTCAGCTACAACCATAAAATTTAGAACACCAAGGGAAACAATACCGAATTACATAAAAATAAAAATACATCGGAAGAAACTGCTTTACAAACAGTATAAAAGAACACTTCACCCGAACGCAGACACAACATCACGAACACCTTGTCAAACACTACAATGATCAATGGGACGCCAAAATCGAAAATATAAACGACGATGACACCGGTCACTGTGGAAAATAACTAAAATGCTCGAGACAAAAAAAGGAAAAGATACCACCGATACTCGGAACACGTGGTATTATCACAATTTCGACAAAACCGAGGAATTTGCTAACTACTTCGAGGGGACTTTCCGCCCTAATCCACCAATGGAGAGGGATCACGAAAAATTCACCGACGTCATCAATAAAGAAGTTCACACGGAATACAAAGACACCATAAACGTCCAAGAAACGACGACCGAGGAACTCCGGAACATTATAAAAACCCTTGCGGACCGTAAAGCGCTAGGACACGATGGAATTACCAATACCGCTGTCAAACATCTGACCTTAGAAGCCGTAGACAGGCTGAAAGAAATTATAAATGCTATAATTAGACACCAGTACTACCTGAAGCACTGGAAACATGCTACAATTATAATCATACACAAATCGGGAAAACCCAAAAACAAGACAGATGGATATCGTCCAATCAGCTTGCTACCAGGTGCCTCAGCAAAATTTTGGAGCGAGTAATACAAAACCGGCTACTATCGGTAATAGACGATAAATGCATCATCCCGGTATTTCAATGTAGATTTCGTCGGGAGCACTCAACAACACAGCAGCTACTGAAAATCATCACGAACATGGATAAATCTACGCCAACTGCAGCCATCACGCTAGACATCGAGAAGGCGTTCGACAAGGTCTCATACATAAGATGAGATTGCACCGGATTCCAGCCATGCTTACTAAATTCATTCAACAATAGAAGAACATATCTCCACTTCCCGAACAACGCAACCAGGAGTTCCACAAGGCTCGGTGCTGGGATCACTCCTGTTTAACATTATTTCCGACATACCGCAGTCAAACACTTGTCACATTGCCCAATTTGCAGACGACTCCGCTATTTATTACAGCCACAGGCAAATGAAACCATTGCACGATAGATTACAAAGTATATATCGACAGGCTCTACAAATGGTTTACAAGATGGCGAATAAAAATAAATGCAGGGAAAACCACAGCCATCTACTTCACGCCACGTAGAAGACGCAAAAAACCCGACGAAATCCAAATTAACAACCACGCCATCGGTTGGGTCAAGAAGGCGAAGTACCTAGGGATTGTTCTAGACGAACAACTCATACACCTGGCGCATCAATGAAATCAAAAGGAATATAGCGGGGGCTTCGAAGGTCCTGTACCCACTATTAAATGAAAGAAGTAAACTATGACTAGATAACAAGGTCAAGATCATTAAAACAATAGTAATACCGATCGCCACCTACGCTGGTGAACTTTGGCATCAGGCAACCGAAGCGCAAAAGAAGACGATACAGGGAAAACTCAGCAAACTAACGCGGTTCGCATCAGGGGCACCGCGTTACATCACAAATACAAACAACACTCTATTAAGAACTTAAAACATGGAAACACTTGAGACCATAATATACAGAAGAACATAAAACACATTAGACAGAATCAAACAAACACAAGACAAAAAGAAAGAAAACAGGAAATACACACGCACACTGGACCCACAAATAAAATAAAAGCCACTGATCTACCAAACAAGATGAAGAGGAAATGGAGCATCTCTCCGACCCTCATTCTCATATCAATAGACCTAGCGCGCTATAATTCCAGTGTTAGACAGACATTCTACGAAATCAGGCATTTTAGTGTAAAAAAGCATCTAACTTATTTATTGCTGATTATATATATATATATATATATATTATATATATATATATATATATATATATATATATTATCGAAGTATGCATATTACCTAATAAAATGCTAAGGAAGAAAAAACAAAAATAAATTGTTATAAAGAAGTAGTTTTGAAACCGAGCCATAGCTAAGAAAATAGCTTGACACCATCACCTCAACAACAATTTTATAAAGTTGGGCAATTCCTACAGTAAAAATCTCACTAAACGCTCATCGGTTCATATGAGATGGGATCATGAGTGGAACGAATATTTTCGTACCTTTCCTGTCCAGCGGTGTCCCAAATTTCGAATTTGACGGTCGTATCGTCGAGGCAGACGGTTTGTGTGAGAAATGCGGCACCGATCGTGCTCTCCTGGTACTCGTGAAACTGTCCTTTGACGAATCGAAGGACCAGACTTGATTTTCCGACCGCCGACTCGCCGAGCAGCACCAACTTGAACTGGCAAATTTTGCCTTGCGTCGCGCCGTTTGGTCTCTGGGCCGTCCCTGTTCTGTTCGCCATGTTACCGCTTTCGTTTCGGGTCAGGAATTGTATGAACTGAAAGGAGACATCAACGCCAAATTAAATGAAAAATAAAATATAAAAAGAAGTCGTTAAGTTTTTTTTCATGATCAAATGATTTCAAAAAGTAGAAATTCTGTAATAGTACGACGCATTTTTTTAATTAGGTTAGTATTTAAAAATATAGAGAAATCGTCAATTTCCGGATAAAGTTTGGCATTTTTTTCTGAACATTCTGTATTGTGTGGAATAATTATCTAAAAGTTTAAATCTATACATGAGCATATTTTCTAGATATGCAGTAATTTGTTACACCCTCCATCACTTTCATTTCTTTTTTTTTTTTGAAAATATTGAATAACAAAAAACAGCCTACATTAGGAACAAGGTTTATTAGACAAATTGCCATTAAACTCATCCTAGAATTCCATATCAATTAGAAAAATGGGGGGAGCTCCATTTGAAATAAAAAAAGTTGATTATTTACTTCCGGCATAATCAAAAGTAAACCTGCCAAATTAGAATTTCCTTGTAATTACCAATGTTAAATTTTTTCCCCAAAAAATGTCAAGTCCGTTTTTCGGACGTCATGCCACTAGACCATGAGACTATGCAAGTTCAAATCACATTTAATACATAGATGTCGCAATGTGTGTAGATATAAAGAATGTGCAAGATTTTAAGGTTCAATAAAACATTGAAGCAAAGTATTGAAATATTTATTGATTTATAATGGACACATCTGGGTATTATGTGTGAAACAAAATATCTTGGAAATGACCGCCAAAGTTTTGCTGGCACATGCGTATTGTCTTTTGATAAAATTTGTAATAACACTATTGTATACATGTGCCGATATTTCGTAGATGGAGCGTCTAATTTTGGCCTTCAATGCTTCGGTGGTTGGGGGCTTCTTGGCATAAACCTGTGACTTCAGATAACCCTACAGCCACAACTCGCGAAGGTGTTAAATCGGAAGAACATGGCGGCCCATTCTGGTCACCAAACCGAGAGATGATACGACCAGAAACAAATTCGTGCAAGAGACTCAATGTTTCACGGGCCGTATGACATGTGGCACCATCCTGCTGAAACCAAATATTATCAAGAGCAGTATTTTCCAATTGAGGCACAAAAACTCTGCGTTATCACAGCACGATAACGTTAGCCATTCATCGTTACTGCATTATCCTCCACATCTTCAAAGAAATACGGTCCAATTATCCCTTCAGTTCACAATGTTAGACAGTGACACGTTTTGGATGCATTGCTTTCTGATGATTCGTAGATTTTCTGAACCCCAAATGTGTCAGTTTTGCCGATTAACGAAGTTCTCGAGGTGAAAATGGGCCCCATCACTGCAAATGATATTATCTACAAAATGGGCATTCACTCCTGTTTGCTCATGGATTCAATTGGTGAAATATCTTCACTGTGCATGGTCTATTGCCAAAAGTTGTTGAGTCAATTGGACTTTGTAGGCGTGGGGATGCAAATATTCAGTTAAAATACGCTGAAGAGTGGCTGTTGCAATGTCCAATTCTTGTGCACGATAACGAATCGACGTCTCTGGGCTTTCGGCCGCACTCCCGCGAGCTGCCATGATATTTTGTTCCGAACGACCTCTACGAGCTCGTGTTGTATGTTTCACATCACTAACCGAACCAGCACTTTCGAATTTTTCGATTAGACACTTCACAGTAGACCAATTAGGAACATTCTGTCGATCGAATATTGGACGCCCTTTACAAATGGTGGCAATCAAACATTCACCATTTCGATAATATTTAACAATCAGAACGCGTTGTTTTATGGTGTAATACACCATGTTTACTAATTTCCATCTTCAACTTTCGATCTCTCACGTCATAATCACGTGCCATTCTGACTGCCAAACGGCGGGTAATTCAAATCTTTCGCTCTTATTGACACCCCCCCTATTATAATATCTCGGCAAACGTAGTATTACTTTCAAAATTAATTTACATGGTCGCTTGCTCTAATGATATGACGCTTGTATGGAAAGTAAGAGAGCGTAAATTGAAATCCTACCGACACTGAGATTTTTTTTCGGAAAAATTTTAACGTTGGTAATTACAATTTATCGTTATGAAAACAAACAAAAGCTTAATATTAACTGAACCTTGCCAAAATTCAAAATGCAATCCTTATTATTTACTATATTCCCCTAATCAAATGTATTAATCATTTGTTTGTTCTCAATTTTTCTCTTTTTTTATTTTTTTTTTAATACGCATGCACACGACATATGCATAAACATAGCTTCTCGAAAAAAAATCATGCAAGTATAATCTACAGTCACACTTTTCTATAATGAAATTATATTCAGTGAATATTTTTATACATTTTTCCCACTAATTCGTTTATAAAGGTACACCACCGCTCAAAAGTGTTTAGGTACTCTCACTGACGGCTAAAATGTTAATAATATTTATTTCTTATATACAGATACACGTACATGAATAAAAATATATTAAATAAATGTGAAAATTAAAACGTTTAATTTAAATTTTGCTTTCATCTATGTGACCTCCTCTTGATTTAATAATTGCACCACACAATCGAGGCATTCTCGCAATAAGTTTTGCCGGAGTTTCTTGTGTTATTGAGGTCCAACTCGATTGCAATTTGTTCCACACGTCAGTAGCTGATGTCGGAGCCGATTTCCGTACTTCCCGATCTAGTTCTTCCCATAGTAATTCGATTGGATTCAAGTCGGGACTCTGGGGAGGCCATTCCATAATTTTGAGAGTTCCTTCCTCTTCTAAATGGCGTAAATAGTCTTTAGATAATTTAGAGGAATGTTTTGGGTCATTATCTTGCTGGAAGATAAAATTTTGACCCAAAAGTCGAATTCCGGAAGGCATTGCGTGGTTCTCCAAAATTTTTTTAATATACCGTCAATTTTCACAATGTCCCCTACACTAGTACCAGCAAAATAGCCCCAAATGATGCTTCACGGTAGTAGCAATACACTCTTCTCTGGCACGTTCACCCACAGATCTTACGAATATGCGTCTTCGGGTTCCGAACAGCTCAAATTTGGACTCATCCGTCCATAGGACGTTGTTCCACCTTTCTATGGTCCAGTGTTGGTGTTCACGAGCCCATTTAAGTCACTTATGCTTGTTTTGTTTGCGTAGTAATGGCTTTTCCATCGCAATACGTCTACGGAGCCCGGCTTTCTGTAGGCGACGTTTGACTGTAGAAACACTGACTAGTTTTTGGCGACCAACATTTAATTCTGCGGTGATTTCCGCGGCTGTTTTGCGTCTATTTAACTTGCTGGTAACCACTATTCTGCGATCATCTGCAGATGTTGTCGCTTTTGGCCTTCCACTCCGTCTTTTATTAAGAAAACTGCCAGTTTCCCGATATTTTTTACGTTATAGTCAACCGTAGCGTGGTATATTTTCATTTTTTTGGCAATTTGTCGATTACTTATGCCACTTTTATGGTAAGCTATTATAAGCGCACGTGTTTCTGTACTAATTTCTCTTCGCGGAGGCATTTTAAAAAGTTGTCACACGATATTTCGCTCACGACGTCAATAGAGTAACCAGTACCACACTGTAACTGACCATAGGTTACAGATTTCACTATAATCTTCTAGGAAGGTAATTTAAACATTATTACCTACAATCTAACAGATGACTAAATTTACCCTGTAAATTCAGAGGGATTGTTATCGTAATTGCACCGCAATAAACAGTTTATGGTAATCCGACCAAGTGCAGGTAAATGATAGTAAACCTTATGCGATATAATGGGTGTTTATCTTACTGAAGTACATTTTAATTACGTATTTCATTTTATTATAATGTTTTTTTGGTTAAACATAATACTATATGCATAATCCATGAAAACAGGGGTGCCTAAACACTTTTGAGCGGTAGTGTATATTGCAGATTATATAGTCCTTCGACGTTGTGCGATGCCGATACGCCACTGGTTCCTATGTCTCCTAATTTCACCCAGTAGCTTTCCCGATATCATTGCTTTCTAGATCCCTTCCATAGAGTTTCGGATTGTGCCAGTTCGATCTGAAAAAAAATTGCGCGGTTTCATCTAGTAAGCGAAGTGTTGCTGAGGGAAAACTCTTAAAATTAAAAACATTTCGTTGTTCATAAATTAAATGGGAATAAGTTATATAGGCTGTTAAAAGTTATAGTTCATTCGCAAAATACTACGAAAGCTTTTAAAATCTGACCTCGGACAGTGATCATGACGTCTTAATAAAGGAATTAATTACAATGGAACATGTGCGCTGGGTCTGGCTATTATCTCAACTATCATCGTCTTATCTTGGAAAAATACACACAAACAAAATGATTCATTTTTTTTTTTTTTTGATAATGATTTCTAGATTTTAGATCTATATTTAGATGTCCTATTATGCGATTTTAATCTCGTTAGAAATTTGAGGTCACCATTTGGAAATATGAACGCGGTAAGTAGGTTTTAGCGGCCGCGATTACTGGTATATTCTTCGAGATATAAACAATGTTTCATGGTATTCTGTTAAGAAAATACTTGAAAAATTAGCTTCCTATACACTGAAAACCAAATAAATTTTAAAGCTAATCTACTTGTCTACAATAAGTACTTAATTTTATCTTCGTATGTTGATTTCCATGTAAATACACCAGGAAAACCTAATACAACCAACAAAGATCGTTATTGTATGGAAAAGATCTTATCTTTGAATTAGATAAAGTAGTTGAAGTGGGTTATTCGCAGAAATTGTAAATTGATGATATAAGGTCATATTTAAAAGAGAATCTATTTACAAGGAACTATGCTGTTGCAGTACTTTATTTAAGAAAATTTCGTTTGTCGTTTTCTTTCCGGTTATGTTCCTTCGCAAGCTTAGCTGTTGTGTAATAGTAGATTACAATAGACCATGCGGTATTACTCTCGGAATTGTTTTGATTTGAATTGGTTCCTCAGGTTAAGTGAACTTCTACCTCCTTCATTGCTTCCATAGGAGTAAGTCGAGGATCTAATTTACGTCAAATTTTGTTCAATATATTTCTAAATGATTTTTTGAATCTGTTCGATCGTAAGATCTTGGGTTATGATGATGACTTAAAACTTTACACGTTACATTTCTGCCGTTTCTAATTTCCTTCTCTTGGAGGAAGAGCTCTGTATTATATACACAACCCTCGTAATAGTATGGACGCAACATGTAGTTCAGTATTAACTTCGATGTATGATTTTCCAAAACAAATATTCTGCTCAAAAGTTCATACGGAATTTCGCCGGGTGTACTTCGTGAATGCGTTAATTTGGCACTTCGCATATAGACGAACATTCACGAATACTGCTCTTTGAACGTATTCAAAAAAGATTTTTAAGGTTTTTATCCTATAAATGGATGGAGCTTACCCACCACATGACATTGATTACTTCCTAGCTGTAACTTTGTCTCGTTGAGTCAAAGAAGGGAAGATGCTCGCAGTATATTAACCGTATTGATTTACTCTCAGTATTCGGTCAAATTAACTTTCTTGTGCCGAAATATAATGTTAGATCTTCCGAAACGTTCTATGTGTCTGAAGCACGTTCTAATGTCCTGTACGAGTACAAAGCGCCTTTGTCACAATTGTGTATTAATGCGAATATGTTACACCATGATCCATTCTAGAAATTACTGCTTCCGTATTTCTATATATATATAGATACAGTGGTGGACAAAAAATAGGTACAAAGTAAGTGGTAGTAGTAAACGTTGTTTTTTATAGAGGTATAAAACTTGTCAGCTGTCAAGTGATTTATGTTTAGTTTGGTTCGGCATTTCAACATGAATAAACTGACGCCTAAACAACGCTTCCAAATTGTGCAAATTCATTTTGAAAATCATGGTTCTGTTCGAAATCCGTATCGCGCACTACGTCCATTTTACGGTCAATATAATAGTTTATCAGAGCAATTAATTCGATTAAATACGGAACGTTTTCGCACCACATTTACTCTAAATGATAATACGCATCCACAGAGACGTCGTACAATGCATACAGAAGAAGCCATTGCTGGTGTAGAGCGTAGCGTAAAGGAAGACCCGAATCAGTCTATCCACCATCGTGTCCATCCACTTTACGGAAGATTTTGCGGAAAGATCTTGGTTTGCGTGCTTACAAAATCCAACTCGTGCAAGAATTGAAGCCACACGATCACCTAGCAAGGCGTAGATTCGGTGAATGGGCCCAAAACAAGATTGCCGTTGATCCCGATTTTCATAAGCGAATTTTGTTTATCGATGAAGCTCACTTTTGTTTGAATGGATACGTCAATAAAAGAAACTGCCGTATTTGGAGTGATGGTAATCGTCAAGTGTATGTTGAGACACCGTTACATCCAGAAAAACTGACTGTTTGGTGTGCTTTGTGGGCTGGTGGAATCATTGGTCCGTACTTCTTTAAAAACGATGCTGGTCAGAACGTTACAGTCAATTGTGACCGCTATAGCGCCATGATTACTTATTTTTTCGTTCATCAATTGAACGACCATGATGTACAGTAGCTGTGGTTTCAACAAGACGGCGCAACATGTCACACAGCTCGTGCCGCAATTGATGTATTGAAGGAACATTGATGGTAACCGCATAGTTTCACGTTTCGGACCCGTGAATTGGCCCCCAAGATCGTGCGATTTAACGCCGCTAGAGTATTTTCTGTGGGGATATGTGAAGTCGCTAGTCTACGCCGATAAGTCCGAAACTATTGACCACTTGGAGGAGAACATTCGCCGTGTTATTGCCGATATACGGCCACAAATGTTAGAAAAAGTCATCGAAAATTGGACCTTCAGATTAGACTACGTCCGAGCCAGCTGTGGCGGTCATATGTCCGAAGTCATATTTAAATTATAATGCCAGAAGATTATCTTTCGAATAAAATAAATTTCATGTCATTTAAAAAAAATCATCTTTGTTTTATTCCATTTCAAAGTTCTATACCTCTATAAAAAAACACCTTTTATTAAGCTTCTAATGCCGCTACTAATTGTTTACTGTTTATGACATCTGGTGGTGGATGGCCGCAATTAGTTTTGAAAACATCTAGGACTAATGCAGATACCATTGACTACAATTGCTGTAATTCCCCGGCATTACTGGGATTATTAGCCCTGCGGTCATAGAAATAGGTACATCCAGTAAATCAGTTAAAATAAGTTTCGTAAAGTAAAGTTCTCATCTCAATTTATTACTAAAATACGTATAAATATTGTGGTAATTATCTATTATACTTAGAAGTAAACATTGTTCGGATATAGAACGAACCATCATTAGAAGATTGCGTGTAGAAGCTAGGAAAATTACTAAAGTATTAAATCGATTTCCAAATATGATCACCAATGCCCTTAAACCGCATAAGCATTTCCAGAAACGAGGACGACCGAGAAAAACAACTCCACAAATGGATCGTTGTATTACAAGACTAGCAAAAGAGAATCCACTTGGAACCTCCGTATCAATTGTAAAAGAAATGGATATGGATATTAGTGCCCGTACAATACGCCGCCGATTGGTGGCAAATAATTTGCACAGTAGAGCCACAAGAAAAGTTCGTCTATTAAGCAAAACAAATAATGCAGCCAAACTGATGTCTGTAAGAACTTGTATGGAATGAAAAGTTGAAAGATAAGGAGAAATATACTATGGAGTGACGAAACGAAAATAAGTTTACTCGAATCTGACGGCAGAGTTTACGTTGGTTGGCCAGTAAATAAAAAAAACTGTCACCAAAATATACAATAAAAACAATAGAGAGCATGGTGGCGGCCGCATCATGGTGTGGAGCTGTTTCTCGTGGAATGGGGTCGATCTAATTCATCGGATTAAGGACAGTTATGTTATGCTTCCGTATGCCGAGGATAACCTGCCCCTGATTTGGATATATCAGTAAGATAACGATCCGAAACACACTTCCAAGTGTGTCAAACAGTGGTTTATCGAAAATAGTATTCCAATTTTGGAGTGGTCAGCTCAATAATAATAATAATAATAATAATCCTTTATTGCCCAACAGCCCAGGGGCCAATTACAGGACAAATTACAATACAATTCTTATATAAAATAAAATAAAATAATTCAAATCGTGTTGCCTACAATAATAATGAAACAAAAAAAAAAAAAAGAAAGACACAAAAATGGCTCTAGATCCCGTTTGTTTGCGTTCCTCACCATGTGACTGAGAGGTGCCTTAAGCAAAATGTTGGTATTAGCTCTAGGTACTTGAAATGTATTAAAGTAGCGAGTATGATGAGTAGGTACGGTAAAGTTTATTTGCGCCAGAAGGGCTGGCGAGTCGATAGTATTTTTCAGGATCCTGCAAAGAAACTCCACACTGTTACGCTCGCGGCGGTCAGCAAGAGATAGAAAACCATGCTCAACAAGTAAGCTATAATACTCGATACCTCTTGCAGGATACACGTTGTCCATTCGAAAGGAGAGATATTTTAGAAATTTCTTTTGAACCCGTTCGATCATAAGCTCTTGGTGTAAATAACGGGGATACCAAACAATGGAGGCGTATTCAGAAGCTTAGAACGAACGTAGGCATAATATAAACGTTTCATTACACCTAAGTCTGAGAAATGCCTGCAAGAACGCATGACAAAACCGAGAGTTTTGGAAGCAGATGAACACATGGACGAAATATGTTCCGTAAATGACAGTCTATTATCAAACAAAACACCAAGATCCAAAGTTTTGATATTGCGTGGTATGGCTGCATCATTAATTTGGTAGTTATAGTATAAAGTAGTGTGAGTGTTATTGTAGGAAACCACAGTACACTTGTTGATGTTCAGAGGAGATAATTGACCTTGCTCCAAGTATTAATGCGAAGAAGATTGTCTTGTAAATGTTTACAATCGAAAATGCTACCAACAGTATTAAATATCTTTACGTCATCTGCGTATGCTAAGACGTGACACGTAAACAGAGATAGTAAATCATTTATATAAAAATTGAAGAGAAGATTTGAACCTTGAGGAACACCTGATGTTGGAGAAAACGGCGTAGAGGAATAACCATTGTAGCAGACATAACACTTCCTTCCAGTAAGGTAAGACTCAATCAACGTCAGGAAACCCACACCAAAACCAAATTTGTCCATTTTTTGTAGTAGCATCTCGTGGTTAATGCAGTCGAAAGCTTTAGAAAAATCTATGTAAATAGCATCCACCTGCTTTCGCTTATCAAGCGCTTCACCAAGATATTGGCCAATGCATGCTAAATTAGTGATCGTCGACCTACCTGCAACAAAACCGTGCTGATGCTCAGATATGAAAGGAGTTATGCAGGCAGATATTTCTTTGTAAAGCAAATGTTCAAATACCTTAGCGAAAGGAAAAAATCGCCGGATATCAATCGAATAGAGAACCTGTGGAAGTGTCCTAAGGATTCATTGTGGTACAAAAAAATTAAAAATCAGAACGAACTGTAGCAAGCAGTTGGAAACTTGGTACGCTATACCACTTACAAACATGCCAGCGGTTAGTAAATTCTCTGCCTAGCAAGTGCCATACTGTCGAATCAGTTTTAAAGTTACAACACTTTTATGTCTTGTACCTATTATTTTGTCCAAGCAGAATTTGTCGTTTCCTTTTTATTTTAGTTAAATCTTTGCTAAGCATCCTTTCAATTTATATTTAAGTTCTTTATTACTAAATAAAGACTATTTCCGTTTTTAAAATCCAATGTCTTTTTTTTTATTTTATTATACAATATTTTCCTATATACTGACATTGTACCTATTATTTTGTTCACAATTATATATGCTTGTTTACAATATGTTTTTATTTTGTGTAATCACATATTTGATCTTTTTTTGTATTTTGCTTTACTTATTTTTAATGCTGAACTGTATTTGATCTGTTGGGTAATAAAGATGATTATTCACAGGTATATCAGTAAACTCCACTCACACAAATTAATTAATTATGCGGAACGCAGCGTTTCGAGAGCACGTGGGCTCCCACTGTCAACCGTGTTACCGACTGAAAGTAAAAACTGTATCACACATGCAAATTATTTTCTACGCAGGCTCTAAAATTTCTAACCATATGACTATTTACAATCTACTAGGTGGCCTCATGCCTTTTCCGGGAAAGGATGGACCGAAAGCGAACCGTATCTTTAACAGGGCCTATGGTAATAAATCCATCAAACTCGAGTGTCATTTGAAGATGATTATTGTTATTATTATCAATAGTTTGTATAATCGATTAGGATATTGCTTCACTGAAAATAGCGATGTTTTTCGAAATCCACAGCATTAGAATTTTGAATTCTGATAATGAATTTTATACAGGTATAAGAACCTAAAAGTTTTGAATGTTACATTTTAAAATAAACGCTTTGAAATAATTGATATCAGTCATTTCAATAAAAATTTCGGTTAGGTTTTCGTAGTTACACCTATAATCGGTGTAGAAGAGGTACTTGTAACGTTTCAAAATCAATGTATGCAATCTAAACCCAAACACAAACAGTAGATAGTGACTGGTTGTAACGGTTATTCCAGCATGTGTAATTATCATTTTTCCGAAAGGAATTACGTACTTATCTAAAGAGTCTCTTGAAAACATTATTTTTGACCACTTTCAAATTTCATATTTGCCTACATTTGTTTATTTCGTTCGTCTCAACATTTAGCCGGTTCAAATATTTATTGTATCTGAACCAATTGCAGACTTTCTATACTACCGCATGTATTTATACACTTTCTAATGCCAATATTAGTGTAATTGTCAATTAATATTCCTTCTTTGTCTTACTATTTTATTATCTATTATGCAAATTAAATCTTGTGCGTGATTGTTGTGTTTCTAAAAGAGACAACGTATACAACCGCTCATAAATATTTAGGTACTCTCAATAACCGCATGAATAATATAAAAACTCAGCAAACATGTGAAGAAAGTATTCTTTTTGTACATTCAGACATACAGTTAGTGACAGTGAAAATCGTCTACCTAGTAACAGACGCACATTTTCTGCTATTCTTCATTACGGGGGCGTCCTGAAATGTTTCCGGAATCGACAAGAGATGGCGCACGAAGGTTGAGGTGTCAAAATTTCAGACATTAACTGTCAATAGTTGTTGTTTAAGAGTATGTTTTGTATAGCAAGGTAGGTGGTTTCGCAAAAATGTATAAAATCAAATTTCGTGTAGTGATAAAACATTTCTGGATGGCTGGGAAAACGGCCACGGAAATATTTTGCTAGAGGTTCATAGCGATGTTCTCCATCATTTTTGGCCATTGGGTGAGCGAGTTATAACATGGCCGCACAAGCACAAGTGACGAACCACGCAGTGGACGCCCAAAAAGCGCTACCAACGATGAAATGGTCGACAAGATTCATGATGTCGTGTTAGCCAATCGCCGATTGAAACTGCAAGAGATAGCAGAGATAACAGGCATCTCAGAATAAGGCGTTGGCCATTTCCTATACGAAATTTTGGGTATGAAAAAGCTTTCGGCGCGATGGGTACCGCGTTTGCTCACACCGGAGCAAAAACGAAATCGAGTGGCCGTTTCGGAGGAATGTCTGGCCAGGATCCAACGCAATCCAAGGGATTTCTTCATGCGTTCCGTAACTGTGGATGAGACTAGGATCCACCACTACATACCGCAGACCAAGGAACAGTGGAAGCAGTGGACTTTTCCGGGCGAATCGGCTCCGCAGAAAGCAAAGACCGTTCCATCGGCCATGGCGACTATTTTTTGGGATTGCCATGGTGTGATCCTCATCGACTATCTGCAGAAGGGAAGGACGATCACGGGATAACACTACATCGATTTATCGAACTGATTCGATGCAGTATTGAAGGAGAAACAGCCTCGTTTGCAGCGGAAAAAAGTCGTGTCCAAATTAAATGAGTTGCGCTACGAATTAGTCTCTCATCCTCCATATTCACCGGACCTAGCCCCCACTGACTTTTCCCTGTTCCCAAACCTAAGAAAATCACTGGGAGGAAAGAGATTTGTCTCAAATGAGGAACTACATCGAAAAATAAAAATAAACCACACCAATACCGTATTTTTGTCGATTCCGGAAACATTTCAGGTCGCCCTCGTACATACACTACACAAATACATAAAAACATTGCATTTTGAGTTCATACTAAATTAATAAAGCATACATATTCAAGGGCAGTACAGTATAACGGCTCATAGTCAAAGTTGTCCAGCTGCAAAAGTAGGTAGTTTCCCGAGAAAAGTTAATAAATGTTTCGTTTATTTGTTTGTTGTGTTGAAGTGATTTACACTGTAATCATCAAGATTGTATCTATTTCCAAAGGATGTTCTTCTTGTACATTATACGAATAAAAATTTTTATATTTCTGTATTTTTACCTAACATCTAGACTATATATAGCTGATAGATATCTGAAACACTAGATGAGCGATTTTATTATTTTAACTGTGCATTTAGTGAAATATACTAAATAAATGGGAACATTAAAACGTCTAATTTAAATTTGAGTTTCATCTACATGACCTCCTTTTGATTGAACTAGTTTTATTAGAGGTAGCTGATTGTCGTACTACCCAATCCAGTTGTTCCCACAATACCTCGATCGGGTTCAAGTTAAGGCTCTAAGCATAGTCTTCACATAATTTACATAAATGTTCTGAGTCATTATTTGGTAAACATAATACATGAAAAGAGAATTTTGCTGGTAAAAGAAATCGTTAAATAATCATTAGTGAAAGGACTAAGTAAAAGCGCAGAATTACGACTAAGAGAACCATTCCTATAAACTAATTTATCTACGAATGTCATACAAAATGCCTCGTCCAATTTGAATCGATAGAATACAGTTTAAATTTAACACTTTGTAACTAAAAACTTAACTGTATTAACATTAATTTCCACAACGACCTTTCCTGTTTCCATATTAACATTTCTAATTCGGTATTTCGTATGATATCGATACTACAAATCAGCTAGGTTGTATATTACCCACACCTTAACGTTGCGTGATATGCGGAAATAAATTGACATCCGGTAAAATTTTTTACTTAAATTACATACAGTAGTGTGAATAGCTTAATGACAACTACGAGTTTAAACGAAACTGTGGGCAATTTACTGACAACCCTCATCAATTACACGAACGATGACTATATAGCTAAAAGATTACAGGGTGGTATCATCTATCAATAGAAGATGTGATTGCTTATTTCTTCGAGGATGACAAAGAGAATGTAACGACAGTAAGGTTTTCAACTACAAAACTTCGATCTTCATAATCCCCTACTGCCAGGACGTCAATGGGAGTCATCTGACATCTTTTTGGTGACCACTTAATTTCACGTTTTGGAGACATTTTTTGGACCCCGTAATCACCCGATTTGGTGGTGTACGATTTTTTCTTGCGAGGGTAACTTCAAAAGCAATGTGTATTTCGCCTAACGAAAATCGCCGAATTGAAAACGAGGATTCGAGAAGAAATTACTGCAATAATCATTTAACACATGGGCTGGAAAGTCCCGGGCCTAACAAAGAAAACACGGTTTTTTTTGGTTCAAAATTAGCTTTATTCATCAACGTAATCTCAATCAAGAGCAACGCAATCATTCCAGCGCCGCTCTAACATTTCAATACCACTTTTGTAGAACGATTTATCTTTTGCCTCAAAATAGACCTCAGTTTCAGCGATAACCTCTTCATTCGTGCGAAATTTCTTACCGGCGAGCATTTTTTTGAGGTCTGCGAACAGCCAGTAGTCGCTGGGAGCCAAATCTGGCGAATACGGTGGATGTGGGAGCAATTCGAAGTTCAATTCATGTAGTTTTGCCATTGTTTTGATTGACTTGTGACACGGTGCATTGTCTTGATGAAACATTTTTTTCTTTGCCATATGCGTTCGTTTCTTTGCAATTTCGGCCTTCAAACGTTCCAATAACGCTATATAATATTCACTGTTGATGGTATTTCCTTTCTCAAGATAGTCGATGAATATTACACCACGCACATCCCAAAATACCGAGGCCATAACCTTTCCAGCCGATTGTTGTGCTTTCGGGCGCTTTGGACGAGGTTCACCAGTTGCTGTCCACTCAGATGACGATCGTTTTGATTCCGGAGTGAAGTGATGGATCCATGTTTCACCCATTGTCGCATATCGACGCAAAAATTCCGGTTTGTTACGTTTAAATATGGCCAAGCACTGCTCAGAATCATGAACACGTTCTTGTTTTTGGTCAACAGTGAGCAAACGCGGCACCCACTTTGAACAGAGCTTTCTCATAGTCAAATGCTCATGCAATATAAAACCAATACGTTCTTTTGATACCTTTACGATGTCAGCTATGTAACTCACGCAACTTCACTTTTCGATCATTCAAAACGATTTTGTGGATTTGATTGATGTTTTCTGGTGTTACCGCCTCATTTGGACGTCCACTGCGTTCTGCATCATCGGTGTCTCTACGACCACGTTTGAAGTCAGCAAACCAACGTTTTATTGTTGTTTCTGATGGAGCGGAGTCTCCATAACACTTTTCAAGCCATTGCTTCGCTTGAACGGTATTTTTTCCCATCAAGAAGCAGTGTAAAATTAAAACACGAAATTGTTTTTGATCCATTGTTTTGAAAATAACAAAAGTAGCGTGACTCTTAGCACAATAACTCACAAACTAATGAATAGAATATCATGAAATTTTAATAGCTGTCT
Organism: Trypoxylus dichotomus; assembly: GCA_023509865.1. Taxonomy (NCBI): domain Eukaryota; kingdom Metazoa; phylum Arthropoda; class Insecta; order Coleoptera; family Scarabaeidae; genus Trypoxylus; species Trypoxylus dichotomus. The sequence goes on along the minus strand of CM042076.1, from coordinate 72,035,794 downwards.
TTTGAAGGTTAGTACTGAGAGAAAGGTGCCTGCAATAAAACTAGCGTCATCTATGTGTTAGGCCCGGTACTTTTCAGCCCATGTGTTAGTAGCAGACAAAATAATAGCAATATTGAAGAATTTACATATTGATGTATGTAGTTCAAAAAGCATTACAATATTTTTGAAAGTGGCACGATCTTCACACAAAAGTATTCTAATAAAAGTGTCTTGACTCCTTCGTGTAGTTAACATTGTTGAACAATGGCGCTAGTCTTAAAAATAGTTAAAACTAACGGAGACAAAATAATAGAAGTAAAATAGTAACTACAGAGAAAACGCAAAAATATTGTCAATATATTTATCAAATAATACAAAATACCATAATAAGTGCAATACAATTAATATTTGGTTGAGTACCCCTTATTTCAAAGTAATTGCTGCTTTGCACCGTCGTAATATACTATCCAGCAATCGTTGACAGCGTTCTGGGGTGATAGAATACCAAGTAATTCGAACAATTTCTCATGACCGTAATTGTATCCTTGATTTTTCTTTGAAAAGTTCGTCTTGAATATCAGTCCACGAATTCTCTATTGCCTTGGGGTTCGGAGATTGTGCAGACTACTCCAAAACCTCAATCCTGTTATGAAGTAACCAGTCTTCAACTGATATGTTTGGGGTCGTTGCCGTACACTAAAAGTCACTTTAATAGCATATCTTCTTCTGCATAGGGCAAAATAACATGTTCCATTATATGAACATTCCCATCTTGGATTAAAATGTCTTTTCTCCAATAATATGGGTCCTGCAGTATAATAGGAGAAACACCCCTAAATCATAAATTTTTCACCTCCGTATTTCACGATTTTGCTTTCATCAGTCCAGAGAATATATTATATTACCATTTTGTAGCCGGTCATTTGACATGTTCCTTAGTTAACATTAGACGACGCCTTTCATGGACTTTGAACTACCAACTACTCTCTTTCAGTCGTCTCCGGATTATTCTGGCAGAACCATTTAGATCGTATTCTTGGTTTAGTGCAGTGGCTGTTACACTTTTGCATGTCATACGATCGAGTTATCTTCACGAACTGTTGTTTTCTTTTTACGGCCCCGAGTACTGCGATATCGTAAAGCATTTCTAATTATTTTCGCCGAACAGTTTAATAGTTCCTGAATAGATTGATAGGTTCTTCCTTCTCTTCTTAATTTTAAAATCAACTGCCAAATTTCTTCAGTAGGATGATGTTTCTTTCGACCTATTTTATTTATTTAAAACAATTGCACTTAAACACTATTGAATATTAATCAATGTAGAATGAGGTTTAAGATAAAATCATCTCTTTTAAACCATACAAGACGACGATCAACTGAATACCACTTATTTTGTCCAGGCACAATACACACCTAGGGACATGAATATGAGGCACCCTTTAGATGTTTTAATATAGCGGTATTAAAGGACATATAGTCTTTACCTGCCGCTTCTTAGAAATACTTGTAGTATAAATAGAAGGCTTGGTGAAATAAATACCGTTATTAATCCATTTATTGCTGTATTTGCGGAACTAATTGTATTTTACACTTAGCATAGTTCGGTAAAGTGACCAGTGAACATCAGTATTTTTATTTTAAATTATATGTGCGTTTGTTATTGGCAAATAAAAATATTTATTCGTGATTAGTTTATGAGTAACTGAAAATGCCGAAATCTAAAGAACTTTCTGAGTATCAACGTGCGCAAATTATTACACTATATGCTGATGGATTATCCCAAGTGATGATTAGTAAAAAAAAACTCTAAAGCGTTATCAAGAAACAGGGGATACTAAATCAAGGCCGGGAAGAGGTGCAAACCGTAAAACAACAGAAAGAGAGGGCCGGTGGTTACAACGACACTCCCTACAAAATCGACGCCAAACGGCGCGTTAAATCGAGAACTCAACGTTAACGTATTGCCTAAAACAGTAAGTAGATGTCTTAGAGAAGTCGGTCTATCATCGAAAAAAGCTAGAAAGAAACCGTGGCTGTCGGACGTAAATAAAAATAAACGATTAGCATGGGGTCATAAACACAAATCGTGGACAGAGGATTGGGCGAATGTGATTTGGACAGATGAGTGTAATATAGAGGTAAATATAATTAATCCTCTTATATTCAATATATGGCAACTATTTTTTTTAAAATCGAGAGTTGAAAGTGCACCGGAGGTGAAAAATACCATGCCGATTGTGGGGTGCCTACCATCAAACATGGTGGCGGTAGTATCATGATATGGGGGTGTACGACGTCGACAAGGGTTGCAAAGATGTTCGTGTGCACTGGTCGAATGAACTCGAGGATGAAGTTCTACTGCCCTCAATGTAAAAATTATTCGGAATGAATACTGACGAAGTTTTGTTTCAATAAGATAGTGCACCATGCCACACTGCGGCTGCAAGTTTAGCGTCGTTCCGGGAAGCGAACACTGACATCTTGGAATGGCCACCCCAAAGCCCGATCGAGTATTTGTGGGCTATTATTAAGCGAAAAGTATGCGAACACAAATGCAAATCCAAACAAGAATTAAAAGCAATACTTGAAAGAGTATGGAAGGACATTTCAACTTCAACCTGCCATATGTTAGTGGCCAGTTTATCCAAAAGGATTGAAGCTGTCATAAAAGCCCGCGGGGGGCCAACCAAATTGAATTTCTAGTTTTTAGTAATAAATATTTGCTTTTATAATATGTGTTTTATTTGTTCATTGTTCATCTTAAAGATAATTGAAAAATTGGGGATGCCTAATAATTGTGTCCCTGCCTGTATACTGTAAGTTAAAAATGAGGGACTTCCCAAACACTTTTACAAGAAGAAGGTTTTCTTAACGTTCTTACAAATTTAATGACCTCATGTGCAGATAACACTACTGCTAATTTAAAAAAATATATATAAAACTTTCGTTCACAGTATTCGTAGTTTCATACTGCTATTATATTGTCAGCTACTGTACGTATATTCAAGAGGTTATCGTCTTACGGACATAGTTTTTGAAAGTTGAAATTTTTGGGTGGCATACAATTTACTTTTTTTCGCTGGTTTAATTGCAATGAGGGTCAATTCAAAATTTCTCATTTCATGTCACTCTGTACAAATTGCGATAAATTTAAAACGGATTTTCAAATTGGAATACCTTTACCAGTTCCTAACACAACTTCCAATAACGTTCAAATCGACTTCTCGCGTACAAAAAGCAACTTATCAAAGAGGCGATATACGAATTGGGACACCTGGGATACGACTTCGTCATTAACCATAATATTTATCCTTGTTTTCATTTCGATACGGTGCATTGACGCATTCTTCCAGCAATTTACGTTACGCATACAAAGTTGTTTACATTTGTGTGCCTCAAATGAAACGCTCTGCTATTTCAAGAACGGAAAGTCGAAGATTGCCGTAATATTATTTGCGATTATTTATTTATGCATAGAAAGATAAGCGCATATAAAAAAAAATGGCACTTGTAATAGTGTTTATCGAATGTATAAACGGGTACAAGGAAATTCTACTTTATTTCGCTGTAAGCGTAAGATATCAAAGAAAATCGGATTATCATGGAATTGTATTGGTGTGGAATGCATATAAGTGTACCTACACTATCGCTCGTAAGTTTAAAATCGCTTATAGAAAAATACAATATGTTAAAAAATATCATCAGTTTTTACGTCGATTAAAGAGTTTTGGTCGGACAGCCTTCGAAAGTGAATAGTGTAAAAAACATTTTTGCTAACAGAGAATTCCGTGTGTTGATTAATCATTGGAAAACTATTATGCAAACCGAAGAAATGTTATAATTCATAAGTGGTTTAGATGGTATTTACCCGTGATTACAAAGGAAATGATAAATGAAGCCTTGGCCGATGTCAAGCGAACATTTGAGCGTGAGAAAGTTTTCAGAGCAATGGATGTAGCAATTCCTCATTACGTAACAAAAACGGAATAGTGTGGCCTCTTTACAACGGTATTTGGACATGCATCAGCGTAATCCAGATAAGTTTCTGCGGCGATATGGAACTGAGGATGAAACTTGGATTCATCGTTACACGCCAGAAACAAAACTACAGTTAAAACAGTGGATTTTACCTCAAGAATGTAGCTTCAAGAAGACAAAGATTATATTAACAACAGAGAAAGTCATGGCCAATGTTCTTTGACTCGCAAGATTACGTTTTTATCAATTATTAAGAAAAGGGAAATATAGTCACAGGTAAATATTATGTTGCATTATTGGCCAAAATTCACAAAGAGTTGATTAAGAAACGCCCATATTTGTCTAAGAAAGAACTACTTTTCCACTACGACAATGCACAACCCGTTCATCTGCCGTTGTTGTATCAACGATATTGGTCGATTCGCGCTACAAATTAGTACCGCATCCGCTTTATTCTTCGGACTTGGTTATGAGTGACTTCGTTCTCCTCCCAATTATAAAAAAACAACTGGTCCTCACCAAAACTATTTGCAATGGAAAAATCTTACCTTTTAGAGAATTTAAAAGGGCTGGAATATTTAATCAAGCTAGAAAAATATATTTGTTTTTTATTCTTCAAAAGGTACCCGAATTTTCACTCAACCCTAGTAATTGTAGTATTAATACATTGTAAGTGGATTTGAATTAACGCACAATCTGAAGAAATTGGTAAAACGAAATTGTATCAAACTGTAAGAATGTGTTATTTTCTTTCTAATTAAATATTAATACAAGTTTCTCAAGATGGTCTTACGTTTATGTGCGGTATTGTAATTGTATTGGTAGTGGATACGTACAATAATAGAATGTTGACTGTTTATTACGAAGGTATTCGGTGTATACGGAACCAGTATTACTTTAGTCAACAATTTTAGTACCATACTATGCAATACACTGCTACGATTCATGACAAAGCAATTTTTACCAACCATATACAATGGAAATTCCAACATTTGTGCTTATGATCAAGGCAGAATATAAATATTGTTTTCATTTCAGCGTTAAAACTTTTTGCTACCAATCTTAAATTTTAGTTCAGTATATATTTGTATAACATCCATAAATCTTAAAAATCTGACATATGTCACGACTAGTTCCAGAAGCGGATGAAAGAGACATCATCCAAACGTCGAGGTGCTTCAGATTCTTCTGAGAATCAACTATATACACTACCGCACAAAAGTGTTTAGGCACCCCTGTTTTCATGGATTATTCATATAGTATTATGTTTACCAAAAAAACATTATAATAAAATGAAATACGTATTTAAAATGTAGTTCAGTAAGATAAACACCCATTATATCGCATAAGATTTACTATCATTTACCTGCACTTGGTCGGATTACCATAAACTGTTTACTGCGGTGCAATTACAATAACAATCCCTCTGAATTTACTGGGTAAATTTAGTCATCTGTTAGATTGTAGGTAATAATGTTTAAATTACCTTCCTAGAAGATTATAGTGAAATCTGTAACGTATGGTCAGTTGCAGTGTGGTATTTACTCTATTCACGTCGTGAGCGAAATATCGTGTGACAATTTTTTAAAATGCCTCCGCGAAGAGAAATTAGTACGGAAACACGTGCGCTTATAATAGCTTACCATAAAAGTGGCATAAGTAATCGACAAATTGCCAAAAAAATGAAAATACACCACGCTACGGTTGACTATAACGTAAAAAAATATCGGGAAACTGGCAGTTTTCTTAATAAAAGACGGAGTGGAAGGCCAAAAGCGACAACATCTGCAGATGATCGCAGAATAGTGGTTACCAGCAAGTTAAATAGACGCAAAACAGCCCCGGAAATCACAGCAGAATTAAATGTTGGTCGCCAAAAACTAGTCAGTGTTTCTACAGTCAAACGTCGCCCACAGAAAGCCGGGCTCCATGGACGTATTGCGATGAAAAAGCCACTACTACGCAAACAAAACAAGCAAAAGCGACTTAAATGGGCTCGTGAACACCAACACTGGACCATAGAAGAGTGGAACAACGTCGTATGGACGGATGAGTCCAAATTCGAGCTGTTCGGAACCCGAAGACGCATATTCGTAAGATCTGTGGGTGAACGTGCCAGAGAAGAGTGTATTGCTACTATCGTGAAGCATCATTTGGGGCTATTTTGCTGGCACTAGTGTAGGGAACATTGTGAAAATTGACGGTATATTAAAAAAAGGAAGCCTACCAAGAAATATTGGAGAATCACGCAATACCTTCCGGAATTCGACTTTTGGGTCAAAATTTTATCTTCCAGCAAGATAATGACCCAAAACATTCCTCTAAATTATCTAAAGACTATTTACGCCATTTAGAAGAGGAAGGAACTCTCAAAATTATGGAATGGCCTCCCCAGAGCCCCGACTTGAATCCAATCGAGTTACTATGGGAAGAACTAAATTGGGAAGTACGGAAATCGGCTCCGACATCAGCTACTGACGTGTGGAACAAATTGCAATCGAATTGGATCTCAATAACACGAGAAACTCTGGCAAAACTTATTGCGAGAATGCCTCGATTGTGTGCTGCAATTATTAAATCAAGAGGAGGTCACATAAATGAAAGCAAAATTTAAATTAAACGTTTTAATTTTCACATTTATTTGATATATTTTTATTCATGTACGTGTATCTGTACATAAAAAATAAATATTATTAACATTTTTGCTGAGTTTTTATACATTTTTGCTGTCAGTGAGAGTGCCTAAACACTTTTGAGCGGTAGTGTATCTACGTAGATCAACACTCGGAAGAATTATGTTTCATCCGCGAAAAAAAATGTATATGTATATACACTATCGTTCATAATTTGGATCCCACATAATATATTGTGTTGCACTAAGAATTATTTTAAAAATATTTAGGGAGATTCACACTAGTCTTCTTAGAATGGCATTTACAATCTAATATTAGTAAGTGTGTCGACAGTAGAACAGAGACTAATAAAAACCAGTCTGAGCAGCAGTAAGAAAACCACGGTTAAGTTCTCTACACAAACGGAAAAGACTAAATTGGGCAAAAGCTCACGCACAGTGAAGTGTAAGTGATTGGAATAATATATTATGGACGAACGAATCGAAATCCGAATTATTCTCAAGTAAACGTCGCATGCTTGTTCGTAGCCGCCCTGGAGAAATAATGTTAGACGAATGCATTTCAAGAAGAGTGAAACATGGAGGAAGGAACACCGTGATAAGAGGTTGCTTTGGAAGTGATATGATTGGAAAATGAGTGAAAAAATACGAAAGAATGACAAAAGATGTGTATTTGAGAATTTTAGAAAATAATGGGATACCAACTGGATATGAATTAATTGGGAAATGGTTAATTTATCAGCGAGATAACAACACGAAATACACTGCAATTGTGGTTAAAACTTATTTGCAAGGCCAATCTTCTGAAGGAGTCCCATCCATAATGGAGTGATCGCTACAGCCCTGATTGCAATCCCTTTAATGAGTAGGATTTGTTTTTTTCATAAATTTCTCGCAAACATTACCTGTCCAGTTTATTCTGTTATTTTACATAGTGTAATCAAACTCAAACTGAACAGTAATGCATGATTTTCGCACCCTATTTCATATTGTCAGTTTATTTGATCGAAAATATGTGAAAAAGAAGAGAATATGTATTTTACACGAAAAAAATCAATAATTAAAATAATAATTAAAAGAAAGGAAGAGACCGGTAAGCTTGAGAGCAAAAAGCGAATTGGAAGGTCCAGATCCACGACGAGGCATGTTAGATGAGTGTATTGTAAAAAAACAGTGAAACATGGCAGAGGAAAGATCATAGTATGGGCTTGCGTTGGAGACTGAAGCATTGGAAAGTTAGTCAAAATAGATGAAAGAATAACAAAAGATTCAGAATCCTAGAAAACGACGCGGTACCAACTGGATATGAATTAATTGAGGAGTGGTTTATCTATCAACAAAGTAACGATCCCAAGCACATCACAAAAGTGGTTAAAGCTCAGTGTATTTGGCAAAGTACAAATTATTAGCGTTTATCATTCTTTTTATGTTTATGTACTTGATCACGAAATTTTGCTTAATTTATTGATCTTTAATTTAATGAAATTAAATGTTATCTAATAAAATATTGTTTAATTATCATCACTTAAACTACTCCAATTCTAAAATTATGCTAATTGATTGCAATAACAAAAACATAATAACAATATTTTTAGTGGTGTGTTAATTTCTTTATAATTTTCTTATTAAAAAAAATTGTTTGGTTTCAGTTTGCAATATTCATCTATCGAATTTCTACATTCGTGACAATTTAAGTTTTATAGTGAAGATATTGAATACGCAACACATGGGCTGAAAAGTCCCGGACTTAACACATAAATGACACCAGTTTTATTGCAGTCACCTTTCTCTCAGTTAGTACTAACCTTCAAAAGACAGCTGTTAAAATTTCATGATATTCTATTCATTAGTTTGTGAGTTATTGTGCTAAGAGCCACATTACTTTTGTTATTTTCAAAACAATGGATCAAAAACAATTTCGTGTTTTAATTTTATACTGCTTCTTCATGGGAAAAAATACCGTTCAAGGGAAGCAATGGCTTGAAAAGTGTTATGGGGACTCCGCTCCATCAGAAACAACAATAAAACGTTGGTTTGCTGACTTCAAACGTGGTCGTAGAGACACCGATGATGCAGAACGCAGTGGACGTCCAAATGAGGCGGTAACATCAGAAAACATCAAAAAAATCCACAAAATCGTTTTGAATGATCGAAAAGTGAAGTTGCGTGAGTTAGCTGACATCGTAAAGATATCAAAAGAACGTATTGGCTTTATATTGCATGAGCATTTGACTATGAGAAAGCTCTGTTCAAAGTGGGCGCCGCGTTTGCTCACTGTTGACCAAAAACAAGAACGTGTTGATGATTCTGAGTAGTGTTTGGCCATGTTTAAACGTAACAAACCGGAATTTTTGCGTCGATATGTGACAATGAATGAAACATGGATCCATCACTTCACTGCGGAATCAAAACGATCGTCATCTGAGTGGACAGCAACTGGTGAACCTCGTCCAAAGCGCCCGAAAGCACAACAATCGGCTGGAAAGGTTATGGCCTCGGTATTTTGGGATGTGCGTGGTGTAATATTCATCGACTATCTTGAGAAAGGAAATACCATCAACAGTGAATATTATATAGCGTTATTGGAGCGTTTGAAGGCCGAAATTGCAAAGAAACGACCGCATATTGCAAAGAAAAAAAATGTTGTTTCATCAAGACAACGCACCGTGTCACAAGTCAATCAAAACAATGGCAAAACTACATGAACTGAACTTCGAATTGCTCCCACATCCACCGTATTCGCCAGATTTGGCTCCCAGCGACTACTGATTGTTCGCAGACCTCAAAAGAATGCTCCCCGGTAAGAAATTTCGCACGAATGAAGAGATTATCGCTGAAACTGAGGCCTATTTTGAGGCAAAAGATAAATCGTTCTACAAAAGTGGTATTGAAATCTTAGAGCGGCGCTGGAATGATTGCGTTGCTGTTGATGGAGATTACGTTGATGAATAAAGCTAATTTTGAACCAAAAGAACCGTGTTTTCTTTGTTTGGCCCGGGACTTTTCAGACCATGTGTTATATCTTGCAATCCATATCGATAGTGCACAAACATTTACAAAAACAATATTTGAATTAAACAAGGGAATGCCAACTAGGATATTCTAAAGATAACAGAGATTACTGCAAATATTATCGAGTGAATTTTAATCTATCAACTATGACAAGTCGATGATAATACAACTTACTAATTTGTATATAACTGTATCTGAAGTACGTAAGTCATACGTCTTTATCGTTACCACTTTATTTACTCAATTATATTATCTAGCCGAGTTCCGTTCGGATTTTTACATTTTCCCTTCCCGGCAGAACGTTATTTTGCTTTCTTGCGCCATTTAAGCGTCAACCGCTGGTTATATCGAGCATGAATCTACGTTCAACGGCAAAAAGCACCAAACATGAACGAAACAAAAAAGCGTAGCTATGAAACGTTAGATAATGCGTCCGTTGTGAGGTCGTAAAATATAAAAAAGGAAGGCATATGTTGCGCTATAACGTTACTAAAAACAAAGAAAAACAAACGCTGCATAAGCAGAATGAAATTTTTGGTTTTTACGCGAATTTATGTTATGGAAAAAGAATGGAAGCATTTATTGCAAATTTTGGTGTGATAACAATCTTCAAGAAGGATTACCTTTTTAATTCATTTTCATTTACATTTTCTGCATTACAAAAATTGCTTTAAATTTGCAAGAAAATTCAGTGAAGAATATAGAAAAAATTACATGTACTCATTCAAAAAATCTGAGGAAACTGGTATAGGAAAGACTAAATAAAGCAAAATACACCATCGTACTGGAGCTTGGAGGAGAAGATATTCCACTGAAGATTCAAAAATATCGATTCGTCAGCTTAGCAATTAAACATTTCCAAAGCCACCTTACTCACGATTTTACACAAAGATCTTTATCCAGACGCTCATTAGAGTCAAATATCTCAAGGAAGAAGGCTAGAGATAGAGAAGATAGATTAGTGAATTGGGCATTGTAACAAAAAAGAAAAAAAACTGATGATAATTTTTTTTTAACAAATCTTTTTGAGCCACAACGTATATTTTCAACTGGGTGGATTTGTATATGGATTTCTAAAAAACAAAATTACTAATGAATTTGGGAAAATCCACAAAAAATACTGGGAACCGTTGCATTCAAAAAAAGAGTAACTGCCTGGTGTGGCGTCTAGACTGATAAAAGTAATCAGATTATAGTTTTTCGAAAGCGAAGATGGCAAAGCTACTACGGAAACTCGATATCGAAACAAGATTACAAACTTTTCATTTGACGAATTGGAAAGTACAGATGTCGATATTTTATGCCAACGAATTGATAATCATATAACTTCTCAAAGAGATAACAATCATTAGCCTATCAGATCATAAGATTTAACGCGCCTAGATTTTTTGCTTTGTAATTATTTATTTACTCAAAAGATATTCGTTATAAAATAGAGAAAGCGAGAAACGTTTTTCAAAATGACGTAAGTTTTTAAAAGCCGATCTCTTACACTAACTACGAAAATGAGATTCCTCCGTTGCTGTCTTTTCTATCTTGTAATACACTAGGGTGACAGAATAAAATAGACACCTACTAATTAAAAAAAAGATTCTATTCTCGTTATATATACAATTTTTTTAAAATTAGACTAATATTTTGTCGATCCACCTTTACTTGCGTGAAGTGCTGCGAGTCGTCGTGGCATAGAATCTACTAAATAATTAATGGTGTCTTCTGGAATATTTAACCACTCTTCTGTAACAGTTGCCACGAGTTCTTCCTTATTGCTGGGTTTTCGGTGTCATTTCGCCGTATTTGTCTGGATTATGTGCCAAACATTCTCTATCGGACTCATGTCTGGTGATAGGCCTGCCCATGCGGTTGTTGTTCTTGCTTTGTGGCAGGGTGCTCCATCCTCTATAAAAGTGGCGTCTTCTTTAGATAAAATGGCGTTGTCGAATATCGGTAGTAGTCCTTCTGTTAATATTTGGATATATTTTGCCGCATTTATATTTCCGTCGCAGATTACTAATTGCGATCTTCCACCATACCATATCGCGCCCTACACCATGATGTTCACACCGCCGTATTTCACCGTTTGATGCAAAAATTTGTCGTCCAGTTGCTGTGACGGACGTCTCCGCATCCACGTACGACCACCATCACTGAATTGGCAAAATCTGATTTCGTCTGAAAAAATGACAGACCGCCAAAACTCTTCGGGCTTCGTTCGCATTTCGATTGCCCAAGCCATTCGGCGCCGTTCTTGAGACGCCGTAAGGAGGTTTCTCCTTTGCCACCCTTTTATACATCCTGTGAAGTTGCCGCAAGCTCAGCTGTAGTTTTTCGCGGTTCTCTTAACACTTCGCGCACAAGCACCCTTTTACTTCTTTCAGAAGGTCCGACACGACCTGGTCTCGGCTCCACTGTTGTTTTTTCCTTGCGTTTAAATTGTGTAATCACGCGGTTAACTGTGGGGAGAACGGAATATTTAAAAATTAACTTATTTCACGTTGCGAAGCGCCGCGTTCACTCTGGCCAACGATGCGATCCCGGGTGAAGTCGCTAATATCACTCGAACCTTGCAAGCGAAGCATAGTTGTAACGATACTAAACTATGACGAATTCCTTCCGATACATCTACCCCTACCCTAATGACAAGAGAAAGTTCTTAATTCGTTCTTAAAATTTAGCTGTTTACATATTTATACCGCTTTATCTGGTGTCTATTTTATTCTGTCACCCTAGTGTATAGTGAAACCCCGATTATCCGAGTCGCGATTATACGAGGTCCGCATTAAACAGAGTCGACCAGACATGATTATCGGAGGTACAGGCGTCAGTGGTCCGTATTAACCGAGCTTGTAGAATGTTTCCACTTAAAATCATCGGGGAACGCCTGACCCGTTTAGGTATGTATAGACTCTTTCAGTAGGTGCGCGTTATTGCGTACGTCATAAGCTACATGTGCATTATATTATGTGACTTGTTTGAGTTGTCGTTTGCAGTATTATGGAGCAAATGAAGCGAAAAATAGTTGTAATAAATTAAAAGCCATCAGAAGTGTAGAAGCATGTGAAACAATTAAAGCTGTAGCCCGATGTTATGACGTTATTGATGTTTTTCGTGAAATTGACCAGGAAATATTATAGAAGATTTTGGCAAGGAAATCGGAATTTATTCTATTATGAATTTATAAGTTAACCTCAAATTCTAACACAAAATCGAATGAGCATCCCAGAAAAAAAATCGTTTTTATAACTAGCAACCAAAGAAACTCTTTGGATTTCGACAGAACATATTTGAAAAGTAGTAACTTTCATTACCAACTGTTTAACGTACATATTTCTACACAGCACCATCTAGTAAACACGAATAAACCATCTGTAATGTCAGAATGATAAGAAAGAGCCCTATGTCATCAACAAATCCATGTATGTATTAAATCAGTATTTTAGCGTCATATCAGATATGGTACCTCCGGCAGTATTTCAAAATGTTATGTATGGCGTGCAAATAACGAAGTGTCAAACTACAAAAAAAAACTGGTTTTATAAATTGCTTGTGTTTATTACAAATAAACGCAATCAAAAATCCAAACGTCGCATGTGGTTAGGAATAACATGTGAAATGCAAATAATCTATTTATATGCCATTCGGAAACCAGTAAAACAACGTTAATTAAAAATACATCTCTCAGGGCGGCTGTTTATGGGCTGAAAATCTCATTTTGTTGTATCTTTAACTTTGTTCTGTTATAGATTAATCAGCGATCTTTGCTTCAAACAATGACGTGCGTGTAAATATCCGTTTAATGCATTATATATACATATTTTTCTCAGGAGAACAGATTTTAGTGAAACTACAGATTTAGAGACTTAACAAGATTCCGAAGACCACTTTCAAACCAGATAATGTAGCCGCTGGGCCCCCTTGAAATAGGTTTAGCATTGATTCCCCACAATTTTAATTCACTTAATTTCTTCTAAATTACACTCAAATTATAAAAAAATTATAATAAAAAGAAATTTTTTATTTTCACATTTAGTTAATAGCTTATTTCTTTTTTAACGCGAATTATAAAATTAGAGTCTCCCATTTAAAGTAAAAAAAAAAAATGATATCTACATTCGGTATAATTTAAAATAGAAAAATTCTGAAAATTATTTTATAGTGGAAAGAACCTAACCCAAAACTATTTACCTGGCTAACTTCAGAACGTAATTTTTTTTTTATATTGTCTAACCAAAACTGGGTATGATGCACTCTGTATAGTGACGTATGATTTGATTTAAATTATATGGCAATTTTTTCCAAAAAGTTTATTTAGTTTTGGTATTGGCGGTGATAAAAATTGTAAACCTAAATATGTCACAATGCATTTAGATTTTTAAGAAATATTTAATAATGGTATAGCTAGTCATTTTCGTAATTGTGACAGCGTCATCAAAAGTATTAACAAACTTCATTATATCTTTCTTTTAAGAACACTATATTTCTCACAGTAGTTAATAATACAGTGGCACAGTACTGTTAAAAAAAATAAGTACTTACAAATTAAAAAAAAATGCTTAACACAGAGTTCCTTCACAAAAATAGGTGCCCACAATCAGGAGACCAAACAACAACTGATTTTAAAATTGGTATTTGCAATTCAAATAAAGCCCCTACTATCGAAACATCATTTATTCATAATTTTATTTCCATTTATAATGCATTAGCAATATTATGTCAAATTTTGCCAAATATCTAGGAAGTCCATTCTTAATTTCGTCTGGAACGCCTCCTAATTGAGTTTTCAACATAAGTTCTATATGATATGACATGCAGTGTATTTAAGATAAGGATGCATAACAGGACAACATGGACTACCTTTTTTTTATCTCAAGATTACTTGCAGAAAATATTTAGAAATATTTCCTTAACTTTTAATTGTGCCCAAACTAATTTGACGAGACACAAAAAAAGAAACGTACATTAACATTTTATTTTCTTTGTCATCAATGTTATACTTCGCAAAAATTGAACGATGTCTTTCATTATCAACTCCCATAATTTCTAGTGACGTTACACGTTGGGGTGGGATATAGTATACGATACAAACAACCGCCATATTGAATCTTTACCCATGCTTTTTAAATGGCGTCAAAAGTAGTTTAAAAACTTATTTATGATTAAGTATGTTTTTTGACCTTTGTACAACCGATCAATTACAGGTTTAACTTACAAATTACTAGTACTTTCAGATTTATAGCAGATAATTGCAAGTACTACGTGTACGTAGCAAAATTTTGTGTAAATTAAAGAATGCTCAACCTTTATTTCCATCTTCTACAGAGCAAGACTTTATTTGTAAAGCGAAAAGATGTATACAGATACAATACATTACATGCATTTCTTTATAGTGCAATGTGACCACTAAAATACTTCAATTTTTTCGGTGTTACTTAATCTTTTGTGAGCTATTGTGGCAGTTCCTTTCATTACAGGTGTTGAATTGATATGAAAAACTGTGAGAAAGTGTCAGAGAACTCCGGGATGAAAACCGTATACCAGCTCTAAAGAAGGAGATATATAAAGGGCTATAGGGGCAGTTTTAGGAGTGGCATGTCTCAAAGGGCGACCGGTATTAGATTCAAAACGCCTCGGATATCGCTACAAGAGTACGTCGAAAGCATACCAAACCTGTTAGGACGTCCGGGCGTTCTCAGTAGTAAGGCTAAAGGGACCACTAGGGAGACCCTTTGGTGTAGCGACTAAATAGGGATTTCCTCTGAAACGGTAGATATAGGAAGTGTTGCTAAAATATACCTTGATTAAACAACTGCCAAGTCTAGGTTCCCTTAATTCTTCCATACTTTAACGGAACGTTATGAAATTTTTCAATAATGCTGAAATTACTTTGCACAATGTAAAAAGCAAAAAATATCTATAATCACGATGAAACTAACATTATTAACAAACTTCGAAGCAAAACGGTAGTAATTTTTACAAATATCGGGCGCCAATACCATTAGCATTATGATATGCGGCAACACAAATGAAGATATGCTATATACTATGGTTATAAAGCACAGAACCTATATGATAAATTGACTCAGCGCAATTCTCCAAAAGATACAAAATATACCAGCAGTACCAGTAGGTGGTTAGATATGGATCTATTCGAAAATGTCTTTTTTTTTAATTTTATTATAACATCTGGAAACCAGAAGACACAGAGAACTAATCACTAATGACTTTCTTCAAGAATGATAGATGAAATAACGTTTATCTCCCTCCTCTTCCAACAAAATACCGTACACTGGATGCAACAGCTAGATGTTGGGGAGGGGAAAAAGAAATAGTGAGGAATTTCAGACATGTGGAGAAAGGAAAGCAGACAATCGGGGTGCACCCGCAAAGAGCTATTTTCTATACTACTAGAAAGATAGCGATGTGGAATTTGGGAGAGTGACAGCCAAAACTTTAGGATTCAGGGCTCCCCAATCATACAGAGGCGTTGAATGGGCTGAGTAATAAGAGCGAAGAAGTTGGAGGACATAATTGGAAACTCTTATGACATCTGATACCGACCTCTTCATCCTCGCTCAAAAAATATCGTAAAGAAAACACCAGTTCGCCAAACTAACAAACAAAACCGTGCAAATTACACTATTTGCAGAATTTATGGAATAAACTGGAAAAATTATAAAGGCAAAATTAAATGGCTCAAATGCAGCCAGTGGATTTGTGGCCCATAGCAGACTCTTACAATAGGTGCCCTCGTCGTAAGGACTTAGATGATGAAGACTTTGTGGATGACTTCGTTCCATCTGAATAATAATGTACTCAGCTTTAAGAAGATAATGACTTACAAATGTTTGTGCCTTAGAAATTCATTTAGATTTAAAGAATTTAATTTTCGCTCTTAGTTGCATGGAGTTTCTTCTGGGCTGCTGCATGTCGTAAAGCTGCTATGAACGAAGCAGCGGTCCAGAAGAAGTTACATGCAATTGAGAGTGAAATGTCTGCAGAGTCATATAATTATGATACGGTTTCAACAAATGCCGCGGAAGTCTACCACAACATATTCATTTAGATTGTTTTAATTTTAACATATTATCTTTTTAATGAAAAGAGTCTCTGCATACATTTGCTTCCTATAGCAAGTAACCCCAAATAAAGAGCAGCTTGACCATGTAAAAAACTTGTTTTGAATTCACTTTTCAAAATTATAAAGCAACCGAGGTTAGGCATCAGTTGAGTCGTTGTGAAGCATATTTTTCCGCAATAATATCGCCGTAAGTTGGCCAAATATTCTCAAAAACATTTTACGGTACACCATCTTTAATACAGTTTGACAAATGGATATTTAAGACGCATATCATTGTTTGATGACATAAGTAAAAATCGCTGATT
This sequence comes from Trypoxylus dichotomus, assembly GCA_023509865.1. NCBI lineage: Eukaryota > Metazoa > Arthropoda > Insecta > Coleoptera > Scarabaeidae > Trypoxylus > Trypoxylus dichotomus. The sequence goes on along the minus strand of CM042076.1, from coordinate 72,018,810 downwards.
AATCTAACTATCCTTATTGAATATTAATATCACGTGCGGAAGATATGTATGTGTAACAGAAATAACTAAAGTAAGCTTCTGCCTTAGTCAATTGTTAGATTGAATTGTCTTCAATGTCCTTACAAGTTTTGTGCATATTAAAAGAAGATCCATCTTAAACACAGTAAAACGTAAGCTTTCCGTTAGAATCAATTAAAATCACGATTTCCCCTATACGGAACTACAGCCTATGATAAATATCGTGCAATAGTTGCTATAATCGAATAAAGTGTATGTTATTCACGTTCAACTGGTAAAATCCTAACCTATAATTTTGTGTATATTATAAGAACTGTCAATTATTTTGATAAATTATGTATATGGCACTTAACTTGAACTAGAAGTACTGCTTTTATTCTTACAGATAAAGATTGATGAATACACATAAGTTCGACCATGGCACTCTACTAATTAGTAGAAACTTTAAAAAAATGCAATTATTTACGTTTAAAACAATACGTATATAGTTGTATATATTGCAATTAGAAAGCTTCTTAAATTTCCTAATTAATTCCATGAAGACCTACTATTGTTTGAGTATCTCCGCTATGAAGTATATTTATTGAATTTGGATCACTCTGTACATTGTTAAAAAGCTAAAGTTACTCTCAAAAGAGTACTAAAATAATTTTGAAAGCTTTCACTTAATATATCGTCTAAATTATCTTTTCCTTTGTATTTTAAATATATTATAATTGTGGTGAGTCACAGAGATTATCATCACTTACTGCATTAAACGAAGTATAAATGTATATTATTACTCAAGATCTCTGCGGTATATTTTGAAGAAACGCTCGCAATTCCAATGGACGTAAAGAATGAGTATTAAGTATGATAAAATTAATTAATCAGAAATTTGGTATCACAAAATTTATTATTCATTCTCCCAACATTAGAAGAACAACCTTTTATACGTTGTGACTGGCAAAAATGGTTTATTATTAAATCGCAGCAAACATGAAGTTAAATAAATTACAAATGACGTCGGGATGTCATGTGGATATGTAAGAACATATTCGTATTTTTAAAACCTTGACAAGTTCATTGATATTAGATAATTCAGCTGGCTGAAATTCTCGGCTAATTACTAGAACATTTCCAGCATGTTTATAGATATACAGAAGATTTACAGACAAAATAAATGTTAATAAGCGCGATAAACATTTTTCAAATGTTTCTTCTAGAGAACACTTAATTAGTTACGCTTTATTTAAATCCACAAAAAAAATTTAAAGATCCTAACAAGAGATAAGGTCAAATAACATAAACAAAATCCTAAACAGTAAACAATTAGACCTGTAAATAGCAACCGAGTTATACCATAAAGTAACCTTATCTGTGATTATAATTTGCACACAGCGATATTAAAATGTAAAAGATAAATTAATATTATTATTGCTGCGGTTCCAAATAAAAAAAAAGCAATTTAGCACAATGTTAAGCGTTTCATTTCTTGTAAAAAATCCACATTTCCCGTTGTTATAGTCACTGTATCTGTATTTACATTTCTCCAATGTAACCGATGAGAATATACATGAAACCGGTCTTTAATTTACGTATGACAATCATTTTCAAAAATAAATTCAAAATTACACGAAACAAAAGAATTATTCGGCCGAAATCACTCACTGACACAAAGAAAGTTTTAGGGGGGCGTACTTCAACACTCAAGGGCGACGAATATGTCTTAAATCAGCTGACCATATTGAAGTGAGAAAAAAATCTGTCAAAAGAACTAACACATCCTTGCAGCGAGATCGATAATCAACAGGTCAATACAAGAAGATTGATTGATTGAACGGGGGGCCCGAAAGTGTAACGATTATGACGCATTTGACAAGTACGGGATCAAGAAAAAATGCACGCACACACATCTACACCAGCGCATATACACACGTACACGGTACAATACAATACACGGAAGAACGGATACACTAGCGAATGGCCTAACCTACCTTCTTACGTATTGGATTTTCGGCACAATCGATATTAATTTTACGTAACACTAATACTAACTCGGAAATCCGCACACATATAAGACACCGATTCGAAACCTACATACGCGAATAGTAACCGTCTAAATGAAATGCATAAAATTAAGGATAGACACAAAATGACGTTAGATTATTACTGCGCTGACAGGCCTGCCAGACTACAAAACTTTGGTCACCCTGCAGCGCCACAACGATGAAGTCGCCGTATTTCGCGCAAATCTAAATGTTTACATCGCGAACGATTAATCATCATTAAAATGCGAGGAAATTCTACTCACCTGGACGGTTTTCACATTAATTTTTACCTAGAATTCGCCAGGAACGATGAAAACATTGGTGACACCACCGGACACTGCCGTCAAAATAATAAAACACTATAGAAGGCGGGAAATACGAAACGTCATTTACTTGTCAAAGAAATTATTTTAACTACTTTTCTCTTAAATTATACCTCCGATTTTTTTATTATCCCTAAGATGTCAAATAAAGGAAAATATATCGATCCCACACCAATAATATGTGCAGTAAATATAATTAGTTTAAGATATCTTTCAAAAAAGAATGTAATTCTTTAACTCTAATGCAGGCTGGCATTCCCTGTAATGCGGAAGTAAAAGCTAAAGATTGTTTGCAATATTATAGAGTAGTTGATGGAATAGATGCGGTGAAACATGAATTGAAAATCGACGATGGAGGAAAATTTCCATATCGCCCTAAGAGAAGCGTAAACAACAGACATCGAGGAATTTATATAGAAGTATTTTTTCAATTCTTCCTAAGTAGAAAATCATACTCATAATCTCATTACGATTATTGCAGTTAGTCATAGAAAATGATGCATTTAAATAAGGTCGTTGCATAAAAGAGATCGAGACCGCCATCTATTAGAGCACTTTCAAACTTCACTATCACGAAATTAAATTTTTGATCTATTTCGTCTAAATATAGTTTTTACGCAATTATACAAAGTCCTCTTTAAGCGAACTACTTCCGGAATTGGACCGTGTCATGATGAGATATGTAGAAATGAAATAAGAGTAAGAGAAAAAGAAATAAAAAGAAAGGAAAGAGAGAAGGAAGACAGAAAAAAGGGGGAAAGAAAGAAAAGAAAAAAGATGTGTGGCATCTCGGCGTTTCGCTTCCGTTGTAGGAGGCTTCTTCAGGACAAAATAGGGAAACCAAAGTGGCACGGTGAGTCGACGTGTAAACCACGCTAAAGGCGAACTTTCTGAAGGTTTTCGCCGTGACACTTCGGTTTCCCTGTTTTCTGCTGAAGAAGCCTCCTACGACGGAGGCAACACGTCTTCCCTTTCTTTCCCACTTTTTTCTCTCTCTCTTCTCTTACTGTTTTCACCTTTTCTTTTTTGTTTACCCCCTTTTTCACTTGTTTCCCTTCTTTTTCCTCTTACTCTTATTTCAATTCTATACGTCTCCTCATGTGATCCAATTCCGGAAGTAGTTCGCTTATTACTGACTCAGCTCCTGAAAGCCTACGTATTCATTTCAAAGTCCTTTTTATTTTTTAGTCGAAGGATATACTTCGACCTCCGCCCGAAACGAGATACGAAACCGTCATCAATGACCTACGCGAAACCACTTACCAATCCCACTGGAATCAAGAACTAGGCAAAAGTAGGGATCCCAATGGAGCTTTTCCCAAAGGATTTGATGTAGAAAATTTTACGTTCGGCTTTCCAACCAAAAGAGGTGCTTCTACATTACATTATAATCCTATGTCCTTTCAAAAAGCAACCGTTTCTCTCAGAATATGGAGTAGCTGAACTTATCAACCCTAGAAAGAGCCATTTAGAGGTACTCTTAGAAAGTCAAGAAGGTCACGAGTTATATAGAAAAAGCCATAATGATTACAATCCGGGAGAACGAGTTGAAAGAGGGTATGGTAAAAAAAGTTTATGTTGGTAACGATCTGAAGCAATGAAAGTCTAAATTAGCAAGTAGAAAGTCTTTGAATTGGTTAGCTAAATCAATATTATAAAAACTACGAGAGATTAACCGACTTCTGTTTTAATTAATTGAATTATTAACTTGTGAAATACCTCTTTTTTTATTTATTTTTCTGTAGCAATATTTTTTTAGTATTGGTACTATACATTTTGTATAATAGGAGCGGCATTATATCAAATTTAAATCATTCGATTCTAATTAGCACTTATTATTGTAATTTTTTATTAACACTTGTTCTTTTATTACTGCTACTATACATATTTTGATATTCTAAGCGGCACTATTTCAAATTTAAACCAGCTGCTTCTAATTAGCACATTATTGTAATTTTTTATCGACATCTTACTGCTATTAACATTTAAAACCAGCCCCTATATCTATTACACATAGAATAAAATAAAGTACCTAATTTCATTGTATTTCATTACTTACCTTTCAGTTATCTTAAACCAAGCTACGATCCTGGCAAAAGATACGGAATGACCACAATATATGATCCGAAAGGTATTTGGGTAAAATGCGCCACAAAATGGAAACTAAACGATCCTTTAGAAGTCGCTAACGCAATTCAAGCTGAATTTGCAGAGAAATCAAAGCCAAAGCTTGGTAAAGCTCTATCACCGTAACTTAAGTCAAAAAACACTATTTCAGGATATTCATAAATACATTTTACTTTAGAAACGATAATATCAAGAATGTACCTAAGAATTTTAGATTCGGAAACCTGTGCGAAAGGCAAATGTGTGGTGTACAAGAATTAATTCGAGATCCAACTTGCAAACCATGCAGATTCAAGAGAGAATTGTACTCGTGGATAGCAAGTTTGAATAAACTGCGAGATTACACTAAGAAACGAAAAGACGTCTTTTTTAATATGAAAGAATTGCACGATAGATTCTTGTTTTACGATAAGGTAATTAAATCGAAGAAAATGTGGAAGTACTTACTGCATATGCTTATCAAACTGCTATTTAACACTTAACCTCTTACATTACGTCGCAAAACACTATTCATTTACCAAAAAGAATTTATTATCTCACGGTAATAAGAAAGTAACAGGTCGAATTAGATATAATATTTGAAGCTTCATAACCGCAATCCACGTGCTACCGGTGGGCCCATGAATTCCGCGTTACTACGTGCTTTGCGTCTACTTGGACCTCGCACGCATCTTCCTTCGTTTGCGTTTTAGCCTTCGCATACGCTTCTTTCTCCACTTCGCCCTCATTATGCGGGAATTATAGAAAACCCGAAAGTTTTCTTCTGTAACAGGCAATTTTAAATTGTTATAAAGCATACATGAAAATATATCGACGAAAAATTGAATAAACTTACTTTAGTTTGTATCCGTTTGATAATCACAGCACGCTACGACCACACTCTACAACATGTCGAAGGAAAAGGAAGCGGATGCCGAATTTATGTCTGTAACAACCAATCGTTTTGCTGGAAAATAGTTACCAACCGCTCGATTATTCAGTGCTGTCAATAACAGAATGTCAATTACACTGAAGATTCAGTTTCAATTTAGTAGTTTTAATTAAATATAAAGATAATTATTATATTTTTAATTATATTTGATGCGGTGATTTATGTTATGATATTATTTACGACGAATATTTTATGTATTTATGAAAAACTATGAATCAGCTTCTTTTGAACGGTCAGAAAATTTATTACGTTTAAGGCATACTTACAGGTGACTCCAAAATTAATATCCCAGGCTAAGATCATAATTAACCATATATTTTAATCACATTTTAGGACAATACGGGATGGATTCCGTTAGAAACTTGGAATGAAGTTTGTAAATGCTTCCATGTATCGTTCGATGAAGACATATTGTCCTTAGCTAAGTTAGTTGAGACAATTAAAGATGGTAAAATTGAATATAACGAGTTTCTAACGTTAATTGATGTTAACAAGCCGTGTCCGCAATTAATGAAGATAAGAGGTAGCATTTTAAAATCTAATTATAAGTTATTTGCGATCATTTCTTTTTCAGATGTGAAGAAAGACCATATGTATTATCTAACAAACATGGCCGCCAATCGCGACCGTTGTACTATGGATAATTCAAGTATGTATAAAATATACTGATTATAGTAAATGTCTTTAGTGTTAAATCTTCTTTTAAAGCTATGCAGGCTGCTGGAATTCCGACTTTTCCAAGGGATTCGGGCAGACCGCAATTACGCGAAGGATGTAAATTTGATCTTGATAGTTTAGGTCAGGAGACATCGGCAAAAGCGGTGATAAACCCAAGTATATTCACGAATTACGGATTGTCTCACAGAGATTTCTTCTTGGTAAGACTGCGAGTACAAGTTATTAAATTTTAGAAAAAAAATAGAGCCTCTTAGTATGTGAAACTAAAACATTTCTTTATAACGAGTAGAATTGGGGTGCTACCTAAAATTTTTTGAAATTTAAGTCACCTGCATGAACTGACGCCACTAGGAGTTCTATACTATCCTTACAGGTTAGTATACTAAGTGAAAGGCTATTTATTGGTGAGCAGTTCTTCCTTGTGGTATCTACTTGTGTAGGTTCAGGATCAGGTTCTGTTTTCAATTTGGTAAAACTGCTGGGGAAACACACAAAACATTCAAAAAGCGGCCGAACATCAGTTGATCGCAGTATATGCTCCAGATGATCATTAACCAGCATTACACCAGAATTTTTTGAAATTGATGGTCTTATTTTAACAAAGAAATTCTATCTTCACGTCAGCCAATTAATGTAGAATTTTATAGTATTGTTCTAAGACAATTAAAGAAGAATGTGAGCAGAAAACATCTAGAAAAGTAGCGCAGTAACAACGCCTTCATAATGTAACAGTTTTTAGCGAAAAACAATATGGTCATTCTTTCTCAGCTAATGCATTCACCTGACTTGGGTCTTCATGGTCTTTCTCTCTCCAAATATGAAAACCAAATTGAAGGGAGAAAGATTTGACATGATAGATGAAATGGAAATTGAATCGCAAATGGAGCTGAACAGCTTGATAAAAGAAGACATCTAGAATGGATTGCTTTAGTGATAAGAGGCACTAGGATTGCTGTTTCCACTCCCACATCGACCACTTGTGAGGGTAACGCAAATCCTTGATTTGTTCCTACATTTCAACTTTTGGGTACCACACTTAATTTTATATTGGTGTGTCTGTGTAATCAATGTGATCAAAAAAATACTGATTTTCTTGGTACACATGAAAAACAATTTTTTTAACCTCATAGAAACATTTGATTGAATTAGACATTCAATTCTAATAAAAAAAAGCTGACATTATAATTTTTCCGGTAATTGTATCAATATGTTGAACTCGTAGCATTCTATCTCAACAACAGATTGCAATTTGTGAAATTTAACAGTTTTTTCGAATGCTGTTAGTATTAAATATGGAGTACCCCAAGAGTTTATCTTTGGTCCACACTTATTATTAATTCATATAAATTAGTTGAAACTGTGATCCTAATACAAATTTTATCTTGTAAACGATACTTTAGCAATTAACTACAATACGACTTTATGTGACCTATGAAATAAAGTTGGAACTATGGCTATTAATATTAATAATCGATTTTTAGTTAATAGGCTTAGCATAAATATGGCAAAGTACAATTAACACATGGGCTGAAAAGTTCCGGGCCTAACAAAGAGAACACGGTTTTTTTTGTTCAAAATTAGCTTTATTCATCAACGTAATCTCCATCAAGAGCAACGCAATCATTCCAGCGCCGCTCTAACATTTCAATACCACTTTTGTAGAACTATTTATCTTTTGCCTCAAAATAGGCCTCAGTTTCAGCGAGATTTTTGAGGTTTGCGAACAGCCAGTAGTCGCTGCGAGCCAAATCTGGCGAATACGGTGGATGTCGGAGCAAATCGAAGTTCAATTCATGTACTTTTGCCATTGTTTTGATTGACTTGTGACACGGTGCGTTGTCTTGATGAAACCATTTTTTTTTCTTTGCCATATGCGGCCGTTTCTTTGCAATTTCCGCCGATTGTTGTACTTTCGGGCGCTTTGGATGAGGTTCACCAGTTGCTGTCCACTCAGATGACGATCGATTTGATTCCGGAGTGAAGTGATGGATCCATGTTTCATCCATTGTCACATATCGACGCAAAAATTCCGCTTTGTTATGTTTAAACATGACCAAACATTGCTCAGAATCATCAACACGTTCTTGTTTTTGGTCAACAGTGGGCAAACGCGGCACCCACTTTGAACAGAGCTTCCTCATAGTCAAATGCCCATGCAATATAAAGCCAATACGTTCTTTTGATATCTTTACGATGTCAGCTAACTCACGCAACTTCACTTTTCGATCATTCAAAACGATTTTGTGGATTTTTTTGATGCTTTCTGGTATTACCGCCTCATTTGGACGTCCACTGCGTTCTACATCATCGGTGTCTCTACGACCACGTTTGAAGTCAGCAAACCAACGTTTTATTGTTGTTTCTGATGGAGCGGAGGCGCCATAACACTTTCCAAGCCATTGCTTCGCTTGAACGGTATTTTTTTCCCATCAAGAAGCAGTGTAACATTAAAACACGAAATTGTTTTTGATCCATTGTTTTGAAAATAACAAAAGTAGCGTGACTCTTAGCACAATAACTCACAAACTAATGAATACAATATCATGAAATTTTAACAGCTGTCTTTTGAAGGTTAGTACTAACTGAGAGAAAGGTGACTGCAATAAAACTAGCGTCATATATGTGTTAGGCCCGGGACTTTTCAGCCCATGTGTTATTTGCTTTACGGCTTTTTGAATACAATATTACAAGAACTAGTCAAATTTTTGAGTTTATTTAGATCATATTCTCACTTGGGAAAAGCATGTTGATGTTCCATTTAAAAAAATACCGTCAACAATTTATTCAATAAAATCTCTAATCTCAAACTGTCTGCTTTGAATTATTTCATTCAAACATATATGCTGCATTGATAACTAGGATCATTCACCTCGTGTTATCAAGATCTTCTCACTATAACGTAAAAGTATGATTTATGGCTGATATTGACTATATAGCTGTTTTATTTGTATCAGTGAGAATTTCTTGTTTATATAGGGTTAGTAAAAAATCTTAAAACGATCGAATAACTTTCAACCTCTGATGGCTCATAAAAACAAGACAAGTGTAAATAATAAAATGAATTTATTACCATAAGTTATATACAAAGATGGTTACTTTTCTACATAATGACCGTGAAGACTGGATGCATTTGCCATATTTCTGGGCGAGCCTTCCAATCCCCCTGCATAGAATGTTGCCGCCAGTTAGATGGTCCGTGACGTTGTTTTGAGCTTCCTCTGTGCTCTCGAAGCTTTCCCTTCCTAGCCACTATTTCAGTCCACGAAAAAGATGGAAGTCACTTGGCACTAAGGCGGGGCTACGCGTCGGGTGTCCAAAAACTTCTCATCGAAATTGTTCAAAAACATTGTCATGAATGAGAAGAACATTTGTTTTGAATGGCTTTCCGCAAATGCTGTAAAGTCTGACAATAAACAAATTGCACTGATCCTAGTCCACGGTTCCATAAATTCAACAAGCAACACGCTCTTTTGGTCCCAAAACACTGTAGCCATAGCTATCCTGTTGTTGAATATTTGTTTGGGCTTTTTCGGTTTGTTCGGAGAGTTTGAATGCAACCATTATTTCCAATCACAATTGATTTAAAAAAATCTTCACCTTCAACCTCATAACGGATGAGAAACCTCTGCGCTGATCCCATTCGGCGAACTTTGTGATCATCAAACAGCATCTTTGGAAGCCAACAAAAGGGCACAGTTTTTTGTAGCTGATAGTAAACCTCCGTTTTGTCAACTCGTTGAACAATGTCTTGTGATGCAAGAGACTTCCTGCCCGCCTTTATTGTGGACATCAGTTCGGCCTTCTTTAAACTCCTTACACCATTCACCCACAACAGCATATTTGGCTCATTCTTCTATGAAATTTAGTTACATGATTCCCTTTTGTTTGTAGCAGCTATGTTTACATGCTTGCAGCTCGGCTGGAGTGATGACGTTGGGAGTAGCAGATATTATAGTGGGGGAGATGCGCAGTCACCTTCTGGGCATCCCCGTCTCCCACCACTCACATAACTGTTTACAGGCACGAACAGATTGAAAAAAGAAACAGACATCGTATTAATACAGTAATAGAAAAATGTTAATAAAAACTTAACAAGTTAAGAATACGTTATCGAATTGCCAACTTAATCAGTTTCTTTAATCACACTGTACCTGGGTTTGTATTTTTCTTTTCAAATCCTGACCGGTCTAGAATTTTTGATAAAAGACGACTTTAATTTGTTTCCAGCCTAGATCACCTGAGTATATAAGGGAACTATTCGAAAATACCGGCTACCAATTTCCCGACGATACTTTCGATAAACTGTGGAAGATGGGCGTGGATCTCGATAAGACCGGTTTAGTATGCGTCGATACCTTCAAGCAGCTGATAGCTCATTCTCTACCTCCTGCTACCATCGAGAACGCTAAAGAAGACGATAAATAAAACCAACTGTAACTATCCTATATCGTCTATTTAATACATTTATTTACAAAGAACCTAATATAAAATCAATCTTTTGTTTTTGTAAAAATAATACAGCGATTACAGTGATACCAATTTAACTTCTACGTCTATAGGATTCCCTGTATTTATCTCCTTGCCTATCCTCTTCGTCTCTACGCCTGTTGTCATTCCTATTCCTATAACTTTCGTCGCGATCTTCTTTTCTCCTTCGATCATGTCTATCTTCACGTTCCTCTCTATCATTTCTCCTCCTATTTCTTTCTTTATCATCTTTGTCTCTATCCTTAGCTTCCTCTTTTCGGTCTGATCTACGATCGTCACGTTTTTTGACGAAATGACTTAGAAATTCGGTTTCGCGTTGATCCAGCTTGTTTTTATTGTTTTTATTTCTATCCTTGTCTTTTTCGCGGGGTTTCTCTTGCGATTTGCTCTCGCTCTTATCTTTATCTTGTCGCTTGTTCACGCTACTCTTTCTCGATTTCAGTTTTTCATCTTCAGAGTCGGTACTGCTATCTGATTCTGAGGAATTGCGCCTGTTTTTCTTTTTCGGGGTTTGTGGCCTCTTCTTTCTCGGTTTTTCTTCGTCAGATAAATCTGTAACGAAAAGAATCGAACATTTTTGCTACATTTATACAGGATACTTATGAATTACATGTACTTGTTTTAATGAGCCATAATAATAATAATTCATGTCTTCGTATCCCCCAACAGCTTTCACCAATTACAGGCATTGGCCGACCGTGAGTTATTACGCATGCGTCTTAAGATATTCACTCTCAGCATTCGCCATGGAGTGAGGAAAACCACAGAAAACCGCAAGCCTGAGAACAGCCCCGGGGTTCGAACCCGGGACCTCAGCACTAATAGCCAGGGTCTAAAATATCAAATCAGGGCTGTTCGGTTATCATCTTGGATTTGGTTCAAAGCTCATCGAATGATGTTTCCAATCATACAGAATACGATTTTAAAATCAAAATTGGCACAAGACTACTAGACGGAGTTCGTTTCTGAAGATTTGAAAACATGTGAAAATGACTATTGCTAAACCCTTCTTCAATTTTAGAAGTATAAGTATTTCGCCATGACGGATAATTTTTCAGTTTTTTCAGTTGCATAAGCATTTTGACGTATTTTAGATGACTTTGATTTTTCGCAAAAAACATAAGGGGTATTTGACCAATAACACCACGCTTCAATTCGCTGTCGGTTTTGTGTAGTAACAAGAACTGTAAAATTCCAGTAGACTGTTCATACGTTAGTTGATTCATCTTTACTCTCTTTTGTACATTTCGTGACAAATAACTCCCATAGTTTTAATACAACGGGTATCTTGTGATTGTCGGACAAATTGACATGTCTCAACTGACGCATGCGTAACAACTGAACTGTTTTTAAACGTAGTTGCCTAATACTTTTTTAGAAACACCGCATGTTGATTATATTAATAGATAGAAGTTCGTTAATTTCCCAAACTTTCCTGAATCCACAAATTTCAGAGAAATATATACCATAATTTGGGACAGAAGAAATGCAATAATATCGTTAGCAACTCACCTTCGCTACTGCTTGATGACGAACTATCTTCCTCAGAACTGTCAGACGAACTGGAGTCACTACTGCTGCTACTAGATACCTCTTGCGCGATATTTAATTCAGAATTTTTCGGAACGCTTTTCAAATGCTCTCTGAGTTCATCGGTTAAACCTCCTAAACCGATCGAGGTGAAGAAATTTATGGAAAAACGGGTATTTTTTGGATTATCTCTCGGAAATAGACCGTTAAAATGAGCCTCCATCGTCCTAAAAATACAAATAAACGATAACTTCTGCTCTCCCAAATTCTTAAAATTCAATTTACTCACCCATCCTTCAGCCGAGTGTTCAATTTGGCAAGTCCCATATATTCGGCCAATTCTTGAAATAGGATCTTTATAAATATCCTACTCGAGCTGTTGGTATCTACCTCGTTTAATTTCATTATTTCGAGGACCTCCCAGCCAATGGCGTCGGTAAAAAGAAGATGGGCGAAGAATTTGCTGACGTTTCTTAGTTTGTTGGCGTCTAGTCTATGGGTGGTGGCGTACGTGTCTTTGAAGATTTGTTCGAAAGGTGGGACGTAGATCTTGTTAATTTGGCAGAATCTTTGCGCCAGTAATCCGTAGAATTTCTCGTATGTACGTTGTTCGGCGCAGCAATCTGAAACGAACGAAATCGTGCGAATGGATTACATATTAAATGGAAAATATTGACAACGTGGTAACGTATGAACGGTAAGTTAGATTTTGGAAGGTAAATAGATTATGGCTATTACTTTCTTTGGGAAATCTTAAAATAATATGTGTTATGGTTGTTCAGATTAGGTTTGTGAAAATTGGATGAGTACACTGCTAGTGAACAGGCTGATGCGGTTAACATAAAAGATATAAATTTATGAAGGCAATTAAAGTTTTCTGAGTACGGCTAGCACAGGTAAATCCCCGATGTTAAGGTGTCCTCTTATGGCCCGGATCGCTCAGGAAAAGGTGGGGTTTCTCCAATCTCTATCGCGCCTTCACGTCTAGAGGTAGCATAAGAGAGCACAAAAATACCTACCCTGCAGACGCGGGTAAATAAGACTTACCTGTAGCCAACTCTAACGTTCTGAGAGAAAGGGGTAGGATGAGCTCAATTAAAATTCAATAAAAGCAAAATGAATGTGGAGTTGAGGACTGGTACAAAATTTAATATATGTGTAGGCAAATAGAAATAAAAGAAAACAGGTGTATCAACAATATTCCGTGCTACAAGGTTTTTTTCGCGCCAAACCAATCTGAATGAATAGTGACAATTGTGAAACGTACGAGCACGGTATTGGTGTGCTTTTTTGTTTTTATTTTTCGATGTAGTCTCCTCGAAGATCAATAGACTTTTTCAAACGGTGCTGTAATCTCTTCAAGCCGTCGGAAAAGTAGGATGTTTCGAGGTCTGCAAAATAGCCATCCGTAGCGGCGATGACCTCCTTGTTCGAGTCAAATCTCGTTCCTCCCAGTGTTTTTTTCAGATTTGGGAATAGGAAAAAAATCGCTGGAGGCTAGGTCCGGTGAATATGGAGGATGAGAGACTAATTCGTAGTGCAACTCATTCAATTTGGACTCGACGATGCGGGATGAATGAGCCGGTGTATTGTCGTGGTCGAAAAGCACTTTTTTCCGTTGCAAACAAGGCAGTTTCTCCTTCAATACTGCATCAAATCGGGTCAATAAATCGCTGTAGTATTGGGAATTCCAAAAAATGGTCGCCATGACCGGCCGATAAAATCTAATCTATCGTTACATCCACGGTTACAAAACGCATGAAGAAATCCCTAGGATTGCGTTGGATCCTGGCCAGACACTCCTCCGAAACGTCACCCCATTTCGTTTTTGTTCCAGTGTGAGCAAACGCGGTACCCATCGCGCCGAAAGCTTTTTCATACCCAAAATATCATGTTAGATATGGGCAACTCGTTCTTCTGATAGGCCTGTTGTCTCTGTCTGTCAGAAGCCCTGATCAATGGAACAAGACGACCAATACATCCGAGGGATTTCCCTTAGAAATCGCCGCCTTACCGCATCGCAAATTACGGTAGAGTTCATTTTACAACGCCATCAGTCATTAAGTGTGTCGACAGTAGAACAGAGACTAATAAACGGCAGTCTAAGCAGCAGTAAGAAAACCACGGTTAAGTTCTCTACACAAACGGAAAAGACTAAATTGGGCAAAAGCTCACGCAAGCTGGAGTGTAATGATTGGAATAATGGACGAACGAATCGAAATTCGAATTATTCGCAAGTAAACGTCGCATGCTTGTTCGTAGCCGCCCTGGAGAAATAATGTTAGACGAATGCATTTCAAGAAGAGTGAAACATGGAGGAGGTAACACCGTGATAAGAGGTTGCTTTGGAAGTGGTAGGATTGGAAAATGAGTGGAAAAAGATGAATGAATGACAAAAGATGTGTATTTGAGATTCTAAAAAACGATGGGGTGCTAACTGAATGTGGATTAATTGGGACATGGTTCATTTATTAGGAAGATAACGACACGAAATACACTGCAAATGTGGTTAAAACTTATTTTTAAAACAAATCTTCTGAAGGAGTCCCATTCATAATGGAGTGATTGCAACCACATTAATGAGTAAAGTTTGTTTCTTTCATAAATTTCTCGTAAACGTTATCGATCTAGTTTATTTTATTATTTTATATAGTGCAATCAAATTCACAAACAAAATTTTCTAATCAGTAATTAAATTATTAGCTGAAATGTAAGATATCTTTATTTTAACATCCTTACCTAAAAACATATGGCACAACTCAATCTCTTGACCAGGTTTTAGTTCCATTTTCATCAATTTATGCGCACATTCTTCGAAATCCAGACTCGATTGGATGGTTAAATATATGGTACGCCTCAATGTAATAAGATTGGTTTCTGTATTATCGATAATTGCACTCTCTTTCTTCCCCTCTTCGTCCTCCTCATCGTCATCATCGCTGCCTTCCGATCCTTCAGAGCCGGATTCCGATTCGCTATTGCTGTCCAAGATTTCTTTACTGAGGGTCTTGTATTTGCCTTCGTTTTCTTCATATTTGTCATCGAATTTGAAAACATCTACAGAAAAGAAATGAAAAGAATCAATATAAGCTAATATAAACAATAATATGCACACTTACTAAGGACATCCTCAGAATTTACGCCTTTCACATCATCCAACGTAATCAAGTGAGTAAATTGATCTTCTTCCTCAACGATGTCCAATTCTTCAGTAACCGCAGCGTGATCTTTAAACCCATCCTTTCTTATTTGAAACATAACCTCGATCATGTACTGGATACGTTTCTCGAGCTTCCCTTCGTGCAGAATATTTCGCAACATCTCGAATATAGCATTTATACCTGTAAAGAGTAAAAAAAGGTTAACTTATTCCAATCATCATAAGACACCAAATCTCACCTTTACTAGAAACCTCAGTTAATTTTTGCCCACATTCTTTCAAGAAGGAAATGGCAACCTCTACAGAATCATCTGTAGGAGACTCAACTAACAAAGTTAAAATTTCCAAGGCTAAAATTTCATGCGATACCCTCTGATTAACCAGATGCGCAATAAAAGTCGCCGCTGATATACAAATCACCTTATTATTCTGTTTAAAACCTCGCTTAAATTGTAGTACCAACCTTTTCAGTAACAACTCCCCTATGTTCGGAAATTTGGAATTTATGACCGCTACTAATGCAGCGTATACATTTGTAAACGTTGGTGAAGCTGCTTGAGCTTGAATTAGAGACTTGCATAACAAACCACGACCTCTTACAATGTTCTCATGCAATAATTCACGAGCAATGATTCCAATATTTGAGGTATTTATTTTGTTAATGTAACCATGAATTGATTTCTTTAAAGCTTCCCATGCGATTCTTTGATAGGCCGCTGAAGACTTATCCGTTATTTCAGCCTGCATCATACGGAGTTTAGCAGGTGGAATGTAAGCACCTCCCGTTTTCGAGGTTAATAAATCTACAGTTTTCCTTTGTCGGGGCGTTATTATAGATTTATCACTACTTTCTTTCTCCCTCTCTTTACCTTCCGGATCGTAATATCTTTTTCCAATAACATTCTCATCCTTCTTCGGATATTTGCTCCAATATCTATCGCTGTTTTGCTTTTCCTCTTCGCCATAATATCGAGGGTACGAGTGTTGGTCTGGGTTATCCAAGTCAGTGTAATGTTTTGAATTTTTGCTCCTTTTGCTTCTCGGGCTTCTAGATCTCGATGTAGAATGAGATCTGCTCCTTTCCCTGCGACGTCTCCTCGATCTGTCATCGTCTCTTCTGCTAGACCTATGTTTATCGCTATTACGCTGCGAAGAATCTTCCTTTGAGCTTTTTTTGAGATCAGGCGATTGTGAATGTTTAGAACGCTTTCGTTCTTTAGTTTCGGTACTCTCGGACCCACTCGTCATCACTTCTCACTTGGTTAATTAAATATGCAAGATGATTTTAATTTATATACAAAACTAACACTACAAATTACTTACAGTCCAACACTAACCTAATCGAACAAGCATAAAATCACATAAAACTGACAAGCGATACACACGATACACGATAAGCACATAACAAAATTTTCAGCGCTAATTGCGCCATTTTCAATAAACTGATAACAAATGCGGGACATTTAAATCTGCAACAAAATTAAATTATGATTTTTAATAGCGTACTTCAATAAATAATTAGGGTATGTTTACGATAATTGTGATATACTTAAACCCACAAATAAACTTTTATGAAATTAGTTCTTTATTATAGATAAATTAGATTAAAAGTACTATAGAATTGACGTAATGTTTTATCCTCGAATCGAAGTTTATATCGTTAAAATTGTATTAGTCATCACATTTGCGATATTATTGTGATTATTGATCTTAATATCTAGTGAAGGGATATTTACAACTGTTTCGACAGTATTAATCATTTTTGGATTAAAAGATCAGCATTAGACTATTGGTCCTAGTGGCGTCTTAGGAAATTTTAGTACTGTGAATCAGACTAGCACCAGATGATTGGAAAACAACAAAGGATATAGAAAATTGTGTTTTTGTTCCTGGAAGTATAGCGCATTGATAATTAGCAGTTTCTCTATAAATTTAGTGATCAAAAAAGTTTAAAAGCCGTTGGAAAAGCTAAACTCTTAAGAAGATGGGTGCTGCATTGACTTTGTGCACAGTTGGGCAGGTAAATTATACTAAAAATAGAATCATCTTGTTTATCATTGTCTGTTATATTACTCTAATTGTTATACTGCAATTGACGATTGTAGCTGGCCTGTTGCTGCGGAAGTGCGGCATGTTCCCTCTGTTGTTCGGCATGTCCATCATGCAAGAATTCTACGTCATCAAGATTGATGTACGCATTTATCTTGATACTCACCACTATTATTGCTTGTATCATGTTGGCACCTGGCCTTCAAGATGTATTACAAAAGGTATTTGCGCTGCGTACATATACACACTTTTATATTCTTATGTTGTTATGCTTTTAGGTTCCATTTTGTCGAAATAGCACATACCTACCTGATACTGTGCAAGTTGATTGTACTCAAGCCGTTGGATATCTAGCTGTTTACCGAATTTACTTCATACTAACATTATTCTTTGCGTTATTTGCTGTTTTAATGATTGGTGTGAAATCATCGAAGGATCCTAGAGCGGCATTACAGAATGGGTGCTAGTCTTTGAAATATATATATTTTTAAGATATTTTCTAACCGTTACTTGTAGATTTTGGGGTATTAAGATCCTGCTAATCATTGGTGGTGTTATTGGGGCATTTTTCATCCCCCAAGAAACGTTTGGGAAAACATGGATGTATTTTGGCATGATCGGAGGATTTTTCTATATTCTAATTCAGCTAATATTGATTGTTGACTTTGCTCATTCTTGGGCTGAGAGTTGGGTTGGTAAATATGAAGAAACGGAATCGAGAGGATGGTATTTTGCATTGTTGGGTGTCACGTTCTTGAATTATGCACTAACGATTACTGGTATTTCTTTGCTGTTTGTATATTTTACACATGTTAGTTGACGTGAGATATTTTGTAGCAACGATATATTACATTTCTTATTTTTCAGCCTGATTCGTGCGATCTTAATAAATTCTTCATCTCATTTAACCTGATATTGTGTTTCATTGTAAGTGTTATATCCATTTTGCCAGCTGTTCAAGAGAAGTTACCGAGATCTGGTTTATTGCAATCTTCCGTAGTTTCTTTATATGTAACGTTTTTGACTTGGTCAACTGTGTCGAATCAACCAGGTAAGTTGTTGTTTTCAAATAGAATTTATAAAGTTACCAAATAGTTTAGTATCGAAAGTAGTATGATGTGGAATGGAAACAATACATAGTTTTGGCCAAAGAGAAAACTAAATTTGGAATATTGAGTACATAGGGTATCCCTCTCGCATATGTTTTATTGAATTGCTCTGTTTAGAAAATAAAACACTAATGTGAAGACAATATTCGCAGAACTGTCATAGTAATTGTGAAAGTACGTGTGTTTATTTTAGGGCACGAAAGAAATAGGAATCAGGCACTCACTAAATAACATTTGTTAAATCAATAAAATGGATTGATTATGTACTGATATCTAATTTGCCCACATATCGCAGTATTTCTTTCAAAAATGTAACTTTTTGGTATAGTTTTACTGTTGTTTCTTTTGTTAAACCCATGATCGATTCTGTAGATCGTTGTTGGAAGTACTACTGTGTTGCTAGTTAGTTCTTAGTATACTTTGCGTTTTTATTTTCTTAACTTACAGGTATTAAACATTTTCATAGATTTACGAAGCTGTGTAAGGCGCCATGTTTTGTTGGCCAAAACTGTATGTGCTAGCTAACCAATTTGAAAATGTATGCTATTGGACGTTATGATGTAAACTATTTTAAATAACAAGCAAGCTGTACCGCAGTGGACATAACTATAGAAACAAATTATAGCGATTACCAAATTCATTTTCACTCGCTTTCTGTAGCTTCCCAAGGGTTATTAAAGAGATATCTCGTTTAAATTAATTTATTTTCGCAGATAAAAGTTGCAACCCTGGACTACTTGGCATCGTTGGAGGTGGCGAGAAAACCCCCCAAGTAGGCTTTGACGTTGAAAGTATAATCGGCCTCATCATTTGGCTGCTGTGCGTTATGTACTCTTCCTTCCGCTCAGCATCGAACTCCTCTAAACTCACAATGACGGAACATGTTCTCGCCAAGGATAATGGCGCAGGTAAGGCGTATGCCAGCTTTTGCCTTTGATTACAAACTCCATGGCATTGTGTAATGATTTCCTGTTATTTCTTGTATTAAACAGTATTTAACTGATTTAATCTTTTATTTTGCTGCAGTCCGCAATGACCAAGATGGGCTTGTTAGCAGCGAAGGTATGATTCATTTATATTACTTTTCGTTATGATAATTACTACATGCAGTAGCTGCTACGTGATATGTTTTAGTGTTTAAGCTTCTAATGAACCTAGAATTTGCTGCAATTATTTTTATTTTTTTGGGATTATGCAAATAAATAGGTATTGATAAGGATGGGTATAAATGGGTGAAGATACATAATGCTATGGTTCTCAAGTTTGTACATATGCGTAATATAAATATTTCTATCGTTTGCTCGGCTTATTTTGCTTCATCCATTTTTTTTTGTTTTTTTTTTCCTTGAATTATTCCGTTCACGAAGAAAATAAAGGTTATGACTCTATACCAGGTGGTGAATCGAATGATGGCGGCGAAAGCGGTGGACATAAAGTCTGGGATAACGAGGATGAATCGGTAGCTTATAGCTGGACTTTCTTCCATGTAATGTTCGCGTTGGCAACACTGTACGTCATGATGACATTGACAAATTGGTATAAGTAAGTATTTTCGATTGAATTCCATTTTACGCACCTTTAAGACTAAATGACGTTGACATTTGACAAGTGACAATTACATTTGACAAGTAAAAATAACATTTGATAAGTGGCAATGACATTTGATAAGTGACAATGACATTTGACAAGTGACAATTACATTTGACAAGTAAAAATAACATTTGATAAGTGGCAATAACATTTGATAAGTGACAATGATATTTGATAAGTGACAATGACATTTGACAAGTGACAATTACATTTGACAAGTAAAAATAACATTTGATAAGTGGCAATAACATTTGATAAGTGACAATGACATTTGACAAGTGACAATTACATTTGACAAGTAAAAATAACATTTGATAAGTGGCAATAACATTTGATAAGTGACAATGACATTTGACAAGTGACAATTTCATTTGACAAGTAAAAATAACATTTGATAAGTGGCAATAACATTTGATAAGTGACAATGACATTTGACAAGTGACAATTACATTTGACAAGTAAAAATAACATTTGATAAGTGGCAATAACATTTGATAAGTGACAATGACATTTGACAAGTGACAATGGCATTTGACGTTTAATATGTATGTGATCGTTAATTTTTCCTTATCTTTTCTAACTAGGCCAAATTCGTCTCTACAAACGCTCAACGCTAATTCGGCTTCCATGTGGATTAAAGCGATTTCAAGCTGGCTTTGCTTGGGTCTCTATGGTTGGACTTTGGTAGCTCCAATAGTTTTAAAAGATCGCGAATTTTAAACTCAGCAATATACCTATAGCTTGTACGTGTAAACTTGCTTCTCAATCTTAAGAGCTTTAGTTTCTTCGATATAAATCCATACAAAAAATTAATCAACTCTATATCGCTGTTGTTTCCAAGTGTATCTATATATGAAATAAATTTTATTGTATTCGTAGTAAGCTGTAGCATTTTTAATATTGCAATGGTAATTTAAGACTTATATTCAATAATACTTTCGTGTTATTAAATTTATTCTTAGTGTTTCAGTAATCTTTAGTTAAACTTAATGATCTTTCAACATCATGCAAATGTGTTTACTTGCCTCGGACACTTGTTTTGGAATTTACAGTACCGATAAAGGTTATCTTAGAAATTTAAGAGCAAGTATATTAAATAAAGTAGTTTATAGATATGGAGTGTAATGGTACAGGGTGGTTGATAAGATTTGCTAGTTCGAATGGATCACCTATTTGGCTGTATATTAGATTTTTCGTTGTTTCCTTGATGTATATTATGTATTTTATATATTGCTATAGATATCGTAATTTATATGTATTATGTAAATTCTTCCTATTAATAAATACTTATAATCATCGATTTTTTTTATTGAATTTCATACTTCTCAGGAATTTATTTAGGTCAGTGTACATTCTGTCTTTACTACTGGACCTTTTAAATAATTAACCAATCTATGTTTTTAATGTAAGTCATAGTATTGCCATAATTAAAGTTCCATTAATATCTAACAATAATTTTAAATAAATAAATTAGATTCCTTTAATTTAACAGTCTCAACAGACCTTACCGATGACAAAGTAAGGCCAAATCATACCACCTATTTTGTTGCTAAAATATACCTAAAACCATGCAACAAAGTTAGTAATATCTGTTTATGTGACGTGGTGAAGTCTGAAACAGAAATAACGTATAACTCAAAGTGTATTACGTTGTTTTAAATTTTAATAACGTTTACTGATATGGTATACTCTTTAAATCGAAGGTGTGTTTTTAAATTGAAGCGCTAAAAGATAAACCAGCTATTGGTTAGTTTTCGGCAAAAATTACACTAGCGATATTTGGTATATTGCCGACCGCCATATTTTTTCAAAAACTGATTGACATTTATTGACGGGTATTTTTCTGAGTGCGTTTATATTTAATATTTCTTCTTAAATTTGTGTTGTAATAATAAAGAAGTACTTCTGAGAAGTAATCTGCTGACATATTCTACGTGTAAACCGTAGCTAGTTTTAAAACTGCCGTAGCTTTGAAAAATTCTATTGTGTAAACGTGTCTTTTCATTTTACTTCTACGAATTAAAAATGGAGTTTAGGACAAAGAATTTTTATTTTTTGATTTCTTAAATTTTTGTTGTTTGGCCAAACTTTTACGGACGGCAAGAGATGGCGCACGAAGGTTGAAGTGGATTCATTGGTCGGCAAGGGCAACCTTTCTTATAGCAACTGTTAAAATTCAGACGGCTACTGTCCATAGCTATTGTTTAAGAGCGTGTTTCGTGCAGCCTGTCAGGCGGTTTCGCAAAAATGGATAAAATTTCGTGCAGTGATAAAACACTTCTGGATGGCTGGGAAAACGGCCACAGAAATTCGAAATATTTTGCTAGAGGTTCATGGCGGATGTACTCCATCATTTTCTTCTATCACCTTCTTGGTGAACGAGTTCAAACATGGCCGCACAACCATTACCAACGATGAAATGGTCGACAAGATTCATGATGTCGTGTTAGCCGATCGCCGATTGAAGCTGAAAGAGATAGCAGAGACAACAGGCATCTCGGAAGAACGCTTTAGGCGGGATGGGTACCGCGTTTGCTCACACCGGAGCAAGAACGAAATCGGGTGGCCGTTTCAGAAGGGTGTCTGGCCAGAATCCAACGCAATCCAAAGCATTTCTTCATGCGTTTCGTAACCGTGGATGAAACTTGGATACACCGCTACATACCGGAGACTTAGGAACAGTCAAAGTACTTTTCCGGGCGAATTGGCTTCGAAGAAAGCAAAGCCGTTTCATCGGCCGGAAAGATCATGGCGACAATTGTTTGGGATTCGGAAGGTGTGACCTCATCGACTACAGCGATGTGTTGACCCAACCCCTAGCTTAATAAAATTCAAATATTTTGTCTCCTTTTCAACATATCTACGTTCCAGATAATCTTCTATTCCAAATTTGAGAAAATGGGTTTTCCTTCAGAGAATAACAAGAGCATTCACTGAGGTGAGGATAAGTGTTACTTAAGTAAGATATATGAATTTGGCCCTAAACGAATTATTTATAAATTTAGAAAAAGTAGAAATTAATGGTACGAGGTGACGATAAGGAAGTCTCAAGGAGAATATATGAATTTGAGTGTAAATTTCCGCATGCCCTTCAATATAAAAACCCAAACATCTTAATCTAAATGTACGCAACTGCTGTAGATGATTCTGTGCCATACGTTGAACGTAGCTAGTTGTGTAAATTGTTATTCCCGAATATACCTCGCATTTCTACTAGAAGTAATGTCTGATTATAAATGGTGAAGTAGACGAAATTATAACAGTGCCGAGGATGATTCAATTATTCGTAAAACTATCGAGAAATTACTATAGTCAGAGGACTTTATTAATAAATTTTGGGAAATAATAGATACCAAGTTACCACCAACGCTTGAACAAGAGACCAAGATGTTGCAATATAAGGTAGAACAACTGCAAAGACAGCTGATAGAGATGAACGGAAAAATGGATTGTTTAGAATAATAGTCCAGAATTAATCATGTTCGCTTTTCTGGGATATCTGAATGTGAAAGCGAAGATACCACTCAGGTCGCTGTGGATTTTTGTCGGGATAAGTTAAATATTCAGGTACATTCGCAAGATACAGACTTTGTACACCGATTGAAGCACGCAGAAAACGGATCAAATCCCATAATAGCAAAATTCACCAATCGGACGATGAAGAAAGAAATCTACAGCAATAAATCGAAATTGAAAGGTACACGCACTGTTATCAAAGAAGATATTACCTCAAACCGGGTAACTATACTAAGGGAACTCACCAAAATCGTGCCGAAGAAGTCTATGTAAACGAATGATGGAAAGATTTTTTGCAAGATAGGCAACAACGTTCATTTTTGTCGATCTCTGGATGATGTCAGAAGAATTTCGAGCCTACCGACATCGAATGGGTGCTGTTAGAGTAATACCTGGATTGAATTCTACACATTTATAATGTACAAGAATATTATTTTTGTAAAGATACATTTTTTGGTTTGTAACGAAAAATTTCCACGTAAATATTTTAGTTGTGTTGTATTGTATTCCGATATGTATTTATTCTGTTAACTTATTGTAAAAATTATTACTTTCCATGATTTTAAAGAGTATTAATATAAGCAAATAGATGGATTAAATCGTATTATTACTGAAAAAATATAGATACTTTAGCTATACCAAAGGCATGGCTTTGATACATCTGTTACAGCTGATACCATTAAAATCAATAATCACAACTTTTTCCCTAACAACAGAGTGGGTGGAGGTGGCAGTGTTGGTAGCTACGTGCGCGTTCGGTAATTATCTCATACCGAATAAATTTCCCTTTCGATGAATGCAATCGCCAACTGTGTATTAGTGCGGTATACAAGGACGACTTGAAACGTTTCCGGAATCGACAAGAAAAACACGGTATTGGTGCGGTTTTTCATCAATACACTTTTTCGAACGGTGCTCCAGTCTCTTCGAGCCGTCCGAAAAGTAGAATATTTCATCTGTAGTGGCGCTGACCTCATTTGAGGCAAATCTCTTTCCTCCCAGTGATTTTTCCAGGTTTGGGAATAGAAAAAATTCACTGGGGGCTAGGTCTGGTGAATATGGAGAATGAGAGACTAATTCGTAGCGCAACTCCTTCAATTTGGACACGACGATGTGGGATGAATGAGCCGGTGCATTGTCATGGTGGAAAAGCACTTCTTTCGGCTGCAAACGAAGCCGTTTCTCCTTCAATGTTGCATCGAATCGGGTCGATAAATCGCACTCGTGATCGTTCTTCCCTTCTCCAGATAGTCGATGAGGATCACACCTTGAGAATCCCAAAAAATGGTCGCCATGAACTTTCCGGCCGATGGAACGATCTTTGCTTTCTTCGGAACCGTTTTATTTAAAGCTACTAACTTTTGTAATATGTTTCCCTTCTTGTTATCTCCATTTATTTACATTATCCTAACGTATCTAATTTTATTTCACAATATGTAAATGAAAATCTATGTACAAATTTTATTCTTGAATACTATACTGCTAAATGGGCTGCATAAGCAAAAGAAGTCACGTGGGTTTCGTTTTTACACTGTATATCAAACTACGGGTTTTACGTAATTAATGCCAGTTTTTGATACACAAAAATTATAGGGAAGATAAATGATTAATGAGAATTGTATAAATATCTAATTTGAATATTAAATTAATATATCATTAAGTTAGGAGAAGGTGCAGTTTAAAGTAGGGACAATATGGCTATGATTAATTTATTCATAAGGTACGTTCTGTGTGAGCATGAGACAGACGGTTGACATTCACGATGATTGTACATGAGTAAAGATACTGTTTAGCGAAATGTGACAAAGTAACTAGGCACGCAAAAAAATTGTGCAAAGCTGGTGCCCAGATACTTGGTTGATGAATAAAAGCAAAATCACTTCTCTATTATCCAACGACTGCTGGATAGCTTAACAACCGAACCCAACTTCATGTACAGGTGATGAATCATGGGTATTCGAAAGCGATCCTCAACCTGCATCTCCGTAGCTGAAGAAAGCTCGCATGAGTAAATCCAGAATCAAGTCCATGCTTATCATATTTTTTGATTGTCCTGTCGGACAGCGAATCAAACCCTTTAATCGCAAGGTCTTTGAATGTTTGGGTGTGTGAGTTAACACTGCCAGCTTGTGGATCTTGCATCACGATGATGCCTCTTCTTGGCAGAGAAAAGCATTCCAGTTCTCGGACACTCGCACTACATTCCAGACATTGCTCCATGGAATTATATTCCTTTCCAACGCTTAAACGGAAAAATAAACAACATCGAAAGAGTCATGACGCAGGTTCTAAACAGCCTAACGAAACAAGACTTCCAGAATTGTTACTGGTAATGGAAAATTCGCAGGAGACGTTGTGTGCATTGGGAAAGAGCATACTTTGAAGGAGACAATATTAAATTGTTATTACATTCAATTAAACATTTTAAAACTAATCATTCTCAGTCATACCTCGTATATATGTAAGGTAGTTGTATATCAAATATAGAAAAATATATTAAATTTAGTCTGAAATGAATATAAAGACTTTTATTTGGAATGGAGCACGCTGTATGTGCGAAATTCGACTAATATATTTTGTTGAATTCACAAGTAATTGTAAGCAAAAGCTCCTTGGAAAAAAGATCTGTAGTGCACTATGATAAATAACATTTTTGATAGTTCGCATTTTGACAAATCACCTTCCCTGTCACTCATAGGTACATGATCTTTTATAACTATGAGAGGCATAAATCAGATTAATTTGGTTACAAGAAAACTCCAGCTACAAGATGCGATCTTTACTGTAAGTTAAGCTTTCTGTTTGTAAATATGACAATTGTTCTGGTTGGGATAAAACTAAAAACATCCGCTCCATAGGCTGTCCGAAACTTCAGCGTTACCGGTGCAGTGTACAAAATAACAGGCACAAAGACCTTTAGGATCTACAGGTACAATCCGGAGACACCGCAGGTTAAACCGCGCATGCAAGAATACTCGGTTGACATGAGCAAGTACTTAGTCACATTTTAATTATGGATCTTCTATAACGCTCGTATAAATTTTGTTTTTTGCTTGCCTAGATGTGGTCAGATGTTTTTGGACATTTTATTCTACATCAAAGGCTATATCGATCCAACGATAACGTTTAGAAGGTCCTGCAGGGAAGGGATCTGTGGTTCCTGTGGGATGAACATGAATGGTGTCAATGGATTAGCGTGTATCACGTAATGAAAACTTTAGCAATTATTTCTATCGTTGGAGAATTAAGTAAAAGTGTCTGTCAATGATTTTTTAGTATTTCACACGTTGAGACTAGCCATTGTCATTATTTCTCATACATATTATTATTTATTTCATTTTTATTTGAAACCTGTTCCTTTTGGATCTACTTTTTATCATATTTACTTATTTAAATTAACTTTTGTGCGTGGAAAAACAATATAAAATTGTATTGTTTAAGATTTACTAGATTCTATTTTTTAATTCCGATGAGCGTTTTCAAATTGAAGCGCCTAAAAGTAGGCTCGCTGTTGGTCAGTTTTCAACAAAAATTACACTAACGATATTTGATATATTGTTGCAACAACTAATTAATATTTAGATCATTTATTTTTGTACATTTGTATTTAATTTTTCTCCCTAAATTTGCGTTTTAATAGTATTTGTGCAACTACAACTTATATAGAACTGCCGCCAAAAAAGTAGCTTTGAAATATTCTATTGTGTAAATGTGTCTTTTCGTTTTACTCCTCCGAATTAAAAAAATAAAGTATCATCCGTACAGAATCTATTTGAGACGCTGCTGGCAAGGAGTTTTAAAACCAAATTGCTAACCTGCCAAAAGTTCGGCAAGGCGGTAAATTCAAACTAACGTCAGATATTTAAAATCATCCTGTTTATTACAGCAGAACATTTTAGCAATGGAACGAATTTAAATTATCTATTTATACCTTAACAACCAAACACAAACGATATATACTGCTTCAGATTGTACAAAGAAATTGTTATCTTTTCTTTTTCAAGTATAGTGTGATCAAGAACCATTGATTGTGTTGGTATACCTGAAAATTTTTCATTGATATTGACGAAGTTCATAGCTATTTGGAGTATTTATGTAATGGAAGATTATTTAATTTATTAAGTATATTCTTTGAAATATTACACATGCAGTACAATTGAATACAATCAATTTACGAATAGATGTTTTAATTTAGATTTTGTTTATATACAGTCCCTGTCCATTATATTAGGACCACCTTATAAATTTAAGCATTTGTGTGTTTCCAACGCGATAATTTACAAATACAAGTATAGAATTCATGAATAGAGTTTACAATACCTATCTAAATACGTTCCCAAAATATCTTTTTAAGAAATTGAGAAAGTGCCGCTTAATGACACCTTGCCTATTATTATCGCCCTCATGAATCATTAAGGGCTTTTTCGCGAGTAACTATGGTTACGAGGTTATAACTACAAATAACCAGTAGAATGAAGTACTTTTCTATAACCCCGAACTTCGTCGCGAAAACGGTGTTTTCAAATATTTTTAAAAATCACATATCAAGTAGGTTGTGTTCATATTAACATAAATACTTTTTTATTATTTAAGTATAAATAATCAAACATATATGTAAAGAAATAAGTTCTGCAACTGAACTTCCATGTGAATCACTTTATATGTAAAATGAAAGAAATAATAGAAATTGTATATATCACTTTCTATTGTATATATTTTCCTTTGTAATTTACATTAAAACTTATTTGATCACACATTTTTCCAACAAGTAACCGATGATGTATATATCATTTCTGATTAGTAACTACGAATAACCACATTCGTGAAGTACTTATAAAATGCATAACCATTGTCGTATATATGCCGTCATGTATGACGAACTAAAGTATAACTATTCGCCAAGAAAATGCAGATTTTATCGAATTTTGTAAATATCTATAACATCGTTACGAAAAAATTCTTATTCTATACTGTGTAGAAGATGTAAAGTATATTCTCAACGCACAAAGAAAGAAGAAGTATCCCGACAAACGCAACGAATCGCCGTTTTAATGAAAGAAAAGATACATATTGTAAACCCTATTGATGAATTTTGTACTTGTATTTGTAAATTATCGCGTTGGAAACATACAAAAGCTTAAATTCATAAGGTGGCCCTAATAAAATGGACAGAGACTGTGTTCGTGATAGTTTAATGTTTGGAAGTATCTTTGGGTGTCTCCCAGATAGTACACGGTGTGAATGAGATTTTACAATAGTGTCGTGCGCCATCTGAGAAACACTCAAAGGTACTTCCAAACGATTGAGCAAGTGATGTCAATATTTCTGAAATTTGAGAACATCTTTGTCTTAAGCTTTTAAATCCCATACGTAAATATTAAACACATTTCTTCCTTTAATTTCTAGCGCTGTTAAAGACAAGCCACTTAATGTTATCTACCCTCTGCCGCACATGTACGTCATAAAGGATCTAGTAACCGATTTCCAGCAGTTCTACACTAATTACAATAAAATCAAACCTTATTTGATACGGAACCATCCAAAAACCGGTGTAAGCGCGCTTCCGCAAAGTATACGCGATAGAAACAAGTTGGTAAGACTGTTTGCGCGCCAAATTTAAACGTTACGTTTGTTTCGTCCTTCAATTCTTCTTTTCAAGGATATGTTGTACGAATGCATTTTATGCGGTTGCTGCACTCATTCGTGTCCGGCCTATTGGTGGAACGGGGACAAATACTTGGGCCCGGCTGCTTTACTTCACGCTTACAGATGGATCATAGATTCTAGGGATGAGGGACATGAGCAGAGATTGGATGAATTACGCGATAAGTTTTCGGTTTATCGATGCCATTCGATTTTGAATTGTATGACCTGCTGTCCGAAGGTAAAAAATGTTTCAATGATGTTTTAATTTCGCGGGTAACAATCATATTTTGAGATTGTGCCATATTACTGGTGCCATTTTGCACCAAGCTCTCAACTATTTCAGTTCTCTCTACCAGCGGTTCCCAAACTCTTTTTGCGAGATATATCGAGGTATATTCGCTTTGAATCGAACAATTTTCTACTTTTCTATGCGTAATAATATCTGTACTACCAAGTTGGTGATAGAATTAATATGGGCAATTCAAATGAAGTCAATAATTATTTGGATACTTTAATCTATATGAGGTGGTATTTTTTTTCATTTTTCTCTTTTACAGTATCTAAATCCAGCCAAGGCAATAGCGGAGTTAAGATTATTGCTTTCACCGCTAAAGACTAAGGAAAAGCCGGATATGTTGTGATATTCACATGAGTTTGCTTGACGTAATACAGCTCGAGTTTTTGTTTCATATTTATTTATTGATAATTAACGAGGAAGAGATTATTTTGTTTATTGTATGTATATTTCACTTTATAAAGATATTTGTAATCTAAAAATAATGTTAAATATATGTACGTGGATCTTTTATTGTTTAAATCTTGGAATTATATTTATTTCTTTCAACATTATTTTTGTTTTTTTGATATTGTTATATAACACATGGGCTGAAAAGTCCCGGGCCTAACAAAGAAAACACGGTTTTTTTGGTTCAAAATTAGCTTTATTCATCAACGCAATCATTCCAGCGCCGCTCTAACATTTCAATACCACTTTTGTAGAACGATTTATCTTTTGCCTCAAAATAGGCCTCAGTTTCAGCGATAACCTCTTCATTCATGCGGAATTTTTTAACGGCGAGCATTTTTTTGAGGTCTGCGAACAGCCAGTAGTCGCTGGGAGCCAAATCTGGCGAATACGGTGGATGTGGGAGCAATTCGAAGTTTAATTCATGTAGTTTTGCCATTGTTTTGATTGACTTGTGACACGGTGCGTTGTCTTGATGAAACAATTTTTTTTTTCTTTGACATATGCGGTCGTTTCTTTGCAATTTCGGCGTTCAAACGCTCCAATAACGCTATATAATATTCACTGTTGATGGTATTTCCTTTCGCAAAATAGTCGATGAATATTACACCACGCACATCCCAAAATACCGAAGGCATAACCTTTCCAGTCGATTGTTGTGCTTTCGGGCGCTTTGGACGAGGTTCACCGGTTGCTGTCCACTCAGATGACGATCGTTTTGATTCCGGAGTGAAGTGATGGATCCATGTTTCATCCATTGTCACATATCGACGCAAAAATTCCGGTTTGTTACATTTAAACATGGCCAAACACTGCTCAGAATCATCAACACGTTGTTTTTGGTCAACAGTGAGCAAACGCGGCGCCCACTTTGAACAGAGCTTTCTCATAGTCAAATGCTCATGCAATATAAAGCCAATACGTTCTTTTGATATCTCTACGATGTCAGCTAACTCACGCAACTTCACTTTTCGATCATTCAAAACGATTTTGTGGATTTTTTTGATGTTTTCTGGTGGTACGGCCTCATTTGGACGTCCACTGCGTTCTGCACCATCGGGTCTCTACGACCACGTTTGAAGTCAGCAAGCCAACGTTTTATTGCTGTTTCTGATGGAGCGGAGTCCCTATAACACTTTTCAAGCCATTGCTTCGCTTGAATGGTATTTTTTCCCAGCAAGAAGCAGTGTAAAATTAAAACACGAAATTGTTTTTGATCCATTGTTTTGAAAATAACAAAAGTAGCGTGACTCTTAGCATAATAACTCACAAACTAATGAATAGAATATCATGAAATTTTAACAGCTGTCTTTTGAAGGTTAGTACTAACTGAGAGAAAGGTGACTGCAATAAAACTAGCGTCATCTATATGTTAGGCCCGGGACTTTACAGCCCATGTGTTATCCGATATGTTCCACTTTGCACTGAAACTATTGATATCTTGAAAGCAATGCAATAAATTAAGGAATTTTGGAATATTTTAACGTCTCAGTTGGCTGCAATTACTGCAAAAGTCTGGGTTTACTCTGACTGTCAGATAATCAGATTTAGATAACATCGAGTCAATTTCTATAAAAAGCTTGTTTCTGTAATGGCCAAACGACTTTTATAGCTTGTGTTAGATACAAATTGAAGCATTGGGTCTTATAAATTATAATTCACTTGTATTAATTTATTTTTATTTGAATATAATTATCAAAATTTCGAAATTGATTATTTTTTGTTTTGTCACTTGTCATTTCTCAAATTTAGTCTATCATTTCTTGGATTATTTTTTTACCATTTATCTTTTTGCTTTATCTATTATATTAAAGTTGTGAGTGGAGGTTATCCTGCAAAAATAATTTTCAATTTATGGTAAATTTAGTATGGCAGTTGTGATTATTGTAAAAGCTATTGTAACCCTATTGCATTTTTACGTGTCAAATTGCATTTGATATATATTAATGGAAATTAAAGATTCCTCAAACTAGTTTGTTTTATTTTTCTCTATATTTGTTCCCTTGACATTTTACTTTACATTCTATTCGAAATCGTTTCAAGCTTTCTGTTACGCTACTGTACATATGAATGGTTTCAATAACGAATAAAAATTGTTTCCACCACGATAATGCTACTACCAACGTAAATTGTAAAACTCAAAAGTTACTACTAAAAGATAGAAAGTAATAAAATAAAAACACAATTGGTTGATCGTGGCCTATTGAAAATTAACAAATAAATATTTGGAAAATATCTTATAAATTTAGAGTTGAGATGTATCGAGATACGAAATAATAAAGGTCTGAAGTAAAACCCACAATCACGGAAAAAAAGCAAATGTTTGCTGCATTTGGTTACAATGTTACGTACTATTCTCTATATTTTTAATTTGGAAGACTGTTTTTAAATTGAAGCGCGAAAAATAGACTATGAATATTCGGTAATAATGACGCTAGGGATATTTAATATATTGCCGGCCGTCATTGTTACAACTGATTGACGTTTAGATCTCATATTTTTCTGACTGCGTTTATAATTAATTCTTCACACTAAATTTGCGTTCTAATAATAATTACGTGACCATTACTTATATAAAACCTTACTTAGTTTTAAAACTGTTGCTAAATGTACCTTTGAAAAATTTCATTGTGTAAACGCGTCTTTTTATTTTACCCCGAATTAAAAAATAGAGTATACCAACTTATTATAAATAAAGCGTTTATTAGAAATCCTTACGTTTAGGATAGCTGGGAAGGTTTCTTTTTAATAAGAGTTAGTCTCGTAGAGCCAGGGTGTCTAGTTGTCACATATTTATCAGATTTTAACATAATTTTTCAAATAAAATATATTAATGCTGTAATTAAAAGTATACAAATAATATACTTCATACACCACTAGAAAATGTAGAGTTCAGAAGTTCTCGTAAATGTTTGAGAATTGAAAATATGTATTTTAGAGTACAAATAGAAAACTCAATTCATGAGTTTGGATTTTTATATTGAAGCTAGCGAATGATTTCATTTAAAAAATAATACTATGCAAACATTTAATTGCTTAGAGAGTTTTGCTTTAAAATTTGTTCCTTTTAACTAATTCAAATCAACGCATTTTTTCGTACATCTACTGAGAAATATTGATGCCATCTACCGAAATATGTTTCAAGTATTTGGCAGTACTGTCCATTAGGAATCTTGGATAAACGTAATTTAAAATCTTATTTAGAATTGATAAACTCAATATTATATATACTTTTCATTTAAAATTAGAAGTTTATAAAATTTTTTAGTACGATCGATAGCAGCACATTTTAAATATTTCAATAAAATAAATTCAATTTACATGAGTTGACAGATATACAGGAATTTCGAATAGATCTCTGTAATTTTATTAGACCCTATTTCACGAACACCGTTAGAGATGGCGCCACTAAATTCTTTCAATCTTTATATTCTGTTAGAACTTGCGTGAAGAATTACTTTCGATACCAAAACCTTACGCATCTAGCTAGCTTCTAAACTTGCACTAAACTTAATTACGTTTTCTCATTAAGACAATGCCTGCAACTTTCGCAAGAAAACTAATATCTTACAACCCCAGCGTAGATACTGTAAGCGAACAAGATTTCTCCCGTGCATACATAAATCAAAATTCTAGTAATTAGTGGAAATTTACAAAGAAATTAAGAGTACCGCCTTCGGTTTAATTAGAAGTTCGCGCCCGTGGGAAGTCTCTATTCGCAGGATATTAATGTGCGACGGGAAAACTAAGCGTCTTTTCCGCGATTTTTGCTTGTTTTCACGGCACGCCCGGACGATGATGCATCGTTTTAATCGCGCGACATCAAACTGCGTTGATTGTTTTAATGAATTTCGGTGTCGGCGCGTGGATTGTTTGCCTGTAATTCTGCGATGAAACGGCGTGAGAAGATATTGCGCGGATTTCGATGGGCGTGATACAGTGTGATCAATAAGAATCGGTTGTGTTGGTACACCTGAAAAAAGTGATAAAGTTGGTTGCATCTCTGGTTTTTTCAGTGGTACTTTCATGTAATGCTATTTAATTTAATGAGTATATTCACTGAATATATATGCACTAAAAGGATTGCTGATTATATTTTAGTAATAGAATGAAACAAAAATTTGATGTATTCTGATAGGAAGAAGCACTTTGAAAGGGTACAGCAAAAATGGTATCCCAATCACAAGAATTAAATATAGAAAATTCTTAAAGCTAAAATTATCTGCTTTCAAATTGGTAACGCAATCAGTTCTTTTTGATGTCATTGTTTAGTATGCGAGGGTGCGTTGAAATATTATCGTGGTTGTATAAAACAATTGGCTGAATTCTTAAATTTGCTTTATTAATTTTCCCTTAACACTGTTTAAGCTTCAATATACCTTCATAACACTAACTTTCTTTAAATCTTGTACGTAATATTGTAACGTTGCGAGGGTTGGGGGGTTTCATCTAGTGAATGGAAAGACTTCTCGGGTTTACAATCTGTATATTTCCTTTACTGCCACATCATACTTTCTTCTATACTAACGCCTAACTATCTAACTACCAACTACTGACGATTGGCCACCGCCTACTTGCTGACTACTCCCTTGTATCTTTATTGTCTTTCCCCCCCTTCCAACGATTTAGTGCTTTTTTGCAAAAATATTATAATAACTGGTGTTAAAATAATGCCAAACGTGAAAGATGTTTTCTCTTTTGATAATAACCTAAGATTTCTGTCTAATAATGTTATAGGTAATTTAAGAAAAACAGTATTCAAATTACTAAGCACCCACACGAAGCGCAATCGTGTTGTTTATTAATGTTTTTAAGTCAACAAATTTATTCACAAACCTTTTTTTTGTAACAAAGAAAATAGAAAAATTATATAAAGAGAAACGAAATAACAGAAAATCTTTTGTAATTGGAATTCGAACAGTTAATTTGAAAAACGTACAACGACTATACTAGAGGCAATGCGCGTCATCAATAAATCGTGATGATACACATACATAAACTCGTTATCAAACATAACCTAACATACTAATGTAACCTAGTCCACGAACTGTCAACATTTAAAGTGCCCGGACCAAAGACAACCGACAAGATTGTATCTCATCAAATATAGCTAATAACAGCATAATAATGAAGTAAATAACTATGCCTTTTGCATTTTTAACATTGAGCGTTTGCATTAAAAAAAACAGCGTGTAATTTGTAATTAATATAAAATACTATTAATTTATTTGTGTAGTCGCATTGCATATTTATGATGTCATTGGATTATATGTGTGACGTCGCGTTAATGACGTGCATTGGAATGCATTGGAATAATTTCATTTGTGGTTATATATAGCAATATACCATTCATGCGCAAAAGATCGGTTTATTACGCATCCGTTTCTGCACAGGAAATTATCGACCTGATGCGCATCCTCTTCTACACAGGAAATTGTTGCTTAAATATAGGTTTAACACAGTAGTTATTGTCTCCTCTATTGGCTAAGTGGTTAAAGTCAGGTGAAATACGAAAATTGAGGAACAAGAATAATAAATAGAGTTCGATCCTTGTACACGACAGTTTCTCACTAATAATATACGGAAGAGACAATACGTCAGACTACAAATTATCGAACGTATGATTAATCTGGCAAATATATACTTAGCCCTTCTCAAAGCTACCCTGAAGACTGCCGAAACGTCGGACATACATAAGTGGCTTGATCTACAAACGATGAAGGAAACAACAAAAACAAAAACAACTCTCAAATTATTATAAATATTTCTAGCAATAAGAAACAAAACAAAATACACATTTACATTTTCAATACAAGAAAAGTATTACTACGAGGGGAGGTCCAAAAGTTCGTGGAATGAAAGGGTTTTAAATAAAATCAAACAAAAAATCTACTTTTCTATGAATTAATTTTTCTAAACCATCATAAAAATATTTTTTATCTTTCGCCTTGAAATGGGCCAAAATTGCCTCCTTTACCTCATTGTCGTCGGAAAACTTTCTTTCACGTAAGTCTTTTCTTAAATTGGGGAACAAATAAAAATCACCAGGTGCCAGGTCTGGGCTGTAGGGTGTGGATGGACTATTGATTGAAAGCCATGTTTGTGCAGGGCAGCCATTGCAACTTTGCTCTTGTGAACCGGCGCATTGTCTTGCAAGAGCAACACAACCTTGGTCAATTTTCCTCGACGTTTTTCCTTGATGGCCTTCTTTAATTTTTTCTAATATCGCTGCGTAATATTCTCCAGTTATGCTCCTACCTTTTTCTTTGTAACCAGCCAATAATATCCCCTGGCAATCCCAAAAAATAGTATCCATCAACTTTCCAGCCGATTCTAACACTTTGATTTTCTTTGGCGGTGAAGTCCCCTTTTTATGCCATTGCATGGACTCCTGTTTGGACTCAGGCTCAAAGTGATGAACCCATGTTTCATCTCCGGTAACAATCCGCTCCAAAATCTGTGCAGGTTTGTCTCCACACAGCTCCAAAAATTGTTTCGGCGCACAGACGCACTGCTGTTTCTACAGCGGCGTGAGCATTCTCGGTACCCATCTTGCACTGACTTTTGTCATGCCCAGGTGGTCATATAGGATACGCAAAATGGTGGTATCTGATACTCCAACTAATGCAGATAATTGTTTTTTCTTCAAACGGGCATCTTGCAGTAGAAATGTTTGCACTTTTTCGACGATATCTGATGTGGTCCTGAGTGGGGGTCGTCTTCAATCGACTCCCGACCATGTTTAAAAAGACCATGCCACTTATAAATCATTGATTTACTAGGGCACTGTTCCCCATAAACGGTTTCCATTTCATTCAATATGGTTTGAGCGTTCTTTCCTTGCTATGTAAGGAACTTTATCACAGCACGGTGTTCAATTTCCTCCATAGTTTCAGTTTTCTTCCGGATTGACTTGTTTAGCAGGCAATTATTCGTAAACGACTGACGCTATAGGGCTGCAACTTAACTTATATACTAACGATGAGTCGCCAATCGGAATGACACCTAGCGAGTCCCCCTATCTCCGCTCCATCCCCTCCATTCCACGAACTTCTGGACCTCCCCTCGTATCTTTAAGAAAATATTGTTTTGTGTTATAACGGCGATTGACTTCTATTAAGAATCCCTATTTTCTGCAAAACTTTCCAGTTAATAAATTTCTTAAGCAACGAAATACAATCGTTTCATTACAAATATATAATTCTCTTTAGCGGAGAAAACAATGCTGAGAAAATATTTCTATTGATTTCAAATAGTAGTTCAATTATGAATAATTGAAACGATAATTTTTTTGAATAATAAAAAAACGATATTTTGCTTTTTTCCAACGTACCCACTTCAAAAGATATTTTTATTATAATTTAATAACCAAAAAGCAAGCGCACCTGTGCTCACTAACACGTCAGGAACCAACAATTCCAAGAATGGCGAGGAACCATTAAAATACCAACGCCTCTTTGTCTAGTCCATAGTTAGAAAACTATTCCACACGTAACGGACGAAGGCCATCGGGCATTTTTCACTTCGTTAATGTTTTTTTATATTATCCTCTGTTCTTTGCTCTTGTTGAATAATTTTTTTGACCGTCGCTTTTGTTGTCGAACTCATGCGATTTTCAAGAACAATAACGTTACGGCCCGGAGAGATTTGAGAGGCGAGAGGGGGGCGAATAAGGGAGGTATGCAGAAAAAAGGAAATAAGAGAGCGAACCATCGGTCCACCTGTAAGCCGAATATTATGTAACCCGTGTAAACACGATGTAAGGGATGAAGGATTGACGGCTCGTTTAAAACAATTTATCACCAATCCGGTGAAATGTGAGAGATATGAGGGTCTTCGGTGGCTATGGGAAAATCTGTAAACGTATGCGCTTATAGGAAAGTTCCTCGATGGATGTTCTTGTGACGTCCGATAATTTTCTAGTTTTTCTGTTGTACTTGGATTAAGTTTTGGATTTTATTTATATTAATGTAAAGTATGGACTTGTAAGAATGTAAGAATTTCTGTGTGAAACATGATTTATTTGTTTATTGTCAGACCAAGCAAATATGTCAAGCAACACTGTTCTTTTATTATGTATAGCCATAGAGAAAAAAATAGCGCGCTAAATTTGCAAGCTATAAAGCGTATATTCTGCACTTAACTGACAATTAGTTAACCTAAGATATAAAGTAATAATTAAAAAAGCATCATTAGCAAAATATATCTCAAATACCTATGTAGAAGAAATCTAAAACTAAAACAAACTAAACCAAAACATAGAAAGATACTGAAAGATCAATGGTGACGTAAGTACAGTCCCCGTCCATTTTACTATGGCCACCTTATTAATTTAGGTTTTTGTGCGTTTCCAACGCGATAATTTATAAGCACAAGTCTAAATGAATAGGGTTTATAATACCTATGTATGTAAATACGTTTCCTAAACATCTTTCTAAAAAATTGAGCAAGTCCACTTAATAAGAGACCATTATTATATTATCCCCCTATGACGAATTCCTTCCGATACATCTACCCCTACCCCAATGACAAGAGAAAGTTCTTAATTCGTTCTTAGAATTTAGCTGTTTACATATTTATACCGCTTTACCTGGTGTCTATTTTATTATGTCACCCTAGTGTATGTTAATCAAATTTAATTAAGATTGGTAATGCGAACCAAATGAGCTACCTAACCTGTGTGAAGTGGGATTATATAAAGTAACTGTTTCCATTTTCTGATATATGTGTATGTAATACGTACGTAGCATAAGATATAAGTTCATGTATGTCAATCTCATCTTTGAAACACTCTGCATAATTGAAGATGTCTAAAATTAATAAAGAATGTTAAAGATAAACAGTTTGTGTTAATTCTTTTTCCATATTATTATAATCAGCTTTAGCATAAGAGGACTGCGCTCAAGTGCAACATCCTGTATATACCATATCCACGTGCCCTGAAAGACCTTTAGATAAGGTGCAATATTTGCATTCACATTTTTGTTCTATCTATTTCCGTTCAACAATGAAATCAAGAAAACTGAATATCTGTGAATTTTTGAGGGGGTTTTTATCCCCTCAAAGTGAATTTCAGCACAAACAAAAAATGTTTGTTTTCAAGTCTCAGCATACTCTACTTACCCACCAAGTTTCATTAAGATCTGAATTTGATACACGGGAACCTTTCCTTGTTAGTTTGGATACGTACATGTCCATACATTTGCAATTGATCCTAAACAATTCACGTTTTTTCTCGAAGAAAAGTTGCTACCAATTTCCGCGTAACTTATTTCAACAATTCTTTCCGCTATTTCTAGTTCCGTCGACCGATTAATGTCAACAAACGAGTCATCCAATCAACTCAATTGAGCAATCGAACGCAAGCCTCGCCCCCTCTACAATACAACAATCTTAATTCGGTAAAACACGACTCAAGAGCACTCGATTTCTCGTACTCGTTATACATACGAGAGCCACGTGTCTGATGAGACGTATTCATGGGGAGGATTCGAAACGTTCCTCTTACAATGTCCAATTACACCGCAGAATTACGCAATTTCCGTTTAAGATTCTCGAAGAAAAAAAAAAAATAAAAGAAAACAACCGAAACGATCTGTCGTTTGTCGAATTTCAAAGCTCGCTAGATAACAAACGGATATTATTATGAACGTTACCCCGGCTGTAAAGGAGAAGATAATTATTTCGAAATCAGATAAGGAAAGGGAGCAGAAGAAAAAAAAAATAAGACGATTATTTGGCACGGCCTTCTCGATGTTTGGTCGGCCGAAGGACAAAAGAATATTCGAAATAACAAACACGTATCGTGACACTTTCATAACACGGCCTCGTGTACCTGTAAGCCAAGAGATAAATATCAGGGACTCGAGTTAATCTACCATTTGACAAGTCAACTTTTGTATATACCACGGTCCGTCTTTCCCATCTTCTGTCATTCGAATGGAGACACTGTATTAGCGTAGGTAGGGGCACTACGAGATCGTGTAATAATTTTCTTTATTCTTCGTATTTTTTTACGTTGAAGAATCGCTTCATTACGACGCTAATTTCGTTGTTTGTAAATCAGATAAAGTGATAATTTTGGTAATTTAACTTGCTTTTTATATTAGTAATATTGAAGACCAATTGCGTCATGCAAAATCAATCATCGCAAGAATTATATCAATTTAAAAAGCATATCTTCGCGGAGTACACTTTGAACTGCGATTTCTTGATAAAAATAAATTGCATCCAAGAGTCATCATTTAGTTCATCTTGATAAGAAGAAGAACTTAACGTATTTACTATTTCAAAATCATTTTTTTTCAACGTAAAATAAGGAAAATTTGCACACCAGGTATAAACGATGAATTATAATATAATAATGATATACTGCACAGTACAAGCGCTGAGTAGTCGAAATAGGAGACTGACAGCGCCAGAAATCTCCGCCGAAATGAATCACGACAGTGTAAGAAAAATTTATGTTATTACAGTGAAAAGAATATTAAAAGCTGGCAATCTTCACGACCGCATTCCAACAAAAAAAGAAGACTTACTTTGATGGAAAAACAGGCAAAAACGGCTATAGTGGGTAGAAACACATAGAAATTGGACAGTGGATGATTGGAAAGAGGTGGTATGGATTGATGAGTCAAAGTTTGACGTGTTCGGACAATCAAGGCTCGTCTTTGTAAGAAGAGCGAAAGGCCAAAGAATGTTGTGAGATTGTGTCGTAGCAACTGTCAAGCAAGGAAGAAGTTCTTTGCTTATTTGAGTTTGTTATTCCTACGCTGGTACAGGAGGTTTGAAGCGAATAGAAGGTATAGGAATACTGCAAGATAATGCAGTATCATCGGGACAACGTCTAATTGGCGAAAATTTTGTATCCATGTAGAACATATACACTAGGGTGACAGAATAAAATAGACAAGAGGTAAAGCGGTATAAATATGTAAACAGCTAAATTCTAAGAACGAATTAAGAACTTTCTCCTGTCATTAGGGTAGGGGTAGATGTATCGGAAGGAATTCGTCATAGTTTAGTATCGTTACAACTATGCCTCGCTTACAAGGTTCGAGTGATATTAGCGACTTCACCCGGGGTCGCATCGTTGGCCAGAGTGAACGCGGCGCTTCGCAACGTGAAATAAGTAAATTTCTAAATATTCCATTGTCCACAGTTAACCGTGTGATTACACAATTTAAACGCAAGGAAAAAACAACAGTAGAGCCGAGACCAGGTCGTGCCGGATCTTCTGAAAGAAGTAAAAGGGTGCTTGTGCACGAAGTGTTAAGAGAACCGCGAAAAAGTACAGCTGAGCTTGCGGAAACTTCACAGAAAAGTCAGCGCACCGTTCTACGATACCTTCGCAGTGTGGCGATGTATAAAAGGGCGACAAAGAAAAAAGCCTCTCCTTACGGCGTTTCAAAAACGGCGCCGAATGGCTTGGGCAATCGAAATGCGAACGAAGCCCGAAGAGTTTTGGCAGATACTGCCAATTCAGTAATAGATGTCGTACGTGGGTATAGAGACGTTCGCGACAGCAACTGGACAACAAATGTTTGCATCAGACGGTGAAATACGGCGGTGTGAACATCATGGTGTGGGGCGCGATATGGTATGGTGGAAGATCGCAATTAGTAATTTGCGACGGAAACATAAATGCGGCAAAATATATCCAAATATTAACAGAAGGACTACTATCGATATTCGACAACGCCATTTTATCTAAAGAAGACGCCACTTTTATGGAGGATGGAGCACCCTGCCACAAAGCAAAAACAACAACCACATGGCAAGAGGAAGAGGGGATTCGGATTTTCCCATGGCCAGGTCAATCACCAGACATGAATCCGATAGAGAATGTTTGGCTCATAATCCAGACAAATATGGCGAAACGACCCCGAAAACCCAGCAATAAGGAAGAACTCGTGGCAGCTGTTAGAGAAGAGTGGTTAAATATTCCAGAAGACACCATTAATCATTTAATAGATTCTATGCCACGACGACTCGCAGCACTTCACGCAAGTAAAGGTGGATCGACGAAATATTAGCCTAATTTAAAAATTTTAAAATATTTTGTATATATAACGAGACTAGAATCTTTTTTTTAATTAATAGGTGTCTAATTTATTCTGTCACCCTAGTGTATAAAAATTTCTTAAATGAAGTACAAGATAACGACACTTCACTTCACCGCAAAGTCCCGATCTAAACCCCGTCGAGCTGTTATGGGATGAATTGGACAAGAGGAGATAGGACATCTCCGTAGGCATAAAATATGTCAAAGTACGTATTTAAGTGAAGATTTTGATGATTAAATTCTAATAAAATTATCCATCATGACGAATTACTTAATATTCTAAAATTAGTCAAGGATTTATCAATGGTTATTAAACTATTCGCATGTTTTCAAATCCTTAGAACCGAATACTGTCTAGATGGGCGAACTTTCGACGAAATTTCAAAGCGAAAAATCGAAGTCATCTAAAATACTTAATTTATTTGGGTGTCCGACGGTAGCGTACATATATACCTACAACAAACTTCTACTCTACTCTCCAATTTCATTTAAAATAAATAAATTTACTAATACGTCCATTTTTGAGAATTATCAGTGAATTATCCCAGCATCCTAATTGATTAGAAGTAAGAGACTAATCAGCTGACAACTTTCCTACGCCATATTTTAGTCCTAACATACTTGTTATTTTCAACAGCAAATCTACTGACAGTGTTCGAAAATTTATGTTGAACTTAATTTTAACTTAAGGGATATATGCTTCTAAAATATGTTGGTACGTAACCTAACATTTATATGTTAACAAAGCGGCTCTAATATATAAATATCTCAAGGACTGCATGGTAGAGGGATGCTTTAATTAATTGGATTGTTTCAAAGGGAATTGGCCATGGATAACTCGCTAAAAGGTAGAACTTTTGAAACTCGTTCGATTGCATCCGAACAGTATTATATGTGAGTGCTATTGCTATGTCATATATTTTTAGCATACTTATTTTTTTGTCTATTTTTATTGCAAATATTGTAGGCGACAGATTTTGTATTTTTGAATTTTAAACAAGAATTTCTTCTGTAATTGGCCTTTGGGTTTTTGGGGAATAAACAATGATTATTATTAGTACAGTAACACCTAAGAAATCAAACATTTCTTTGTCCTTTTTTTATTTTTATTGCTTTTTTCACATTATATTGCCAAAAGTTTCTTCCACTTTGCAGTTGTATACGTATACAAGTTTAGAAAAAAACTGTTTGCATCACATCCGATCTTCCCTATTACACGTATTTAGAAGAGAACGCCACGTCTCATGTGGACCTAAAAGAACACGTTCCTATGTATACGGTTGTACGCCGTTAAATATATAAGAGGATTGGAGCGCGAATTCCAATAAATATCCGTGAACAAATGGATATGTGTACGTTTGTCAAAAATATTTATTTAAATTTAAATTACGGCCATTTTATTTATCGGTTTTGAATGGGTTCGGGCTGACAGCGAAAAATTGGTTCGTTTTAATTTGTTCCCGGCGTTATTTAATGCGTCCGAGCACGCGAGAAAGAACATGGCGAACGAAATTCCATTTATTCTCGGTATTCGGGGCCGACGTAGCCCCGCGTCTGCTGTTCCCGTCGTAAAGTAGTCGCGCCTGCAACGCCACGCACCTGACGTCTGTATATAAGTATACTTATAATAGTCGCCTTTCCATGCTTACTTAACCCATGTGATTACAAACGGGCCGTGCTCGTTATTGGAATTATCATCGCGAATATGGGCGCGAAATGAATGGCTGAGCTCGAGTCAAAGGGATTTCAGTGTAGAACTTACATTGCCATGTGTATGTGATATATAAACGTATATTTTATTTAATTCTTTTTATCAGTGAAAATATAAGAAATAGGGGGAATAAGGAAAAAATAAAAAGCTACAAATTGAAAGAGGAAGAAATTCGAGAGAAGTACCAATACAAGTCAAATCAACTGTTTGAACAAGAGACTAAACACGAAATAGGGATAGAGGACAAATGGATAAGATTCAAAAACATCATACTGAAGGCGGCACAAGATAGCTGTGGAATAACAAAAATAGCAAATACAGCAATACAGTACTTTGAAGAACTCACAAAAATAAAACAAGACGGATACATAAGAGAAAAAGAGCATAAAACAAAAAACGACGATGAATGTATCACACCAATAAGCGACGAAGAAGTCAGAGAAGCAGTTAGCAAACTAAAACTAAAAAAGGCAGCCGGGGAGGATGGAATCACAGCTGAAATGATAAAATATATGGGAGACAAAGGTAACGAAGAACTACTTGACCTCTTAAACAACATTGTAATAAAAAAAGAAATACCTAAGGAATGGAATATGGGAATAATTATGCCCATGTATAAAAAGGGAGACTCTAAGGAATGCTCAAACTATAGAGGAATAACATTAACTACCATCCCAGGAAAAGTATTGACAA
This sequence comes from Trypoxylus dichotomus, assembly GCA_023509865.1. Lineage (NCBI taxonomy): Eukaryota > Metazoa > Arthropoda > Insecta > Coleoptera > Scarabaeidae > Trypoxylus > Trypoxylus dichotomus. The sequence goes on along the minus strand of CM042076.1, from coordinate 71,974,402 downwards.
GAATACTAGAAAAAAGGCTCCGAGAGAAACTGGAAACAACACTAGAAGATACTCAACATGGATTTAGAAAAGGAAGAAGCACCCAGGACTTAATATTTGTAATCAGACAATTAGGAGAAAAACTAATAGGGAAAGGAAAGGAAATACATATATGTTTTATAGATCTTAAAAAAGCTTTTGATAGGGTAAGAAGAGAAGATGTATGGCAGAGCCTGGAAAGGAGAGGTTTAGGGAAAGGAGTGATAGAGATGATTAAGGCATTGTATAAAAGCAATAACAGTAAGGTGAGAACTTCCAATGCAGAATCAGCAGAATTCAAATCGCGAATTGGATTAAAACAGGGATGCGTATTGAGCCCAATGTTATTCTCTATATTAATAGACGACGCTGTTAAAAAAGCTAAACAAAAAGGAAAAAATGTGAAAGTAGGAAACTGGAAAATGAATGCAATTAACGTTCAGGAAGGTTTGCAGATGATATAGTACTGATAGCACACTCGGAAGAGACATTACAGCAAAACTTGAAGATATACCAAGAAAAACTAACAAAGATAAACATGGAGATAAACACGAGGAAAACAAACACAATGATAATAGCGGCAGAAGAAAGAAAACATAGCATCAAAATCGGGGAAAAAGCATTGGAACAAGTTAAAAGTTACAACTACTTAGCAACAATCATTGAAGACAATGGGAGAATAAAGAAAGAGGTAAATGAGAGGATAGGGAAATCCGCAAAAATATATAACATATTGAGAAATTCGTTTCTGGATAAAAAAGAAATAGCAAAAAAAATAAAGACAGAGGTGTAAGAGTGGTTAGACCAACATTAATATATGGTAGTGAGTCATGGATAACCACGAATAGAATCAAAAGCAGAGTTACGGCCATGGAAATGAGATTCCTAAGAAGAATAGGAGGAGTAACTAGAAGAGACAGAATCAGAAACACGACAATCACTAATAGTCTGGGTATCAAGCCAGTAGAAGTGGTCATAGAAGAGAGACAACTGAGATGGCGTGGACATCTACACAGAATGGAAGAAGATCGAATCACAAAGAGGATATTTGAAGCCAAAACAGAGGGCAAAAACAGAATAGGTAGTCCCCGAAACACCTGGAGGGAGCAGGTGTATAGAACATTGGAAAAGAGAAGTATGGGATGGATTGAAGCCAAACAACTGGCTCAGAACAGGAACCTGTGGAAGATAAAAATAAGAAAATAAATAGTCCGACACCGCAAGGTACAAAGGACATAGGATTAAAAAAAATATATATGCCTTTTGTTCGTAGTTTTGGTAACACGTCCTTGTTGGGAGGGAGTATATGTATGGAAGATACGCGTAACCTGCTGGTTGTTGTTGGTCTTCGAAAACCAACAACAACCCCAGACAAAACCCGAAAAACATTTCTACTACGAAGTTGGGAAACTCATTTCTAAATTCTACTAAATAATTTTCAAGAGTATGCAACCATTGTACGCCAATCTTACATCCGTTTCGAGAATAAGATTCCACCATGAATGGTTTGTATTGTACGGTACAACCAATTAAGATCAAATTTAAATTGTAATACAACTTTTAACAAGTTTCTATCAACTATGCATTTGAACGAGTACTCTGTCAATAGTACAAGTTACGACAAAAGCTTTTATTGTAGTAGACTACTTGAGCTGAAATTTATTTGAACGCTTTATTTATAAAAAAGAAAATATTTGGAAACTTTCAGTCACCTCAGATTATCCACCATAGTTAGATAAATAAACGTCACAAAGTTTTCTATATCCAGTAATCTTTTGCGACCGTAAATAGCCATTCGACAGAACTAGTCGAATTAAAGTGAAATAGAGAGTATATCTATCGCTTTTCGGTGGAAGAAAGGAGAACGTTGTGCGGTGTTGTGCTGACACGGAGGGTGGTTATTAAAACACATCTCTGCCTAGGGATCATTTCATTATCGCTGGTAGAATATTAAATCAGGTCGTGATGCCGTTCCCACAATTAAATTGAATCGAGTTTCTGTATGGTTGAATCACGAACGGGAAAAGAACTCGATAGACGTGTGAATAGAGCGAAAAATTTTGATAGATTTTTTTTATGACATATGCCTTGTTAATCGAAAAATCAAGTAGAGTTCCTTAAATCACATAACTCGAACACTGTGGCGCTAGTACACTGAAACACCTCACTATCGCCCTAATGGAAACCCTTCACTGAAAACTTGGGTGTATGTTTCGATATCTAAGCTATCATCTTCGGTAGTAATACTAAACTAACCAACTAAAACTAAAACTGCATGATACCAATAAGTAAATAAATCAGCATTTATTTATGTAACCACTATGGTATTACATGATTTTGTAATGAGTAAATCTACATTCATCAAAACATGTTTGTTGTTATAAATTTCCACGCCTTCGTAACAATTAAATAAACATAGTTGTCTACACTTCGAATTAGCTTAATGTTATCGAGATTATGGTTCCTTTCTAGCATGTGTGCAGATAGCACTAGATTTGTTAAACCTTCTGATTTTAAGATGAGCTAAATACTCTTTATATCTAATTTTACTAAATCTTATTGCCTGTCCTTGATCACAGTTTTTACGTGATATTTTGTAAATTCCTGATTTTTCCATGTTATCTATTTGATCTTCAGGATTTCCTAAAAAGTTTTTGTGATTATTGGTTACCACAAAAAATGGTTTTGCGATTAGCAATAGAATAGATTTTTTTTGAAAACCTTCCGTGTAATATGGATAAAATTGTAATTTTACATACTTCTTAGTATTACTTTGTAGTATATTTATATTTCCAGTTCTTATTCCAACCTTATCCTACCTAATAGTGTTACAGACTACATCTTCGGAGAATCTGTTAAAATTTGCAATTTTGATGATTTCATTGAGCTCATAGATAGATATCTGTCTTTATTTAAAGGGACATTAAGAAAACGATGAACCAAAAACTTAATCGTCGAAAGTTTATGTTCCCATAATGAATCTACAGCTATTAGTAGGTTTTCTATTTTTAGCTTATTCCTGTCTCTTATAACAAACATATTTAGGCAGGAAATTCTGTTATTGGTTTTCGTTTCATGGGTAAGTTCAATAGATAGTTGAGTGTAGGCTTTCACGACCGTAGTCCATAGCAGAAATGTTTTCCGGGTTTTGTCGTGTATTCACTATTTTGCTTGGCGTTTCGCTGATCATGCTGTCACCTTCTTCAGAAGGTTTCTAAAGACTTCCAGTCCATTAAGTAAAACAGTGAATATACGACAAAACCCGGAAACATTTCTACTAAGTTCAGTAGACGGAAATTTTGAATTTAGCTGTTTTAAGAAACGGATTACTGAATATTTGTTTGTATCAAAAATGCAAAATACGTCAACGTATCTAATCCAAAGCCGTGGAAAATAAGCCAAAGTATTCTTAAGGCCAGTTTCGAATTTACTCATAAAAAAGGTTATCTATGAAAGAGGATATGCTGTTACTCTTTGCGTATTCTTCAGCTTGTTGGTAAAAGGTGTTATTGATTTGGAAAAGTTTTGTTTCATACAAAGTTTAGCCAATCCTGTCCATTTGGTTATCAAATAAAAGTTTTTCTAAATATTCCAAAGTGAACTTACATCACATGAAGCTAAACATTCATTGTCAGTAAGCTCAATGTTCAATTCAATGAATTTTCTGGGTAAACCCGTATGAATTTTTCAGTGCCGAATCAGATATCTGTACTGAGAAGCTGTTAAATTTGTCGGAGAACCACGTGGAAAGTAAGTAGGTTAGATCATTGATGTTGGAGGCAATGGGTCTGATATTTCTTCCTGGTTTATGGATCTTATGTAAACAGTACATTCTAGGTAATATAGGATTTGATACCGCTAATCTGTATCTGTAGCTAGCATTAATAATGTCTTTACATTCTAGTAATATCTTTCTGGTTTCTGTGATCATTTGCGACAACGGATTTTTGCTTAATTAAAGTTTGTTGTTGAACAAGGAAAAACTGTTGACTGAAAATGTTGGCTGTGTATAGGAATGACTTATCCATCCTGACGAGAGACCAGTCTTTAGAAACCTTCTGAAGAAGCTGACAGCATGATCAGCGAAAAGTAAAACAGTGAATACACGACAAAATACGAAAAACATTTCGACTATGGACTACGGTCATGAAAGCCTACACTCAACTAATTATTTTTATGTGGTTAAAATTCTTTAACCATCGAGAATTAATATTGAGAATGATATTGTTACAGATGGATAGCTCTCTGGTACTAACAACAATAAAACCTTTATTTAACTGATACCCACCAGGAATTAACATATGGGCTGAAAAGTCCGGGGCCTAACACATAGATGACGTTAGTTTTATTACAGTCACCTTTCTCTCAGTTAGTACTAACCTTCAAAAGACAGCTGTTAAAATTTCATGATATTCTATTCATTAGTTTGTGAGTTATTGTGCTAAGAGTCACGCTACTTTTGTTATTTTCAAAACAATGGATCAAAAACAATTTCGTGTTTTAATTTTACACTGCTTCTTGATGGGAAAAAATACCGTTCAAGCGAAGCAATGCCTTGAAAAGTGTTATGGGGACTCCGCTCCATCAGAAACAACAATAAAACGTTGGTTTGCTGACTTCAAACGTGGTCGTAGAGACACCGATGATGCAGAACGCAGTGGACGTTCAAATGAGGCGGTAACACCAGAAAACATCAAAAAAATCCACAAAATCGTTTTGAATGATCGAAAAGTGAAGTTGCGTGAGTTAGCTGACATCGTAAAGATATCAAAAGAACGTATTGGCTTTATATTGCACGAGCATTTGACTATGAGAAAGCTCTGTTCAAAGTGGGTGCCGCGTTTGCTCACTGTTGACCGAAAACAAGAACGTGTTGATGATTCTGAGCAGTGTTTGGCCATGTTTAAACGTAACAAACCGGAATTTTTGCGTCGATATGTGACAATGAATGAAACATGCATCCATCACCTTACTCCGGAATCAAAACGATCGTCATCTGAGTGGACAGCAACTGGTAAACCTCGTCCAAAGCGCCCGAAAGCACAACAATCGTCTGGAAAGGTTATGGCCTCGGTATTTTGGGATGTGCGTAGTGTAGTTCATCGACTATCTTGAGAAAGGAAATACCATCAACAGTGAATATTATATAGCGTTATTGGAGCGTTTGAAGGCCGAAATTGCAAAGAAACGACCGCATATGACAAAGAAAAAAATGTTGTTTCATCAAGACAACGCACCGTGTCACAAGTCAATGAAAACAATGGCAAAACTACATGAATTGAACTTCGAATTGCTTCCAGATCCACCGTATTCGTCAGATCTGGCTCCCAGCGACTACTGGCTGTTCGCAGACGTCAAAAAAATGCTCGCCGGTAAGAAATTTCGCACGAATGAAGAGGTTATCGCTGAGACTGAGGCCTATTTTGAGGCAAAAGATAAATCGTTCTACAAAAGTGGTATTGAAATGTTAGAGCGGCGCTGGAATGATTGCGTTGCTCTTGATGGAGATTACGTTGATGAATAAAGCTAATTTTGAACCAAAAAAACCGTGTTTTCTTTGTTACGCCCGGGACTTTTCAGCCCATGTGTTAGAAAGTTTTAGTAACATTTTCTTAATAAAAGATAGAGAGAAAGGGGTTGGGATAAATTGCAAGCGCTTCACTGAACAGTTTTTTATTTGATACCATCTGTTACTAGAGGTAAAAAATCGGGGAAAACGAGGAAAATCCTAATTTTTAAATCGGTTTCTATTTACTTTACATTCATTAATAGAATTTACATTCCTTAAACGTTTACTTTACACCTAAACAAAAAAAAGTCAAAAATTATAAACTCATATTAGCAGTCAATGGTTGCACGCACCTAGCCATATAGGAAACGATGTCGCATAGATAATTTACGATCTTTTACCGAGAAGAACCGACCCCGGGGTTTGTTATAAAATTATTCAAAATTATTCAAAACATTGTACGACGCCCAAAACACAAGAGAAAAAGAAATGAAATCAAAAAGAGAAAAAAAAGAAATAAGATGCAAGAGCAGATGAAAGAGATATATGTATAGAGAAGTAAATTATGTAAACCGTAAGAAATATGACAAACGCCTTTATACCCTTTGTTATAATATTTCTGAAATATATCACTGCGAGACCGTGGCCGTCTTGATCGTTTGGGATAAGGGCGCCTGGATATTGTCCGGGGTGAATGCAGTAACTTGTGCGACCGACACGGGTCTACCAACCGATGAGACAGAAAAACATGTATATATGCGAAGGGAAAAATCCTGTAAGGTGTCAGGGCGAAAAGTTCGTATTTATAATTACTTACGTGTTTGTATAATGTGTTTTTTTCGAATCTCGCGCTTAAGGCGGACAGGTTAGAGTATCCCCTTCGTTAGGCAGTATTTGTTGTCATTAAAAAATTTACGTTTTGAAGTTACGAGAGTGGTAGTGAATTAGTACGCCTATTTCCTAGTATGTGAATTTATAAATTATGCATGTTACGTACATTTTTTAATATAAATTGAGATATAATCAAATAATTTAAAAATATGAAGTTAAAACTTAAAGATACAGCAAGAAAAGATCTAAATTTTCTGTGGGCCGATTTCGTGAACGTAGTAAAATGCGCGTGGTCGCAGATACGAGGGGAGGTCCAGAAGTTCGTGGAATGAAAGGGTTTTAAATAAAATAAAACAATAAATCTATTTTTCCTTTTCAATATAATCACCCTTAAGCACAATACATTTATTAGATCTATGAATTAATTTTTCTAAACCATCATAAACATATTTTTTATCTTTCGCCGCAAAATGGTCCAAAATTGCCTCCTTTACCTCATTGTCGTCGGAAAACTTTCTTCCACGTAAGTCTTTTTTTAAATTGGGGAACAAATAAAAATCACTAGGTGACAGGTCTGGATTGTAGGGTGGATGGACTATTGATTGAAAGCCATGCTTGTGCAGAGTATGAACCGGCGCATTGTCTTGCAAGAGCAACACACCCTTGGTCAATTTTCCTCGACGTTTTTCCTTGATGGCCTCCTTTAATTTTTCTAATATCGCTGCGTAATATTCTCCGGTTATGCTCCTACCTTTTTCCTTGTAATCTATCAATAATATCCCCTCACAATCCCAAAAAACTGTGGGCCAGCCGATTCTAGCACTTTGAATTTCTTTGGCGGTGGTGTCCCTATTCTATGCCATTGCATGGACTCCTGTTTGGACTCAGGCTCAAAGTGATGAACCCATGTTTCATCTCCGGTAACAATCCGCTCCAAAATCTGTATAGGTTTGTCTCCACACAGCTCCAAAAATTGGTTGGACGTACAGACGCGCTGCTGTTTCTCGGTACCCATCTTGCACTAACTTTTGTCATACGCAGGTGGTCATGTAGGATACGCAAATTGGTGGTATCTGATACTCCAACTAATGCAGATAATAGCTTTTTCTTCAAACGGGCATCTTGCAGTACAAATTTTTGCACATTTTCGACGATGTCTGATGTGGTGGCCTCAACTGGCCGTCCTAAGCGGGGGTCGTCTTCAATCGACACCTGACCATGATTAAAAAGACTATGCCACTTATAAATCATTGATTTACTAGGGCACTGTTTTCCATAAACGGTTTCCATTTCATTCAGTATGGTTTGAGCGTTCTTTCCTTGCTTTGTAATGAACTTTATCACAGCACGGTGTTCAATTTCCTCCATAGTTCCCTAGTGCAATTCCTAGGCGAGATCCTGTCTTACACCACCAGACAACGCGGCGGTGGCCAAGGGCACATACGTAGTGTACACATTAGCAGCAGTAGTAGTAGTGTTTATGTAATGTACGCACGCTGTTTGATGTATTGACAAATGTATTACAAAGTTGTTAGGTAAGGAATTAAAACATTACACAAATGTAAAATAAATGAGCAATATTTTTAATTCGTAAAGATGTATATGCCCTGACGTTTTCTGCGATCTCCTCTTTGAGGGATTACGGTTGGAGCTCCTGAATAAACAGGTTTGTCCGACTTTTAGTTCTTCATCTGGTGGTGATCGTAAGTGCTGTGCACTCTTACACTTCATGGACTATATAACTCCATTCAACGTTCGACTTCTTCGTCAAACGTCGTCGTCTGACCCAGCGAGGTATATAATGAATGCTGGCCAACTTCACAACCCTGCGCGGTATAAATATATACTCAGCACAATAGCTGGTTCGAGACATTTACTCTGATATGGTCGCTGGCAATATAGAAAACACAGTGTACTATAATGTACTGAGAACGTCTGAATAATCAAGGTAGCTTGGTGACGCCCTAATTCAAAGATAAGAACAGAATCATAATGTAATTCAATACGTGCGCCCCTGGATTTGTTACCGAAAGTCTCTCTGTATGTACCTACTTTTATTGAAATCCCGTTACTTGTTAAGAGGCGACATTCTACGATTTAAATTCTTGCGGTTTTCGTTGTTCGACATATCAACGCATTTACGAAGGCGGCCTTCTTGAAGATCTCAAGCAGAGCGTCCAGCACCTTGCACCTGTTCCGCGGCGATTCTGGTCTTGTGACCGGATTCATCGTCCCGCCGAGAAAATTAGTATCACTCTCTTCGCCGCAAACGTCGTCCGTCTTTGTGTGCTGCTGCGTGCGTGAATTAAAAAACGAGGGGAGGGGGGACGAAACCGTGGCGGCGCGGCGCGTACACTCAATAAAAATACATTATCGGCAACAATGGTCGGTCGGATATTTAATAGGCGAGCGGTATTGTAGAGGGCCGATTGTAGCGAATAGGAATCGATATTGAAATTCTTACAATTCGGTGTCTCTGACGGATCCGCCAAAGACGGGATTCGACGATTGTTAATTAACAGATTATCCAGGTCGAGTTTTGGAAGTGCGATCCGTCCAAGGTGTGATGCGCCATTGTTGTTGAAGTCGAAACGGACATACGAAAACACCTTATCGTACTACAATACAAATCGAATCGTTTCGGTTGTATAATTGGGGGAAGGAATTTTTGTCATTTTTGCTTTGTTCTTTTCGAATTTATAGGTTTTGAAATGGTACAATCGATTGGTATACGAGGGCGACCTCAAATGTTTCCAGAAATGGCAAGAGATGGCGCATGGAGGTTGAAGTGGATTCATTGGTCGGCAAAGTCGGTTGTTTCTTAAGGCAACTGTCAAAATTTCAGACGTTCACTGTCAATAGTTGTTAAAGAGAGTGTTTTGTGTAGCAAGTCAGACGGCTTCGCAAAATGGATAAAATCGCATTTCGTGCAGTGACAAAACACTTCTGAATGACGGGAAAAACCGCCACGGCAATTCTAAATATTTTGCTAGAGGTTCATGGCGGATGTATTCTATCGTTTTCGACCATCAGCTTCTGGGTGAGCGAGTTTAAACGTGGCCGCACAAGCGCAAGTGACGAGCCACGCAGTGGACGCCCAAAAACGCCGCCAACGATGAAATGATTGACAAGATTCATGATGTCCTGTTGGCCGATCAACAATTGAAGTTGAAAGAGATAGCAGAGACAACTAGCGTCTCAGAAGAACTCGTTGGCCATATGTTATACGAAATTTTGGGTGTGAAAAAGCTTTCGGCGCGATAGGTACCGCGTTTGCTCATACCGGAGCAAAAACGAAATCCGGTGACCGTTTCTGGCTAGGATCCAACGCAGTCCAAGGAATTTCTTCATACGTTTCGTAATTGTGGATGAGACTTGGATTCGCCATTACATATCGGAGACCAAGGAATAGTCGAGGCAGTGGACTTTTCCGGGGGAGTCGGCTCAGAAGAAAGCAGAGACCATTCCATTGGCCGGTATTGAAGGAAAAACGGCCTCGTTTGCAGCGGAAAAGGTGCTTTTCCACCACTACAATGCACAGGCTTATTCATCCCGCACCGTAGTGGGAAACATTTCAGGTTACCCTCGTATTTGTATAGTCCAAACAAGCCATCTTTGCCATCAATAATTTAACGTTGCAATACCAATTTACTGTTACTGCAAACGTATTTACTATTTAAGCATTTAGTTAGAGAGAAATGGCGTTGTCATAAATTTTTGGTTTATGTGCTTTCCAGAACTTTTAAAAATTGGGACTACAAAAGAGACGTTGACTCGGTGTGAGTTCATATCAAAATATAGGGAAATGGAAAGAGAACGGAACCAATCCCACAGAATCTCAGACAATTTAACCAGTCAATGGTTACCGTTTTCGTGCTTATCTGCACATTGGTAGCTCAAGATGTTCTTCATCCCGACCTTAACATTACACTTAGGCTATGTTGTAAATCTGTCACTAAACAGTTTCCATCAAGCACAAACTTGAACTTTAATTCACGCAAAGCAAGCTTTCCTACCTTATACAATGATATTGCTGCAATCGACTTGGACTTTTTTGGAAAATCTTAATTGTGTTAACACAGCAGTCTCGCTTCTTCGTAATTGCTTTGACAATTTCAATGTTATCTCCCCTAATTTATTTTTTTTCTTTCAAAATGTTCTATAACAGCTGCTCATTTTCGTCCTTAAAACGACGTCCTCTAAGGTCTTTCTCTAATGAGAAAACAGATAAAAATCACAAGGAACCATATCCAGACTATACGGTGGATATTTCAATTCTTGAAGGCCACATTCGCGGATTGCAGCTTGTGAAACGGCGGCAGTATGGACGGAAGCATTGTCGTGCAATAATCGCTCGCTTTTTGTCCAATTTCCACGATATTTTGCACGAATATTGTCCCTTAATTTAAGCAATAAAGACGGATAATATGTGCCATTCACAGTTGTATTGCGCTCTTTAAAGACCGCGTTTTTCGTTGATTGAACAACTTTCGCCTTTCTGGGACGAGGTTCATCAGGTCGTCGCCATTCCATGAACTCACTTTTCAATGGAGAATCGCAAAACGGAACTATTGTTTCATCCCCTGTGGGAATGGACTCCAAAATCCACACATGCTTAAAAAAGCCGCGCACATTCGACTCAAACTTCAAGCTGGAGAGCAGAAAAAAGTCGCAGTGTTACCACTTCAATTGGTCGACCCAACCGTTCATCATCTTCCAGGGTTTCTTGCCCTAAACGGAAACACTTTGCCCACTTTTTTACAGTGGAATACGAAGGAGATGAATCACCGTAAAGGCCGTCTAAACGCTGTTTTACGTGATTAGGCTTTTGCCCATCTTTTGTTAAAAATTTGATGACTGGTGGTACTGAGTTTTCATTACTTCAGACATTTTGCATACGCTAATCACCTTGGTTGGCTGGCTACTAAAAACTACAACTCTTTGAACCATCATATTTATAGCGTAGAGCTTGCGTATGTGCATGCACGCCATGATCGGATTTTGAACATCCTTAAACCTGTTTTGTTTGTGGTATTACTCCAACTTTTGGACAAAGTATGGCCGAAGTATGGCCAAAATGTATATATGTTTCTTCCCAATTAGGTTATAGGCCTATTTTCTTCACGGAAAAAAATACTGAATTCGCAATTCTCTAATATCATCGCTCAAGTTTTGTGCAGTACGGGAACAATACAGTTCAACTAATGGGAGAAATATTATCTACTCTGCATTCATTCTATATGCATATATTCGAAACTTTAAAGCAGAGGATCCACTCAGTAGACTAATCATACGAGATTTTTCACCATATTACATTAAAAATAATATATTTTCATACATAAACTTCAATAATTACCACCATAACTTTGCATCTTTCACCGGACAAATACGTTAAAATGACGAGGCGTCTTCTTCCCGATTATTTATATAACCAAGGGTGTATTTAGACGAAGAGATACGTACATAGATCCACTCTGCCCGCGATAGACGCGTCTGGAGAGGGCTGTCCCGCCATCAACCGGGTGTAAGAAAGGTGTGCTCGAGGATCAACAATGGCTTCCCGCGGCGCGACAACAATGTACGCCCAAAACATCTGCCGACGAGGGCGCCGGGGGGTGACGTCCGCGAGCGGGGGCGACTCCGATTCCTCCCCGTAATATTAACGATATTTAGGAGCACTACAGTATCGACTAAGATGACTACTTCGACTATACATATATCTCGCTAGAACGAAAAAAAAAATGGGGTTGTAGGGAGAATATACAACTGCATCTCGCTGATAGTCATCGATTGCGAAGCCTGTAGAGTGTTAAACGATTCTCTGATACCATTTAATGATTAACTTTATGAGTAAAATGACATCCGGTGCAGTTCCCGGAGAGTTAACTTAAATTCACTTAAGACCTCAGTGTCGTTTGTAAATGTTCAGTAGTTTTTAATAATTGACTTGGTTATATCGAAAGCCTATACAAAACTGGTAGAGATATGTTTAGGGTTATCATATCATTCGAAATATTTTGCATATCTTATGGTTCGATTTGATCATTGAAGTATTAGCCACGAGAGAAGCTATACTGCTTGCCCAGATTAAAGATGTATGGGTGACGTGTCTAGAACTTTTATAGAAGGTGAATGAAGCGGTTTAGTTGACTAGCAGTTTATCACATTTAGAAGGCGCTGCCTTTGCAAACACCAGGGTCTGTTTTCTTAAAACAAGTAACTGCTTCCATCAGAATTAGTAGGGTAAAATCTTTGACATGTTGGTAGCACGATATTATCGACTTCGTCCTATTAATATTATTTCATTATTATTCATTATTTGTCCCACATCTTTGTTATCAATTAGTTTGTCGATTACTTTATGAACAAGTTAAATTTGAAAGTGTTTCTACTGTATCCTATGGTTCAATACCTATTATAGACATAAGTATTAATTTTTTTTAGGAGTTTAGCAGTTATCCTAGGTATGGTGATTTAGAGTCTAGGTTGCTGTATTTAGAAGTTTTATTTTGCTATAAATTAAGAACAAGAGAGATTTACCTTGAAGCTAAGATTAGAAATACGTTAAAGTAGCAAGTTTTAAAAATAACTAACATATACAGTGAAATTCCCCTTCGCTGACATCCCTCTTACACGGATACCTCCCTTAAACGGACAGTTTCTTATGGTCCCGACCGGCTCTCATATAATTTCCATTGTATTGACTCTTTCTTGGACGGACATTCTCTTGAACGGACGCGGACACGAGAAAATTTTCTCTTAACCGGACAAAAAATAAAATAAAAAGAAACGCGTTATCTTATTTTTATATCGAGAGTATTGCTATTGCATTTCTCAATCGCGCCGCGCGCCAATTTCGCTGGGACTTCCCCGAGTAAACCGGAGATTTACCGACTTTAATCTTTCGGTACAAACGCAGCCTATGACGTGCATTTCTGCCTGGCGTGAATTAGGGACTTCCACAAGTTGGTCGGGGATTTACCGTTCTTATTCTTTTGGTGTACGCTTTCGATTGAATCTGCTTTCAATATTAGTCTGATGTCTATGCGGAAAAGACACAGTGGGCAACACATTTATTGCAGAAATGACTCCAAACAGAAAAATTGAGATTCCTGAAGTTTACAATAAAGAGAAAGTAAGTGTAAGGAACTTATCCAAGCGTTTTAATATTGGAAAAACACAAGCTGCAGATATAATTAAACATAAAGAAATCCTTCTAAACAAATGGATGTCGAACAGCAATTTGAATGAAAAAAGAAGCTTTTTGACGGGTGATGGTACTAAAATTGACAAATTGTGTTATGACTGGTTTACAGCAGCTCGGCATAAGGGGATTCCTTTAACAGGTATGCATATGATTTTTTTAGGTTAAGGTTCTCTTGTATTACTACGTTGATTTTCTTTTTATATTAAATTATAAAATAGATAAAAGAAGTGAGATTACCAATAGGTTTGTCGTGACAAGAACGCAAAAAACTTATTTTTTTTAGATCCGCTAATACGATGTAAAGCAAGAGAAATAGCCGCTTCTTTGGGACATTCTGCATTCAGTGCTTCTTCTGGTTGGCTCAATAAATTTAGAATCCGCCACAACATAAGTTTTAAAGCGATTTCGGTAGAAGGACCTTCGGTTAATGCTGAAGATGTTTCATCGTTTTTAAAAAATGTCCTTCTTTGATTAAGGGATATTCACCGAGAGATATCTATAATGCCGATGAGACAGGCCTGTATTTTAGGGCTCTACCCGACAAAACGCTCACATTAAAGAAGGAAAAATGTGTTGGGGGTAAGTATCCCAAAGAGAGGTTTACAATCTTGCGTTGTACAAATATGGCGGGTGAAAAAGAAAAACTCCTAGTCATTGGTAGGGCAAATAACCTGCCTGTAACTTGGAAATACAATAAGAAAGCTTAGATGACAGGACAAATTATGACAGAGTGGTTGCAAGATGGCTAGATTGGAAAATGGCTAAAGAAAAAAGAAACATTTTGTTACTTTTAGACAATGCGGGATCTCATCCGAAAGACGTTCGCTTAAATAATATAAAAATATTATTTTTTCCCCCTAATTGTACATCAGCTTGTCAACTACTTGCCCAGGGGATTATAAAGAATTTTAAAACTTATTACCGAAGTCTAATACTCAAACATCTGCTGGTAAACATTGAATCTGCTGGTACAGCTTTTGAGTTAATAAAGAAAATTACACCACTCGATACAGTTTATTTGGCAAAAACCGGTTGGAACCAAGTAACCAAAGAGAGTTCAAAATTGCTTTCGCAAAGCAGGATTTAATCATGTAAATATGCAAAGCTGATACATTTGACCTAGAAGGTGATTTGCCTCTTAGTGTACTTTCGGATACCCTCAAAAATAAGAATTTATTGAAATTGACGGATAATGAAAACCTTAATGATTTTTTGAACGTAGATGAAGATTTGTATGTTGAAGATCCAGATTCAGAACAAGAAATTGCAAATCCAGTTGAAATACAAGAACTTTCGAAAGGTTCTGATGTCGATGAGGTTCCAATGCCAATAGAAGCTATCCCAAATTATGGTAAAGCTATTACCCTGACCAAGCAGATCAACAGTTTTGTCGAAAATCACGGAGATACAGAGTCTTTGGAGCTTCTTTCTAAATTAGAAATACGATTTAAAGACGCCATTTTAAAGGAAAAGAGAAGACAAACAACAATATATGAATTTTTGCGTCCGGAAAGTGACTATTTATTTCATTGTTTTGTATTACGTACTACATCTATGTATCTATGTACATATATTATACTTTGTATGTACATATCTAAAGGAAATAAACTCTTTTTTCTTTAGTTTAAAGTTTCTTATTTATTTTAGAAACATTTATATACATGTACGATTCAAATGTCCCAGTTTTTTTAATATATTCATTTTTCGTTAAAACACGATTTTGTTGTATCTACTGCATATTTCTTTTATGCGGACACCTTCCTGAACGGACATCTTCAGTTGGTCCCATTGGTGTCCGTTCAAGGGAGATTTCACTGTAGTTGAAAAATTGAATTAGATGCAAATTCATTTTGGTTCTGAAACTAAAGTTTTAAATATGTACTTAAAGTAAGATGCGGTACCAGGTCTATATCTTTCGAGCCATATTGATTCAGGGAATGTTTCATTTTACTTATTTAACGTTGTAAACGAAGTACATAATTTAGAGGCAATACTTTAACTGCATATATTGAAAAAGCAAATTACCAAAGAAAGGTTCCAACAATTGCAAGAACTGCGTGGTAGTTTAATTCACAGGTATCTCAGTAAATTCCACCCTACAGAGATTATTCATTTAAGTATTCCGAATAAAGTAATAATAATACCGGTGAAAAAATGATTTACTTACATTCTAAAATATGATTTAATTTCTTGTAGTATATTGAATTTTTTGTAGTAATATTTCATTTCTTACAGTATTTAATTTAGTAATAATAATTGTTTACTTTCAATTCCTTTTTACTTTCCTGGAGTTATACACATCGCATTCTACTTCACAGAATCCTTAAGCGAGGGTAGTCATAGGAAAAACATTGTAATAAGTTTTGAATTATCAACTGAAATAGAAGAGCAAACTGAACATTCTCCAAGAAGAGAAACGATCTGTTCTCAAGCAATAGGTTACTTGAAAGGAAAAGAGTTAACACATTTCAATATCTTTATTTTAGACTAGGCTTTGGCAGATCAAATTTCATTTTTTAATAAACTTCTGTGTGAGAAATTTTATTAAATTTATATTTGTATTCTAACCAATCAATTGTTTAGATGGTTATATTTTTTTAGTATAATCACTCTCATTATATAAGTTACATGGTGCTATGTGTTTTATTTAGAAACTAAAGTTGATAACATTTCTTTTAATTTAAATTAGCAAAGTTGTTTTGACGTTAGTATTATATATAGATTCGTTCTAGAACTATGTCAATGTAGAAATTACAAGCTACAACATTGTCATCAATTAAATTCAAGCAGCTCGCCCTTCGCATGTTAGGTGGGTAAAATCTCTCTAGATGGCACCTTTAAGGAAACGAAAATTTACGTGAAGATATCCCCCCTTAGGTTATCTTAATATATTTTCTATGGCAAGCACATACATTATACATTTTCCTGACTGAATCCATGATCCATCCTGCGAATTAGATGGGATATTACAACGGTTATTGCTCAAAACCACCTTCTGTTACAGCAAAGATGATTATTAAGGCACGCAATCTGTCCTTGAAATTGGTCTTTTTTTCTCTAAATAACTTCTAGCCGGCTAAAGGTAAAATAAATGTTTCAATCACATTGCATTCGTTTAAATTCCAGAAAACGATGTAATCGCTGTGTTTGCTAACAATTACACTGCTAACTTTGAAGAATTTGTAGCAACGAATACGGATCATTTTAAGGCAACATTTTAATCCTATTCTATATATTAATTGTGTAACCATCACAGTAGAAGTTTCAAAGAAAATTCAACTAAACTTTCTTTGTTATGCATGCTTTGTTTTTAATCTTAATACCTTCCCCATTGATCATCAAACTATAGATCGAATTTTGCTATTAATCCTACTGTTTGCAAATCAAATAAGAATGTCAGGTGTTCAGTTCCTCCATTGTAAAATCGTAGCGCTAGTAATTTGAACGTGTTATTGAATCTACTTGTTAATTGCTCTTAAGTTTACTTTAGAATTTAGGCAAGTAAATATCCCCCTCGACGCATTAAACGATTTGGACGATGTTTAATACCGTTTGATCTATGAACGCGGATCACATTAGCATTTTATTACCGCCGCTGAGCAATAGTGCGTATTATTCATCGTAGGTCGGACTTACAACGCTAAAACTTAATAAGTCTTTAATCAAGTGATCTATCATACTACTCCGAGAGAGGGGAGATTTATATATGTATGGTACAGCGGAGCGAGCTTTAGAAAAGAATAGAAAGTGTTTCGTTACAAAGAAAAAATAATTTTAAAAACGTATATTTAGTTTATTAGAGAACTTTGAAAATAATGGTATGCGTTGTCACATTCAGATAATAATCCAATCTTGTATTTCTCCATTTCTCAAAATAAAACTCTCATATTTATAAGTATTATGCTTTAAGATTTGCTGATCTTAATTTAGGTACGTACGAGGGCGACATGAAATGTCTCCGGAGTTGACAAGAAAAACGCGGTATTGGTGTCGTTTTTTATTTTTATTTTTCGAGGTAGACTCCTCGAAAATCAATCACCGAAATTATAACGGTGCTTCAATCTCTTCAAACCGTCGGAAGTAAGATATTTCGGGTTCTGCAAAATAGCGGTGATGACCTCCTCATTTGAGGCAAATCTCTTTCTTCCCAGTGATTCTTTCAGGTTTAGGAATAGGAATAAGTCTCTGGGGGTTAGCTCCGGTGAATATGGAGGATGGGGGACTAATTCGTAGCGCAACTCATTCAATTTGGACACGACGATGCGGGACGAATGGGCCGCTGCATTGTCATGGTGGAAAAGCACTTCTTTCCGTTGCAAACGAGGCCATTTCTTCGATACTCCATCGAATTGGGTCAGTAAATCGATGTAGTATTGCCCCGTGATCGTCCTTCCCTCTTGCAGATAATCGATGAGGATCACACCTTGGGAGTCCCAAGCCTTTACTTTCTCCGGAGCCGATTCGCCCGGAAAAGTCCACTGCTTCGACTGTTCCTTGGTCTCCGGTATGTAGTGGTGGATCCACGGTTACGAAACGGATGAAGAAATCCCTTAGACTGTGTTGGATCCTGGCCAGATACTCCTCCGAAACGGTCACCCAATTTCGTTTTTGCTCCGGTGTGAGCAAACGCGGTACCCATAGCTCCGAAAGCTTTTTGATGTCCAAAATTTCGTATAGGATATGGCCAACGCGTTCTTCCGAGATGCCTGCTGTCTCTGCTATCTCTTTCAGCTTCAATCGGCGATTGGCTAATATGACGCTATAATTCTTCCATTTCATCGTTGGTAACGGGTTTTGGGCGTTCACTGCGTGGTACGTCACTTGTGCTTGTGAGCAAAATATTTCGAATTTTCGTAACGCTCGACCCAGTCATCCAGAAGCATTTTGTCACTGAACGAAATTCTATTTTATCGCCTGACCTGCTGACCGCCTGGCTTGCTACACAAAATACACTCTTAAACAACAATTATTGACAGTAGATTAGGGCACTATACAATATATTGTAAAATATTCACACTGCACGGTCAAGATCATTATAGTCCAACGGAATGTTCCAGGCAACTGTGCAAGTTCGAACACAGCGTCGGAACCTTTCAGAAATTATAACGGTTAGTATTAGATGGGAGATTATGTGGGTTCGTTGACATACATATATCAAAGGCAGGATGGTGAGGGTCCTGATCAGCAAACCAGATCGAATAACAGTCCATATAAGTTTATAATGTTGTTGCAGATTAAGAGTTTCAATTATAATCAAGATATTGCCAGTTCTTTTATTATCCAAAACTAGTACGTTAAACACGGGAGTATTAAAATTAATTTTTGTATTGGTGTAATTGTGGTTCCTGCTGTTTTGCAATTTCTTCAATTGTAATACTGTAGTTTGGTGTTTTTCAAGGAAAACGTTTTATCATAATATGCTTGTGGGAAGCCCAAATTGATATTGACGTTTTACAATTTGAAGCTTCCGTGTAGAAATATGTAACTACAACCAATATGTATTACTTAAGTGATGAAATTATGTTTACGTAATTTTAGACTTCGCTTTACATATTAAGCTGTGTGTTTTTCTATATGAATGGTAAAATGTAATGTAATTTTAAATAAACATGCATTAAAATAACCATACAGTTCAACTCTTCCTTAAATACAGAAAAGAGGAATGTGTTTCTCTAAGATTTTACGCTACGGATCTGTATCTCCATACGCAAGAAATATTAACACATATTTCAGATGTCAGGGCGACATACAAAAGAGGCGACGTCAAAAAGAAGTACCAAGAACGGCATTGTTGTTAGCGCCTACTATTCCTAAAAAAAATATAACCAATATAATAAAGTGACGTCTTTTATTACTTCTTTACCTGTTATATGGATGAGAAAAAAAATATGAGAGGGTTGAGATATAAAATCGGAAAAAAGGGAAAGGGCAAATAAAAATTCCGGACCTTAAAGATTTTTTATGTTTCTCCGTTGTATGGAAGAATTTAATTTATATTTGGCGTCTTATACATTTGTAATACTAACTTAAACAACCGAACTTGCTCTGGCAAAACGTGTTTACTGTGTTCAAGAAACAACAGTGTTGTTGCGAGATCACATGATCCCATCAATTAAGATGCTGAATGCTGATGAACCCTGCTTTTAAATGTATGAAGCTGAATTTGCATATTGGACCCCATACCATGGAACCAAAGATCAGCCGATTTTCCAAGTAATAGTAATTTTCTTTTGGGATGTGATATATATGGAGTTTGCCGATTTTGGTTCTATTGACTATGAAATGTTGTTGTCAAGGTTCTTCGCCTTATGGCTTCTTACCTTAGCAATTGACAGAACTACGTTTACTATAACGGTTTCGATTCTTATGGTATTGCTCCTACTTAAGGAGTTCCTCAAGATTCAAACTTAAATCGCTTGTTTTCTCACATTAGCTTGACGACATTTGATTGTAACGACTGCATCTGAAAGTTCTTCAGTAGAATATTATAATCATAGCCCTGCATTGAATATACCCCATATTGTTTCAAATGTGTATATTTACAGAACTTCCTCTGCGCATCTTCCAGAAGAGATATAGATGATGCACGCAAAGGCGATCAGATACTGGATGCATACTCAAGAGCGCACGAAAGCGAAATATAGTGTCACGATTGCATCAAAAGAACTAAACTGCCTTGATACTCTTAACTTAAATCCAAAAGCCCTCAGTGTAGAGGATGACACACTACTGATATGGTCGTAGAAAGCCCATTTGGTGTCAAACAGAACACCTAGGTCCTTTAAGGAAGAACAATCATACGATATTTATGATGATAAATATCATTATCAATATAACGATATTCTTTCGTATCGTTTTTATTCCTTAAAGGACTTAGATGTCCTGTTTGACACCAAATGGGCTTTCCACGACCACATCAGTAGTGTGTCAAATAAGTTACACCATTACATTTCCCGATGTTCATACTAAGATTATTATTGGCACACCAGGATTCTAGTTTACTCAGATTCTGCTGCATCAGATGGCAATCCGGAATACTAGTTATCCTGACATAACGGTTGAGGTCATCGGCAAACTACTTGTCAAAAATCTAACTAACTGCATAGTTCGTTAACAAATACCAGAAAAAGAAGGGGACCAAGGTTACTTCCTTGTGCGGCTCCAGAGGGAGGAGAAAATCTGTCAGATGTACGACCTAGATATGCAACTTCCTAATAAATATGTTCCAAATGCTGACACAAGTCTAGGCGAAAAACTGCTCTGTGCAAGTTTCAATAGAAGTAGCTCGTAATTAACTCGGTCAAAGGCTTTCGCGAAGTCTGTATAGATTGCATCAACCTGTATATTGTTATCTAGTGATTCGGCTGTGAATTTTATAATCGTAGTAAGGTTAATATCAGTGGAACAAAGCTATGTTGGTCTTCAGATAAAATTGCACGGAACTCTTGATATATGCGACCGTATAGAACATTTCGTATTCTTTGGCAGAGTTATTTATTAGAACAATAGGTCTGTAGTTACTAATTAAAGCGGCATCGTTCTCTTTGTGAACCGGAGATAATTTTGCTGTTTGTAAAAATGAAAAAACGCGTTTACATAATGGAATTTTTCAAAACTTTTTGGCGGCAGTGTTAAAACTAGCTGGGATTTTAATTTTTAATATAAAGTTGTAGTTACGTAATTAATTACATGTTCATTACAAAAATAAATAGTTAATGAAATATAGAAAACACTGCAGAATAATATTTATTGATCAAATTCACTATACGGTTTCAACCTTATATATCGTGTATTTTTTAGTGGAAATTTCTGACTGTTTCTCTATTCTACTATAATCCTTATTTTTATACGATTTATTAGGCAACAAACATTTAGACTAACATTAAACATAGCTTATACCTATCAAACAATAACTTGATCTTAAATATATGCCAATACGTTAAATTACCGTCTAAAATAATTATTCACTATTACTTTCCGTTTCACTTAAACCACTATCTTTGCCAACTGATATAATATACAAATGGCTCGATTAATACCTCTAATACATTGCAGTGATAACGTGGTAACCCCAGCATGGCTTTGTTGCAACTTTTGGCTATCTCGTCTGTCACATTATATATATTATACAGGGTGGCGCAGGGGAACGGGAAATTTTGAACGTTACAGTTGTCAGCACTGTAGAGCCGGCAGTTGTTCGTAACGTCGCACAATTGTTTTGAACGCATTGCCATTTAGTAATCGTGGATCGTTGGACTGGTGCGGAACGTGCAGTAGCTGTGAGAGCGTTTTATAAAAATGGCGATAGTGCGACTGCCGCGCAGAGAATATTTCGACAGCATTACCAGGTTGGACGTCATGGACGTGTCCCATCTACGCATGCGATTACAACGTGGGTGCGTAATTTTGAAGGAACAGGATCTGTCTTGAAAAAGAAAGCTCCAGATGGCATTCGAACGGTACGTACCCTAGAGAACATTGAGGCTGTTAGAACTGCAATCGAGAGAAGTCCTCGCCGTTCCGTTCAACAGCATGCATCTACGCTAGGGATTAAGCGACGAAGCTTACAAAGAATACTGCACGAATTACATTTTCATCCCTATAAGTTGCAGATTGTGAAACAATTACATGAACGAGACCCAGCGTCACGTATGGAGTTTAGCAGATATTGGCTAAAATTAACGAGGACGCGAATTTCGTTGGTAACATATGGATATCAGAAGAAGCCCATTTCCAACCTGAACGGTTTCGTAAACAAACAGAATTTTCGTTATTGGGCCCAGGACAATCCTTGTGAGTTACACCAGTGACCACTACATAGCGACAAGGTCACAATATGGTGTGCTGTATCATGTCATGATGTTATCGGCCCTTATTTTTTTGCACGTGAGGATGGTAGTGCAGCGACGACGGTAACATCCGCTCGATATGTTGAAATGCTTCAAACATTCTTTACACCGAGACTGTACGAAGTCAATCTTAACATGGAAAACATATAGTTTCAGCAGGGCGGAGCCACGTCAGACACTGCTCGACATTCGATGGCAGCAGTTCGTCAATTGTTTGGAAGACGCATTATTTCACGTAACGGTGACATAGAATGGCCTGCGAGACCCCCTGATCTTAGTGTGTGCGACTTTTTCCTGTGGGGATATCTTAAAGGCAAGGTGTACCGTACACGACCTACAACAATCCATGAATTGAAGGAGAACATTCAACAAGAAATCACTGCCATTCCCCAAGATTTGCTACACCGCGCATTCCAGAGTTTTCATAACAGGCTGTTAGAGTGTGAACGCCGAATGGAAGGACATCTTTCCGATGTCATCTTTAAAAAGTAAAGAGACACTTTTGGACATTTTGATCGTAAAACATAAATAGCATGGTGCATACATTCACTTTCGTTAATAAATGACTAGTTTTATGAATTTATTCGTGGAAATGACGTTATTTCAAAATTTCCCGTTCCCCTGCGCCACCCTGTGTTAGTTTTTATTAAGGTGGATAAAATGAAGAAGTTCATACCCAACTATATCCAGTTTTCTAGATATTATTGTGAGAATTTTCTCAATCTTTACTACTACGATATGTAGCATTATCCATAACAACAACAGCATTGTCTTGTAACACTTTCAATATTTAATGAAATCACCTTTCAAACACCTCGACATTCATATATTCATGATAATTAGTTGTTTTTGTTTACCTTCAAAAAACAATAAGTCATTCCCCATAAAACCAGCTTCACATCCTGTGTGCAAAATAGTAGACTGTGTCTCTCCTGAGAATAAGCTAACATTATAATATGGTCACCCATTTATGTAACGCATATTACAATGTTGGAAGCTGTTCAGAAAATACAATTAAAGTACTTCAATTTCAGACAATCTGGTTTGTATCCTCCTCAAGGATACAGTCATGAGGTATTGTTGCAGACATTTAGCTTCATTCTAATATCGATGCATCTCAACTCTTAGGTAGGGTTCAGTTTACAATTTCCAAATACGTCAACCGATTCTGTAACACATTTTATTGTCCGTAAGCAAAAACCAACACTCTTTTAAAATCCACCCAATATGTACTGCGCTTAAATTCATAATTTATTTTTTGAATTTTTTGTAAGTATCTCAACAAATTAGTTTTTCTTTGTTTGAACGTCGAGGAAAATTGACCAAGGGTGTGTTGTTCTTGCAAGACAATGCGCCGGTTCACACTCTGCACAAGCATGGCTTTCAATCAATAGTCCATCCACCCTACCGCCGAGACCTGGCACCTACTGATTTTTATTTGTTCCCCAATTTAAAAAAAGACTTACGTAGAAGAAAGTTTTTCGACGACAATGAGGTAAAGGAGGCAATTTAGGCCCATTTTGAGGCGAAAGATAAAAAATATTTTTATGATGGTTTAGAAAAATTAATTCATAGATCTAATAAATGTATTGTGCTTAAGGGTGATTATATTGAGAAGGAAAAATAAATTTATTGTTTTATTTTATTTGAAACCCTTTCATTCCACGAACTTCTGGACCTCCCCTCGTAACTTTCAGTCGCTGGTTTCACAGCATGAAGTTCACGGAGCAAGGTTCATTTCGCTCCTATTTATACTTCTATGGTGATTCTTGTAAAAAAAGAAACAAGCAGGAAAAAATACTAACTACTACTACGATCGTAACAAACACTATTAAGGTTCTAGACTGTGAAATAACATGCTTAAATACATCTACAGTGCAGTGGTTGCAGGAAAAAAAAGAACTGTTAAAATCTTAGAAGTCCCTCTCTATAAATAGAACTGTGTCTTCGTTGGTTTATAAGCCCAGGAACAAGGAAGCAGAAGCGATCTTTAGGTAGAATATATCGATTCAACTGTGTTTTCTTTTGCGTCTCTTCAAACGTCAAGGTATCGAAGACCTCCTTGCCGCAAATGGAACCGAACATACTCCGAACGATTTTTTAGCAGTAGAGCAAGCTATTTTGCAACGTTAATGCATCGTCATCAATCTAGATGTCTCCATATCGGAGAATTAAGTGCCAATTTCCAACAGAGTAAATAGCAAGTTCTTTAATAGGTTACCGGATTCTTACGCTGCGAAAGTGCCAAGGAGACAAAAAAAAAACGAGATCGAACTACTTCTTTCGAATACGTCCGTAGATGCAGAGACAACCTCGAATGACTTTGCGCTAGGTTATGTAGTGCGTACAACCGGTACGGTCAGCAGAGCTGAAACGCTTAAGTTGGTAATCGTGTAAACACGAGACTCTCACCTGGACAGGTGAGACAGATCCACTCGTCTGATTGGCAAGCCTAAGGGTACAAGCGTACGGTTAACTCCCCATTGGTCGATCGTCTTTTGTCTTTACACCACTGCCACCATGATGTGGGCCGTTCTATTTCTTTTATTTTATTCGAAACGATATGCTTCTACACGTCTTCTTCTATTCTTCAGCATCTTCTATGTTGACTAGGTGAGTTGTTGCTTCTTTTTTTTTTGCTATATATCGTCCCTACTTTGGTTCATTCTATTCTCCTTTCGTTCTCGTCCTTTTTCGTTTTAATCTCTGATGTCTCTTTGTAGTTGTTATTGTTGTTACTTCGTCCGTGTTGGTTCAATAACGTCAATTCTATTCGATTGTTTCTTAGCCCGAGTTTAACATTTCGTTTTTTTATCGCCTTCGAGCTTAATTGATTTTGGGGACTGAGGGTCGTGATGGAGAAGGTTAGGATGACGGAGATAGATGATGGGTGGAGATATCGGAGGTGTTAAATTGTTTTTCGATTGCCTTATCTTAATAGACTTATCTTGTTTTATAAATTAATGGTTGCTATTCGGTTTTAACCTTTTCGCAACGCCACTTAGTACACAATATAATATAATATAACACTTTGCTAGGTTTATTCACTAGAGGTGTACTCAAATGTACTTCGTCTGTTTTCAGCTTTTACCTGCGTCATTGTTTTATCGTTTAAGTTAAGACAATTTATTCATTTGACGGTCTTTCTCAGCTATTGTTGCTGAAAAAGGAAGCAAGATTTGCGGTTGTCACACAGACAATGATAGTGGTGCATACTACCGCATTATTCAAGCTACGTTAATTGTTTATCTTCTAACGTTTGTTTTCGGTTGTCAAATGTAGGTGGGCATCGTTTTTGTATTTACAGTTTAATATTTATAAATACATTTCACTTTCCTTTTTACATTCTTAGTAGAGTAATTGTTCTTTTCAGAACGCAAACTACGACTGCGAAGTCTTTAGTAATTTATTTTGAATAAAGACAAAGTATCGGATAGAGTTTGATGTTTTTACTACGTTACAGAGAATACCTGGAAAGTGGTTGAATTTCGAAGTACAGGAGCTTTTGCTCAATCCTTTGGCATATTTTGATGACGAAAAAGAGAACGGGGGCCCTCTGTTACCCTTGAATGCTGTTTATGAGGTAGATATCGTAACACATTCATAAATTTATTTACAGAGGGTGTATTGTTGTAGAGAGTAAGCGATGTACTTGATGTGATTCGACAAACTATTTGTGCTGTCAAGAAGAGAAAATTTCAAGTTCCTCCTCAGTCATCTCTTAGATCTAAGGTACTTTGTACTAAACCCAGAGAGAGACAACAAAAATGGAAGTGCGAAATGCTGTTTATAACATCTATCACCAAAGCAACAACAGTTGTATAATTGGTCTATGTTACATGAACCATGTCACTTTACAAACCCTTAAGGACACTGAGTACATTGTTGAAGTAAATTGACTTCAAATATGGGAAAAAAGACAACAGGGGAGGATTAATCTTGCGAAGTATTTTTCTGAAAAAATATATGGCTAACCTCATGTCAAATTCTGTGATACCTGTGGTAAACTTGGATGAGACGTTGATTTATTCTAAGGGTGATAAGATTAGGTCTTGGCAAGATGATATCATCAAACGTGCTCGAAAACCTAAGGGTTATGATGGCAAACGTTTCAAGTTCTGAAGAAGAAATAGATTCATAAATAAGTGCTTATTTAATATTTACTTGTTTATTATGAATATTATTTCAAATTTGTTCTCTTGATACTTTAAAATATAATTAAATACTAAAAAAAATGTTGTTTTATTAATAAGAATGGCTGTTCATTACATAGAACGTAGAGGCAGTGATTAGATAACTTAATTGGAATAGAAACATACATACTAAGCGTCATTTATTAAAAGTAGAAATTCGACACAAGCCTACTTTAATCCTTCACATACTGGTGCATATTTGTTATTTAAAATTCCTAACCTATTTCAGATTATATCTTAGATATTCAAATAAATACATTTTTCCTTAAGTAGTTTTTGTAAAACATTAATAAATCAAAAGATAATTAATTTTGTTAAAATAAAATAATTTGCGCTACAATACGTTAAATTTATTTTCAAATTAACTGTTTATACGGTATTTAATTTGACCTAGATGTATCGATGTTCATATTGTGGTGGAAAATCTCGGGCTCATTAAAATTTTTTAACCGGGTTCTTTGAATTAAAATTTTGACTTATTTGTTTTGAATTAAGTGAAAATGTTTTCTAAATTAAAATACCAAATGTAAAGTTGAAAAAAACAAATTGACAAATAAAAATATATCTAAAAAATATATATACTGTTTTTTATATAAGAAAATGTTTTTACAGAAGACCTAAGGCAATCCCTCACTAGCTAAATTTGAAATATTCTAATTAATTTACGAAACTACGAAAGATAGAATTAATTTTGAAGAAATTAAGAACATTCGACGTCTATAACCTTTGAAATCGTACTCACTGGCTCGGCTTTAGGATGGACTGGCCTTCGGCTTCCAATGTAAGTGTTCGGAACTTCAAACTTTTATATGTAGTATCAGCTGATGCACTTTATTATTGAATATATAATACGAAGATATTTATAATTTTACGGAGTTACATGAGAAAAATAACGACTTATTTTTTCTTAGGAGAAAAAAAAAATGCCAACGTCTCTCACTTTTGTTTCCGATCTTCATCTGTCTGTTCTTCTTTTGTTTTACATCTAGGGCAACGCATTGGTTCGCCTGTACGCCTGTATGGTAGACTACTCAGTATACACCCACATACTCGACATCTGTGATACTATAAAGGAAATTGCTGCCAGTCGTGCCATCCTTCCTTCGTACGAGATATTTCGAAGATAATCAGTACAATTTCGGATAAGTGCATATTCATACAGTGTAATTAAAATGTATTAGTACTGTATATTAAACGTCTTTTAAACATGAAATTTAGGAACATTTATTTACATAAAAAATATGTTTACGAAAAGCGGTATATAAGATGAACGATAGTAAAGTTTACGTCTCCTCTGCAGGTGTTGTTGAAGGGACTCCTTTCTTTTTTTTAAACAAGGAAAATTATGAATAATTAGTTATTAGAGGATACCCAAAGTAGGTATCTGTAAAACTTTTAAAAGAAACCTGTACAGATTGAATATCTGTGTGTGTTAAAAATTTCATAAAGAGGGAGTACTGACGGTACTTCGCCTCCAACTTCTAACATCAATCAAAATAAAAATTAACGGCGTGCACCAAACAGTGGCGAAAAATATATCTGCAATAGGTGAACTAGTAAAATTATAGAAAAAAATCATTGGTAAATAAAAGACAACAATTTATATCATTACAATACGGATAAAAATCAATGACGTAGGTAAAAAGTGAAAATAGACAAACTGTACTGTACTTGTTTTTGTGATCATAAACAACGACCTGTTAAATTTGTAACTCTAATTAATACGCAATGAAGAACTCACAAGAATCTGAAGCAACAGCAGTTTTCTTCAAATACACAAGCAGATGCAAGCTTAATATCTTCAGCATAAAGCGTAATATTCAAGTTAATTGATTATTCTAGCAAATCAAAAACGTATAAAGTCAATTCGTAAACGAACCAGGTATAGACCATACAAGATTGAATGAGTAGAATGAAAAGTATGCTTAAACCATGTCATAGTAGTAAATGTCAAGTTTGTTAATTAAATTGAAACACTCAACTATTTTGTACTAATTATTTTCGACACTATACGATAACTGGACACTATCTCTTTGGCAGGTGGTTAGGGACAACTCCAAGTATCTCTAGTAAGAAATACGCACATACACACATATATCGCACATATACAGGAAAGGTATTTTCGAATATTACATTTTCCATCTTAAATAATTGAGTAATTTAACACCTTTAATATTAAGGCTGCAGAAATGAATTCTTTCGCAGTAGCGTACGACTCGGTTACTATGAACATTAAAAATAATTAATGTAATTACTTACTATTTTAGTTTAATTGCGCTGTTGTTGGAGAGTGACGCTGCATTCATCATTCGCGTGTCGTTCAGTGCTGACTCGGTAGCGAGCTGAAAATATAGTCCCTGTCCATTTTATTAGGGCCGCCTTATAAATTTAAGTTCTTGTGTGTTTCCAACGCGCTAATTTACAAATACAAGTATAAAATTCATGTATAGGGTTTGCAGTACCTATCTAAATACGTTTCCTAAATACCTTTCTAAGAAATTGAAAAAGTTCCACTTTATATTATTTATATTATTATACTCCTCATGAATCATTCTCTACCGTATAGAAGATGGGTAGAAACAAGGTTGAAAGAAACAGTGATTCATTGGATCGGTTACTATTGTAGAAAGATTCATCTGTTTATGTAACAACATTTTTTCCGTGTTTAAGTATTAGTGTTATACTTTAAGTTATTGGTTGTATGCTGTTCATATTTTTTCGTTATGGGTAAAAATAAAGGACATACCAAACGAGAAAAACTGCGTATTGAGGCATTGTTGGGTGCAGAAGTGTATTCTCAACGTACAATTTCAAAAAAAGAAGAAGTATTCCGACAAACACTGCAGCGAATCGCTGTTTTAATAAAAGAAAAGATAGCCACTGCCAGTACCGAAAGAGCGTTTTGCCGCAAGGGAAGGATTACTAAGAAGCGAGATGATCGACGTATCCTGCAACTTGCAACTGAAAATTGAATACATTTTTAAGGAAAGTAGAAAACCCATATCACCCTTTGTAAAGAAGGCATATTTGGCGTATTTTGGCGTCTAGTTGTATGTAGTGTATGTAAAACATGCGTAGAACATCATGATGACTGCTAGTTTTCTTCTGTCAACATCCAAGGCTTTAATAGCAATAACTGGCATAAATGGGTATATCCTAACATGGAGTCAACCTCTTCGTCATTCTCAAGAAATACCTACTGCAACGTTCAGTAACTTACCTATGCTTCCAAGGGATGACTTAAATACATCGTCTAACGAGGTGCAGTTTCAGGAAAGTGAAGGTGATAGCGATTATCAAGGACCATCAGCAAGTCCCCAACAATTCAGCCAACAAGAGCTTAATGACCTAGTTAGAGATCTGAACCTCTCAAAGGAGTCGTTCGAATTGCTTGTTTCCAGGTTAAAGGAAAAGAACTTACAGTGTCCAGGTAGTAATATAAATTACTACCTGGTAATAATACTATATTTTATTGTACCAGAGCGAAAGACCTGCTGCCGTATTACTCTAAAGAAAACAACTTAGTGTTTCGTAATGATATGAGAGGCCTCTTGAAGGAAATGGCGTTAAATGATTACACGCCAAGTGAATGGTGTATTTTTATAGACAGTTCATCTCGAAGTTTAAAATGTGTACTTTTACGCAATGGTAATAAACATGGTTCTATATCTATTGGACATTCCACCACTATGAAAGAGGAATACGAGACAATATCATTGGTCCTGAAAAATATCAAGTATGAACAGTATCAGTGGGTGATATGTGTCGATTGAAAAATTGGAAAACTTTCTCCTTGGACAGCAAACGTGGTTATACAAAATATCCTTGTCTTTTTAAGGCTTTATGACAGGAGAGTGGATTTCCAGAAAATGTTTCAGTTCGAGGAGAACACAACGTTCTTAACGAACCGTTCTTCATCTTTCCACCACTGCATACCAAGCTGGGACTTCTGAAGCAATTTGTTAAGGCTTCACCTCGAAATGGACCGTGTTTTGAGTATTCGAAAGAAAACTTTCCAAGACTTACCGCAGAGAAACTGAAGGTTGGAATTTTATATGGTCCTCAGATAAGGCAACTTTTAAATAACCCCCAGATTACGGAACGAGGGTGAGTCTAATGCCTCGTGATCTTTTGTTAAAGTGGCTAGAATTTTTCTTGGAAATCATAAAGTAGCAAATTACATCGAATTAGTACAATAGATGCTGTCTAACTTTCACACTCTCGGATGTAACATGAGCATCAAGATTCATTACTTTCACAGTCACTTAGATCGTTTTTTTTTTAGGTGATGGTAGTGAGGAATATTGGGAAAGATTTCATAACGACATCAGGATTATGGAGGAAAGGTATAAGGAAGATAGGATACCTATGTATATCTTGGCCGATTAGTGCTGGAATTTTCAGCGAAACCGTTCTGGTAAACCTCATGCAAGGAAATCTTATAAAAGGAAACCTTTAACTGATGATTAAAAGTTGTATATGTATATTTTCTGCTATATAAATACCTCCTACCCATTCTTTGTGTTTCAGTTAACCGTTATCAAATAGTAATATTTAAGAAGTCATGTTCATAAAAAACACTATATCTTTGGCGTATTTTTCCTGAATAGGACAGAAAGAGAAAAATCGAAAACTAGATCTGATGGAACAAATCTGACGGCATTTTTGGATTAGGCACACCAAAATTGCTTAATTACGCTTAAAAAATCCGAGGCACCAAAATATGTGTTGGCCAGTGTAATTAATAACTCTCAGCATCGTGTTTAATGCAGGTAATGATTCCTAATACCGACACAGTAATCCACATAATTCTAACGCAAACAAACCAGGAAATCCATCGAAAAAGTAATCGTCAAACAACGCGTCCTTGATGGCGCATTACAACACCAACGAGCAGCTTTTTTTTCCAACACCATGACACTGTTAATAACCGGCCCCCGATAATCAATCAGACTTAGGCAGTAAATATACGATCCATACAACATCACGGTCTTTAGCGGTACGAGGATCGTGTCACGTCGGGGTCCGGGCCTTTGATTATTTCATTATTCGGTCCCGACGGCCGGGGTTCGGGGGCACCGGCACCTTTTTAGATCGACAACCGTAATCCGGTTAATCCGTACGGCGGATGATCGGGCGCGTTGTTTACAAGCGTCGCGACGCGTCCCATACGCAAGTTTCGCGTCTATCCGAACGAAATTAAAAACTGTCCCTCTCCCGAAAGCCGGCACCGAGGCTTTGATTTAATTAAATTATTCGGACGGGATCGCGCTGTTTGTCAGCTGAGAGATTTAGGCGGGATTTGGGACGTTGACATTAGATAGAGGGCGCTTCGAACGATATACGTAACATATATTTCGGTATGGAGGATCTTTGATGTTGGGTTTGTTTAGGAGAAAATGTATGTAGAGCAATCGAACAATGGCGTGGGTGCGGATAAATTATTATTGACTATAATTGATTTGGATTTCTAGAAGGACGTGGGTAGTAATGAGTTAGATGTTTAAGCTGCTCTTAACGTTTCTATACGAGAAAGGACTGTTCGCAATACTGAAAGTTTGCATTAGCTAGCTTTATTTTATTTATAAAGAAATTGCATAAAAGAAAATATGTATGTTTATTAAAAAATAAATTATGAGCAACGAATAACATAATACACATAATATTAGAAAATAAAAAATAAATTTTACATTACTTTGACAAATAATGTCCTATTTTTGTTTGCGTAAATTTACGCTTGGTATTTTCTAATGCCATTGTTCGTAGTTTACGGAGCACTAAAATATCGAAATATATTGTCTTTTTCTTCAGTCCAATCTAACGCTTGATTAAAAATTCCCACAGCTTGCGCGTCACTCACTGTATTTTTTATATCAATCGGAGGGTCGTCATCTTCACTCGCCCCATCTTCCTCTTCATGTGCATCATCCATCTCTTTATCGGCATTCCATAAACTAACATCGGTAATCGTGCAAACAATATAGAGATTTATCGCTCTTAGTAGTTTGAGAACGTCCGATGATGCACTCTCAATAACTTCAGCATCGGATAGTAAATGTTTTTTAATGATGGTTAGCGGTACATTGTCTTCATCGTCATAATCATCACTGGAGTTAAGCAAACTTTTTCTAACACTTTCTGATTGTTTGCTGGTTAAGAGCATTTCACGCCATATCTAAATTTAAAATTGCTTCACGTAAAGTTACTTGGTTTAAGGATTCAGAAATGTTTTTGGGATTTTTTGACAACGATGACGTTGGGCGACATGAACATAACAAAAATTGAGCCATCGTTGCTTCTTAATTGTTCCCGTGGAGGATGACTTGGTGCTTTGTACTTATTAGTACAGTTGTATTGCCATACCTAAGAGACAAAGTGCTTCTGGAACCGTTCCAGAAATATACTTTTGGTTGTCTAAGCGGATTTTGAACAGTTATAATCAACTGGACTATTAAAATTTTTAAATGAACGTGGATTTTTTGCCTTTCCTGTTGCTAGTGGCCTTATTTTGCGTGTGCCACTAATATTAGTGCATGCTAGAAAATTATGCGTTGTCTTTCTGCCTTTCTACCCGGAGAAGATGTTTCATGTGATGCAACATAGGTGTCTTCGTAGGTAACAATTTCCTAGACTGGTTTTATCTGCATTGTATATTTGCTCCTCATTTAAATGTAGCTCTTTGATTTGTTCATTAACTTTTCATTACAGATGGCTTCGCATGCACAAGCTAAGATAGATTAATTTTTTAAATATATATTTTTGCATCGATTTCAAGTTTCTCCCACTTTTGGTTTTCGATTAATAACGTTATGGATAATTTTTTTTAAATGATAACTTTAAAGGAAAGAATCATTTTATTTATTGAATAACAAAATTATTCTATGCTTTTCATTACTAATAAGGTTTGTTTTCCAATCTTTAAACCACTTTTATTCGATTTATTTTGTCGTGTAAGGTATTAAAATTAATAAGTAATAGTGCCATTACAATAAAATAATCTCAAATTGTCGTTTAAAAGATCTTCAATGATGACATTATTTAAAAACTAAATTTATATAATAAATTGGCGAATATATTTTCCCCACACGAATCTGTTAGGTAATTATTAGACAAATTTCAAATTTAATGAATTAAATAGTTTATTACAACCACATTTAGGTATACCTTTTTTCCAAGAAGAACTTCAACTAGTTAACTAGCGTACGTTTTCTGTTCGGATCCAATCTAAATTTAAATCTATTGTTGAACGTAGTTCAAAGACATTATTTATTACTCCGTAATGATCACATGTACAATATTTCATAGCATATTCTCCGCGCAACGTTTATGTATCGTTCCGATTGTACGTTTCTTCGTGACAAATGAAATCGTATCTCGGGCATAATTCGCCGTCAAGGTTAGGTAATAATCGCGGAAGTGGAATATTTAAGACATGAGTTACAATGCGTTAAACGATTATTAGCGTTTATTTGCCTTTGATGTATCGATGTAATACAGCGCTGTTCGAAAATATTTGTACATACGTACAAAGGCTATACGGAAAGTAAAAATGAATGAAATTTTTATTAGATATACGAGGGGAGGTTCAGAAATTCGTGGAATGAAAGGGTTTTAAATAAAATAACACAATAAATCTATTTTTCCTTTTCAATATAATCACCCTTAAGCACAATACATTTATTAGATCTATGAAGTAATTTTTCTAAACCATCATAAAAATATTTTTTATCTTTCGCCTCAAAATGGACCAAAGTTGTCTCCTTTACCTCATTGTCGTTGGAAAACTTTCTTCCACGTAAGTCTTTTTTTAAATTGGGGAACAAATAAAAATCACTAGGTGCGAGGTCTGGATTGTAGGGTGGATGGACTATTGATTGAAAGCCATGCTTGTGCAGAGCAGCCATTGCAACTTTGCTCTTGTGAACGGGCGCATTGTTTTGCAAGAGCAACACACCCATGGTCAGTTTTCCTCGACGTTTTTCCTTGATGGCCTCCTTTAATTTTTTTAATATCGCTGCGTAATATTCTCCGGTTATGTTCCTACCTTTTTCTTTGTGATCAATCAATAATATCCCCTCACAATCCCAAAAAACAGCAGCCATCAACTTTCCAGCCGATTCTGATACTTTGAATTTCTTGAGAAAAATTTTGCAATAGTGCACAGGAAAACACCAAAACGTGAGAATTCAGACGTTTTAAATAAAATAAAACAATAAATCAATTTTTCAAAAACCAAAAGATAGTAGCCATCAACTTTCAAGCCGATTCTGACTCTTTGAATTTCTTTGGCGGTGGTGTCCCCTTTTTATGCCATTGCATGGACTCCTGTTTGGAATCAGGCTCAAAGTGATGATCCCATGTTTCATCTCCGGTAACAATCCGCTCCAACATCTGTGCAGGTTTGTCTCCACACAGCTCCAAAAATTGTTTGGACGCACAGACGCGCTGTTGTTTCTGCAGCGGCGTGAGCATTCTCTGCAGTTGCCGCAAAGTTATTAAATCACTAATTAATGGCTTCTTTAAGTTCATCATCACTTCCGCGGCGGTGTTCACTCAAAATATCTATCAAGGTGTTGAAAAGTTTCCCACCGAAACTGATGAAGCAAGTCCTGTGTCACTCCCGCTGCTTGCGGACGTACCTCACCGTGAAGTAGGATGACTTAGCATTCCTCCACTGCTTAGCTTATTTTGGATGGCGTGGCAAAGTCATTGGAGCGTCTGACAGTAGGCTGCTGCATTTATGGTCTTATTCTTAGGAATGTAGTCCATAAGCAAGACATCCATACGATCCTAAAACACCGTAGCCATAATCTTTCTCGCGTTCAAAATTTGTTTTGCTTTTTCCGGTTTTGTTACAGATTGCGGATGATGCCTATGCACTGATTGGCGCTTTATTTCTGGTATGCAATGTGATATCCAACTCTCATCACCAGTGACAATGTGATTCAAAACTTCATCACCATCTTTTTTCATAGCTACTGAGAAATGTCAATCCAGCTGCCATTCGTTTGGTTTTGTGTTTGTCTTCTCAGATTCGAGAAACCACCTGGCATACACTTTATTAAAGTCGAGATCTGCACTAGCAATTCCGTACAACATAGTTCTCGAAATTTCTGGAAAGAATGAGTGCAGTTCACTAATTGCGAAACGCCTATTTTCATGGATTCCTGTATTAACCCTACCTTTGAGTCCTTCAGTCACCATAGTGGGCCGGTTCGAACGATCTTCATCTTCCGTCTGCCATTAAACATGATACACCACTCCCAAACTGACGCTTTGTTCATCATATTACCGTAAACTTCAGTTGCCTGGCTATAAATTTCGATGCGTCGGACTTCTTGCGCATATAAAAAGCGGATAAAGCTTCGCACCTCACACTTGCCGTGATCGTCAATTTTGTCACACATTTTGAAGTCACACGGTTAAACAGATATCAACCGTATTGGATCGTAGCTGCCGCAAAATTGAAGCGAATGAATACCAAGGTGCGTGGTGGATCTACGGTGGAGGTGGGGGGACGTGGTCATGTGTGAAAACAAAACTTTTTTCACTTTCCGAACGGTCCTAGTATTTTTATTCATTAGCATTTTCTCAAAAAATCTAATCCAATTAAATTCAACGTTGGTCATAGCAAGAAAATGGAATCTTCACTGAAAAACCAAGGGAAGTTATTCTGATAATTTATTTCTGTCCTTATATCCAACAGAAAAACTCTAATAACAGCATAACCAAAAAAAAAATAATATATAGTGCTCAGCTTATAATACTGACAAAAATATAAAAGAAAGAAAAGCAGTAATGAACTTAAATGTAACATCAAAATATCAATAACTATAAAATAAATCAAATATACGTAATTAACATGACTAACAAAGTAAATAAACCAATACAAGTGTAATATTACTTCTTTAACCGAGTAGATCCACTGAATGGATTAGGATACTGTGCGTTCTCTTTCTTTGTCATATGACTTGCCGGGACTCTTACTAACGTATTAGATCTACTTCTCGGAACATAGAAAGTAACACATGTTCTTGTGCCACACTGTGGTACTACAAAATCAATACGAGCAAGCAACTTTGGAGCATCGATGTGATTATTTATCAGTTTAATAACGAACTTGTCACTCAAGCAGGCCTTTGTAATCCACGGCACGTTCTGGGTAAATACCGTCTGTCTTAAATGATAAAAACTGTTTTTGCACTCCTTCCAGGGTGACTTGCTGATAAAGGTAGTGTAACCACAGATGCCTACTCTAGTTTAGTACAAACATGTGTATAGTATAAAGCAAGGAAAGTTGTCAACTTACCAAAGACGCCATACGATCGTATAAAAAATCCCAACGACTCGTAAGCAAGATTTCTGCAAAAGATAACTTTTGACAAAATAGCACATCAAGGTCTCTGACTAACGAGTATTTAGCTATAATTATCTGGTCAATGATGTAATTATAGGTAGTTGGTTTCCTGCTTTCGGTGTAAGTTATAACTGTTCATTTGCCTAGGTTCAAGTATATTCTGTTTTCTGTGCACCACGAATTCGCTTGCAAAAGCATACAGTCCCGTTCAGAAGTGGTAGTATTAAAGATCTTCAAGTCGTCTGCATAAGCCAATACATTACAGTTCAAGAGTAAAACGAGATCATTCATGTAGATGCTAAATCATAAAGGTCCCAAATTTGACCCCTGTGGAACTCCATAAATAACAGTAAATGAGTTTGACGTAAAGCCATAGTAGTGAGCCAGATCTGTTACTAAGGTAACACTTTATAAATTGCATTGTACTGTTAGAAAAGCCTATAAGACTTAGTTTAGAAATCAAAAAACAGTGCTAAACTGCGTCAAAAGCCTTAATAAAATCTGTATATATAACATGTACTTGCTGTCGCTTCTCAAGCGATTCACTAATGAACTGTGTGATCTCCAAAAGATTCGTAACTGTTGACCTCCACGCAAAAAATCAATGCTAATGACATGATAAATACGATTTAATGCTGTTAAATGTTCCCTTCAACAGAAGAAGTTCACAGATTTTAGGGATGTTCGACAACAGACTTGTAGGTCTACAATTAAGGATATCAGAACCATCACCTTTCTTGAAAACCGGTGTTATTCTACCAATCTTGTAATAATTGGGGAACGTTGAAGTTCTCATGGCCAAGTTGAAAATAACAAGAGGTTCACGTAGTGTGAGTGAACAACCACGGACGAGAAAGCCTGGCAGTCCATCATATACAGCAGTCTTACTTGCTTTGAGTTTTTCTGCACTAGTGTATACATCTATAGCAGTAAGGGATCCAACTGAAAATGAGCAAGTATCAACTAGGTTATTTTGTATAGTCGGCAAAACAGATACTGGCTGAGTTATGTTTGTAAAATGATTAGCGAAAGCTTCGACAATGTCAGTAAGATTGTCAATAGTTAGTCCATTAGAAGTTAAACAGTCAGGTATTCTTCAAATACCACGCTTCGCATTAACAAACTGCCAAAAAGCTTTTGGATTACAAGTCAGGCTGTTTTCAGCAGCAATTTGATACTCAACAAACGCCGATTTAATTTGAGTTTTGTCCAATCTTCGCAGTGGCCTAAATTCTTGAAGGCAAGTTAATGATGAGATAACATTCCTTCAGTTTTATTAATCTACTTAATAAAACATACTTATAACCTGATCAAATTAATTGGATACCTTGTTTTATGGATTAACATATAAGGATTTGCAAAATATTGCATACCAATTTCCTCTGAAAACGAGACTCAGCCATACATTTAATAAAATAACAAAACTTTCAGGAAATAGATGGGTATTTATTGGAGTAACGGATCCAATTGAAAATAAGCTGTAGCAAGCTTCAACTAGGTTCTAGGCAAACAGAACTAGGCTGAGTTAAGTTTGAAAAATGAGTAGCGAAAGCTTCGATAATGATGGATAATTTTTGCTTTAAATTTCCTTTTTAATTTGTAAACCTAAGACAGGTCAAATAAATAAGGAACAAATTGGCCAAGAACAATTTGATTCAACAAATTCGAGGAATTACAAACAATGTAAACGAGTGCCAATGGTCTATTTAAATTACAATACACTCGTAATACGTATGATTGCCTGTGTAAGCGCATTCGAATAACAAGAACGGTAACAGACCGTCAACGACGCGAACGGTAACCTAACGAAGCAGGCCGGCAGAAGGATATAAAACGGATCCCACATATTTCACCGGGCAGCTCGCCCGAACACCGAGCACCGTATCGCGGCTGTCCTATTTATTGCCAAGTTTCAGTACACATCGGTGGACAATATATAACAAGGTATAAAGAACCAAACGGGCCGTACACTCGCGCAAGGATACTACGAACAAACACACACAAAGACGCTCACCATTATATGCCAGGCGTACAGTAAATTAATACCATACATTGTACAGTTATTTATAACTCTCGTGTGTTGGCAATATGTTACATGTATTAATCCAATAAATAAATATGACTGCCATAAATCGGTGTCCACTCTTCACGAGAGAGCACGCAGCAAACTTCCAAGAGAAGGACAGCTTATAAACGGACCTCTACGTTGGACTATACGCACTTCGAGGGAACAAAGGAGGATCGCTTATTTCTTGGTTGTATAAGACCAATCTCTAGTTAAAGCTGGCCGCACATTGAACGTATAGGGAGTTTTGCGATTAGTTGCAGTGTTTTTCTTTTATTATTTTATTGTTATTAATAGCAGGTAAGGAAGCATTACCACTCACAAATTCATAAATTGCTTTAATCTGCGACTACTGTACAGTGAAGATAACGTACTTACTGTGTTCGAAAATTAAAATAAACGTCTTTCTACTGTCTAAATTTTATTTTCCGGTAAGAAACTTTTTAATCGTTGTTGTTGCGTATAAGGGGAAGAAGATAATGGCGTAGAAGAAAGTTTGCAGTTTCTTGGGGACGAAAAAATTTGTTTTGGTATTTATTAATACACAATTACGTATCTAAGTGCGCCTTGCGGCTCCCCGGTACGTAGTAGGGAGCAAACACTATATATTGTAGAGATATTGTACAATTTGTTATAATTATATTAAATGTTACTATCGTATTCTAGAATTTTCGTTGGTTTCGTTCTGAAAGGTCGATGGGATATTAAGTGTTAACTGCATATTCAAGCTTTGAGGCAATGTAGGCAAAGTATCGATCCTTAATTGTACGAGTACCACGAAAATCCCTACAGATGTGAACAATACAATCCTTGCATGAGACTTGCAAACCTCATTTATGATATTTAACACATGATTAGAAAATGTAGACGTTTCATTAAATGCAACGCCCAAATCCTTACTTAAAGACTGTAGGGAGATGAGGGAAAATCAATTGCTGCAATGTTTACGTGCCGGCAGCACAACTGAAGATAGCGTAATGACGTTGCAAATGGCAGATATTATAGTGGAGGAGATGCGCAGTCACCTTCTGGGCATCTCCATGTCCCAGGGTTCACGTGACTGTTTACAGTTACGACGGAGGCCGAAACCAAAGCAGTCCCCGTAATTATTTTGAAAGCTGTTCAGACCTGTTCCAGGTCTGTTAGTATTAAAAGAAGGTTGCACCGTATTCTCCATGCATTTTCAAATAACTACGATACATGGAATCGAGTGAATAGCATCGATTGTAGTTGTATATGACCCGAACCCGACTTGACTCAACTTTCACAACTTCACACACAACAAAATTCATGTCCGAATCCGATTTGGAGGCCAGACGATCCTTCGTCTGGCTTCTAGAGTCCTTTTAGTATAAATTTTGATGTAATTGCTTCGCTGGAATTGCTTCGCTGAAACTGTGCAATTGTAACTGCTTCGTTGGAACTGTTTGTTTAAAAAACTAGTTTTGCTAGTAAAGAATACGATTGATTTTATGCAGTTACGATTTCTTCATTGATTAATCTGTTATATACGTATCTTTATTTGATAAGTTGTCTTTTCCAGCTGCTAAAACATTTAAAGATTCAGCTGCGTTAAGTTTGGTTTTCGAACAAAAGCTTTTGTCCCATTTAATATACGCCCAACCTAAGATGGTGACAGAACACAGGACGCATCGTGTAGTAAAGGGTAGAACGGCACAGGGAAGAAACAAGGAACAAAAATCTCTGGTATAATTTATAATCCAATTAAGTGGGCCTTGGACCGAACAAAAGACAAGACTCAATATAATGTTGCCGCGGTCGCAACACTAAACGCGCTGTATAATGGACAAATTTTGATCGATTTTCTACACCCTTTCTTCGCTCTATTGTTGTGTCGTACGTTTTTTTTTTCTCGTATATAGATATATGCGGTCGCGGTGTATTAATATGAATTTATTTCACATTGATAGACATCCATAAAATACAATATACATTTCGTAAAATGGATCTTTAGACGTAATTAATGTCGGCATTGAATATTCACACGCTGAAGATACGTATGTCTAACAGAAATTACCATAGTAAGGTGCTGCCTTAGTTATTTGTCAGATTGGATTGTCTTCATTCTCCTGTCAAGTTTTGGGCGTATTACTTTCCTCTTGTTATCCTCATCTTTCCGTTCCATTTTAACTTCAGTTTTGTTATTTCCTCGATTTTGCACAGAAATTGTTCATTTCAGAACACAGCCGTACGGATTTGAGTGCTATTATCTAAGTTATAACAATTCCCACAATTTACCAAATAGAGGTTATGTACGAGTGGAGGTCAAGAAGTTCGTGGAATGGAAGGGATGGAGTGGGGATAGAGGGACTCGCTAGGCGTCATTCTGATTGGGGACTCATCATTGGTATATAAGTTAAGTCAGTCGTTTACGAATAGTTGCCTGCTAAACAACTCAATCCGGAAGAAAACTGAAACTATGGAGGAAATTGAACATCGTGCTGTGATAAAGTTCCTTACAAAGCAAGGAAAGAACGCTCAAATCATATTGAATGAAATGGAAACCGTTTATGGAAAACAGTGCCCTAGTAAATCAATGATTTATAAGTGGCATGGTCTTTTTAAACATGGTCGGGAGTCGATTCAAGACAACTCCCGCTCAGGACGGCCAGTTGAGGCCACCACATCAGACATCGTCGAAAAAGTGCAAAAATTTCTACTGCAAGATGCCCGTTTGAAGAAAAAACAATTATCTGCACTAGTTAGAGTATCAGATACCACCATTTTGCGTATCCTACATGACCACCTGGGTATGACAAAAGTCAGTGCAAGATGGGTACCGAGAATGCTCACGCCGCTGCAGAAACAGCAGCGCGTCTGTGCGTCCAAACAATTTTTGGAGCTGTGTGGAGACAAACCTGCACAGATGTTGGAGCGGATTGTTACCGGAGATGAAACATGGGTTCATCACTTTGAGCCTGAGTCCAAACAGGAGTCCATGCAATGGCATAGAAAGGGGACACCACCGCCAAAGAAATTCAAAGTGTCAAAATCGGTTGGAAAGTTGATGGCTACTGTTTTTTGGTTTTTGAAAAATAGATTTATTGTTTTATTTTATTTAAAACGTCTGAATTCTCACGTTTTGGAGTTTTCCTGTGCACTATTGCAAAATTTTTCTCTAATTTTAGAATATTAAGTATTTCGCCCTTATGGATAATTTTCCTACATTCGATTCATCAAAATCCTCAATTGCATACGCAGCTCGACATATTTTAGATGACCTTGATTTTTCGTAAAACACGAAATTTCGCCCATCTTGGATTTGGTTTAAGGCTTACTGAATGCAATCTCTAATCATACAGAATACGATTCTAATACCAAAATTACCACAAGATTTTGACACAAGAATTTGGACGATATTCGTTTCTACAGATTTGTAAACATGTGAAAACTATAATAACTAGAGACCAGATTATATGCAAAGTGTATATATCTTATTTTATTTATTTATTATATTTTACGTCTAACAGCTAAACGATGCAAATTTTTTTTTTGTAGACAACACTACGAATTATGTGCATTCACTATTGTTATTTACAACTAGCCGTAGCCTACTTAACGTAAGGGTGATGATCTTGGAAGACTTCCTATTATACGTAATTGGTTTACGCATCGAAGAGTGTGAACGCGTTACTGTTTGATATACGCACATAACTATGTATGTACGATGACGTGACGTGTTATGTTGCTGTTGAAAGTTTACACACTTCCACCGGATAATAAGGTGCCTTTTTGTACCAGACTAATAGCAATTTTCCATCAGCATGACTGTTCTCTTTTTCCTTGACAGATAATCTATCCTAACATCGATGTATTAATAAA
Organism: Trypoxylus dichotomus; assembly: GCA_023509865.1. Classification (NCBI taxonomy): domain Eukaryota; kingdom Metazoa; phylum Arthropoda; class Insecta; order Coleoptera; family Scarabaeidae; genus Trypoxylus; species Trypoxylus dichotomus. Next base: position 71,931,530 of record CM042076.1, on the reverse strand, counting down.
TAACCGTGGCACCGATGAGCTCATTTTTCATGGCAAAAGTCGAAGTGAAGCACACCTGGATTCAAATATGCATGTATCTACTCTCTGCCTATATATCCATAGCTAGAAGGGAAAAGTGTTTGAAAAGTGGATATCTTTTCGTCCTTTTCTTAATTTTGTTTGGTAAGAGAATGATGGTTCATAATTGTAAAATTATTTCATTAATATTGTATCTCTTCTTGTCGGAATTCTCTGTTTATTACTGGCTAGTTATACGAGGGCGAATCAAATATGAACCGGAGTTTGATTTTAAAACATTTATTGGTACAGTAAAAAAAAATTGAATACACCCTATTTTTCTATAGAATCTTCTCTTTTATTCACACATTTTTCCCACCGTATCGCGTCTGTAACTAACTGCGCACGAACATTTCTACACCTTCGTCGTCGTCAAAGATGTGATTCTCCAGTTCTTTGAGTGAGCCCAAACATGTGGTAGTTATATGGTGACAGATCGGGGCTATAGGGCGGATGTTTCAGCGTATTCCAATGAACTCTGTCCAACTCATTTTGGGTCAATGCAGCTGTGTGTGGCCGAACATTGCCATGGAGGAGAATCGCACTTCGAACAGGTATGCGTTACCTTTTTCGTCGATAAGCTAGTTTCACTTCATCAAGCAGTTGGCAGAAGTAGGCAGCATTAACTGTACGTCGTTCGTGGAGAAAGTGTATGAGTAGTATGGTTTTAGAATCCCAAAAATACCGTTGCAAGAACTGTTGACGTGTTTGCCTCCCCTTTTCCACTGACTCTCGGCCATCAAAAATTTCTTTGCGCCAGTCGTAGACTTGGATCCTTGAAAGCGTTTTTTTCTGCGACCTATGCAGTTAGTCGACGCAAAATTTCGACAGATTTTATGCCCTCTCGCGCAAGAAACTTTATAATAACTTTCGACTCGTATTATCCCAACAATAGTGCATAGATCAATTCGCTTCAGCTTTTGGTGATGAAGCACCATCTAAAATCATTGTGTATCGCTGGTTTAGTGGAAAAAAGTGCTATGGAAATCGGTTCAAAGATTTGCGAAAATATACCAATTATCACGAAGAAAACAATAATATTCCAGATACATAAATAGCAACCCTTGCATAACTTATATTTACCTTACCTAAATTTTTAAATTTTGCCTAAATTCCCTGCAAATTGAATTTGTTGCGTTAAATGGCACACAGTATATATTGTGATAAATTGTTAAAGATACTGTTAGAACGTCACAAAGCAATCACGAACAAAAGAATGTTAGTTCCACTTTGACTGGGATCGTTTGTATTACTTGTAATTGCATACACTCTTCAAAGTATAAATAAATTTCATTCATCATGAAGTCTGAACAAATCGAAACGTTTTGTAATACCACTACCGTACTAGTTCCCAAGTTCGTCCAAAAATATTATCGTTCGTTCGCTTAAAAATAAAGGCGTCAGATCTATTAACAAATATTCACAAATAAGAAGCGAAAACGTTAAATATTCTCATAGATTCGTGCACCAGTTTCGAAACTTTATTTATTATCGGAATTACCAAAGTACTTGTTAAAGTTCGAGGTAGTATTGTATGCGTGAGCGTTACCAGGTACTGACCTGCGCCTTCTTGGATCCCATCTCACGACTATGTGAGGATAGTAATCCTTACGCTCTACCTTCGAACTGAGCAACGCATAATAGGCTACATTGTTCCAACATAACAGCTATTTTAAATTCACGACTCGAACCATTAGATTTATTGATGGTCTGCCCGTTTCGATTGATTGATGAACTTTCGTGACGTCATCAGTAATAGTAAAAAGGACTTGGTTGAGATAAAGAAGGACGAAGAAGAAGGATAGAGAAAGCAAAAATGCTATAGATTTCGTTTACGGAACCGAACTTGAAGTTTCAAATTGATGTAGGGTGCCGATATTGTAGATCCGTTTTGCGTCGTGTCAAAAATGTAGGATTAAAAGTCTGGTTTGTACTGATATAATCGAATTTTATTGTAGAATTATATATGAGGGCAGCTTTGTCAAATTTGGCATTTCTAAGTTATTAGTCGATAACTGCTGAAAAGAATTGCAGCATTTGCATATCTGACAAGGATAAGCTATACTACTGCACTATCTTACTACGTCTATTATTAGTTGTAAATATAATTAACTCTTCCGAAAAGCTAATACAGTAATGGTATTGGTGACATCATTCACGGGGAAAACATTGTAAGGCAGAAACATACCCGCGTGTTAGTCTTTTCTTTTGTGTATTATCAGCATCATTTTGGATAAGGGTTCACAGTTTCAAAAGAATTTTAGGAAAAGGGTAGTACTTAGTTACTTTCAATCTCACTGATAATTATTTGTAAGATGAGAAATCATCTATTTCAACTAAGGTCTTCGTTACCACGGAAGATTCTGCTAGTGATGAAAAAGATATTAAGTTGGAAAACATATTTATAAAATGGTTTCTGTCTGGGTAGATATTGCTAAGACAATAAGTGAAATGAGGGTAAGAAGCATTCAAACCGAATTACATTGGGACAAAGAATATATTGGAATTGAGTTTAATGATGACGTAGACAAGTTAGCTAAAGAATGCCATATCAGGAGAACCCTGTATAGATCTGTACGAGGCGATAATGATTCATTGAAATTATCAAAAGATCTTATCTTTCAGAGGAGAGTGAAGTGCCTACTGATCGTCTGGAAACAAGACTTATTAAGATATACATATACAGCTGTGGTCATATGTATTCGCCACCCTTTTTTGTTTTTTATTCCGACGAATATATAAGAAATAAAAGACAATTGATCGATGAAAATGTTTCATTGCGAGTGTATGTATACAGATATATACAGATATTGCTTAATATTTGGTAGCTCCGCCCTGGGCTTTTATCACCGCACGAATTCGTCGGGGCATACTGCTCACTAAGTTGTAGCACTGTTCGGGGGTGATTTTATTCCAGTCTTCGAATGTTTTTGTTTTTAAGCATTGCTTTGTGGTAGATGAGTATTTAGCTACATTTCGCTTTAAAATTTACCATAAATGCTCAATTGGCGATAAGTCCGGGGATTGTGCCGTCCATTCCAGGACCCGCACGTTATTTTCCTCGAACCAGCACATTACTTCGCGAGATTTATGGCGCGGTGCATTATCTTGTTGGAAGTAGTACTCTGGCTTATCATTATCGAATAATTTTAACGCACACGGTTCCAGAACTTCTTCCAACATGTCGATGTACGTCCGACTGTTCATTCGGCCCTCGCAGACGAACAGTTTTCCGACGCCTGTTGCACTCATGGAACCCCAAATCATTATGCTACCACCCCCAAACTTGACAGTCGGGATGATACAGTCTAGATGGAAGGCCTCTCCTCGCTTGCGTCGCACGTATTGAGGTCCAGGTTTACGACAAAGCTACCAAGAAAAACATGAATACTGTTACATTTTGAAACCCATTAAAAAGAATAAAAACACTGTAGGTACCGGGAATTGAATACAGAATACCGCAAATACAATAATTATGTATTACTTACCTCAATATTTGACTCATCCGTCCACATAACATTGGCCCAATTGTCAATGGTCCAGTCGCGGTGACTTTTAGCCTACAGCAGTCTCTTTTTCTTTTGTTGCGGAGACAACCGTGGTTTATGTCGAGCTTTGTATCCACCTAAATTTAATTCACAAAGGCGTCTTCTAACCGTGCGACGAGAAATAGCAACATTATGTAGCCGGAAAAGCTCACTGGAAAGCTGTTTAGACCCTTTTTTCCGGTCTCGCAAAGACATCTGCTCTAAGACTCGCTCATCTCTGCTAGTTGTATTCCTTTTTCGACCAGTTTTCGGTTTGTTCGTCAAAGATCCACTCCATTTGTATCGTTTTATCGTCATTCTAACTGTCGATCGCGGACATTTCACTTGTCGAGCAATAGCAGACACCGACAACCCTTGCTTTTCTAACACCACAATTTGTCCTCACTCTACCTCCGTCAATTCGCGTGTTTTCAGCATTATTTTTTACTGTATACTACCGTATTACACAGACAAAATCACAGACACAACACCTTCACTCTAACTAGCTCAACCTTACTCTTACAACTTTTAAGAAAGACTAAAGAAATATTCAGAAATTACAATTTTACGTCTATTTTCTAATTTACTCAGAATGGCCTACAATAAACCATTAAACCCTCATTACCAGGTACCTAGTTAAGTCCATCATCGACCCTGCGTTTAGAAATACAATAATATTCGTGTAACACGTTCAAAACGAGAGTGGCGAATACATATGACCACAGCTGTATATACATCATAAGTATTGGTATACTGATTGTAGCATACCCAGATATTTCCAAACAATTCTGGCAAGAATGATATTCAACCATGGTCAGATTCTTGCACGTTTGCATAGATTGGGTATAATTAAATCGGCGGAATGATCCAGTGGTTGATCTAAATCACATTATTTTGGCGTAGTCGTTCCACAAGTGCACAATCGATAGTTTGTACAATCATAAAATAGGAAATACCAGTCCCAGTCTATATTACAAGGATGGTTTTCAGGTGTTAAACTGAATCAAACACTCTGTACATTTATAGCAGCGTATTCTACAGTAATTTCTAATACAAGTAGCTCTTAGATTTAAAATATTACCTCCAACTCTTTCGAGAGTTATATCAAAAAAAATTGAAAATTGATCAATTGTCGGAGGGAGGTTTCACCCCTTTAAAGTGAATTTCCTCCGATAAGAAAAATTTTCCTTCCATATTTGAACATACTTTACATCCCTACCAAGTTTCATTCAATTCTGAATTTCAGATCTCTTGGGCTTTCCGTTTAGTTAAAATGTTGAAAACATCTCTAGAAACACACCTTCGAAAATAACAGATTTTCAGTTTATTTGATTTCATTCTTGAAGGGAAATAGTTTGAAAATGGTTCATGAGATGTTCGAATGGCCCAAATCGATTCTCTATATAACCAGACTTGCACCAGGCATGTGTCAACTTTCTCTTTACTTATATCCAGTTAGACTAACAACAGCTGCATCTGATACCATATCAATTGGCGATTGTAATTACGTACTTCAACAAAATTTAATTAATTGATTTAATTTAATTAATGCGAAGTAAATTGAACTACCTAAAGTGTATTAAGTATGATTATACAGAGCAACTGTTCCCTTTTGCGATGTATGTATATATATATATATATATATATATGTAGCACATACGTAGCCTATGATATAAGTTTTTATGTTAATATCACCTTTGGAACATTCTGTATAATTGAAAATGTTTTAAAACCAATAAAGGATGTTAAAAATGAACAACTTGCGTTAATTGCTTTTCAACATTACTATAATCAGCTCCAGCACCAAACTCTATATACGACATTCACGTGACCTGAAAGGCCTTTCGATAAGGTACAATACCTGCGTTTAAATTTTTGTTCTATCTGTTTCCGTTCAAGAATTAAATGAAAAAAATTGAAAATCTGTGAATTTTCTCCCTTCAGAGTGAATTTCAGTACAAAACAAAGAATTTTTATTTTCATTAAAATATAAATTTGACACCCGGGAACCTCTCCTTGTAAGCAAAATATATTTACTACAAGTAAGCCTTGAATTCGTAGATGTCTCTAGTTACTACTCTTGTAAGCGCAGCCTTAGTAGTAAGTGTGCGCGAAGCGCCTATTGCGAACAAGCCTGGGGTAGATTGTCCCCGTATTATTGTCCGTTATTGTTGGGGTTGTCGGCGCTCTGCGGTCCCCCACAATACTGTCGTGGTCTCCATGACGACAGTTCGCAGCGGGGGGCGGAGCAATCGATACTCCCCCGCATCTCAGTCAACTATCAAAGGCGACACACACGCACCTTTTACCGTACCCACTAGATTATAAGAGGTAAACAAGTGAATGCATGTATTACATGGTTGCCTGTTATGTAATATTTTTGTTTTGTGTATACGAGTGTATACATAAGTTAATTATCCTGAATTTTGCGTGAAATATTGTTTTGGTAGATATTATTGTGCCTTTGTTTGAATGGTATTATATCAGTTTTGAAACTATTTACTTTGTTGAAAAATGATGGTTTTAGGATTCTTAAAAAATTCTAATTTAACATATTAGCTGATATTAGTTTTATTAGAAACTTTTTAAAAATGATAGGAGATGAAAATTTCTTTCGGGCTTTTCAAGAATGCAGAGGATTTCTCTGCATTTATTATCAATTTATGCTGAGGTTTTTAAGAGAAACAACGTGCAATGCGTACATACGACGTAATAGGGATAATTTATTTTATTTCGCAACATAGAGTCAAGCATTTTCCTAGTTACTGTTAGGAGAATTTACGAAAGTAATGTATTGAAGCATCTATTTTAAGAAGCGACATTATGTCATATTACATCCTCATAATTCTCAAAGTAATGTACACAATCGAAGAAAAAGCTCTATTATACAACTGGTACAATAGTTAAATTTCAGTTTAAGAAAAACCATCCCATTCTAAAGGGGGTTCCAATAAGAACCCTAGATTTGAATTTGCCGCCATATTTGGCAGTCATAATGACACATGATTATGACGTGACAGATCGAAACTTACTTAACATGGAGTATTATACGACAGAACAAGGCGTCCGGATTGTTAAATATTATTATCAAAACGGTGAAAGTTTGATTGTCACCATTCGTAAACTGCGTCCAATATTTGGTCGACAGAATGTTTCCAATTCATCTACTGCGAAGAGAATAATCGAAGAATTCGAAAAAACCCGTTCGATTAGTGATGTGAAACCTACAAGACGAGCTCGAGAATGTGGCCGAAAGTCAACAGACGTCGATTCGTCATCGTGCAGAAGACATGGACATTGCAATAGCCACTCTTTAGCGTATTCTAGCTAAAGATTTGCATCTCCACGCCTACAAAGTCCATTTGACTTAACAACTTCTGTCAACAGACCATGCACAGGGAAGAAAGTTCACCAATTGGCCCATTTTCACCTCGATGGCTTCATTAATCCGCAACACTGCCGCATCTAGAGCTCAGAAAATTCACGGATGATTCATCAGAAAGCAATGCATCCAAAGCTCAGTATTTGGTGTGCATTATCGTCTGGAAGAATAATTGGATGGTATTTCTTTGAAACTGAGGAAGGCAATTGGAAAATATAGCTCTTGATGACATGTGATTTAAGCAGGACGGGTGCCACATGTCATATCGTTCGTGGAACAGTGACGGTTTTGCACGTGTTTGCTCCTGGTTGTGTTATTTCCCGGTTTGGTGACCAGATTTGGTCGCTACGTTCTTGCGATTTAACATCTTTGAACTTCTGGCTATCGCCACATGTATGCAATAGTCTTATTGCAAATTTTGTCAAAAGAGTACGCATGTGCCAGCAAAGTCATGGCGGTCATTTACAAGATATTTTGTTTCAAATATAATAAAACCCAATGTAGACATTATAAATCAATAAATGTTTGAATACTTTGCTATTGCGCTTTTATTGAAACACACTTTACAATATGTACTCCACTCACAGAAATTTTGACGCCAGCAATTGTTGGCCTGATTGTAGACGAAAATACTTTCAGCATAAGAAAATTTACCGAAAAATTAAATAAGTTAGGACGTACATTTTCAAATTCCAAGGCATACTTTTATCAATATAATTTTTACTCCCTCGGTATAATAAAACGGTTTCAATTTAAATTTTCTTTCGGGTGAAATAGACCCACACGGAACAGGTAGACAAAATATAAAAATATATAAATATCATCGTTAACAATGCATTGTTAATGATAGTTTAATAACAGCAACAAATAAATTAGAAAATAACATGGGTATCTGTACATATTGCAATGAAATTTCGAGGATGTATTTTATGTATGTATAAGTGAAAAATAAACATCAAACGATACACAATGAATTAAATTTAACAGGTGATTTTGTGACTATAAATAGAAAACAAACCAAACCATATTATTTTTAAGATGAAAACAGGATTTACAATATTGACAATTAATGAATAAATAATGTAGAAGATAATGCCTTAGACTAGTTTGTGTAAATATTAAAAAAATAATACGAAATAAAACTGTTGGATTTCTTCAAAAACCTATGTATAAGTAGGTACGAAACCTGTCTCTGCTAACTGATTGGCAACGTCCGAAATCGATTTTCTTTTTTCTGGGAAGACACGTAAAGCCAAAACTAGAATATAAGAGAAGGTAAACAGGCAGAAAGATCGGATATTTTTCATCATTCCCGGGCCCGTATATTCGAAACGGAGGCTTAAAGTGGTATACATATATGTATATAGATTCTACGGTATCATGATTAATGATATTATCGATGCGATTTGATAAACTAATGAAGTATTGTGCCGTGGAATAACAGCGTTCAATAAGGGAGAATGGCTATCTGGACAAATCGCATAACAATGGATGCACCATTATGTCTGAATGCAGCGATTGTTATGGCTTGGATGTTGCGGTGTTGTT